>CM077151.1:217071041-218511404 GCA_039583875.1 Platanthera guangdongensis
ATGCAGACACTCCTTATTAATTCTGCACAATGTTTGCTCAATAAGGGAATTCCAGCTATGGATATGCTATCCAAGAACCACAAAAGGAAAGAAAGAGAAGCAGGAATATTCCCCTCCTCTATGCATAGATACAGGAAGGATCCTCCTCCTCCTCCTCCTCCAGCAGCTGGTGTCAGTGACTCTAGCTCCCAGAGATCTGCCCCAATGCAAACTTCTCAGAGATAGTCATGGAGATCTTCTAGAAGCAGCCAGCAGAGGCCATCCTCCTTAGGAAGTCAAAGACAACAGCATAAGCAGCAGCAGCAGCAATAAAGTTCTGAAGTTCAAAAAGCTGAAAGTCCAAAGAGACCTCTCTCTCCTCCAATCCCTTTTGAAGATCCTGAAACTGCAAATACAGCAAGAATGGCTAGATACCAGGAATTGATTGGACTATCTTTGTTAAATAAAGCCAAGGCTGAAGGCAAAGATACATCAGGACTTACAACAATGTCAAAGTATAGAAAGGAAGAGCTGAAAAGGTTTGACAAAGGCAACAAATTGTTTAATGTTGATAATTATATGAAACTTCATCCAGAAGCAGTTGTCCCCAGAGCAACATCATTGAATATTATTGGGGCAGCTGATATGACTATGACAAGGGCTTAGGCTCTGGATCCTAAGAGAGAAATTATCTTCCAGAAGCTAGGAGAAAAGAAAACAGAAGACAAATCTATGCAGAAGAAGCCAAAGAAGTAATCTTTCTGTGTTATTTCATTTTCTGTCTGTTTTTTTGTTTTTCAAACCATGCTATCTATTTAAACAATGATGTGTATATATATATCTGTTGCATGTGTTATAATTCTCTTCCAGATATATCTCTTTTCTTGCTTTGTTTTTTCTGATTTGAGTCTCTGTTAGTGACCTCACCCAAATAGGTGGAGATTATTGGATCCCTAATTGATTTGGGCTAGGTTCACTGACTTAGGATGTGACCCATCATGTATAGCCAGGGTCAAGTTGTGTCCTAGAGTCTAGGTCAAGTCCTTAGGCTTAACTCCAGATGGACCAGCTTTCAACAAGACCATCAGAGACTCCAGTCTAACAAGTTTTCAAGACTAAGTAAAGTTAGTTCTACGTTCGTCGAACTCAGCTCGACGAAAGGAGTCTGCGCTCGACGATTGTGAGATAATTCTTAGTGCTGAGCTCGATGATCTGTGTTCTCTGTTCGACGAAGACTCGGTTTCTACATCAAGCTAAAGTCAGTAGAACTTCAAATTTTTCTAAGTTCAGCTTCAAGCTTCGGTCGACGAATTATATTCTGAGCTCGACGAACTTGGACCTCAAGTTGTCAATTTATCAGGTCGACGAAGTCAGCTTCTCAGATCGACGAATGTTGTACTCTACTCGACGATTTCTGGACTCAGAGAATTTGTGTCGACACTTAGGGTTTGTGTCGACAACAGACAATTTGTGTCGATACCAGCTTATGTCGACACCAGAGGATTTGTGTCGACGCCAGGATATCAGTTGACACTAGCTTATGTCGACACCAGAGGATTTGTGTCGACTCCAAGATCAATATGTCGACAACAACTTATGTCGACACAGCATTTCAGCAGATGCAGAATATTTTGCATAAGTCCAGAACTTTTCTCAACTCGACGAATTTTATTCTCAGCTCGACGAATGAAGACTGTTTGTTTGATGAATGAAGATTGTCTGGTCGATGAACTCTCTCAAGCTCAGCTCGACGAACTCAAGCTCAGCTCGATGAACACAAGTGCAGCTCGACGAATTGTGTTTTTCGTTTGACGAATGCAGACTAGGTTTTCTTCAAGTTTCCCGTGTCATTTCTTGGCGCTGATTCCTGAACATTTAATGTCAGATCTTCTTGGAATGTTACCGTTAGAACGCGCATTGACTATGGACGATTGCATGCCGTTTTTCCATGGGACAGTTAGGGAAATTATTGATTGTCGCTTCTTTCCAAAGCCGAATGCAATTATTGCTCTACATTCAAAAGTTTGAATGTTCCTCAGTCAGAAAGAAGACACACAGTAAGAAAGAAAAGGATCAAGTAGTGATGGAGTATCAGAATCACAGTACAGCAAGCAATACACACAATCAGCCAGACACTCTGAGGTTGCAGAGAAGAACAATCATTCTCAAATCAAAAGTTCTTGACTGCAATCAGCCTTGACCAAAGAACATTTTCAAGAAGAAGAAGAAGAACAATCAAATTCAATCAAGAGTCTTCTTCTCTCTATTCTCAGGACAACTTTAAAGGACAACAAAACTTTATCTGTCAAAAGAAGTTCCTGAAGCATTTCTGGTCCAGGCATTCTAGGTCATTGAAGACCTATCACCCTGAAGCAGTGCTCCAGCTTTCCTGACCAATTCAAGATCTCAGGGGGGGCAAGATTGCCACAATCAATCCACAAGTCTTCTCTCTGATTGTTGAGAGAGAAGACACTATCACCTTCTTTCCAATTCCTGTACAGGGTTTTAAATCCCTTCAAAATTATTCTGGTTGCAAGTCTCCTTCCAAAAGACTTGAGGTTTGGTTTTTGAGCACCTGAAAAAATCTCATTGGTGTTAGGCACCTGATCAAAAACCTGAGTGTATTCCTACCAGGGTGGTAGAAGAGTGGATGTGCCCAGGTTGGGGAACCACTATAAAATTCTTGTGTCGTCTGGTTGCTCTTTTCTTTAGTTTTCTGGCTGTGCTCTGTGATTGCTCTGTGTTGATCTGTGTTTAGATAGTTGTTGTGCTTACTCTATTTTATTTGCTTCCCTGTTCACTTAGGAATACAACAAAAGTTGTAAAAAAATTGTAGTGATCACCATACTCTATTCACCCCCCTCTAGAGTATATCAGATCTAACCTGCACTTTCATAATATAAGTTTCTGGCTGATGTAGTAGGGAAAGTGTGGCTAGGAAAGCACACAACCCATGATTATATTACCAGGCACCAATTCTTGGTGATGTGTGCCCTGGTTAATAAGAAATTATTAAATTGGGGTTTGTTGATGTTTGAATTAATCAAGAAGAAAAACTCAAAGAAAGAAGTATGTTTTGGGAGGATTTTGGGAATTTTCCTCCAGGCCAAGGCTCCTGAACTTTTGGTCTCCCAGACCATTTTCATATATGCCTCCAAGAGGCTAACTTATGCCTTATTTCGTAGATGGGAGAGGACCATCTCTAAACCATCCAGGGCTTCCTCCTCTTCTAGAGCTTTAGATAACACCAGGACAGTAATAGTATCTCCCTCACCTGAAGAAGAAGCTCCTGCCCCTCCTCTATCTCCGCCACAATCCACAGTTCCTTCATCAACTCCCTTCCAACAACCATCCACTTCCTCTCAAACTCCTACTGCCTCACCATCACAACCTCATTCCCCTCTTCCTCAATCTCCAATCCACATACCAGAGGATTCTTCATCCCCACCTCCTAAATCTCCTATACCACCTCACCCTGATGACATGCCAATACAATCTTCTCTGTCATTTCCAACTTTTGATCTTTTACCATCTACATCACCATCTACTCAACATCAACAATCTCCATCTCAGGATGAAGTCATGCCAGATTTCATTCCTCCCACTTCCTCCATCCATCCATTTATATCTACTTAGACACCACCTGAGTTTATGCACCTAGATTTTCCCCCCATTTCCACTATCTTGGTGCTTCTCTCTCCAACTATCAGGCATCTCATAGTAGAGGAAATTGCTCCTCTAACTGCCACCATAAACTCTCTTGCTGCTCTTTTTGATTCCTCTTCATCTATCCCTTTTTTTCTTTCCAGGGCCTGAGTTCGGTACCCTCTAAATCCAGGCAGGGGGAGATGTTCCAGGAAGAAGCTCCAGCTCCAGCAGTAGCAGCAGCAGTTTCTCCAGCAGCAGCAGCAGTAGATTCAATTTGTACAGAAGCAATTCCAGAGATTATCACTATTGGTGATTGCAGAATCAATCCCACAGTGGATTTAATTTCTTTACTTAATTCTTTTAATTCAGTTTGTAGAAATTTTTTACCAAGTTTTGATGTTCATCATTCCAAGGCCATAGTGTGTTAAACTGCTCCAATAAGTCCTGCAGTTGTGAATCAACTAAGGGAAAGTTTTGTTGTCCCAAAGATTACATAAAGCCTAGTTGTTGAAGATTCTTGTGAGATAGTTCCTGTTTCTGTGCCTCAGGCATTCTCTCCACCAACATATGGCTGGTGTGAATCCCCAATGCCATACATGGATGAGATTATGTTTGTTGATATGGAAGAAGAACATGAGCCTTTTCAAGATCAAACTGTTTCAGAAACTCAGGTAGTGCCTGCTGTTCTAGTACAGCCTCAGGTTCCAGGAATCTAAGCTGAATGGCTAAAGTAATTGGATGATCTGTATGATAATCCTCCTGAATCATCTGATGATGATGAGGATTTTGATCATTCAAGTTCTAAGAAAGTAAAGTCTAAGAAGAGAAAGGCTCCTCCCAAGGTTGTTCCTAAGTCTGACCCTACTGCTGATACTCCTTACTACATTCTGTGCAATATTCCTCTCACTCCAGAATGGCTCACTGGATGAGATTCTCTAAGAATGAGCTCATGGAAAGAAAGAAAAGGAAAAGATATAGCTCCCCACCTCGGCAGACCAGGAGAGGACCTCCTCCTCCTCCTCCTACTGCAGGTGCATCAGGAAATGTTGTTAATACTCAGAAGCCAGCCTCAAGTAGTTCTCAGTCTCCAAGGCCAGCCTTCCATCAGTCTTTTAGAGCAGCTGGGAAGTATAATCAATGCAGACCTCCAAGGTCTTATTATTCAACCAACCTCAACAGTCTTTCCCTCAAACCAACTTTCAACAACATTAATTCTTTTCAGAAATCCTCAAAGTCTTCTCAGGATGCTCTTAAATCTATCTAAAGAGACCTCTCTCTCCAACCCATGAACCTGAATTAGACCTAATTTCAAGATGGCCAGATTCCAAGAGCTGATTGGGTTATCTTAAATTAATAGAGCCCAGAGCAGAAGGGCAGATCCATCTAAATTCACTAGAGTCTACCAATAGACAGAAGGAGTTTGATCAATTTCATGTAAATAAAGTTTATTTGACCCTAATGATACATGTAGATCCATCCAGTAGCTATAGTGCCCAGAGTTGCATGTGTAACACATCTTGACCTGAAGATGTCTCAGAAGGAAGCAAAAAATCCAAATAATATAATTGCTTGTGCTAAAGTCATCTTCTGCTCTCCCTCTGATAGATCTTAAGCATTTTTTTTATTTATTCTATTTATATGTGTAATGAACTTAGCCATATCATCTTCTGCTAAATAGTTTAAATTTTGTCAGATATTTTATATTGCTTTGTGTTTTTATGCTTTTCTATTTTGTTTAGTGATCTCACCCAAATAGGGGGAGATTATTGGATCCTTAGTTTGGATTTGGGCTAGTTTCACTATTAGGTTATTGACCCACCATGTATAGCTTAGGGACAATTTGTTAGTTCTAAGGTTTTTTTAGCTTGACAGTCTGACTAAGGTAAGGGGGTTAGACATCATTGATCCAGCCCTCAGAAGTATTCAGAGATTCAGACTTAGAAGAAATGCATTTTTAAAGAGTTCAGAAAATCAATTTGAAGTTCTTTGAACTCAGCTCGACGATTGTCGATTGCAGATCGACGAACTCAGAGTGTCAACTCTGAGCTGAGTTCGACGAAATACGAGCTCAGGTCGACGATCTTACTTCTTCTACTCAGATTCTTTGGTCGACGAACTTGGAACTCAGCATTGACAGATATATTCTAGATCAATTATCTCTGAGCTCAGCACGATGAAGGAGATTTCTCAGCTCGATGAACTTGGAGTTCAATTCGACGAACTCTGTCCTAAGTTCGATTAATTTCCTTCAGTATCACTTTGACGTATTCTCTCTCATTTTGACTTTAATTTGTATTTTTCTATGGCAGTAATTCTCTAATAATTAATGCTCATATTCTCAATAATATAGTTGTTTCTTGACAGCATTAATTATGGTTTTCACATAGTTAATTACTTGACTTATTTACTGAGATAGTTGAGGAAACTCATTAAAAGCCAAAATCCAGTCATTCATCTCTCAGAATTTAGCAGTAAATTCAGGATACTATTCAAATTTCAAAAGGCTGAAATCTCTCAGGATATAAAATCACTTCTTCTCTCTTCAACAAGAACAACAAGAAGAAGAACAACAACAACCATTGATACACTTTTCATAGAAAAGCATTGCTATCATTCTTACAGGAAATTGAAGAAGAACATCAGCACACAGATCATTAGTCTTCTTCAGCTTCTGCTTCAGGATTTTTCTAGAGACAACAGTCAACATTTGTCTGAAAGTTCTTGAAGATCAGCAAGCCAACTTCAAGGCCTACACCTTGTGCAAAGCTCTGATCTTCCTGAATCTTTCTTCATCTCAGGGGGAGCTTTGACAACATCATCCACTAAGTCTTCTTCGTTGTTTGAGAAAGAGAAGACAACATCATTTTCTTTTCCTACTGTAGAAAGGGTTTTTAACTCCCTTCAAAAGTTATCATCTGGTTGTCAAGTCTCTTTATCAAAAGACTTGGATTGGTTTTTGGGCACCTGATCAAAAGCTCAAAAGGTTGTGAGATCTCCCTTGAAATAGATTTTGTGGTGACAGGGCACTTGAGCAAAAACCTGTGGTGGCAAGGCACCTGAACAAAAAAATGTTAGTAGATTCCTACCAGGGTGGTAGAAGAGTGGATGCACCCAGATTTGGGGAACCACTACAAAATATTTGAGTCGTCTGGAATGCTCTATTCTTTTATTTATTGTGTTGTGTTTGTCTCTTGTTTTTATTCTCTCTCTATACATATAGATATCACTTATTTTAATTCTGCTATAAAAACTAATCAAAGTTTTTTAAAATACTCTATTCACCCCCCTCTAGAGTTAAGACAGATCTATCCCTCACTTTCAAACTTGCCTCCTTTCTCTATCATTTCACTCCAACGCCATAGAGACACTGGCGACCTGGTCCTCTAGAGCCTTTTCTCGCTCTGCCCTCTTCTTCAACTCAACTCAAATTTCTTTAATTTCTTCTTTGAGACTTTTATTCTCTAACACTGCTTTGTCCAGGCCGAAATGCTCGCCTTGGGAGGACTCACCAAGCGAGATCGTGCCAAGTCACTCTACAGCAGCTGCATCTGAAGTAGGCACGATCTCTCTAGCCTCAACAGAGATAGGCAGTGACTTCCATACAACAACAAAGAGAACAAAGTTCATACTCAAATACAGTCTACAGTGGACTCAATATCCAAAGATATAAAATCAAACTTTGGGCAATCGTCATGGCGAGATTGTGATTATCGAATACAGGCTGCCTTATCCGCTCCAGGTTAAAGATGCTTAGTCGCTTCCTCCATTCGCGATGGACTTTGGCTCTCTTCTCAGCCGCCGAGCTCGTCAAAATAACTATGTCATCAATTTCGGTGATAATCATTATTGTCCTCGACTTCCGCTGTGGTGACTTATAAAGGCACTGATGCTTAAACTGCTTAGGCGCTAATTGGAGTTTACCTATCCGCAACAGGTCAGTGGCAGTACGCAGATCCTCCGCTCCTTGTCCGCAGCGATCTTCTTCGAGGCCACTCTACCTTCGCCATCTGGGCGGTGATCTTCTCCTTCTGCTCGGCGATTTGCATCCTCAAATTCTCCTTCTCATCTCCTGCTGCAGATGTGGAGGGTTGTTCACCAATCTTAACTGCCAGAATCTCAACTTCGAGCTGCAATACCTCCAGTAAGGAGCGATTAATGTGATCAAGATGGTCGGTATCTATGGAGTTTAGCATTTCATCGGTTGACAGTCTGACCGTTGAGAGGGAATCACTTCCCGGGATTGGGGCCTCCGGTGTGACGAAGCCGGACTCAGAAACCTCCTTTTCTCATAGCCTGTGCTGCAAGCTCGCAACCCCAGTCCGCACAAAGATATTTTTATCCTTCCTGGCCCACAATTTTTTCTCAACTCGCTCGGCAACAGTGGACATGTCCCTATTACTCTTCTTCTTCTCAGAGGGGCCTTTTTTCACACTTGAGTCCGACAGACTCTCACAGACTGCCTCTTGATTTACAACAACTAGTACTTGTGAGGGCACCTCTTCCACAGCACCTTCTCCAGCAGGTCGCCTATCTTGATCCAAATCAAAGATGGGCTGTTGGGCATCCAATGAAGAGACCTCAATTTCCATATTTATATGGAACATGGGTGTACCCGATTCAGACGTGTACACATCCATGTCCGCTGAGTTCGCGGGTTTCTATTCAGTAATCTCTGGAGGATTCAGCGCTTTGTCTGCACTTTATGGTAGATTTTTAGAATGAGCGGTCGCGTCCGCAGACTTCTCGCGAGCAGGCTCGTCAATCTGGCGTACTACTTACATTGACGGTTTATCCCTGCGGGAGGTTTATCCTGCAGAATGGATCACTACCCTAGTTCTTTTCACCACCTTCTTGGTTTTCATTTACGGCATCGGCTTCTCCACCTTGGAAGTGAGGCTGCCAAAGAATGCACCTAGTCTAGTCATGGCGGACTGCAAAGCGTATACTGCAAGTGGTGAGAAGCGACATGTTGCGATGAACAGCTTTTGACAAATGCAGAGCTTCCAGCGATATTTATAGCACTGATAGCATTAATGATGGTTGCAAACTCAGCGGTTATGTTGATATTTTCGAAGTTTCCAGAAACTTAATAATGTGCAGGGATCATGTTAACACCAAAGTCCGCAACACGTATAACAAGGTTCCAAGGTCACATTCTACTTAAGCAGAGGACTCGATTCTCTAGTCCTCCCAGACCGTCAAGCCCAAGCATGATCAGCAAGATCCAGATCTCCGGCGGTGTACTCAGCTCTCAGTCTGCCCAGGTCGTCCTGCTTCAGGAAATCAGCTACCTGGATCGCCCTTCTTCCACTTCAGGCGGACTCAAGGATCAGTCCGCACAGGTCACGTCTCTCCAGCCAGGATCACACCTTGCAGCAATAGACGGAAGCTCCATCCCACGAGCCCAGTTCGCCCCTCTTGCATAGACTGGCGTGTCTTTTCTCTTTTGCTTCACGGTTCTCCAGTACCCCGGGCAGCCAGTTATTTTATCCCTGATGTTTTGGCAGGCCCCCAACCTATAAATAGTATGATCGGGTTCAATCAAAGCACGCTGAATCGAGCCCTAGAGCCTACTTGTTAAAGGCTGCGGACTCGAATCTCAGGCTTTGCGGTCTCCAGCTTACTCTTGCACTTTTTCTTTCTTCAACTTGTAATCAACTCATTTGCAATCAAAGGAAATCCCGTAATAAGAGAGGAATTTATGCCGCGATGGGCGAAGTCTGGGGTTGTTGTTGCTCTGCTGTTCTCTTTTTCTCTCATTTGCTCAATAGATAGCTGCTTGTAGTTGCCTCGTTCCCCCGTGCGCGAACCATTAGCGGGTGGTGCTAGTTCTCCCTCTCTCCATTTCATGCATCAATAGATGCGTTGATAGGTCGTGACTTCCAGATTGCGCGATGTATGGTGATACATCAAACCCTACCGAGGGAAGGATCAGCCTACTACAGCAGAGATATCAAGGCCGCCTTTAGAGCATATGGTCTGATTAGGTCGTGTGAATCTAGAGGTGTCTCGGTGCATCGGACTTTCCGTGACATGCCCTTCCTCATGGACCAGATGTATGGCCTGAACCTCCAAGGTGGTGACCAAGTCTCCTACTTGTGCAAAGATCGAGAGCAGCAGCCTGAGCACCATATCCGCCGAGATTGCAAAGATCGACAAGATCATTAAACAATTTATGATTTTGAGTGTTAACCCAGAAATCACCAATTCTCTCCAAGGAGGCAATTTTCTACTTTTCTTCTACATGTCGCACGGCTCAGAAGGTCTAGTTTGCCCATAATGGGGCGACTTCCCTTCAGAGTCCGCCCAGCAGGGGCGGCCTCCCTTTAGAGTCCGCCCAACAGGGTCAGCCTGCCTATCAAGTCCGCCCAACAGGGGTAGCCTGCCTTCCGAGTCTGCACAGCAGGGGAGGCCTCCTCTCTTCTGAGTCCGCCCAGCATGGGGGACCTCCATTCCTAGTCCGCCCAATGGTGGGTGATCTCTTCTCTAGCTCTCCCAACATAGGCGGACTATATTTCTATCTGCTCAAACCAAAAGGGTGATGTTGCTAGGCACAGTTCTAGAAGATTCCTCCCCGAGCCTATAAATAGTCCCTTATACCTCTTCAGAGGGGGGGGGGGGGGGGGTCAGCCGGAGGGGACCAAGGTTGCGCCCAAAAAAAATAAGTTTGCACATCCTGCCTGGCGACCTAACAACCATGCGGCCTGGCGACCTGTGCAGTCTTAAGCGACCACAACGACCTCCATTCTCCTATTCGTTGGCCTTCTCTCCCTCATGTTGTATTCTCTATTTTCCTTTCTATGTAAATAAACTTAACCTCAGCAGTAATACAGGTTTATATATTAATGGAAAGCCCCCACAAGAGAGGTATTTTCCGCGGTGGGAGAAGCCTAGACTTGACGCACTCTAGCGGCACTCTCCTTTAATCTTTCTCTCTTCTTCACTCGCGACTCAAAGTAACCAGCTACTCGGTAGTCTCGTCGCCTTCTATCCCACATCCCCACATTCTCACTATGCCTCTCACAAGATCGAATGTCGTTAACTAGAGGTGCCATTTTCTGCGTCAACCATTAACACGCGACCTTCAAATCCTGAGCAGTTGATGAACAATAGTTGCAATGAAGACATGGGATTGATCTCAAAATACATTCTAACTTCAAACAACCATAACGTTTGATCTATTAGTCCGATATCAGAAATTCAAAGCTTTTCGGAACCGGCTCGAGGAGATCTACCACTGGCGAACCGAGAACCCATTCAGATGCCTTTTATGACCACAGATTTCCCAAATTCCACTCTGACCGGATGTTATTGTAGTTTTTCTCTTTCAGCAATTCTTGTTTCCAAAGATTTTCCATCAAAAGCTCTCGAGCGTCTATCCAATCATCTAGAAAAGCCTGTCTCAAGTAGCAACTACAGTCTCTTACCATCCAAGAAGAATTATATATCCCTCATCACAAGCTTCATAAGGTAAACATGAATGTTTATCCTCATATATCTGATGGACTAACATTTCCCGCACGCAAAGAGCTAGTTCCTTCTCCTTTTATATATCGAATTCGACAGGAAGCTGTTCTAAATGATTTCAGAGAACCTCGTCTTCCAATCTACTCTAGCCTTAGTGATCCAATTCATAATTTGCAAGCTTTTGAATCAATTACATCATTGAAAGCTCTATCTGATGGTATCAAATGCAAGCATTGCTTTTCTTAGGAGGTCACAAAAGCGGGCAGGTGCGCACATGGCAGCATTGTTATTCTCATGGTGTCACAAAAGCTGTGAAATCAACCCAATATAGAAATCTACTGACTGAGCGATACCAAGATTCTGTCTACATTGAAAGAAATGATTCACAACTTAGGTGATCAAGCGGGCAAGAGCGCACCGGGCAGCACTGTTTTTCTCATAGGGTCACAAAAGCTGTGTAATCAACCCACTGCAAAAATCTTCGGATTGAGCAGATACCAAGATTCTGTCCACACTGAAAGAAATGATTCACAACTTAGGTGACCAAGCGCGCAGGTGCGCACAGGGCAGCATTACTTTTCTCAAGGGTCACAAAAGTTGTGCAATCAACCCACTGCAAGAACCTACAGACTGAGCGGATACCAAGATTCTATCTGCATTGAAAGAAATGATTCACAACTTAGGTGACCAAGTGGGCAGGTGCGCACATGGCAGCATTGCGTTTCTCACAGGAGCAGTGCAATCAACCCACTACAAAAGCCTACGGACTGACCGGATACTAAGATTATGTCTGTACTGGGGTCTTGCAATATGAGTAACCAAGACTTATGACATGTAACGCCCCGAAACTCAAAGGATCAAAAGGGGGACGTTTTGGGCCAGTTTGGGTTCTGGCAGCAGGCACACGGCCTGGGACACGGGCGTGTCCCAGGGCGTGTCGACCCGTATCGACACTTAGCCGCGAAGTCGACGAGATTCGCTTGACGATGCGTCGAGACAAGGCGCACGGCCTGCGACATGGGCGTGTCGCATGGCGTGTCGACCTGTCTCGACGATCGTCCCGGGGAGTCGACGAGCTTTACTCGACGATTCGTCGAGATAAGGCACACGGCCTAGGACACGGGCGTGTCCAAGGCCGTGTCATCAGATCGACGATTTTCGCTCGACGAAATGTCGAGACCGTGTACACGGCCTGGGGTCCAGGTGTGTCAAGGTGACACGGGTAAGGACACGGGTGTGTCCTAGAACCCGTGCAGTGCTCGGGTTGATTTTGGGGAAAAATCATGGGGTACACGGCCGGCCACACGGCCGTGTGAGGGGGAACACGGGCGTGTCAGCTCGAACACGGGCGTGTTCGATACTCGTGTGAGGTTCCAGGAGATTCGATTTTGACGGCGAATGAGGCACACGGCCCTGGACACGGGCGTGTGCCAGGCCGTGTTCGGTCCAGATTGGGCATTTCAGCCCCGAATCAAAGCCGTTCGTTTCCTTATTTTGAGATCCAACGGCTGGGGGTTGTTCTTGAAGGGATATACCCGGGTTTGGGCTTTCAAAACCCTGACTTTTTCTTAAGTGTTCTTTTTCTAAAGCCTTAGAGAGAGAGGAGAGCCAAGGGAGGAAGAAGGAGCTAGATCCCGCCATTGGAGGAGCTTCGGAGCTCCGAATCGCGAGCCGACTCCGGATCCACGGAGGCAACGCTAGTGCGGTGGTTTTCATCTGATTACTTTTCCATGGCGCCAAAGAGGAACGCAAGGGTAATGATCATCATCTTGAGCATGAGTAGCTCTCTTTCTTTGCATAGGAAGCCCGCTCTCGCGAGTTTGCGGAGAGTTGGAGGCGTTCCTTCGGGTAGATATGTGAAGTCCCCATTGTTTAGAGTCCGTAAGCGAGAACGGACATAGGCATGATGTGTGAAGCCTACCCGGACATGTTGGTCTGGATCGGTGATGTTGCATTGCATAATGCCGGAGAAGACTCCGTGCTATTGGTTGTTTTCGGGTTTTCTACGCGGTAGATTGCAGCAGGGAGCCTTGGGGACTAACCCAAAGGTGCACCCGGAAAACTGGGCGGATACGAGATCTTGCCAACTTGGTGGCTTAAGAGCCAACCTGAACATAACTGGGTTATGTGACTTGTGATGGAAATGGGACTCGGCGGAAGTTTTACCCGCGCAAATGGATTAAATTGTCGTTGCGATGTGAGCACGGGTTAGATGGAGCCGTACCCGTTCTATGTCGTTCGGTTAAAGAGACCTAAAGGCACGTGGCACTTACCGTTGGCATAGATTAGGGTCTTCGGCGGTCAATGGCTTAAATTGTCGTGACCCAGGCCAGGAAGACAAATTGCTCATAGGTTTGGCCGTCTAAGTGACGGTGGTGAGTCTGGAATGTCTATGGCTTTAATTGACGTGACATCGACCGGTTCACCGAGAATGTGCCCTGAGAGCACGGGGCGTGTGGCCGTGCGAGCCAACGTCTGTGATGTATTGGCTATTGATATAAATTGCTCGCTTATGCTAATGAAATGCAGGGAAGGAGCATCGCCGCCCCGAGTTGGGGGCGGGATCGTTATAATTTGGTCAGCATTGCTGACCGTTGCCTTGTTTTCGCCACCATGCGGTGGTTTGTTGCTTACAGGTGCAGCTGGACCAAGCGGTCAATAGCGGGCTAAAGCCCTTTTTGCGAAGCCGACCCTCGAAGGCCCAAAAATGGAAGTGTTTACTATTTTATTCATGTGTGACTGGCCTGCGTGCCGTGGTTTGTAAAACATGTAATATTCAAGTGAAACATTTTGTAAGGTCTTAAGGCTCTTTTTGGGTATTTTGTAATAACATTCCTATTTTGTATTAGTGGACATTTGTGCTTTAATGCTGGGTTCTTTGTTACAACTTTTATAAACTGCTTCCACTAGAATGCTCTGTGTAGGATGTTGAGATTGGTTGGATGGTTTCCATAAGTAACCACCCGGTCTGTCTGTGGCATACGGCGTCGGGCCCCGGCCGGACCTACTGCTATATGCTATGTGACGGATAGGGGGTGTTACAATTTGGTATCAGACTACTGGTTTTGGTTGGGCTTAAACTGAATTCGTGGGCGAATTCTTTTTAAGGGGTGGTAAGCACATTGTGTGTGTCATTGTAATAACAGTAAAAAGAACCCATGAATGTCCACTAAGGAATGAAAATACTCGTGTTTGAGGAACCTGCGTGTTCCTATAATTGCTGTTTGCAATTTATGTGGTCGCTTAACGGTGTTTTGTACCACTATAGGTGACCCGAAGTGGTGTTAGGCCGTCAGAACGCCGAGTTTCTGAGGCTAGTAGTGCACCGGATGTTGCTCCTGCAACACCTCTATCAGCTGAGAACATACGGTTGGTGGCTGAAGCGGTGTTGGCCGTGATAAATGCGCAGCCTGCAAGGCAAGCGCAGCAGCCTGCTCCTGGTATGGAGCAAGAACCTCTGCAAGAGGCTGAGCCGAGGAGAGTGGAGCAAGTGGTTGTGGAACCGGTGGTGCCAAGGAGGGCAACTAAGCGGCAGCTTAAGCATGTAATGAGCTTTAACCCTCCGTTATTCTCGGGGTTGGGAACCCCATCTCAGGCTGAAGATTGGCTCTCTAGGGTGAAGAGAGTCATGACAGCAACGAAGACAGAGGAGTGGCAAATGACCACCATCGCTACGTTCCTTCTGGGACGGTGAAGCGAGGATGTGGTGGGAAGGATTAGAGCTTCATCATTTGAGAGGTAGACAACTTGTAGATGTTCCGATGGAAGAGTTCTCGGGATTGTTCTTGGCTAGATACCTCCCTTCGACGCAGAAGATAGCGTTGGAGAATGAGTTCCTGAAGTTGGTACAGGGTGAGAGGAGCGTGGATGAATATCTCCACGAGTTTACTCGTCTGAGTCGTTATGCTAGCTCCACCATCATGGATGAGGAGCGCAAGACTAATCGCTTCTACGAAGGCTTGAGAGATGAGTTGAGACTACTACTCTCGGGGCCGATGACGCAGGGTTTCTTAACCTTGGTCAATACTGCCCGGTCCTTGGAGAAGGACATGAAGAACGTACAAGCAAAGAAAAGCTTGGGTGAGAAGAAATCTGAATTCAAAGTGTCGACTACTTCAAAGTACGGCTATCGGAGGTCTTTCAAGAAGCATAGGACTTCGGGTCCAGCTCCTTCTGGTGCTTCTGGGGCGACTACGAGTCGGACCCCGGGCGCGTGTTTTACATGTGGAAAGATGGGGCATTTCGCCCGTGATTGTTGGAGCGGACGTCCTAAGTCCGAGAGAAGGTCGGGAGCTACTTATGAAGAGAAGGGAAAGGCGGTCGAGTCGACCACATCCCACTATGCTCCGGCCCAACCAAGGGTCTATAATCTTGGCCAACAGGAGGCCATCAAACAAGCTGATGTGGTGACAGGTACGATTTAATTTATAGCAAGTCAATTTCTTTAAATACTTGTTATGCACGTGTTACATTACCACTGCTTGTTTAGGATTTGTATTGATTTGTGAAAATCCGGCACGAGCACTCTTCGATACAGGAGCTTCACACTCCTTCTTGTCCGAAGGATTTATATCACGCATCGGAGTCCCTTCTTCGACGGCGAAGGATAAGTTGGATGTGTTGTTGCCCAACGGGTGTTCGATGCGAGCAGATAGGATCTGCGATGTTAAGATTCGTATTGGGGAGCAGGAGTTCGACCTGCGGGCGTCTTTACTTCCGTTAGTGGAGTTCGATGTCATATTTGGCATGGACTGGCTCTCGGAGCAGCAGGGCGATATAGATTGCGGTAGCAAGGAAGTTAAGCTGGGAGCGAGTCGTGAGACGACTTTTATGGGCTTAAAGGGGTCGAGCAAGACGTTGATGTCTGCTCTTCAGGTGGTGAAGGAGGTTCGTGCTGGAGCAGAACTGTTCTTTACACTAGTGGAGGTTGCAAAGCCGAAGCCCGCGTTGGATTGTATTTCAGTGGTATCGGAATACCCTGATGTGTTCCCCGCAGATCTTCCTGGAGCCCCGCCTCAGTGGGAGATAGATTTTACGATCGAGCTAGTGCCAGGTGCAAAGCCTGCATCACGATCTCCTTATCGACTAGCGCCTAAGGAAATGGCGGAGCTGAAAGTTCAACTGCAAGAGTTGTTGGAGCAAGGGTATGTGCGCCCGAGTTCTTCGCCTTGGAGCGCACCGGTCCTCTTTGTTAAGAAGAAGGACGGAAGCTTGAGGCTATGTATTGATTATCGGGAGCTCAACAAGCTGACCGAGAAGAACAAGTACCCGATCCCCCGGATTGATGATCTTTTTGATCAGTTAGTCGGGTCGACGGTGTACTCGAAGTTAGATCTCAAGGCTGGGTACTATCAGCTGCGAATATGGGAGAGTGATATCCCGAAGACAGCGTTTAGTACGAGATACGGGCATTATGAGTTTACGGTCATACCGTTTGGGCTGACTAATGCGCCGGCAGTGTTCATGGATTTGATGAACAGGACGTTCAGGGAGTACTTGGACCATTTCGTGATCGTCTTCATCGACGATATTTTGTGTACTCGCAAAGTGAGGAAGATCACTTCAAGCATCTTCATTTGTTGTTGGAAACGCTAAGGAGAAATCAGTTGTATGCCAAGTTCTCGAAGTGCGAGTTTTGGCTATCCTCAGTGTCGTTCCTCGGGCATATAGTGAGTGGAGAGGGTATTGCTGTGGATCCGGTGAAGATTGTTGCGATACGGGAGTGGCCTGAGCTTGCTACTGTAGCGGAAGTCCGGAGTTTTCTGGGGCTTGCCGGCTATTATAGGCGCTTCGTAGAGAACTTCTTGCGGATAGCGTTACCTCTCACTACATTGACGAGGAAGGAGCATAAGTTCGTTTGGACGCCGGAGTGCGCACGAGCTTTTGAGGAGTTGAAGTGTCGGTTGACCACGGCGCCTGTGCTGAGTTCGCCGGTTGGGACCGAAGGCTATGAGATTTATAGCGATGCTTCGGGCAGCGGTTTGGGTTGCGTGCTACTGCAACACGGAAGTGTAATAGCCTATGGCTCGAGACAGCTAAAAGTGCATGAGAGGAACTATCCGGTCCATGACTTGGAGTTAGCGGCCGTGATTTTTGCCTTGAAGCTGTGGAGACACTACTTGTACGGTGTGAAGATTGATATCTACACCGATCACAAGAGCCTGAAGTATCTTATTGATCAGAAGGATCTGAATATGCGGCAGCGTAGGTGGATGGAGTTCCTGGTGGACTATACGTTCAAGATCCACTACGTGCCTGGCAAAGGGAATGCGGTCGCGGACGCGTTGAGTCGCCGAGCCCCAGCTCAAGCCAATTGGCTATCGGTGCACGATGAGCGATTGGTGCAAGAGCTGGAGGCGTTGGAGATTGTCTGTGTGGACAGGCAATCAAGTGCTGAAGCAGTTCTGAATTATACTGAAGTCCAATATGACCTGGCTGATCGGATTCGGCAGGCTTTGGATATGGATGCTCATATGAAGCAATTCATGATAGAGGCTCTGGATGGGTCAAATTCCCAATTCGTGGTGGAGGACGGATTGCTGTGGAAAGACGGTCGTCTGTGCGTCCCTTGTGTGGGCAATTTGCGGGTGGAATTGTTGTACGAGGCACACCATACCAAGTACTCGATTCACACGGGGAGCACGAAGATGTACCGTGATGTGAAGAAACTGTTTTGGTGGCCGGGTTTGAAAAAGGATGTGGCGCTCTATGTAGAAAAGTGCCAAACTTGCGCCTTGGTGAAGGAGGAGTGCCAAAAGCCGGGAGGATTTCTTAAGTCCTTGCCTATTCCGGAGTGGAAATTCGACAACATCTCTATGGACTTTGTGCACGGTTTGCCAAGGTCGCAAAAGGGGAACGACGCCATTTGGGTAGTTGTTGATCGATTAATGAAGGTGTCGCATTCTATTCCGCATAGGAAGGATGATCCGGTGGAGAAGTTGGCAAAGCTTTATGTGGATAACATAGTACGGCTTCATGGTGTGCCCCGCAGCATCGTGAGTGACCGAGATGGGCGGTTCACGTCCAATGATTGGAGGCTTGTGCAGCAAATGTTGGGAACGAAGCTGAAGTTCAGCACAGCCTTCCATCCGCAAACGGATGGGCAGACCGAGAGGGTCAATAGAACCATGGAAAACATGCTCCGCATGTGTGTCTTGGATTTTGGAAAGCAATGGGAAGACCACCTTTATTTGGTGGAGTTCGCATACAACAACAGCTATCAAGCGAGTATTCAGATGGCGCCTTTCGAGGCCCTATATGGTAGAAGATGTCGCACGCCGTTGTCTTGGTTAGAAACGGGTGAGTCAAGGTTGTATAAGCGATCGGAAGTGGATGATGCTACTTCTTTGGTGAGAACCATTCGGGAGAGGTTGCTTATCGCTCAGGACCGGCAAGCAAAGTACTATAATGCCAAGCACAGGAACGTGGAGTTCGCTGTGGGCGATTATGTATACTTAAAGATCAAGCCGTTCAAGGGTGTCTCGCGGGTGCGGCGATTGAAAAAGCTAAGCCCAAGATACCTTGGACCATTTGAGGTTCTGGAGCAAGTTGGGGAAGCGGCCTATCGGTTGAAGCTTTCAGTGGAGCTTAGTGGATTACATGATGTATTCCACATTTCGGTACTTCAGAAGGCGGTGCAAGAGCCTACGCAAGTGATCGCGGTGGATCAAGTGCCGGTGGATAGTGGGCTAACGACAAAGGTCAAGCCCGTGCGGATTGAGGACTCGGAGGTCAAGCGGCTACGCAATAAAGAGATCAGGATGGTCAAGGTCCGGTGGGACAATTGCGGTCGTGAGGAGCTCTCTTGGGAGCGAGAGCAGACTATGCTTGACGAGTATCCGGAGTTGTTCCGCTCAGGTACAAATTTTGGTTTTGTACATGTCTTTCCTTTATATAATTTCGCGGACGAAATTCTTTTAAGAGGGGGAGAGTTGTAACGCCCCGAAACTCAAAGGAGCAAAAGGGGGACGTTTTGGGCCAGTTTGGGTTCTGGCAGCAGGCACACGGCCTGGGACACGGGCGTGTCCCAGGGCGTGTCGACCCGTATCGACACTTAGCCGCGGAGTCGACGAGATTCGCTCGACTATGCGTCGAGACAAGGCACACGGCCTGCGACACGGGCGTGTCGCAGGGCGTGTCGACCTGTCTCGACGATCGTCCCGGGGAGTCGACGAGCTTTACTCGACGATTCGTCGAGACAAGGCACACGGCCTAGGACACGGGCGTGTCTAAGGCCGTGTCATCAGATCGATGATTTTCGCTCGACGAAATGTCGAGACCGTGTACACGGCCTGGGGTCCAGGCGTGTCAAGGTGACACGGGTAAGGACACGGGCGTGTCCTAGAACCCGTGCAGTGCTCGGGTTGATTTTGGGGAAAAATCATGGGGTACACGGCCGACCACACGGCCGTGTGAGGTGGAACACGGGCATGTCAGCTCGAACACGGGCGTGTTCGATACCTGTGTGAGGTTCCAGGAGATTCGATTTTGACGGCGAATGAGGCACACGGCCCTGGACACGGGCGTGTGCCAGGCCGTGTTCGGTCCAGATTGGGCATTTCAGCCCCGAATCAAAGCCGTTCGTTTCCTTATTTTGAGATCCAACGGCTGGGGGTTGTTCCTGAAGGGATATACCCGGGTTTGGGCTTTCAAAACCCTTACTTTTTCTTAAGTGTTCTCTTTCTAAAGCCTTAGAGAGAGAGGAGAGCCAAGGGAGGAAGAAGGAGCTAGATCCCGCCATTGGAGGAGCTTCGGAGCTCCGAATCGCGAGCCGACTCCGGATCCACGGAGGCAACGCTAGTGCGGTGGTTTTCATCCGATTACTTTTCCATGGCGCCAAAGAGGAACGCAAGGGTAACGATCCTCATCTTGAGCATGAGTAGCTCTCTTTCTTTGCATAGGAAGCCTGCTCTCGCGAGTTTGCGGAGAGTTGGAGGCGTTCCTTCGGGTAGATATGTGAAGTCCCCGTTGTTTAGAGTCCGTAAGCGAGAACGGACATAGGCATGATGTGTGAAGCCTACCCGAACATGTTGGTCTGGATCGGTGATGTTGCATTGCATAATGTCGGAGAAGACTCCGTGCTATTGGTTGTTTTTCGGGTTTTCTACGCGGTAGATTGCAGCAGGGAGCCTTGGGGACTAACCCAAAGGTGCACCCGGAAAACTGGGCGGATACGAGATCTTGCCAACTTGGTGGCTTAAGAGCCAACTTGAACATAACCGGGTTATGTGACTTGTGATGGCAATGGGACTCGGCGGAAGTTTGACCCGCGCAAATGGCTTAAATTGTCGTTGCGATGTGAGCACGGGTTAGATGGAGTCGTACCTGTTCTATGTCGTTCGGTTAAAGAGACCAAAAGGCACGTGGCGCTTACCGTTGGCATAGATTAGGGTCTTCGGCGGTCAATGGCTTAAATTGTCGTGACCCAGGCCAGGAAGACAAATTGCTCATAGGTTTGGCCGTCTAAGTGACGGTGGTGAGTCCAGAATGTCTATGGCTTTAATTGACGTGACATCGACCGGTTCACCGAGAATGTGCCCTGAGAGCACAGGGCGTGTGGTCGTGCGAGCCAACGTTTGTGATGTATTGGCTATTGATATAAATTGCTCGCTTATGTTAATGAAATGCAGGGAAGGAGCATCGCCGCCCCGAGTTGGGGGCGGGATCGTTATAATTTGGTCAGCATTGCTGACCGTTGCCTTCTTTTCGCCACCGTGCGGTGGTTTGTTGCTTGCAGGTGCAGCTGGACCAAGCGGTCAATAGCGGGCTAAAGCCCTTTTTGCGAAGCCGGCCCTCGAAGGCCCAAAAATGGAAGTGTTTACTGTTTTATTCATGTGTGACCGGCCTGCGTGCCGTGGTTTGTAAAACATGTAATATTCAAGTGAAACATTTTGTAAGGTCTTAAGGCTCTTTTTGGGTATTTTGTAATAACATTCCTATTTTGTATTAGTGGACATTCGTGCTTTAATGCTGGGTTCTTTGTTACAACTTTTAAAAACTGTTTCCGCTAGAATGCTCTGTGTAGGACGTTGAGATTGGTTGGATGGTTTCCATAAGTAACCACCCGGTCTGTCTGTGGCATACGGCGTCGGGCCCCGGCCGGACCTACTGCTATATGCTATGTGACGGATAGGGGGTGTTACATGACCTGCAAGGAAGGTAGCTATAAAATAAGTGATCTGATGGGCAGGTGCGCGTAGGGTGCATTGCTTTTCTTAGGAGGTCACAAAATTTATAAACTCTGGCAACTAAAGAAGAATGATACACTGCTCTCTTGCCTGGGGTACAGATCAAGTTGATCAATCGGGTATGTGCGTACAAGGCAGCATTGTTTTTCTCGAGTGATCAACCAAACTTTGGGTCCCCTGCAGGTGCGCACACACATGGATCATCTATGGGGAGGTGCACGTGATGGCATTGCTTTTCTCACGCGATCATTAATGTTGTAATGATATCCCTTTCAAGACATGTGTTGGGTATTGTCTCCACAATTACCTGGATTTGAGGAAGCCACCTGTCAAGCTAAGATGAATTCACAATGTATTTGATGAAACCTCTCAAGTTGTGCTTGCAGTTATTCCACGCTAAGTGCACACCAATGTCAGGGTGCAGTAGGTCAATATACACGGGTCTGCACGTCGTAATCCCTCGTTGTGCAGATCAGTGTGTTGGCCTACGTGTACTCTCTCTATTGGAGTGCACTTACTTTCAAGTACAGGGTCGTGTTTACACAAGAGCAGACAAGGAGCAAGGATGGGTCAAGGAGCAGCTCTTGGGTGGAAAGACGAAAATTCGTCTAAGTGTAATTCGACGAGAATCACCAAGTGATTCTCGCCGATTCGGCGAGAATCACTAGTGATTCTCGCCGAATCGTCGAGAATCATTAGTGATTCTCGCCGACTCTATCCGACTACCTCAAAACGGTGCCAAGTAAGATTCGGCGAGAATCACTAGTGATTCTCGCCGAACTCATCGTTGAGCAGATCATGAATACCAAGTTATATTCGTTGAGAATCAACAAGTGATTCGGCGAGAATCACTAGTGATTCTCGACGAATCATCGAGAATCACTAACTGATTCTCGCCGATTCGTCGAGAATCACCTGCGATTCTCGCCGATTTTTACTTAGCGATTTCTCTGGAAGCTACTGGACCGGATTCTGTCGCTGGACTATGTTGAACCGGAACTAGGGTTTCCTTCAGGTGGGACCCACAACGGTCACTTTGGAGTATACGTTTGTATAAATACACAGGTATTTTTGAACAGTAACGGGTGCGAAGAAGAAGAAGAAAAACACGCGAGTCGCGACGTGACCTAGATCGTCGTTTTCGCTCCGCCGCCGCCGCCGCTGCTCGCGCCAAGTTGTTCGCCGGTAGATCGTGGTTTCGCCCAGATCCTCCTGCGACAGAAGCCTAGCTAAGCTCAGCGTCTCACGTGTCTAACCGGAGATCTCTTGTCTCTCGATTTGTAGATCGGGAAAATCTTCCCCATCCGAATCGATCGAGACGATTGATCCTAGTGTGACCGTTGGTAGACCTAGCTAGCTTCGCTACGAAGTTTGGATCTCTAAAGAACAGCAGCCGCACATCGTTGTTGCCGCCGAACCCGTGAACCGTGCCGCCGCCCATCTTGCCGCCGCCGGCTCCGGGGAGATCCTCTCCAAGAGAGATCTAGGGTTGTGTACTCTTTGTGGACTTCAAGAACACGTTGTCAACAAAGAGGGACACCTTAGTCTCCAAACGTAGTTTGTATCTCTTGTACATTCTAATTGTATTTTTGTTGTAAAGGAACGTTTGTTCCGAGTTGTAAGGGTTGGGTGCAACCCGTGTTGTGGGAGTGTTGACTCCTACGTGTGGAAGGGTTCCTTCCGATAGTGTAAGGATTGGATTTCAATCCTGTTGGTGAAGAGACCGAGTCGTCCCTGGTTGGGAGATAGGTCGAAGGGGGAAAGTGGATGTACCCAAGTCGGGGAACCACTATAAATAGCTTGTGTACTCTATTGTGCTATGTTGTTTTATTTTCGTGTGCAGGTACAACTTAAATTCCGCAAAAACGATGCACGTCACCTATTCCCCCCCCCCCCCATAGGTGAAGATAGTTGACACTAGGTGGACTTTCAAGTGGTATCAAAGCAAGGTTACTCATCAAAAAGGTTTACACCTTGAGTAGTATCCTGCCACCAGTGTCAGAAGCATGGAGCTGGATTATGAGATATCGCAACTCAGACTCCCCGCATGTACAAAGGAGTTTTATCCCGTCTGGAGGATGAGAGTGTCGTATCACTTGGATGCCATCGATCCTCGTGCATCTTTCATCCTGGAAGAGGGTCCTTTTATTCCTATGAAGACCTCCGACTCTGGAATTCAAGTGCCCAAGTGCATTGCTGAGATGTCGGAAATGGAACTTTCATTCTTTAATTTGGATAAGAGGATTCGTCAAATTATCATGGATATCTGGTCTGTAGCTTCTCGCTCTAGATTGGAAAAATGTAGGACGGCTAAATCTTTGTGGATGATGATCTCAGAGCTGATGGGGGGGTCAGAGAATGCTGGAATCTACTGTCAATCAGAGGATGAAGCCTATATGGGGGTCCTCGCTTCTGAAGATGAAGGCAAGGATCTCTCGGACAGCATCAGAGCTCCAGTGTCCGTGTCAGAGACTGAAGAGGCCAGTGAGGAAAGCAGCTCTGATGAGGATGACACAATGGTCACTGGCTCTAATGACAATATCACTGAAGAGCAGGTAACGTCTTCATCATGCCCCGTATCTCTTGAAGTTTCTGAAGACAGGAACTGCCTTCTTTCAGAAAATGCTGATTCCCTGAAGAGAGCCCTTCAGACAAGCAACCTACTTGCTGAGGAGCAAGCTCAAGAGATTGCTCGACTGAAGATCTTGTTGGTTCTCCAATTGGCATCCAACAAGGTCAAGGACTCTAAAATCTCAGCTTTAGAGAGTAGTCTAGAAAATGAGAAAAGAATAGTATCAAACTTCTCTAAGGTTGATGCTATAAAGAAAAAGCAAGAAAATGGGTGGATCTCCCGGATTATCAATTCGTGGAGAAATGGGGAAACGGTATTCCGACCCCCCACTCCAAGCAGGAAGACAACTCATCATGCCTTCAGGTATGACCACAAGAACAATCGTGGTCACTGCAAGGGTGATCTGTCCTCATGTGGAGACACCCGTAGTGCAAGGGCCGTCGTGTCTACCCATGTGAGAATACCTAAGGCTCATTCTGAGCCCTTTGTATTCACTGTCACTGCCTCAACTCGGTGTGAATCTGCATGTCCCAGCTCTCAGAACACTTCTCACCACCCGAGGACACAGGACAGGGAGGTTAGAAGTCATGGTGTAAGTTTTTATGGGGCCTCAGGAAGGGGGATGCCTGAAAGGAAGGCACCACCTCCCCGGCCTCATGACGCTCGCAACATGCATTTCTTCCACCCTTCCACGTGTCACGGTGGAAGAGGACAGTTTGTGAGAAGATCATGCCCTATCCCGTTTAGACCTAAGACCGTGACTACCTCAGTCACTAGATCAGGTCAGAAACGGCGATACAACATTCACTCGTGTTGGTGCTGTGGCAAAGTGGGACACTTTGCCATTGACTGTTGGCACAACCCCTCTGTGTCAAGGGCAAGGGCCTATCCACATTTTCTGGGCAGAGGTAGTCTTCCTGACAGGTTTTCTGAAGGAAGGCAGTTAAGTGCTTATGCTAACAGGAACCTAGGACCCAATATGATTTGGGTTCCTAAGGTAAAGTAATTCTTTCTTGCAGGGTAGTCTAGGTTCCCATAACTATGAGGGGAACCAGACAGTAGAGGGCTCAAGACTAAACTAGCACAAGCGTCTGGAATAACAGATGTGATATCTACTTGGGCATACTCACATTGAGCTCCTAATATGTTCTACCTGAGGGACTAAATGATGACTCAAAATCCCAGGTACTTTTGATCAGTTCCAAGACTTGAGTCGTTTTCATCGACAGTTACATATATATATCTTTATATACATATACATATACATATATATATATATACGTGTATGTATGCACATCTAAGGATAGGTTAACACGATACATATAAACCTTATATACATTCAATAAAGATTTAACGAAGATATGTCATTGTAAATCTCGACAACTCACAATTGACATCAAGAAGTGTTTGGAAAAGCCCCGTTCAAACCCAAATAGATTGGCTTTAAGATATATATATATTTATAATTTTTAAATTGACGTGACATCAGAAGACTTCGAAAATGCTGCATGTCTCTTAACCTGAAGATTCCTATTAAAGAAACCCTTCGACTTCAACATAGACAAATTCCCACCGATTCTTAGCAAAGGGATCCCGTTAAAACCTGTCGTTAACGCAAAGAAATCCCGCCGACCTTTTATTTCCACGGGAAACTTACCGCAGAATACTCGCCAAAACACTGAAGGAACTCGCCGACTCTTCACATTCCTTACGAATCTCGCACGGTCTTCGCCGAATCGTCTTCCCGCAAGGTTCTCGCCAAATCCCGCCGAACTTCGCAGGATTTTCGTCGAGCGAAGAAGAACTCTGCAGGACTCCGCAGGAAGCTCACCAGGAATCGTGCAGGCTCCGTCGAATCCCGCCAAATCCCGCCGAACTCCGCAGGAAACTCACCGAATCCGCTAGTTTCTCACCGAAGGTTTCTCGCAAGAATCCCGCCGAAGTTTCTCACCCAGGGAAGTTTCTCACCGACAATCACCCAGGGAAGTTTCTCACCGACGAACTCTCCCGTCCGGTGCCCCTCATCTTCATCGAGCTAACTCACCGTCTATGCTGTTAGGTAACCACCCTTTCACCCTTACTTGGACTTGATCACTAGTGTCGCATCCTTTTTGATTTTTGATTAAGCGTAGAGTAGGGCTTTTCTCCCTAGATTTACGATGGCTCCAAGGACAACTGCTGGGCTGGTCACTGGATGCGAGCTGGTTCGCACAGGGTTCTCTCATGCCTCAGATGAATTCAGGAACATCATCCTTATGCTAGAGGAGGCTGGACTCTCATTCGTCCTAGAGCATCCCTGTAAAATCCTGGACAAGGAGGTGCTGGAGTTCTTTGCAACCGCAAAACTCCGGAATGACGACTCTCTTATCAAAAGCAAGGTAGCCGGGGCAAAGATCAAGATCTCTGCCAGCAAGCTGACCCGCTTCCTGCAGCTCTCTAGCTCGGAGCATGAGGACTATCTTGAGGAAGAAGACAAAACCCGGACTCTCTTATTCTGTGGTCTCCCACGAGGAACTCGGTCGATCAAGCGCAAGGATATGAATGAAGAAGGGAAGCTTCTGTCAGACATAATCGGAAAAGTACTCATCTGCAAGCCGGGCTCTCATGACCATATCTCTGCAGACATGTTCAAGATCCTGGTGGCAATTGTCTGTCGAAAAAGGTTCAACTGGGGGGATTTGCTGTTTGAGAAGATAAAGGACACCCTGAGATCTCCGAGCTTTGGACGAATCATCAGTCTGTATCTCAATCAGCTGAATGGAGATAAATATGACATGAGTAAAGGTATTCCTATACATTACCTCAAGAAAATGGACTCGAATGTTTTTGACAGATGGGAGAGGCGAATTGGGCAGGCTCCCGTGGAAGAACAACAGGACGTATCTCCAAGCAGTAATCCCCAGTGAAATTCCTGACGCTTTGACTGCAGGAATTGAGGGGGAGTCTCTACCCACTGATGCTCACTTCGTATCTGACATCTCCCAGATAGCCAGAGATGCGGTGGCAGCTATACAAGAAGATAGTGAAGCTGTGCCGGAGAATGAGGAGGCCCTGAACCTGAACGATCAAGGAGCCGAAGCTGATGTACAGGAGACTGCTGACGAAGACTTGGAAGGTGATGCTGATGAAAATGATCCTATGGATGCTGAAGGTGAGGAAGACGGAAATGAGGGACAGGACGCAGTGGAGACTCAGGATATCATTGAACCTCCATCTGACAAGCACGCACCTGAGATGGTTCCTGAGAACATTGGTGCACAAGTGGAGGGGGAGTCAGAGAAATCTACAGAGGCCGCCAGCATTCCCCCAGTAGAGACTGTGCTGGTGTCTAGCTCTACAGGTGCTTCTGCTGAAGAGCAAGGCCAAGAAGTGCCTCAGAATATTCCTCTACGAGATGATATAGCCACTCACACCGTGAATATCATTCAGGGCATAGTGGATGAGCTTAAGGCCTCTTTTGAAAAAGCTCAAAATAAAATGCTGAAAAGGATTAAGGAATCTGAAAATCTCATGCTCAAGAATATGGTGGAGATCAATCATAAACTTGACGTGATGGAAAAGAAATTTGAAGAAAAGTATACAGCGGCCGGCCAAGCGGTCACTCTTCTTATGGCCGGATTGAAAAAGAACACTGATACTCTTGCTATAGTGAATCAGAATGCTCATGTTGTAGCAAACAACATTCAAAAGTTTGACGGTAATATGATAACCCTCAACGCCAATCAGCAGGCCTTGGTCACTGAATTCTCCAAGACTACCAAGCATATTGATGACTCACTGCACTCCTATGCAAACTCCATCGCAGTCGAAGCCAAAAACGGGGAGAAGGAATACATAGCTAAGATGGCTGAGCTTCAAGAAATCATGATCACAAACTTCGAACAGTCAAACAAATATGTCTATGACAGCTGCTGGTGGATGCTCCAACAGGCGTTAGGCGTCGATTTGAATCCTGCAGGTATTCATGCTCCTGAGACTACTACGGATGCTGCGGGAGTAAGTGCTGCTGAGGGAGTAAGTGCTGCAGATGTTCCCATGAGTGAAGCTGATGCTAGGGCTATTTCTAAAGCAAAACTGATGAGCATGTTTGACCAAGAGGCCCTAGCAAAAGCCAGGGGAAAGAGAAAAGCTCAAGAAGGGACCTCCAAGGAGACACAAGCTGAAAAGAGAATTCGACTGAGTGAGGAGGAAGTAAGAAATGAAAAGTGGAGTCCAGTTTCAAAGAATATCATCTTGGACACCTTCTGGCTACAGGAAAAAGGAGAAATCAATCGAAACGAAGTATACAGCCAGTATGAGTGGGAAATGCACAAGACGTATGAAGCAAAACGAAACATCTTCTTCAGGACCAACACGGCGGCAGATAAAGCTCCTCCTCCCAGATATTATCCGAAGCCCAAAGAGTATATGGAGAGGCAAAGAAAGAAGTATTTGGCGCAAAAACTCAAGGATGACTTAGCCAAAGAAAAATAGTCAAAACTTTATTGCTTGTCATTCTCTCTTAAGAACGATTAATGGTTATTGTTATTATTTGAACAATCTTGAGATTATGTATATATACATATATATATATATATATATGCATTTGAAATTATGAATGACTCAAGTCTTGATTTGTCTGCCTATATTATCTTGTGCTGTATATTTAAATTCTGAATGCTGTTTATATTATTTGATTGGTGTTATTCATCTTAGCTAGTAGGGTTTTGGCTTAGTCAAATAGGGGGAAATTGTTGGGTATTGTATCCACAATTACCTGGATTTGAGGAAGCCACCTGTCAAGCTAAGATAAATTCACAATGTATTTGATGAAACCTCTCAAGTTGTGCTTGCAGTTATTCCACGATAAGTGCACACCAATGTCAGGGTGCA
This sequence comes from Platanthera guangdongensis, assembly GCA_039583875.1. NCBI lineage: Eukaryota > Viridiplantae > Streptophyta > Magnoliopsida > Asparagales > Orchidaceae > Platanthera > Platanthera guangdongensis. The sequence goes on from CM077151.1 coordinate 217,099,767, forward strand.
GTAGGTCAATATACACGGGTCTGCACGTCGTAATCCCTCGTTGTGCAGATCAGTGTGTTGGCCTACGTGTACTCTCTCTATTGGAGTGCACTTACTTTCAAGTACAGGGCCGTGTTTACACAAGAGCAGACAAGGAGCAAGGATGGGTCAAGGAGCAGCTCTTGGGTGGAAAGACGAAAATTCGTCTAAGTGTAATTCGACGAGAATCACCAAGTGATTCTCGCCGATTCGGCGAGAATCACTAGTGATTATCGAAGATTCGGCGAGAATCACTAGTGATTCTCGCCGAATCGTCGAGAATCATTAGTGATTCTCGCCGACTCTATCCGACTACCTCAAAACGGTGCCAAGTAAGATTCGGCGAGAATCACTAATGATTCTCGTCGAACTCATCGTTGAGCAGATCATGAATACCAAGTTATATTCGTTGAGAATCAACAAGTGATTCGGCGAGAATCACTAGTGATTCTCGACGAATCGTCGAGAATCACTAACTGATTCTCGCCGATTCGTCGAGAATCACCTGCGATTCTTGCCGATTTTTACTCAGCGATTTCTCTGGAAGCTGCTGGACCGGATTCTGCCGCTGGACTATGTTGAACCGAAACTAGGGTTTCCTTCAGGTGGGACCCACAACGGTCACTTTGGAGTATACGTGTGTATAAATACACGGGTATTTTTGAACAGTAACGGGTGCGAAGAAGAAGAAGAAAAACACGCGAGTCGCGACGTGACCTAGATCGCCGTTTTCGCTCCGCCGCCGCCGCCACTGCTTGCGCCAAGTTGTTCGCCGGTAGATCGTGGTTTCTCCCAGATCCTCCTGCGACAGAAGCCTAGCTAAGCTCAGCGTCTCACGTGTCTAACCGGAGATCTCTTGTCTCTCGATTTGTAGATCGGGAAAATCTTCCCCATCCGAATCGATCGAGACGATTGATCCTAGTGTGACCGTTGGTAGACCTAGCTAGCTTCGCTACGAAGTTTGGATCTCTAAAGAACAGCAGCCGCACATCGTTGTTGCCGCTGAACCCGTGAACCGTGTCGCCGCCCATCTTGCCGCCGCTGGCTCCGGGGAGATCCTCTCCAAGAGAGATCTAGGGTTGTGTACTCTTTGTGGACTTCAAGAACACGTTGTCAACAAAGAGGGGCACCTTAGTATCCAAACGTAGTTTGTATCTCTTGTACATTCTAATTGTATTTTTGTTGTAAAGGAACGTTTGTTCCGAGTTGTAAGGGTTGGGTGCAACCCGTGTTGTGGGAGTGTTGACTCCTACGTGTGGAAGGGTTCCTTCCGATAGTGTAAGGATTGGATTTCAATCCTGTTGGTGAAGAGACCGAGTCGTCCCTGGTTGGGAGATAGGTCGAAGGGGGAAAGTGGATGTACCCAAGTCGGGGAACCACTATAAATAGCTTGTGTACTCTGTTGTGCTGTGTTGTTTTATTTTTGTGTGCAGGTACAACTTAAATTCCGCAAAAACACTGCACGTCACCTATTCCCCCCCCCCCATAGGTGAAGATAGTTGACACTAGGTGGACTTTCAACATGGTAGAGCTAACAACCACCATGTCCCTCCAAAATGCAGAGGTGGGGTTAGATACCAGTCAGAATCTGCAATTCAGTCGACCACTGATCTAGATTCTATAAGCTTCCTCTACACGTTGTGAAATTTCCGTGCAACACGTGATCATTGTGGGGTTACGCTAATGACAATGATTCAGGGGGGTCCAAGCTGAACCTATTGATATCTCCTGATCTAGTGATCTTTAATCTCGAGAAAGCATTCCCAAACTCCTATATGGATGGGGCGCGTCCAGAAAACTGGCGACCGCTATGGCTCACCCACCACAGCTTCGCATCACCTTCCAACATGAAACTTGCAAACTCAGCTTGCTTCTCTACCGGTGTCTCGGCCGCCCTCAGTAGTTCTTGAATCCTTGCCTACCAATCCACCGCATCGGTCGGCGTGCCGACAACCTTAAATGTTGGAGGAGTTGCTACCTATGCAATAGGGATCACAACCTGCACTGCTGCGACAGCTTAAGCTGCCACCATTGCTTCTGCGATCATGCGACAGAAGTCGGTCGAGGTTACCCCCATGCCCAAAGGACCATGAGCAATAGCACTGCTCGTCGAAGGCTCTTCTCATGGCCTTGACGTCCCCGCCTCGTCGTTTGCACCCTTCACAAAAGCAAAGTAGAACAAAAATCAGCTTCTAATCGCACAACTAGACAAAAGGACACTCATAGTCCTGTGATACTCCTAGGTGGATAACTTCTTAACGCAATTTGTTTAGTACATTCATCCACGAAGATATACCTTGGACACTAACCTGGCTCTGATACCAAATTGTAACACCTCCCCTGTAATGACCATATAATATGGGTCCGGCCGGTGCTCATATACATACAGACGCCACAGCTTAAGCATTATAAGATGATATAAACTACTCAAACTCAAAACTCAGACAATAGCGGAAACATAAAACCAAAACTAGAAGTTATCCACCACTACAGGAGTATCCCAAATGGCCTTAAGGCCATACAATATCCAGTTATCCAGAAGATTGAAACAACATTAAATAATAACAACGTGCATAAGCACTCCTAGGCTACCACGACATGTAAGCTGGAATCATAGAACATAAAGCATCACATTCCACAAAACAGAGCTATAACACGACTTGTAACACTTCATGAAGCTTATGCCTTTTTGGCCGGCAAGCTTGCTCTCGCTTGCGCTCCTTATCGTGTAAAAATTTGGTTGTAACGTGGGTCAGCAAAGGCTGACCTCAACTGTGTAACCAACACATCTCCTCTCGGCCATCACTAGCAGACCCCGGGGCACTCCATCACTCTGCAGGACAGCACTTCGTATGCAAAAAACAATAACATATAAAGCTATAAAACAGGTTTGGATGTCTCATACAGCAAACATGTTTCTATGTTGAGCATATAATAAAAGGGGCCTACAATGCAGCATGAATGCAATCCTGGGTTTCACCCAAGGCACCCTAAAGCGTATGCTTCTAACACATCATCACATCGGGTACTTCCAATTTCCCCATCGGCGTTGAAGCCACAAACACAAGGGTACTCTAATTTCCCCCAAATGGCATACAAGCCGCCACACAGACATCTTGCTTAGGCCCCACCCGCGCGTGGGTCTTAAACTCGGGCTTGCCTGCATGCTCTGACTTCTCACGTCAAGATTCCGCGACACAAACAAACGATACTAAGAACCCTTGATAGACCCCACCCATTCGCGACGACCCAGGCCCGGCTCCAATATTGGGATCAAGTCCACCGAAGAAGACCCAGTGGGACCCTCAGTTACATAGAAGGGGACTTGTCTCGCCGGGACACTCTCCACACATGACTTTGCAACGTCACAGGCTAGCCACCTGACCGCAGAGACAAACCACACATTATCACATCATAATCCCATGACATTCCCACCCTATTACAACACTTATACTGTATCATCCTCGTTCCCCCACGTGTACTCTAATTTCCACGTGGTCCGGTTTCAGCCACACTTACTCACACAAGAAAGGGGAAAAAAACATCATCACAGATGACATCTTGCCGCTAACGGATTTCTACAAAATCCTTATGGCACGCAATACAACATCACCGAGTCGGACTAACGGTCACGACTATGGTTTCACCCACAATGCCTCATCCACTAACAGAGTGGATCTCTAATGCAGTATCATGCCGGGGACGAACACAATCGATCCGGTGGCTACTCTTGAACCATGGCAACTCGAATCCCTCTCACTAGAGAGATACAATGTAAGACCCCCTTTTTTTCCTTTAAAACACCGGGGTCTTAGGCCCAGAACTGCCGCTTTGCGGTGACACCTTCGCACCCGGGAAGATCATCACTACAAAATGCTGATCCTACTGGCCAAATCGATCAAAACTGTAGCAAAATAATAAAGGCAAGTCCACAGAAATCACATAAATAGTAAATAAACTGCACGATGGGAGTGTCCACAGATATAATGAAATACTAAAATCTTGGGCTCATGCCCAGTACATCAATGTCTCACTATAAATCTCTCATCACGGAAGCAAAACTAAAACAACTCGTAGCAAATAGGACTCACAGTCCCTGCCATCTGGACTCTTGTACTAGACTGCCCCATCTCCAAGCGTGCCGACCTCCGGGGCTGCTCATCTATGTTGGGCTCCACGGTCCCCTAAAATGATGTGGTTCGAAAACCGTTAGTCTAAAAGACTAAGTCCTATCATCCCCCGCCCCTTCCCCCATGGCTCCTAGGCACCGAGCGGGGAGAAGGAGAGGAGAGGACATGAAAGTGGAGAATAACAAATAAGCAAATGGCAGCGGAACTAACCTAGCAGTTCTATATTATATATGGCAATAATAGCGGTATGAAAAACTGAACAAGAAAAGCAACCTTAACTTATATGAAAACACATAAGCTAAGGGATCTTTTGCAGGGCTCCTATCGTATAAAAAGTATCATACCAATTTATATGATAGGGTGTCGGTTTTCTAACAAGCATATATATATATTTACTAAATAAAAACCTTAACTTATAAGCACGTTCGCGCGGACTTATAAACCAAGGGGTTGTTTTGCAGGGCCTATTGTATAAGCGTCCCATACCACTTATATAATAGGTTTCGGGGTTATATGCAATGATTATGCTATGAAACACAATTATGCCATGATGTGAGAATGCAAGTGCAACTCACCCACTCGACTCTGTGTGCACAGACCTTTAGTTCCCCCTTTCTAGAGCCGAACCTCCCAAGATACCTCCGTAGTGGAAAACGGAAGCGGCGGGTTGGGCCTCGCCCACCTCTAAACCGGTAATAGCACAACCAGTCAGACCTATCATACTCCTCAATGCTAGTGCACTAAGCAGAGCTCCTGCTTACTCTTGCCGGCGGGCACACCGTACTTTATTTGTCCAAGTGCTAACCACACTCGCCGAGTCAAAGTATTGGCGTCGGTGCATCGACTCACTAATACCGAAGACCCACCACCTTATACCTTATGCACATGCAACCTTATGTATCAGCTATCGATCAAAAGCTCCCCTGACCATCCCGTCCGTCATAAACAACAACCGAGCAAAAGCTCGCCGGGCCAACCTGCCCATCACAAACCATTACCGAGCCAAAGCTCGCCAGGCTAACCTGCCCATCACCAAAACCACTGGGCCTACTGCTCGAGTGACCCAACCTAACTCCCCGAGAAATCAAGGTGTGTGAAGGTGAAACCCAAGATTTACTATTTACTCTTGCATTCCAATTTTGCCTACAGTTTAGGTATAGCCCAGGACTGCCCAAGGTATTCCCCGTAAAGGGCTCTCGAGGGCACTAGGAACTATGATGGGATTACGCCCAAAGCTCCCTTTCGCAAGGCACTTACTATTATTGGTTGCTACTCATCTCCCACCCCTTAAATATTTTACTGGATATAACTCTAGTGTATTTGACACTTTCCCTTCTACGGGGAAGATGATGTTTCGTCGATCCCGAGCACCACCTAACACTAACCAATCCAACCCTTTACTCATCCTACTTCCAATGGTAAGCTTATTTTTATCTATCCAAACCATTCAAACACTAATTCCCAACTCATGTGCTCAAATTATACTCCAACATAGTTTCTGCAGTTTTACTAAATGCAGACCACTTAAGCGATATGATGTGTAACATGGGAGATACTCAAAATATTCACCCAGTACCCTTATAATAATTATTAAAGGGCTGTCATGACCTTTTTAGACTAACACCAGAATTTCATAATTTTCTCTATTTATCTGATAATTTATGAAATTATTCCAGCAACCAAAAATCCCAAGTTTGAACATGAAGTACCACTTTCAGATAAGATAATATTCCACCAAATTTATGTTAAATACTATATGAAAATTGAACTTAAAATCCAAGGTCTTCCAATTTTTCAGCAAAGTTTAAGCACCTAATTTTAATTTTAAGTATATCCCACAATAAATTATTTTAACAGATAAGTACATCAATAATACTTCCAAAAATTCAGAGAAACTTCAAGGATGATTGTAAGGTCATATAAATACTCTAGATCAATTTTCATAATTTATTATTGAATAATAAACTCTATACTTGATTTTCTCATAATATTTTAAATTAATGGGTTAATGAACAAAGTATAACAATTATCCATCTAACAATTCCAAATAAATTCCCACATGAGCATAATGAAATAGAAACACTACCTATCAAGTTTCATAATTATTCAACAAGTATTGAGCTCTGTAAGAATTATTTAGTAAGTTCCCAAATATATGAGCTTGTGAAGTAGGTACCCTAAATATGTATTCAAAAATTCTATTAAAATTCATATATGATCAATATGGTCTAAAACTCCCTCTACCAAATTTGCAGGACCTTCCAATAGGCAGTGGGATCATAATGACCAAATGTTTAATTAGGGCAATCCCATGAATTACAAAGAAAGTGCTAAGAATAATGATCCAAAATTCCCAATTAAGTTACCAGAGGTTCAATCTATCCTCGTGACCACACTACCCAATTTTCATTATTGTTCAAGGAGTTTTACTAACATTTTCTAGCACTAAAATATTTGTGCCCTATACTAGGGTTAGGGTTTTGTGGGCCCTACCCTTTCAAAATTCCCTAACATTTTTACCAGATGGTTTTATCTACTCTATCACCCTCCCCACAAAATTTCAAGTTCATTCAAGGTGTTTTGGCCTCATGCCCTTCACAAGGCACAAAAGCCCTTCCTTAGGGTTTGTCCTTGGATCTTATGGCAAAAGTATTCCAATCTACCCCATATTTGATGGGGATGTCCGAAAAGCCATACCAAGTCAGTGTCCCAAATTTCAGCCTCTGTTGAGGTGATTTGGCCACTTAAACCCACAAGGGTCATTTTGACCTACTTACCCCCTTTTAGCCAAATCTAGGGTTTACTAAATCCCCAACCAAATCATCACCAAATGGGATGAAATTTTATACAGAGTCAAATAATTACCCCAAGAACCTCTCACCAAACTTTGGGAGAATTTGGAGGTCATTAGACCCATTAATTAATTCATATTAATATTATTAAATTTTTACCAAAACTATAGAAACATTATCCCCAAAAATTCTCATTTTTGGGCAGGACTATATATGGTCTAGGGTGACTCCCTGCCAAAATTTCCAGTCATTTGGACCAAAGATGAAGTGTGGGCACCATTTTAAATCTCAAGATAGCCCTAGGTATAGGTCCCACCAAAATGGGTGCCCTGGTCAAACCAGGCACCCAAATTGGTTCAAGCCAATTTTGAATTAAAGTAGACACTCAGGGCTACAAGTTTTGTGTTGACCATATCCTCTGAAATAGCCTCTAAGTATTTTTTAAAAATTTAAAACATTAAATGCATTAAGTGTGATAGAAGTCAAATAAATGCATATATCATATCCTATAGTTTTATATCATCTACCGCACGAATCTTGACGCAACAGTGGACGATATCCCATCGTCTTCAAGCTCCAGCTGATGTCCTGGATTTATCCCACCTGGAGCTCCTTCCAGCTGCTGCCACCGGCGATCCGGCCACCTCCCCGGCCAGCCACCGCCACCACCACCTCCGTTGAGGTGGTGGTTGTTGCCAGGCGGCGGCACAGCCGCCGGAGAGCCCTATTCCGGCGATCCTGAGAAGTGGAATTCCATGGAAAAACCAGGAAAATTTGAACTTGGATCGGGCTCAATTGAGCCCGAACCTTGGCCCTAATGATTCCTATAAACTACTCATGGAAGAAGGAGTGGGGGAGGACCTGTATGGGTGGCCTGAAGTCGGGAAGATTGTCGGGAAGCCATTTTGAAGGTGGCGTCGCTCGATTTCTGCAACTGTACAGTGAACTGCTTGGCTCCTTCAGGTAAGTGGTGGAAATGAATCCCTGGAGTCCAGTGAAGCTTTTAAGTGGGAGAATTGGTGTGTTAGGTGGCTGTAGACTTCATTGCCATTATTGGCCTTAGTCAAGGTTGGCGACCATGGTAGGTAGGGGGTGAAACTTGGTTCAAACCATTCAAAAACTAGCTGGTTGAATTGGGGTTGCCTTCCTTGTCCTAGAGCAATGAATGGGAGGTTGGGGAAGGGGAAGGTGGAGCCCAAAGTCTTCCGCCATTACTTTCTTTCACTTTCTCTCTCTTACATAGGTGGCTTTTTTTCTCTCTCCTACACACCAAGTTGAAAGTTGGCTCCTATCTAACCCAATGGCAGCCCACATGTCCATTTCATCCACCAAAAAAAGGTTAGCCCAAGTGAGTTGGGCTTGAGCTTGAGTTAGCCCATTAGAGCTAGCTTGACCTAAACCTTGACTAGGGTTGAACTTGGTCAATTTGGTCTTTAAGGTTGCCCCTAATGGGTCCTTGGTGACCCATTGGCCTCCCCTAAGGTCTAGGTTGGGTTGACTTAGCCCTTTGGAGGTCACTTGACCCTTAGGCAGGGCACTTTGACCACTTTAGGGTTAGAGTTGACTTTGGTCAACTTAGGCTTTTTGGTTGACCCCAATGGGTCCTTGGTGACCCATTGGCCTCTCACTAGGGTTAGGAAGGTATATGTGGGGTCCACTTGGCTAAGGGAACTTCAGTTGACCCTATGCAGGTCAGTTTGACCCATTTAGGGTTAGAGTTGACTTTGGTCAACCTAACCCCTTGGGTGGACCCCAATGGGTCCTAGGTGACCCATTGGCCTCACTCTAGGGTTAGCTTGGCTTGGGTGGGGTCTTGAAGTCCTAGTGAAGCCTCATGATCATCTTAAACTATGGTTCAGAAATTTACTATATGCAGACCACATAACCCAATCACCTTATTCCCAAGTTCACTTGGGCTTTTTGGGCTTCCTAGGGTTTTATCATGACCTAGTCATGTCAAAACCACTCCCATGGGTCTAGTTGTCTGTGGGATGTTACAAATCCCAATATATTAACAAAAAATTTCGTCCTCGAAATTTTAGTTAGGCCTACGGGGTTTCAAATATGAAAGGTAAATTGTAACATCCCGAGATATTGTGAGTAGTACCTGACTGAAGAGCTCTGGGTACCTCTATCGCATCAAGTCCTGAGGCTCCCATGTCTGCTCCTCTCTCCCATGATTCCTCCACAGAACCTTGACCAATGGTACCTTCTTGCGGCAGAAGACTCGTATCCCCTTGTCGTCAATCCGGACCGGTTTCAAGTGAACTGACCGATCAGATGCTACCGGCCCATCCATGGTCGTAAATTGCTGCTTCGGGCATAGTAGAGCCCTCCTGAGAGAGGATACATAGAACACATCGTGGAGACTTGCCAGCTCCGGTGGCAGCTTCAGTCTGTATGCCAAGGGACCGATCCGCTCCCGGATCCTGTAAGGCCCCATATATCTTGGGCTGAGCTTCTTCTTCCGACCTCGTACCCGTGAAACCCCATGCATTGGTCGGATCTTTAAGAATATAAAGCCCCGAAACTCAAAAGAGCGACGGGGGACGTTTTGGGCCATATTTGGAATCTGGTAGTAGGCACACAGCCTGGGATACGGGCGTGTCCAAGGGCGTGTCATACTGGAGTCGACGACTTGGCTACGAAGTCGACAAATTTCGGTCGACACTGTGTCGAGACAGGGCACACGGCCTGAGACACGGGCGTGTCTCGGGGCGTGTCGAGCCCGTGTCGACGATCGGCCCAGGGTGTCAACGATTTTTGCTCGACGAAGTGTCGAGACGAGGCACACGGCCTGAGAAACGGGCATGTCTCAGGCCGTGTTAAGCTCGTGTCGACAACCGGCCCGGGGTGTCGACACTTTCGGTCGACACTGTGTCGAGACAGGCCACACGTCCTCGGACACGGGCGTGTCCCAGGCCGTGTCGTGAGGTCGACGAACTTCGCTCGACGAAGTGTCGAGTGTCGAGACCGTGAACACGGCCTGGAGCCCAGGCGTGTTCGAGTGGACACGGGTTAGGACACGGGCGTGTACAAGAACCCGTGTTGTTCTCAGGTTGTATTCGGGATAAATCGATGGGGGCACACGGCCGACCACACGGCCGTGTTAGTTGGAACACGGGCGTGTCAGGTCGAACACGGGCGTGTTCGATGCCCGTGTGTTGTTTCAGGCGCGTCGATTTTGACAGCGAATGAGGGACACGACCCTGGACACGGGCGTGTGTCAGGCCGTGTTCGGTCCAGATTGTACTTTTCAGGCCCGAATCAAGCCAGTTCGTTTCTTTAATCTGAGATCCAACGGCCGGAGGTTGTCCCTGATGGGATATGCACGGGATTGGACCCTTGAAACCCTCATTTATTTTGAGTGGTTATCTTTCTAAAGTATAGAGAGAGAGGAGAGCCAAGGGAGGAAGAAGAAGCTAGATCCGGCCATTGGAGGAGCTTCGAAGCTCCAAATCGCGAGCCGACTTTAGATTTACGGAGGCAAAGAGAGTGTGGTGCTTTTCATCCTCTTACTTTTCCATGGCGCCAAAGAGGAGCGCTATGGTAACAATTCTCTTCTTGAGCATGTGTAGCTCTCCTTCTTTGCATAGGAAGCCCGCTCTCGCGAGTTTGCGGTGAGTTGGAGTCATTCCTTCGGGTAGATATGTAAAGTCCCCATTGTGTAGAGTCCGTAAGCGAGAACGTACATAGGCATGATGTGTGAAGCCTACCCGGACATGTTGGTCTGGATCGGTGATGTTGCATTGCATAAATGTCGGAGAAGACTCTGTGCGATTGGTTGTTTTTCGGGTTTTCTACGTGGTAGATTGCAACAGGGAACTTTGGGGATTAACCATAATGTGCACCCGGAAAACTGGGCGGATACGTGATCTTGCCAACTTGGTGGCCTGGGAGCCAACTTGGTGGCCTGGGAGCCAACTAGAACATAACTGGGTTATGTGAAGTTTGTGATGGAAATGGGACTCGGGAGAAGTTTGACTCGCGCATATGGCTTAAACTGTCGTTGCGATGTGAGCACGGGTTAGATGGAACCGTACCCGTTCTATGTCGTTCGGTTAGAGCCGTTGGCATAGATGAGGGTCTTCGGCGGTCTATGGCTTAAATTGTCATGACCCAGGCCAAGAAGACAAAATGCTCATAGGTTTGGCCGTCAAAGTGGCGGTGGTGAGTCCGGAATGTCTATCGCTTCAATTGACGTGACATTGGCCGGTTCACCGAGAATGTGCCCTGAGTGCAGGGGGTGTGTGGCTGTGCGAGCCTACGCCTGTGATGTTGTGACGATACTATATTGCTCGCTTATGCTAATGAAATGCAGGGAAGGAGCATCGCCGCCCCGAGTTGGGGGCGGGATCGTTATAATTTGGTCAGCATTACTAATCGTTGCCTTATTTGCCACCGTGCGGTGGTTTTGTTGTTGCTTGCAGGTGCAGCTGGGCCAAGCGGTCAATAGCAGCCTAAATCCCAAATTGCGAAGCCGGCCCTCGAAGGCCTAATTGGAGTGTTTACTGCTTTATTCATGTATGACCGGCCTGCGTGCCGTGGTTTGTAAAACATGTAATATTAAGTAAATAATTTTGTAAGGCCTTAAGGTCAGTACTTGTGTATGTACTACATTCCTATTTGGTATTTTAGTGGACATTCGTGCTCTTTGTGTTGGGTTCTTTATTGCAACTTATAAACTGCTTCCGCTAGAATGCTCTGTGTAGGACGTTAAGATTGGTTGGATGGTTTCCATGAGTAACCACCCGGTCTGTCTGTGGTATATGGCGTCGGGCCCCGGCCGGACCTACTGCTATATGTTATACGATGGATAGGGGGAGTTACAATTTGGTATCAGACTCCTGGTTTTGGTCGGGCTTAACATGAATTCGTTTCCGAATTCTTTTTAAGGGGTGGTGAGCACATGTGTATGCGTCATCGTTATAACAGTAAAGGAACCCATGAATGTCCACTTAGGAATGCAAATACACGTGTTTGGGGAACCTGCGTGTTCCTATAATTGCTGTTTGCAACTTTATTTGGTCGCTTAACGGTGTTTTGTACCACTATAGGTGACCAGAAATGGTGCTGGGCCGTCGGAACGTTGAGTTTCTGAGGCTAGCAGTGCACCTAATGAAGCTCCTGCAACACCTCTATCGGCGGAGACCATAAGATTGGTGGTCGAAGCAGTGTTGGCCATGATTAATGCGCAGCCTGCAAGGCAGGCGCAGCAGCCTGCTCCTGTGATGGAGCAGGTACCGCTGCAAGCGGCTGAGCCGAGGAGAGTGGAACAGGTGGTAGAGGAACCGGTGGTGCCAAGGAGGGCAACCGAGAGACAGCTTAAGCTTGTTATGAGCTTTAATCCTCCTGTATTCTCGGGGTTGGGAACCCCATCTCAAGCTGAAGACTGCCTCTCCAGGGTGAAGAGAGTCATGACAGCAATGGAGACGGAGGAGTGGAAAATGACCACCATTGCTACGTTCCTTCTGGACAGTGAAGCTAGAATGTGGTGGGAAGGATTGGAGCCACAGCTACTGAGAGGTAGGCAACTTGTGGATGTCTCGATGGAGGAGTTCTCGAGACTGTTCTTGGCAAGGTACCTCCCTTTGGCGCAGAGGATAGAGTTGGAGAACGAGTTCCTGAAGTTGGTTCAAGGAGACAGTAGCGTGGATGAATATCTCCACGAGTTTACTCGTTTGCATCGATATGCTAGCTCCACTATTGCGGATGAGGAGCGCAAGATGAGTCGATTCTACGAGGGGTTGAGAGATGAGTTGAGGCTACTGCTCTCGGGGCCGATGACACAGGGTTTCTTAACCTTGGTCAACACGGCCCGGTCCTTGGAGAAGGGAATGAAGAACGTCCAAGCGAAGAAGAGCATTGATGACAAGAAATCTGAGTTCAAAGTGCCGACTACTTCAAAGTCCGGCTATCGAAGTTCCTTCAAGAAGCATAGGACTTCGGGTCCAGCTCCTTCTGGTGCTTCTGGGGCGACTACGGGTCGGACCCCGGGAGCATGTTTTACTTGCGAAAAGTCGGGTCACTTTGCCCGCGATTGTTGGAGCGGACGTCCCAAGTCCGAGAGAAGGCCGGGAGCAACTTATGAAGAGAAGGGCAAGGCTGTGGAGTAAATTGCGTCCCACTATGCTCCGGCCCAACCAAGGGTGTATAATCTAGGCCAATAGGAGGCCATCAAACAGGCGGACGTGGTAACAGGTACGGTTTAATTCATAGCAAGTTAATTTCTTTAAATAGTTGTTTTGCACATGTTACCTTACCACTGCTTGTTTAGGATTTGTTTTGATTTATGAAAATCCGGCTAGAGCACTTTTCGATACGGGAGCTTCACACTCCTTCTTGTCCAAATGATTTATATCACGCATCGGAGTCCCTTCTTCGATGGCGAAGGATAAGTTGGATGTGTTGTTTCCCAATGGGTGTTCGATGCGCGCGGATAGAATCTACGGTGTGAAAATTCGCATTGGGAATCAGGAGTTCGATCTGCAAGCGCCGTTACTTCCGTCGGTGGAGTTCGACGTTATATTTAGGATGGACTGGCTCTCGAAGCTGCAGGCCTATATTTACTGCGGTCGCAAGGAAATGAAGTTGGGAGCTAGTCGTGAGATGACTTTTACGGGCTTAAAGGGGTCGAGCAAGACGTTGATGTCTGCTCTTCAGGTGGTGAAGGCGGTTCGTGCCAGTGCAGAGCTGTTCTTTACACTAGTGGAGGTTGCAAAGCCGAAGCCCACGTTGGATAGTATTTCAGTGGTATCGGAGTACCCTGATGTGTTCCCTAGAGATCTTCCTAGAGCCCCGCCTCAGCGGGTGATAGACTTCACGATTGAGTTAGTGCCAAGTGCAAATCCTGTGTCATGATCTCCTTATCGGCTAGCGCCTAAGGAAATGTCGGAGCTGAAGGTTCAACTGCAAGAGTTGTTGGAGCAAGGGTATGTTCGCCCAAGCTCTTCGCCTTGGAGCACGCCGGTCCTCTTTGTTAAGAAGAAGGACGGAAGCTTGAGGCTATGTATTGATTATCGGGAGCTCAACAAGCTGACGTAGAAGAACAAGTACTCGATCCCCCAGATCGATGATCTTTTTGATCAGTTGGTCGGGTCGACGGTGTACTCGAAGTTGGATCTCAAGTCCAGGTACTATTAGCTGCGAATAAGGGAGAGTGATATCCCAAAGACATCGTTCAGTACGAGATACGGGCATTATGAGTTTACGGTCATGCCGTTTGGGCTGACGAATGCGCCGTCAATGTTCATGTGGCGAGTTTTGGAGACGCTAAGGAGGAATTAGTTGTATGCCAAGTTCTCCAAGTGCGAGTTTTGGCTGTCCTCAGTGGCGTTCCTCGGTCATATAGTGAGTGGAGAGGGTATTGCAGTAGATCCGGCGAAGATTGTTGCGATACGGGAGTGGTCTGAGCTTTCTACGATAGCGGAAGTCCGGAGCTTTCTGGGGCTTGCCGGCTATTATAGGCGCTTAGTAGAGAACTTCTCGCAGATAGCTTTACCTCTCACTACTTTGACGAGGAAGGAGCAGAAGTTCGTTTGGTCGCCGGAGTGAGCGCGAGCTTTTGAGGAGTTGAAGTGTCGGTTGACCACGGCGTCTGTGCTGAGTTCGCCGATTGGGACCGAAGGATATGAGATTTATAACGACGCTTTGGGCAGCGGTTTGGGTTGCGTACTACTGCAACACAGGAGTGTGATAGCTTATGGCTCGAGACAGCTAAAGGTGCACGAAAGGAATTATCCGGTCCATGACTTGGAGTTAGCGGCCGTGATTTTTGCCTTGAAGCTGTGGAGACACTATTTGTACGGTGTGAAGATTGATATCTACACCGATCACAAGTGCCTGAAGTATCTGATTGATTAGAAAGATCTGAATATGCGGCAGCGTAGATGGATGGAGTTCCTGGGGGACTATACATTCAAGATCCACTACGTGTCTGGTAAGGTAAATGCGGTTGCGGACGCATTGAGTCGTCGAGCCCCAGCTCAAGCCAATTGGCTATCGGAGCATGATGAGCGGTTGGTGCGGGAGTTGGAGGCGTTGGAGATTGTTTGTGTGGATAAGCAATCGAGTGTTGAAGTAGTACTGAATTGGACTGAGGTCCAATATGACCTGGCTGATCGGATTCGGCAGGCTTTGGATATGGATGTCCATATGAAGCAGTTCATGGTGGCTCTGGATGGGTCAAATTCCCAATTCGTTGTGGAGGATGGATTGCTTTGGAAAGACGGTGGTCTTTGCGTCCCAAGAGTGGGTAATTTGCCTGTGGAATTGTTGTACGAGGCACCCCATACCAAGTACTTGATTCACCCGAGGAGCACGAAGATGTACCGCGATGTAAAGAAACTGTTTTGGTGGCCGGGTTTGAAGAAGGATGTGGCGCTCTACGTAGCGAAGTGTCAAACTTGCGCCTTGGTGAAGGCGTAGTGTCAAAAGCCGGGAGGATTTCTGAAGTCCTTGCCTATTCCGGAGTGGAAATTCGACGACATCTCTATGGACTTTGTGCATGGTTTGTCAAGGTCGCAAAAGTGCAACGACGCCATTTGGGTGGTCGTGTATCGGTTAACGAAGGTGTCACATTTCATCCCGCATAGGAAGGATGATCCGGTGGAGAAGTTAGCAAAACTGTATGTGGATAACATTGTACGGCTTCACGGTGTGCCCCACAGCATCGTGAGTGACCGAGATGGGCGGTTCACGTCCAATGATTGGAGGCTTGTGTAGCAAATGTTGGGAACAAAGCTAAAATTTAGCACAGCCTTACATCCGCAAACAGATGGGCAGACCGAGAGGGTCAATAGAACTATGAAAGACATGCTTCGCATATGTGTCTTGGATTTTGGAAAGCAATGGGAAGACCATCTTTATTTGGTGGAGTTCGCGTACAACAATAGCTACCAAGCGAGTATTCAAATGGCGCCCTTCGAGGCCCTATATGGTAGAAAATGCCGCACGCTGTTGTCTTGGCTAGAAACGGGTGAGTCAAAGTTGTACAAGTGATTAGAAGTGGAGGATGCTACTTCGTTGGTGCGTACCATTCAGGAGAGGTTGCTTATCGCTCAGGACAGGCAAGCGAAGTACTATAATGCCAAGCACAGGAACGTGGAGTTCGCTGTGGGCGATTGGGTGTACTTAAAGATCAAGCCGTTCAAGGGTGTCTCGCGGGTGCGGCGATTGAAGAAGCTATGCCCGAGGTAACTTGGGCCGTTTGAGGTTCTGGAGCGAGTTGGTGAAGAAGCTTATCGGTTGAAGCTTTCAGCGAAGCTTGGTGGATTACATGATGTATTCCATATTTCGGTGCTTCGGAAGGCGGTGTAAGAGCCTACGCAAGTGATCGCGGTCGATCAAGTGCCGATTGATAGTGGGTTGACAACTAAAGTCAAGCCCTTGCGGATAGAGGACTCGGAGGTCAAGCGGCTACGCAATAAAGAGATCAGGATGGTCAAGGTCCGATGGGAGAATTGCGGTCGAGAGGAGCTCTCTTGGGAACGAGAGCAGACTATGCTTGACGAGTATCCGGAGTTGTTATGCTCAGGTACAATTTAATTTTGGTACTTGTCTTTCCTTTATATAATTTTGTGGACGAAATTCTTTTAAGAGGGGGAGAGTTGTAACGCCCCGAAACTCAAAAGAGCAACGGGGGACGTTTTGGGCCAGATTTGGAATCTGGTAGTAGGCACACGGCCTGGGACACATGCGTGTCCCAGGGCATGTCAGACTGGAGTCGATGACTTGGCTACAAAGTCGATGAATTTCGGTCGACACTGTGTCGAGACAGGGCACACAGCCTGAGACACGGGCGTGTCTCGGGGCGTGTCGAGCCCGTGTCGACGATCGGCCCAGGGTGTCGACGATTTTTGCTCGACTAAGTGTCGAGACGAGGCACACGGCCTGAGACACGGGAGTGTCTCAGGGCGTGTCAAGCCCGTGTCAACAACCGGCCTGGGGTGTCGACACTTTCGGTCGACACTGTGTCGAGACAAGGCACATGGCCTCGGACACGGGCGTGTCCAAGGTCGTGTCGTGAGGTCGACGAAGTGTCGAGTGTCGAGACCGTGAACATGGCCTGGAGCCCAGGCGTGTTCGAGTGGACATGGGTTAGGACACGGGCGTGTCCAAGAACCCGTGTTGTTCTCGGGTTGTTTTCCGGATAAATCGATGGGGGCACACGGCCGACCACACGGCCGTGTCAGTTGGACCACGGGCGTGTCAGGTCGAACACGGGCATGTTCGATGCCCGTGTGTTGTTTCAGGCGCGTCGATTTTGACGGCGAATGAGGGACATGGCCCTGGACACGGGCATGTGCCAGGCCGTGTTCGGTCCAGATTGTACTTTTCAGGCCCGAATCAAGCCGTTCGTTTCTTTAATCTGAGATCCAACGGCTGAAGGTTGTCCCTGATGGGATATGCACGGGATTGGACCCTCGAAACCCTCATTTATTTTGAGTGGTTATCTTTCTAAAGTATAGAGAGGGAGGAGAGCCAAGGGAGGAAGAAGAAGCTAGATCCGGCCATTGGAGGAGCTTGGAAGCTCCAAATCGCGTGCCGACTTCGGATTTACGGAGGCAAAGAAAGTGCAGTGCTTTTCATCCGCTTACTTTTCCATGGCTCCAAAGAGGAGCGCTAGGGTAACGATTCTCTTCTTGAGCATGTGTAGCTCTCCTTCTTTGCATAGGAAGCCCGCTCTCGCGAGTTTGCGGTAAGTTGGAGGCGTTCCTTCGGGTAGATATGTAAAGTCCACGTTGTGTAGAGTCCGTAAGCGAGAATGGACATAGGCATGATGTGTGAAGCCTGCCCGGACATGTTGGTCTGGATCGGTGATGTTGCATTGCATAAATGTCGGAGAAGACTCCGTGCGATTGGTTGTTTTTCGGGTTTTCTATGTGGTAGATTGCAACAGGGAACTTTGGGGATTAACCGTAATGTGCACCCGAAAAACTGGGCGGATACGTGATCTTGCCAACTTGGTCGCCTGGGAGCCAACTAGAACATAACCGGGTTATGTGAAGTTTGTGATGGAAATGGGACTCGGGAGAAGTTTGACCCGCGCATATGGCTTAAACTGTCATTGCGATATGAGCACGGGTTAGATGGAACTGTACCCATTCTATGTCGTTTGGTTAGAGTCGTTGGCATAGATGAGGGTCTTCGGCGGTCTATGGCTTAAATTGTTGTGACCCAGGCCAAGAAGACAAAATGCTCATAGGTTTGGCCGTCAAAGTGGCGGTGGTGAGTCTGGAATGTCTATGGATTCAATTGACGTGACATTGGCCGGTTCACCGAAAATGTGTCCTGAGTGCACGGGGTGTGTGGCCGTGCGAGCCTATGCCTGTGATGTTGTGACGATACTATATTGCTTGCTTATGCTAATGAAATGCAGGGAAGGAGCATCGTCGCCCCTAGTTGGGGGCGGGATCGTTATAATTTGGTCAGCATTGCTGACCATTGCCTTGTTTGCCACCGTGCGGTGGTTTTGTTGTTGCTTGCAGGTGCTGCTGGGCCAAGCGGTCAATAGAGGGTTGAAGCCCAAATTGTGAAGCCGGCCCTCGAAGGCCTAATTGGAGTGTTTACTGCTTTATTCATGTATGACCGGCCTGCGTGCTGTGGTTTGTAAAACATGTAATATTAAGTAAACAATTTTGTAAGGCCTTAAGGCAGTACTTGTGTATGTACTACATTCCTATTTGGTATTTTAGTGGACATTCGTGCTCTTTGTGTTGGGTTCTTTATTGCAACTTATTAAACTGCTTCCGCTAGAATGCTCTGTGTAGGACGTTAAGATTGGTTGGATGGTTTCCATCAGTAACCACCCGGTTTGTCTGTGGTATATGTCGTCGGGCCCCAGACGGACCTACTGCTATATGCTATGCGACGGATAGGGGGTGTTACAAAGAACACCTGGTCCCCCACCCGAAACTCCACTTGACGATGCCAAGCGTCGTAATACTTAGCCTGTCGACTCTGTGCCTCTAGCATCTTGTCCCGTATCTGGATCACCTGAGCCTCGGTGTACTCAACAAACTCCGAACCCAAAGCCTTCGGATCCTTATCCTGTATCCATGACGGCGGAGTCCGACACCTTCGTCCATATAGGGCCTCATAAGGAGCCATCCTTATGCTGGACTGGTAGCTGTTATTATATAAGAACTCGATCAGTGGCAACAGCTTCTCCCAAGGCTCACCGCAATCCAATATGCAAAGTCGTAGCAGATCTTCTAGAGTCTGATTGGTGCGTTCCATATGCCCATCGGTCTGGGGATGAAACGATGTACTGAATGTTAGCCGAGTGCCCAAGTAAGTCTGCACTGATCTCCTGTAACGCCCCGAAACTCAAAGGAGCGAAGGGGGATGTTTTGGGCCAGTTTGAGTTCTGGCTGCAGGCACACGGCCTGGGACACGGGCGTGTCCCAGGGCGTGTCAAGCCTGTGTCGACACTAAGGCGCGAAGTCGACACTTTGATCTCGACATTGTGTCGAGACTGGGCACACGGCCTGCGACACGGGCGTGTCGCAGGGCGTGTCGACCCGTGTCGACACTTAGCCGCGAAGTCGACACTGTGCTTTGACAATGTGTCGAGACATGGCACACGGCCTGCGACACGGGCGTGTCGCAGGGCTTGTCAGCCCGTGTCGACACTCGTCCCGCGAAGTCGACACTTTGGTGTCGACAATGTGTCAGGACATAGCATACGGCCTGCAACACGGGCGTGTCGCAGGGCGTGTCGACCCGTGTCGACACTTAGCCGCGAAGTGTCGAGACCGTGTACACGGCCTGGAGCCCAGGCGTGTCAAGGTGACACGGGTAGGGACACGGGCGTGTCCTCGAACCCGTGCAGTGCTCGGGTTGAAAATGGGGAAAAATCATGGGGTACACGGCCGGCCACACGGCCGTGTCAAGTGGAACACGGGCGTGTCAGCTCGAACACGGGCGTGTTCGATACCCGTGTGAGGTTCCAGGTGATCCGATTTTGACGGCGAATGAGGCACACGGCCCTGGACACGGGCGTGTGCCAGGCCGTGTTCGGTCCAGATTGGGCATTTCAGCCCCGAATCAAAGCCGTTCGTTTCCTTGTTTTGAGATCCAACGGCTGGGGGTTGTTCCTGAAGGGATATACCCGGGTTTTGACTTAGAAAACCCTCACTTTTCTTAAGTGATCTCTTTCTAAAGTCTTAGAGAGAGAGGAGAGCCAAGGGAAGAAGAAGGAGATAGATCCCGCCATTGGAGGAGCTTCGGAGCTCCGAATCGCGAGCCGACTCCGGATCCACGGAGGCAACGCTAGTGCGGTTGTTTTCATCCGATTACTTTTCAATGGCGCCAAAGAGGAACTCAAGGATAACGATCCTCATCTTGAGCACGAATAGCTCTCTTTCCTAGCATAGGAAGCCCGCTCTCGCGAGTTTGCGGAGAGTTGGAGGCGTTCCTTCGGGTAGATATGTGAAGTCCCCGTTGTTTAGCGTCCGTATGCGAGAACGGACATAGGCATGATGTGTGAAGCCTACCCGGACATGTTAGTCTGGATCGGTGATGTTGCATTGCATAAGGCCGGAGAAGACTCCGTGCTATTGGTTGTTTTTCGGGTTTTCTACGCGGTAGATTGCAGCAGGGAGCCTTGGGGACTAACCCAAAGGTGCACCCGGAAAACTGGGCGGATACGAGATCTTGCCAACTTGGTGGCCTGAGAGCCAACTTGAACATAACTGAGTTATGTGACGTGTGATAGAATGGGACTCGGTGGAAGTTTGACCCGCGCAAATGGCTTAAATTGCCGTTGCGATGTGAGCACGGGTTAGATGGAACCGTACCCGCTTTATGTCGTTCGGTTAAAGAGACCTAAGGTTACGTGGCACTTGCCATTGGCATAGATGTGAGTCTTCGGCGGTCAATGGCTTGAATTGTCGTGACCCAGGCCAGGAAGACAAATTGCTCATAGGTTTGGCCGTCTAAGTGGCGGTGGTGAGTCCGGAATGTTAATGGCTTTAACTGACGTGACATCGACCGGTTCACCGAGAATGTGCCCTGAGAGCACGGGGCGTGTGGCCGTGCGAGCCAACGTCTGTGATGAAATGACTATATATATACATTGCTCGCTTATGCTAATGAAATGCAGGGAAGGAGCATCGCCGCCCCGAGTTGGGGGCGGGATCGTTATAATTTGGTCAGCATTGCTGACCGTTGCCTTGTTTTGCCACCGTGCGGTGGTTTGTTGCTTGCAGGTGCAGCTGGACCAAGCGGTCAATAGCGGGCTAAAGCCCTTTTTGCGAAGCTGGCACTCGAAGGCCCAAGTAGAAGTGTTTACTGTTTTATTCATGTATGACCGGCCTGCGCGCCGTGGTTTGTAAAACATGTAATATTCAAGTGAAACATTTTGTAAGGCCTTAAGGCTTGTTTTGGGTATTTTGTATAACATTCCTATTCTATATTAGTGGACATTCATGCTTGTATGCTGGGTTCTTGTTTACAACCTTTTTAAACTGCTTCCGCTAGAATGCTCTGTGTAGGACGTTGAGATTGGTTGGATGGTTTCCATAAGTAACCACCCGGTCTGTCTGTGGTATGTGGCGTCGGGCCCCGGCCGGACCTACTGCTATATACTGTGCGACGGATAGGGGGTGTTACAATTTGGTATCAGACTACTGGTTTTGGTTGGGCTTAAACTGAATTCGTGGGCGAATTCTTTTTAAGGGGTGGTGAGCACATTGTGTGCGTCATCGTTATAACAGTAAAAAGAACCCATGAATGTCCACTTAGGAATGAAAATACTCGTGTTTGAGGAACCTGCGTGTTCCTATAATTGCTGTTTGCAATTTATGTGGTCGCTTAACGGTGTTTTGTACCACTATAGGTGACCAGAAGTGGTGTTGGGCCGTCAGAACGCCGAGTTTCTGAGGCTAGTAGTGCACCGGATGTTGCTCCTGCAACACCTCTGTCGGCTGAGAATATACGATTGGTGGAAGAAGCGGTGTTGGCCGTGATAAATGCGCAGCCTGGAAGGCAAGCGCAGCAGCCCGCTCCTGTGATGGAGCAAGAACCTCTGCAAGAGGCGGAGCCGAGGAGAGTGGAGCAAGAGGTTGTTGAACCGGTGGTGCCAAGGAGGGCAACTGAGAGGCAGCTAAAGCATGTAATGAGCTTTAACCCTCCGTTATTCTCGGGGTTGGGAACCCCATCTCAGGCTGAAGACTGGCTCTCCAGGGTGAAGAGAGTCATGATAGCGACGGAGACGGAGGAGTGGCAAATGACCACCATCGCTACGTTCCTTTTGGACGGTGAAGCGAGGATGTGGTGGGAAGGATTGGAGCTACATCATTTGAGAGGTAGACAACTGATAGACGTTCCGATGGAAGAGTTCTCGGGATTGTTCTTGGCAAGATACCTCCCTTCTACTCAGAGGATTTCGATGGAGAATGAGTTCCTGAAGTTGGTACAGGGTGAGAGGAGCGTGGATGAATATCTCCACGAGTTTACCCGTTTGAGTCGATATGCTAGCTCCACCATCATGGATGAGGAGCGCAAGACTAATCTCTTCTACGAAGGGTTGAGAGATGAGTTGAGGTTACTACTCTCGGGGTCGATGACGCAGGGTTTCTTAACCTTGGTCAATACTGCCCGGTCCTTGGAGAAGGACATGAAAAATATACAAGCAAAGAAAAGCTTGGGTGAGAAGAAATCTGAATTCAAAGTGCCGACTACTTCAAAGTCCGGCTATCGAAGGGCTTTCAAGAAGCATAGGACTTCGGGTCCAGCTCCTTCTGGTGCTTCTGGGGCGACTACGAGTCGGACCCCGGGTGCGTGCTTTACATGTGGAAAGACGGGGCATTTCGCCCGTGACTGTTGGAGCGGACGTCCTAAGTCCGAGAGAAAGCCGGGAGCTACTTATGAAGAAAAGGGAAAGGCGGTGGAGTCGACCGCATCCCATTATTCTCCGGCCCAACCAAGGGTCTACAATCTTGGCCAACAGGAGGCCATTAAACAAGCTGATGTGGTGACAGGTACGGTTTAATTTATAGCAAGTCAATTTATTTAAATACTTGTTATGCACATGTTACCTTACCACTACTTGTTTAGGATTTGTATTGATTTGTGAAAATCTGGCACGAGCACTCTTCGATACGGGAGCCTCACACTCCTTCTTGTCCGAAGGATTTATATCACGCATCGGAGTCCCTTCTTCGATGGCGAAGGATAAGTTGGATGTGTTGTTGCCCAATGGGTGTTCGATGCGAGCGGATAGGATCTGCGATGTTAAGATTCGTATTGGGGAGCAGGAGTTCGACCTGCGGGCGTCTTTACTTCCGTTAGTGGAGTTCGACGTCATATTTGGCATGGACTGGCTCTCGGAGCAGCAGGCCCATATAGATTGCGGTAGCAAGGAAGTTAAGCTGGGAGCGAGTCGTGAGACGACGTTTACGGGCTTAAAGGGGTCGAGCAAGATGTTGATGTCTGCTCTTCAGGTGGTGAAGGCGGTTCGTGCTGGAGCAGAACTGTTCTTTACACTAGTGGAGGTTGCAAAGCCGAAGCCCGCGTTGGATTGTATTTCAGTGGTATCGGAATACCCTGATGTGTTCCCCGCAGATCTTCCTGGAGCCCCGCCTCAGCGGGAGATAGATTTTACGATCGAGCTAGTGCCAGGTGCAAAGCCTGTGTCACGATCTCCGTATCGGCTAGCGCCTAAGGAAATGGCGGAGCTGAAAGTTCAACTGCAAGAGTTGTTGGAGCAAGGGTATGTGCGCCCGAGTTCTTCGCCTTGGAGCGCGCCGGTCCTCTTTGTTAAGAAGAAGGACGGAAGCTTGAGGCTATGTATTGATTATCGGGAGCTCAACAAGCTGACTGAGAAGAACAAGTACCCGATCCCCCGGATTGATGATCTTTTTGATCAGTTAGTCGGGTCGACGGTGTACTCGAAGTTGGATCTCAAGGCTGGGTACTATCAGCTGCGAATAAGGGAGAGTGATATCCCGAAGACAGCGTTTAGTACGAGATACGGGCATTATGAGTTTACGGTCATGCCGTTTGGGCTGACTAATGCGCCGTCAGTATTCATGGATTTGATGAACAGGACGTTCAGGGAGTACTTGGACCATTTTGTGATCGTCTTCATCGACGATATTTTGGTGTACTCGCAAAGTGAGGAAGATCACTTCAAGCATCTTCATTTGGTGTTGGAGACACTCAGGAGAAATCAGTTGTATGTCAAGTTCTCGAAGTGCGAGTTCTGGCTATCCTCAATGGCGTTCCTCGGGCATATAGTGAGTGGAGAGGTTATTGCTGTGGATCCGGCGAAGATTGTCGCGATACGGGAGTGGCCTGAGCTTGCTACGGTAGCAGAAGTCCGGAGCTTTTTGGGGCTTGCCGGTTATTATAGGCGCTTCGTAGAGAACTTCTCGCGGATAGCGTTACCTCTCACTACTTTGATGAGGAGGAGCATAAGTTCGTTTGGACGCCGGAGTGCGCGCGAGCTTTTGAGGAATTGAAGTGTCGGTTGACCACGGCGCCTGTGCTGAGTTCGCCATGTGGAACCGAAGGCTCTGAGATATATAGCGATGCTTCAGGCAGCGGTTTGGGTTGCGTGCTATTGCAGCACGGAAGCGTGATAGCTTATGGCTCGAGACAGCTAAAAGTGCACGAGAGGAATTATCCGGTCCATGACTTGGAGTTAGCGGCCGTGATTTTTGCCTTGAAGCTATGGAGACACTATTTGTACGGTGTGAAGATTGATATCTACACCGATCACAAGAGCCTAAAGTATCGAATTGATCAGAAGGATCTGAATATGCGGCAGCGTAGGTGGATGGAGTTCCTGGGGGACTATACATTCAAGATCCACTACGTGCCTGGCAAAGGGAATGCGGTTGCGGACGCGTTGAGTCGCCGAGCCCCAGCTCAAGCCAATTGGCTATCGGTGCTTGATGAGCGGTTGGTGCGAGAGTTGGAGGCATTGGAGATTGTTTGCGTGGATAGATAATCAAGTGCTGAAGCAGTTCTGAATTGGACTGAAGTCTAATATGACCTGGCTGATCGTATTCGGCAGGCTTTGGATATGGATGCTCATATGAAGCAGTTCATGGTAGAGGCTCTGGATGGGTCAAATTCCCAATTCGTCGTGGAGGACGGGTTGCTTTGGAAATACGGTCGTTTGTGCGTCCCAAGTGTGGGCAATTTGCGGGTGGAGTTGTTGTACGAGGCACACCATACCAAGTACTTGATTCACCCGGGGAGCACGAAGATGTACCGTGATGTGAAGAAACTGTTTTGGTGGCCGGGTTTGAAAAAGGATGTGGCGCTATACGTAGCGAAGTGCCAAACTTGCGCCTTGGTAAAGGCGGAGTGCCAAAAGCCGGGAGGATTTCTTAAGTCCTTGCCTATTCCGGAGTGGAAATTCGACGACATCTCTATGGACTTTGTGCACGGTTTGCCAAGGTCGCAGAAGGGAAACGACGCCATTTGGGTGGTTGTTGATCGATTAACGAAGGTGTCGCATTTTATTCCGCATAGGAAGGATGATCCGGTGGAGAAGCTGGCAAAGCTTTATGTGGATAACATAGTACGGCTTCATGGTGTGCCCCGCAGCATCGTGAGTGACCGAGATGGGCGGTTCACGTCCAATGATTGGAGGCTGGTGCAGCAAATGTTGGGAACTAAGTTGAAGTTCAGCACAGCCTTCCATCCGCAAACGGATGGGCAGACCGAGAGGGTCAATAGAACCATGGAAGACATGCTTCGCATGTGTGTCTTGGATTTTGGAAAGCAATGGGAAGACCACCTTTATTTGGTGGAGTTCGCATACAACAACAGCTACCAAGCAAGTATTCAGATGGCGCCTTTCGAGGCCCTATATGGTAGAAGATGTCGCACGTCGTTGTCTTGGATAGAAACGGGTGAGTCAAAGTTGTATAAGCGATCGGAAGTAGAGGGTGCTACTTCTTTGGTGAGAACCATTCGGGAGAGGTTGCTTATCGCTCAGGACCGGCAAGCAAAGTACTATAATTCCAAGCACAGGAACGTGGAGTTCACTGTGGGCGATTATGTATACTTAAAGATCAAGCCGTTCAAGGGTATCTCGCGGGTGCAGCGATTGAAAAAGCTAAGCCCAAGATACCTTGGACCGTTTGAGGTTCTGGAGCGAGTTGGAGAAGCGGCCTATAGGTTGAAGCTTTCAGTGGAGCTTAGTGGTTTACACGATGTTTTCCACATTTCGGTGCTTCGGAAGGCGGTGCAAGAGCCTATGCAAGTGATCGCGGTTGATCAAGTGCCGGTGGATAGTGGGCTAACGACAAAGGTCAAGCCCGTGCGGACTGAGGACTCGGAGGTCAAGCGGCTACGCAATAAAGAGATCAGGATGGTCAAGGTCCGGTGGGACAATTGCGGCCGTGAGGAGCTCTCTTGGGAACGAGAGCAGACTATGCTTGACGAGTATCCGGAGTTGTTCCGCTCAGGTACAAAATTTTGGTTTTGTACATGTCTTTCCTTTATGTAATTTCGTGGGCGAAATTCTTTTAAGAGGGGTAGAGTTGTAACGCCCCGAAACTCAAAGGAGCGAAGGGGGATGTTTTGGGCCAGTTTGAGTTCTGGCTACAGGCACACGGCCTGGGACACGGGCGTGTCCCAGGGCGTGTCAAGCCTGTGTCGACACTAAGGCGCGAAGTCGACACTTTGATCTCGACATTGTGTCGAGACTGGGCACACGGCCTGCGACACGGGCGTGTCGCAGGGCATGTCGACCCGTGTCGACACTTATCCGCGAAGTCGACACTGTGCTTTGACAATGTGTCGAGACATGGCACACGGCCTGCGACACGGGTGTGTCGCAGGGCGTGTCAGCTCGTGTCGACACTCGTCCCGCGAAGTCGACACTTTGGTGTCGACAATGTGTCGGGACATAGCACACGGCCTGCGACACGGGCGTGTCGCAGGGCGTGTCGACCCGTGTCGACACTTATCCGCGAAGTGTCGAGACCGTGTACACGGCCTGGAGCCCAGGCGTGTCAAGGTGACACGGGTAGGGACACGGGCGTGTCCTCGAACCCGTGCAGTGCTCGGGTTGAAAATGGGGAAAAATCATGGGGTACACGGCCGGCCACACGGCCGTGTCAAGTGGAACACGGGCGTGTCAGCTCGAACACGGGCGTGTTCGATACCCGTGTGAGGTTCCAGGTGATCCGATTTTGACGGCGAATGAGGCACACGGCCCTGGACACGGGCGTGTGCCAGGCCGTGTTCGGTCCAGATTGGGCATTTCAGCCCTGAATCAAAGCCGTTCGTTTCCTTGTTTTGAGATCCAACGGCTGGGGGTTGTTCCTGAAGGGATATACCCGGGTTTTGACTTAGAAAACCCTCACTTTTCTTAAGTGATCTCTTTCTAAAGTCTTAGAGAGAGAGGAGAGCCAAGGGAAGAAGAAGGAGCTAGATCCCGCCATTGGAGGAGCTTCGGAGCTCCGAATCGCGAGCCGACTCCGGATCCACGGAGGCAACGCTAGTGTGGTTGTTTTCATCTGATTACTTTTCAATGGCGCCAAAGAGGAACTCAAGGGTAACGATCCTCATCTTGAGCACGAATAGCTCTCTTTCCTAGCATAGGAAGCCCGCTCTCGCGAGTTTGCGGAGAGTTGGAGGCGTTCCTTCGGGTAGATATGTGAAGTCCCCGTTGTTTAGCATCCGTATGCGAGAATGGACATAGGCATGATGTGTGAAGCCTACCCGGACATGTTAGTCTGGATCGGTGATGTTGCATTGCATAAGGCCGGAGAAGACTCCGTGCTATTGGTTGTTTTTCGGGTTTTCTACGCGGTAGATTGCAGCAGGGAGCCTTGGGGACTAACCCAAAGGTGCACCCGGAAAACTGGGCGGATACGAGATCTTGCCAACTTGGTGGCCTGAGAGCCAACTTGAACATAACTGAGTTATGTGACGTGTGATAGAATGGGACTCGGTGGAAGTTTGACCCGCGCAAATGGCTTAAATTGCCGTTGCGATGTGAGCACGGGTTAGATGGAACCGTACCCGCTTTATGTCGTTCGGTTAAAGAGACCTAAGGTTACGTGGCACTTGCCGTTGGCATAGATGTGAGTCTTCGGCGGTCAATGGCTTGAATTGTCGTGACCCAGGCCAGGAAGACAAATTGCTCATAGGTTTGGCCGTCTAAGTGGCGGTGGTGAGTCTGGAATGTTAATGGCTTTAACTGACGTGACATCGACCGGTTCACCGAGAATATGCCCTGAGAGCACGGGGCGTGTGGCCGTGCGAGCCAACGTCTGTGATGAAATGACTATATATATACATTGCTCGCTTACGCTAATGAAATGCAGGGAAGGAGCATCGCCGCCCCGAGTTGGGGGCGGGATCGTTATAATTTGGTCAGCATTGCTGACCGTTGCCTTGTTTTGCCACCGTGCGGTGGTTTGTTGCTTGCAGGTGCAGCTGGACCAAGCGGTTAATAGTGGGCTAAAGCCCTTTTTGCGAAGCTGGCCCTCGAAGGCCCAAGTAGAAGTGTTTACTGTTTTATTCATGTATGACCGGCCTGCGCGCCGTGGTTTGTAAAACATGTAATATTCAAGTGAAACATTTTGTAAGGCCTTAAGGCTTGTTTTGGGTATTTTGTATAACATTCCTATTCTATATTAGTGGACATTCATGCTTGTATGCTGGGTTCTTGTTTACAACCTTTTTAAACTGCTTCCGCTAGAATGCTCTGTGTAGGACGTTGAGATTGGTTGGATGGTTTCCATAAGTAACCACCCGGTCTGTCTGTGGTATATGGCGTCGGGCCCCGGCCGGACCTACTGCTATATGCTGTGCGACGGATAGGGGGTGTTACATCTCCAGTCCCTGGACATAAATCGTCCATCCCGGTCTGATACAATTGACCTGGGTACGCCATGATAACGGACAAACTGCTCCACGAACTTCCGAACCAATACACCAACCGAGTCATCCTTCCTGATCGGGATAAATCTGGATACCTTCGTCAGCTGGTCGATGATCACCCAAATCGAATCAGTCCCCGTCCGTGATCAGGGAAGCCCGTGTATAAAGTCCATCGCGATATCATCGAATTTCCACTCCGGCACTGGGAGTGGCTGCAATAATCCTGCGGGGTTTCTGCACTCTGTCTTCACCAACTAGCATGCCTCGCAATGGGTCACGAAGTAGGTGATATCCTTCTTCATGCCTGGCCAGTACATGGTCTTCTTCAGATCCGCAGTCATCTTTGTAATCCCCGAGTGTACCGAATACCGACTGCAATGGGCCTCCGTCATAATATCCTCTCGGACCTGGCCTCCCTCTGGTATGTAAATCCGTCCTCTAAAACACACTAGACCATCCCTCAGCGAGTAATCCCCAGCAGTGCCCGCTTCTAAGGCCCGAAATATCGGCTCTAGCTGGGCATCCTACCTCTGCCCATCTCTGACTCGGTCTCGAATGTCATCTGGGGCAATCAACGACGCTAGGTACTCCCGGTACAGTTCAGGGTGATCCTCGGACACAAAGGATATCTGCATCTTTTCTAACATCTGGACCAACTCTAAGGCCATCAACTGTGTTCCTGCTCCTGGGTTTACGGCCTTCCGGCTCAGTGCATATGACACCACATTCGCCTTCCCTGGGTGGTAGTGCATCTCATACTAGTAATCCGCTAGAAACTCCACCCATCATCTCTGCCTGATGTTCAGCTCTTTCTGCGTGTCTATATATCTCAAATTCTTGTGATCGGAGTAAATGTTGCAATGGACTCTGTACAGATAGTTTCGCCAGACTTTCAGAGCAAATATGATCGCTCCCATCTCTAAGTAATGAACTGGGTAATTCTGCTCATGCTTCTTCAGCTGTCGAGAAGTGTATGCTATTACATGACCATTTTGCATCAGCACCGCACCCATGCCCTGGTAGGAAGCATCGGTGTAGACCTGGAATCCTTCTTTCCCCGAAGGAAGGGCTAGTATAGGAGCCGAGGTGAGCCGACCCTTCAGCTCCTAAAAATCCACCTCGCAGTGCGTGGTCCAAACAAAGGGCACATCCTTCCTCGTTAGGGATGTGAGCGGAAAAGCAATATGAGAAAATCCCTCCACGAACTTCCGGTAGTAACCAGCAAGTCCTAGAAAACTCCGCACATATGTGGCCGACTTCAGCTGTGGCCAATCCTTAACTGCCTGAATCATGGCTTGGTCCACTGCCAACCCAGCTCCACTGATGATATGGCCTAGGAAAGCCACCTCCCTCAACCAGAACTGACATTTACTGATCTTTGCATAAAGCTGGTGCTCCCGCAGTCTCTCCAAGGTCAGCGTTAGATATCGTGTGTGCTCCTCTTATGTCGTTGAGTAGATGAGGATGTCATCAATAAACACGATGACAAACACATCCAGGTATGCCTCAAACACCCGATTCATGAGGCTCATGAATTCCGGCAGTGCATTCGTGTGCCCGAAGGGCATTACGGTAAACTCGAACAGCCCATATCTGCTACTGAAAGTAGTCTTCGGTATGTCCTCCTCCTGGATCCACAGCTGATAGTAGCCCGACCTCAAATCCAATTTTGAAAAGAAATGTGCGCCCTCCAGCTAGTCAAACAGCTCATTTATCCTTGGTAATGGATAGGTATTCCGGACCGTCAGTCGGTTCAGTGCTCGATAGTTGATGCATAACCTAAGTGTCACATCCTTCTTCTTGACGAACAACACTGCGGCTCCCCATGGTGAAGAGCTTGGCCGGACAAATCCGGCCTCCACTAGTTCCTGGAGCTGGCTTCGAAACTCTATCAACTCCTTAGGGGCCATCCGGTAAGGGGCTCTAGATGCCGGCTTAGCCCCCGGCACTAGCTGTATCCGGAAATCCTGCTCCCGGTGCGGGGGTAGCCCTAGCAGCTTCCCTGGGAACACGTCGGCAAAATCTCGTACCAACGGGATATCCAAGATGGAACCCTTGGCCTCAGCAATTTCAAACAACACTTCATAGACTTCCTCCCCCTGCAAGTGGGCCTTGACGGCCTGCACGAATGACAACAAGAGAGGGGGAATAGATCTAATAAATTCGATGACGATGTAGGAATCCCCATGCCTCACAGTAATCCTCTTGGACATGCAGTCAATCTGAGCATGGTTCCAATGCAACCATGTCATTCCCAGGATCAAATCAAAGACTGGCATATTCATGATCATTGTTGGTGCTTCAAATATCTTTCCACCGATCTCCTCCTCCATATTGCAGCGGGCGGTGGTGAATAGCTCTGATCCGTCTGGTAGTCGTATCCTCATCATCAAGCTAGTGAACCGCTCCACGCCTTCCAGTCCTTTTACGAAGGCTTCCGACACGAATGAGTGTGAAGCACCCGTATCGAACAGCATATAGGCGGGCTTGCCACTGATGAAGACTATGCCTGGGGTGGTTTAAAGTCTTAGGAATCTAATTGTGGTTTTCTTTCCTAGTTTATCAGTTCTATATCCATAATTCTAATTATTTAGGAAAAAAAAAACTTAAAATTAACTGGGTTACCTGTGAACACTTGCTCCGGATTCCATTGTTGAGTAAGATCCAGTACATAGACTTGCTCCCTCTCTTACATTTGGTCTCTGCCCTGGTATCCACGACCTCAGCCACGTCCTCAGCCTCCAAACTACTGAGCTGGCGGGGCAGTCGGTGGTGCTTGTGGTTGTGCCCCGCTTATGGGGAAGTTCCTCCTGATATGCCCCACCTGGTGACAGTTGAAACATTCTGGCGGGGGATATGCCATACCCCCGGCTCTATGCACCTCCCGCATCTGGGGTGGCTGAGGGGCCACCACTATTGGTTCCCTCTGCACCTCCTTACGAGGCTGGTCTTCTCCTCTTCTCCCCTCTATGATGCGACCCTGTCGCTGATCATTTCGGGCTCCCCGGCCCTGATCTCAGTTGTCTTCTTTCGGCCTCGGGTAGTATGCCAATCTATCTCAATACTTTTTGCCATCTCCAACATCCGAGGAATAGGCCCGTCGGACACGAACAACAGAGCCTCCCTTAGATCCTCTCGCAGGCCCTTATAGAACCTCTTAGTGTAGCCTGCCTCATCCAATTGGTAAGAATCCGCAAACCAGGCTAGGTGGTTGAACTCCCGATGATACTCCACCAATGTCTTGTTATCCTGTCTCAACTGTAGAAATCTATCTTCCAGCTCATCTCTGCCCGACTGTGGAACAAATGCTCCAACAGTGCAGCCATGAATTCCCCCCAAGCAATCTCTGCAACCTCTCTGTCAGCAAATGTCGTGTCCAGTGATATCTTCCACCATCTCTTCGCATGGCACTCTAAGCAAGAGACTACCAAGGGCACCATCTCCTCCCACGGGCACCGGATCCCAGTTAGCATTTCATACATGATGTCCAACCATTCCTCCGTCCGAATGGCCGACTCTATCCCCACATAGGATGGGGGAGAAAATCCTCGGAAAATACTCATCCAATTGGACCCCGGGTTTGGCTGCATAGCCGGAACCTATTAAGCCCTAAAAGCCTCCAAGATAGCTGTCAGAGTCTGCCCCATCTCTGACTGTAGGAACCGTGTGGGAACTGCTCATCCAATTTATAAGATAGGGTGTCGGTTTTCTAAAAAACATATATATATATATTTACTAAATAAAAATCTTAACTTATAAGCACGCTCGCACAAACTTATAAACCAAGGGGTCGTTTTGCAGGGCTTCTTGTATAAGCGTCCCATATCAATTATACAATAGGTGTTGGGGTTATATGCAATGATTATGCTATGAAACACAATTATGGCATGATGTGAGCATGCAAGTGCAACTCACCCACTCGACTCTGTGTACACAGACCTTTAGTTCCCCCTTTCTAGAGCCGAACCTCCCAGGATACCTCCGTAGTGGCAAACAGAAGTGGTGGGTTGGGCCTCGCCAGCCTCTAAACTGGTAATAGCAGTACAAGTCAGACATATCGTACATCTCAACGCTGGTGCACTAAGCGGAGCACCTGCGTACTCTTGCCAGCTGGCGCACCGGACTTTATTTGGCCAAGTGTTAACCACACTCGCCGAGTCAACGTATTGGCGTCGGTGCATCGACTCACCAATACCGAAGACCCATCACCTTATACCTTATTCACATGCAACCTTATGTATCAGCTACCGAGCCAAAGCTCCTCAAACCATCTCGTCCATCATAAACAACAACCGAGCCAAATCTCGCTGGGCCAACCTACCCCTCACAAACCATTACCGATCCAAAGCTCGTCAGGATAACCTGCCCATCACCAAAACCACTGGGCCTACTGCCCGAGTGACCCAACCTATCTCCCCGAGACATTGAGGTGTGTGAAGGTGAAAACCTAGATTTACTATTTACTCTTGCATTCCAATTTTGCCTACAGTTTAGGTTTAGCCCAGGACTGCCCCAGGTATTCCCCGTGAAAGGCTCTCGAGGGCACTAGGAACTATGATGGGATTACGCCCAAAGCTCTCTTTCGTAAGGCACTTACTATTATTGGTTGTTACTCATCTCCCACCCCTTAAATATTTCACTGGATATAACTCTAGTGTATTTGACACTTTCTCTTCTACGGGGAAGACGATGTTTCGTCGATCCCGAGCACCACCTAACACTAACCAATTCAACCCTTTACTTATCCTACTTCCAATGGTAAACTTATTTTTATCTATCCAAACCAGCCAAACACTAATTCCCAACTCATGTGCTCAAATTCTACTCCAACATAGTTTCTGCAGTTTTACTAAATGCAGACCACTTAAGCGATATGATGTGTACCATGGGAGGTACTCAAACTATTCACCCAGTACCATTATAATAATTATTAGAGCGTTTTCATGACCTTTTTAGACTAACACCAGAATTTCATAATTTTCCCTATTTATTTGATAATTAATTTAATTATTCCAGCAACCAAAAATCCCAAGTTTGAACATGAAGTGCCACTTTCAGATAAGATAACATTCCACAAAATTTATGTTAAATACTATATGAATAGTGAACTTAAAATCCAAGGTTTCCCAATTTTTCAGCAAGGTTTAAGCCCCTAATTTTAATTTTAAGTATATCCCACAATAAATCATTTTAAGAGGTAAGTACAGTAATAATATTTCCAAAACTTTAGAGAAACTTCAAGGATGATTGTAAGGCCATATAAATACTCTAGATCAAGTTTCATAATTTATCATTGAAT
This sequence comes from Platanthera guangdongensis, assembly GCA_039583875.1. Lineage (NCBI taxonomy): Eukaryota > Viridiplantae > Streptophyta > Magnoliopsida > Asparagales > Orchidaceae > Platanthera > Platanthera guangdongensis. The sequence goes on from CM077151.1 coordinate 217,133,864, forward strand.
AATAAACTCTATATTGATTTTCTCATAATATTCCAAATTAATGGGTTAATGAACAAAGTATAACAATTATCCATCTAACAATTCCAAATAAATTCCCACATGAGCATAATGAAATAGGAACACGACCTATCAAGTTTCATAAGCTTTCAACAAGTATTGAGCTTTGTAAAAATTATTTAGCAAGTTCCCAAATTTATGAGCTTGTGAAGTAGGTACCCTAAATATGTATTCAAAATTCTATTAAAATTCATATATGATCAATATGCTCTAAAACTCCCTCTGCCAAATTTGCAAGACCTTCCATTGGGCGGTGGGATCATAATGACCAAATGATTAATTAGGGAAATCCCATGAATTACAAAGGAAGTGTTAAGAATAATGATCCAAAATTCCCAATTAAGTTACCAGAGGTTTAATCTATCCTCATGACCACACTACCCAATTTTCATTATTGTTCAAGGAGTTTTACTAACCTATTCTAGCACTATAATATTTGTGCCCTAAACTATGGTTAGGGTTTTATGGGCCCTACCCTTCCCAAAATCTGCTAAGATTTTTACCAGAGGGTTTTATCTACCCTAGCACCCTCCCCACAAAATTTCAAGTTCATTCAAGGTGTTTTGGCCTCATGCCCTTCACAAGGCACAAAAGCCCTTCCTTGGCGTTTGACCTTGGATCTTAGGGCAAAACTATTCCAATCTACCCCATATTTCATGGGGATGTGCGAAAAGCCATACCAAGCCAGTGTCCCAAATTTCAGCCTCTGTTGAGGTGATTTGGCCACTTAAACCCACAAGGGGCATTTTGACCTACTTACCCCCTTTTAGCCAAATCTAGGGTTTACTGAATCCCCAACCAAATCATCACCAAATGGGATTAAATTTTATACAGAGTCCAATAATGACCCCAAGAACCTCTCACCAAACTTTGGGAGAATTTGGAGGTCATTAGACCCATTAATTAATTCATATTAATATTATTAAATTTTTACCAAAACTACAGAAACATTATCCCCAAAAATTCTCATTTTTGGGTAGGACTAGATATGGTCTAGCGTGACACCCTGCCAAAATTTCCAATCATTTGGACAAAAGATGAAGTGTGGGCACCTTTTAAATCTCAGTATATCCCTAGGTATAGGTCCCACCAAAATGGGTGCCTTGGTCAAACCAGGCACCCAAATTGGTTCAAGCTAATTTTGAATTAAAGTAGACACTCAGGGCTAGAAGTTTTGTGTTGACCATATCCTCTGAAATAGCCTATTTAAAACATTAAATGCATTAAGTGTGACAGAAGTCAAATAAATGCATATATCATATCCTATAGTTTTATATCATCTGCCGCACGAATCTTGACGCAACAGTGGATGGCATCCCATCGTCTTCAAGCTCCAGCCGATGGCCTAGATTTATCCCGCTTGGAGCTCCTTCTAGGCGCTGCCACCTGCGATCCGGCAACCTCCCCGGCCGGCCACCGCCACCACCTCCTCCGTTGAGGTGGTGGCTATCGCCAGGCGGCAGCACAGCCGCCGGAGAGCCCTATTATGGCCATCCAAAGAAGTGGAATTCCATGGAAAAACCAGGAAAATTTGAACTTGGATCAGGCTCAATTGAGCCCGAACCTTGACCCTAATGATTCCTATGAACTACTCATGGAAGAAGGAGTGGGGGAGGACCTGTGTGGGTGGCCTGAAGTCGGAAAGATCGTCGAGAAGCCATTTTGAAGGTGGCGCCGCTTGGTTTCTACAACTGTACAGTGGAACTGCTTGGCTCCTTCATGTAAGTGGTGGAAATGAATCCCTGGAGTGCAGTGAAGCTTTTAAGGGGGAGAATTGGAGTGTTAGGTGGTTGTAGGCTTCATTGCCATTATTGGCCTTGGTCAAGGTTGGAGGCCATGGTAAGTAGGGGGGCGAAGCTTGGTTCAAACCAGTCAAAAACAAGTTGGTTGAATTGGGGCTGCCTTCATTGTCCTAGAGCAATGAATGGGAGGTTGGGGAAGGGGAAGGAGGAGCCCAAAGTCTTCGTCCATTACTTTCTTTCACTTTCTCTCTCTTACATAGGTGGCTTTTTTCTCTCTCCTACAGACCAAGCTGAAATTTGGCTCCTACCTAACCCAATGGCAGCCCACATGTCCATTTCATCCACCAAAACAAGGTTAGCCTAAGTGAGTTGGGCTTGAGCTTGAGTTAGCCCATTAGGGCTAGCTTGACCTAAACCTTGACTAGGGTTGACCTTGGTCAATTTGGTCTTCGAAGTTGCCCCTAATGGGTCCTTGGTGACCCATTGGCCTCCCCTAAGGTCTAGGTGGGGTTGACTTGGCCCTTTGGAGGTCACTTGACCCTTAGGCATGACACTTTGACCACTTTAGGGCTAGAGTTGACTTTGGTCAACTTAACCTTTTTAGTTGACCCCAATGGGTCCTTGGTGACCCATTGGCCTCTTACTAGGGTTAGGAAGGTATATGTTGGGTCCAATTGGCTAAGTGAACTTCAGTTGACTCTATGCAGGTCAGTTTGACCCATTTAGGGTTAGAGTTGACTTTGGTCAACCTACCCTCTTGGGTGGACCCCAATGGGTCCTAGGTGACCCATTGGCCTCACTCTAGGGTTAGGTTGGCTTGGGTGGGGTCTTGAAGTCCTGGTGAAGCCCCATGATCATATTAAACTATGGTTCAGAAATTTACTATATGCAGACCACACAACCCAATCACCTTATTCCCAAGTTCACTTGGTCTTTTTGGGCTTCCTAGGGTTTTGTCATGACCTAGTCATGACAAAACCACTCCCATGGGTCTAGTTGTCTGAGGGATGTTACATACGGTGTGTAACATCCCTTACACAACTAGACCCCCTATGAGTGGTTTTGTCATGATAAACCCTAGGAAGCCCAAGAAGACCAAGTGGACCTAGGAATGTAGGTGAGATCACTTTGGTCTGCAAATAGTAGATTCCTAAACCCTAGTTTAGGATGATCATGGGGCTTCACCATGACTCCAAGACCCCACCATGACCTCATCAATCTATTGAATGGCCTCAAAGATCCATTGGGGTCAACTCTAGAGCCTGAGTTGACCCAAGTCAACCCTAGCCCTAAAGTGGTCAATATGTCCTAACTAAGGGGCAAGCGACCTTCTGAGTGCAACGTTAACCTTACACAACTCTTCCTAGACCTTAGGGGAATCCATGGGGTCACTAAGGACCCCTGTGGTCAACCCAAATAGTCATGTTGACCAAAGTCAACTCTAGCCCTAACTGGTCAAAGTGCTCTAACTAAGGGTCAAGTGACCCCAAAGATGCCCAACCAACCATACCCAAGCCTTTCTATACTTTAGGGGAGGCCAATGAGCCACCAAGGACACATTTATGGTGACTCAAAAGGTCAAATTGACCAAGGTCAACCCTAGTCTAGGTTTAGGTCAAATTAGCGCAAATGGGCTAACCCAAGCTCAAACCCATTTCCCTCACTTGGGCTAACTTCATTTTTATTATTCATATGGGCCAGTGGGGTGCCAATAGGCTGGAGGAGAGATCAAAATTCGGCCATGGTGAGTAGGAGAGAGAAATCCCCATTTTTCCCTTTAATGGAGGAGAGAGAAAGGGAGAAAAAAGGGTCATTCATGGCCAAGGGAGACCAAGGGCCTCTCCAATTGGTGGATACATTCTCCCTCATCAGTTTTGAGGAGTTGAATAACCATAACTAGCCACCAAAGTGGCTGAATTTAATTTCTCCCATAAGGAAGAGAGAGAAAGAGGAGAGAGAAAGCCATTAATGGCCATGGGAGAGCAAGAGTCCCTCTTCAATTGATTCCAAAGTCTTGATTCATCTTCCCCTCATTATTTAGAGGAGACCAAATGTTTTTCTCAGCCTTTAGGTGGCTGAATTCATAGAACCACCTTGGCCAAAATGAGAGTTTAGTGGCCATTAATGGCCATTGCATGCTAGACCCTTCCCCTCCCCCCTTTTTGCTCTTTTAAAAGCTTCCCCAAGATTAGAGGAGACGTTTCCACCCTTTAGCTGAAGAAACCGAGCAAGTTGGATGTGTATATGCAGAGCACCAAAAAATTTCCACCATCATCCATGGTGCACCACCACCACACTCGTCGGCAAGCTCACTTAAAGGTCCTCCTCTACTCCTCTCTTCGTGGGCTAGATCTTTAGTTCGTTTAGGAGAGAAATTGGGCTCAATTGAGCCTGATTGGGTGAGCAACGTTTCTGAAATTTCATGGATTTTACACCTTGTGAGTTTATCAGAAACTGCCCCTCCGGCGGCCGTGCCGCCGCCCGGCGATAGCCCCCACCTCAACGAAGGTGGTGGCGTTGGTGGCCGGCCAGGGAGGTTGTTGGGTGGCCGGGAAAATGACTTGGAGTAAGCTCCAGGTCAGGCTGATCCCAGCCCTTGGCTGGAGGAAGAAGATGACTAGGAGCCCCACGATTTTGCTTTAAGATCCGTGTTGGATCTGATTTTATTAAATCCTATTACTACAATTTTTGTCCTATTTACTAGTTTATTTTAAATTAAATATTAAAAATACCTTGGTTCCCCTACAAAAAAAGTGACCAACATGAAATATTTAGCCCTTGAAGTTTAGGTAAATTTAAAATTAATTTCAACCAATTTGAGTAAGTGGTTATACCACGGCACTCATTTTGGTGAGGTCTATACCTAGGCTAGATCAGACATTGTATTGAGTGCCCCCATCAATCCAGCCATCTAAATGACTTGAAATTTTGTATGGGCGTCACTCTTACCTATACATAAAATATATCCAAAAATGGGAATTTGTGGACATACTTTTTCTATAGTTTTTGTAATTATTAATAATCTTAGAATAATTTAATTACGGGGCCTAATGACTTCCAAATTCTCCCAAATTTTGTTGAAAGGTTATTAGTGCAATATGGGTCACTGTATAAATTTTAATCCCATTTGAAGATGATTTAGTTTGTAAATAAGTAAACACTAATGTGGACCAAAAAGGGGTATTTAGGTCAAAGTGTCCCTTGTGGGTTTAAGTGGCCAAATCACCTCAACAGAGGCTGAAAATTGAGCCAGTGATTTGTTATATCAGTAAGCCCTCTCACATGGATTATGGAGTGGATTAGGGTGGATTTGCCCTAGAACCCAAGTTCAAACCTTAAGGTTGAACTTTGGGGGCTTGTGAGGGACATAGGGTGTTATGTCCTTGGATGGACTTGGGATTTAGTCCATGTGATCCTAGGGTGGTGAAATGCCATAGGGAGAGATATGGTGGCAATTGGACACATGCACCCCAATTAAACCCCTTAGTAAGTATTTAGGTTCTTAAACCCTAGAAATTATTTAATGGGTCATATGACCTTGAATCTTGGTGGTACTTTGGTAAGGTCAATTCCATAGTATTATTAGCTTCTGGGATTTATCTTAAGTTGTTTAGATATCAGTAGCTCACCCTTATAGTTATAGCTTCCATAATGCCCTTTTTGATGATAATGATGTAATAATGATTTATGTGTCTTAGAATGGTTTGAAACTATGGAAAAGCTAATAAGATCTCATGTAGTTGCACTAGTAATTTATTTGTGGGGTTGAAGCTTTCTTTGTAGTACTTCATTTGTAAAGAAAATTAGTCCATCTTACCTTGATAAATAGGAAATAAATACAATGGCTTGCTGGAATATTGTGATACTTAGTCACAGAACATTTTAGGGCATATTGAAGCATGAAAAATTGTTAAATGTTGTTTAATTGAGATTACAAGGGTGTGTCTTCATAAAGTGTCTGATGACGATTTTTCTTAGGATAATCTTTTACCTAGTTTGCTGACTTGGGAATTTCATGAAACTTAGGCAGTGAAGTTTTATGATCATAATGCAGCTCTGTTAATTTTTGAGGAATTTTTGGATTAGTATTTTTGGTACTTCCTTCAATACCCCTATTTATATGAATTATTTTGGATTAAATAATTAGAGGTTAAATGATTTGTGAAAGTTTATGAATTTTAGTATTCACTGATATCTTGTTATTCTACAATGTTAATAATTTTGTATGGTCGTAAATCAAGTGCTTCATGTTCAAATCACCCATGAATTAATTTTGGAAAAACTTAATTAGATATCAAATTTAATTGAAAAATTATAAATTTCTGGATTTAGACTGAATATATAAGGGTAGACCCTAAATAAATATCTTAGGTCATTTGGATGAAAATTTGGAGTACCTTCTCTCATGTACATCATATAGCATGGGTAGGTCTGCATTTAGTAAAACTGCGAAAATCGTGTTAACATGGGGAATGGTCATAGGGAGATGGGATTATAGTTTACTGATTTTAGTAAAGTGGATTGGAGCATACCATTGGAAGCTGGGATGAGTAGGTTGTAGAGTTGTCTAAGATTAGGTGGTGCTCGGGATCAACGAAAGATCGTCTTTCCTGTGGAGGGAGAGAGAGAGGGTCAAAACACATTAGGGTTAGAACCAGTGTAATACTAAAGGGATCAGGAATATGGTTTTAACCAATAATAATAAGTGCCTTGCGAAAAGGAATGATGGGCTTCAGCTACCATCATAGTTCCTAGTGCCCTTTGAGAGCCCTTCACGGGGAATACCGGGGGCTGTCCTGGGCTAACCTAAACTGTACGCAAAATAAACTACAAGAGTAACTAGTATAACTAGGGATTCACTTTCACTCACCTCGATGTCTATGGATGTTAGGTCAGTAGGCTCGGTGGATTTGGTGATGGGTAGGTTGGCCTGGCGAGCTTTGGCTCGGTTGTTGTTTGTCACGAACGGGATGATCCGGGGATCTTTGGCTTGGTAGTTGATACATAAGGTTGCATGTGCATAAATTATAAGGTGGTGGGTCTTCTGTATTGGACGGTCAATGCACCGATACCAATATGTTAACTCGGCAAGTGTGGTTTTGCACTTCGCCAAGTTAAGTCCGGTGGACTTTCTAGAAAAGAGTATGTAGGAGCTCCGCTTAGTGCACTAGTGTCGAGGCGTACGATAGGTATGACTGGTAGTGCTATTACCAGTTTAGAGGTGGGCGAGGCCCAACCCACCACTTCTGTTTGCCACTACGGAGGTATCCTGGGAGGTTAGGCTCCAGAAAGGGGGAACCAAAGGTCTGTTTGCACAGAGTCGAGTGGGTGTGTTGCACTTGCATGATTCACATCATAGCATATTTTCATGCCATAGCATAACCATTGCATTTAACCATTGACACCTATTGTATAAATTGGTATGGGATTTTTTATACAATAGGCCCTACAAAACAACCCCTTGGTTTATAAGCTCGCGTGAGCGTGCTTATAAGTTAAGGTTTTTATTTTGTAGATATATACATGCTTGCTAGAAAACCGACACCCTATCGTATAAATTGGTATGGGACTCTTTATACAATAGGAGCCTTGCAAAAGATCCCTTAGCTTATGTGTTTTCATATAAGTTAAGGTTACTTATTTCTTGTTCAGTTTTTCATACCTTTATTACTGCCATATATACTTATAGAACTGTTAGATTAGTTTCGCCACCATCTGCTTCTTATTCATTCTCCACCCTCACTACCTCTCTTTTCCTCCTCCCCACTCTGTGCCTAGGAGCCATGGGGGAATGGGTGGGGGATGATAGGACTTAGTCTTTTAGACTAACGGTTTTCAAACCACATCATTTTAGAGGACCGTGGAGCCTAGCATGGTGGACAGTCTAGCACCGGAGTTCAGACAGCTAGGACTGTGAGTCCCGATCGTTAGTAGATGTTTAGTTTTTTTTTTTGCTTCTACGCTGAGTAATATGTAGTGAGGATATTGATGTACCGGGCATGAGCCCTATTTTCAGTACCTTTATTATTATTTTTGTGGACTCTCCCTTCGTGGGGATTATTTACTATATATGTGATTTCTGTGGATATATCTTTTACTCTTCGCCACTTTTCTGTGATCTTTTTCGCTGGCAGGATCGGCGCTTTGTAGTGATGACCTTCTCGGGTGTGAAGGTGTCACCGCAAAACGGTGGTTATGGGCCTAATACCCCGTGGTTTTAAAAAGAGAAAAAAAGGGGGGCCTTACACAGTGCCTAGAATGCTTGAAAGAAAACAAGAAAAGTGTAGATGTCATGCACGCATCCTAAAACCAAGAGAAGAAGTGTTGTTAACCTTCGACTCCTCTTTCTAGCCATGAAACCCTTGTCTTACATGGATGAAAATGAGCGCCTCCAAGTGCTCTCCACGAATTTGGCCTCGGAACGACGATTGGAGGTCTAAACCTCCGCCAATGGCGGAAGAAAGCTCTCTTCTTCCTCCTCCACTCTCATTCTCAAAACCCTAACACCCACTTTTCAAATGAGAAAATGAGGGGAAATAACCGGTCAGCCATATAAAAGCACTCTGGAGGGAGAGTCTTCGGCCTTAGGATCAAAACCTAAATGAAATCGGACGACTAAAAAGCCAAACGACGGAACTGCTTCCGTCCGCTACCGTCGGGTGATAACTACCTACCGCCGAGCGGTAGTTTCCCGAGAGCTCGGCCAGAAAATAATGTTGCGCTAACGCCAACAATAGGCTGATGCCGCACGGTAGCATCTTTCTCGAAAACTCTACGTTTTCTCGAAACCTCAGCGTTCGACAAACTCGGCCCTTCTTTCGACATTCGACAAAATAGGGCTATCGTCCGGCGATAGCTACTATCGTCTGGCAGTAATCCTCCAGCACTCGACAAACGGGCCTTTCGTTCGACGTTCGACAAAATAGGGTTATCGCCGAACAGTACCTAGCTAACGCCGAGCTCTAGCATTCAACGCTCTCATTGCTTGCCCACTCAACGCTACGCTACTGTCGAGCGATAACTACTACCACCATGTGATAGCTTCCAGAGACTCAAGTTCTGAAAACTGGGGTGTTACACATGGACTGCTCCTACATGCTCTAAAGAAGAGCAGAATTCTTGCCAAAAGGCAAGCAAAGGAGATTGAAGTCCTCAAGCCTTATCAAACTCTTTATAACAATAAGTCTATTGAGTTTCATAATAAATGTCATGAGGTATCTGAACTCAAGAAAAGCCTTGAGTGTCAGACCAAGGTTCTAGAAGAAAAATCTAAACATATTAAATATCTAGAACAGAAATTTGTTGAGAGATTAGGGATTGTCATTAACCCTTCTCAATTTCTTAGTAGGTTGCCAAAAGCTACAACATGTCAAACCTCTGAGAAGCTGGGTATTAATCACACTAATTATGAAGTCCAATCAAATATCCTTGATAAGTTGACAGTGTTTCAAAAAGTGAATTTACCTTCTAAAACTGTCAAGTTTGCACCACTCCAGAAGGATCAATCTAATGTGTGCTCTACCAGTGGTGTGAAGACACATGATCTCAAAAAGAGTGATACTGTCCACTCTAGCCAAAATGTTCAGGATAAGCTCTTTAGATTTGGATCCAAATATCCTCTATCTAAGGAGATGAGAGAGTCCACTAGATGGCAGGCGCTAAAAATACATTTGGCCCATCCTAGACCAGTTTTTTTAGTTCCTCAGCACCTTCACTCAAGAAGAAGGAGGCAGCTTCATAAAATGCTCATCCAGCAAAGTCCGGTGCTACTCACATCTCTCATGGACAACAATCATGTGTTGTCCTAAAGAGAAGGTACAACATTCATAAATGTTGGTGTTGTTGGAAGGTGGGCCACTTTGTCATTGATTGTTGGCACAACCTAAATATGGCTAGTGGACAGAAAGGTGCTCATCCCGGGCAGAGAGTTGGGCAAATGTTTTATAATGCTAACAAGAACCTGAGACCCAATTATCATTGGGTGCCTAAGGGTAAATAATTCTTCTTTGCAGGATAGTTCACTACCTGTCTAGATAAGACTTGGTATTTGGACAATGGTGGTTTCAGGCAAATGTCTGGGACAGGATGATTGCTCAAGGAATATGCTCCATATAAAGCAATAAACTAAGGATGAGGCTGTCAAGTATGTAATTATCAGAAGCTAGTGGCAGCAAGCCTCAAGGTAAGTCTCTCTCTCTTATATAGAGACTAAGTTTGATAATTGATAAATTAAGTTAAATGTGCTCATGATGAACCTAATCAAGCAAACCAAATAGAAAACAGTGATTCAATTATTCTTTATAATTATCTATACTATTAATTTATGCAGCCCTTACTATCAAATTCAAATAACTTATTAACAATATTCAAGGTAAATCAGTGAATAATTGGGTAGCCAATAAAACTGGTTTATTAGCATGTTAGGCCCCCTTTACATTTAAAATCAATGAAATATTTTGAATAATGATCTGTCAAATAGAATGTACAACCAAACAGTGAGGGAAGCTACAAATTGAACAAGCATTGTGTAAAAGGAAGAAAACCTGAGAGGTAAAATAGACGCGCCAAATGCCCTGTTTCATAACAGGAAGCGTAACGGAACCCGTAAAACCAAAATGTACTAATTTAAGCTAAAATGCTTAATTGGTCATTCTAATAATAAAGTAATTAAACGTTTTTGATATAAATATAAAGGCGAGAAGAAATGAAAAGCGACGCCACTCTTAAAAGCCTTAACCCTAGCCGTCGAGACCGAAAGCCTCTCAGCGTCCCGTCGCACTGTTTCAAAGGCGCCAAATATCATCAAGGAGCTCCAGTAAGGATATGAAATTGTGAGGGATGGATTCAGTCATGCCTCCCCAGAGATTAAAGCAGTGATAAGAATGATTGAAGACACAGGTTTGGAGTACACTCTTTCCGAACCCTCCACCATTCTTAGAAAAGAGGTGGTAGAATTCTTCACCAACATTAAAATGTCCTCTTCTCAAAATTCTCTCAAGTTTATGATTGGGGACATCAGGATTAAGATAACCGTAAGAGACTAGGCAAAACCCTTCACATACCCTCTGTCAACCCTAGTGAGGAAGAAGAACCCACCATCATTGTTGATGCACGAAAACGGACAGGAAGTCGGGCACCACCAGCTAACGGTTAAAGCACCGGGGGAAGGAAGGGAAAAGAGGAGACTGTCGAATAGTCGGTTACTAGCGGTCGTAGCTAAGGGACAGAAAAAGAGGTCGCTGGCAGTGGCAACAGCAGAGTTCGCCCACCGCGGCTTAAATGTCACTTCTGTGATGGGCTTTCCTTTTATTTAAAGAGAAGCAGTTACAATAAGGAGAAAAAATGAAGTCGGTCAGACTGTAAGCCGCAAAGCACTAGATTTGAGACCACAGCTCTTAACAAGCGAGCTCCTGGATACAAGTTAGCGTGTCATGGGGAGTGCACCCTCCCCCTATTTATAGGCTCGGGGGCCTGCCCAAACGGGCATGGCTAAAGTTACTGGCTGCCCGGGGTACAGGAGAACTGGGCAGAGGTGAGGGGAAGCAAATGAGCAGAAAAGGAGAAAGGAGGGAAGCCGTGTGGCCTGACGGATTCCTCCTAGCGAGCTGATGACCAGGGTCCTGGGCCTTGACGTTGAGCAGGGTCGGTGCTGGCGGCGGCCTGACATGGAGACCGCCCGACTTCTCTGACGACCAGCCGACTTGATCTGCGCGGCGGCTAGAAGGCACAGGCCGCCTGGTCCCTGATGACCGGCTGGCTTGACGTGCTTGGCAGCTAGAAGGACTAGGTCGCCCGATCTGGAAGGTTGCACGAACAGGTCGCGAATTCCGAGCTTAGCATAATCCCCGCATATTTTTAAGTTTCGGAAAAACTTCGAAAATGTAGAACTAAGCCGGAGACTGCGGCTGCCTTTAATACTTCTGCGTCTATAAAATACCTTGACCCTTGACATACTTCAAGATCTCTGCGGAGCCACGGGGCACTACTCGCCAATTGCGGTCCGAATTCTTCAAGCCGACGAGGTCTTGCACAAGATGGACGTCATGTCATCGATGTTAGCCCGCGATAAGAAATCGACTGAAAAGAAGAAAATTCGGAGCCAAAAACCGGATGACTATGGCCAACAACCCGCGAAGAAGAACCAGAAGCCGGTTACCCCAACGGCTTCTGATTCTGAAAAGAGGCCGACGCAGACCGTCGGCGAATCTTCTAAGGCCGTGACCAATCCTGAAGCGGTTTCAAAGGCTACTACCAATCCGAAAGCGGTTTCGAATGTTGCTCCACCACAAACCAGAACTGCCAAATCTTTTGAGATAACTTACTCTCCATCGAGTGAAGTGCTCTTAAAAATAGCTGAGACGGAGGAGAAAAGCGTTGAATCTGGCAAGCCGTGCGAATTGCCGGCCAAGGTTGACCTAATTATTGCGGACGACAACGAGCCGGAGAAGACGCTGCAGGCCGCGCAGCGTTTGGCTGAAAAGAGCAAGCAGACAAAATGGTAGTCGGCTCCTTGAAACGGCAGAAGAAAAGGAGGGAGACCCTTGAAGAAAGGATGAAGAGGAAGATGAGGAAGATGCAGGCCGAAAATCGGAATGTTTCTGTAAAGACCGGAGCGGATAGTCTTCAACATAAGCCACGCGAGAAAGAGGTATCTGAGAGTCCGTCTACACCAGATCCCAAACCGAACGAGCCGGAGGATGTATCCGTGGCTAGCGAGTCGATTAGCGACCTCCTCAAAGGCATGGAGACCCTGTAACAATAGGATGCGCTATTGTCGACCCCAGCGGCTTCTAAAGAGGTTGACCACCTCGATGTCGAAGTCACTGGGGAGAAGCTTGTTGGGCTGGCCTCCATGGTTTTTGAAGGAGCTGAGAAGCTGAAACTTCGAGAGAAGATGGAGGAGATGAAGAAGTTGATCGCTGGGGAGCCGGCGGCGACCGCACTTCCTCTTATATAAGGTAAACATGGGGAAGTTAAGCGAATTGTTAACTTCTACAAGTCGTGGTCAAGGAAGAAGGTGGCGAACACAATATTAAATCCGCCTGCCAGCTTTTTCCTGACCACAACTCAATTGAAAAGTAGTGCTAAAGAAGTCGAGCGGCTATGGAAAGAAAAGCTAAAGCAGATAGATCACGAACGATTCAAGCGGCCATTGTTTAGATACCATACCGCGGCCTCTGAAGGAGATAAAAATCAAACCGACGGTCTTATCCTACTGATTTCCTTATAAGATGGTCGCAATTATCCGACTGAACCTGACTGCGATTTATCTTCTACAGGTGAACCGGAGACCACGATGAAGCCGGGCGACTTGACATCCTTCTTTTCTACGCTATCGCCGCCTCTGCCAAGTGTTCGCGATAAAGAGATGGCCGACTTCCAGAAGTAGGTAGACACATTGCAGGCGGCTGTGAGCGCACACGCCGAAGCCCTGCTGATTAAGGATGAAGAAAAGCGGGTTGCCCAGGAGGTCGCTGAGAAAAGGATCCAAGAGTTGCAAACCATCCTGGAACAAGAGATCACAAGGCTGCAGTCCGCGCTGGAGCAGGATACCTCAAAATTGAAGTCCGCGCTGGAGGCCGCTGAGGGGAAAATAGTGGAGATGCAGGCCGCCTTGGAGCAAGAGAGGGCATAGAAGTAGGATATGCAAGCGCAAGTGTTGATGGTTGTATGGCCTGAGAGAGAGAGAAGAGACTCGCTGCCTTGAGCAAGGAAAAGACCAAGGTCCATCAACAGAGGCCGACGGAAATCAGCGGCCTGCACCAGTGGCTTATGGGAAGTTGCCGGAAACAGGCCGCCCGACTTCCGGTGGGGCTTCAAATCCACCGGGGGTCATGGCGGTCGGGCAGGCCGCAGCTTCTAGCGAGCTATAAGCTCGGGCTCCACTAATGGTTCCATTCGCCAGAGTAGAGCTTGACGCCACGCGGGTTCACCGTTCTCTACACTCACTTCACAATCTGGTTAGCCAAGTGTACACTGAGATTGTAAGAACCGGTGACCAGGTCGCCCGAATAGGGAGAGAGGGACCGGAGGGCGATAAGCAAGACTGAGCGACTCGAGCGAGGTAGGCCGCGTGAACTGAAAGAAAACTATTGTCGACCTAAATCACCTAGAGGGGGGTGAATAGGTGGTTTGTGCGTCTTTTGTGGAATAAAAATTAATTAGAGCACTGCACAGAAATATCTACCAATATCACAGACGACACAAGATGTATAGTGGTTCCCCAACCTTGGGTACATCCACTTTCCCTCACCGATCTAGCAATCAACTAGACTCGGCTACTCCACTATCTCGGATCACAAATCGATCCTACCCTCGGAACAAAGTTCCTACAAACTCGATCCAGCAAAAGGATCTACACCTCAGAAGATAACACTTCCTACAAACTCGGAGTGAAAACTCCTACAGGATTAATAAAGAGTTTACAAGAATACAAACAGTAAATCACTCAGATCTGAAAGAAATGACCAGGATCTTCTTCTTTTCAACTTTGTAGCACTTTCAGAAATCGGTGAAGAAGTTCTCGGCCTCGATCTGGATCTACTCGCTTTTACAGAAATCGAGAGAGAATATGATCAGTGAAGTCGATCTCGATCTGTAACTTTTCTTCAGAATAAACCTCTGAAAGTAGAAGCTTTTGCCGGAGAAGAAGGCAGCGGCTGCGGCTTCCGTTTCGCGAAAGTCAGAGAGAGGCGGCTGAAGAATATTTCCCGAAAAAGAGATTACAAGAAAGCTTTGAGAAAACTTAGGGTTTGTCATTTTCTGATAAGACCTTATATAGGAGAGACTAACGGTCATAATCGGTCATAATGATGTACACGTGGACCAATCATGTCGCGTGATTTGAAAAATCCCGTCAGAAAAATGACTTAGCAAAGTTTCGGAAAAACTCAGCCAACTACACGAGTAAGTCAATAACTACTCGAGTAGTTGAATAGCTACTCGAGTATATGATGGGAAACATACTCGGGTAAGTATAAACAGACTACTCGAGTATATAGAGATCAACTACTCGAGTATATAGACAGAACTACTCGAGTATACTAAGAGACCTACTCGAGTATATAGAGGATCTACTCGAGTACTGGAAGAGCTACTCGAGTATATTACATAACCTACTCGAGTACATGAATTACTACTCGAGTGGAATACTTAGAAAAATTTTGAAGAGGTCTGCTGGCAACTACTCGAGTAGATGAACTAAACTACTCGAGAGGAAGTAATCTACTCGAGTAGGTGAATCTTCTACTCGAGTAAAAGACTTAGAAAAAATTCTGGAGTAGGGAAACTGCGAGGTACACGGGTGACACATGAACTACTCGAGTAGGTAAAATGAACTACTCGAGTATGTACCTATCTACTCGAGTATGTGAGTATACTTACTCGAGTATGTGACTTAGAGAAATTTAGATGAGAAAAACCTTATGGCACTCGGGTATAATGAGTGATCTACTCGAGTATATAAGCATGCTACTCGAGTATATGACTTGGTCTACTCGGGTAGGTGACTAAGCTACTCGAGTATATGACTATGTCTACTCGAGTACAAGATTCCTTTACTCGAGTAACTTATACCCAGACTACTCGAGTAGGTGAAAGCACTACTCGAGTAAAACACTTAGAATTTTTCTGATGTTGGAGAAACTGATTCTTCTAGAGTAGCCAACTTCCAATGCCTTTCCCATAGTCCAATAGCTTGAATATGAAGTGTATCCCAATAGAGAGACCACACATGAGTCAACACCTTAGAATATGCAATGAGGGATTACATTGCACAGTTCCTCTGTTTGGTGACCCACTGTGGGCTGACATTGGTCTACACTTCCCAGTGAAACTCCTGCAAACATATAGCTCAAACCAAGCATCAAATACAACTTAATTCATCTTAGTTCCAGGGTGACTTCACCAAATCTGGGTTCATGTGGATGAAATACCCAACAATCTCCCCCTATTTGTTGAAGTCAGAACCCTTTACACTAAGGTGAATTATGGACATAAAAGAGACTAAGTAGAAAAATATAAGCAGGTAAGCAAAGGATAATGAAAAAGATAATTAGACAGAATGAAGAATTGTATATATATAAGTTTCCAAAAACATCAAATCTACAATTGTCATTTCAATTTCTCATCATCTTTTAGGTTTGGGCTTGGGATTGCAGCTTATCCATCTTCTCTTATTGTCTCCTTAGGTAGCTGAAAGGCTTTGGGAAGTACTTAGGAGGGCTTGGAGGAGCAGCAGGGTTATTTCTCCCAAATTCTCTATCATGGGTCTTCCTTTTCAGCATAGACTTCTCATATAACTCCCATTAATGGGAACTGTAGTGCATGTTCCTGTTCTCATTGTGATCCATGACCAACCTGAGTGTGTCTAAGATGAGAGACTTTGAAGTTGGAGACCAAGCTTCAGCATGTTCAGGTGCTTTGGAAGGAGCAGTCCTGCAGGCAGAGGGGCCTTCACCATATTTCCTTTTCTTCTTGGTTCTGATCTCTGGTGGAGCTTGAAGGAATATATCAGCAGGATCGTCTTCCCAGCCTGGAACATAAGTATCTAGTGGAGCAACTGAGTCTCCAGGCCTGGGAGAGAAGGTGGGTTGTTGAGGAACAGCAGGAGCAGAGACATCTGTGGCCAGAGGATTGAGATGATGGGGAATGATGTTTGGGTCAACTGCAAGATCTGGCAAGATTTGATTGTGCATCCAGACAGCAGTGTCATAGGTGTGAAATTTGACACTCTGTATCTGGGCAAGCACATCATCATGAATGGTCTTTATATGAGCTTCCCATTCAACTGTCTTTTGAGCAGTAGATTTTTCTACCTGTTCTTTAAGTTCTTTTATCAAACCCTCCCCCTTTCTAACTTCAACAGATACTGTCTCTATGGTGTCATCTTTGAAGGTGCCAACCTCTTCACATATCTTCAGCTTGTTTGGCTTCAGTCCTCTTGTCTAGTTCTATCTGATTGTTTGCCAAGGTTACACCTTGTTCCATGACATTGTCAATACTAGTGATAGTATGGTCAAGAGCTTTACCACCAAGTTGGAACAGGTACTTTAGCTTGTCAGTGTTATGCTGAATTTCAGCAAAACCACTGCTCATCTCAGTCTCAAGAGCAGTGACCTTATCAGTGACCACCTTTAGAGAGGTGTCAAATGATGTCTTTGTTCTTGAAGAAGAATGGCAATACTTTGTAGCAGATCTGAGGAGGAGGAAACTGTAGCAGCAGCAGTAGAGGGAGCAGCAGTAGGGATAGGAGGAGTTACCCAAGGAGCTATTTCTTCAATAAGCACTGAGCTGGGAGCTCTGGTGGTATGAATGACAGCATCTAGTTCGTCTGTATCATGGGGAATGGTTTCTGAGAGGGGCCTCAACTGGCTCAGGAGAAGGCTCATCAGAAATAAGAATAGTGTCTGGCTTATCTGCTGGAGGAGGAGGAGAAGGTGTTAGAGTTCTAGCTGGAGAGTGGGCAGGAGACTGTGCTGGAGACAAGTCTTGGTGATGTTCAGTGGTTGGAGCTGGAGGAGATAGAGGAGGAGGAAGCACATCTTCAGTAAGCTCTGCAATCATAGCATCGATGGCAGCAGCTGTGGACAGAAGATTGTCTTGGGGTACTTGCTCCGAGGAAGTGGCTGGACTCTTTGGAGTATGAGGTAGGGATGGAATCTCTGGCTGAGAAGAGGGTTGCCTGACTGGGCTAGATGGAGCAGGCTCCCCCTCACTTGGTGTACCAGAGGAGCTGGCCACATGATGAGGAGAGGGAGATGGGGTCCTGTCCTCTACAGCTGGCATTACTGGGATGTCTGAGACCTTTGCAGCTTGGGCAGAATTCTTGAGCTTGAGATCCCATCTCTGAATTGAAGAGATGGAGACCTTCTTCATGTGGTGAAGTGGAGTCCATTTTGAGAAGTTGAATACTTCAGGATTGGTTTCATGAAGGAGCAGAGATATAATTCTTGCGTAGTTGGGGGATTTCATGATGTCCTTTATCTTGTCCAAAATCAGCATACCAAATTGAAATTTCTTGTGGCAGACGATTTCTTACATTATATCAAAGAAGTATGAGGGAATGTCTCTGATGGAGTGTGTCTTGCACAGTAAAATTTTGCCAATAATGTCTACCAGAAATTTTCCTTCATCATTCATGTCGGACATCTTAATGTACTGAGCTTCAGGAGAAATACCACAGAATAGTGCGGTTCGATCAGAATCTTCAGCATCCAGATCATCTTCTTCATCAACAATAGGTAAATGGAGAAGTTGAGAGACAGAGGTCTTGGTGAACTGTAGTTTCAGACCCTTAACTGTTGATTTTAGGACTTTGCCATTGCGTCGAACCTTGAGGTTTGTGAAGAATTCTGCAACTACGGGGAAGAGAACGCGACAGGGTTCTTGGAGTATGAAGGATAGGCCGGCGGTGTCGAGAAGAATGAGGAGGTTGAGGAAATCATCGGAGAGCTCTGCAATACAGTCGGTGATGAGTTCGGAGCCGACGCCGATCTTGTGAAAAGTTGCCATGGATGCTATTGACTGGAGGAGTTGAGGGTGAAAGCTCTGCAACAGCGGCGGAGGCAAGTCGGCAGGGTAGGCGAAGAGACAGGGTACTCGAGAGATAGAAAGATGTCGAGTAGGTTTGATGTTTCGGAATTTCATATATATATATAACTCTTCAATTTCCGCTAATTAATTTAAATAAAGAGGCGGCATATAGCCTTGGTTGGCTAATAGAATAATTTTGAAAAACTGGGAATCAGGACACGAGAGAGAGAGAGGCTACTCGAGTAGGTAAAGGAGCTACTCGAGTAGGTCGACTGGAGTTACTCGAGTATGTAAGAGAACTACTCGAGTAGAAAAGGACTTACTCGAGTAGGTGAGAGACTTACTCGAGTAGGTATTGACTTACTTGAGTAGGTCAGAAACTTACTCGAGTAGGTCTTTGGATACTCGAGTAGGTCAGTACACATACTCGAGTAGTCCAGTCATATACTCGAGTAGGTCTCTAGATACTCGAGTATGTCTCAAGCTTCTCGAGTGGAATTTTGATAAAGTTGAGAAAGAATGGATTTTTGACTAACCCTTTGCAATTACTTGCTTCTTAGTCATTCAGCCTTCTTTAGTCCTCTTTGTTGAGCATCCCAAGCTCTGTCTTGAAGAACGAGAACTTGGTCTCGTCCAGCGGCTTGGTGAAGATATCTGCAACTTGCCTATCTGTAGGCACATATTGGAGATCTATGTCTCCATGCTCCACATGTTCCCGGATGAAGTGGTACCTTAGCTCGATATGCTTTGTCCGGCTGTGGGAGACTGGATTGTTGGCTATTGCAATTGCGCTCGAGGAGTCACAGTACAAGGGAATATCCTTGAATTGCATGTTGTAGTCCTCGAACTGATTCTTTATCCATAGCAACTATGCGCAACAACTGCCTGCAGAGATATACTCTGACTCGGCCGTTGAGATTGCGACATAGTTCTGCTTCTTCCTACTCCAGGAAATTAGCCTTCTTCCGAAGAATTGGCAAGTCCCTGAGGTGCTTTTCCGGTCGTCTTTGCTACCTGCAAAATCTGCATCTGAAAATCCAATTAGTTTGCTGTCATTACTTCTTGGGTACCATAAGCCAAGATTTGGTGTGCCTTTAAGGTATCTCAGGATCCGCTTTGCAGCAGCGTAATGAGATTCCTTAGAGTTCACCTGAAATCTAGCACAGACACATGTTGAGAACATTATGTCAGGCCTACTGGCAGTAAGGTAGAGCAAGGATCCAATTATGCTTCTGTACTTGGTTTCATCAAAAGGTTTCCCTTTCTCATCCTTGTCCAGAGACATAGTTGAGCCCATTGGAGTCCTCATAGAGGTTGCGTTCTCCATTCCGAATTTCTTAATTATCTCTTTGGTGAATTTGGTCTGTGAGATGAAAATTCCATCTTCAAATTGTTTCACTTGAAGCCCTAAGAAATACTTCAGCTCGCCCATACTGCACATTTCAAACTTCCCTTGCATAAGTTTTGAGAACTTTTTGCAGAGGTTGTTATCTGTAGAGCCAAAGATAATGTCATCGACATAGATTTGCACTAGCAAAATCTTGCCTTTTATTTCCCTAAGAAATAATGTCTTGTCTATCTTTCCCCTTGTGAACTTGTTCTTAAGTAGAAAGGTAGACAGCGCTTCATACCAAGCTCGAGGAGCTTGTTTCAGACCATATAGGGCCTTGTGCAGAAAATAGACATGATCGGGAAAGTTAGGATCAACGAAACCTGGAGGTTGTTCCACATACACTTCCTCCTTTAAGTTACCATTCAGGAAGGCCGACTTCACGTCCATCTGATAGACGATGAAGCCTTTGAGGGCAGCATATGCTAGGAACAACCTTATTGCCTCTAGTCTGGCTACTGGAGCATATGTCTGGTCGAAGTCGATTCCTTCTTCTTGACGATAGCCTTTAGCGACGAGTCTGGCCTTGTTCTTTATGATAGTCCCGTCTTCATCCATCTTGTTCTTGAAGACCCATTTTGTTCCAATAATGTTCTTTCCCTTGGGTCTTGGAACCAGCATCCACACATTACACCGCTTGAACTGATTTAGCTCTTCTTCCATTGCCATTATCCACGATGCGTCGGAGTTTGCTTCCTCAAATTTCTTTGGTTCAACCTGTGAGAGAAAACTCAAATGAAGATTCTCATTAGTTGTACCTCTTCGAGTTCTGACACCATCCCGGGGATCTCCTATGATCTGGTCCATGGGGTGATCCTTCAGATGTCTGAGCTCTAGAGTCCTTGCATCTGGATTATCTTCAAGCACCAGTGTGATTTCTTCATCCTGGATGACTTCTTCATTTTGATCATCAGCCTCTCCAATAGGAGCGAGAGTGGTGATCTTAATGAACTTCTCGCCTTCTTCTTCGGACGGATCATCCAAGCTAGGTTCTTTCACCTTTTCACCTGCATCTTCAATGAGCACACTAGACGGATTGCTTTGCAGCAAGCTCGTCTCATCAAATACAACATGTATCGATTCTTCCACCACTAGGGTTTTTCTATTGAAAATCCTGTATGCCTTACTATGGCTACTATATCCTACAAAAGTACCTTCAAAGCTCTTTTCGCTGAACTTGGTGGTATGATACTTGCCATTATTGAGTACGAAGCATTTGCAGCCAAAGATTCTAAAGTAGGAGACTGTTGGTTTTCTGCCTTTCAGAAGTTCGTAAGGAGTCTTATTGTGGTCTTTGTTTATGAGTGCTCGATTTTGCACGTGGCATGCAGTGTTGACGGCCTCGGCCCAGAAGTACTCCGGTAGTGAAGCATCACTCAACATGGTCCTGCAGGCCTCTATGAGTGTTCTGTTCCTTCTCTCAGCCACTCCATTTTGTTGTGGAGTACGAGGAGAGGAAAACTCATAAAAGATACCTAAGCTTTCACAGAATTCTGTCATGGCCCCAGATTTGAACTCTGTTCCGTTGTCACTTCTGATTTTGACTATGGAGCAGTTGTATTCATTCTGGACTTGCCTGACAAAATTGGTAAAGATGTCGAAGGTATCTGACTTGTGTTTAAGAAAGAACACCCACGCAAAGCGCGAGTAGTCATCAACAATTACCAATGTATATTCCTTGCCTCCCAAACTTCTAATCTGTAGTCGATCAAACAAGTCCATGTGCAATAGATGGAGACATCTGTTAGAGTCTTTGCCAACAGTGCTTTTAAAGGTAGCCCTTGTTTGCTTGCCTTTTACGCATGCATGACAAGGTCTGTCTTTGACGCATTTGACATTTGGGGCATCACGTACCAAGTTCATTGAAAATAATTTATTAATAGTTTTGAAATTAATATGTGCTAGTCTCTTGTGTCATTGGTCACCAAGAGACGCACTATCTTTTGCCAAAAGACACACTGGTGTGGAGGAATCTATACAGATGAAATTTAAACAGAAAAATGTTCCTGCTTCGAGTGCCGGATAGAATCGTTTCCATATTATCAATGGATTTTATCAAGCACTTATCAGCATGGAAGTCAACTATGTATCCTTTGTTGCATAGTTGGCTTATGCTAATGAGATTGTGTTCCAATCCTTCAATATAGGCCACATCCGAGAAGGATACATTATCGTTAGTAATCATACCATAGCCTCTAGTAATCCCACGGTCTGAACCTCCAAAGATGACCTTTGGTCCATTCACGACTGGAGTAAAGTTCTGAATGAGGCTCCTCGTCCCGGTCATATGCCGAGAGCATCCGCTGTCCAAGTACCAGATAGGCATTTTGTTGGCCTTTGGACATCCCTGCAATCACAATCAATTAGCCTTAGGAACCCAAACACGTTTGGATCCTTGGTCTCGGGTTAGAGTGCTCCCCCTACGAGTGTTGGCATTATGAGCGGTCTTTCTCATATTGCTGACATGAGGGGTTGCAGCGTTTCTGGAATTGAACCAGAAATCTATGGCGAAGTGACCAACCTTGTCACAGCACCAACAGTCAAATTTGTTGTATCTTTGCCTCAAGATCTCCTGCTTGACCTTTTGGAACTTTGGTCTAGCAGGGGTAGCATTCTTGGAGGAAGATGTCTCATGGTGATGGCAATCACATGGCTTCTTCTCCTTTATAGGCTTTTCTACAGCAGACTTTGTCTTTGGTGCGTTCTTGAAGTTATGCCCATGATTGAAAGGGTCATAGCTCTGAAGAACAACTTCTTCATAAGGTGCCTTAAAGACACTTTCGCCAAAGTTTCGGGGTCGAGCCCATCCTTGATAGCGGGACTTTGGCTCTACATGAGTAGGCCTAGCAAAGTGCCCGTATGATGAGTCAAAATCAAACTCATTTGTTGGAAAGATGACCTTTCTGAATGTGGTTTGATTTTGAGGGGCTTTTCCCTTTTCTTCGGCTGAGGCCTTTTTGGAGGCCTTATTTTTCCGTTGATTCTTGTTTCTCCTAGAGGATTTACTAGGAGCTTCTTCATGGCCTAGTCCAGCTCCCTTGGCCTTTGCTGAGAATTCAGCAACGAATGGAAGAACTGTTTTGGGCTTAGAGAAACTCTCAACAAGTTTCCTTTCAACCGCAAGTTCGGCTTCCAATCCTTTGATGATCTTCTCCTTCAGGTCAAGGTGCTCAAGAGCCTTGTTGTATTCTTCAATAGCATTATTGAAGTTTTCTTCGAGAGAATCAGTCTTTGCGACTTTCTCTCTCAAGTTGCTCTCTTCAACTTTTAGAGATTTGATCTCTTTAGCCTGAGTCTTCACGACTCGACGACATTTGTCGTAAGCCATGATTAACTCCTTATACTGGGCCATCAATTCTGACTCATCGTCAGAGGAGCTACTCTCGCAATCATGTTTAGATACTTCAGACTCTGAGAGAGGGGTGTGAGAGTTTACCTTCCCAGTGAACTGGGGCTCTTGTTCATCATTAGTTTGAGCCATTAGCCCAAAGTAAGCTTCTTCTTCTTCGCTTGACTCTGAGGAGTCGGAGTCGCTGAGAGTCTTGCTCCTTTTGGGTATGAGGCTCTTCTCTTTCCTCTTCCTGTTGTATGAGGATTTCTTGTCTTCCCTTCTGCTACCCTCCTTCTTCTTGTGAGGGCAGTCAGCAATGACGTGACCTGGCTTGTTGCAACAGTAGCAAATGATGTCAGTTGAAACATATTTGTTCTGTTTAGTGTTATACCTGTCGTGGCTGCTTGAGCCTTTTCTTTGTCGATTGTCATCGTGCCGCGATCTTCTGTGTGAGGCATCCTTGCCTTTTCATTGTTTCTTTTTATTAAGAAACTTCTTGAATTGCCTTGAGAGCAAGGAGAACTCTCCTTCAGATAGTTCAGAGCCTGAGGTGCTGGGCTCTGATGTTTCTTCTTCTTCATCAACTTCTGGAGCTGGAGCGGGGGAGGCAGCCTTAGTCTTTCTGGAGGTGTCTGCCTTCAGAGCGACAGATTTCTCCTTTAGAGCAGACCTGCCCTTCTCTTCTTCAGCTTTTCTTGTGTTGATTTGGAGTTCATAGGACATAAGCTTTCCAAAGAGATTTTGCGGGTCCATTTCGGCTAGCTTCCCGAACTCCCTGATGGCACATACCTTGTTATCCCATTCCTTGGTTAGGGATCTCAAGAATTTGTCGTTCAGTTCTCCGTTGGTGAAGACACAGCCATACACCCTTAGGCCATTTACAATCTTGAAGAAGTTCTCAAAGGTGTCGGCAATCGTTTCCTTGTTCCCTTGTCGGAACGCTTTATAGTTTTGATTGAGAAGGGATCTCCGATCATCTCTTACTTCTTCAGTCCCTTCCATCAAAGTGACTAAGGAGTGCCATATATCCTTAGCTGATTGACAGTGAATCAAATTCTGCAGCATCGAGTCATCAACTGCACTTGCTATGATGTTCTTAGCTTTCTTGTCGAGAGAGACAAGTGCAATCTCGTCTTTGTCGAGATCCATTAGCTTTTTCGGAACTCTCTTGATAGGGTCGATAGTGGACATAGTCATGGGAACGTAAGGACCTTCTTCAATGATCATGAAGATCCTTAGATCCACAGCTTCCATGAAAAATTTTATCCTTTCTTTCCACATGGGAAAGTTGTTTTTGTTGCACAGAGGAAGCTTGGCGAAATCTTTGCCCTTGTCCATTTTATGGTAGAATCTTCCAGACAACAGATCTGATCTAATCAAGGTGTTAACCTTTTAACGATGAACCTCGCTTTGATACCAATTGAAAGAAAACTGTTGTCGACCTAAATCACCTAGAGGGGGGTGAATAGGTGGTTTGTGCATCTTTTGCGGAATAAAAATTAATTAGAGCACTGCACAGAAATATCTACCAATATAACAGACGACACAATATGTATAGTGGTTCCCCAACCTTGGGTACATCCACTTTCCCTCACCGATCTAGCAATTAACTAGACTCGTCTACTCCACTATCTCAGATCACAAATCGATCCTACCCTCGGAACACAAATCGATCCTACCCTCGGAACAAAGTTCCTACAAACTCGATCCAACAAAAGGATCTACACCTCGGAAGATAACACTTCCTACAAACTCGAAGTGAAAACTCCTACAGGATTAATAAAGAGTTTACAAGAATACAAACAGTAAATCACTCAGATCTGAAAGAAATGACCAGGATCTTCTTCTATTCAACTTTGTAGCACTTTCAGAAATCGGTGAAGAAGTTCTCGGCCTCGATCTGGATCTACTCGCTTTTACAGAAATCGAGAGAGAATATGATCAGTGAAGTCGATCTCGATATATAACTTTTCTTCAGAATAAACCTCTGAAAGTAGAAGCTTTTACCGGAGAAGAAGGCAGCGGCGGCGGCTTCCGTTTCGCGAAAGTCAGAGAGAGGCGGCTGAAGAATATTTCCCGAAAAAGAGATTACAAGAAAGCTTTGAGAAAACTTAGGGTTTGTCATTTTCTGATAAGACCTTATATAGGAGAGACTAACGGTCATAATCGGTCATAATGATGTACACGTGGACCAATCATGTCGCGTGATTTGAAAAATTCCGTCAGAAAAATGACTTAGCAAAGTTTCGGAAAAACTCAGCCAACTACACGAATAAGTCAATAACTACTCGAGTAGTTGAATAGCTACTCGAGTATATGATGGGAAACATACTCGGGTAAGTATAAACAGACTACTCGAGTATATAGAGATCAACTACTCGAGTATATAGACAGAACTACTCGAGTATACTAAGAGACCTACTCGAGTTTATAGAGGATATACTCGAGTACTGGAAGAGCTACTCGAGTATATTACATAACCTACTCGAGTACATGAATTACTACTCGAGTGGAATACTTAGAAAAATTCTGAAGAGGTCTGCTGGCAACTACTCGAGTAGATGAACTAAACTACTCGAGAGGAAGTAATCTACTCGAGTAGGTGAATCTTCTACTCGAGTAAAAGACTTAGAAAAAATTCTGGAGTAGGGAAACTGCAAGGTACACGGGTGACACATGAACTACTCGAGTAGGTAAAATGAACTACTCGAGTATGTACCTATCTACTCGAGTATGTGAGTATACTTACTTGAGTATGTGACTTAGAGAAATTTAGATGAGATAAACCTTATGGCACTCGGGTATAATGAGTGATCTACTCGAGTATATAAGCATGCTACTCGAGTATATGACTTGGTCTACTCGAGTAGGTGACTAAACTACTCGAGTATATGACTATGTCTACTCGAGTACAAGATTCCTTTACTCGAGTAACTTATACCCAGACTACTCGAGTAGGTGAAAGCACTACTCGAGTAAAACACTTAGAATTTTTCTGATGTTGGAGAAACTGATTCTTCTAGAGTAGCCAACTTCCAATGCCTTTCCCATAGTCCAATAGCTTGAATATGAAGTGTATCCCAATAGAGAGACCACACATGAGTCAATACCTTGGAATATGCAATGAGGGATTACATTGCACAGTTCCTGTGTTTGGTGACCCACTGTGGGCTGACATTGGTCTACACTTCCCAGTGAAACTCCTGCAAACATATAGCTCAAACCAAGCATCAAATACAACTTAATTCATCTTAGTTCCAGGGTGACTTCACCAAATATGGGTTCATGTGGATGAAATACCCAACACGAACAAATTGAACATTATGCTGTAATATATTTTTTCTGCTGGATGTTGGACAATTTGGTTGCGGTAAACTGTTGCATGTTTGTTTACTATGTTGCGAACTGCTTGTGGTTTATGCGGCCTGCATTTCATGAATACCATTTATGTGCTTTGTTCTGAAACATCCAAGTACAGGAGTTTAACTGTGCGGTCTGGTGAACAGAGCACCGGCTTGGAAGTATGATATCCACATGCTTTGCCATGAAATTATTTTAAGTGTAGGAACTTGGTCTCACGGACAGGCAAACTGGACCGCGGCTTGACCGTTGCTTTAATCTGTATTTCCTGCAGGTTAAGTTCGCGCGGCTTGATGGCTAACCGCGATTTGACGTTGATTACTGTTCCTCCACTGCTTTTCTATAAATAGGGATGACTCCGGAGATTTCATCACAAGATAGAAAGGATGCGGGCTAAGTCCAAGTCGATGCGGTCTGACAAGGCCACCGCGGTCAGGACTGATGTGGCCTCTGCATTCCACCCCGCAGACCACAAAGAATGCCGGCTTACAAAAGCCAAGCTAGATGACTTTGTAAAGAAGCATATGCAGGGGAGCGCGCTAGTCTCGCGGCTTCCGCTGCAGGACGAGCGAATTAATACCTCCAACGCAAACCAAATCGCCATACTCATCGGCCATTTTGAGTGCGGTTTCCACTTCATAATCTTGATGGAGGTCATGGCGATCTTCGACCATTATGGCGTTGTGCCCGGACAACTGCCACCCAACTCAATAGCCTCCATCTACAGCTTCATCTCATACCTGAGGTCGGAAAGAGTCTGATTCTCCATGAAGCTCTTCCGAGAATGCTTCTTGGTGCAGTCTATCCTGGACTCTGGGACAAGGATCTTCCTGGGGCACTTGTACTTTGGCTGCAAGGGACTGAAGATCGTCAACTTGGCGAACAATATCCCCAACTGGTCGGACCGGTTTCTCATCTTTGATGGAAACTTGGGGTTGCTGTCGGTCAACCCGCAAATACGGGACAAGTCCGCCTTTGGAAGCAGCGGCATGGATGGCATGGAGAAGGACATGTACACCTTCTTCAAGGGCGACCGGTGATGGCTTAAAATCTGATTATTGCAGTAGGCAAGTGCAACTATCGCTTGTAGTATGATCAAGTGTCGTATTTCTCGGGTCTTTTGAGTACTTCTACTCACAAGGTGGAACTATTAACTTATCGAGTGAAAATTGGTTTTGGTTTTTGTAAAAACGAAGAGAATTGACTAGCGAGAAAATTCACGATTAAGCACTTGATTGGGCATTCTTGGGAATCTGATTATAAAAGATGTGTTCTAATGCTTGAGAATCCGTTTCGATTGGGGGATTGAAAAATACAATAGCAACTCGCTAGGGACAACTACCGCCTAATTTTAAAAATATTTCAAACATAATCTCTTAAAATTTGAAAGTAATTTAAAATTGCATGAACGATAAATCTCAAATCCAAAAGATTTGATATCCTCAATTCTCAAAGAATAATATCAAAATTTCTTTATTTCCGAGCGATCCATGACATTCACGAGCCTCTCGGCTAACTAGACGACCAATCGGATAGCAAAATTTTATATACTAGCAATATAAACTCACTGCCAAATTTTAATTGGAAATAAATCGCAATGAGAAATTCAAAAATTAGAGACGAAAGATTATAATTAAATCTTCATCCCAATACTAACCAATCAAGTACTAAGAAAGGATTTAGCTACTCATGATAAAGAAAACAACAACAATGAAATAAAAAGTTTGCATTTTCATTAGAAGTGAAATAACAAAAGTACACAACACAATGAAAATTAAAGCATAAGAGACAACATAAAAGAAACTGTCATACAAGGTAGAACTCTCTCTCTCTCTCTCTCTCTCTCTCTCTTGAACTTGCTCTCTTCTCCAACTCTAACTTTTTTTCCTCTCTCTCCCCAAAATACTTGGCTTCATGCTCCTTTTATAGCAACCATTGAAGGATCTAGATAAAGAAGAAAATGAAAGTATATAACGTTTAGTTGGTGAGAATAAATGTAGGGAAATGAAGAGGTGGAGGGAGGTAAAAAGGTGAATGCAAGAGGGAGTTTAACATGGAGGTAGCCGGCCACATGAAATGGTGATGAATTAATGAATATGGGGTTTTAATTGATTGGAGTTAATGTGATTAATTAAGAAATGAAGGAGGAACTTAAGGTCGGCGGTTTTGATTAAGGAGGTTATGAGTGGGGTTAAGAATAGGTGGCGGGTTGCATGGTGGAGGTTATGAATGGCCGGTTTTAATTAAATGGTTGGAGGTGGGCGGTTATGAATGGCGGGCTGCTATGACTTGAAAGGTTTGGCCAGCCATATGAATTGGGGTTTACTATTAATAGTGGTGGAGAAAATAAAATAGGGGGGGAGAAAGGGAAAAGGTGGTGGGAAAGCAACATGCATGCGAAACTTATTTGCATGGGAAATATTTCTCGTACAAAAATTGACAGCGGGCATTTTACGTCGAAACGTGCCGAATTCCCCCCAGGCCTGTCACAAAACAAAATAAAACGATATTCGTATAAATAATTATGATATATTAATAATTAGATAATTATATTAAAATTAAGAGTAAATACATATAATTTATAATATAAATATAATAATAATGATGAACATATTTTAGTCAAAATATTTGTCATCAAATCCCACCAGACTTAAGCCTTTGCTTGTCCTCAAGCAAAACAAGACTTAAAATAAAAGTTAAATTAACAATTTTTTTTGTTTAAGAACAACAAAACAAAAATTAAACTATCAAAATTAATATGCTACCAATGAGTGCGGTGATAGAAATCAATGTAGAGGAGAATAAAGAAGAGATTAAAAATATTACTATGGCATATACTTAGATTGTAAATTTTCTACCAACATAAAAATAAGGCATCAACATGTTACCTAACAAACATAACAAATGTAGCGATTCAACCAAAATAAGTGCATTGAACAAACAACATGTTGCTAGACTTCGATTATTCTACAAAACACTCCAAGATAACCTCCAAAGAAATCCATCAATGATGGTGACCATAGGCTTGCCCGGTCACACTCTCTCCACTACACAAGGTAATGTCATGACTTAAAGATCAAAAGAGCTTTCATTAGGAATAAAATTTGTCTTACGTAAATGATAAGGATTTGGAAATCAAAAGATAAACATGAAGGCTAAAGATCACACTAAACCAAGGTGAGAGTTTTATAAAATTTTAAAATAAAACCCTCAATCAAAAAAGAAAATTATACAACAAACTCTCCCCTTTTTTTTGAAACATAAGGCCATGAATATTTTTCTTTCAAAATTGGCCAATGAAATTCTTTTTCACTTGATTTTTTTTTATTTTTTTTCATTTATACTTTATTTTTCATACAAAACAGCTCCAAATAAAAATGTGAAAATTCCCCCTTTTTTCACAATAAAAACCACATCACAACATTTTAATAAAACTCAAATATTTAGTGTGATCATGGGATATATGTTTTGGCTTTGGTGAAAATGAAAGGTGGAGCTAACAAAGAAAATTAGGAAAGGCCCAAAATGGTTTAACAAAGTGAATTTTTATGGTGCGCAAAAAGGCACAAACGATCCAAAAGGAGGCCTAAATCACTTCAAAAAGATCATGACAAACTTATGCAAATGTTTCGAGAGTCGCTTGAGACAAGTTCTAGCCACCAAGAAAGACTACCTTGCGAGTGAGTGTCTAATAATATCATCTAACAAAATAAGCACTATATTACACTTAGAATAGAAGAGATAACTACAACATCATTATTCCATTAAAATAAAAATGATGCCAAAATTTATGAAAGAGAAAATGACAAAATTAAGATGTGAAAGAGTAATATAGTTAAACTAGACTCTATCCTAACATACTGTCAATGATTAAGAATACTACATGAGCATACACAACACTCAAAGAAACATACTAAAATAATGATAGAAAATAATTTTTGATGGTTTTCAAATTTTAAGTTTCCTAATTTTTTTTGTTTGTTAAAATATTATCTTTTTTGTGTTTTTTATAACATAATAACATAAACATAAGCTTAAATAATTTTTTTTTCTTCTTGGACTTCCCAAGGGCTACCCGGTGAAGGGTTCGCAAGGTACTAGGAGATGAGATAGGATGAAAGCCCAAATCGCCCTCTCCAAGAAATTAGATTTTTCTATTTTTTTATATATATTTGAGATAATGAAAGAACATAAAACTTTTCTTTTTTGAAAATTTTTTTTACCTAAATTTGATATGATTTTCTTTTTGAAATTTTCTAATATAAACAAAACAACACAAAATTCAAACTACCTCAATCAATCCCACCGGACTTGGGGAAAACATCATCCTCGATGTTAAAAAGAAGAAATAAAAGAAATTGAAAATAAATAAAACAGGCACTTCCCTGAATTGGCGAGTCTGAAGGTTGATTATACTTCCTCATGCTTGCTTTGTAGAACATATTGAAACTTGGCTTGAATCATCATAAAAATCAGCAACGTTGAAGCAGACGATCAAGTGACCAATTCATAGGAGCCGTCGGAACAAAGATAAAAAGAAAAGAAAAGTGCAAAAAAAAATACAAAAGAAAGAAAAGAATAACAAAAATTACTAAGTGTTTGGAAGAAAAACAACTTCATTGTCCTCGGCAATAACATCACCAGAATAATAGAGTTTAAGACGCTGACCATTAACTTTAAAATCACCCTTGTTAGGGTGTGAAAGCAACACAATGCCATATGGAAAAACTTCTTTCACCATAAAAGGACCAGACCAACGTGATTTCAATTTTTCGGGAAATAAGCGCAAGAGAGAATTATAAAGTAAGACTTGGTCGCCTGGTTTAAATGTTTTTGGGTGCCTTAAATTTTTATCGTGAAAGTGCGTCATTCGCTCTTTATAAATCTTATTATTTTCATAAGCGTTGGAGCGCCACTCGTCGAGTTCGTTTAGTTGGAATTTGCGATGTTCGGCGACAGAGTGGGGATCAATATTTAAAAATTTTAAGGCCCAAAAAGCACGGTGTTCTAGTTCTACCAGTAAGTGACATGATTTTCCATAGACTAATCGATACGGAGTACAACCGATGGCGGTTTTGTAAGCCGTTCGATAAGCCCAAAGAGCATCGTCGAGTTTTAAAGACCAATCTTTTTTAGAAGAAGAAACGGTTTTTTCCAATATATGCTTAATTTCTCGGTTAACAACTTCGACTTGGCCGTTAGTTTGGGGGTGGTATGCAGTGGAAAGCTTATGCGTAACGCCATATTTTAATAAAATTTTTGAAAGTTGGGCTTTACAAAAATGCGCACCCCTATCACTAACGATCGCCCTAGGCATGCCAAATCGAGAAAATATTTTTTTAAGAAAAGAAATAACAATACGAGAATCATTCGTAGGAAGAGCTTGGGCTTCCACCCATCGGGAAACATAATCAACCGCAACTAGAATGTATTTATTACCGCAACTTGAAGGAAGGGGGCCTACAAAATCTATTCCCCAAAGATCAAAAACTTTGCATTCAAGAAAATAGTTTTGCGTCATTTCATTTTTATTAGAAATATTTCCAGTCCGTTGGCAACTATCACACCGTCTCACCAAAGATTGAGCATCTTTAAAAAGGCTAGGCCAATAAAAGCCTGCACTAAGAACTTTGTGAGCGGTCCGATTGGCTTGAAAATGGCCACCAGTCGGTCCTTCATGTACATGTTTCAAAATATTTTGACCTTCTTCAAACGAAACACATCTTCGTACTACTTGGTCCGCACATACTCTAAAGAGAAATGAGTCCTCCCAAAAATAATTATTCAAATCAGAAAAGAATTTCTTCTTTTGTTGAAAAGAAAAATCTTTTTGGAGGATACATGCCACTAAATAATTGGCAATATTGGCAAACCAAGGCGTAGAAGATGAAGAATTGATTTTTAAAATTTTTTCATCCGGAAAAGAGTCGTTAAAAGATTTTTCATTTAATTCTTCAATAAATGGATTTTCTAAACGAGATAAATGATCGGCCGCAAGATTTTCGGCTCCTTTCTTATCCCGGATTTGCAAGTCGAACTCTTGAAGTAGTAGAATCCAACGAATTAAGCACGGCTTGACATCCGGTTTAGAAAGTAAATATTTAAGAGCCGAATGATCGGTAAAAACAATAACTTTCGAGAGGGCGATATAAGGACGAAACTTATCAAACGCAAAAATAACGGCTAAAAGTTCTTTTTCCGTTGTGGTGTAATTTTCTTGTGCTGAAGTGAGTGTCTTACTTGCGTAATAGATTGGATGAAAGTTTTTATAAATACGTTGGCCTAAAACCGCACCAATGGCAAAACTACTCGCATCGCACATAATCTCAAATGGAAGTTTCCAAATCGGAGCAATCATGATCGGCGCGTTAATAAGTTTTTCCTTAATTAAGTTAAAAGCGTATAGACAATCGTCGTCAAATAAAAATGGTGTATCTTTTTCAAGGAGATGAGTGAGAGATTTAGTGATCTTCGAAAAATCTTTTATAAAGCGGCGATAAAAACCAACATGTCCTAAGAAACTTCTAATAGCTTTTACGTTAGTCGGCGGAGGAAGTTGTTCGATTACTTCTATTTTTGCTCTTCTACCTCGATACCCTTAGAAGAAATCTTATGACCCAAAACTAAACCTTCACGCACCATGAAATGACACTTTTCCCAATTTAAAACAAGATTTGTTTCCACACATCTTTTTAAAACTTTTTCTAAATTTTTCAAACATAAATCAAAAGAATCTCCAAAAACCGAAAAGTCGTCCATGAATACTTCCATAATGTCTTCTACGTACTTATCAAAAATAGCCAACATACACCTTTGAAATGTAGCCGATGCATTACATAAACCAAATGGCATTCTTCGATAGGCGAAGGTGCCAAAGGGACAAGTAAACATTGTTTTCTCTTGGTCCTCAGGTGCTATGGGAATTTGGAAATATCCCGAGAGACCATCAAGAAAATAATAGAATCTATGACCAGATAAGCGCTCCAATATTTGATCGATAAACGGTAATGGGAAGTGATCTTTGTGAGTGACATCGTTTAATTTGCGATAATCTATACACATCCTCCATCCGGTTACCATTCGTGTTGGAATTAAATCATTTTTTTTCATTTTTTACTACGGTTATACCCCCTTTCTTAGGAACTACTTGAACCGGGCTCACCCATTTGCTATCCGAAATTGGATAGATAATCCCCGCATCTAATAATTTAATAACCTCGCTTTTTACTACGTCTTTCATATTTGGGTTTAATCGGCGTTGAGGTTGAACGACATTGCGGGAGTTATCTTCTAAAAGTATTTTCTGTGTACAAAAAGATGGGTTTATGCCTTTTATATCTGAAATTTGCCAAGCTATACCCCGACGGTGCTTTTGTAATACGATTAATAATTTTTCATTTTCGAATTCCATTAAAAAGGCCGAGACTATAACCGGTAAATTAGAATTATTTCCTAAAATATATATATTTGAGATGATCGGGTAATTGCTTAAGCTCCAAAGTGGGTGGCTCCTCGTAAGAAGATTTTAAAATTTTATCTTTTTCTAAACTAATTTCTTCAAAAGATTTGGATTTTGGCTCACTTTCAGAAATATTGTTGATGGCCATAATTGTATTAGGAGGAAAATTAGGCGGGAGTTCCAAAAAAGAAGAAAAACTTTTTTTAGAAAAATTTTCAAAAGGAAAATTTGGCTCGTCTTGAGAAACGTCTAAGAAAAAACAAGAGTCGTCATTGGATGAAGTATTTTTCATAGAAGGGGTGATGGAAAATGAAACTTCGTCATCACCTACTCGTAGAAAACATTTTTCGTTGCTTACATCAATTACCGCACGAGAGGTGGCAAGAAAAGGGCGGCCAAGGATTATGGGAACCTCTACGTCCTCTTCGATATCCAAAATGACAAAGTCTACTGGAAAGATAAACTTGTCAACCTTTACGAGCACGTCCTCAACTATTCCTAACGGATACTTTATGGACCTATCCGCAAGTTGAATACTCATCCTAGTCAGGCTTAGAGTGCCTAATCCTAGCTTCTTAAAAAGAGAAAAAGGCATCAAGTTGATGCTCGCTCCTAAATCGGCCAACGCACGTTTCACAAATAAATCACCAAAAATGCATGGAATAGAAAAGCTACCCGGATCATTTATTTTTTTAGGTTAATTATTTGTTAAAACTGTGGAGCACTCGGCGTTTAAAGTAACATGAGACAGAATTTCCAATTTCATTTTGTTAGTTAAAAGATCTTTCAAATATTTTGCATACTTCGGCATATTAGCTATCGCTTCACATAAAGGTAAATTGATATGAATTTGTTTAAACATAGATAAAAATTTGTCGTAATGTGCATCTAGTTGTTCTTTAGCTAATTTTGACGGATACGGAAGAGGCGGTTGATATTCCTTAATTTTATTAGAATTAGAATATGAAACTTGAGGAGTAGGAGGAGGGGAAGAAGAGATGGGTACCTCCTTTTCAACCGGCTTTTCATGAGTGGTTACCTCTTTACCGCTCCGAAGCGTGATGGCCTTCGCTTGCTCCTTTGGGTTGGCCTCTGTATTGCCTGGTAACACTCCTTGTTGGCGATTGGAGAGCATTTTTGCAATTTGCCCAATTTGGTTTTCCAAATTATGGATGGATCCGGTGAGATTCTGGATATTTGCATCATTAATTGTCGTATATTTGGTGAAAACTTCCTCCAAAGAAGGAGGTTTTGGAGCTTGCGGTGGAGGAAATCTGGGTAGATTTGCGTTTGGGGGACGCATAGCATTCCCCGGATTGCTCCAAGAGAAATTGGGGTGGTTTCTATAACCGGGTGATAGGTATCACCATAATTAGTATTACCCGGATTAAAGGGTGGCCGATTCGGATTTCTCATATAATCCACATGCTCGGCCAACGTAGTGAGAGAGGGGGAAGAAGTACGATCCCAGGTTGGTGTAGAAGAGGAAGTAGACATCTCTTTTATTCGTTTGTTTAGCATCTCAACCTGGAGAGATAGATTGGAGTCTGTATCAATTTCATACATCCCGGCCGGTTTTGGTGGTTTAGACCGAGGTGTACTCCATTGATAGGTATTCAAAGCCATACCTTCGATAAGCTCTTGGGCGGCCGCCGGTGTTTTGTTATTAAGCGTTCCACCGGCGGCGGCATCGATATGTTGCCTAGTTTGAGAATTTAGGCCGTTATAGAAGGTTTGGATTTGTAACCAATCCGGAATTGCATGATGAGGAAATCGACGAAGCAATTCCTTGAAATGCTCCCAAGTATCATATAATGTTTCTGAATCAAGTTGGGAGAAATAAATAATATCATCGCGCAATTTAGTCGTTTTAGCCGGCGGAAAGTATTTCGTAAGAAATCTTTCCGTCATTTGAGCCCATGTTGTGATTGATCCTCTTGGTAGAGAATTCAACCATTGCTTGGCTTTAGTGCGTAATGTAAATGGAAATAACCTTAGCCGGATGGCATCATCGGATACACCATTAATTTTAAAAGTATCGCATATTTCTAAGAAATTAGAAATATGTGTGTTTGGATCTTCATCTTGAAGCCCATCAAATTGTACATATTGTTGTATCATTTGGATGATGCTTGGCTTCAACTCAAAATTATTGGGGGCAATAGCGGGGCGAACAATACTAGATTGAGCCTCATCCAAGTTTGGACGGGCATAATAGGATATAGTCCTTTGTTCGACCGCATTTGGCTCACCCATATTGGAAGAAGAAGAAGAAGGAGATCTAGGAGAATGAGAAGAAGAACTAAATGAAGAAGGAGAAGAAGAAGGCGATGATGGAGAGAGAATTAATGAAGGATTAGGAGTGTCTCCTAAAGATTCCGTATCTTGAAAGTTCGGAACTCGAAATCGTAAGCGGTGTCGAATGGTTCGCTCGATTTCCGGATCCAAATCAAAAAGATGTGACGGATTCCCTCGGGTCATACACCACACATAAAAATTTTAAGATTAAAAATTTATAAAATAAAAAATTCTAGGACTTCCCAAGGAATATCCGGTGAAGGGCTCTTGAGGTACTAGGCGGTCTTGTGGGATGAAAACCCAACACGGCCCTTTCGCTAGAAGTTTTAATATAAAAATTTAAAAATCAAAATTTTTATGAAAAAAAATAAGAAAATGATAAGAGTAATAGAACCTTGTTTTCAAAATATCAAAAATTACGTCCCCGGCAACGGCGCCAAAAACTTGATGGCTTAAAATCTGATTGTTGCAGTAGGCAAGTGCACCTATCGCTTGTAGTATGATCAAGTATCGTATTTCCCGGTCTTTTGAATACTTCTACTCACAAGGTGGAACTATTAACTTATCGAGTGAAAATTGGTTTTGTTTTTTGTAAAAACGAAGAGAATTGACTAACAAGAAAATTCACGATTTAGCACTTGATTGGGCGTTCTTGGGAATCCGATTATAAAAGATGCGTTCTAATTTTTGAGAATCTGTTTCGATTGGGTGATTGAAAAATACAATAGCAACTCGCTAGAGACAACTACCGACTAATTTTAAAAACATTTCAAACATAATCTCTTAAAATTTGAAAGTAATTTAAAATTGCATGAACGATAAATCCCAAATCCAAAAGATTTGATATCCTCAATTCTCAAAGAAGAATATCAAAATCTCTTTATTTCTGAGCGATCCATGACATTCACGAGCCTCTCGGCTAACTAGACTACCAATCAGATAGCGAAATTTTATATACTAGCAATATAAACCCGCCGCCAAATTTTATCGGAAATAAATCGCAATGAGAAATTCAAAAATTAGAGACGAAAGATTATAATAAAATCTTCATCCCAATACTAACCAATCAAGTACTAAGAAAAGATTTAGCTACTCATGATAAAGAAAACAACAACAATGAAATAAAAAGTTTGCATTTTCATTAGAAGGGAAATAACAAAAGTACACAACACAATGAAAATTAAAGCATAAGAGACAACATAAAAGAAACTCTCATACAAGATAGAACTCTCTCTCTCTCTCTCTCTTGAACTTGCTCTCTTCTCCAACTCTAACTTTTTTTTCTCTCTCCCCCCAAAAGCCTTGGCTTCATGCTCCTTTTATAGCAACCATTGAAGGATCTAGATAAAGAAGAAAATGAAAGGACATAGGGTTTAGTTGGTGAGAATAAATGTGGGGAAATTAAAAAGTGGAGGGAGGTGAAAAGGTGAATGCATGAGGGAGTTTAACATGGAGGTAGCCGGCCACATGAAATGGTGATGAATTAATGAATATGGGGTTTTAATTGATTGGAGTTAATGTGATTAATTAAGAAATGAAGGAGGAACTTAAGGTGGGTGGTTTTGATTAAGGAGGTTATGAGTGGGGTTAAGAATAGGTGGCGGGTTGCATGGTGGAGGTTATGAATGGCCGGTTTTAATTAAATGGTTGGAGGTGGGCGGTTATGAATGGCGCGCTTCTATGACTTGAAAGGTTTGGCCGGCCATATGAATTGGGGTTTACTATTAATAGTGGTGGAGAAAATAAAATATGGGGGGAGAAAGGGAAAAGGTGGTGGGAAAGCAACATGCATGCGAAACTTATTTGCATGGGAAATATTTATCGTACAAAAATTGACAGCGGGCATTTTACGTCGAAACGTGCCGAATTCCCCCCAGGCCTATCACAAAACAAAATAAAATGATATTAGTATAAATAATTATGATATATTAATAATTAGATAATTATATTAAAATTAAGAGTAAATACATATAATTTATAATATAAATATAATAATAATGATGAACATATTTTAGTCAAAATATGTGTCATCAAGCGGCTAGATGTAAACCATTACATCCTGCTGCTGCCGACCTTAGAAGGAATCGGGGCGGAGGACAGTAAGTTTCCAACCGGCCGAATTGCATTTCTAGTCACGCGGTCTATGAACTGACTTTTTACTCTGTCTTTGCAGCTGCTGTGGCGGTCCCGCTAAACAAGCCGCTGACACCTGGAGGCCTGACGCTCACGCAAAGAGAGAAGCGTGCCAGGCAGGCCAAGCCACACCGGGTTGAAGAAGAGGAGGAGTCGGCCTCCTCCGGCGAGTTCATGCAGCAAGGAATGGGCAGCGGCCTGAAGGACGTCCATGGCAACCTGGCTGTGTTGTGGAGTCCGGACGGTTAGTCTATGAAGGTCTCCACCGCCCCCCCCCCCCCTACTGGGGGAGGGAAAAAGTAACTCACCGCGCATATGTGGTGGGCTCCGCATTGTACGGTAAGCGCAACCTGAAGGCGCTGCGTCGAGTTCCTGCAAACGACCTGCCGTGGTTAGCCGCGCAGGTTGGGGCAAGGAGCTTTATGACAAGCCACTTCATGGGCCTTGCCTACAAGCAATTAATGAAAGACAAAAGCGGCCTGGAGAGGCAGTTAGAGGAGAAGGAAGAAGAAAACAAATGATTGAAGGAAAGGGAAGCGGTAAGCTATCACCTGATACTCGTGCGGTTACAATTATGAAACCGTGCGGTCTAACCTTTCATTTCATTTCCAGGCGATGTACGACCCGGCCAACCCGACCTTCAAAGATAATGTCTTCCAGCAGGTCGTCCAGGGGATCTATGGAGCGCTTAACCACCTCCGAGACCTTGGCTGCTTAGCGGCCGGCTTCACCGACTTCACCTGTGCCGACATATACCCCGCCTTGAAAAAGAAGGGGGTTGTTGTCTACAGGGCGATCAAAGGCAAGGGCAAGGTCGGTGAGGAAGATGGAGAAGAGGAGGAAGACAACAAGGAAGAGGGTGGCCAGGGAAGCCGGAGCGAAGGCGCTTCATTCGGCACCAGCGGTCAGGTTTCGGAGACCACACGGATAGATCCGGCAACTTCTGGCGGCTTGGCAGCTAGCAACAGTGGGTACTCTGAATCTTCCGTCTACATCGAGGGTGGCGGTGATCCAAGTTCTCCTACGGCTAAAAAACTCAAGCCGGTCGATTAGGAACTTTTTATTTTAACTTGTACTTTGAGATTTTTTGGGAAACCGGCGGTATGATTTTTGTAAACCGCGCGGTTATTTTTTTATAAACAGTTATGAAATAGAAATGAAAGAAGACTTTACCTATGATGTGTAGCTTACTTATCATTTTTCTTACTTGTATAAGTCCGTGCGTTCTCAGTTTAACTTCTGATTTAATAGATAGTTAACATATAAACCGGTCTGAGGCCATACTGCGACTTCAAATAAGACTATCCACAAGGAAGAAGGAAATGCCTGCAGTTTATCTGAGAATTCACATTGACAATAATCCGAGCGGCTAATGATTTAACCGCCTAAAGCCTTAATGAAGAAATCGAGTCATCTACTGGGAAGAGAGAAATGCTCGCGGCTTATTTGCAAATGAACTATGACCAAGAAGCCGCACGGCTAAAAACCTTAACCGCCGAAAAGCCCTAACAATGAAGTATAAGTTTGCGGCTAGGGCAAACTCTGATATAAACCGCGCTTTTGAATAAAGATATAAGGATACAGAAATAATCTGCGGCTTCTAATATGATAATACAAGCCGGTACCCAAAGCTACTTAAGCATACTTAGTCGGCATATAGGTCACCTGATAGTAGAGTTTAAAAACATATTAGTTTTGTGATGGAAAGCCATAAGTTGACTAGTATAATTGATACCAGAAGCAGGCGGACTAAGGACAAGAATTAACTGCCCAAAATAGGTCGGCCGACTTCCCAACTATATGAATAATAAACCGGCAAAAAGGCACATAGAAGCCAAATAATTTTAAGCCGGAGTATGTAACCGCGCGGTCTGTGTATTGAATGATATATATTGACACAGGCCGCTTAACAAAG
The DNA here is from genome assembly GCA_039583875.1 of Platanthera guangdongensis. Lineage (NCBI taxonomy): Eukaryota > Viridiplantae > Streptophyta > Magnoliopsida > Asparagales > Orchidaceae > Platanthera > Platanthera guangdongensis. The sequence goes on from CM077151.1 coordinate 217,174,082, forward strand.
CCGCAAGATAGCGGATAGGCTCGTGTTGTCCTGCAAGAATAGATGGAGCTATGGGCTTATGTGTCGATGTGGGCAGGTGCGTGTGGCAGTACTTTCCACACAAAGAACACATAAGCGGGATTAAAATTCTTCATATCCGCGACCGATGTCAAGCAGGACAAGTACGCAATGTCTCCGACAAATGTCAAGCGAGACAAGTACGTAATGTCTGCGACTGATGTCAAGCAGGAATTTCCACTGCACATCTGCAACTAATGTCAAGCGGGGTGTGGAGGGCTTAAGAATTCAAAGGGCATTTTGCCACCATATATATGCATGTTAGCATTATAAGTAAAGCTAAGAAATAATCTTCAAAAGAAAGATAATGCTTGTTTATTGTTAAGGATGTGGCAAAAGGATATATGTTCGAAGCTTGACTATGCCTCATTAATACCAATTACCAAGGGGACTTTATATATTATTCCAATCTTTAGCATTTTTATCATAGAGAAAAAGGAAGTCCTTGCTTGAACCATTGAGTAAGCCATAGAAGAATGCCTTAGAAAATCACTGAATGACATAGTCTTGTAGCTTCCCAGCTCTTGCAAGTTGATTAGCTAACTCTCGGAGAGCCATGCAATCTTCTGCCAGATGACCAGTATCTTTATGATAATTGCAAAAGAGCTCCTCATGCCAATATTTGATTTTAGATTTCATACGCCAAGGCCTTTTGAACTCAGGCATTTCTTGAAGAATCATCAGAAGGTATTCCATAGGAATTTTAAATTTAACATATCTATCTGAACCTTTTTTACGCTTTAGAGTTTTCGAACGCGAAGAAGTGCCTTGATGTACTTTCACAAACTCAGATAATTCATTCTGCTGAGGAGATAATGTAGCTCTATCCTGAGGAAGAGGAGGAGATTTGCAATTTTTAACTTGTGAAACATTTTGGGAAGAAATAAATTGCTGATCACCAGAAGTCCCTTGAGGTTGTTTAGTCATCTGATTGAAAAACAAGATATAACCTTTATTTGCTTCTTCACCTATTATGAACTTATTAACGATATCAATAAGATCTCCATAAGTTTTGGGGACCTTTGTGGTGAGCTTAAATTTCAGAGGGTCTTCTCGAAGTCCATTTATGAAAGCATGTAAGTAATAATCTTGATGGACGCTACAAACATCCAGAACTTCCTTTTGGAACCGATCAACGAAATCCGAATTAGACTCGTCAATTCCTTACTTGATTCGGAAGAGAGCTCCAACGTCTCTTCTCCTCTTCCTGTAAGTAGTGAACCTTGAAATGAATTGACTTCGAGGATCTTTAAAACTGGTGACCGATCGAGGTGGCTGACTATAGAACCATTCCCTTGCAATGTCGCCAAAAGATATAATAAGAAGTTTGCATTTTATTCCGTTTGACACCTTTCTTAATGAAATAGCCGATTCAAAGGCTTGCAAATGAGAAAACGGATCATCACATCCAGAATACGCTTGGAGATGTGGTACTCTGAAATCATCGAAGACAGTATCACAAAGGATCTGGTCAATGAACGGAGAAGGGACTTCTTCTTTATAAGGAGATTCTCTTGCAATAAATTTTGGCGCTTGTTCAACCCAACTCCACGAGAATTTGCAATCATTATCAAGGGCCCCATCATTAAGATATGAACAATCTTATACCTCCGAGAGAAAAGCAGAAGTTGATATGAAATTAGATTCACTCTATCCCTTCGCAGGATTCATTTTGAAAAGGAGAAAATAATCAAACTTTGCTTAGAGACCGCCGACCAGTTGCGGCTTGACTGGCGGCTAGACAATAGGACAAGCCGGTAGGAAGACCGGCAGAAAAGTAGGCGGGTAGAACGACAGGTTCTACAGTGCTGGTGGCGGGCTGAAAACCTTAGCGGGCGAAGTCGCGGCTAGCTCGACAGGCCGCCGAGCCCTAGCAGCAAGAGCGGTCTGACCCGCTAGACCGCTGATTTCATCGACTAAACGATATCTGAAGGTCGCATGTTAATTATTGATGCATGAAAACGGACAGGGAGTCGGGAATCACTAGCTAACGATTCGAGCACCGGTGGAAGGAAGGGAAAAGTGGAGACTGTTGAATAGTCAGTTACTAGCGGTTGTAGCTAAGGGAGAGAAAAAGAGGCCACTGGCAGTGGCAATAGTAGAGTTCGCCCGCCGCGGCTTAAATGTCACTCCTGCGATGGACTTTTCTTTTATTTAAAGAGAAGCGGTTACAATAAGGAGAAAAAGATGAAGCTGGCCAGACTACAAGCCGCAAAGCACTAGACTTGAGACCGCAGCTCTTAACAAGCGAGATCCTGGATGCAAGTCAGCGTGTCTTTGGGAGTGCACCCTCCCCCTATTTATAGGCTCGGGGTCCTGCCCAAATGGGCAGGTCTAAAGTTACCAGCTGCCCGGGGTAGAGGACAACCGGGCAGAGGTGAGGGGAAGCAAATGAGCAGAAAAGAAGAAAGGAGGGAAGTCGCGCGGCCTGACGGATTCCTCATGGTGAGCTGATGCCCTGGGTCCTAGGCCTTGACATTGAGCAGGGCCAGTGCTGGCGGCGGCCTGACATGGAGACCACCTGACTTCTCTAACTACCAGCCGACTTGATCTGCGCTGCGGCTAGAAGGCACAGGCCGCCCGGTCCCTAATGACCGGCCGGCTTGACATGCTTGGCGGCTAGATGGACCAGGCCACCTGGTCTGGAAGGTTGCGCGAACAGGTCGCGGATACTGGGCTTAACAATCATGGACAGAGACAGTTCTCTCAGGTGGTGTGGATACAATGATGACAAATCTGGGTCTCTTAAGAGAAAATTCTTCAATCAAAGAGGCAAACTACTAACAGATATTGTAGGGAAAGCCCTTATCTGCAAACCTGGATCACATGGCACAATATTCAGGTCTATGTTTGATGTTATGACTAGAATAATCCTGAATAGAAAGACCTCTTGGTCTTCTCTCATCTACCAGAGATTAGTAGATTGTCTACCCACTCCAAACATGTAACATCCCGGTTCGCACTAGGCCCCTCATGCGCATTTTTGAGTCAGGAGAGCTGACTTGGGCTCAGAGGAGTGCTGGCAACTGGGCTGCACTTGTGAATAGGAGGAGAAATCAGTCAAGCATAAGACATGGGTAGAGACACAGGCGTGTCCCTACCCGTGTGGGAGAGGTCAGTTCTCGAGTCGACGACTCGAGTATGTCCAGAGAAGGACATGGGTAATGATACGGGCGTGTCACTACCCGTGTGACGTGACACAGGTAGAGACACGGGCGTGTCCCTACCCGTGTGTGTGTCGAGATAGACGAAGCTTGTGGAAATCGACGAAATGTTTCGAGATCGACGAAGTGTATGACACGGGTAGAGACACGAGCATGTTCCTACCCGTGTGTGTGTCGAGTTGAGTTCGACGAAGCGTGTCGAGATCGATGAAGTGTATGATACGGGTTGATACACGGGCGTGTCCCTACCCATACGTGTGTGTCGAGTTGTGTTCATCAAGATGTGTCCAGAGGACACGGACAGGGAACACGGCTGTGTCATGTGGACACAGGTCGGGACACGGGCGTGTCCCTACCCGTGTCGAGTGTTGAACCGACAATAAAACCATCGTTGACGCTTCGCCCGAAGAAGGATACGGGTAAGGACACGGGCGTGTCCCTACCCATGTCACTTTTCATATGTAAGGGTTGTGAAAATCCTAGCTGTTTCACTCCTCATTCCAGCCATTTTTCCTGAGAGAAACTTCTGTAGAGAGGGAAAACTGCTGGAGCAAGTCCTAGAGGAGAAGATCCGCCACCGCCATGAAAGAGAAGATGACGTCGAGAAGAGTCACAAGATCCATGGCCGGAAATAGTGGATTTGCCGGAAATGAGGTGAGCTTCCTCCCCTCTCCCTTGGTGCTAGATCTGTAGATATCTAGGAGAGATGTCGACTCAAAAGAGTCTAGACTAGTGTGGGGTTGATTTCTCTAGGAAGAGGCCATTCTATGGCTTGTGTTCTAAGGCTAGTTGTGTCTTCAAGCTCTCCAACCTTCTATGTGAAGATGGGGGATGGTTTCGTGAAGAATTATGGCCTCATGAGGGTGAATAAGGGATGAGAAACTTCTGATGTGATTGTGGTAGATCAACTTGAGGAGAAAGATGAACCGATGCCGTTCATTCCGCTTTAAGGCGCGTGCAGAATCTGTGTTATATGCGCAGCGATCTCCTTGGCCATTTTCAGATGTGATATGGCCAGATCCGGGCTTTCGACTGAACATGAAAGTTGAAGTCCTTGAAGATACCTTTCCAACGAGTGGTTGCACGACTTCAGGCGAAGTCTGTAGCTGGGGGGAAGTCTGAATGAATATGACGTCTGATAAATCCTGCCTGCAGAAATTATGTTCTGTACGCAATGGACTTCAAGGTTGATTTCAAGTATGATAATAACATGTTGAATCATTTGGGATGAAATGTAGGATGATAACTTATGGTCATGTGTATAATTATTTAACAGAATGAATTTAGTGTCCAATGCTTAGAGTGTCGTCTCCCTACAGGTAGCATTGTGAAGGGATGTAAGTGCGGTGTTGACCATCACTAGTTGGGATAGCAATGAGATGAGTTAAACTCGGACGGTTGGGCTTTGTCCTCGGTGCTCATTTCCCGGGGCTCCTTCTGTGCCTAGTGGATGGTTGGGCTTGATCCTCGTGCTTTCTCTGAGGCTCCTTCCATACTACGGAGATATGGAATTGCATGCGGTGTGAGTCAACACGCGGTGTCGTAATCCTGGGTTGAGGATCGTGTGGCAGGTCTACGGGCTCGCCGATCGTCACACCGACGGGAGTTGACAGTTAGACTTTGGGCAGTTGGGCTTGGTCCTCAGTGTTCTCGTCCCAAGGCTCCTTCCATGCCAAGTGAACGGTTGGGATATGTCCTCGTGCTTATTTCTGAGGTCCCTTCTGGGTCACACAATGCCAGTTTGGGGTTGTGTTCTCGGTGCACATCTACCCAAGACCCCTGCTGGGCCATAGTACGCATGGGCCCCGCTGTTTGTTCTTAGAGTTGAGGTGTACGGAGGCCTAGGTGAAGTAGTGTGGATACCCGCCTAGTAGTAGAGTTGCCCGCTCTACTGTCACCGCCTGGCCACGACGGTTGATGCCTGAGAGGTTAGCGACCTGCTCGAATAGTGGGAAGTACTAGTCTTTCTCGACATATCGGTTGCATGTGTGTGATCATCGGTGAGTCATTGCATAGCATACATACCATTTCATAATATTGCATAACAAGATCCTCATCGTATTAGTTTGTATGGGCACTGCTATATGATGAGTTACATTATGTAAACCGATCCTTAACTTATAAGCTTATATGGGCATCCTTATAAGTTAAGTTACTTTCCTATTGTAGTTACTTGCTCTTGATGATTGATATAACTCTTGTAGAACTGCTAGATAAATTGTTGTTAAAATTATTGTACCATTACCACCTGCTTGTACCTTCTTATACTATTTATTATACTTTGTACCCTTGCTCTTTTCTCCGCCTGGTGCCGAGGAGTCACCGAGGGAGCGGATGTGAAGCCACTTAGTCTTTTCGACTAACGGTTGCTACGTCTTCCTTTTTAGGAGGTCACCCCGCAGGTAGAGCAGCCGCAAACTTTGCAGCAGGACAGCCAGGCCAGGACAACAGGGCCTGAAGTGACGATGTCATCGCTACCGTTGGTTACTGATGTGAGTGTTGAGCGACTCTGATGTAGCCCTTTGGGCAATTATTAGTTGTACTCTAATATTGTAGAAGCATGTTTTAGCTTCTCTATTTTGAAGTACTTTGGACTTATATACTTGTGTGGATTTGACTTCTCTTTATTATATTTTGGTTGGGTTGGCATATGTATTGATATTGGTTGTAGTCGGCGGAACAGACGTCTTGTGGTACAGGCTGGCCCGTGTGCTAATGCCACCGCAAGGCAGCTGTTCTGGGCATAAGACCCCCTTCGTGCCGTGTTTTGGGATCCGGGAGGGGGTCTGACAAATGGTATCGGTTTGCCACGATCCTCAACTAAAGAAGTCATTCAACAATGGCACCACCCCCGTTCGATTAGTCAGTTTGGGGACAAACTAACTTAGCAGAAGCAGTGGTGTGCACATATGTAATTCACACTAAGTTTGTCCAACTTTGACCTTAAGATTAGCCAACCTGACCATACGTTTGAGTTTTACGTGTAGATTCCAGTGCACGCTAAGCCGATGGGGGGCACTCCTGCCCCTTCCATACCCACTCAGTTCCAACAATTCGAGTTGGAGCAGACGCTCACCGCCATCCTGGATGCCTTTAGGGCGCAGCAGCCTCCGGTGCAATAATAGGCTCCGGGCTCTAACTAGTTTAGCACCTTTCGGGCCCTCTCCCCTCCCGCCTACCTCGGGATGGATTTGGTCATATGCACTGAGGAATGGCTTGACACGGTGCAGGAGTTGTTGGCGAGGATCTGTTGCCCAGCCAACATGGCTGTGATGTTGGCGGTGTCCGTCTGGAACTACATGCTAAGAGGTGGTGGAAGTCCCTCATGGGCTCCACCTTCCAAGGTCGGGTCTATACAGAGATAAGTTGGAGCGAGCTCTCGGATGTCTTCTTGGAGCACTTCATTCCCACATCCGCTCGAAATGAACTCGAAGAGAGGTTTCTTCTGCTGAAGCAAGGATCAAAATCAGTTAAAGAATATCAGCGAGAGTTTCAGTACCTTGCGAGGTTTGCAGATTCTTATGATTTGGATGATAGAGGATACGCCAAACGTTTCTACAAAGGGCTGCGAGATCCCCTAAGGCAGGCCCTTTTGTTTATAGCGGATGCTAGCTTGGTGGAGATTATCGACATGGCGAAGAGATTGGAGGCGGATCACTTGATTAGTGGTAAGAGACCTGTGGAGGGTGTGATAGAAGCCGGCCCAAGCAATAGAATAAGGTAGGACTTTAGGAGAGGAAGGGGACATCAAAGAGGTGGAGGATGTTTCCACCGAGATTTTAGAGTGGAGCACCTGATTTCGCAGCCGCCCGCGTTGCCTCCACTGCCACAGCCTCAACAATATCAGCAACCTGAGGGCGTTATGGGCGGGTGTGCTTCGAATGCAACCAGCCGGACCACATTCGACATCTCTACCCGCGGTTGTTTGGGAATGTCCCTCCTGATCTCCCTCTGGCAGCTCCGCGGGGGCGGGATTATATGCGTGGTCGAGGACGAGGACTGCGAGGAGGAAATCCCGGTCCTGCCCGGGATTTCTCACACTCTTTTGTGTCTGAGGACTTCATTAAGGACATGGATGGTGTACAATACTTTACTGGTATAGCTCAATGAGTACGCCTCCCGGACGGCTCTAATATAATCGCAACCGCCAAGTGCGAATTCGAGATACTTATTGAGGGAAAGGCCTTTGATACGCCTGTCATAGTCTTAAGGATGCCAGAGTTTGATCTCATTCTGGGTATGGCGTGATTGGACTGGCACTTTGCAAGAATTGATTGCGCGGAGAAATGAATCTATTTGAGACATGGGGACTCGGATGTCATCTTCCAAGATATTAGCTTCGCACCTCGTATGCTGTTATCTTCAGTTCAGGCTGTAAAAGCTCATATAAAGGGAGATGAAGTCTTCATGATCTGTTTTGAGTTGAAGGAGATGGCGTTGGATATAAAAGATGTACGGGTAGTGCGGGATTTCCCAGATGTATTTCCTGAGAAACTGTCAGGATTACCCCCGTATAGAGAAGTTGCTTTTCAAATTAATCTAGTACCGAGTGCCAAGCCTATATCCAGGGCCCCTTATCGAATGGCCCCAAAGGAACTCGTGGAGTTTAGAGTTCAACTACAAGAATTGGTGGAGTCAGGGTTCATTCGCCCCAGCTCGTCACCCTGGGGAGCCCCTGTATTATTCGTCAAGAAGAAGGACGGAACCTTGTGGTTATGCATAAACTATCGGGAGCTCAATCGACTGACGGTGCGGAATACTTATCCGCTACCCGGGATCGACGAGTTGTTCGATCAACTGGTAGTAGAGCATTGGTTTTCGAAGTTGGATCTGCGCTCGGGATATTATCAGTTGAGGATACAAGAAGAGGATATCCAGAAAACGGCCTTTAGTTCAAGATATGGACTGTACGAGTTTACTGTAATGCTGTTTGGGCTCACCAATGCCCCTTCGGCCTTCATGAGCATGATGAACAAGGTGTTTGAACCTTATTTGGACATCTTCGTCATTGTTTTCGTCGACGACATCCTGGTCTACTCAAAGATGGAGGAGGAGAATATTGAGCACCTGACCTTGTTATTGAAGAAATTGAAGGAGCACGCCTTGTTCGCCAAGTTCAGCAAGTGCGAATTCTGGATTAAAGAGGTTGCTTTCTTGGGGCATGTGATCAGTGGAGCAGGACTAGCGGTGGATCCGGCCAAGGTGCATGCCGTGAAGGAATGGTCGCCCTTGAAGTCGGCGGCAGATGTGCGGAGCTTCCTTGGACTTGTCGGTACTACCGCAAGTTCGTAAAAGGATTTTCAAAGATTGCTCTTCCTCTTACTTCCTTGACAAAAAAGGTGTACCATTTGAGTGGACACCCCAGTGAGAACCGACGTTACAAGAGCTGAAGGATAGACTTACCTACGCCCCCATCCTAGTACTACCGTCTGGGAAGGAAGGATTTCAAGTCTACACTGACGCATCATATCAAGGGATGGGAGCGGTGTTGATGCAGCACAGACACGTGATTGCCTATGCTTCAAGACAGTTGAAGAGGCATGAAATCAATTACCTGGTTCATGATTTGGAATTGGGAGCAGTGGTGTTCGCTTTGAAGGTTTGGAGGCACTATCTATACGGCGTTCACTGCGAGATCTTTTAAGACCAAAAAAACTTAAAGTACGTTCACACACAGAAGGAATTGAACCTGAGACAACGGCAATGGTTAGAGTTTCTGTGTGATTATGAGTTCACTTTGAACTATCATCCCGAAAAGGCGAACTCGGTGGCTGATGCATTGAGCAGAAAGGTACCAGACTCGAGCCCAGAGTCTCGGTTGATGAGTATGGATTTGGCTCGGATGATTGAAGAGATGGATATTACTTTGTTATATAAGGCTCCTTCGGCAGAGTTTACAGAGTACTTGGCAACCATGAGCATAGTTTGTGATATCCGGGACTGAATCCGGGCGGAGCACGGAAGGGATGCAACTCTGGCCCCGGCAATCAAGGCAATCGAGGATGGGAGTACTGATAAGTATACACTAAAAGACGGCCTCGTTTATTTCCGCTGCTGGCTCTACATTCCCAAGGATGGTAAAATCTGGGAGGATATCTTGAGAGAGGCACATTGCTCGCAGTATTCAGTGCACTCGGGTATTACCAAGATGTATGTCGGCCTACGGAAGACCATGTGTTGGCCGGGAATGAAGAAAGATGTACGATATTTTGTTACACATTGCGAAGCTTGTCAAAGGGTGAAGGCGGAATGCAAGAGTCCTGGTGATTTGTTACAATCGTTGCCCATCCCTGAGTGGAAGTTTGAGGATATCTCCATGGAATTTGTCCATGGGTTACCTCGCTCACGCTCAAGGAATGATTCGGTGTGGATGATCGTTGATCGACTGATGAAAGTAGCCCGATTTATCCCCATGAAGAACGAGGCTCACGTGGATGTCTTGGTACGCCTCTTTGTGGGGCAGTTCGTACGGTATCATGGCATGCCTAAGACAATCATTTCTGACTGGGATGGTCGTTTCACCTCAAGGGAGTGGAAGGCGGTATAGGCATATTTGGGTTTACGCCTTACCTTTAGCACCGCATTTCATTCTCTGACGGACGGGCGGTCTGAGAGGACCATCAGAACACTGGAAGATTTGTTGAGATTATGTGTGTTGGATAGAGGAGAGCCGTAGGAAAGGCTCCTACCACTGGTAGAATTCTCCTACAACAATAGTCATCAAGCAAGCATCGGCATGGCGCCCCATGAAGCTCTTTATAGAATAAGGTGTAGAACCCCCTTGTCTTGTGTGCAAGATGGAGACCCGAAGGCTTTGTGAATTGAGTATATCTATGATACCGATGTGGTGGTTAGACTAATACGGGATCGCATGTTGGAGGCTCAAAGTCGGCAGGAGAAGTATTACAATGCAAAGCACCAGATGGTGGAATTTCAAGTGGGTGATAAAGCATTTCTGAAGATTCGGCAGATGCATGGAGTGTCACGGGTGTGTGGTGTGAAAAAGCTCAGCCCACGGTACGTTGGGCCATACACTGTATTGGAAAGGATTGGCCCGTTGGCCTATCGGTTGGAGTTACCGCCAGAGCTAGAGAATCTCCACGACGTGTTCCATGTGTCGTCGCTTCGAAAGGTGTTGTTGCGGCCTGATCAATATATCCCCACTACTGATGGTGAAGTGGCGACTGATAGGTCTGTTTGACTGGAGTCGGTGAGGATCGTAGACAACGAGACAAAATATTGCGCCGCAAAAGTGTTTCTTTGGTAAAGGTGCTATGGTCTAATCATGGGAAGGAGGAGTATACATGGGAGTCGGTGGACTTGATGCAAAAACGCTACCCGAAATTATTTCCCCAAGGTAATTTTGTTTAAAAGCATATCTTATTTTCTGTATGCTTTTTCTCCCCAAAGCCTTAGCCTGATTTTGGGGATGAAATCTTTTATTTTTTTATAGGATTTGTAACTTCCCGGTTAGCACTAGGCCCCTCGTGCGCATTTTTGAGTCAGGAGAGCTGACTTGGGCTCAGGGGAGTGCTGGCAATTGGGCTGCACTTGTAAATAGGAGGAAAAATCAGTCAAGCATAGGACACGGGTAGAGACACGGGCGTATCCCTACCCATGTGGGAGAGGCCAGTTCTCGAGTCGACGACTCGAGTATGTCCACAGAAGGATACGGGTAGTGACACGGGCGTGTCACTACCCGTGTGACGTGACACGGGTAGAGACACGGGCGTGTCCCTACCCGTGTGTGTGTCGAGATCAACGAAGTTTGTCGAGATAGATGAAATGCTTCGAGATCGATGAAGTGTATGACACGGGTAGAGACACGGGCGTATCCCTACCCGTGTATGTGTCGAGTTGAGTTCGACGAAGCATGTCGAGATCGACGAAGTGTATGACACTGGTAGAGACACGGGGGTGTCCCTACCAGTGTGTGTGTCGAGTTGAGTTCGTCGAGATGTGTCCAGAGAAGGACACGGCCAGGGAACACGGCCATGTCATGTGGACACAGGTCGGGACACGGGTGTGTCCCGGGTGTGTCCCTACCCGTGTCGAGTGTTAAACCGACACTAAAACCTTCGTTGATGCTTCGCCCGAAGCATAACACGGGCATGTCCCTACCCGTGTCAATTTTCATATATAAGGGTTGTGAAAACCCTAGTCGTTTTCACTCCTCATTCCAGCCATTTTTCCTGAGAGAAACTTCTGTAGAGAGGGAAAACTGCTGGAGCAAGTCCTAGAGGAGAAGATGCGCCGCCACCGTGAAAGAGAAGATGTCGCCGAGAAGAGTCACAAGATCCATGGCCGGAAATAGTGGAAATGCCGGAAATGAGGTAAGCTTCCTCCCCACTCCCTTGGTGCTAGATCTGTAGATATCTAGGAGAGATGTCGACTCAAAAGATTCTATACTAGTGAGGTGTTGATTTCTCTAAGAAGAGGTCGTTATAGGGCTTGTGTTCTAAGGCTAGTTGTGTCTTCAACCTCTCCAACCTTCTATGTGAAGATGGGGGATGGTTTCATGAAGAATCATGGCCTCATGAGGGTGAATAAGGGAGGATAAATTTCTGATGTGATTGTGTTAGATCAACTTGATGAGGAATATGAACCGATGTCGTTCATTCCGATTTAAGGCACGTGCAGAATCTTTGTTCTACGCGCAATGATCTCCTTGGCCATTTTCAGATGTGATATGGCCAGATCTGGGCTTTCGACTGAACATGAAAGTTGAAGTCCTTGAAAATACCTTTACAACGAGTGGTCGCACGACTTCAAGCAAAGTCTATAGTCGAGGGAAAGTCTGAATGAATATGACATCCGATAAATCCTGCATGCAGAAATTGTGTTCTGTACGCAGCGGACTTCAAGGTTGATTTCAAGTATGATACTGTTGAATCTGGGTTGTAGTCTGAACATGAACGTTGTAACCCATGGAAACACCTTTCCATTGAGGGATTACACGCCTTCAACGGGTTCCTATAGCTTCAGGAATCTTCGGTCGAAGATGCTATCCAGATTTATCATGTACTTAAATTCTGGGTTTGGAATAATATTGGATTTGGACTCGGTAGAGTTAATGTTGCAAATTAACTTGAGGTTGTTGAACTTTTTTATGTTAACCATCTTAGTCCAATGAATGATGATGTTTATTAGTTGGATTACACATAATTGATTTGTGAAGTGAAGCATACTTAAATGATACGATTTGATAGAAATTGGTAGACTATTATAAATGTGCATCATGATAATAACATGTTGAATCATTTAGGATGAAAGGTAGGATGATAACTTATGGCCATGTGTATAATTGTTTAACAGAATGAATTTAGTGTCCAATTCTTAGAGTGTTGTATCCCTATGGGTAGCATTGTGAAGGGATGTAAGTGCGGTGTTGACCGTTACTAGTTGGGATAGCAATGAGATGAGTCAAAGTCAGACGGTTGGGCTTGGCCCTCGGTGCTCATTTCCAGGGGCTCCTTTTGTGCCTAGTGGATGGTTGGTCTTGGTCCTCGTGCTTTCTCCGAGGCTCCTTCCATGCCACGGTGATGTGGAATTGCATGTGGTGTGAGTCGACACACGGTGTCGTAATCCTGGGTTGAGGATAGTGTGGCAGGTCTACGGGCTCGCTGATCGTCACACCAATAGGAGTTGATAGTTAGACTTTGGGCGGTTGGGCTTGGTCCTCGGTGTTCAGATCCCGGGTATCCTTCCCTGCCAATTGAACGGTTGGGATGTGTCCTCATGCTTACTTCTAAGGCCCCTTCCGGCTCATACAAGGCAAGTTCGGGGATGTGTTCTTGGTGCACATCTACCCGAGACCCCTGCTGGGCCATAGTACGCATGGGTCCGTTGTTGTGTTCTTAGCATTGAGGCGTACGGAGGCCTAGGTGAAGTAGTGTGGATACTCGCCTAGTAGTTGAGATCCGCGCTCTACTGTCACCGCCTGGCCACGATGGTTGGTGCCTGAGAGGTTAGCTACATGCTCGAATAGTGGGAACTACTAGTCTATGTCGATATAGCAGTTGCATGTGTGTGATCATTGGTGAGTCATTGCGTAGCATACATACTATTTCATAACATTGCACAACAATATACTCATCGTATAAGTTTGTATGGGCACTCCTATACGATGAATTACTTTACATAAACCGATCCTTAACTTATAAGCTTGTATGGGCATCCTTATAAGTTAAGTTACTTTCCTGGTGTAGTTACTTGCTCTTGATGATTGATATAACTCTTGTAGAATTGCTAGATAAATTGTTGTTAATCTTATTGTACCATTATCACATGCTTGTACCTACCTATACTATTTATTATACTTTATGCCCTTGCTCTTTTCTCCGCCCGGTGTCGAGGAGTCACCGGGGGAGCAGATGTGAAGCCACTTAGTCTTTTTGACTAACGGTTGCTACATCTTCCTTTTTAGGAGCTCACCCCGCATGTAGAGCAGATGCAGACTTTGCAGCAGGACAGCCAGCCCAGGACGACAGGGCCTGAAGTGATGGTGTCGCCGCTACCTTTAGTTACTGATGTGAGTGTTGAGAGACTCTAATGTAGCCCTTTGGGCAATTATTAGTTGTACTCTGATATTGTAGAAGCATGTTTTAGCTTCTCTATTTTGATGTACTTTGGACTTATATACTTGTGTGGATTTGACTTCTCTTTATTATATTTTGGTTGGGATAGCATATGTATTGATATTGGTTGTAGACGGTGGAACAGGCGTCTTGTGGTACAGGTTGGCCCATGTGCTAATGCCACCGCAAGGCGGCTGTTCTGGGCATAAGACCCCCTTCGTGCCGTGTTTTGGGATTCTGGAGGGGGTCTTACAAAACATGGGCAGAATTCTTTCCTATAACTAGTGAATACCTACCCTGAGACATTCAAATAAGAACATGGAGTATTGATTCACTATCTGAAAAAGAATGTACATAAAGACATTGGATAGATTCACTAGGATCTTACCCAAGATCCATCCTTCAAAACCAATGGACTCCTCACGGGATAAAAGACAGCAAGATGCTGAAGTAGACAGTTCCTCCTGCTCTAAACCTGAGCTAGGAACTACCCCCCTATTGATGTTGGTTTGTAGACAGACATAACCCTAAGTCTCTCCTCAACAAACATTCAACTCCAGTATACTGTTGTACATGTTGATAAAATCCATGCCAGTCCTAGATCAGGACAAGTTTCAAAAAATGCCACTGAAGAAGAGGCTATTGTAGAAGATGAGACAGACATGCCTGACACTGATGGTGTTGTAGTAATTGAAGATATCCCTGCTATAGAGATAACCATGAGGCTCCTGAGGCATTAGACATATAACATGATATGTCAAGCCCAGAGAAGGATGCTCAGTTTGAGGGGGAGCATAATGAGATGGATTTGACAACCTTGGACAAAGTTGTCAACAGATTAGTTGAGTCTACACCCACTACAGGTAATACTAACACCCTCTTAATTTGCAGTGATAATACAACTTTAGCTAAGGAAATGGCTCCTTCTACAGGTACTGTAGTTGAGGGGGAGTCTTCACAGGTCCCTGTTCTGATAAAAGTCCCTCCTTATATAATCCAACTACCCACTACCCAAATCTCTGATGAGCCACTCCTAAACCATATCAAAGCACTCCTGGATGCTCAGACAACAACCCTCAAGGAATATGTTGACATCTCATTTGACAAGCTAAGGGATGAATTGTTAACTGAAGTTAAGGAATATAAAGAAGAGACCTCTCACTTAAACAAACAGGTCACCACCTGGTTTGATATGGTTGGAACTGTTGGTATAAAGCTTACCACCCTCATGAAATCCATGGAAACAAGCCAGAAATTCTCTACAACTACCATTAGATATGTCAAATATTTTGTGAGTACAACTGATGAGGTGATCAGGGGTGCAGCAGATCATGTAAATCAGCATGTCATCAATGTTTCTTTCCACTCTATGGAGCAGGCAATACTTCTTAAAAATGAGCTGCTCACTAATAATGAGAGAATATTCCAATAAATATCAAGCAGAAATGAAGCCAACACCTCCTTACTACAAACAACCATCCTTGAAGGAGGCAAAATGGTGGAGAGCATCCATGCTAAGAGAGCATGACTCATTGAAGATCAAGCACTCAATATAATTCAAGTCACTATGGTGGCACTGCACCTGCCCCTATTGGATAAAAAGAGGCCAGAGGATGTAGACTTCCCAGCACAAGCTAGAGTTGTACAGGATGCACAACTTGCTTCCAGAAGAAAAAGGGAAGGAACTCAGATGGCTGAAGAGTTCATGTCCAAGAGGAGAGCTGATAACAGAGATGATCCAGACTATGAACATCTAAATGATGCCTCTGAATCTATCATCATAAATGTTTAGGTTAGCCATGGACAAGTTCTAAAGAACATTGATAGTGTATATCCTTCTGAGGAATGGATAAAGAATTTGGAAAGCAATTCCCTAAGGGAAACAGTATTCAAAGAAAATCTGGTAAGGAAGAGCAATCCTAAGAAAATGCCTTCAAGATATATTCCAAAGTCATTCCTTTACTTCAAAGGGCAGAAGAACAAAGCTAAAAACTTGAAGAAGACTGTTATAAACAAGGATGCTGATGCAAGCTCATCAAAGAATAGTTATTATAGGGTTTAGGGTCAGGCTTCTTTAAAATATTTTATCAATATCTTGTAAGGTATATCAACAGTGTAGGAATTTCAAATCTCTATCAAAGAAATTAATATAAGTTGGCCTTGACTATATTGATGTGACAAATATGTATGAAATTATCATTTATATATCTGTGTTTAATGAATATGCTATTCTTTGATAAATATCTTGTAATCACAAGTTTTGTCTACTGATGTTAGACTAAAGCTCTTTAAATTAGTTAATGATTATGTATTCTTAATCATAATGTTTATCTTGTAAATGATTGAAAATGCACCTGTACTATTGTTCATTCAATAATAGTGTTAAGCCATCTGATCTAGGGGGAGTTATCTTGTACTGGGATAGCTAGTTGTCATGATAAAGTCTTATCAGGCCTATCATGATATTTTTTCTGTGTTGATGCACCTTAGAATGGATAGGTGTTCTGCCTTCTTCAAATATGGGGAGATTATTGGGAATTGTGCCCTACAATATTCCTTAGGATTTGAAGAGGCATCACCAATCATGATAAGGGGCATAATATATTTGATGTGTGCTTAAGTTCATGCATGCAGATAGTCCATTATTGGACAAGTGAAGAAAATAAGTATACTAGAAGATCCAAAATTCATCGAGCTCAGCTCACAGTTCGTCTAGCTCAGCTCAGCATTCGTCGAGACAGGTGAAGAAAAAGAGTATACTAGAAGATCCAGAATTCGTCGAGCTCAGCTCAAAATTCGTTGAGCTCAGCTCGCCATTCATCAAGCTAAATTCAGAAAAGCAGGACTCAAAATTCTTCGAGTTCAACTCATCATTCGTCGAACTGAGCTCACCATTGTCAAGCTAAATTCAGAATTTGGGATTCAGAATTTGTCGAGCTCAGCCAATAGATCATCGATCTTAGCACAACATTCGTCGAGCTAAAGCTAGGAAAATTGACTAAGGTAAAACCACTGAGACAGCTGAGACAGCTGAGAAGTATGTCTCAGTATAACCGCTGAGACAAAACAAGCTGGAATTTTTTAAGTCCAGAAGCGTTGAGTGAAGCAGTTTCACTCAATGCTTCTAATAAAGAAATAGGAGCTAAAATAGTTGAGAGAAAAACTACTGAGATAGAAGATATGTGTTAGGTGTGAAGCAGAAACCGCTGAGATTGCTGAGAAGAAACCGCTGAGACATGAGATATTCTCAGTTGTGAAAGAAGAAACCGCTGAGATAGTTGAGAATGAAGCAGTGAGACCAAGTCAGCAGAATTTCTCTAAGTCCAGAAGTGTTGAGCGAGGCAGGATTCACTCAATGCTTCTAATAAAGAGCCAAGATAGATGGTGTTGAGTAACTTGATATCACTCAACGCCTAGTGAAGATCTGAAATTTTGTCTAAGTTTAGAAGTCGATGACCACTGCAGACGTCATCAAAAGTCAACATGTCAGAGTTCTTCATGTCGTTGCGGTAAAACTATAGCAGCACAAGATGACCACTGTTGACGTCAACAGAAGTCAACAAAGTCAAAATAATTCAAACCATTGTGGGAAAGTTACAGTAGCGCCGAAAGCTTGTTTGTTCATCTCTGAGGGAGGCAGTGCTCATCGTCCTTGGCTGGGCCCACACTCAAATTGTGTCGTTGATTCAAATCAACACACATATAAAAGGAAGAAAGAAAAGGGGATTAGGGTTATGGAGAACAAATGCTGAACACACGAAGAATATACAGCAATTAGAGGTGGCTGGACTTTATCTTCTCCAGCAAGCTTGAAAGCAAAAGTCCAGCAGATAAAGTCAGAAGACGGGAAAAGTTAGCTGAAGTTATTTTCAAGTTCAGCAAGATTGCTCTCTCCAAAACAAGGCAGCTGATTCAACTATTCAGCAAGAAGATAGTTGTGTGAAGGGTTGTCAACCTTCAACCACAGATATCTACTCACAAGTGCAGCAAAGAAGAAGCTAGCTGTAGAAGAAGACTCGTCGCTTCTACAGTAAGTGAGCTGGATTGATATCAGCTCAGTCCATCAAGGAAGACTCAGAGATTTATCTCTGAGTCAGTTGTTTCATTTTACTTATCTTATATAAATTCCTGCAGGATTCAGTTTATCTGAATCTAAGATGTATGGTCTTTTGGCCTGAGTGTAGGTGACTAATTAGTCACTGAGGAAGGTGCCCTGCTGGGATACTGAGGTAGGATCCAAGTGTGGATCTGAGAGCAAGGTTGTCCTCCCAGCCTGAGTAGTAGGCCTTAGAAATAAGGCTGAGGTAGGTGACTGGTGATTCACTGAGCTGAAAGGAAAAAAGTGTACCACTAAGTTGTAAGCCTTGGAGGAGGCTGAGCTGTAGGTGTCTGGAAGGGCACTGAGGTAGGTACCTGGATAGGTACTGAGTTATAGGAGTGTTGCAGCACTCTGAGGTAGGGCTTTGTGCCTGAAGTTGTAGGGCTGAAAAGTCTGAGTTGTAGGCTTTAGAGATAAGGCTGAGGTAGGTGGTCAGTGGACCACTAAGCTATAGCAGCACTGCAGGCTCTGAGGTAGGAACCTATGTGGTTCTGAGGTAGGGTTCTAAAGAGAACCTCAGTGTAAGGCTAAGGTCCCGAGGTGTAAGCTCTGAGGAGCATATTGGTGGAGTTTGTGCCTAGTCCAACAAAATAGTTGGATAGATGGAAGGTAAAGTGGATGTACCCAATTGTGGAACCACTATAAATACTTGTGTGTTGTGCTATATTGCTTGTTCTTTTCTTATATTGCAGGTGCTAAGGAAAAGCTCTAGAACTCTTAGTTAGAAAATAGCCAAAAGACTTAAAAGATTTCAAAGACCTATTCACCCTCCCCCACCCTAGGTGATTAGCTAACCTTAAGTAAATAACTTTCAAGGAGTAATGTAAAATGAGTCTTGGAAGAATCCCCTAGGCTAGGGAAAGATTTCGGCCAAAACTATGGAAGTTGGTTCAGCAGCTTAAGGGAAATTCGACCAGTTAGGTAGGTAGAAATCGTCGAGTATTGTTGGTCAATTCGTCGAGTATCTTGGGTCAGTTTGGCAAGTATAGTCGAATCTCCTTAAGGCAATTTCGTCAAGTATGGGTTTAGCAGCTTTAGTCTGATTCATCGAATATCTAGGTCTTTCGTTCGATATTGGTAGTGCGGTGTTGATAGAAGCTCAATTCATCTAGCATAATCGACAAATCGTCAAGTACAGTCTAGACTTATACGTGTCGAGCGGCCTGAGAAGCCAAGGGAATTTCGGCATATATCATTAGAATTCGTCGATTATCGTCTAGTCGTTTCGTCGAGTAATGTAGAATTCGTCGAGTATCGCCGGTTCATTTTCTCCGAGTGCTGTAGAATTCGTCGAGTATTGTGGTAGTTCGTCGAGTATACTCGCCAAATTTGCCAGGACTTGAAGATTTTTGCCGATTTTGGTCTGATTCGTTAAGTTTGGTCCTTATGGTATATTTTGGGTATTTTTGTCCCGTTTGTCTTGGGAAGTGTTGTGTTTGGTATTTGGATTTTATGGGGTTTGGTTGCTGTTTATTTTTGTGTTGAAGGTATATTTGGTATGGTTATGGTTGACTGTGGATATTTGACCCTATTGGGTTAATGATTGTGGGTGTGCTGGGTATGTTCCCACCACCATAGGTGTCAACTTTCCCCGGTGTTAGGTGTGTCAAGGTATAAGTCCACCTTCCTTTGGATCCTTGCAAGGTTTGTGATTGTTGTTGTGTTGGGTAGGTTCCCACCACTGTAGGTGCCGATTTTCCTTGGTGGGTTTGTTTAAGTTTGTGATTGTTGGTGTGTTGGGTAGGTTCCCAACACTACAGGTGTCGGTATTTCCCCAGTGATTTTATTTATGAAGTTATGAGCATACTATTCATGATACCTATATTTACTTATGTACACGTTTCTTAAAGCATAGTTCTTTATCGCACTTGGTGCAAATTTTCCTACTCTTGGAGTCGGTAAGTTAGCTTTTACCCTTGTTTGATTTCTTATTCAGCTGAGGTTGTCAGCTTTTCCTTATAGTAGGGTTTGGTAAAACCCTTTTTTACTTGATTGTTATCTAATTGATTCCTTTTGCCACTTGTATTTTCTTGCTGAGGTGTTATTCTATTGAATGCCTCAGGTTCAGTACTATAGCCGGTGGAGCGGCTGAGTTGGGTTGTAGCTTGTGGACTGTAGTGTTGCAGTGGGTTTCCTCACCGTTGTGAGGTAGTTTGTTATTTCCTTTTTAGTATAGACATACATACTTTCAGTGAGTTCGTGTCAGGTTGATGGCACCCACTAGTGGTTTTCTTTTGAATTATTAAGTGATTTGCTAAGCTGCTGAGTTTGCCTTTTTTGTGGTCATTTTTTACTTGCTCTCTGGGAAGGTTTTATGCTAGGATGCATATGTATTTTAAAGTATAAAAACCATTATTATTATTTCATACATGCCATATTTGAAAACTTAAGTCACTATATTTAAATGGTCGTAAAAGTTATTTTCCCCTATTATTATAAATCTAGAGTCTTACATACCATGAGTTGTCTTTTAGGGGTGTTTATATTCATATAGGATGTCTAACCTTGTAAATAAAGTATTTTCTGCAGCATACAACTATCTTTTCTTATGGACTAGATGAGCTACTGAGCTCAGGGATATGACTAACCGCTTAACTTAAAGTGGATTTTCATTAAATAACTTATAAATCTTTCGTAAAGGTGTTCAGTTGGAGTTTTGCTTGAGCGTCTGCAGTTATCCCTGCTGACGTGGCATCATGACGCGCATTTTTCCTTACTCTGATATATTGTTAAATGCAAAGAAAATGCTGGTTGTAACAGTTGGTATCAGAGGGATGGGTTGTTTGACATGTGGCTGAACAGATATCTCAGATTCTATGTTAGTCTTCTAGCATCATTTCATACACACACCCATGTATCATCAGTATTCTTGGCTGAAGCATGAACACTACACTCATAATCATGATAAGAAGTATACGGGGAATATTATGTAGTATGGGATGCATAATATGTATTTGTATATGGATCCACTATAGGTCGCAACATGTGACAGTTACGTAGTATGAGATGCATAACCACCACCACATGAGTGCCCATTAGCATATTTTCTTTTTCGTTGCATGCGATGTTATGTAGTATGGGATTCATATGTATGCTTCTCATAACATGCATTAAGGACTTTTTAGATTGAATAACACAACATGCATGACATAACATTGCATCAGCACACGTGTCAAGCTAAAGATTTACATGATGACATATGTACCCACATGTTTTTGAGTCAAAAAGAATAAGAAATTCATGCATTCATGATTGAGGTACATGAGTCAATAGGATAATGATATATCATCCTAAGTTAGGCATGACATCATAATTGAAAATCACAGATCAAGTTAGCAGCATGATCAAGTATTTAATTATGTATTGTCTGAACTAAGTTGTTTGGTTCTAGCGGTTAAGCTAGGTTTTGACTAGATATTTTTTACGCTATTAGAATGTTTCTCGAGCGTGTTGCGACATGATTGACTCCCTAGTTTTAGGGTGAGTCGTCAGGAGCATGGGGTGAGGCCGTGATTGTAGAACTGCGCTAGAGCATGGAGACTTTGGCAAGTCAGGTGGTGGCAATGCAAGCACAGTTGCAGGCATTATTGGCTGCCACCTTAGGGCGGCGGCCTGGTGAGCAGACCCCTGTAGTGGTTGAGTTTGAGAGCTAGATTAGTAAATTGAATAGGTTTACTTCTGAGTTGATAGTTGCTGAGGAATGTAGAGTTAAAGGTTTCTTGGACGACCTCAAAAATGACATCCAGCAGTTTGCCAAGACTTACCAATCAAGGACAAATACAAGAGTAGTGGAAGTTACCTTGGGAATTGAGGCTATTGGAAATGTCGAGGATTGTGGTACGATTTTGAGAAAAGAAAAGAGAAAATTTGTTAATGGTAAAGACTCTCGGGATTCTGGTCATGCTTCAAAGAAAAGAAACAATATGGTGTGTGGTTTCTGTGGCCGGTCAGGCCATCTGTTCGAGAAATGCATTAAGAGGTCGGGAGCTCAAAGGCAGAAGCAAGTGCATGAGATTCAAAGTGCTCCCAAAGAGGATTTGGGATGTGTTTTGTGCGGTAGAAAGGGGCATGATGTTGCTTATTGTTGGAATAAGAACAAGATCTGCTTTTGATGTGGACAGAGAGGGCATGTTAAGTCAAAGTGCACGCAGGCTCAGCCTACGCTACAGCCAGTCCCACTTCAAGCCTTGTCGCAGCTGCAGCTATTGGACAAAGGGAAGGCTAAACAAATTTTGGTGACCAAGGAAGAGACTGTCTTCAACCTGAGTAATCTCAGGTTAGATTCTAATATAGTTCTTATCTTTTAGCTAGAGTTTCGATGTTTGTTCATCTAGCTAAGTACGCAATTTTATAGGAAAGTTCAACGTAAAGAACTGCTGGGAGCGTGTTCTTTTTGATTCTAGTTCTACCCACTCGTTAGTGGCTAGAACCTTTGGAGAGTGTCACGGTTTGACCCTCGATCTTGTTGGCGACACATTTTGTGTCAAGTTTCCCTCTAGCGATTTTGTGGTATCGGACCAGGGCATTCAGAGTTGTCTGATTTAGTTAGGAGATTTTCTAGCCATTGTTGATTTGAAGGTGATAGGCTTGGAAGATTTTTACGTGATTTTGGGCATGGATTGGTTGTCCAAGTATGATAAAGTCATCCAGTTCAAGGTTAAGTGCCTGGACTTCAAGAGGGACGACGGCTTACCCAAGAGCGTCTATGGCTTTTCGCGCCAAGTTTCTCCAATTATTTATGTGGTGTGTGCTCGAAAGATTGTGAATTCCGGATATTTTGCCTGTTTAGTTTCGGTGTTGGTGACCGATAGTAGTTATTGCGGGTTGAGGAGATTATTATTGTGCACGAGTTTCCTAATGTATTTCCAGATAACCTTCCGGTCTTCCACCTGAGAGAGATGTGGAGTTCATTGTAGATTTGGAGCTGGGTACCCATCCTATTGCTAAGGAGTTGTATTATATAGCCTCGCATGAGCTGGAAGAACTGTGTACCCAATTAGGCAAGTTGCTTCAGAATAGATTTATTAGACTGAGTTCTTCACCGTGGGGTGTTCCGGAAAGAATTGGTTTCAAGATCACCTAAACACCTAGAGGGGGTGAATAGGTGCAAATCCTTTTTACTCTAAGGCAGAATATTAATTCAGATAATCACAAAGAATCAATCAGATCTACAACTACCACATCACAGAAATCACAAAATCACACACAATCACAGATGGCACACAGATTTATAGTGGTTCCCCAAATTATGGGTACATCCACTTTCCCCCTTCGCCTATCTAGCAGTGTGTTAGATTCGGCCTAACTTCTTCCTTCCTTCTCAGATCAACAGATCTTACAGCTCAGAACCCAGTCAAGGTTCCTACAACTCAAAGTGATTTCACACTCCTACAACTCAGGCACTTAAGCCCTACCTCAACCTACACCCAGGCCTATAACTCAGAGAATCAAATCTCCTACCTCAGGCACACAGCCCTACCTCAGCCTTCCCAAGGCCTACAACTCAGAGATGTAAATCTCCTACCTCAGGAACTCAGCCCTACCTCAGCCTTTATAAATTAGGCTTACAACTCAGATCAACAATGATCTTACAGAAAAAATGATATAAAATAAGTTTTATCTTTCACCCAAGTTGAGAGAGAATGGGTAGAAAGAATTCTTGATCAGTTCTTGAAGAATCTGATTACCAAGAAATCAACTTGTCTTTGGCTTTCTTCAAAACTTCTTGAATCTGAACACAATAAGGTTGAATTTCTTAAAGATGATCTTCAATCATCTTCCTTCTTAAATCCAGAAATCAATCTGAATTCTTCTTTGCAGATAGTTCAGGATCTGCTCTTAAGAGACTAGTTGATGATAGTCTCTTTCTTCACTTGAATTGTTGGAGCTCTCTCTCTACAAATTCTTCTGAAGAACTTTTGAAATTCTTCACTTAGATCCACTTGAAAATCTCTGACTGGATTTTCTTGTGTATGTTGGAACTTCTGTTGTAATTGTGTGTTGAGTACTTCGTCTTCTTTTATCGTCTGTTGTTCATTCTTTTCAGTTGATAGAATCTGTCTTGTTGGGTATTGTATCCACAATTACCTGGATTTGAGGAAGCCACCTGTCAAGCTAAGATGAATTCACAATGTATTTGATGAAACATCTTAAGTTGTGCTTGCAGCTCTTCCACGCTAAGTGCACACCAATGTCAGGGTGCAGTAGGTCAATATACACGGGTCTGCACGACGTAATCCCTCGTTGAGCAGATCAGTGTGTTGGCCTACGTGTACTCTCTCTATTGGAGTGCACTTACTTTCAAGTACAGGGTCATGTTTATGCAAGAGAAGACAAGGAGCAAGGATGGGTCAAGGAGCAGCTCTTGAGTGAAATGACGAAAATTCGTCTAAGTGAAAGTCGACGAGAATCACCAAGTGATTCTCGCCGATTCGGCGAGAATCACTAGTGATTCTCGCCGAATCGTCGAGAATCATTAGTGATTCTCGCCGATTCCTTCCGGCTACCTTAAAATGGTGCCAAGTGCGATTCGGCAAGAATCACTAATGATTCTCGCCGAACCCGTCACTGAGCAGGTCTTGAACACCAAGTGAAAATCGCTGAGAATCAACAAGGGAATCGTCGAGAATCACTCGGTGACTCTCGACGAATCGTCGAGAATCGTTAACTGATTCTCGCCGATTCGTCGAGAATCACCAATGATTCTCGACGAATTTTACTTGGCGTTTTCTCTGGATGTTGCTGGACCGGATTCTGCTGCTGGACTAGTTTGAACCGGATTTAGGGATTTCTATTGTGGGTCCCACAAACGGTCATATTGGAGTTATCTACAGTATATATATTCGGGTATTTTGAACAGTAAAGCAAAAAACAAGGAATCAGAAACCGAGCCGCAACATAACCCTAAAATCGTGATTCCTCTCTGCCGCCGTCGTCGCGCTCGGGCAAGTTGGTCGCCGCTGCTGATCGCTTTTCTTCCCGATCTCCGGCGACAGAAGCTTAGCAAAGCTTTGAGTCTCACGTGTCTATCCAGAGATCTCTTGTCTCTCGATTTGTTGATCGGGAAAAAACTTCCCCGTCCGAATCGATCGAGACGACCGATCCTCGTGTGACCGTTGGAAGACCAAGCTAGCTTCGCTACGAAGTTCGGATCTCCAAGTTCAGCAGCCGCTCATCATCATAGCCGCCGATCCCGAAGCTAGCCGCCGCTCGTGTTGCCGCCGCCGGTTCCGGGGAGATCCTCTCCAAGAGAGACCAAGGTTGTAGACTCTTCGTTGACTTCACGAACACGTCGTCGAACGAAGAGGAACATCGTAGTTTCCAAAAGAAGTTTGTATCTCGTGTACATTCTATATTTACTTTTGTTGTAAAGGAACTTTTGTTCCGTGTTGTAAGGGTTGGGTGCAACCCGTTTTGTGGGGGTGTTGACTCTCACGTGTGGAAGGGTTCCTTCCGATAGTGCAGGGATTGGATTTCAATCCTGTTGGAGAAGAGACCGAGTCGTCCCGTGTTGGGAGATAGGTCGAAGGGGGAAAGTGGATGTACCCAAGTCGGGGAACCACTATAAATTGCCTGTGTATTCTGTGTGCTGTGCTTTTTATTTTTATTGTGCAGGTACATTCGTAAGTTCCGCAAAAGCGCTACACGTCACCTATTCCCCCCCCCCCCCCCCCCCCCCCCCCCCCCCCCCCCCCATAGGTGCACATAGCCGACACTAGGTGGACTTTCAAGTGGTATCAAAGCGAGGTTACTCATCAAAAAGGTTAACACCTTGAGTAGAATCCTGCCACCAGTGTCAGAAGCATGGAGCTGGATTATGAGATACCGCCACTCAAACTCCCCGCATGCACAAAGGATTATTATCCCATCTGGAGGATGAGAGTGTCGTATTACTTGGATGCTATCGATCCTCGAGCATCATTCATCCTGGAAGAGGGTCCGTTTAATCCCATGAAGACCTCCGACTCTGGAATCCAAGTGCTCATGTGCATTGCTGAGATGTCAGAGATGGAACTTTCATTATTTCAATTGGACCAGAGGATTCGTCAAATTATCATGGATATCTGGTCTGGAGCCTCTCGCTCTAGATTGGAAAAATGTAGGACGGCTAAATCCATGTGGGTGATGATATCAGAGTTGATGGGGGAGTTAGAGAAAGCTGGAATATGTTGTCAACCAGACGAGGAAGCCTATGTGGGGGTCCTCACCTTTGAAGATGAAGGCAAGCATCACTCGGACAACATCAGAGCTCCAGTGTCCGTATCAGAGACTGACGAGACCAGTGAGGAAAGCAGCTCTGACGAGGATGAAACAATGGTCACTGATTCTAATGACAATAACACAGATGAGCAGGTAACATCTTCATCCTGCCCCATATCTTTTGACCTTTCTGAAGACAGAAACTGCTCTCCTCCAGAAAATTCTGATTCCCTGAAGAGAGCCCTTCAGGAAAGCAACTTACTTGCTGAGGAGCAAGCTCGAGAGATTGCTCGACTGAAGATCTTGTTGGTTCTCCAATTGGCATCCAACAAGGTCAAGGACTCTAAGATCTCAGCTCTAGAGAGTAGTCTAGATAATGAGAAACGTATAGTATCAAACTTTTCCAAAGTTGATGCTATAAAGAGAAAGCAAGAAACCGGGTGGATCTCCCGGATTATCCAGGCATGGAGAAATGGGGAAACAGTATTCTGACCCCCCACTCCAAGCAGGAAGGCAACTCATTATGCCTTCAGGTATGACCACAGGAATAGTCGTGGTCACTGCAAGGGTGATCTGTCCTCATGTGGAAACGTCCATAGTGCAAGGGCCGTCATGGCCACCCATGAGGAAATACCTAAGGCTCATTCTGAGCCCTTTGTATTCTCTGCCACTGCCTCAACACAGTGTGGATCTGCATGTCCCAGCTCACAGAAGACTTTTCACCACTCGAGGACACGGGATAGAGAGGATAGAAGTCATGATGCCAGGTTCCATGGGGCCTTTGTAAGGGATATGCCTGAAAGAATGGCACCACCTTCCCGGCCTCATAACGCTCACAACATGCATTCTTTCCACCCTTCCACGTGTTACGATGGAAGAGGAATTTTTGTGACAAGATCATGCCCTATCCCATTTAGACCTAGGACCGTGACTACATCAGTCACGAGATCAGGTCGGAAATGGCGATACAACATTCACCCATGTTGGTGTTGTGGCAAAGTGGGGCACTTTGCCATCGACTGTTGGCACAACCCCTCTGTGCCCACGGCAAGGGCTTATCCACATTCTCGGGACAGGGGTAGTCTTCCAGACAGGTTTTCTGAAGGAAGGCAGTTGCGTGCTTATGCTAACAGGAACCTAGGACCCAATATGATTTGGTTTCCTAAGGTAAAGTAATTCTTTCTTGCAGGGAAGTCTAGGTTCCCGTGAATATGATGGGAACTAGACAGTAGGTGGCTCAAGACTAAATTGGAACAAGCGTCTGCAATAACAGATGTGATATCTACTTGAGCATACTCACATTGAGCGTCTAATATGTTCTACCTGTGGGACTTAAACGATGACTCTCAAAATCCCAGGTAATTTTGATCAGTTCAAGGACTTGCGTCATATTGCATCCTCATTTAACCCCAATATATATATATATATATATTTCTATCCATGTGTATATTTATTCTTATGCTTATACATGTATGTGGGCACCTCTAAGGATAGGTTAACTCGATGCATGCAAACCTTTATACATCAATAAAGAGTTAACGAAGATATGTCATCGTGAATCTCGACAACTCACAATTGACATCAAAAAGTTTTTGGAAAAGCCTCGTTCAAATCCAAATAGATTGACTTTAAAATATACATGTATTTCTCATTTTTATATTGACTTGACATCAGAAGAATTCAAAAATGTTGCAATGCTTCTCAACGTGAAAATTCCTAGTCAAGAAACCTCTCAATTTCGAATTAGACAAATCCCGCCGACCCATTATATGCTTGAAATCTCGTCGAATTAGACAAATTACGCCGACCCTTCGCCTTCTTCACGAATCCTGCCTCACGTCGCAGCAGATATCCCGCAGACTTGCCGAAACCCACAAGAGCTCTCCCGCCGACTCGCAGAGACCCGCAGGAAGCTCGTCGCACCGCCTTCGCAAACTCCCGTTGATTCCCGCCGAACCCTGCAGGAAGCTCATCGCTACACGAATCCGGCTCTCCATCTTCTTCCCGTAAGTTCTCGCAGGGTTCTCGTCGAATCGCGAAGTGTCTCTGTGACCGCAAGTTTCTCGCAAGGTCCATTGTCAAATCGAGAAGGTTCTCGCAAGGTTCTAGCAAGGACGAACCCTGAAAGAAGTTCTCCATCTCACTTCCGTCTACGCCTTAGGTAACCTCTTCCTCACCCGTACTTGGACGTCCTCACTAGTGACGCTTTCCTTTTTGAATGTTCATTAAAGCTTAGAGTAGGGCTTCTCTCTCTAGATCTGCAATGGCTCCAAGGACAACTGCTGGGTTGGTTACCGGTTGCGAGCTTGTTCGAACTGGGTTCTCTCACGCCTCGGACGAATTCCGCAACATCATTCTGATGCTGGAAGAGGCTGGGCTAACATTCGTCCTGGAGCACCCTTGCAAAATCCTGGACAAAGAAGTAATGGAGTTCTTCGCCACCGCAAGACTCCGAAATGGCGACTCACTAATCAAAAGCAAGGTGGCTGGGGCAAAGGTCAAGCTGTCTGCCAGCAAGCTGACTCGCTACCTGCAGCTTTCTAGCTCGGAGCATGAGAACTATCTGGAGGACGAGGACAAAACCAGAACTCTCCTATTCTGCGGTCTCCCACGAGGAACTCGGTCAATAAATAGAAAGGATATGAATGAAGAAGGGAAGCTCCTGTCTGATATTATTGGAAAGGTGCTCATCTGCAAGCCGGGCTCTCATGACCATATCTCAGGAGATATGTTCAAGATCCTGATAGCTGTTGTCTGCCGTAAGAGGTTCAACTGGGGGGAGTTGCTGTTCGAGAAGATCAAGGACACCTTGGGCACTCCGGGTTTTGGCCGCATCATAAGTCTATATCTAAACCAGCTAAATGGAGACAAGTTTGACATGAGCAAAGGTGTCCCTCTCCACTACTTGAAGAAGATGGACACAAGTGTGTTTGATCGATGGGAGAGGCGTATTGGGCAGACTGCAGTGGAAGAGCAACAGGGAGTATCTCCAGCAGTAACCCCCGGTGAAATTCCTGATACCCTGACTGCAGGAATCGAGGGGGAGCCTCTACCCTCGCATACTGATGTAGTATCTGACATCTCCCAGCTGGCCAGAGATGTTGTAGCAGATCTACACGAAGAAAGTGAACCTGAGATGGAGCATGGGGAGGCCCCGAACCGAAACGAGCAAGGAGCCGAAGCTACTGGAATGGAGACTGCTGACAACGAGTTGGAAGATGATGCTGATATAGATGATTTCTTGGATGATGACAGAGAGGAAGATGGGAATGAGGGACATGAAGTATTGGAGGCTCCAGATCTTGTTGAACCTCCATCGGACAAGGATGCACCAGTGGAGGGGGAGTCAGATAAATCTACCGAGGCCGCCAGCATTCATCCATTAGAGACTGTGCTTGTATCCAGCTCTACAGATGCGTCTGCTGAAGGGCAAGGTCCACAAGTGCCTCCGGCTCTTCCATTACGAGATGAGCTAGCCACTCACACAGTAAATGTCATTCAGGGAATTGTGAATGAACTCAAAGACTCCTTTGCTAACGCTCAGAATAAACTGCTGAAAAGGATTAAGACTTCTGAAAATCTGATGCTCAAGAATATAGTGGAAATCAACCATAAACTGGACGTGATGGAGAAGAAATTTGAAGAGAAGTATACCGCGGCCGGCGAAGTTGTCACACTTCTTATGGCCGGATTGAAGAAGAACACCGACACTCTTGTCGTCGTCAATCAGAATGCACATGTTGTAGCCAACAACATTCAAAAGTTTGACGGTAATATGTTCACTCTTAACGCCAATCAGCAAGCCTTAGTCAATGAATTCTCCCGGACCTCAAAGCATATTGATGACTCGCTGCACTCATATGCCAATTCCATCGCGGTCGAAGCCAAAAAGGGGGAGAAAGCGTATCTAGCTAAGATGGCTGAGCTCCGAGAAGTCATGATCAAAAACTTCGAACAGTCAAACAAGTACGTCTATGACAGCTGCCGGTGGATGCTCCACCAGGCGTTAGGCATCCCCTTGGCTGAAAATCCTGCAGATACTCATCCTCCTGAGACATCTATGGCTGCTGAGGGAGTAAGTGCTGCTAAGGGAATAAGTGCAAGTGCAGCAGATGTTCTCATAAGTGAAGCTGATGCTAGGGCTCTCTCCAAAGCTAAACTGAGGAGCATGTTTAATCAAGAGGCCCTAGCAAAAGCCAAGGCCAAGAGAAAAGCTCAGGAAGGGACCTCCAAGGAGACACTAGCTGAAAAGAGGATCAGAATGAGTGAGGAGGACGTACGAAACGAAAAATGGAGTCCAGTTTCAAGGAACATCATCTTAGACACCTTCTGGCTGCAAGAAAGAGGAGAGATCAATCGAAACGAAGTATATAGCCAGTATGAGTGGGAAACGCACAAAACATTTGAAGCGAAACGCAACATCTTTTTCAGAAACAACAAGGATGCAGATAAAGTTCCTCCTCCTAGGTATTACCCGAAGCCCAAAGAATACATGGAGAGGCAAAGCAAGAAGTACTTGGCTCAAAATCTTAAGGGTGACTTAGCTAAGGAAAAATAGTCAATTACTTATAGCTTGTCACTTTGTCTTAAGAACATTTAATGATTATTGTTATCATATGAACAATTCTGAGATTATATGTGTATATACATATATTGGTATATATATTTGAATTTGTGAATGACTCAAGTCCTGATCTGGTTGCATATATTCTCTTGTGCTGCATGTTTAATTTCTGAATGCTATGTTTATTATTTGATAGGTGTTATTCATCTTAGCTAGTAGGGTTTTGGCTTCGTCAAATAGGGGGAGATTGTTGGGTATTGTATCCACAATTACCTGGATTTGAGGAAGTCACCTGTCAAGCTAAGATGAATTCACAATGTATTTGATGAAACATCTTAAGTTGTGCTTGCAGCTCTTCCACGCTAAGTGCACACCAATGTCAGGGTGCAGTAGGTCAATATACACGGGTCTGCACGACGTAATCCCTCATTGAGCAGATCAGTGTGTTGGCCTACGTGTACTCTCTATATTGGAGTGCACTTACTTTAAAGTACAGGGCCATGTTTATGCAAGAGAAGACAAGGAGAAAGGATGGGTCAAGGAGCAGCTCTTGAGTGAAATGACGAAAATTCGTCTAAGTGAAAGTCGACGAGAATCACCAAGTGATTCTCGCCGAATCGTCGAGAATCATTAGTGATTCTCGCCGATTCCTTCCGGCTACCTTAAAATGGTGCCAAGTGCGATTCGGCGAGAATCACTAATGATTCTCGCCGAACCCGTCACTGAGCAGGTCTTGAACACCAAGTGAAAATCGCTGAGAATCAACAAGGGAATCGTCGAGAATCACTCGATGACTCTCGACGAATCGTCGAGAATCGTTAACTGATTCTCGCCGATTCGTCGAGAATCACCAATGATTCTCGACGAATTTTACTTGGCGTTTTCTCTGGATGCTGCTGGACCGGATTCTGCCGCTGGACTAGTTTGAACCGGATTTAGGGATTTCTATTGTGGGTCCCACAAACGGTCATATTGGAGTTATCTACAGTATATATATTCGGGTATTTTGAACAGTAAAGCAAAAAATAGGGAATCAGAAACCGAGCCGCAACGTAACCCTAAAATCGCGATTCCTCTCCGCCGCCGCCGTCGCGCTCGGGCAAGTTGGTCGCCGCTGCTGATCGCTTTTCTTCCCGATCTCCGGCGACAGAAGCTTAGCAAAGCTTTGAGTCTCACGTGTCTATCCAGAGATCTCTTGTCTCTCGATTTGTTGATCGGGAAAAAACTTCCCCGTCCGAATCGATCGAGACGACTGATCCTCGTGTGACCGTTGGAAGACCAAGCTAGCTTCGCTACGAAGTTTGGATCTCCAAGTTCAGCAGCCGCTCATCATCATAGCCGCCGATCCCGAAGCTAGCCGCCACTCGTGTTGCCGCCGCCGGTTCCGGGGAGATCCTCTCCAAGAGAGACCAAGGTTGTAGACTCTTCGTTGACTTCATAAACACGTCGTCGAACGAAGAGGAACACCGTAGTCTCCAAAAGAAGTTTGTATCTCGTGTACATTCTATATTTACTTTTGTTGTAAAGGAACTTTTGTTCCGTGTTGTAAGGGTTGGGTGCAACCCGTTTTGTGGGGGTGTTGACTCTCACGTGTGGAAGGGTTCCTTCCGATAGTGCAGGGATTGGATTTCAATCCTGTTGGAGAAGAGACCGAGTCGTCCCGTGTTGGGAGATAGGTCGAAGGGGGAAAGTGGATGTACCCAAGTCGGGGAACCACTATAAATTGCCTGTGTATTCTGTGTGCTGTGCTTTTTATTTTTATTGTGCAGGTATATTCGTAAGTTCCGCAAAAGCGCTACACGTCACCTATTCCCCCCCCCCCATAGGTGCACATAGCCGACACTAGGTGGACTTTCATGTCTTTATATAGACTTCATCCAAGGTTACCGGCTGATCCGGTTGCTAACCAACTTCTGACAGATCTGACAGTTGCAGAAGACCGGTTGGTTATGGCAGCTGTCAAGTCTCCAGTCACTTCTTGAAACTTTGTCTCTATCAGCAAAGTGTTGAGTCTGAACTTCACATGTGTCGACACAAGCAGACTAAGTGTCGACATAATCCTTGGTGGTGTCGACACAGTTCTCATGATGTCGACACTGCTACTCGACATAGCTTCTGAAAGAATGTGTCGACACAAGTCATGTGTGTCGACACAGTCACTTCTTGTCTTGGCACAATTAACTTTGAAGAATTCTAATGAGTGTCTCGACACAAGTCCTGTGTGTCGACACAGTTGATGTCGACTGAACTTTCTGTATGTCGACACAAGTCCTGCGTGTCGACACAGTTGATGTCTACTGAACTTTCTGTGTGTTGACATAAGTCCTGTATGTCGACACAATTCCTTCTGGTATCGACACAGCTTTTCCAAGTGTCGACACAATATACTCCAGGCGTCGACACAGCTTTTCTCAAGTATTGACACAAGTCTTCACAAGTGTCGACACAGCTTTTTCTGGTGTCGACTCATGGACTTAGAAACTTTTCTGCATATTCTTAACCTGCACATGTAAACTCAAAACAACATCAAATACACCTTTGATGTATATCACTGAGTTGGGTGAGGCTTCTCCAAATCTGGTACACATTTTCCAATGTGCCCAACAATCTCCCCCTATTTGGAGAAGTCATAACACATAGTCAATGATATACACCATTTATAATAAACACACATTATGATGTATATAAATAATACATGACAGGGAAACCTATAAACAAAACATGTATAATATGTCATTACATAATGATGCAAACACAATGAGCATGATTCATTGTTTTGTTTAAACTAGCAAAAGTTTGTCAATAATTAGTTTACATAGATTTTTTAACAACTAAAGATTACATTGTTGTAAAATCTAGTTAATCTATTCTAAGACTGGTCAGGCTCCTTGATGACTATGCTTTTGCCTGACTGGATCTTGGCTTGTATTGGAGCTTCAGTATCTTCAGCTGGCTTCTTGCCTTTCAGATCTTTCTTATTTTGTTCTTCAGCCCTTATCTTTTGCCTTTCAAAATAATGAAAAGGCTTGGGGAAGTACTTGTTAGGCTCCAAAGCATTAGCAGGTAACTTCCCAGATTTTGCTTTCCTTCTATATTGAAGAATGGCTTCCTGCCTGGCTTCATATTTGTGTCATTCTTGCTCAGTGTACCATTTGCCTCTTTCATGGGTCTTGTCCTTTACATCTTTCCAGGCAGTCAATATAATATTCCTGGAAGTAGGACTCCATTGTTCAAAACCAGGCTTCAACTCTGCCTGTTCTCTAAATCTTTTCTTTGAAAGTTGAGCTTCTTGCTCTTTAGTCAAAGCTGCCTCTGACATGTCTACTTTCTCAATGATAACATTTTTAGTACCCTCTGGAGGGCTGTACATCTGATCAACCAGGTGTTGAATTTGCCAAAAGTTAGAAGGGGGATATATGATTTGAGCTACTTCCTGCTAACCCCCTTCAATTCCTGTATCTTGAATTCCTGACTCAGCTGTGTTGTCATCATCACATAGGGGTGGATATCCCAGAGTTGCTCTAACAGCATTTGTTATCCATTTGGCATGCTCTGAGCTAGCATTGACTATCACCCTCTCCCCCTTTATGACTTATCTTTCAATATGATCTCTAAGATCATTCTTTTGGAACCTGATTTTAGTATCCAGAAAATTTGTTCCCTCTGTATAATAAGCTTTAAACTTTTGAAGCTGAGCAGATATAATCTTCTGAGAGGCTTGAAGTGCAGATTGGAAAGTGGCTAAATCCTCTTGAAGTTTCTTATCAAACTCAGATTTGTCATTAGCCCTTACCTCAGTCAGGGCAGTAGCAGTATTATTTAATTCTGTAACAATCACATTATGTGATTCAGTCAGATTGTCATTCATTCTCAGTTAATTTTCTAGGACATAGCCTTGCTTGACCACTATATCATCAACTTTAGTCTTTATGCCTTCTTGTTGTTTTGCTAGGAAAACTACAGCATTATCTCCTTTGTGAAAGCAATCTGTCATCTCCCTCTTATTCTGGTTTACCTTAAATCTAATTGATTTGATATCTTGAGCCAAGTAGAATTGCAAATCTTTATGAGTTTCATCCATATATTTCTCCATGGCTATCCTTTGTTCATCTAACTTTACTTGTAAAGATACCAACAAGGAGCTATAATCATGTGCAGGAACTGGTTGTGGAGCAGTTTGCAATGCCTTTTTATAGCTTTGGCTTCTTCTTCTGAAAACCATCAGCTTTCTTTTCTTTGCTTGAGATTTTGCTTCATCTTCAGAAGCTGAGGTACTTGCAATATCAACTCTTTCCTGAGGACTAGGAGGTCGTTCCTTTTCAGTCCTAGTTTGCTCCCCCTCAATGTTAGCTTACTCCCCCTCAGTCCTGGCTTGCTCCACCTCAATCCTGACTTGCTCCCCCTCAGTTCTGGCTTGCTCTATATCAGGAATAACTCTTCAAGGGTAAACTCTTGTTGAGTTTGGACTGGAGGCACCACTAACTCTGGTGCATCAACAGCTGGAGATGTATCTTCCATGATAACATCTTGTGCTTGATTATTGAGTTGAGTGGTTTGATCAACATCAATCAAGGGCACAGTTAGTGTTTCACACTCATTATTGAAAATTGTTTGATTAACTTCTTGGAATACCTCAAGAAAAGTTTGAGTAGTCATTTCACTTTCTAAGTTTGTTGGCTCTTCCCCAAGATGAGGCTCCCCCTGTATCTGATCATCAAGTCTAATGTCTTGAGCAGGTGATTTCTCAGTATTCTCTGGCCTCTCTTCATCAGCCATGTATTTTACCAGCACTCTATCTCATCTAGAGAATATCCTTAGATCCATTTTCCTCATGTGATTGATCTTGGATCCAGCAGCCTGTTGCATCACTTCTGGAATTACTTCAGCCAAGTATAAACTTAATATCCTTCCCAGATTAGGTTTCTTGATGCTTTCCCTAATCTTCTCATATATGACTGCAGACTAATTGGTGTTGATTTTATAGATAATCCTGGTTATGAGGCTGAACATGTAGGCTGAGACCCTATCATGTCCACCTGGTTTACATAAAATTACTTTCCCAACTACTTCAGAAAGGAATTTTCCTTGTACATTCATTCCTTTTCGATTCATGGATTATCCAATTTTCATGGTGGGATCTAATCCACACCACTGAAGTGCTTCCCTAGTCTTAGATGCGGTAACTTCTTCGTCTTCTTGATTTTGGGGCAGATGAAGAGTTTTTCTAATGCTTTTCTTGGTGAGTTTGATTTTATTACCATGAACTGAAGACCTAATCTTTAGTCCAGTTGAATCCTGAGTTGCAGCTCCATAGAACTCAAGGATTTCTTTCTTCCATATCTTTGTAGGTTCTGATGTCAAATACTCCAATCCATTTTCTGCAATTAGGGCTATCACAGCTTTAATCGCTGGTTCGGCATTATCAAAGGCGTTCTGTACCAGTTCATAACCCTCGTTCACGTTTTCGTCAAGTTTTGGCGCCATTGGGATGGTGAGAAATCTTGACTAGAGAAGGGAGTTTGTCGACAAAAGAATTTAGTCTCAACAAAAAATCTGGAGAGCATGTCGACAGGGTTTGTGTTTGACCTATATATATGTTTCTAAATATAGAAGGTCAAAAGGCGCGTCAAAATTTACTTAATGTGTCGACACTGTTGAGATGGTGTCGACACAGACATCTAATGTCTCGACATAAGTGTTGACTATTATGTGTCGACACCAATTAATGATGTGTTGACACAGACAGACTTATTAGTTCAACAGAAATTCTGTGTCGACTCTAATTCTAAGTGTCGACATAACTTTTGGAGGTGTCGACACAACTCCTCTGAAGTCTCGACAACAATATTCTAGATGTGTTGACACTATTCCTCTGAAGTGTCGACACCAATTTTCTAGATGTGTCGACACAATTTCTCTGTGTCAACACAGACCTCTTTTTGTGTTGACACAAAATTTCTTAGACAAATTTGTCAATCTATACTATGTTCAGCATACCTAATTCAATTTTAAAATTATTGAATTTAGTTTCATCCAAGGGCTTAGTGAACATGTCAGCAATTTGAAAACTTGTATTGATAAATTCTAAACATATATCCTCTTTTTCTACATGATCCCTAAGAAAATGTTATCTTATTTTTATATGCTTTGTTCTACTATGAGAAATAGGATTATGAGCAATAGAAATAGCACTTGAAGAATCACAGAATAATGGGGTTCTACTTACCTGGATACCATAATCTTTAAGCTGATAATGTATCCACAACAGCTGTGCACAGCAGCTCCCTACAGCTACATACTCAGACTCAGCTGTGGAGATTGCCACACTAGTCTGCTTCTTACAGCTCCAAGATACCAATCTTCCTCCTATAAATTGACAGGTGTCAGTTGTGCTTTTTTTATCTTCTTTGCATCCTGCAAAGTCTGCATCTGAATATCCAGTCAGTAGAAAATCTCTATTTTAAGTGTACCAAAGACCTAGATTAGGTGTGCCCTTAAGATATCTCAAAATCCTTTTAACAGCAGTATAATGAGATTCTTTTGGGCAGGATTGATACCTAGCACAGACACATGTAGCATACATGATGTCAGGTCTACTAGCAGTCAGATAAAGGAGAGAGCCAACTATCCCTCTATACAAAGACTCATCTACAGGTTTTCCTGCATCATCTTTGCTTAGAGACATACTTGTCCCCATTGGAGTGCTCATGGTAGTGGATGACTCCATACCATACTTCTTAATTAACTCATGGGTGAACTTAGACTGGGATATGGACAGGCCATCATCAGTCTATCTTACTTGGAGTCCCAAGAAGAACTTAAGTTCTCCCATGCTGCTCATCTCAAAATTCCCTTGCATAAGTTTAGCAAACTTCCTACAAAGGTTGTTTTCAGTAGAACCAAATATTATGTCATCAACATATATCTGGACTAGAATTATCATCCCTTTGGATTCCCTAAGGAATAGAGTTTTGTCTATTTTACCCCCTTGAGAATTTATTCTCAATGAGGAAAGTAGACAAGGTTTCATACCAAGACCTTGGGGCTTATTTCAAACCATATAGGGCTTTCCTAAGCCTATACACATAATTAGGATAGAGTGGATCAATAAAACCTGATGGCTGTTCTACATAGACTTCCTCCTTTAAGTCTCCATTCAGGAATGCTGACTTAACATCCATTTGGAACACTTTGAAACCCTGATAAGCTGCATAGGCTAGGAATAGCCTGATTGCTTCCAACCTTGCCACAGGGGTAAATGTTTGATCAAAGTCTATGCCCTCTTCCTGCCTGTATCCTTTGGCAACCAGCCTTGCCTTATTCTTAATTATGATCCCACTCTCATCTAGCTTGTTCCTGAAGATCCACTTCGTCCCTATGACATTGTGGTCTTTTGGTTTAGGAACTAACTATCAGACCTTGCATCTCCTGAATTGATTCAATTCCTCCTGCATAGCATCAATCCAATGTGGGTCTTGTATAGCTTCTTCAAATCTTTTTGGTTCCTATTGAGACAAGAAGCTTGAGCATAATACAGTGTTCAAGCTCCTGCTTCTAGTTTGAACCCCTTGTCTAGGATCACCAATAATCTGGTGTACAGGATGATCCTTTAAATGTCTAACTGCTGGAGGAAGTCTGTCTGCAGTTTGAATTTCTCCATTTTCTTCATTCTGCTGTACTTCAATGTCTTCTTCATCCCGAGAGACTTGTTCTCCCCCTGGACAGCAAGCAACTTTATCTTCATCCAGTCTAGCAGTTTGATCTTCTTTGATAGTCAGCATGTCCATCTTCTCTTTTATACCTGTAGAGCTATATGAACTACTAGGCAACTCAATGTTAATAAGTCTTGATTCATCAAATATAACATGAACAGACTCTTCTTCAACTTGTGTTGTCAAGTTAAAGACTCTATATGCCTTACTATTGTTGTTGTACCCAACAAATATCCCATCTTGGGATTTGGCAGCAAACTTTGTCAGGTAAGACTTGCCATTGTTAAGTACATAGCACTTGCAACCAAAGATCCTAAAATAGGATAAGTTTGATTTCCTCCCTTTCAAAACCTCATAGGGTGTCTTTTTGTGGCTCCTAGTGATAGAAGCCCTACTGAGCACATGACATGCAGTGTTTACTGCCTCAGCCTAGAAATATTCTGAGAGAGAAGTGTCACTCAATAGAGTTCTACCTGCCTTAATGAGAGTCCTATTCTTTCTTTCAGCAATTCCATTTTGCTGAGTTCTAGTGAGGAGAATTCCTGATGAATCCCAAATTCTTCACACAACTTTGTCATATTTTCAGATTGAAATTCAGTTCCATGGTCACTTCTAATTTTGACTACTGAATTGTTCAGTTCATTCTGAATTTTCTTAACAAAGTTGCAGAAAATAGTCGGGGTTTCATATTTCTGTCTCAGAAAGAAAACCCATGAAAATCTAGAATAGTCATCTACAACCACAAATGTGTAGACTTTCCTACCTAGGCTCTGAACTGGCATTAGACCAAATAAATCCATATGTAAGAGGTATAAACACCTCATTGAGTCTTTGGCTTCTAGGCTATGAAAGGAGGATCTGGTCTGCTTGCCTTTTTGACAAGCTGAGCATATTCCATCCTTAATGCACTTAACTTGAGGACGATTCCTCACTAACTCTTTATCAAAGAGTTGACCAATAGTCTTGTAATTAAGATGAGCTAGCCTCTTGTGCCATTTGACACAATGAGAGGCTTTCTCATCAGCTACAAGACAAATAGGAGAATCTTTATTCTCATTCACAAAGTTTAGGAAATACACATTTCCTTTCCTATAACCAGTCAATATGATCTTCTGATCACTTGACCTTTTAATATGACAACCATTCTTAATGAATGAAATGTCATATCCAAGATCACTCAGTTGACTTATGCTTATCAAGTTATGTTTCAAACCCTTCACATAAGCCACTTGAGTGATAGTAATTGAGTTGTTAGAAATGTTACCAAAACCTTTGATGATTCCTTTTTCAGAATCACCAAGGATTACTTTAGGTCCATTTAATATGGGTGAGTAGTCCTTCAGCAATCCTCTTGTTCCAGTCATATGTCTGGAACATCCATTGTCCAAGTACCATAAAGGGGCATGGCCACTTGGACTTATCTGCAACAAATAATTACTTAACCTTAGAACCCAAATTGTTATTGGGTCCTTGGTTCAGGTTAAACTGAAATATAGCATAATTTGTAGCAGCCCTTCTTCCAGGTAAGCTGGCATTCATCCTGACACTAGTGTTGTGCCAACAGTCAATGGCAAAGTGTCCCACCTTGCCACAACACCAGCACTCATATCTATTATACCTCTGTTTAGGTACAGTGTTTCTTTGCTTGAGTGCTGGAGACCTCTTGTCATTCAGAATGTCAGACTTACCATGACCATGTGTGATATCATGATCATTTTTCTTGGTATGATGTTGCACTTTTCTTAGAGCAATAGAAGGATTTAAGACAAGTGGTTTAACTGGGGCTTTCTTTTTCCTTTTGGAATTAGCTGCCCTAGTATTTCCCTTAAAACCCAATCCTGCCTTACCCTTTTGAGACACAAAGTCATCAATTAAGGGTAGGACAGATTTTGTCTTAGAGAAACTAACCACTGGATCTTTTTCCTTCTGAAGTCTGACTTCCAGACTTTTGATTTGATCACTCTTGAATGTGATTGTTCCCATCTGAATAACAGTTATGTTTTTCAGCTTGGCAATCTCATTCATCTTCTGATCCAGCAGCTTTTCTGAATCAGATGCAGCCAACTTAAGAGCTGCAATTTCCTTAGCCTGAATTTTAGTCAGGTTTTTGCATCTCTTAAATGCCTGCAGCAAATCACCATATTCATCTATAAGTTGATGAATATCTCCTTCAGATTCAGATCCATCCACATCTTTTGATGCAGATTCTTCTGATTCTGAGCCAGTGTAATAATTAGAGTCTTCAGATAAATTTTTTACCATACTGGGACCAG
This sequence comes from Platanthera guangdongensis, assembly GCA_039583875.1. Lineage (NCBI taxonomy): Eukaryota > Viridiplantae > Streptophyta > Magnoliopsida > Asparagales > Orchidaceae > Platanthera > Platanthera guangdongensis. The sequence continues at coordinate 217,214,727 of CM077151.1, forward strand.
GCTGATCCTGGCAGTGATCTTCATCAGTCAGGGCCATCAGCCCTTTGCACTGATGATCTTCAGTTCCATTTATTGAGTCCAGTAATTGCAAGAACTCAGTCTCTTCTTCTGTTGCAAATAGACCAATATAAGCTTCAGCATCAGATTCAGAATCTGAAGATGATGGATCTGTCCAGCTTTTCTCTTTCTTTGCTACAAAGGATTTCTCCTTCTTGTTCTTATACTGAGACTTCTTCTTATCTGCAGATTCCTTTCTTTTGTCTGGACAATCAGCTACTACATGTCCAGGTCTGTTGCAGCAATAGCACACAATCTTTGAAGTTGTTGATTTGCTAGGTTTTGAGCTACTCTTGTACTTTCTAGATGACTTTCTTTTCTGATAATATTCATCCTTGGACTGAGAAGAGGATGGCTTAGTTCTCCACAGCTTCTTCTTAAAAAATTTCTGAAACTGCCTTGTGAATACAGCAAAGTCCTCATCAGAATGATTGCTGTCTGAGGTATGACTATCAGAACTTTCAGAGATCACTTTTGCAGCTTTCTTAGAAGGATAAGGAGACATCCTCCTATCCTTTCTTGTGGTTTCTGCCTTGAAGGCCACTGACTTTTCTCTATGGTCAACTTTAGTACTTTTCTCTTCCTCCTTTCTCGCCATGAGTTGCATTTCATAAGAAAGCAATTTGCCAAATAGTGTTGGAGGAGAGATTTCTGTCAGCCTGGCCACTTCCCTGATGGCACAGATCTTGGTGTCCCAATCCTTAGTCAAAGATCTAAGGAATTTATCATTCAACTCATATGTACTAAAGATCCTTCCATATGACATTAGTTCGTTCACAATTCTGAAGAACTTCTTATAACACTCAGTAATGTTGTCTGATTTGCTTTGTCTGAAGCTCTCATATTCTTGATTAAGCATTGACTTTCTATCTTGCCTAACTTCTTTTGATCCCTCCATGTAGACTATCAATGTGTCCCACATCTCCTTGGAGGTTTTATAGCGAATCAGATTTTGAAATGTTGAGTCATCTATGGCACTCACTATATTATTCTGAGCTCTCTTGTCCATAGTAGCCAAGATAATCTCTTCCTTAGTCATTTTTGAAAAGTCTTCTGGTGTCCTCTGATTAGCATCAAGAACTGAGACTTTCATTGGAATATAAGGTCCTTCCTTAACATTTATATATATTCTTGGATTATATGCTTCCATAAACAATCTGACCCTTTCTTTCCATATTCCAAAGATTTATTTCCTGTAGATGGGCAACTTCATGAAACCAAGTTCCTTATGATTATCTCCTGAACACATCTTTTCTAAGTTATTATGCCTCACAGATCTTACTCAGACTGTTAAGTCTATCTTTGAACAACCTCGCTTTGATACCACTTGAAAGAATTGGTTTTAAGATCACCTAAACACCTAGAGGGAGTGAACAGGTGCAATTCCTTTTTACTCTAAGGCAGAATATTAATTCAGATAATCACAAAGAATCAATCAGATCTACAGCTACCAAATCACAGAAATCACAAAATCACACACAATCACAGATGGCACACAGATTTATAGTGGTTCCCCAAATGATGGGTACATCCACTTTCCCCCTTCGCCTATATAGCAGTGTGCTAGATTCGGCCTAATTTCTTCCTTCCTTCTTAGATCAACCGATCTTATAGCTCAGAACCTAGTCAAGGTTCCTACAACTCAGAGTGAGTTCACACTCTTACAACTCAGGCACTTAAGCCCTACCTCAGCCTACACCTAGGCCTACAACTCAGAGAATCAAATCTCCTACCTCAGGCATACAGCCCTACCTCAGCCTTTCTAAGGCCTACAACTCAGAGATGTAAATCTCCTACCTCAGGCACTCAGCCCTACCTCAGCCTTTATAAATTAGGCTTACAACTCGGATCAATAATGATCTTACAGAAAAAAAATGATATAAAATAAGTTTTATCTTTCACCCAAGTTGAGAGAGAATGGGTAGAAAGAATTCTTGATCAGTTCTTGAAGAATCTGATTATCCAAAAATTAACCTATCTTTGGCTTTCTTCGAAGCTTCTTAAATCTGAACACAATAAGGTTGAATTTCTTGAAGATGATCTTCAATCAGCTTCCATCTTAAATCCAGAAATCAATCTGAATTCTTCTTTGCATATAGTTCAGGATCTGCTCATGAGACACTAGTTGATTATAGTCTCTTTCTTCACTTGAATTGTTGGAGCTCTCTCTCTCTCTACAAATTATTCTGAAGAACTTTTGAAATTCTTCACTTAGATCCACTTGAAAATCTCTAACTGGATTTTCTTGTGTATGTTGGATCTTTTGTTGTAATTGTGTGTTGAGTACTTCGTCTTCTTTTTTTGTCTGTTGTTCATTCTTTTCAGTTGATAGAATCTGTCTTTATATAGACTTCATCCAAGGTTACCGGCTGATCCGGTTGCTAACCAACTTCTGATAGATCTGACAGTTGCAGTAGACCGGTTGGTTATGGTAGCTGTCAAGTCTCCAGTCACTTCTTAAAACTGTGTCTCTGTCAGCAAAGTGTTGAGTCTGAACTTCACATGTGTCGACACAAGCAGACTAAGTGTCGACATAATCCTTGGTGGTGTCGACACAGTTCTCATGATGTAGACACTGCTACTCGACATAGCTTCTATAAGAATGTGTCCACACAAGTCCTGTGTGTCGACACAGTCACTTCTTGTCTTGGCACAATTAACTTTGAAGAATTCTGATGAGTGTGTCGACACAAGTCCTGTGTGTCGACACAGTTGATGTTGACTGAACTTTCTGTGTGTTGACACAAGTCCTGTATGTCGACACAGTTGATGTCGACTGAACTTTCTGTGTGTCGACACAAGTCCTGTGTGTCGACACAATTCCTTCTGGTATCGACACAGCTTTTCTAAGTGTCGACACAATTGACTCCAGGTGTCGACACAGCTTTTCTCAAGTGTCTACACAAGTCTTCACAAGTATCGACACAGCTTCTTCTGGTGTCGACTCATGGACTTAGAAACTTTTCCTGCATATTCTTAACCTGCACATGTAAACTCAAAACAACATCAAATACATCTTGATGTATATCACTGAGTTGGGTGAGGCTTCTCCAAATCTGGTACACATTTTCCAGTGTACCCAACAGTTCTTGTGCTATTTTTAAAGAAAAATGATGGATCGATGATGCATCGATTATAGAGAGCTGAATAAGGTGACCATCAAAAATAGATATCCCTTATCGGAGATTGATGACCTGTTTGATCGATTGCATGGTAGCTCTGTGTTTTAAAAGATTGTTCTTCGTTCAGGCTACCATCAGTTGAGGATTTGCGAGGCAGATATTCCACGGATTGCCTTTCGTTCACGACATGGACATTTCGAGTTTATGGGGATGTCTTTTAGATTGACTAATGCACCCTCTACTTTCATGGAAATGATGAACAAAGTGTTTAAGGATTTTCTAGACTATTTTGTGGTCGTGTTTATAGGCGATGTTCTGGTATACTCCCGCAGTGCTGAAGATCATACTCAGTACTTGCACTTAGTTTTGTCTAGCTTGAGGGAGCATAAGTTGTATGCTAAGTTAAGCAAATGTGAGTTTTTGCTTTCTCAGGTTTCCTTTCTGGGTCATGTGGTTAATAAGGATGGAATTTCTGTGGACCCAGAGAAGATAGCTACTGTTATAGATTGGAACAAACCTACCACACCCAAAGAGATAAGGAGTTTCCTAGGATTGGCAGGATACTATAGGAGGATTGTGGATGGTTTCTCTTCATTGTATGTGCCGCTGACTAAGCTTATGCATAAGAACGCAGGTTTTTTTGGAGCGATAAGTGTGAGGAGGCTTTTCAGGAATTAAAGAGGAGATTGTGTACTGCTCCATTTTGGACGTGCCTACTGAGGGGATAGAGTAAGTTGTGTATGTGGACGCATCGCACATTGAACTCGGGTGTGTGTTGATGCAAGAAGTCAAGTGATTGTGTATTGGTTAAGGCAGTTAAGGACTCATGAAAGGAATAACCCTACGCATGATTTAGAGTTCACAGCTGTGATCTACGCCTTGAAGTTATGGAGACATCTGTTATATGGCGCTCTGTACAAGATTTATACTGATCATAAGAGTTTGAAGTATGTCTTCACTCAAAAGGAATTGAATTTGTGCCATCTGAGATGGTTAGAATATGTTGTAGACTATGATGTGGAGATTCAATACCATCATGGAAAAGCTAATGTGGTAGTTGGTGCCCTGAGTAGGAAGTCAGCAAAAATCTTCAATCTTTCTATGGATTCGCTGGTGGAGGAATTTCTTTTGATGGATATATTGGTGGGGAGTAGCGACTCGCCCAGCAGTTTGGAAGTATTAGAGCCTTCATGGATTTCACTGACAAGACTACATCAAAGGGAATTGATGACACGGGTACTGTGAAGTACCGCAGCATATTTTGCATTCTCGTAGTTGAGGATATCCGAGTTAAGTTGTGCAAAGAGGCGCATGGTTCTAGTATTGCCTACCACCCTGGTTCTACTAAAATGTACAAGGATCTGAAGCAGATCGTTTGGTTGTATGATATGAAGGGAGATATAGCTAAGCTCGTGTCAGAATGTTTTACTTGCAAGCGATTTAAGGCCGATCATGGTAGGCCTGGAGGCAAGTTGACGCCCTTGGAAATTCCAAGTTGGAAGTTGGAGAGTATTTCAATGGATTTTATTACTGGATTGTCGAGATCTCCCCGAGGACCCGATTCAGTTTGGGTTATAGTGGACAGATTGATGATGTATGCTCACTTTGTGTCGTTCAAGGTCGACTACTCCATGAAGAAAATATCTGAGTTATATTTGGATGAGGCCATTAGGTTGCATGGAGTGCCTATTAGTATTGTATCAGACGAGATTCCAGGTTTACGTCTCGCTTTTGGAAGAATTTAAAGGAGGGCCTGGGTACCGACGTGAGGTATTCCACCGCTTATCATCCGCAGACTAATGGTCAAACGGAAAGAGTAAATCAGATTATGGAAGATATGATCAGATGTTATATTTTGGACCAAGGAGGAGCGTGGGATGAGCATTTGAGACTGTTGGAATTTGCATACAATAATAGTTACCAAGAAAGTTTGCAGATGGCCCTGTTTGAGGCTTTGTATGGGAGGTATTGTAGAACTCTCTTGTTTTGGGCCGAGGTTAGTGAGAGACCGTTGTTGGGTCCTGATGTAATGCCCCAAATTTCATAAGGTGGAAGATGATTCTCTGGGAGTTACCGCTCAGCGGTAGCTAGTTACCGTGAGGCGGTAGCTCCAAAGTTTGCGTCGAGAGCGTCGAGTTCTCGAGAAAGTGTCGTGTTCTCGAGAAAGATGTTACCGCGCGGTGAAAAGTTGTTACCGCGAGGCAGTAATAGTGTAATTAATCTGGCAGACCTCTCGGGAAGCTATCGCCCGGAGATAGTGTTACCGCTGGCGATAGCTGAGTCAATTTAATTGATATGGTTCTCGGGATCATACTGCGCGGAGGTAGAAGTTAGCGCACGACGATAGCGGCTGGTGGGGTGTCATAACTGACGTCCTCTATCACGCAGCGTTAGCGTCCTATTGCACGGCGATAGCAATTCTAAAATGACGTGGCCACATGTCGGCCTGTGATTGGAGGGTTTGGGCGGTTGCGCTCTAAATGAGGCGTTGAATTAAGGTACCGTGCGATGGTAGATAGTTACTGCACAGCAGTAGCTTGGTATATATGCCTGGTTTGGCCATTTTCACTTCATTTTCTTCTAGATTTGGAGTTGGCCTGTTTTTCTTGGAGGAGAAGCAGCAGTGCCGGAATAGTGATCTCACTGCCATTGGAGTTCTAAAGCTCTGATTCGCAAGCCAAGTCTGGATCTATGGAGGAAAGGTCGTTGCAGTCGCGTTCATCCATCGAGATCTTTGGCATGGCACCAAAGAGAATGCAAAGGGTAATGACTCTCAACTTGGACATGTGAAGTCCTCTTTCTTTTGCATAGGAAACTCTCTCCCGTGAGTGTGTGGTGAGTGTGAGGTTTTCCCTTTGGATAGATATGGAATATCCCCGTAGTTTTTGCATATAGAGTTCGGAATTGAAGTACGAACATAGGCATGGTGTGTGAAGCCCATCTGGATAGGTTGGTCTGGATTGGTGATGTTTTCACTATGCTTGTATTGGTAGGAGAGGACTCTGTGATGTTTGTTTTCTTTTTCGGGCTTCCTACGCGATAGATTGCAACAGGGAACCTTGGGGACTAGCTCCAAGGAGTACCCAGAAAATTGGGTAGAATCGCATTTCTGCCAGATACCGCACGGTGGTAGTGCTAATGCATGCGGTAGCTCCTTGAGAGCTTTTATTGAGGCCTGTGTCGTGGAGACAACTAGGGCCGGTAATCGTGGCCTGTGTCGTGGAGACCTGGGGCCTATGATTTGGAGCTGAGAGATTTGAGAGCCCGGCTTGGTGGCTTGAGAGCCACTTGTGTAACATAACTGTGCTATGTAATGTTTGGAGAAATGGGAATGGGGAGGCCCACCCAGGTCATGGTTGTTTTCCCTGCGATGTGAGTAACGGGAAAGGGCCAAACCTACCTAATAGCTATGGCGAGCGTCCGTGGGTAGTGTTACCTATCGCTGTCATAGTTATGGGCCTTAGGCCTTGTGCAGGCCGTAAAGACTACCAAAATGCTCATATTGTTGCCTTCTGGAGAACAGTGGTGCATCCTTGGGTTTTGTCCTGACACCGAGAATGTTCCCTGAGTGCACTGGGTGTGTGGTCGTTCGTGCCTACACCTGTGGTGAAGTGTGCCTAAATTTCACTTTCATTACTATGTTTGGTTTTGCTAATAAAATGCAGGGAAGGAGCTCTGCCACCTCGAGCAAGGGGTGGGGTCATTATAACTTGGTCAGCTTTAGTTGATCGTTTCCTTGTTTTACCACCGTTCGGTGGATCGTTCTTGCAGGAACAGGTGAACCAAGTGACAAGTAGCGGGCTAAAGCCCTTGTTGCTGTGATGGACCTTGAAGGTCAAGCAAAGTGTTTACTTTACTATTTTCATGTATGGTCAGCCTGCGTGTCGAAGTATGTAAAACACTTATTGTTTAAGAGATTATTGTAAGGCCATATGGCTAAGACTCATTGTGTATTTTTCTCTCATTCCTGCTTTGGACTATAGTGGACATTCATGTTCTGTGATGAGTTCTTCTAACATATTTAAAATCTTCTGCTAGACTTGTCACAACCCGCATTTTCTCAACATTTAAGTTATATTAGAGTAAGAGAAAATATGCATGGTGATGCCACGTCGTGCAGGGGATAACTGTAGGTGCTCAAGCAAAACTCTAAATTCTACAGTTTATATGAAATCCTTAAGTTATTAAGTAAAAACCAGTTTAAGTTTAGATGGATGTATCCATCGGCACAGTTGATCAGCTAGTCCACGGGTAAAAGTATAGTTATATGCTGCGGAAATACTTTGATTATGTTGGATTAACATCCTACACAAGCATAAACATCTCCGAAGGATAACTCGCGGTATGCAAGACTCTAGATTTATTATAAGTACTACACATTTCCGGATCTATATGCAAGACCTCTTAGGGATATCAAGAATCAACCCAACGGAAATCCCTCAATATTCTACCTTTTGGTGGGAGAAATCCATGCATATGCCAAATAAGGACTTCACATGTCCAAGGAAGAAGATCGTTACCCTTGAAGATCTCTTCGGAGCCATGACTGTGATCTATGATCCGGATGGAATTGATTGTCACAACTTCCTCTCCACGGATCTAGCGTCGACTCACGATTCCAATCACAAGCAAATCTTGGATCAACCCTCACACAAGCTCCTGGACGCCTCCTCTTCCCTCTCTAGAAGTACATCAGAGAAATGATAAAAGAAGATGAGAATGAAATTTCAAGTCCATCCTTATACAAAATCTACCACCACGTGGTAACTACTACCACCGTGCAGTAACATAGGAGGTAACTGCTTTGACCAGTCGGTGCAGCTATCAGAGCTAGCGCTCGCGATAACACTTTAGCATTTGACAGTAAACCATTCGACGTTCGTCGAGCGAGTAGTGCGGCGCAGTAACTCCTACCGCCTGGCGTTAGTGCTCTCGACAATTTTTCGACAGCGTTGAGTGCTCGAAAGCGTTGAGTGGTCAAAAGCATTGAGTGGTCGAAGCATTGAGTGGCTACCGTAGCATGCTAGCTTCGCGGTACACAACCCGAGCGCTATGTCTTTTAAATCACTGAGCTACCGCCTGCGATAAGACTATCGCAGCGTGGTAGCCCCTAATGACCACTACTCCTTTTGTGGGTGTTACAATGCTCCCACCTTACAAAATTTCTTCCCGAAATTTGCATATGACACCAGAACATAGCAACTCGTAACAACTTTGTTACAACAAATAGTTTCCACTCAACAAAACCAAATGTTACAACCTTTTAGTTAAACAACTCAGGATATTCTGCACGCATGGTCTGCTCCCGCTCCCATGTCAGCTTTTCATGACCACAGTTGTCCCACCGGACCTTAACCATCCTGATTGTCTTGTTCCACAGCTGCTTAACCGCTTTATTGTCGATCCGAATGGGCCTAACCTTCGTTGTTAGACCAAATTCGACTAGTACGCGATCATTCACAATTGCTTGAGTTGGATCCTTCACGGCTTTTCGAAGCACTTATATGTGAGACACATCATGCAACCCACTTAATTCCTCTGAAAGAGCTAGCCGATAGGAAGCATCTCGAACTCGTTCCACCACCTCAAATGGGCCAAGATACCTCGGACTCAGCTTTTCAAGCGTCTAATCCTCGATACGCCTTTAAATGGCTTAATTTTCAAATATACTCATTTGCCAACCGCAAACTCTACATTTCAGTGCTTGGCATTATAGTACTTTACCATCCGGTCTTGTGCTATTAAGAGCCTCTCCCGAATAGAGCGTATTGTCGAATTAGATTCTTCAACTTCCTTACGCTTATATAATTTAGATTCGCCTGTTTCCACCCAAGCTAATGGTGTACGACACTTTCTACCCTACAAAACTTCAAAAGGCGCCATATTTAAACTCGCTTGATAACAATTATTGTAGGTGAGCTCTACCATATAGAGATGATCTTTCCATCTCTTCCTGAAATCCAAGGCGCACATTCGGAGCATATCTTCCATCGTTCTATTGGTCCTTTCAGTTTGGCCATCCGTTTGTGGATGAAAGTTTGTACTGAATGTTAACTTTGTCCCCAACAATTGATGGATTAGCCTCCAATCATTCGAAGTGAAGCGCTCGTCTCGATCACTTACGATGCTACGGGGAACACCGTATAATCGTACTATTTGTTCAACATACAGTTTAGCCAAAACTTCCACTGAATCGTCCCTCTTATTCGAAATGAAGTGAGCCACTTTAGTCAACCGGTCCACGATCACCCAAACCGAATCATTACCGCGTTGAGATCTCGGCAAACCGTGCACGAAATCCATTGAAATATCATCAAACTTCCATTCTGAAATAGGTAGCGATTTCAGGAAACCTCCAGGCTTTTTGAATTCCGCATTCACCAAGGCACGAGTCTGACATTTAGCCACGTACAGTGCTATGTCTTTCTTCATGCTCGGCCACCAGAACAGCTTCTTCATATCTTTATATATTTTTGTGCTCACTGGGTGATTTGAATATTTAGTGAAGTGAGCTTCGTACATCAACTCATTTCTTAACTTACCCATCTTCGAGATGCACAAACAACCATATTTTCGTAAAAGGCCGTCATCCCAGGAGAATTGGCCATTTACTCCATCCACTGCATAGCGTTGCAAACTTTCATCAAGTTCTGTTGCCCGACGAACCCTGTCCGCAAGGTCATATTATACCTCCGTCCAGGTCAAGCACGCATTTGCTGTGGAATTCTTGTCAACACAAGAAATCTCTAAAGCTTCCAACTCCTGGATCGGACGCTCATCATGCATCTGCAACCATTTTGCCCTTGCTGGAGTCCTCCGACTCAAGGCATCTACGATGACGTTTCCCTTCCCGGGAGTATAGTGTATTTGGAAGTTGTAGTCCCCGAGGAACTCCATCCACCTACGTTGTCGCCTATGGAAATCCTTGTGATCCAATAAATATTTTAGGCTCTTATGGTCCGTGAATATATCTACCTTCACACGATATAAATAATGACGCCATAGTTTAAGTGAAAAAATCACCGTAGCCAACTCCAAGTCATGGACGGGATAGTTCCACTCATGCACTTTCAACTAGCGTGAGCCATAAGCGATCACCTTTCCAATTGAAGAAGAATGCAGCCGAAGCCGCTCCCTAACGCATCACTATAGATTTCAAAGTCGTCTGAACCACATGGCGACGTCAAGATTGGCGTTGTAGTCAAGCGACTCTTCAGCTCTTCAAAAGCTCGTGCGCACTCCGGCGTTCAAACGAACTTCTGATCCTTCCTTGTGAGTATGATAAGCGGCAAAGCGATCCGTGAAAAGTTTTCTACAAAACGATTGTAGTAACCCACTAGACCATGGAAACTCCTGACTTCGGCCACAAAAGACAACACTGGCCACTCTCGTATGGCTTTTATCTTTGACGGATTCACCACAATGCCCTGTCCACTCACCACATGGCCAAGAAAAGCCACCAACGACAGCCAAAACTCACACTTTGAGAACTTGGAGTAGAGCTGGTTTCTCCTCAGGGTGTGTAACACCATCCGTAAATGGTTCACATGATCTTCTTTAGACTGAGAGTATACCAAGATGTCATTAATGAAGACGATCACAAACAAATCCAAGTACTCTCGAAATGTTTGATGCATTATGTCTATGAACACCGATGATGCATTATATAGCCCAAATGACATTACAATGAACTCATAGTGACTGTAGCGTGTTCCAAACACTGTCTTGGGAATGTCACCTTCCCGAATCCTCAACTGGTAGTACCCCGACTTCAAGTCCAATTTAGAGTAGACGGTTGATCCCACTAGCTGATCAAACAAGTCATCAATTTGAGGTATTGGATACTTGTTCTTCTCCGTCAGCTTATTTAACTCGCGAGTGTCAATGCACAACCGCAAGCTACAGTCCTTCTTTTTCACAAAGAGAACAGGTGCGCTCCAAGGTGACATACTTGGGCGTATATATTGTCACAACCAGCATTTTCTCCGAATTCAAGAAGTATCAGAGTAAGAGAAAAATATGTGTCTTGATGCCACGTCGAATAGGGGATAACTGTCGACGCTCAGGCGAGCACCATCTAACTAGAGTATGAAAATTCATAAGTTTAATGATTTGAAAATCAGTTATATTTTTAAAGGTCGTACCCCTCGGCTCGGTGGATCACCTAGTCCACAGATTAAAAACTATACTTATACGCAGCGGAAAATACTTTATTTATTTTTTGACATCCTATGAGAGTGCATAAGTGACACCTGAGGTCAACTTATACTATGCAAGACTCTAGATTTATAATATATTATAAGTAGGAAAACAATCTTTTTTACGTTACTTGGAAAGTAGTGTATGAGTTTTATTAAACATGCTGATCATGAGATATACTTATAGTAGTGTTTTTTAGGTTTTAAAATAACTAGCAACCTAGCATAAAACGTCCTAAGAGCAAGTAGACTATCTCCAAAAAAGGTAGCAGTAAAAGAAACATATCTAGTATCATAAGGTAGAACTACCAATGGGCGCCAACAAACTGACACTAACCCACCAACAAGTATGTATGTCTGTAAGAAAACAGGAAAACTACATCACAACAGCAAGAGAAAAATCCCTACAACTCAAGGGATCACCAGCAACACCACAGCAAAACTAGCCGTCTCGGCTACTAGTCAGAACCTGAGGCATTCAGAAAAGAAAAGGATACCTCAGCAAGTAAATCAAGAAAATCAGAATTAGGGCATCAAATTAAAATGGAACAACAGAGTAAGTAAACAAGACAGTAAAAGCAAACACTGTCCAAAGTAAACCAAAAGTACACCAAGTACCAAGCAACAACACCAAGCCCTGCTCATATCCTACAGAGGCTACAAGGCAAAAGATAAGGAAAACTTGCCACAATATGCTGCATTCTAATAGGAAGAAACACCTAACAACCCTAATTTCTGAGTTAATGGCAGTAGTAAACAAAATGGACCTGAGTTGGTGACCAAAAATAGTCCCCCAAGCCAAACAGTTCCAAAAGAAAATTCACTGTGTCAGCACAAAATCACCACAAACCCAGCCCGTACCTGGGATAAAAAGGGTGACGGCCACAGCAATACCCAGCCCATACCTGGGACTTAAAAGTGGTGGTCACAGCTCACACACAAAACATCCCGCTCCTTTAGAGCGTCAAAATACCACTACCTGCCATAACCCACGATTCGGCCCTCAAAACAAAGGAAGAACGAAAGGCCGACACGACATTTCCCCTAGGAGGTAATCACTCGGGAAGAAAAGTAACTGGAAAGAAATAAATTTCTGCCTACAGGAATCGTCGAATGCAGCTCGATGATTTTCATCGAGCGCTGGAATAAAATCGTCGAACGCAGGAAAATCGTCGAACGCAACTCGACGATTTTCGTCGAACACAGGCCAAGGGAAATTGTCGAACTTTGTTCGACGATTTGCCGTTAAACGCAGACTACAAGATGTCGTCATATACCGGCCACGGGAAATATCGTCGAATGCTGTTCGACGATTTTCCGATAAACACAGGCCAAAGGAAATTACCGAGTTCCGTTCGACCATTTTGCATTAAATGCAGGCCATAGAAAAATCGTCGAATACAGGCCACGGGATAAATCGTCGAACGCCATTTGACGATTTTCCTTTCATCAAACAAAGGGCACGGGAAAAATCGTCGAACGTCGTTCGACGATTTCCCTTTTGCCAAACACTGACCACGGGAGAATCGTCGAACTCCATTCAACTATTTTCGTCGGACCCAGAACTAGGGCACATCGTCGAGCTCAGCTCGACGATAATCGTCGAACCCAGATCGACGATTTCCGTCGAACTGGCTGCATTGAGTGCACAGAAATCATGCACCTCCAACTTCGTTCCCGACCATACTTCTTAGCCTAAATCGATCCTATTACTCGAAATATAAGAGTGAAAACCCATTGTTACTAGTTCTAAGGTTGAAAGGCTAGATACTACCCAAACAGAGGTTAACAGGAACAATTTGTATGATTAAAAGGGAACAATTTGATAAAACAAACAAGATTACAGCACTCCAGCCGAAGATTTGAGTTTCAGAACTTGAGAGAATGCAAATCGAAATGAAAGTGCAAGGTGGATCTGAAATACTATAGAGGGGGGGTGAATAGAGTATTGTGCTCTCTTAAAAAAACTTCTTTACAACTTTTGTTGTATTCCTAGGTGAACATGTCAGTTAATAAAACAGTAATCACAGCAACCTAAATAATCACAGAGCATAGCCAAAACAAAAGAAGAGGGCAACCAGACGACACAAGAAATTTTATAGTGGTTCCCCAACCTGGGTACATCCACTCTTCTACCACCCTGGCAGGAATCCACTCAGGTTTTTGGTCAGGTGCTTGACACCAATGATCTTTTGTTCAGGTGCTCAAAAACCAAAACCTCAAATCTTTTGGAAGGAGACTTGCAACCAGAAATAATTTTGAAGGGAATTAAAACCCTGTACAGGAGTTGGAAGAGAGGTGATGGTGTCTTCTCTTTCTCAATAACAACTGAGAAGACTGTGGATTGATGTTAGCAGATTTGCTCCCCCTGAGATCTTAAAGGGGATCAGGAATTCTGGAGCACTGCTGCAGGGTGATAGGTCTTCAAAGACCTAGAGTGCCTGGACTAGAGATTGCTTCAGGAACTTCTCTGACAGATAGAGTTTGTTGTCCTTTTGAAGTTGTCCTGTAGAATTGAAGGAAGAAGACTCGTGATAGTATTTGAATGTTCTTCTTCTTCTTCTTGAAGATGTTCTCTGGCCTGGGTTGATTGTAGTAGAACTTTTGATTTTTGTATAATTGTTCTTCTGTGCAATCTGTCTGTGTGTCTGTCTGATTGTCCGTATTGCTGGTAGTATCTCTTACTGATTAATCCTTTTCTTTTTTGACTTTTTACTGACTGAGGAACATTCGAAATTTGAATGTTGAGCAGTAATTGCAGTCGGCCTTGGAAAGAAGCGGCAATCAATGACTTCCCTAACTGTCCCATGGAAAATGGCATGTAATAATCCAAGATCAATGCGTGTTCTAACGGTAACATTCTGAGAAGATCTGGCATTGATTACTCCGGAATCACCGTCAAGAAACGGGACGGGAAACTGGAGAAGACGTAGTCTGAAATCGTCGAATGAAGAACACCAATCGTCGAGCTAAGTTTGAGTTCGTCGAGCTGAGCTTGAGTTCATCGAGCTGATCTTGAGTTCGTCGGGCTGAGCTTGATGAGTTCATCGAGCTGATCTTGAGTGAGTTCGTCGAACAGACAATAGCAATTATTCTTCCAAGGAATCTTGTCAATACTGCTTTAACATACGTCGAACTGACAATCTTCATTCGTCGAGCTGAGATCCAAATTCGTCGAGCTGAGAATGATTGTGGACTTGGAATCTGAGAAGTCTCTGATTGAGAAGGAATAAAATCGTAGGCCACAAATCATTGAGCAGAGTACTGAATTCATCGACTCGAGAAGCTGACTTCGTTGACCTGAGAAATTGAGAACTTGAGGTCCAAGTTTGTCGAGCTCAGAATCTAGTTCGTCGACCAAAGTTTGAAGTTGGACTTAGAAAAATTCTGAAGTTGTCCTGACTGTAGCTTGATGAAGAAACTCAGTCTTCGTCGAACAAAGAACAAGGATCGTCGAGCTCAGAACAAAGAAATGTCTCACGATCGTCGAGCGCCGAACACCTTTCGTTGAGCTGAGTTCGACGAACGTCGAACTCATTTTACTTAGTCTTGAAATCCTCTAAGTCTGGAGACTTTATTGGTCTTGTTGATAGCTGGTCCATTTGAAGTTGATTCTAAGGACTTGGCCTAGACTCTAGGACACAAACTTCACCCTGACTATACATGATGGGTCACATCCTAAGCTAGTGAACCTAGCCCAATTCAACTAGGGATCCAACAATCTCCCCCTATTTGGGTGAGGTCACTAAGATACTCAAAACAGAAACAAACAGAAAAACAAAGCAAGAAAAGAAATATATCTGGCAGAGAATTACTAACACATGCAGCATAAATATATATATATATATATATATATATATATATATATATATATATATATATATATATATATATATATATATATATATAAGATTTATTTAAAACAAAGGACATAGTTTGAAAACAAATGCAGAAAGAAAATTTGAAACAAAATAAAGATTACTTCTTCTTTTTCTGCAAGATCTGGTCTTCAGTTTTCTTTTCTCCTGGCTTTTGGAAGATAATTTCTCTGTTAGGATCTTGAGCCTGAGCTTGAGTCATAGTCATATCAGCTGCCCCAATGATTTTCAGTGATGTAGCTCTGGGGACAACTGCTTCAGGATGGAGCTTCATATAATCATCAATATTGAAAATCTTGTTTCCTTTGTCAAACCTTTTTAACTCTTCTTTCCTGTACTTTGACATAGTTGTTAACCCTGATGTGTCTTTTCCTTCAGCCTTTATTTTATTAATCAAAGATAGTCCAATTAGCTCCTGGAATCTGACCATTTTTGCAGTATTTGTAGTTTCAGGATCTTCAAATGGAATTGGAGGAGAGTATGGCCTTTTTGGACGGTCAGCTTTTTGATCTTCAGATATTTGTTGCTTTTGCTGTTGATGCTGTTGATTTCCTGAGGATGGTTGCCTCTGCTGGCTGCTTCCAGATGATCTCCCTGACTGTCTGTGATAGGTTTGCATGGGGGCAGATCTCTGAGAGCTAGAGCCAGTGGCACCAGCTGCTGGAGGAGGAGGAGGAGGTGGATCCTTCCCGTATCTATGAACTGGAGGAGGAGAGTATCTCCTACTTCTCTTCCTGTCCTTCTGCTGGTTCTTGGATAGCCACATCCATGCAGGCATTCCCTTATATGGAGTAACATTGTGCAGAATGTAGTAGGGAGTGTCATCATTTGGATTCGGCTTAGGAGCTGGAGGAGGAGGAGCCTTCCTTTTCTTTGAAAACATTTTCTTTTTCTTCTTAGAAGCTTCTTCATCAGAGTCATCATCATCAGCTTCATCATCTTCAGTATCAGAACCCTGAGGGTTATCATAAAGAGCATCCAAAGCCTTAAAAGCTTTATCATCAATAACAGCTTTTGTTGTAGCAGGGGCAGAAGTAGAACTTTCAGGAATTGGAGTTTCAGCAACATGTGAGGAGGAGACTGTACAGGAATCAGGAATGATGGGGACAGAGCTTTCAGCTACTGCCTTATTCTCCTCTTCAATATCAGCCAGGATTAGCTCATCCAAATCAGGCAAAGGAGAGTCATCCATAACAAAAATTGGGGCTGAGATATCTTCTGGAATAACTGTATATGATGGAGCAACAACTGGAAAAGCAAAACTGTCACAGAGTTGCTTAGTAACTGCTGGACTTATTGGAGAGGTATAGGGAACAATAGCCAACTTTGGCTTAGTAAAGTCTGCTGCAAGAGACTGCCTATGTACAGTATCAAAAACTTGCAGTAATTCTTGTAGATTAACTATGGGATTGAGAGAAAATTCACCAACAGTTTCAGCAGTATCCATGTCAGCAATATCCATATCAGTATTAATAAAATTAATCAAATCAATTAAATCTGCATCTGTAGAATCTGGAATAACTTCTGAAGTTGTATCTGCTGGGGAAGCTGTATCTGAAGCCTGTGTTGCTGCTTCATCATCAGGCATCTCCCCCTGCCTGGGTTCAGTGGGGACTGAGGCCAGGCCCTGGACTGAGGAGGGGGCAGCAGATAGGGCAGAAATTTGAGCAGATAAAGAATTAATGGAATTCACAAGAGGTGTAATGGCCTCTGTGATAAGGGTTTTGATGAGGGGAGTGAGAATGGTGAGGATAGATGATATGGTCGTTGAATCAAAGGAGGAAGGGGAAGAGGATGGAATGGAGGGTAGAACAGCTGAGATGTGATGAGGGGATGGTGATGAAGATGGAATGGTGGCATCTAGCATGGCAGTGTCTGTGGGTAGGGTGTAAGATGGAATGGAGGACAAACGAGGGGGAAGTGGAGACTGAGGTGGTGTGAGAATTTGTTTGCCATGAGGTGAAGCAGGGGGTGTGGGTTGTTGATTAGCTTGCAGAGGGGAAGAGGGAGATGGGATGTTGGTGATGTCTAGTGGTGGAGATGGAGGAGGAGTAGGCACATGAGGAGGCTTCTTTGCTGGAAGGGGTGCTGGAGGAGAAGGTGGAGGGGGAAGGATCTCCTCAGTAGGTGTGGGAGTGGCTTTAACAGCCCTGGTGCCTTCTGAAGCAGGGATGGAAAAGGAGGAAGCCTTGGATGGCTTGGATATCGTCCTCTCCCATCTGCCAAATAGAGCGCAGGTGAGGTGCTTGCTGGCATTGATGAAGATGTTCGGGGAGACCATGAATTCACCAGCCTTCTCCTTGAGGAAGATCCCCAGGATTCTTCCAAAGAAAACCTCTTTCTTGATGTTTTCCTTCTTAATCAACTCAAAGAAAATCTTGCTCCAATCAACATAATGCTTATTCACCACAGCACACATGATAAGGAACTGATGTCGGGTAATGTAATCATGTACGGCGTGCTTGCCCATCAGTATCTTTCCCACAATATCCGCCAAGAACTCATAGGCGGCAGACAGTTATTTCTTTAATAACTTGTTAGGGTTGCTTCCAGAAAACCCCATCAACTTCAGCATTGAACTGTATTCTTCAGAATCCATTTCTATATCATCTTCTCCATTTACCAAACCAAAAATCTCAAAGAGAACGGCGGGAGATATGGAAACAGCAGTACTCCCGATAGTTCCTGTCAATGTATCATCCTCAGAAGCAGTAGACGTGTATACCCATTCTCTAATTTCAGTTCCATGCAGTTTAATCCTTCTGGTCATGAAATCCTTGAGACCAAGTTCCTCTAATAGTTCCAGAATGTAGAGGAAGATTGGGTCAGAGTGTTGGAATGAATCGAAATCCATGTCGAAACCAGTGTCAAATTTCATGGCAGTCAAAGCTCCTGCAGGAATCGCCATTGATGACCTACAAGAAAGACAGAGAAAAGGCGATCAAGAGCAAGAGAACTGAAAGCGCGGGACGGAGGTCAAAGAAAACCTAGATATAAGATTTTCAAAATATGAATCGACAATCTCCGTTCCACGAAAAGGAAACAATTCTTCGAACTGAGCTCGACGAAATAAGTTATAGACAAATAATTCGTCGATCTCATCCAGAAGAATCGAACACAGTTCGTCGAACTCCGTTCGACGAAACGTCTTCTGAAGCAAAGTTCATCGATCTCCGGTCGATGAAAATTGTTTCCACACAGAGAATTTGTCGATCTCCATTCTACGAGAATCTCTCAAACTTTCCCTAATTTGTCGAAATCCGTTCGACGAACTCTGGAAAATTCGTCGAATGCAGACAGAAATTAATTTAACTCTTCTCCATTATTAATCATTCCCAGTTGATTTATAAAGAATAGATGATTTTTCTCATCCAAGGGTTTGGTGAAAATGTCTGCTCTCTGTATATCAGTAGGAATATGGATTAGGTTAATTTTCTTTTTGTCTACATTATCTCTAATGAAATGATGTCTTATTTCAATATGCTTAGTCCTAGAATGGGGAACTGGATTCTGTGCTATAGAAATAGCACTAGTATTATCACAAAATAATGTTGAATTATTTAAGTTGACACCATAGTCTAGGAGTTGGTTTTGTATCCATAACATTTGTGACCAGCAGCTGCCAGCAGCCATGTATTCTGCTTCTGCAGTTGATGTAGACACAGATGTTTGCTTTTTATAAAATCAGGAGACAAGTCTCATACCCAGGAACTGGCAAGTTCCAGAGGTACTCTTCCTGTCCACTCTACATCCAGCATAGTCAGCATCTGAGTATCCAGTTAACTCAAACTATGACTCTGCAGGATACCAGAGTCCTAGATTAGGACAACTCTTTATATATCTCAAAATTCTTTTTAAGAAAATAAGGTGAGATTCTTTAGGGTTCACTCGGAACCTAGCACAAAGTCATATGGCAAACATTATATCAGGCCTGCTAGTTGTTAGGTATAATAGGAATCCAACAATTGCCCTATAATGTTTCTGATCTACAGGTTTTCCTGCTGCATCAGAATCCACAACAGCATTTGTACCCATTGGTGTTTTCATTCCTGAAGCATCACCCATCCCAAACTTCTTAATAAGCTCTTTAGCATACTTAGCTTGGGAGAGGAAGATACCATCAGGGAGCTGCTTCACTTGGAGACCAAGGAAGTAGGAAAGCTCACCCATGCTACTCATCTCAAATTTAGAATGCATGAGGTCATCAAACCTCTTGCATAATTTGGGATCAGTAGACCCAAAAATGATGTCATCCACATATATTTATACTAACAAAATTTAGTCCTTATGATGTCTAGTGAAAAGACTTTTATCTATGGTTCCTCTTGTAAATTTATGCTCTAAAAGAAAGCTTGCTAAGGTCTCATACCAAGCTCTTGGAGCTTGCTTTAAACCATAGAGAGCTTTATGCAATTTAAATACAAAAGAGGGTTGAGTTAGAGAGATAAAACCTGGAGGTTGTTCTACATAAACCTCTTCTTGAAGTACTCCATTCAAGAATGCACTCTTGACATCCATTTGGAACACTTTGAATCTCATGTGAGCTGCATAGGCAAGGAATATTCTTATGGCCTCTAACCTTGCAACAGGGGCAAAGGTTTGGTCATAGTCAATTCCTTCCTCTTGCCTGTAGCCTTGAGCAACAAGTCTAGCCTTGTTTCTCACTATGTTTCCTTGGGCAACTAGCTTGTTCCTGTAGACCCATTTGGTTCCAATAACTGGGTAGTTATGAGGTCTTGGAACCAAATCCCAAACTCTACATCTCTCAAACTGATTTAGTTCCTCTTGTATTGCAATGATCCAATGGGGATCTTGCTCTGCTTCATGGATGGAGAGAGGTTCAATCTGAGAGAGAAGACAGGCATGCATCAAGTCTTGGTTGAGTTGATGTCTTGTCTGTACACCTGCTGAAATGTCTCCAATTACTTGAGATCTGGGGTGATCTCTAAGTGTGACAAGATCAGTTGGTGGAGTTTGTTGAGCAACAGCTTCTGTAATTAATTCCTCTTGAGGAATAGTACTAGCTGTTGAGGGAAGTTCAGCCACTTCCACTTGAATTTCTTCTTCACTATCTTCAGCAACCTGTGGAGAAGGATGGGTTGATACCCCTTGGGTAAGGTTTAGTCCATCCAT
This sequence comes from Platanthera guangdongensis, assembly GCA_039583875.1. Lineage (NCBI taxonomy): Eukaryota > Viridiplantae > Streptophyta > Magnoliopsida > Asparagales > Orchidaceae > Platanthera > Platanthera guangdongensis. Next base: position 217,235,115 of record CM077151.1, read on the forward strand.
AGACTCACACAGTTGTGGAACCTGCAAAAAGTTATTGGTAGAAATCGTTTTCTCTTTATAAGACATGTTAGCTTCATCAAAAGATACATGGACTGATTCTTCAATTTTAAGGGTGGATTTATTAAAAACCCTATAGGCTTTACTTACTTGGGAGTATCCTAGAAAAGTCACTTCTTTAGCCTTAGCCTCAAACTTTCTAATGTATCTTTTGTTGTTTGTGTGAATGTAACATATGCAGCCAAAAACTTTGAAGTATGTGATTTTAGGTTTCTTCCCTTTAAGTAATTCATAGAGGGTCTTATTTTTTAGCTTATGTATAAGGCTTCTATTCAGGACATAGTTGGCAGTGTTTACAGCTTCTGCCCAAAAGGATAGAGGCATGTAGGCATCAGCCAATAATGTGCCTGCAGATTCAATGAGTGTCCTATTTTTCCTTTCAGCAAACCCATTTTGTTGGGGAGTTCTAGGAGCTGAGAAGCACTGCCTGATATCTTCCTTCTCACAGAACTCATGCATAAGAAGAGACTCAAACTCTGTGTCATGATCACTTTTGATCAATGTAACATGAGTAGAGAACTCAATCTGTATGGTCCTGAGAAAATCTGTAAGAACCTTGAATGTATCTGACTTAGCTCTCAGAAAGGCTACCCAACTGAATCTAGAGAAGTCATCAACAATCACTAAAGTGTAAGACTTCCCTCCTAGGCTTTATACTGCAATGGGTCCAAATAGATCCACATGAAGCAAATACAAAATCCTAGGTGAATCACTTTTATTAATGGATTTGAAATTAGTTTTAGTTTGCTTGCCTAATTGACAAGCCCTGCATAGGTTTTCCTTCTTGTAGGGGTCAGAAGGTAAACCTCTAACAAGGTTGCCTTTAGATAACCTATCTATATTATTAAGGTTTACATGCCCTAATCTTTTATTTCATAACTCATTTTGGTTACTAGTGATATTGAGTAAACAAACATCAGTTTTGGCAGAGATAAAGTCTAATAGATGTATGTTGCCTTGTCTAATTCCAATTAAAATAGTTTGGTTTTCACTATTAATAATAGAACAAGAGGTAGAGTTAAAGTGTACCTGATAACCTTCATCACATAATTGACTTATGGATATTAGGTTATGTTTAAGTCCTCTTACATATGTTACTCTCTTGAAGGTAACTGATCCAATATTTACTGTCTCATATCCTTCTGATTGGCCACTATTTGAATCTCCAAAAATCACCTTTGGTCCTAGCTTGGGCTTGTAATTGGATATATTGCCCTTGCTGCCTGTCATATGCTTGGAGCAACCACTGTCCAAGTACCAGGTTTGACTCACCTTTGGACAACTCTTCACATGTACCTGCAATGAAAAACAAAAATCAATTATTCTTGACCCAGGTTACCTTGGGTCCTTTATTTGGTTGAAAAGAAAAGCTAGATATAACTGATAATGTAGGTTGAGATTTGTAACCTAAGGGGTGATATCTCCTAAGTGCAATAACCCAATCAGCTACTGGATTGAATGTCTTATTAGTTGGCTTAGAATTTCTGTAAGAGAAATGATTTAAGTTTGGTCCTTCTGGGTTCGACGAATTTCTGTAAGTTTGTCGACCAGAGTTTGACGAATAGGGCTGAGATCGTCGATCTCTGCTCAAAGAATGACAATAGTCATTTTTTGCGCCCCAAGTTCGTCGACCTCTGCTCGACGAACCATATAAAGTTCGTCGATCGCAGTTAGACGAATTGTTATACTTGAAGTTTGCGTTCAGCGTTCGTCGATTTGGGTTCGACGAACTGGCCATATTTCGTCGATCTAAGTTCGACGAATGCTGCTGAACCTTGTTTTTATTACTTGTTTTCTGATTTCTATTTCTCTTATCTATGGGTTTTGGATTGTTTTCAGTCAATGGTTTGTTTATAATCTTTTCCTTTCCCTTGGCAGAAACAAATTTGATAGGGGTTGTAAGAATATTTTTCTTAATTATGGGGGGGCAAACTTGATGATGCACTCAAGACCAGCTTGCCATTTAATCTGGCATTAACTGTGCTTGTTATGTCCATCAGCTTGAGACTTCTCCCATTGAGAGATTGCTCAAGTTGTTTGGCCTCACATAAATCAGATTTTAATTTGATTATCAGTTCATTTGCTAGAGTTAGTTGATCTGTTAGTTTAATGTTTTCTGAATTGACAGATTCAAGATTTCCTAGTCTTTCTTTAAGGGTTTTTATTTCTTTTTCTGAATTAATCATATCAAAGCACATAGTTTTGAATTCAACTTTAAATAAATCAGAATTAAAATCAAAGCTTGAAAGAACCTGATCTGCCTCTGAGTCTGAGGCTGCTTCATCTTCATATTCTCCTTCTAATCCAGAACAGCTCCTGGAGGCATCAATTGCCATAAGGCAAACCTCCTTGGACCTTGCTTCTTCCTCTTCTTCACTTGAGCTGTAAGAGGATGATTCTTCCTCTATATCACTCCATGTCTCAGCAACAAAGCCCTTGTCTTTCTTTTTATACTTGCTGGAAGAGGGTCTACTGTTGTGTTTTCTTCTGGAGTCTCTTTCTTAGTTTTTCTCCTTCTTCTGATTTTTTGGACATTCAGAGATGTAATGTCAGGCTTTCTGCATCTAAAGCACACAACCTCCTTGGTTGGTGTCTTGTCAAATCTGGGCTTATCATCCTGCCTGGATGATTTCCTTCTGAAATACTTTCTAGCCATCTTGTAGAATCTTTTTGCAAAGAGGCTCATCAATTCTTCATTTGATGTTGAGGTCTCACTTTCCTCAGATGCTTTGAAGGATATATTGTGATCCTTTCTCACTGGAGTTGTTGCCTTCTGTTCAGTTGCTTCTCTTGATTTGATCAATTGCTCATAAGATTTTAATTTGCCTAGCAGGGATTCAGTTGATATCTCATTTAGGCTTCTGGGTTCTTTGATAGGCCAGATTCTGGAATCCTAAGATCTAAGGAAGAACATCAAAATTTTATCATTCACCTCTATCAGGGTGATGTCCTTATCCAAGGTTTTGAGCTCATTGATGATTGAACTCAACCTATTGTACATCTCAGCCACTGATACAGTCTCATCCTTTTTAAAATTTTCATACAGGGAAATGAGGTTTGATCTCCTGTCTTTTCTTTCATCTGCTGAGCCAGCTACCATTTGGTTGAGGGAATCCCAAATGGCCTTGGCTGAGGTGCACTCAACCACCTTTTGAAATATGTCATCTGACATTGTCTGAGCCAAGATGTCCATTGCTTTAGTATCTGTCATTTTGGCTTTCTTGTAGGCATCATTATTCTCTGGAGGAGGTACTGCAGTCATGTTGGTAGAAGTGCTTGTAGAAGCTGCAGGTGCTGGAGTTACTCCTGTCAAGATAGAAGCAAAAATATCCTCATCAATAGAATTCATATATAGTCTGATTCTTGCCTTCCAGATGACAAACTTGTTAAGATTGCAAACTGGAGGACTGATGCTTGCATAATCTTTGTTTTGGGTCATGTCTATGAAGAAATAAATCTAACAACAAAAACAAAACAATCAGATCTCACAAGAGGGATATTTTTGGTTCAGGTGTTAGCATGTACAACCAATTAAGGTATGGTATTTTAACCAACCTCGCTCTGATACCAATTGAAAGTGCAAGGTGGATCTGAAATACTCTAGAGGGTGGAGGGTGAATAGAGTATTGTGCTCTCTTAAAAATATTCTTTACAACTTTTGTTGTATTCCTAAGTGAACAGGTTAGTTAATAAAACAGTAATCACAGCAACCTAAACAATCACAGAGCACAGCCAATATAAAAGAAGAGGGCAACCAGGCGACACAAGAAATTTTATAGTGGTTCTCCAACCTTGGTACATCCACTCTTCTACCACCCTGGTAGGAATCCACTCAGGTTTTTGATCAGGTGCCTGACACCAATGAGCTTTTGTTCAGGTGCTCAAAAACCAAAACCTCAAGTCTTTTGGAAGGAGACTTGCAACCAGGAATAATTTTGAAGGGAATTAAAACCCTGTACAGGAGTTGGAAGAGAGGTGATAGTGTCTTCTCTTTCTCAATAACAACTGAGAAGACTGTGGATTGATGTTAGCAGATTTGCTCCCCCTGAGATCTTGAAGGGGATCAGGAATTTTGGAGCACTGCTTCAGGGTGATAGGTCTTCAAAGACCTAGAGTGCCTGGACCAGAGATTGCTTTAGGAACTTCTCTGATAGATAGAGTTTTGTTGTCCTTTTGAAGTTGTCCTGTAGAATTGAAGGAAGAAGACTCTTGACAGTATTTGAATGTTCTTCTTCTTCTTCTTGAAGATGTTCTCTGGCCTGGGCTGATTGCAGTAGAACTTTTGATTTTTGTATAACTGTTCTTCTGTGCAATCTGTCTGTGTGTATGTCTAATTGTCTGTATTGTTGGTAGTATCTCTTACTGATTAATCCTTTTCTTTTCTGACTTTTTACTGACTGAGGAACATTCGAAATTTGAATGTTGAGCAGTAATTGCAGTCGGCCTTGGAAAGAAGCGGCAATCAATGACTTCCCTAACTGTCCCATGGAAAAACGGCATGTAATAATCCAAAATCAATGCGCGTTCTAACGGTAACATTCTGAGAAGATCTGGCATTGATTACTCTGGAATCATCGCCAAGAAACGAGACGGGAAACTGGAGAAGACCTAGTCTGAAATCGTCGAACGAAGAATACCAATCGTCGAGCTAAGTTTGAGTTCGTCGAGCTGAGCTTGAGTTCGTTGAGCTGAGCTTGAGTTCATCGAGCTGAGCTTGATGAGTTCGTCGAGCTGAGCTTGAGTGAGTTCATCGACCAGACAATAGCAATTAGTCTTCCAGGGAATCTTGTCAATACTGCTTTAACATACGTCGAACTGACAATCTTCATTCGTCGAGCTGAGATCCAAATTCGTCGAGCTAAGAATGATTGTGGACTTGGAATCTTAGAAGTCTCTGACTGAGAAGGAATCAAATCATTGAGCAGAGTACTGAATTCGTCGACCTGAGAAGCTGACTTCGTCGACCTGAGAAGTTGAGAACTTTAGGTCCAAGTTCGTCGAGCTCAGAATCTAGTTTGTCGACCAAAGCTTGAAGTTGGACTTAGAAAAATTCTGAAGTTGTCCTGACTTTAGCTTGATGAAGAAACTCAGTCTTCGTCGAACAGAGAACAAGGATCATCGAGCTCAGAACAAAGAAATGTCTCACGATCGTCGAGTGCCGAACACCTTTCGTCGAGCTGAGTTCGACGAACGTCAAACTCATTTTACTTAGTCTTGAAATCCTCTAAGTCTGGAGACTCTGTTGGTCTTGTTGATAGCTGGTCCATCTGAAGTTGATTCTAAAGACTTGGCCTAGACTCTATGACACAAACTTGACCCTAGTTATACATTATGGGTCACATCCTAAGCTAGTGAACCTAGCCCAAATTAACTAGGTATCCAACAAGAAACATAAAGGGGCATAATGGTTTAAGATTAACATGCTTTTGACGGAAAAACAGAGTAAAGTATTAATCTCAAGAAACAGGGAAAATTATAGCAAATATGACCATGAAAAGGAGAAGAAAACTTTGCAAGGGTAGGAGCACCACTTACCTTAAATTCCAGCGATTTATCTTGCACAGCCCTTCCTCTCTCTCCCGGCTCCAGCCACAACAGCACCTAAACAGGATCCTGAGGTTTTAATGGCGGAAAAGGATCAAAGTAAAAATTCTGAGACCTCTAGAAACACCACGAAAATTGAATCTCTTACCGTAGGAAAGAAGGTCTAGGCGAGAGCACTCCAAATCCACTTTCGGAATCGAATTCCGCCCACTAACGCTCCCAAAATAGGCATCTGAAGGGTACAGGGTTGGCGGTTTTACTTCCTCTCAACAGGCGACGATTACTCTTACAAGGAAGGAGACAATGAATAGTCTCGATTTTTGTCTAAGGCTTTATATATATGCATGGATACGTCTTTTCAGCCTAAACTGCCACCTAAAGCCATTCATTTCAAACTTTAAGATGAATTATTTGCATCCATTACTATTAACACAATCAAAACGACGCGAAAACTGAACCACCTTGGAATCCGATGAAATTCACACAGTAGCTAATTACCCATGCTACGAACTCAACGGCGAAGTCGAAATCAATTTTTGACGAACAAAACTCGGGTTATCACCACCCGAAGCCAAAACACAAGCATCCCCCGAGAGGCCTCACTGGTCACAACAACAGACCCGACTTGCTAGGGGATCTTACCAAAAAGGCTACCAATAATCACACAAGGAACCAAAAGAGCTAAGACCACGCACTAATAAATGGCACATGCCGGAAACGTATCAATGTAACGCCCAACGAGAATTAAATAATCGCAGAAAAATCGGGGGCGTTACAGTCACTCCCACTAAAAGAAAGTTTCGTCCCGAAACTTTACATACACAACTTCTACTGTAGAAGGAAGGTAACAAACAAGAGTACTATAAAGAAAACATACCAAACAAATCAAGGAAAAGATGAGGGTGGGCCTCCCTCATAGCCGACTCTAGCTCCCAAGTCGCGCTTTCCAAATCCTGATTCTTCCATAGAACTTTCACCATCGGGATAGACTTCGTCCGCAGTACCCGATATTGAGTATCCAAGATGCGGACCGGCACCTCAACATATGAAAGATTAGGCTCCAACTGGGGCATAGCATCCAAGACTTGTCCACTGCTTCGCACACACTTCCGCAATTGGCTTACATGAAATACATTGTGAATACCTGGGAAATTTGCTGGCAAATCCAATCTATATGCTGACACGCCTATCCGCTCAACAATCTTAAACGGGCCCACATACCTCGGGTCCAATTTCCGGTTCTTACCGAACCTCTTAACACCAACCATCGGGGATACCTTAAGAAACACCAGGTCCCCTACAGAAAATTCCAAGTCAAACCTACGCCGGTTGGCGTTCTTCTCATATCTCTCCTGAGCTATACGAAGCTTTTCCCGAATAAGCTTCACCGCAGTTTCCATCTCTTCGAGCGCATCCGGACCCAACACAGGCCTCTCACCGACCTCGGTCCAAAACAAGGGAGTTCTACAGTGCCTCCCATACAAGGCTTCAAACGGAGCCATTTGCAATCTCTCCTGGTAACTGTTATTGTATGCGAATTCCATAAGCCGCAAACGCTCATCCCACGCTCCACCGTGGTCCAAGATGTAGCACCTGATCATATCCTCAACTATCTGGTTCACTCGCTCAGTCTAACCATTGGTCTGCGGGTGGTAAGCTGTAGAATACCTCAAATCTGTACCAAAACCCTCTTGCAGACTCCTCCAGAAGCGAGATTTAAAACGGGAGTCCCGATCCGAAATGATGCTAACTGGTACCCCGTGCAATCTGATGACCTCATTCAAATACATCTCTGCTATCTTTTTCATCGGATAATCAATCTTGTACGGAACAAAGTGAGCACACTTCGTCAGTCTGTCCACTATCACCCAAACAGAATCAAAACCTCTAGGAGATCTCGGTAAGCCTGTAATGAAGTCCATAGAAATACTTTCCCACTTCCAAGTAGGGATCTCCAACGGAGTCAACTTGCCACCAGGCCTTCCATGATCGGCCTTCAAATGCTTGTAAGTGTGGCACTCAGCAACAAATCGGGCTATATCACCCTTCATCCCATACCACCAGGCAATCTGCTTCAATTCATGGTACATCTTTGTAGACCCTGGATGGTAAGCAACACTGGATCCATGAGCCTCTCTGCAAATCAAACCCCTGATGTCTCCAACAGCGGGAATGCAAAACCTACCGTGGTACTTCAAAGTACCCGCATCATCAATAGAAAAATCCGGCAACTCCCCTCTCTCAGTCCTAAGGTACAAGTGCAGAAGATCCGGATCATCCTTCTGGTGCAACCTGGTAAGTGCAATCCAAGACGGCTCTGCCACTACCAAACTGCTCTGCATGTCACAGCATCCCATGGAAATGTCCATCAGGAGGAACTCTTCCCCTAAACGATTGACGGTGAGATTAAAGATCTTCCCCGTCTTCCGGCTCAGGGCATCGGCCACCACATTGGCCTTGCCCAGATGATACTGTATATCCACATCAAAATCGGCCACATACTCTAACCAACGCAGCTGGCGCAAATTCAGCTCCTTCTGGGTGAAGACATACTTGAGGCTTTTATGATCGTTATATATCTTGCACTGAGCACCATAGAGTAAATGCCTCCACAGCTTCAGGGCAAAGATCACTACTGCGAACTCAAGATCATGCGTAGGGTAGTTCCTCTCATGAGTCTTCAGTTGCCTCGACCCATACGCAATCACCTTCCCTTCTTGCATCAACACACCTCCGAGCCCAACATGCGAGGCATCCACATACACATCATAGTCCAAGCCCTCCGTAGGCAATGCCAAAACAGGAGTAGAACACAACCTGTTCTTCAGCTCCAGAAAAGCCTCCTCGCATTTCTCGCTCCAAATGAACGCCGCATTCTTCTGCGTCAGCTTAGTCAAGGGCGCTGCCAATGTAGAAATGCCCTCCACGAATCTCCTATAATAGCCGGCCAACCCCAAGAAGCTCCTAATCTCCTTAGGTGTGCTCGGCCTATGCCAATCCATCACTGCAGAAATCTTTTTTGGGTCAACCGAAATGCCGTCTTTGTTCACCACATGACCTAGAAAGGAAACCTGGGACAACCAGAATTCACATTTACTCAGCTTGGCGAACAACTAATATTCTCTCAAAGTAGATAAAACCAATCGCAGATGCTGCTCATGCTCCTCAGCACTGCGAGAGTAAATCAGAACGTCGTCTATAAATACGACCACAAACTTATCCAGAAAATCCTTGAACACCCGGTTCATCATGTCCATGAATGCTAATGGCGCGTTGGTCAAACCAAATGACATAACCAGGAATTCAAAATGCTCATGCATCGACCTAAAAGCAGTCTGTGGAATGTCCGACTCACGGATCCTGAGCTGATGATAGCCTGAACAAAGGTCGATCTTGGAAAACACCGTGCTACTATGCAACTGATCAAATAAATCATCGATCCTCAGCAGAGGGTGCCTGTTCTTAATGGTAACTTTGTTCAGCTCCCTATAATCGATGCACAGCCTCATCAATCCATCCTTCTTCTTCACAAATAGAACAGGAGCACCCCAAGGCGACGAACTCGGCCTGATAAAACCTTTAGCCAACAACTCGTCCAACTGGACTCGCAACTCCTCCAACTCACGAGGGGCCATCTGATACGGCGCCTTAGCAATAGGACGCGTACCTGGTTCCAAATCAATCACAAACTCAACATCCCGCACGGGAGAAAGACCAGGTAGTATTGGGTACATTATAATATATGTACCGGATTTGAAGAAGCCTAACCCTACTCAATAATATACATCATGGTGTATTTGATGTGCTTTGAGTTTTTATGTGCAGGTTAAGTAATTGCAGGAAAGGCATAAAAGTTTCTAAGTCCATGTGTCGACACCTAGAGGTGAAGTGTCGACACTTATGAAGGCTTGTGTCGACACCTAGAGATGCTGTGTCGACACTTAGAGTAATTATGTCGACACCAGGAATGGCAGAGTCGACACCAGAAGAAAAGTGTCGACACATACAGGCTGTGTCGACACACAGTGAAGAATTGTCAACATAATCTGTGTCGACACTTAGAGGCAATGTCTACACTCAGAGAAACTTTGTCGACATCAAATGTGTCGACACCAGGAGGCTGTGTCGACACTCAGCAAACTTCAACAAAGTTAAAGTACTTGTGTTGATACAAAGGAGATGTGTCGACACTCAGCAAGTTTCAACACATGAAGACATGTGTCGACACAAAGGAGATGTGTCGACACTCAGCAAGTTTCAACACAAGAAGGCATGTGTCGACACAAAGGAGTTGTGTCGACACTCAGCAGAATTCAACTAAGTATTAAAGAAGAAGTATTTGTGTCGACACACTCAACCAGTGTCGACACATTCAACAGAAGGCTTGTGTCGACACACAGAATCAGTGTCGACACATTCTGAAGAAGTAGTGTCGAGAAGCTGTTACAACAACACAAGGAGTTGTGTCGACACCATCAAGGCTAATTTGGACACTTAGTCTACTTGTGTCGACACTTAATCTATTTGTGTTGACACATAATGACTATCTGTCTCGACACTTTTAGACAGTGACAGTGATTTCAAGAAGTGACTGGATGAACTTGACAGCTGCCATTTCAACCGGTCAACTGCAACTGTCAGAGCCGTCAGAAGGTTGTTAGAAACCGGATCAACCAGTTACCTTGGAGGAAGACTATATAAAGACCTTTATCCTTCAACAGAGCAAAACGAATCACAATAAGAGAGGAGATTACAAACAGATTACAATCAAGAGATCTAACAACACAAAAGAAGAAGACCTTCAACAGAAGATCTAAGAAGTTGGAGAGAGAGAGCTCCTTCTAAGAAGAGCAGCTGCTGAACCGAGCTGCTAAGTAAGATTCAGATTGAGATCTGAATCTCAAGACAGAAGTTGATTGAAGATCATCTTCACAGGAGATTCAACCCTACTGTGTTCTAATTCAAGAAGCTTTGAAGAAAGCCAAGGGAGGTTGATCTCTGCCAAGTTCTTCCAAGAACTCATCAAGAAGACAGTTAACTCATCTCTCTCTTTCAGAGTTGTGGTTAATTACTTTGTATAATCAAAATTTCTATAGTATCTTGTATAGATCTGAGCTGTAAGCCTATTTTATAAAGGCTGAGTGTAGGAGACTGTGTGCTCTGAGTGTAGGTCTTGTTGAAGACTGAGGTAGGGCCTTGTGCTTGAGTTGTAGGAGACTTTGTTCTCTGAGTGTAGGTCTTGTTGAAGACTGAGTGGTAGGGCTTTGTGTCTGAGTTGTAGGAGTGGGGACACTCTGAGTTGTAGGAACCTGTTTGGGGTTCTGAGCTGTAAGATATGAGGATCTGAGGAGAAGTGCTGAAGTTAGGCCGAATCTAGTACTCTACTAGATAGGCGAAGGGAGAAAGTGGATGTACCCAGACCTTGGGGAACCACTATAAATACTGTGTGCACTCTGTGTATGTTTGCTTCTATGATTGTTGTGTTGTGATAGTTGTAGAATTGCATTTGCCGAACTAAATTTCTGCCTTAAATTTAAAAAATAAGATAAAGTTCACCTATTCACCCCCCCCCCCCCCCCTCTAGGTGTTTAGGCACTATTTCTTTCAAGTGGTATTAGAGGAAGGTTACTCAAAAAGGACATAACAGTCTGAGTAAGATCCTGTAGGCAGAATCAGAATAAACAAGAATCAAGAAAATGGGTTCTAGTGAGAATCACAAAGAGCTGGGGTCCATGAAATTGCCAATCTGTAGAAAAGAGATTTTTGGCATATGGAAAGAGAGGGTTAGACTCTTTATGGAAGCATCTGACCCAACAATATACATTACAGTCAAAAAAGGTCCATATGAGCCAATGAAGATATTCATTCTAGATGCAAATCAGAAAACTCCCAAGGACTTTTCTGAAATGACTAGAGATGAAATAATTTTGGCCACTATGGACAAGAGGGCCCAGAATATTATTGTTAGTGCAATTGATGATGCAACATTTCAGAACTTGATTCATTGTAAAACCTCTAAAGAAATGTGGGACACATTAATAGCTTACATGGAGGGATTAGAAGAAGTAAGACAAGACAGGAAGTCCTTGTTAAATCAGGAATATGAAAGCTTCAGACAAGGAAAGTCTGATAGCATTACAGAATGTTACAAGAAGTTCTATAGGATAGTCAATGAATTGATGTCCTATGGAAGATAATTCAGCAACTATGAGCTGAATGACAAGTTCTTAAGATCCCTGACTAAGGACTGGGACACCAAAATTTGTGTCATTAGGGAAATGGCCAAATTAGCTGATATTCCTCCTCCAACTTTGCTTGGAAAACTGCTATCTTATGAAATGCAGTTAATGGTTAGAAAGGAGGAAGAGAAGACTACTAGAGTGGAGCACAAGGAAAGATCTGTGGCCTTCAAGACTGAAGCCACTAGGAAGTATAGAAGCAAGTCTCCATATTCATCTCAAATAGTTGCTGAGGCTTGTTGAAATTTTTGAAGTGGAAGTGGTTGACGGGACAGGCCAGGCGGCCTGGCCGGACAGCTTTGGCGGACTAGGCGGACTGGGCGGACTGTGATGTGCGGCCTGGTGGAAGGTCTAGTGGAAAGCCGGCTGTCTTCTGAGCAGTTTGTTTGCATGGAGTCCGCGGACTGTGCGGCCTGGTTTCTGCGGATAGGGTGTTTGCTGATTGGCTTTGCCAAGGAGCGGCCTGAGCGGATGGAGGCTTGCGGACTGGTGCATTGCTCAGTGGCCGCGGGTGCAAGCTTGTGCAGATAGGCAGGTTGGCTCATGTTCGCGGGAAGCTTGCGTACTAGCGTGTCCGCGGTTTGGGCTGTTGCGGACTGGGCTTAGAGCTTGGCTGAGGCCTTGTCGAGCTCTGGTGGCACAGCAGGTGCTTTGCTGTGGAGATCGATTGGCGGATTGGTTTTGGAGTCTGGGGATGGCTGCTGCGATGGGGCGGGAGTGCGAGGAATTTGCGGACTGCTGGCGGTCTGTGCTTTGGTGTTTGGCGGACGGGTGTTTGTGTCCGCCATGCTCGCATTGGCCTTTATGGCTTTTGGACCTGGTCACACTCTGTGCCAAGTTCATGGTGTATGCCATATCCGCCAAGTCCGCTGTGACCGAGCGGACTGTTGTTGTCTGCCTTTGGTCGTGGACTTGTGGCGGATTGAGGTGTGAGTCTTGCGGACTGCCTCGGGTTACTGCGGACAACCATTGAAGGGGGTTGCTGTCCTGCAATGGTTGGAAGCTTTGCAGGCTGATGCCTTGTCCGCATAGCTTGGGCGGACTGGAGAGGGTTCGTCAATGTTTGCCTTGCTCCTGACGGTTTTTCTTAGTATCCGGCTAAGTCCTTGCGGACTCGGCGGACGGTGTTTTTCTATCGCGCGTGCTGGGGCGGTGTCTCTATCTCTAGGGAGGTGACCACACTCCTCTCCTCGCCTATAAATAGGACCCCCCTAGCACATCTACAGTAACCTGAAAAACTTGAGTGTACAGTAAGTTGGGTTGGGCGAAGTGCTGCGGTCTCAGTTTGTCAGTCCGCGCGGATTGATTCAGTGCTGACGTTTGCTGTGTGCAGGTCGCGCTGGTTGCTTCAAGGAGCCAGGAGTTTGGTCGTGACTTCGGTCAAGTACTTGGAAGTGTGCGGTCTCTGCGGACTCAGTAGGAGGTCGCTCTGCGGCTTGTCAGCTCTATTTCATCTTTGCCAGCTTCAATAACCTGTCCGCCGGCTTCAGGCGGGTAGGGGGTGTTCCTCAGTTCAGCTTCAGCAGGAGACGAATAACGGTGTGTCCGCGCGGCCTCGCGGCTTCGGCGGACTCCGTGGCTATTCGGCGGATTGCAGCTAAGTTCGGGCGATCTTAGCGGACTCGGCGACCTCGGCTGTCTCGGCGGACTCCGGTGCTGTCCGCCCGGCTTGGATTTTTTGGTGCTTTCTGTTTACAGCTGTTATACTAGCAAAATCATGTCTCGCTATGTATGCCTCGTGGTGTAAAGAAGTGAATGAATAAAAGACCTGCTTGTGCTTCCATTGTTTGTTGGGATTAACCTTTGTTCCTTGGTTTTCCGCTGGTTCAACGTGAGAACTGGGTAGTTCCGAAGATATTAATTTGGCGTTTGGTCTATCTTGCTGACCACATTGATAAAATTTAACATGGTATCAGAGGGAGGTTCAGTTGCGTGAGAGGAAGTCAGCCAGTGTTGTTACTCAGTGATTGAGTGGTGATCAACCTGTGTTGTTGCTCGGAGCTGCTGAAAGGTTGCCAACAGGTGTTGTAATGGAAGGGAGCTTTGCAAGAGGTCTTGGCATTGAACTCTTAATGCCGACTAACTTCAAGAAGTGGAAGTCGTGCATGAAGAGCTATCTTCTTGGCGAGGAGCTGTGGGAAGTCGTCGGTGGTGACGACAGGTAGGAAGTCACTGCTGCTTTCGGTACTGCTGAGCAGGTTAGGCTCTGGAGAAGAACAAATGCTAAGGCAGAGTTCATTCTGAAGAGAGCCGTGTCTCCGGAATTGTTTGATCACATCGTTGGATGTGAGTCGGCTGCTGATATTTGGACAACCATTGATGAGTTGTTCAATAGGAAGAATGTGGCGCGGCTTCAGTTCCTGGAGAATGAGTTGGCCAGGGCAACTCAGGGAGACCTTTCCATCTCCAAGTACTTCTTAAAGATGAAGAGCTTGTGTGCTGAGCTGTCGGCACTGGATCCTGATGAGCCTATCTCTGCGGAGAAGATGAAAAGGCACATTATCCGCGGCTTGCGGAAGGAGTATGTGGCCTTTGTAACATCTGTTCAAGGGTGGGCTACTCAGCCGTCTTTGCTGGAGCTGGAGAATCTGTTTGCATCGCAGGAGAGCTTAGCAAGGCAGATGGCTGGAGTGAACCTGAATCAGGAAGGCAGCGAAGCTCTCTTCTCAGGCAAGAAGAAAGGATGGGAAGGGAAGAAGAAGAAGAAGGTGCAGGTCGCTGGTGAGAAGGAGACTTCAACTTCATATCCGCCGGAGAGGAGCAATGCTTCTAAGGACTGGAAGAAGAACTTGAAGTGCTACCGGTGTCATCAGCGAGGGCACTTCAAGCGGGACTGCAAGGTCAAACTGCAGCCTGGGCATGCCGCGGGAAAGGAGGAAGCTTGCTCGAGAAGTGAAGAAGCAGAATGGGGCGGAGCTTTTATGACGGGCACTTGTGTCCGGGCCTTGTCTGCTGAGGACTTCAACGGCGAGTGGATCATGGACTCCGGGTGTGGTCATCACCTCACCGGAGACAAATCGAAGTTCACCTCCATGCAGGCTTACTCAGGTAATGAAGATATTATCACTGCTGATAATAATGTTTATGCAGTAGAGAAAGAGGGGGTCGTGTCTTTGGGTAGTGATCAGGGGCCACTCACGTTAAGGAGTGTGTATCACGTGTCGAGCATGAAGAAGAACCTCTTCTTGGTGACCAATGCGGTGGACGCTGGGTATCACGTTCTGTTTGGGCCAACAGATGTGAGGTTCCTTCGCAACGTATCAGCTGTGAAGGCTGATGTTGCTCATGTAGGGAGGAGGGTGAAAAACTTGTTTGTTCTTTCCACCAGTGCTTATGTTGATAGAATGAGGGCCAATGATAGTGCTGCTATCTGGCATGAGAGACTGGGGCATGTTGGCATGGACAAGCTGAAGGCGATGGCTAGTAGAAGTTTGGTGAGGGGGTTGCCAAAGTTGTCCTCCTTTGGTGATGGGCATGTTTGCACGGGCTGTCAATACGGCAAGGCACATCGCCTTCCGTTTGATAAATCACAAACAAGGAGCAAGAAACCATTGGAGTGCATTCATGGTGACCTGATGGGACCGACGGTTACTGCCAGCCTTGGTGGAAGCAGATACATGCTTGTCTTGGTTGATGACTACTCAAGGTATACTTGGGTGTACTTCTTAAAGGAGAAGTCGGAAGCCTTCCGTTTGTTTGTGGAGTTTAAGGAGTTGGTAGAAGGCCGGCTTGGCTTGTGGATTAAGAAGCTTAGAACTGATAATGGGGGTGAGTTTGTCTCCTCCGAGTTTTCTAACTTCTGCAGGAAGCACGGGATCCAACGGGAGCTTACTTGTGCTCACACTCCACAACAAAATGGGGTAGCGGAGCGGAAGATCCGTCATCTGACGGAGACCTGTAAATGCTGGCTTCATGCTAAAGAGATCCCAAGGTCCTTTTGGGCGGAGGGGATGTCTTGTGCTGCTTATGTTATCAACCGCATGCCACTCAGCCCTATCAACATGAAGACTCCTATTGAGCTGTTGCTGAAGGAGAAGCCGAGTGTGGGGCACCTTAGGGTGTTCGGTTCAACTTGCTACGTGCATGTCCCGGATGCTTCACGAACAAAGCTGGATGCGAAGGCAAGGAAGCTTGTCTTTGTTGGCTACGATGAGCGGAAGAAGGGATGGAAATGCATGGACCCTGTGACGAAGAAGTTCGTGGTATCAAGAGACGTTGTCTTTGACGAGCTGACGTCATATGAAGGTGGCTCGGTTGAGCTAACCGGAAGTAGCAAGGTTGATGAAGCACAGGTGGTGGCTGCTGAAGGCTTGGAAGAGGAGCTTGCTGTTTCACCAACAGCTCCTGTTGCTTCTAACTCCGAGGCTGAGACTTCTGGTTCAGGAAGCAGGGGGAGCACTGCTCAATGCTTGCCCCAGGTAGGAGTGGAGCCCGAAGAAGCAACGGAAGCAGTGAGCAAGGAGCCGTTTCTTCGGAGATTGAAGAGGGTGGTTAAGCCACCGGCTCGGTACTGTGATGGGAATGCAGTGAGCTTTGTCTCTTACTTCTTTGCAGGTCCTCTGGATGAGCGAGAGCCTGCAACCTTCAACGAGGCCACTGGAGTGAAGGAGTGGGAAGGTGCCATGAAAGAAGAGATTGATGCTCTGAAGAAGAATGAAACCTGGGACCTTGTGCCCAAGGTTGATGGCATTACTCCGGTTACTTGCAAGTGGGTGTATAAGTTGAAGAAGAAGGCTGATGGGAGCATTGATAGGTTCAAAGCTCACCTGGTCGCTAGAGGATTCTCACAGCAGTATGGAGAAGACTATGAGGAGACATTCAGTCCAGTTGCGAAGATGACTTCAGTAAGAGTGGTGATCGCCTTGGATGCTAGCAAGGGATGGAGGTTGTGGCAACTCGATGTGAAGAATGCTTTTCTTTACGGAGAGATTGACAAGGACATCTTCATGGATCAACCGCTTGGTTTTGTCTCTGAAAAGCATCCGGACTATGTCTACAAACTCAGGAAGGCTCTATATGGGTTGAAGCAAGCTCCTAGAGCGTGGTATGGGAAGATTGCAGAGTACTTGTGATGTAGGGTTATCCGGAAATGAAGATCTTCGTGAAGCTAACACTCTCCCTACGCACAACACGTCGTAGATCTACCGCACCTACACAGCACCTATCGCCCACAATATTTCCTCGTCACAAAACGCAGCACAAACAACAAAGGAGGAATGGTCGACTCGAAAACAACGATCGGAAATTTGAGTCGGATTATTCCCCAAGAAAACACAAAGGTTGCCACTCCTTTTTGAGAGCAAGACCAAGGCTATAGGCCAAGATCCGCTCAAGCAAATAGGATCCACCCGATCCGGAAATAAAAGCCTTGCAACGGCGATTTCGATTCAAAACTTGCAGCGATTAAATTAAAGATCCGGAGAAAACGATGAGCGAAATCCACCACAACTAAAGAGAAGAAATCACACAAGGGAGGGGAAAGAGATTACCCAACCGGAAAACTTTCACACGAGATAACTGTGGGAGAATCACTCTCTCCACGGATCCACCGACGTCGCACCGAATGGTTTGCAACCTTCTTCCAAGGAGTCGCACCGAAGGAAGCCACGCCGGAGTCGCACCGAACGGGGATGGAGGAGGCAAGGCTTGGCTTCACACCAAATGGGAGGGGGCGGCTATGGACTTCTCCCTACTGTCGCCCCCACTTTTCTGATTATCTGAATGAGTCGCCACCTACGACTTTGCCTACGTCGAACCAGTATGTCCCCTCGTACTCCCATACTCGGATATCTCATGATTTTGTTTCTCCCCGCCAGGGCACTAGACCCGTTTTTGATCATAGGAGCGACTATAAGCCTCCCGCTAGATCCTTGCTCCACCCTGATCTCACTATTTCGAGCACTCGTACTCCAACCTTTAGGGAGAAAGAAAAGGTTAGGCCATCTGTCCCGCCACCAATCGTTGTCACTACTCAGAATGTTATAAAACCGCGGGTGAAGCCTAGGAAAGAAGTTAAGATTTGCAAGGAAGACGCTACATGTTATGCTTGTGGGTTGATTGGCCATTATGCTGTGGAGTGCCCCACTAAGCCTAGGGTTTTGGCTCTTTTAGCGTCGACGTCTAAGCCCGCCACTGAGGGCGATGTCAATTTTTCCGACGACTGTAGTGATGAAGAGGAGAGCGGATATCCTAGTGACTTGGATGATGATATCTCCCCTGAGATATCCCTCCCTGGGATTAACCCATTTCCCCTCGACCTTATTTCAGGCCCGTCTCCTAAGACCGTTGAGGGATCGTTCGTTGTACCTATTATATTGGAAGATGTACCTAACGAGGGAAGATTATTTTTGGATGATGTTAGCGCTGAGGACCCGAAAGAGGTTACTTTGATGTTATCTCCGTTGCCTGCAACCCCATGTGGAATAAAAAATTTGTCGGGTTCGATTTTGCCTCTTTTCGAGATCGTTACTGATTATGACTTGGCTGAAATATCTAGTGGGTTGGAAGACATTTCGACTGAGTTGGTAGAGTCCACCTGTGATGAATGTTTATCTGAGAGTGAGTTAGGTGATGACGATCCAGTTGAGTTTTCTATAAGGATGAATCCACTATTTGATCTTCCTCTTGATTTGGTGGGCTGGCACCCGGTGGATTTTCCTTGGACGTTAAATCCGTGTTTTGACGGTGAGTATGACTTAGCTCCTCCGGCATCGACCATGTCGACTCCCCTTCTGAGTCACTTGACTCGATTAGATGCTTTGTTAGGGACCGAGCTTGTCATTTCTTGTCCGAGCTATTTGGAGGTGCCTATTTATCTAGCTCCCTCGTTAGACTTACCTAGACAGATGTGTGTGGGCGAGCTGTTAGTTGTTGCGTTCGCTCCTGCCACTCCAGTTCCTAGATCTGACTATGCTTTTCCTAGGATGGGTCGTTCATCTGACCGCGTGGCGTTTGGTGAGGCTTTGTGTTGGACTGCTCGTGCTTCCTTGGCTCTGGGGATTTTTGATGTGGTGTCCCCTAGATACACTTATTTGCCAAGCCCGGTCGCACGTATTTATCCTCCACCTTTTGATGATCCGTGCATGCACACGTTAGTGAACCTAGTTGGATATGTTGAGTTGTATCGCACATGCGTCCTTTCAAATCCGGGAGCGTCCAAATCTCTAGTTGGTGGTGAGCATTTTTCGTTGGCATTTATTTATGACATTTTTCAATCAAAATTTAAAACTATGACGTTGGACTTGTTTTGTGGGCTATGCATTAGTGAGTGTCCGTATGCGGACAAGTCTTCGTCTGCGACTACGTGTGATTTCACGGCGACTGTGCCTTTTGATTTGGTGTCCTCACGACATTATTACCCATCAAATCAAATTGCACATATTTTTCATCCATCCTGGTACGATCTGCACGTACACATGTCGTCACCTTATGCCAGTGTCTGTGAGTTGCGTCACTTTCACGACTGTTCACCTCCGAGAGCTCCTGACTGCAGAATTGTTGATTCCAATTTAGTCTGGTTAGCCCACGAGTGGATACCTTTGGGTTCCGTAACAAAATTATTACGTTGGAGCGCCGATCCTTTCATGATCTTCAACAATTTTGGATTTAACGCAATTTTTTTGGATTTTTATGATGCAATCGGTGTTTCGCCGTGGTTCAATTTTTCGGATTTAATTTTGCATATCTTGTTTCCACCCGAGTGGTTTTCTCCGACGTTTCTCTCTTCCACTTCAGATTCTCTTGGGTTGAGAGGTGAGATTCTTTTCGTGTCGCACTTCCATTTGGGTTTCCTGGTCCTCGCATTGGATGGTAAGATCTGCACTGCTTTTCTTTATGCTGACACATCTACGAGGTTTCCTGTTGTTCTTGCTCATGACAGGTTTTGTTCTATTGCGGATGCCTGCACTGCTTGTACTGCCCCGTGGATGTCCGCTCTTGCTATGCTACCGGTGGCTGCTGCTGTCTCCTGCCCTTCTCTCCATGGCCACTCATCGGGGATGAGTGATTTTGAGCGGGGGAGGATTGATGGCGAGGATGCCCCGCCATTTGCTCGTGCCGACATGGAACTTGCTTTTGATCGCCGCCGCTACATGTTCGGGGACATTGATGGCCGTTGTCGCAACTGTCACCGCCGCCGCCGCCATCGCCGCCGCTACATGTTCGTAGACATTGATGGTCGTTGCCGCAACCGTCGTCGCCGCCTCCGCCGTCACTTCACATCATTTTGATTATAATGATATAACATTATAATCAAAATAATTTTGTTAAACAATTTTTGTCTTAAGATTTATAAGTTTATAATTTATAAATTTATAAATCTTATTAGGTGTTTTTTTCTTGTTATTTGTTGTTTTTATTAAGCATGAGTGGTTAGGATTAGATTAGATTTTGATGGAGGGTGGATGGAGAGGGTGTAATATTATATATATGTGTGAGGTATTGGAGAAGGGATTATGCTTGAAGAAAAAAAAACCCTAAGCTAAGGTGTGCGTGAAGCAGCCCCCATTCGGCCTGGCCGAACCTGAACCCGCGCCCCCTGGAATCGCAGGAAAAGCTGCTGCCACCGCCCCTCTTGGTGGCTATTCCCGCTGCTCCGGCGATCTCCTACCTCCTCCGGTGTGACTCCGAAGAAGGTGGCTCAGTTCTCCCATCCGGTGCGACTCCGGTGGACCCGTGGAAGTGTGACTCTTCCATAGTTATCTTTCTCCTCCTCTTTAAATTCAGATTTGGGTAACGAATTCCTTTCCCTAAAACTTGTGTAGTGATTCTTCTTGGGTTGTGAGTTTGGTGGAATTCTAGAATCAAATTTTATCCTAAATCTTGATCACATGTTGCATTCTAAAATCTGAAATTATATTGCTTTTATCTGAATTTTCTCGAAGGTTTTTGCAAGGATAGGTCCCCTTGGACGTTTGCAAACCGGGGTTGGCTTAGCCTTTGGTTTCGAATGGATCAAGAGGATTTGGTATATCCTCGTTTGATTTGGTTTTGAGGGCTGCATTTGGACTTTTTTTCGAATCGAATTTCTTAGTCCATAGCACTCTCCATGTGAATGGAAATGTGGTGATATGACACTAGATGTATGGCTAGGTTATGAAAATGTGTATGTGAATGTCTCGTGCAGGTTTGGATGGGAAATTCCCCCTTGTGAGATCGCAACATTATAGACGAAACTCTGCCGAAATTTTAAGTTTTACGCGCACACCACGTGTTCGTTCTAATTCCCCTTAGGAACCCCTTTGCCATTTCGTGCCTTAATCCCATTCCCGGGAGTGTGCTACATCAACTTGCAATTTTGTGGATACCTTGCTTCCAACTCGGATTCAAGCTTGTTCGTCAAGAAGAAGGGGGAGCTACGAGTCTTGGTCCTGCTGTATGTGGATGACATGATCATCACAGGTAACTCGGAGGGGGAAGTAGCAAGGCTAAGGGCTGAACTTGCTATACGCTTCGAGATGAAGGACTTGGGAGAGTTGCAACACTTTCTCGGTCTGGAAGTGGAGAGGAAGGAGTGCGGGGTTCTCATTAGCCAGAAAGGGTATGCTGATCGCATTGTGAAGCGGTTCGGCATGGGCGAAGGGAAGAAGTGCTCTACTCCACTGGAATCTGGGTTGAAGCTTCGACGAGATGAGTGAAGGGTTCTTCTTGATCCCTTGGTGTTCAGGGCTCTTGTTGGGAGCTTGATTTACCTGACGATTACAAGGCCGGATATTGCTTATGTTGTTGGCCGATTAAGTCGGTATATGGCTGAACCAAGGCAATCTCATCTAGTGGCGGCGAAGGGTATTCTGAAGTATGTCAAGGCTTCTTCTGACATGGGACTCCACTATAGAAGGGACTCGGAGTTTACGTTGCTCGGGTACACGGATGCTGACTATGGCGGTGATTCGGATGATCGGAGGTCTACTTCAGGTTATGTGTTCACTTGCGGTTCAGCTAGCATCTCGTGGTGTAGCAAGAAGCAGGACTCGGTGTCGGTTTCAACCACGGAGGCGGAGTATAAGGCTTCGGCCTTGGCTGCTCGGGAAGCCGTTTGGTTGAGGAGGCTTATAGAGGATGTTCATAAAGAAGTGCAAGGGCCTACTTTACTCCGGGGTGACAATGAGAGCGCTCTCAAACTGGTTAACAATCCAGTGTGTCACGCCAGGACCAAGCATATAGAGATTGATCACCACTTCATCAGGGAGAAGGTGTTGGAGGGGTCTCTGCTGGTCGGGCATGTTCGGAGTGAAGATAATCTTGCTGACATCTTCACGAAGCCACTGTCGAAGGGGCCCTTTGAATGCTTGCGTAGCTTGCTGGGCTTGGTCCCCACTTCCCACTTCAACGGGGAGTGTTGAAATTTGTGAAGTGGAAGTGGTTGACGGGATAGGCCGGGCGGCCTGGGCGGACAGCTTTGGCAGACTAGGCGGACTGGGCGGACTGTGATGTGCGGCCTGGTGGAAGGTCTAGTGGAAATCCGGCTGTCTTCTGAGCAGTTTGTTTGCATGGAGTCCGCGGACTGTGCGGCCTGGTTTCTGCGGATAGGGTGTTTGTTGATTGGCTTTGCCAAGGAGCGGCCTGAGCGGATGGAGGCTTGTGGACTGGTGCATTGCTCAGTGGCCGCGGGTGCAAGCTTGTGCTGATAGGCGGGTTGGCTCATGTTCGCGGGAAGCTTGCGGACTGGCGTGTCCGCGGTTTGGGCTGTTGCGGACTGGTCTTAGAGCTTGGCTGAGGCCTTGTCGAGCTCTAGTGGCACAGCAGGTGCTTTGCTGTGGAGATCGATTGGCGAATTGGTTTTGGAGTCCGAGGATGGCTGCTGCGATGGGGCAGGAGTGCGAGGAATTTGCGGACTGCTGGCGGTCTGTGCTTTGGTGTTTGGCGGACTGGTGTTTGCGTCCGCCATGCTCGCATTGGCCTTTATGGCTTTTGGACTTGGTCACACTCTGTGCCAAGTTCATGATGTCTGTCGTATCCGCCAAGTCTACTGTGATCAGGCGGACTGTTGCTGTCTGCCTTTGGTCGTGGACTTGTGGCGGATTGAGGTGTGAGTCTTGCGGACTGCCTCGGGTTGGTGCGGACAGCCATTAAAGGGGGTTGCTGTCCTGCAGTGGTTGGAAGCTTTGCGGGCTGATGCCTTGTCCGCATAGCTTGGGCGGACTGGAGAGGGTTCGACAATGTTTGCCTTGCTCCTGGCGGTTTTCCTTGGTATCCGGCTAAGTCCTTGCGGACTCGGCGGACGGTGTTTTGCTATCGTGCGGGCTGGGGCAGTGTCTCTATCTCTAGGGCGGTGACCATACTCCTCTCCTCGCCTATAAATAGGACCCCCCTGGCACATCTATAGTAACCTGAAAAACTTGAGTGAACAGTAAGTTGGGTTGGGCGAAGTGTTGCGGTCTCAGTTTGTCAGTCCGCGCGGATTGATTCAGTGCTGACGTTTGTTGTGTGCAGGTCGCGCAGGTTGCTTCAAGGAGCCAGGAGTTTGGCCGTGACTTCGGTCAAGTACTTGGAAGTGTGCGGTCTCTGCGGACTTAGCAGGAGGTCGCTCTGCGGCTTGTCAGCTCTGTTTCATCTTTGTCAGCTTCAATAACTTGTCCGCCGGCTTCAGGCGGGTAGGGGGTGTTCCTCAGTTCAGCTTCAACAGGAGACGAATAACGGTGTGTCTGCGTGGCCTCGCGGTTTCAGCGGACTCCGTGGCTATTCGGCGGATTGCAGCTAAGTTCGGGCGATCTCAGCGGATGCGGCGACCTTGGCAACCTCGGCGGTCTTGGCGGACTCCGGTGATGTCCGCCCGGCTTGGATTTTTTGGTGCTTTCTGTTTACAGCTGTTATACTAGCGAAATCATGTCTCGCTATGTATGCCTCGTGGTGTAAAGAAGTGAATGAATAAAAAGACCTACTTGTGCTTCCATTGTTTGTTGGGATTAACCTTTGTTCCTTGGTTTTCTGTTGGTTCAACGTGAGAACTGGGTAGTTCCGAAGATATTAATTTGGCGTTTGGGCTATCTTGCTAACCACGTTTGGGATATTAATTTGCTGGGCTATCTTAAGATCCCTGACTAAGGACTGGGACACCAAAATTTGTGTCATTAGGGAAATGGCCAAATTAGCTGATATACCTCCTCCAACTTTGTTTGGAAAACTGCTATCTTATGAAATGCAGTTAATGGTTAGAAAGGAGGAAGAGAAGACTATTAGAGTGGAGCACAAGGAAAGATCTGTGGCCTTCAAGACTGAAGCCACTAGGAAGTATAGAAGCAAGTCTCCATATTCATCTCAAATAGTTGCTAAGGCTGTGACAGATAATTCAGAAAGCAAGAATTCAGATAGCAGTGAAAGTGATGAAGATTTTGCAGCTTTCACTAGGCATTTTCAAAAGTTTCTGAAGAAGAAGCAGTGGAGGTCTAAGCCTTCCACTTCTCAGCCAAAAGATGACTATTATCAGAAAAGAAAGTCATCAAGGAATGACAGAAGCAGATCCAAGCCAAACAAAGCTACATCTTCAAAGATTGTGTGTTATTGCTGCAATAGACAGGGACATGTAGTGGTTGACTGTCCTGAAAAGAGGAAGGAGTCAGCTGACAAAAAGAAGACACAGTTTAAGGGCAAAAAGGAAAGGTCCTTTATTGCTAAGAAAGACAAGAGTCTGACTGATCAGTCATCTTCAGAAACAGAATCAGAAGCTGAAGCCTATATTGGATTATTTGCTGAAGAGGAAGAAGATGAGTTCATGCAGCTAATGAATTCAATTTATGAGCATGAGGACAATCAGTGCAAAGGGATGATGGCTTTATCTGAAGGAGACAAAATCCAGGATCAGCCTGGACCAAGTAAGGTACAAAGTTGTTCTTCTAGTTCAATTTCTAGTACTGGGTCAGAATCAGATACATCTGCATCAAGTGATGTGGGTGGGTCTGAATCTGAAGGAGATATTCATCAGTTAATTGATGAATATAGGGACTTGTTGCAGGCCTTGAAGAAAAGCAAAACCTTAGCCAAAACTCAGGCAAAGGAGATTGCTAGTCTTAAATTGGCTGCTGCTGATTCAGACAAGTTGTTTGATCAGAAACTGAATGAAATAGCCAGGCTGAAGAACATTACTGTTATTCAGATGGGTACTATTACATTTAAGAATGATCAAATTAAAAATCTGGAGGCTAGACTTCAGAAGGAGAGAGAGATTGTAGTAAGTTTTTCTAAACCAAAATCTGTTTTACCTTTGATAGATGAGTTTGTACCTCATAATGGTAAAACTGGATTGGGGTTTACAAAACCTGCCTGGACAGCTAGGTCCAAATCTACGGGCAAAGCCCCAGCACTAAACAAGAAGCCTGCAGTAGATAATTCAGCAAGGGTTGTACCTAAACAATGGTACAACAGGTTTGAGTGCTGGTGTTGTGGCAAGATAGGACACTTTGCCATAGATTGTTTGCATAATTCAAGTGTCAAGGAGAGTAGCAAACTGCCTGCTAGAACAACTACAGGTATTTTTGTTAAAGGTCAGACTAACCTGCACCAAGGACCCAAGAATTATTTGGGTTCTAAGGTTAAGTAATCTGTTTTGCAGGTGAGTCTAAGTGGTCATGCCCCTATATGGTACTTGGATAGTGGATGTTCCAGGCACATGACTGGAACTAGGGGGTTGCTGAAGGACTATACACCAATCAAGGATGGCCCTAAAGTTACCTTTGGTGGTTCAGAAAAAGGAATCATCAAAGGCTTTGGTAACATTTCTAGTAACCAAATTACAATTACTCAAGTGGCTTATGTAAAGGGTTTGAAACATAACCTCATTAGCATAAGTCAACTGAGTGATTTAGGATATAACATCTCATTTGTCAATGATGGTTGTCATATCAAAAGGTCAAGTGATCAAAAGATCATTCTGACGGGATATAGGAAGAGAAATGTCTATTGTCTTGACTTTGTATGTGAGAACAATGTTTCTCCTATTTGTCTTGTAGTTGATGAGAAAGTCTCACATTGTGTTAAATGGCACAAGAGTCTGGCTCATCTTAACTATAAGACAATTGGCCAACTCTTTAGCAAAGAGTTAGTGAGGAATGGTCCTTAGGTTAAGTGTATAAAGGATGGGATATGCTCAGCTTGTCAAAAAGACAAGCAGACCAAATCCATCTTTCATAGCCTTGAGAACAAGGATTCTGTGAGGTGTTTATACCTCTTGCATATGGATCTTTTTGGTCCTATATCAGTTCACAGCCTAGGTAGGAAGGTCTACACATTTGTGGTTGTAGATGACTATTCAAGGTTTTCCTGGGTGTTCTTCCTTAGACAAAAATCTGAAACCCCAAGTATCTTATATAGTTTTGTTAAACAAATTCAGAATGAATTGGACAGTACAGTGGTCAAAATCAGAAGTGACCATGGCACTAAATTTCAGTCTGAAAGTATGACAAAACTGTGTGAAGAGTTTGGGATTTTTCATGAATTTTCTTCACCAAGAACACCTCAGCAAAATGGTATTGCTGAAAGGAAGAATAGAACCTTGATAGAGGCTGGTAGAACCCTATTGAGTGACACTTCTCTCACAGAATATTTTTGGGCTGAGGCAGTAAATACTGCTTGTCATGTGATCAATAGGGCTACTATCACCAAGAGCCACACGAAGACCCCCTATGAGATTGTGAAGGGCAAAAAACCAAATTTATCCTATTTCAGGATCTTTGGTTGCAAGTGTTATATACTTAACAATGGTAAGTCTTATCTAACCAAGTTTGCTGTCAAATCCCAAGAGGGGATCTTTGTTGGGTACAACAATAATAGTAAGGCTTATAAGGTCTACAACTTGATTACTCAAGTTGTAGAAGAGTCTGTTCATGTAGTTTTTGATGAAGCTAGACTCATTAACAATGAATTGCCAAGAAGTGTTTGTAGCTCTACAGGTGTAACGGAGAAGATGGACAAGCTTACCTTAACAGAAGGTCCTTCTGCAAGTCAGCAAGTGGAAGATGGTGGCTGTTGTCCAGGGGGAGTAAAAGATACTCCTGATGCTGAAGAAGACCAAGAGATGCAGCTAAATGAAGAGACTAAAGGTGTACAACCTGAAGACAGGCTGCCTCTAGTAAATAGGCATTTAAAGGATCATCCAGCCAATCAAATAATTGGAGATCCCAGACAAGGGGTGCAAACAAGGAGCAGGAATCTAAGTACAGTTCTTTACTCCAATTTTCTATCCCAAGTTGAACCAAAGAAGTTTGAAGAAGCAATCCTAGACCCTCATTGGATTGAGGCCATGCAAGAGGAGCTGAATCAATTCAAAAGATGCAAGGTCTGGGAGCTAGTTCCTAAACCCAAGGATCATAACATTATTGGAACTAAGTGGATCTTTAGGAACAAGTTGGATGAGAATGTAATCATCATAAAGAATAAAGCTAGACTTATTGCAAAGGGATATAGGCAGGAAGAAGGTATTGATTTTGATCAAACCTTTGCTCCAGTAGCAAGACTGGAAGCAATCAGGATGTTCCTTGCCTATGTAACATATCAAGGATTTAAGGTATATCAAATGCATGTTAAGTCAGCTTTTCTGAATGGAAATCTGAAGGAAGAAGTCTATGTAGAGCAGCCATCAGGTTTTGTTGATTCTATTAAACTTGATTATGTTTATAGACTTAGGAAGGCTTTGTATGGGTTAAAACAAGCCCCAAGGGCTTGGTATGAAACCCTGTCTAGTTTCCTCATTGAGAACAAATTCTCAAGGGGAAAAATAGACAAGACTCTATTCCTTAGGGAATCCAGAGGCAAGATTATCTTAGTCCAAATATATGTAGATGACATAATATTTGGGTCTACAGAAAGTAGTCTTTGCAGAAAGTTTGCAAAACTTATGCAAGGACAATTTGAAATGAGCAATATGGGGGAACTTAAGTTCTTCTTGGGTCTCCAAGTTAGACAGACTGAAGATGGATTATCCATATGTCAGTCTAAGTTCACCCTAGAGTTGATAAGGAAGTATGGTATGGAATCATCCACTACCATGAAAACTCCTATGGGGTCAAGCATGTCTCTAAGCAAAGATGATGTAGGGAAACCTGTAGATGAAACTTTGTATAGAGGGATAGTTGGCTCCCTACTGTATTTGACTGCTAGTAGAACAGATATCATGTATGCTACATGTGTCTGTGCTAGGTACCAAGCTTGCCCTAAAGAATCTCATCTGACAGCAGTCAAAAGGATTTTGAGATATCTTAAGGGCACACCTTATCTAGGCCTTTGGTACCCTATGAATGGAGATTTTGTACTGACAGGTTATTCAGATGCAGATTTTGCAGGCTGCAAGGAAGATAGGAAGAGTACTATAGGAACCTGTCAATTTCTAGGTGGAAGGCTGGTGTCATGGAGTAGCAAGAAGCAGACCAGTGTGGCTATCTCCACAGCTGAGTCAGAATATATTGCTGCAGGAAGTTGATGTGCACAACTCTTATGGATTCAACACCAGCTAGAAGATTATGGTATTCAAGTAAGTAGAACACCTTTATTTTGTGATTCTACAAGTGTCATTTCTATTGCAAATAATCCTGTCTCGCATAGTAGGACTAAGCACATAGAAATTAAATATCATTTTCTTAGAGAACATGTAAAAAAAGGAGACATTTCCCTAGAGTATGTTAAGACAGATAATCAGTTAGCTGATATGTTTACTAAGCCCCTAGATGAAACCAAATTCAATAAGTTTAAAATTGAATTAGGAATGATAAACTTAGAATAGTTTAAAATTGGCTAAGTAAAGTGGTGTCGACACACAGAGTTGTCTGCGTCGACACATAGAAGTGGTGTCGACATTTCAGAGAAATGGTATCGACACATCTAGACAGTAAGTGTCGACACTTCAGAGAATTAATGTCGACACATGCAGAGTAGGTGTCGACACATCCAGGGTGTTGTCGACACTTAGGATTTACACAGAATTCGTTGAGTAGAGTTTCGACTAATCGTCGAGCTGAGATGTATAAGTGTCGACACATATATTCTGTCGACACATAGATGTCGAGACATTAGAAGTAAGTGTCGACACTTTTCAACAATGTCGACACATTTCAAGTATTTTGACGCGCCTTTTCACCTTCAATTTTAGAAAGGTATAAATAGGTCTTCACCATTGTTTGTCGAGACGCTCACCATAGTTTTTGAGACCAAATTTGTGTGTCGACATTTCTCTTCTCTAAATTCAAAATTTCTTCAAACCCTAATGACGCCCAAGCTAGAAGAGAACATCAATGAAGGTTATGAGCTCGTGCGACACGCCTTTGATGACGCGGAATAAGAAATCCAAGGTGTGGTAACCCTAGTTGCAGAGACTGGGTTAGAGTATCTTGTTTCCGAACCAATCAAGATATGGAAGAAGGAGGTCCTCGAATTCATTACGGGAGCTACACTTGATGAATCTGGACTCAAGATTAAGTCCAAAGTTCATGGGGCAAAAGTAAAAATCACTTAGAAAAGTCTAAGAAAGATTCTACATCTCCCTAGAACTAAAGAAGAGGAAGATGTACATGCATCAAAGACAAGGGAGGCACTGGCATGGTGTGGACTTGATTCAAGCATGAAGATTGGATTAGTTTTCAATAGGAAAGGCATGAACATGCTGGGCAAGTTCTTGTCTGAAATAGTTGGCAAGGTAATTCTGAGCAAGCCTGGTGGGCATGATAGAATATCAGCTCACATGTTCAGTTTGATGACCAGGATAATTTTCCAACTTAAAACTGATTGGTCAGTAGTAATGTTTGATAAGATAAAGGAAAGTCTAAAAAATCCCAATCTGGGTAGGATTCTGAGTTTATACTTAGCTGGAAGTATCCCTGAAGTGATGAACCAAGCTGCTGGATCTAAGATAAACCATATGAGGAGAATGGATGTTAGAATTATCTCAAGGTGGGATAGAGTGTTGACAAAGGAAATGCCAACTCCAGAAAAGGAAACACCTCAGAAGAAGACGAAGAAGAAAGCCATTGTGGCTCCTGAATCCTCAAGTAGCTCAGAGGAGCAGGTGGTTTTTAGTTCTGATGATGGAGAGGATGGCAATGCTGGACAGTCACCAGCAAGACAAGAAGATGCACAGAGGCAGGCGGAGCTACCATCAGCTAGCCCTATTCACCTGGATCCACTCCAGGGGGAGCCTCCACATGTGGATGAGCCAACTCAATTAGATAGTTAAAGGGCTACCCAAACAATTCTTGAGGTAATCAATAAAGTTAATCAATCTTTTTTAAATATTGAGGATGAAGTATTGACTGAATCATTACTTGATGTTGATCAGCCATCTCAGATACATAGTCAACCACAGGATGTGGTCATGGAAGACACATCAGTTATAGAAAATGCTCCTGAGATAAAAGATTCTCCTGTACAACCTCAACATGAGTTTACACTAGAAGAGCTGTTCCCTGATCTTTTACAGACTGATTTTGAGGGAGAGAAAGCTGATGTTGAGGGGGAGCCAGCTAATATTGAGGGGGAGCATGTAGAGGAAACTGCCAGAAATGAGACTGAAGAGCAAAGGAATGCTGAGGAGCTACCAAGGACTGATAAGGATTTACCTCCTAGTCCTAAGGACAGGGTAGACATTGCCAGTACTTCTGCTTCAGAGGATGAAGAGGCTGCTAGAGCCAAGAAAAGAAAGTTCCAGGTCTTCAAGAGAAGAAGCCAGACCTACAAGAAAGCACTACAAACCATAGTTCCTCAACAAGCCCCAACTGCTGACTATAGTTCTTTGTTGGTGGATTTGCAAATCAAGCTAGATGAGCAAAGAAAGGCTATGGAAACTTATATGGATGAGCACCATAAGGAGCTACAATTTTCCTTAGCTCAAGACATAAAGTCCATAAGATTTGAAGTGAATCAACACAAGAAGGAAATAACTGATTGTTTCCATAAAGGAGGAAATGCAGTGGTCTATCTGGCTACTCATCAAGAGAACATAAAGAAATAGGTTGATGACATGGCAGTAAAACAAGGATATGTCCTAGAAAATCAGATTATGATGAATGATAATCTGACTGCTTCTCATAATGTCATTGTCAGTGAAATGAAAAATATAGCAACTGCCCAGACTGTTGTAAGTGTTACTGCCAAAGAAGCCTTTGATAAGCAATTACAAGAAAGCCTCACTGTTGTTAAAACTGTCATTGAAGATTCTCAAAAGGCTATTACTCACAAGCTACAAAGGTTAAAACCTTTTTATAAAGATGGAGTTACCTATTTGAATGCTCAAATCAGATTCCAGAAGGATGATTTTAGAGATCATATAGAAAGAGAAGTCATAAAGGGGGAGAGGGTATTAGTCAAAGAAGGCTCTGACCATGCTAAATGGATTTCAAACAGCATCAGAGCTACCCTTGGATATTCACCTTTATGTGATGATGATAATGTAGCAGAGTCTGGAATAAATCTTGCATATTTTGGAGGAGAGCAAGCTGAAGTAGCTCAGGTGATCTATCCTCCTGCAGATTTTGACATGATACATCAGGAGGTACAATCTATGTATAGTCCTCCTGAGGGTAATCAGAATGTTATTCTTGAGAAAGTAGTACAGCCTGTACTAGAGACAATATTAAAAGAGCAAGAGGTATTATTAAAGGAGCAAGAAGCCCAATTATCTAAGAAGAGGTTCAGAGAACAAGCTGAATTAAGGCCAGATTTTGAGCAATGGAGCCCAACCTCTAGGAATATCATATTGACTGCTTGTAAGGCTGCAAAGGATAATTTCCTAGAGAGGGGCAAATGGTATTCTGACCTGGAATGGAAAAAACATGAGGTTAGGCAAGAGGCCATAGTACAATACAGAAGGAAGGCTAAATTAGGGAAGCTACCTCCTAATGCACAGGAGCCTAGCAAGTATTTCCCTAAGCCTTATCATTATTTTGAGAGACAGAAGATAAGGGCTGAAGAACAGAAAAAGAAAGATCTTAAGGGAAAGAAGCCTGCTGATGACAATGATGCTCCAGTTCAAGCAAAGATTCAATCTGGAAAGGGCATTGTTATCAAGGAGCAAGAGCAGCCATAGGATAGAATTTTCTTAAGTTTACAACCTTGTAATCATTTGCGTTAAACTTCATGTAAACTTTTGATTAATAAAACGTTTGGAAGTTGTAAAAATAATGTTTAATATTCAATTTATTACATTGTTATTATGAGATAATTGTTTATACATGTTTTGTTTATACATGTTTAATATTTACCCTGTCATATAATACTGTTTTACATCATACTGAGAATTTCTTATGTATGGGGTATATCATTGACTAAGGGTTATGACTTCTCCAAATAGGGGGAGATTGTTGGGTACATTGGAATATATGTACCTGATTTGAAGAAGCCTCACCCTACTCAATGATATACATCAAGGTGTATTTGATGTGCTTTGAGTTTATATGTGCAGGTTAAGTAATTGCAGGAAAAGTATAAAAGTTTCTAAGTCCATGTGTCGACACCTAGAGGTGAAGTGTCGACACTTATGAAGGCTTGTGTCGACACTAGGAGTAATTGTGTCGACACCAGGAATGGCAGAGTCGACACCAGAAGAAAAGTGTCGACACATACAGGCTGTATCGATACACAGTGAAGAATTGTCAACATAATCTGTGTCGACACTTAGAGGCAGTGTCGACACTCAGAGAAACTTTGTCGACATCAAATGTGTCGACACCAGGAGGCTGTGTCGACACTCAGCAAACTTCAACAAAGTTAAAGTACTTGTGTCGACACAAAGGAGATATATCGACACTCAGCAAGTTTCAATACATGAAGTCATGTGTCGACACAAAGGAGATGTATCGACACTCGGCAAGTTTCAACACAAGAAGGCATGTGTCGACACAAAGGAGTTGTGTCGACACTCAGGAGAATTCAACTAAGTATTAAAGAAGAAGTATTTATGTCGACACACTCAACCAGTGTCGACACATTCAACAGAAGGCTTGTGTCGACACACAGAATCAGTGTCGACACATTCTGAAGAAGCAGTGTCGAGAAGCTGTTACAACAACACAAGGAGTTGTGTCGACACCATCAAGGCTAGTGTGGACACTTAGTCTACTTGTGTCGACACTTAGTCTATTTGTGTCGACACATAATGACTATCTGTCTCGACACTTTCAGACAGTGACAGTGATTTCAAGAAGTGACTGGATGAACTTGACAGCTGCCATTTCTACCGGTCAACTACAATTATCAGAGCAGTCAGAAGGTTGTTAGAAACCGGATCAGCCGGTTACCTTGGAGGAAGACTATATAAAGACATTTATCCTTCAACAGAGCAAAACGAATCACAATAAGAGAGGAGATTACAAACAGATTACAATCAAGAGATCTAACAACATAAAAGAAGAAGACCTTCAACAAAAGATCTAAGAAGTTGGAGAGAGAGAGCTCCTTCTAAGAAGAGCAGCTGCTGAACCGGGCTGCTAAGTAAGATTCAGATTGAGATCTGAATCTCAATACAGAAGTTATTGAAGATCATCTTCACAGGAGATTCAACCCTACTGTGTTCTAATTCAAGAAGCTTTGAAGAAAGCCAAGGGAGGTTGATCTCTGCCAAGTTCTTCCAAGAACTCATCAAGAAGTCAGTCAACTCATCTCTCTCTTTCAAAGTTGTGGTTAATTACTTTGTATAATCAAAATTTCTGTAGGATCTTGTATAGATCTGAGCTGTAAGCCTATTTTATAAAGGCTGAGTGTAAGAGACTGTGTGCTCTGAGTGTAGGTCTTGTTGAAGACTGAGGTAGGGCCTTGTGCCTGAGTTGTAGGAGACTTTGTTCTCTGAGTGTAGGTCTTGTTGAAGACTGAGTGGTAGGGCTTTGTGCCTGAGTTGTAGGAGTGGGGACACTCTGAGTTGTAGGAACCTGTTTGGGGTTCTGAGCTGTAAGATCTGAGGATCTGAGGAGAAGTGATGAAGTTAGACCGAATCTAGTACTCTACTAGATAGGCGAAGGGGGAAAGTGGATGTACCCAGACCTTGGGGAACCACTATAAATACTGTGTGCACTCTGTGTATATTTGCTTCTATGATTGTTGTGTTGTGATAGTTGTAGAATTGCATTTGCTGAACTGAATTTCTGCCTTAAATTTAAAAAACAAGATAAAGTTCACCTATTCACCCCCCCCCCCCCCCTCTAGGTGTTTAGGCACTATTTCTTTCAGGTAGGTCATCAGGAGAAACATCAGAGAAACCACGAACAACAGGAATATCCTCGAAGCACGGTACACTAACAGCAGTCCCAACCACCGAGACCAAACAATCAAAACAGTCAGAATGAAACAGTTTCTGAGCTCATACCGCAAAAATGATAGGAGAATCCTTGCACGGATCATCATGCACACTTCCAGGCTGACCATTGTCCCTGATGAAGTCCAAGCGCTTCCCTTTGCACTGAATAACCGCATCATACTTTGACAACCAGTCTATGCCCAGAATAACATCGAAGTCCTCTAGATCGATCATCTTCAAGTCTGCCTTCGCAAGAAAGTCCCCCAACAAAACAGGGCAATCCAAAATGCCCAAATCTGACAACACAGATTCACCAGATGGGAACTTGACGTGGAAGGTATCACGAACTTGATCTAGAACCAACCGATAACGCTCTACAAAAGCTCTAGCCACAAACGAGTGGGTAGCGCCGGAGTCGAACAGAACACGCGCCCAGCGGTTCTTCACCTTAAATTTCCCTATAGGAGTATATATAAACAACTAAGGAACTACCAAAACAAAACTATAACCATTCTAGCAAATAAAACTTTCAGGCTAGGAAAACGACTAAACTGAGATGACCTGAGTCAAAGTCTGAGCCTCCTCGGAAGAGATCATGTTCAGCTTTCCTTTGCCCTTGTCCACACGCTGAGGCAGAGGTAAACCCTGAAGTGGAACTGCTTGTAGAATGGGCTGGACCTGAGGACACCTTGTCTTGATATGTCCCTTCTGGCCACACTGATAACAGACTCTATCCTTGGACCAGCACTGGGCAGCATCATGCCCGGGTCGCTTGCACACAGAACAGGGAACATCCTTCCTAGGAGCACCTTGAATGGTATGAACTTGCTCCTTCTTTTGAGCTCCCGCCTTCTTGAAACACCTCTCAACCGGGTGACCTGACCGGCCATAGAAGCTACACACCACCTTGCTCTTCTTTCCTGAAGCAGCATCAAGTACCTAGGGGTTCTTCTCTTCAGCAGACTTCCTCTTGTCCCTCCTCATTTGTTGGCCTCTATTCTTTGCGGTCTCAATTTCCTCCACTTTCAAAGCAGCCTCCACTACTCTTGCATATGTCACCGATCCATAAGCACTGGCTAACTGCTGAACCTCGCTACTCAAGCCACCAAGGAACCGCTTGACTCGATCTGCTTCAACACTCACCAACCTAGGGGCAAACCGGCTCAACTTGTTGAACTCTATCTCATACTCACTGACCGTGAGTTGCCTCTGCTTCAGGTGAAGGAAGTCGTTCATTAGTCGGTCACGCTCGACCGAAGGCAAGAACTTCCTCAACAGCATCTCCTTGAACAATGCCCAATAGCAACCGGCCACCAAGCTCTTCTTTTCCCTAAGCCACCAGCTCTTAGCCAAATCCTTTAGCTGATAGGCGGCCATCATCACTCTCTGATCATCTGCAACACCGGAGTACGAGAACATCTTCTCCATGGAGATCAGTCAATCATCTATGACCATGAAATCTGCCTTCCCATCATATATAGGAGGGCTAAGTCTCTGAAACTGAGAAATGAAGGCCATCTCCACTGGCACCACCACTGGAGGTCTCAGGGGAGCAGGAGGGGGAGGGGCAGCTGACCCCCCTGCAGGGCCTTGCACTCCCTGAGTCTGTCCTGCCACAACTGCCGCTAGAGACTGGATCTGGACCTGCATCTCCACCAACTGCCTGTTCATGGAATCGTTGCTCAACCACAAGCTCTCGATCACCGCATCACTCTGCGCTCCAGAAGTCTCACCCTCAGACAGAGGAGTCGACCTGGTCGAAGGACATCTCGCCATCCTAAAACCATATCAACATTAGTCAAATCCTAGTACAATAGTTGGAACTAACTACAAGTACAGACAATACATATATAAATATGATCTTAAAACTGCTAAACTTGCTCTGGGAGTTTATTTGAACAAAAATGATGTTATGCCTAACCTAGGATGGTTAACCACCATCATCTAACTCTTGTGCCTAGATCGGGAATGCATGAATTTATATTCTTTTTCTGATTTAAAACCATATGTGTACATATGTCATCCTGCAAATCTTTACCTTGGCATGTTGTGTTTATGCAATGTTATTCTATGCATGATTGTGCAATGCATTCTAAAAAGGCCCTAATGCATGTCATGAGCGGCATACGCATGAAAATGTTATGCATCCCATACTACATAACATTCTCATGCAACGAAAAAGAAACGTGCTAGTCGCATTCATGTGGTGAGGTTATGCATCTAAAACAACATAACCCTCACATGTTGCCCCTATGGTGGATCCATATACAGACACATATTATGCATCTCATACTACATAATATGCCCCGTATACTTCATGTTATGCTATGAGTGTAGTGTTCATGCTTCAGCCAAGACGTGCTGATGACATATCGGTGTCTGTATGATATGAGGCTAAACACCTAATACCTATAAGGAAAGGTTGCCCGACAAATTGTCAAGCAACCTCCCTCTGATACCAACTGTCACAACCCGCATTTTCTCCGAATTCAAGAAGTATCAGAGTAAGAGAAAAACACGCATCGTGATGCCACATCGAACAGGGGATAACTGTCGACGCTCAGGCGAATACCATCTAACTAGAGTATGAAAATTCATAAGTTTAATGATTTGAAAATCAGTTATATTTTTAAAGGTCGTACCCCTCGGCTCGGTGGATCACCTAATCCACAGATTAAAAACTATACTTATACGTAGTGGAAAATACTTTATTTATTTTTTTGACATCCTATGAGAGTGCAAAAGTGACCCCCGAGGTCAACTTATACTATGCAAGACTCTAGATTTATAGTATATTATAAGTAGGAAAATGATCTTTTTTACGTTACTTGGAAAGTAGTGTATGAGTTTTATTAAACATGTTGATCATGAGATATACTTATACTAGTGTTTTTTAGGTTTAAAAATAACTAGCAACCTAGCATAAAACATCCCAAGAGCAAGTAGACTATCTCCAGAAAAGGTAGCAGAAAAAGAAACATATCTAGTATCATAAGGTAGAACTACCAGTGGGCGCCAACAAACTGACACGAACTCACTGACAAGTATGTATGTCTGTAATAAAATAGGACAACTACCTCACAACAGCAAGAGAAAAATCCCTACAACTCAAGGGATCACCAGCAACACTATAGCAAAACTAGCCGTCTACTCGGCTACTAGTCAGAACCTGAGGCATTCAGAAAAGAAAAGTATACCTCAGCAAGTAAATCAAGAAAATCATAATTAGGGCATTAAATTAAAATGGAACAAGCGAGTAAGTAAACAAGACAGTTAAAGCAAACACTGTCCAAAGTAAACCAAAAGTACACTAAGTACCAAGCAACAACACCAAGCCCTGCTCATATCCTGCAGAGGCTATAAGGCAAAAGACAAGGAAAACTTGCCACAATATGCTGCATTCTACTAGGAAGAAACACCTAACAACCCTAATTTGTGAGTTAATGGCAGTAGTAAATAAAATGGACCTGAGTTGGTGACCAAAAACAGTCCCCCAAGCCAAACAGTTCCAAAAGAAAATTCACTATATCAGCACAAAATCACCACAAACTCAGCCCGTACCTGGGATAAAAAGGGTGATGGCCACAGCAATACCCAGCCCGTACCTGGGACTAAAACATAGCGGCCACGGCTCGTACACAAAACATCTCGCTCCTTTAGAGCTTCAAAATACCACTACCTGCCATAACCCACGATTCGGCCCTCAAAATAAAGGAAGAACGAAAGGCCGACCGGACATTTCCCCTAGGAGGTAATCACTCGGGAAGAAAAGTAACTGGAAAGAAATAAATTTCTGCCTACAGGAATCGTCGAACGCAGCTCGACGATTTTCGTCGAGCGCTGGAACAAAATCGTCGAACGCAGGAAAATCATCGAACACAGGCCACGGGAAATCGTCGAACTCCGTTCGACGATTTGCCGTTAAACGCAGACCACAAGATGTCGTCGTATACCGTCCATGGGAAATATCGTCGAACGTCGTTCGACGATTTTTCGATAAATGCAGGCCAAAGGAAATTACCGAGTTCCGTTCGACGATTTTGCGTTAAACGCAGGCCACAGAAAAATTGTCGAATACAGGCCACGGGATAAATCGTCGAATGCCATTCGACGATTTTCCTTTCTTCGAACAAAGGGCATGGGAAAAATCGTCGAACATCATTTGACGATTTCCCTTTCGCCGAACACTGACCACGGGAGAATCGTCGAACTCCGTTCGACGATTTCTGTCGGACCCAGAAGTAGGGCACATCGTCGAGCTCAGCTCGACGATAATCGTCGAACCCAGATCGACGATTTCCGTCTAACTGGCTGCATTGAGTGCACAGAAATCCTGCACCTCCAACTTCGTTCCCGACCATACTTCGTAGCCTAAATCGATCCTATTACTCGAAATATAAGAGTGAAAACCCACTATTACTAGTTCTAAGGTTGAAAGGCTAGATACTACCCAAACAGAGGTTCACAGGGAACAATTTGTATGATTAGCAGGGAACAATTTGATAAAACAAACAAGATTACAGCACTCCTGCCGAAGATTTGAGTTTCAAAACTTGAGAGAATGCAAACCGAAACATAAAGTGGCATAATGGTTTAAGATTAACATGCTTTTGACGGAAAAACGGAGTAAAGTATTAATCTCGGGAAACAGGGAAAATTATAGCAAATATGACCATGAAAAGGAGAAGAAAACTTGGCAAGGGTAGGAGCACCACTTGCCTTAAATTCCAACGATTTATCTTGCACAGCCCTTCCTCTCTCTCCCGGCTCCAGCCACAACAGCACCTAAACAGGATCCTAAGGTTTTAATGGCGGAAAAGGATCAAAGTAAAAATTCTGAGACCTCTAGAAACACCACAAAAATTGAATCTCTTACCGTAGGAATGAAGGTCTAGGAGAGAGCACTCCAAATCCTCTTTCGGAATCGAATTCCGCCCACTAACGCTCCCAAAATCGGCGTCTGAAGGGTATAGGGTTGGCGGTTTTACTTCCTCTCAACAGGCGACGGTTACTCTTACAAGGAAGGAGACAATGAATAATCTCGATTTTTGTCTAAGACTTTATATATATGCATGGATACGTCTTTTCAGCCTAAACTGCCACCTAAAAGCCATTCATTTCAAACTTTAAGATGAATTATTTGCATCCATTACTATTAACACAATCAAAACGACGCGAAAACCGAACCACCTCAGAATCCGACGAAATTCACATCGTAGCTAATTACCCACGCTACTAACGCAACGGCGAAGTCGAAATCAATTTTCGGCGAACAAAACTCGGGTTATCACTACCCGAAGCCAAAACACAAGCATCCCCCGAGAGGCCTCACCGGTCACAAAAATAGACCCGGCTTGCTAGGGGATCTTGCCAAAAAGGCTAACAATAACCACACAAGGAACCAAAAGAGCTAAGACCATGCGCTAACAAACGGCACATGCCGGAAACGCGTCAACGTAACGCCCAACGAGAATTAAATAATCCCAGAAAAATCGGGGCGTTACATATATCCCTGTTCCAGCAACTCTTGTGGTTACACTTTTAGTTCTGTCATTTCCTTTAGCGCTACTCGATATGGCGAGCGGGCCACAGGTTTTGTACCTGGCACCAACTCAATCGAGAAGTCAATCTCCCGCTGTGGTGGTAACCCCGGAAGTTCCTTCGGAAACACATCAGCAAACTCCAAAATAATCGGAACATCACTCACACTGGTTTTTGGCTCAACAACCTTAATAAGAATGAAGAATAACTTCGCACCTTTCCGAACAGCTTTGATGACTTGGAGAGCAGACATCAACGTCATGCTCGATCCTCGCATACCAGCGAATTTAGTCTCTCGTTCGGTGTTCTGCCCCAGTGTGACTTCCTTTGACTTGCAATCTATATAGGC
Organism: Platanthera guangdongensis; assembly: GCA_039583875.1. Classification (NCBI taxonomy): domain Eukaryota; kingdom Viridiplantae; phylum Streptophyta; class Magnoliopsida; order Asparagales; family Orchidaceae; genus Platanthera; species Platanthera guangdongensis. The sequence continues at coordinate 217,275,049 of CM077151.1, forward strand.
ACACCACTCCGAGATCCAGTCCATACCAAAGATCACATCAAATTCTGTTATCGGCAACAAAGATGCTTCGAATCTGAAATCCCGACTTCCTATTCATACCTCCACAAAGCAGGACTTATCCGCATACATTACACATCCGTTCGGTAATGACACCTTCACACTATCTGCCACCATACAAATTGGCACACCAATCCGTGACACGAAGTCCACAGATAGAAATGAATGTGAAGCACCCGTATCAAATAGTGCTCTCGCCGGATAGTCTCGAATCAAGACAAAGCCTAAGACAAATATATCATACAGAAGCTACATACAAGGTATGAAGTATCAAAAGCAATAACAAAGTATCTTAACTCGTACCTGTGATGACGTCACTTTGCTTTATGTCCTCCTGTTGGCCAAGATTATATGCTTGTGGTTGCGCCTAGGATGCAACGGATTCCACCACTGCCTTTCCCTTTTCCGCATAGGATGCTCTTGTCTTCTTAGCACCCGTTGGAGGACCAAATCGATATTCACGAGCAAAGTGTCCTTGCTTGCCGCAGGTATAATAAGTATGTGGGCCTTGCCCTAAAGTTGCTCCAGACGCAACTGTAGACGGAGCCTGTCCAAAATACTTGGATCTCTTACTCCATCTCTTGCGATAGTTTGGTTTTCCTGGGTACGGCACTTTGAACTCTAGCTTTATCACAGCCAAGTCCCTCTTGCCCTGAACCCGCTTCATATCCTTCTCTAACACACGAGCTGTATCAACCAATGCTTGAAACCCCTGGTTCATCGAACTCGAGAGCAGGAATCTCAACTCATCCTGCAACCCTACGTAGAACCTATTGGTTTTACGCACTTCGTTAGCAAAGATCGTTCCTGCATAGCGTCCCAACCTTGAAAACTCATGCAAGTAGGTATAAACACTACTTTCCCCCTGAGTTAGATGTTGAAACTCATTATCCATAGCTATGCACTTAGCCGATGGCAAATTCTTTGCCAATAACAGTCTCAAAACTCCTCGATCGAGACACTCGTTAGTTGTTTGCCTGGCAAGTGGTGCAGCTCTATCTCATCCCACCATAGCTGATCCTCGCCTTCCAGCAAGAAGGTGGCCAGGGTGACTTTCTGTTCTTCCTCCGTCCTTATCGACGTCAATATTCGCTTGATACGCGACAACCAATCCTCTGCCTGTGTTGGGGATCCTGCCCCCGTAAATGTAGGAGGATTGAAGCTCATAAATTGCTTCAGTTGCTGTTCATCTGCTCGAGGATCAACAATAGACTCAACAGGTTCGGGCCGCACACCCACTTGTTTTGGCACCATCGCAGGTCACGCCTGCCCAGTAGGCTATGCCTGGATCATTGCAAACAACGCATCCGTAACTAAGCATACTATCTCTGCAGAAGGAGGAGGTGTAGGCACCTCAGTTGGTGTTGTACTCTCATCAGAACACTGGGGCTCAGACTGCCCCGCACCACTTCGAGTCACCTATACGTGTACAAGACACACTTTAGTGACTTGGAAACAACAACAACAATATAGGAACGCACAGGTTCCTCAAACATGTGTATTTACATTCCTTAGTGGACATTCTTGAGTTAATTTATGTTATAACGGGTCGCATGATAACACGTGCTCACCACGCCTCAAAAGAATTCGACCACGAATTCGAAGGAGGAAAACAAAGACAAGCTGATACCAAATTGTAACACCTCCATCTGTTACATGATATATAATAGAAGGTCTAGTCGGGGCCCCACACCATATGCCACAAACAGACGACGAGGTTACAGGTTAATATCAAAGACCAAACCACATATCCTAACTCAGAGCATTCTAGCGGAAGCATTAGGGATAAGTTTGAACTCAGCTGTCATGAATGTCCACTATATATAAATAACCACGTTTATATATATCTACAAGGGATGTTTACAAAATACACAAAATGTTTGGCCTTAAGGCCTTACAAGTTTTATTCATACGTGTGGATTATATATATCGGCATGCAGGACGGCCACACATGAAAGTCACAAAACATTTCATTCTTTGGCCTTCGAGGGCCAGCATAGCGGCGGCAGCAGTAGTAGCAATAGCAATAGCAAGGGCTTCAGCCCACTACTTTCCACTCAGCTCTTCAGCACCTGCATGGGGACAATCCACCGCAACGGTGGCAAACAAAGTAACGATCAGCATTCAGTTGACCAATTTATAACGACCCTACCCCTTACCTGGGGCAGCGGTATTCCTTCCCTGTAGTCATAGCATTTCACAAGCAGATATATTACAAGATGTGCACTCACGTACCATCAATATATCACAAACATCGACCACACGGCCCGATGCTCCGTGCAGTCAGGGCATATATTCGGTGTGCCGAAGTATCAGGCCCCACCACCGTTCCAAACGACAACCTTGAGCATTGCGCTCCATAGCCTACTGCTAGAGAATTTAGTATTAATGGCACGCAGGATTAAGACTCTCATTATGTGGTACAACGAATGCCCAATAACCTGGTAACTCAAGTTGACAACCATAACGCGGAGACAAGTCAGCCCTACCTATTGCTCAAATCGCCACAACTGATGTGGGTCGGCTTCTCCCTTATCCGTTCGGTATGAGGCCTTTTTAAGAGATCATAGCTCACAATAGACACACTATCCACCAAGGACTGGCTTCATAATCACAGGTTTGATAGGAGCTATCGCCACCGACAATCGCTATCGCCCGGCGTTTAGCGACAGAACTCTCTTTTCGTCCCCAGCCCTAACCATAACTGGACCAACCATCCAGAAATCCCTGCAGCCACCTACAGTGCTAGAAACACTAAACTTTAATAGCATACATCACATGCACTTTGAGGGTATTTTCTTGGAATTCCACTCCAGTACTTCCTGCTACTCTATTTCACAGGCACAACCCACTGACTCCACAAAATACTTGTTTATATGCGGAGTATTCTCTGGTGCGCAAAATAAAACATCATCAATCCAGACCAACCTATCTAGATGGGCTTCACAAAGTATGCATATTCCGTACTACACATTTCCGGATCTATATGCAAGATCTCTTGGGGATATCAAGAATCAACCCAAAGAAAATCCCTCAATATTCCACCTTTTGGTGGGGGAAATCCATGCATATGCCAAATAAGGACTTCACACGTCCAAGGAAGAAGATCGTTACCCTTGAAGATCTCTTTGGAGCCATGACCGTGATCTATGATGCGGATGGAATTGATTGCCACAACTTCCTCTCTGCGGATCTAGCATCGACTCGCGATTCCAATCACAAGCAAATCTTGGATCAACCCTCACACAAGCTCCTGGACGCCCCCTCTTCCCTCTCTAGAAGTACATCAAAGAGAATAAGAGAAGATGGGAATAAAATCTCAAGTCCATCCTTATACAAAAGATACCGCCGTGACGTAGCTACTACCGCCGCGCGGTAGCATAGGCGGTAACCGCTTTGACCAGTCGGTTCCGCTATCAGATCTAGAGCCCGCGATAACACTTTAGTGCTTGGCAGTAAACCATTCGACTTTTATCGAGCGAGTAGCGTGGCACGGTAACTTCTACCGCCTATCGTTAGCGCTCTCGACGATTTTTCGACAGCGTTGATTTCTCGAAAGCATTGGATGGTCAAAAGCGTTGAGTGGTCGAAGCGTTAAGTGGCTACCGCGGCACGCTAGCTTCGCGGTACGCAACCCGAGCGCTATGTCTTTTAAATCACTGAGCTACCTCCTGCGATAAGACTATCATGGCGCGGTAGCCCCCAATGACGACTACTCCTTTTTGGGGTGTTACAACATGACTCTTGTATAGTACAACCTTTCACAATAGAGAAATTGTTATTCCAAACGCACTAACTAGATGCTTGAATATTTATTACGAATGGTGGTTTTGGATTTGAAGGGTTTGTGGGAGAAATATTTATCATTGGTAGAAGTTGTGTATAATAATAGCTACTAAGTGACGATCCAAATGGATCCATTTGATGTTCTATATGGGAGGAAATGTAGAACTCTCTTAAGTTGGAATGAAGATGGAGAAAAAGTTATTTCCGACAAAGAAAATGAATAAGATTGAAGATGTTCAAATAATTTAGTAGAGAAAGAAAATTGCACAAGATTGTCAGCAGAAATATTTTAATGCATGACATCTTCAGGTAGAATTTAATGTTGATGATCAAGTGTGCTTGAAATTAAACCATTTAAAGGCGTCTCTCGATTGCGCTGTATCGACAAATTGAGTCAGAGATTTGTAGGCCCCTTTTTGATCCATGAGTGTATTGGTGAAGTAGCTTATAATTTAGCTCTATGAGATGAATTACATAATTTACATGATATTTTCCATGTATTTGCACTTCGATAATATATTTCGGATCTAGATATAATGATGTCTGCTAGTGACATGCATATAAAAGCAAATTTGTCATGCCTGACAGAACCGTAAGAAATCTTCAGAATTGCGATATTAGCCTTGTCAAGTCCTGGTGGAAAGGTCACCTCACCAGGATGCTACTTGGGAGCAAGAAGATATGAGGATGAATTTGTTTCTATTCTTTTTTCTGAACTAAGAAGATTGAATTTTCGAGAACAAAAATTTTGATAAGAAAGAGAGAAATTGTAAGACCAAACCCATTTTGTATATTAAATATTTGATATTTTGAAGAATAAAATATTGAAACCAAAAACTTGGTCTCTCGTGGAGTTCGGGGTCCCAAGAAAGGGGTGACCTCACACCTACTACACTCAGGAGAACGTCACGGGCCAAAGGATCAAGAAGCTAGGAACAGACTCTCGGCTCTAGCGTGGAGGCCCCACCTCACACCCAGAAGACCTTGGAGATCTCCCCCTCCCTAGCCAATGCTGAGCTAAGTGCCTTGGAGGAAGAAAGCAGGGGGATTTAAGTGGCTGAGAAGCAATGCTCTGCAAGGCACCCTCAAGGGTCTATTTATAGTTTTCTCAAGACTAGGGGCCAAAAGTGTTGAAGCCAAAATCTGACTCCGTCAAAAGTTTGAAATTTGGGGTGTAGCCAACACCTACTCGCCCCAAGCTCTGTCCTCTGACGGGTTGTAAAGGACTAGAAATCGACCCAAAGTCTCAGTAGGGAGTGTTGAAATTTGTGAAGTGGAAGTGGGTGACGGGACAGGCCGGGCGGCCTGGGGCGGACAGTTTTGGCGGACTAGGCGGACTGGACGGACTAAGATGTGCGGCCTGGTGGAAGGTCTAGTGGAAAGCCGGCTGTCTTCTGAGCGGACTGTTGCATGGAGTCCGCGGACTATGCGGCCTGATTTCTGCGGATAGGGTGTTTGCTGATTGGCTTTGCCAAGGAGCGGCCTGAGCGGATGGAGGCTTGCGGACTGGTGCATTGCTCAGTGGCCGTGGGTGCAAGCTTGTGCTGATAGGCGGGTTGGCTCATGTCCGCGGGAATCTTGCGGACTAGAGTGTCCGCGGTATGGGCAGTTGCGGACTGGGCTTGGAGCTTGGCTGAGGCCTTGCCGAGCTCTGGTGGCACAGCAAGCGAATTGTTGTGGAGGTCGTTTGGCGGACTGTGTTTTGGAGTCCGGGGTTGGCTGCTGCATTGGACAGAAGTGCGAGGAGCTCGCGGACTCATGGCGGTCTGTGCTTGGGTGTTTGGCGGACGAGAGTTTGTGTCTGCCATGCTCGCATTGACCCTTGATGGTTTTGGACTTGGTCACACTTTGTGCCAAGGCCATGGTGTGTGCGGTATCCGCCAAGTCCGCTATGACCGGGCGGACTGTTGCTGTCTTCCTTTGGTCATGGACTTGTGGCGGATTGAGGTGTGAGTCTTGCGGACTGCCTCGGGTTGATGCAGACTGCCATTGAAGGGGGTTGATGTCCTGCAGTGGTTGGAGCTTTGCGGGCTGATGCCTTGTCCGCATAAGCTTGGGCGGACTGGAGAGGGTTCGCCAATGTTTGCCTTGCTCCTGGCGGTTTTCCTTGGTATCCGGCTAAGTCCATGCGGACTCGGCGGACGGTGTTTTTGCTATCGCGCGGGCTGGGGTGGTATCGCTATCTCTTGGGCGGTGACCACACTCCTCACCTTGCCTATAAATAGGACCCCCCTGGCAAAACCTAAATAATGAGAGTGAACAGTAAGTTGGGTTGAGCGAAGTGCTGCGGTCTGTGTTTGTCAGTCCGCGCGGATTGTTTCAGGCTGACGGTTTGCTGTTTGCAGGTCGCGCGGGTAGCTTCAAGGAGCCAGGAGTTTGGATGTGACTTCGGTCAAGTACTTGGAAGTGTGCGGTCTCTGCGGACTCAGCAGGAGGTCGCTCTGCGGCTTGTCAGTTCTGTTTCATCTTTGCCGGCTTCAATAACCTGTCCGCCGGCTTCAGGCGGGTAGGGGTGTTCCTCGGTTCAGGTTCAGCAGGAGGCGAATAACGGTGTGTTCGCGCGGCCTCGCGGCTTCGGCGGACTCCGTGTCGATTCGGCGAATTGCAGCATAGCTTGGGCGAGCTCAGCGGACTCGGTGACCTCGGCGACCACGCGGTCTCGGCGGACTCCGGTGCTGTCTGCCCGGCTTGTTTTTTGGTGCGTTCTGTTTACAGCTGTGATACTAGCGAAATCATGTCTCGCTATGTATGTCTCGCATTGTAAAGAAGTGAATGAATAAAAGACCTGCTTGTGCTTCCATTGTTTGTTGGGATTTACCTTTGTACCTCTAGTCCTTGGTTTCCGCTGGTTCAACGTGCGAACTGGGTAGTTCCAAAGATATTAATTTGGCGTTTGGGCTATCTTGCTGACCACGTTGAGAAAATTTAACATGGTATCAAAGCGAGGTTTCTGAGGTTCAGTTGCGTTAGCGGAAGACAGCCAGTGTTGTTACTCAGTGATTGAGTGGTGATCAACCTGTGTTGTTGCTCGGAGCTGCTAAAAGGTTGCCAACAGGTGTTGCAATGGAAGGGAGCTTTGCAAGAGGTCTGGGCATTGAACTCTTAACGCCGACTAACTTCAAGAAGTGGAAGTCGTGCATGAAGAGTTATCTTCTTGGCGAGGAGCTGTGGGAAGTCGTCGGTGGTGACGACAGGCAGGAAGTCACTGCTGCTTTCGGTACTGCTGAGCAGGTTAGGCTCTGGAGAAGTATAAATGCTAAGGCAGAGTTCGTTCTGAAGAGAGCTGTGTCTCCGGAACTGTTTGACCACATCATTGGATGTGAGTCGGCTGTTGATATTTGGACAACCATTGATGAGTTGTTCAATAGGAAGAATGTGGCGCGGCTTCAGTTCCTGGAGAATGAGTTGGCCAGGGCAACTCAGGGAGACCTTTCCATCTCCAAGTACTTCTTAAAGATGAAGAGCTTGTGTGCTGAGCTGTCGGCACTGGATCCTGATGAGCCTATCTCTGAGGCAAAGATGAAAAGGCACATTATCCGCGGCTTGCGGAAGGAGTATGTGGCCTTTATCACATCTGTTCAAGGGTGGGCTACTCAGCCGTCGTTGCTGGAGCTGGAGAATCTGCTTGCCTCGCAGGAGAGCTTAGCAAGGCAGATGGCTGGAGTGAACCTGAATCAGGAAGGCAGCGAAGCTCTCTTCTCAGGCAAGAAGAAAGGATGGGAAGGGAAGAAGAAGAAGAAGGTGCAGATCGCTGTTGAGAAGGAGACTTCAACTTCATATCCGCTGGAGAGGAGCAATGCTCCTAAGGACTGGAAGAAGAATCTGAAGTGCTACCGGTGTCATCAGCGAGGGCACTTCAAGCGGGACTGCAAGGTCAAACTGCAGCCTGGGCATGCTGCGGGAAAGGAGGAAGCTTGCTCGAGAAGTGAAGAAGCAGAATGGGGCGGAGCTTCATGACGGGCACTTGTGTCCGGGCCTTGTCTGCTGAGGACTTCAACAGCGAGTGGATCGTGGACTCCGGGTGTGGTCATCACCTCACCGGAGACAAATCAAAGTTCACCTCCATGCAGGCTTACTCAGGTAATGAAGCTATTATCACTGCTGATAATACTGTTTATGCAGTAGAGAAAGAGGGGGTCGTGTCATTGGGTAGTGATCAGGGGCCACTCACGTTAAGGAGTGTGTATCACGTGCCGGGCATGAAGAAGAACCTCTTCTCAGTGACCAATGCGGTGGACGCTGGGTATCACGTTCTGTTTGGGCCAACAGACGTGAGGTTCCTTCGCAACGTATCAGCGGTAAAGGCTGATGTTGCTCATGTTGGGAGGAGGGTGAAGAACTTATTTGTTCTTTCCACCAATGCTTATGCTGATAGAATGAGGGCCAATGATAGCGCTGCTATCTGGCATGAGAGGCTGGGCATGTTGGCATGGACAAGCTGAAGGCAATGGCGAGTAGAAGTTTGGTGAGGGGGTTGCCGAAGTTGTCCTCCTTTGGTGATGGGCATGTTTGTGCTGGCTGTCAATACGGTAAGGCACATCGCCTTCCGTTTGATAAATCACAAACAAGGAGCAAGAAGCCACTGGAGTGTGTTCATGGCGACCTGATGGGACCAACGGTTACTGCCAGCCTTGGCGGAAGCAGATACATGCTTGTCTTCGTTGATGACTACTCAAGGTATACTTGGGTGTACTTCTTAAAGGAGAAGTCGGAAGCCTTCCGTTTGTTCGTGGAGTTCAAGGAGTTGGTAGAAGGCCGGCTTGGCTTGCGGGTTAAGAAGCTTAGAACTGATAACGGGGGGGAGTTTGTCTCCTCCGAGTTTTCTAACTTCTGCAGGAAGCACGGGATCCAACGGGAGCTTACTTGTGCTCACACTCCACAACAAAATGGGGTAGCGGAGCGGAAGATCCGTCATCTGACGGAAACCTGCAAATGCTGGCTTCATGCGAAAGATATCCCAAGGTCCTTTTGGGCGGAGGGAATGTCTTGTGCTGCTTATGTTATCAACCGGATGCCACTCAGCCCTATCAACATGAAGACTCCTATTGAGCTGTTGCTGAAGGAGAAGCCGAGTGTTGAACACCTTCGGGTGTTCGGTTCAACTTGCTACGTGCATATCCCGGATGCTTCACGGACAAAGCTGGATGCGAAGGCAAGGAAACTTGTCTTTGTTGGCTATGATGAGCGGAAGAAGGGATGGAAATGCATGGACCCTGTGACGAAGAAGTTCGTGGTGTCAAGAGACGTTGTCTTTGACGAGCTGACGTCATATGGATGTGGCTCGGTGGAGCTAACCGGAAGTAGCAAGGGTGATGAAGCACCAGTGGTGGCTGCTGAAGGCTTGGAAGAGGAGCTTGATGTTTCACCAGCAGCTCCTGTTGCTTCTAACTCCGAGGCTGAGCCTTCTGGCTCAGGAAGCAGGGGGAGCACTTCTCAATGCTTGCCCCAGATAGGAGTGGAGCCCGAAGAAGCAACGGAAGCCGTTAGCAAGGAGCCATGTCTTCGGAGATCGAAGAGGGTGGTTAAGCCACCGGCTCGGTACTTTGATGGGAATGCAGTGAGCTTTGTCTCCTGCTTCTTTGCAGGTCCTCTGGATGAGCGAGAGCCTGCAAACTTCAATGAGGCCACTGGAGTAAAGGAGTGGGATGATGCCATGAAGGAAGAGATTGATGCTCTGAAGAAGAATGAAACCTGGGATCTTGTGCCCAAGGTTGATGGCGTTACTCCGGTTACTTGCAAGTGGGTGTATAAGTTGAAGAAGAAGGCTGATGGGAGCATTGATCGATTCAAGGCTCGCCTGGTCGCTAGAGGATTCTCACAACAGTATGGAGAAGACTATGAGGAGACATTCAGTCCAGTTGCGAAGATGACTTCTGTAAGAGTGGTGATCGCCTTGGCTGCTAGCAAGGGATGGAGGTTGTGGCAACTCGATGTGAAGAATGCCTTTCTTTACGGAGAGATTGACAAGGACATCTTCATGGATCAGCCGCTTGGTTTTGTCTCTGAGAAGCATCCGGACTATGTCTGCAAACTCAGGAAGGCTCTCTATGGGTTGAAGCAAGCTCCTCGAGCGTGGTATGGGAAGATTGCAGAGTACTTGCAATTCTGTGGATACCTGGCTTCTAACTTGGATTCAAGCTTGTTCGTCAAGAAGAAGGGAGAGCTAAGAGTCTTGGTCCTGCTGTATGTGGATGACATGATCGTCACAGGGAACTCGGAGGGGGAAGTAGCAAGGCTCAGGGCTGAGCTTGCTATATGCTTCGAGATGAAAGACTTGGGAGAGTTGCATCACTTTCTCGGTCTGGAAGTGGAGAGGAAGGAGTGCGGGGTTCTCATTAGCCAGAAAGGGTATGCTGATCGCATTGTGAAGCGGTTCGGCATGGGCGAAGGGAAGAAGTGCTCTACTCCACTAGAATCTGGGCTGAAGCTTCGACGAGATGAGGGAAGGGTTATCCATGATCCCTTGGTGTTCAGGGCTCTTGTTGGGAGCTTGATTTATCTGACGATTACAAGGCCGGATATCGCTTATGCTGTTGGCCGAGTAAGTCGGTATATGGCTGAACCAAGGCAATCTCATCTAGTGGCGGCGAAGGGAATTCTGAAGTATGTCAAGGCTTCTTCTGACATGGGACTCCTCTATAGAAGGGACGCGGAGGTTGCGTTGCTCGGGTACACGGATGCTGACTATGGCGGTGATTCGGATGATCGAAGGTCTACTTCAGGTTATGTGTTCACTTGCGGTTCAGCTAGCATCTCGTGGTGTAGCAAGAAGCAGGACTCGGTGTCGGTTTCAACCACGGAGGCGGAGTATAAGGCTTCGGCCTTGGCTGCTCGGGAAGCCGTTTGGTTGAGGAGGCTTATAGAGGATGTTCATGAAGAAGTGCAAGGGCCCACTTTACTTCGGGGTGACAATGAGAGTGTTCTCAAACTGGTTAACAATCCAGTGCGTCACGCCAGGACCAAGCATATAGAGATTGATCACCACTTCATCAGGGAGAAGGTGTTGGAGGGTCTTTGCTGGTCGGGCATGTTCGGAGTGAAGATAATCTTGCTGACATCTTCACGAAGCCACTGTCGAAGGGGCCTTTTGAACGCTTGCGCAGCTTGCTGGGCTTGGTCACCACTTCCCACTTCAAGGGGGAGTGTTGAAATTTGTGAAGTGGAAGTGGGTGACGGGACAGGCCGGGCGGCCTGGGGCGGACAGTTTTGGCGGACTAGGCGGACTGGACGGACTGAGATGTGCGGCCTGGTGGAAGGTCTAGTGGAAAGCCGGCTGTCTTCTGAGCGGACTGTTGCATGGAGTCCGCGGACTAGGCGGCCTGATTTCTGCGGATAGGGTGTTTGCTGATTGGCTTTGCCAAGGAGCGGCCTGAGCGGATGGAGGCTTGCGGACTGGTGCATTGCTCAGTGGCCGCGGGTGCAAGCTTGTGCTGATAGGCGGGTTGGCTCATGTCCGCGGGAATCTTGCGGACTGGAGTGTCCGCGGTATGGGCAGTTGCGGACTGGGCTTGGAGCTTGGCTGAGGCCTTATCGAGCTCTGGTGGCACAGCAGGCGAATTGCTGTGGAGGTCGTTTGGCGGACTGTGTTTTGGAGTCCGGGGTTGGCTGCTGCGTTGGACAGAAGTGCGAGGAGCTCGCGGACTCATGGCGGTCTGTGCTTGGGTGTTTGGCGGACGGGAGTTTGTGTCCACCATGCTCGCATTGACCCTTGATGGTTTTGTACTTGGTCACACTTTGTGCCAAGGCCATGGTGTCCGCGGTATCCGCCAAGTCCGCTGTGACCGGGCGGACTGTTGCTGTCTTCCTTTGGTCGTGGACTTGTGGCGGATTGAGGTGTGAGTCTTGCGGACTGCCTCGGGTTGATGCGGACTGCCATTGAAGGGGGTTGCTGTCCTGCAGTGGTTGGAGCTTTGCGGACTGATGTCTTGTCCGCATAAGCTTGGGCGGACTGGAGAGGGTTCGCCAATGTTTGCCTTGCTCCTGGAGGTTTTCCTTGGTATCCGGCTAAGTCCATGCGGACTCGGCGGACGGTGTTTTTGCTATCGTGCGGGCTGGTGTGGTGTCGCTATCTCTTAGGCTGTGACCACACTCCTCACCTTGCCTATAAATAGGACCCCCCTGGCATAACCTAAATAATGAGAGTGAACAGTAAGTTGGGTTGAGCGAAGTGCTGCGGTCTGTGTTTATCAGTCCGCGCGGATTGTTTCAGGCTGACGGTTTGCTGTTTGCAGGTCACGCGGGTAGCTTCAAGGAGCCAGGAGTTTGGCTGTGACTTCGGTCAAGTACTTGGAAGTGTGCGGTCTCTGCGGACTCAGCAGGAGGTCGCTCTGCGGCTTGTCAGTTCTGTTTCATCTTTGCCAGCTTCAATAACCTGTCCGCCGGCTTCAGGCGGGTAGGGGTGTTCCTCAGTTCAGGTTCAGCAGGAGTCGAATAACGGTGTGTCCGCGCGGCCTCGCGGCTTCGGCGGACTCCGTGTCGATTCGGCAAATTGCAGCATAGCTTGGGCGAGCTCAGCGGACTCGGCGACCTCGGCGACCTCGCGGTCTCGGCGGACTCCGGTGCTGTCCGCCCGGCTTGTTTTTTGGTGCGTTCTGTTTACAGCTGTGATACTAGCGAAATCATGTCTCGCTATGTATGCCTCGCATTGTAAAGAAGTGAATGAATAAAAGACCTGCTTGTGCTTCCATTGTTTGTTGGGATTTACCTTTGTACCTCTAGTCCTTGGTTTCCGCTGGTTCAACGTGCGAAATGGGTAGTTCCGAAGATATTAATTTGGCGTTTGGGCTATCTTGATGACCACATTGAGAAAATTTAACAGGGAGGTCCCACCGCTTACCCAGAAGATCACTGAGAGCTTCCCCTCCAAAGCCAAAAGCTGGGCTTGGAGCTCCTCAGAAAGCACAGGAAAACTCTTAAAATCCCGGGGAAAAAAGTGTTTCTGAAGAACCCCTATGGGCCTATTTATAGTCTTCTGAGTTTGAACTGCCAATAACCAAACTGAGCCGACCTGAAATTTACAAAATACCCTTGGTTGGGTCTGCCAACAGCCAAACTCTGCTATTCTGAAGGTTTATATGCAGACCACCGAGGGCAAAAGCTTAAAATCACCTAGGGCTAAAAAGGTGAACCGCCTTTCAACTGAACCGACGCTTGGCAAGAGCACCGTCTCGCGGGCGAGTGCTCCTATGGGGCTCGTCTCGCCTAGTGAGGCTCTCACCTAAGCTGATGGGCCTTCTCTATAGACCCGTCTTGCCCGAGAAGGCTCTCGCCTAAGCCACTGGGCCTTCTCGCTGAGTTCGCCTCGACTAGGAGGGCTCTCGCCTGAGCCACTAGGCCTTCTCGCTGGACCTACTGGGGCCCTCTCGCCTTGCGAGCTGGCCTCTGCCAAGAAGTCTATCTTGCCCTATCTTCCCCTCTCTTCGAGCCCGATCTGATCCTATGAGCCCGAGGTTATACATGATCTCCGCTCTTTTCGAGATTATTTTAAGCTCGGAAAGAAAGTCCAACCGAGGCTCGTGTCATTAAAGCGTATTTATGGGCGTATTTATAAGGGAATCTTTGGTGTGTGCCCACACCGGAGCCTATAAATATAAGATTCCTTCTCCATAAGGAAATCCCCCCTTTTTACACTTCTTCCTTCCTTTGTCCTATTTGCAATAATGTCTCACAGCCAGAGTTTCCGCGAGCGTCTGGCGATGGTGCGTAAGCAGAATAAGGCCAACGTGGCTGCTCTGACCAAGACTTTGGCTCGCACCCCACCGTTCTCTTCGCCTCGCCAAAAGAAGGTAAAGACAGTCGACCCTTCCTCCTCGGCCGATGGGCCATCTCACACTGTCTTGGAAACCCGCCCCTCTCCTCCTTCTGCATCTCCTAAAGAGAAGGAGGTGAGTTCTCGCTTTCGCCCCTATCATCTTTTCATCCATCTGCTTATTTATCATTTTGCTTCTTCAGGGATCCCTCGCACCTCTACACAGACCAGTCAATCTGCGGGATGACACCGCAGCCCATTGCGAAGAAACTGACTCACCACTGCCTTCTACTCCTCTATCTACTCCCCCTAATGAGAGACGAGACAACACTTCTCAGGCCGTCGGGACCTCCTGCCATCCTGGTAAAAAATCTTCCCTCTCGCTTCTTTGTCCCACTCGCTACTCCCACACCCTTCTGCGAGAGCCTCTCTCACCCTGCCCCTCCACTCCTTGCGTAGGCGCCCAAACCGACTCGCCCGATGAGGAGCTCTTTAGGCAACTCGCTGTCTCGCCCCCATCCTCCTATAGACAAGATTGAAGATTACATGGGCGACCCCGCGGACCCGGTGGAGATGAAGAGCAAGATGGCTGAGATGTTTCGGAAGCACGCGCGCATCATTAGCATGCTGGAGCAGGACAGGCAGGCGGTCGATAGGAGAATCAAATGGCTGGAGAATGAATGTGCTTGCATGTCTTCTGAGGTTGACCCCGGGTTAGAGGTTGAGGGGACAGATCCTCGGGCCATTATCGGTGAGGTCGACGCGCAGCTCCGTCTCTCGCGTAGTTGATTTGTCGCCATTTGCGCCTTCTGTAACGCCCCCACTCGTCACATGGCATATAATAGTGGGTCCGGTCGGGGCCCCACGCCATATGTCGCAGACAAGCGGCGGAATTACTTGTGGAAATCAAAATCTATGCGCATCCTATCTCAAAACATTCTAGCGCAGCATTTTCAGTTACCATGAACTCAACTCAGAGAATGTCCACTCCTATATAAATGCCACATTTATATATCAAAACAAGGAATGTATATAACTCACAGACACTGGACTTAAGGCCTTACAGGTTTCTCTTTACACAAATACATTTTCGTACATCGGTAAGCAGGCCGGCCACACATGAAATCCAACCACGATTTGCACGGCCTTCAAGGGCCTATAGTAGCAAGCATCCATTCCGCTCATTTCAATTCAAGTAGCAGCACCTGCAATTAGCCATCCAATCCAAACAGAAAAAAAAAGTAATGGTCAGCATTAGCTGACCACTTATAACGACCCTACCCCTTACTCGGGGTAGTTGTTCCTTCCCTGTATGCATATCCATCATCATTTCTATCAATCTATCAATCACAGTCCATATCACAAATGTCGGTCTCCATCGGACGTTCTGTGCACTCAGGGCACCTTCTGGATGTACCGGATATACCAGTTATACACCGTCGATCGAGGTTCTTCACATGTTGTTGGGTGGTTCAAGACTAGTCCACCAATCTCACTATTGGCGACATCCCTTCCATACCACTCAGAGGTACTACCTTGCAGCATACACAAACAACTAGAGCAGATCGACCCACACCATGTGGTGTGGCAGCCAGGTCTATCGAGGCTCCACTGGCATTGCCACCCATAGACCCCTCACTTATATCCGATCGACCCACACTATGTGGTGCAGCAAGTAGGGTCCACCTCACTTCCTCCCAAGCATTGCCACCCATAGATCCTCACTAATACAGATCAACCCACACCATGTGGTGTAACATGTCAGGTTCATTCCACGTTTCCCCCAGCCATGTTACTCATTGATCTCTCAACATAACCAGGAGCTTAACCAAAGCCTCCATACATCCATAACCAATATTCATTCATCCATACATAACCATTCAATCAAAGCATAAACCTTTCACAGCATCAAATCCACGGGGTCTTCTCCAGTTTACCCATGATCATCCCCAATCCAGACTACCCTTCCAGATGGGCTTCACACAGCATGCCTATGCCGTACTCCACACTTCCGGCTCTAGATGCAGACTCAACCAAGGAAACACTTCCGAAATCCACCTCTTGGTGGGGATTCCACGCACATGCATAAAGAGAGGATTTTGATGTCCAAGAAGGAGATCGTTACCCTTGAAGATCGCTTTGGCGCCATGAAGTAGCCGGATGGAAGTCACCGCCTCGGCTTTGCCTTCACGAATCCGTTGTCGGATCTTAAATCCGCACTCCGCAGCTCCTCCAGCAGCTAGCTTGCTTTCTCCTTTCCTTCCCTTGCTCTCCCTTTCTCCTTCTCTCTCTTGAAATGAGATGGAGAAGAAGAAGATGAAGATAAAGGGGAATTGGTGATGAGAGTTGAAAGAACTCCATTGTTAAGCATGCTCGGGCTGGAGAAGTCCTGGGATTGGTGACCTCCTGGGAAGTCCCCGTGCTGTCCGCTTAATGGGAGAATTTCACTCATCAAAGGGAGGTTGTGGCCACCAACAACCCGCTTGTGGAGGGAGAGGGGTTTGGGTGCTTGGGCTGCAACATGGTAATGGTCTAACGGAGGCCTAGTGGGCTGAGGCCCACGGACGTCCCAGGGGACGTTATAATAAAAAGTGCACTTTTTTGCCTCGCCGATCACTCTCGCTTTTTCACTCCTCTCGCCTCTCCTCCTCTCGCTCTTCTCCTCTCGCTCTTCTTCTCTTGCTCTCCTCCTCTCGCTCTTCTTCTCTCGCTATTCTTCTCTCGATCTCCTCCTCTCGCTCTTCTTCTCTTTCAACCATCTCGCCTACATCATTCTCGCCTAATCATGGGGAAGAAGAGAGTTGAGGAAGGTGAGGGGCTCAGCTGCTGCGGGAAGAGGTTTACCGATCATGACTTCCCACTCGGCAGGCTCCCAGATGAACACTACCGCAACTTCGTTCGCGAGTATTTGAAGGAGGGGCTTGAATCGTGGCCCCCCAAGGTTGGCGAGTCGATCAATACCTTCTACCCGGGAGAGCTCGCATTCCCCATCTCGTACTTTGAGGCAGGGTTAAGGTTGCCCCTCTGGCCGGAGGTAAAACAGGTCTTTAAGTACTTTGGCATCGTCCCGGCGCAGTTTAACTAGAACGTCATTTTGGTGTTAATCGCCTTCGCCTGCTACATACGGCGGGAGCGCATTGAGTTCAGCTTTACGGTCTTCCGCAAGATCTTTATTTACCATGCCAACGCCAACGGCGTCTCGTAGTTCACCCCACAAGGGCTCAAGTTGTGCGAGACGCCAAACAAAAATCATCATTGGATCACCAGATTCGTCTTCATCCGCGGCGACTTTGGGGGCGTCCCGCTCGCACCTGTGTCGCCCCACAAGAGCTTTTATGCTTTTCCGCTGGTAGGCGGCACAGACAAGCTGTTGTTTGACTTCTTCATCGACAAGAACTTTGAGGTCAACTTCTTGCAGCGAGGCCTCGACTCGCTGCCTTCAGTGCTCCGTGGCGAAGGTACTCTCGCTTTCTTGTCTTATTTGATTATTTCTTCATCTCTCCATCTCATCACCTCCTTGCCTATTTCTAGGGGAGCGAGTAGTACCAGTCCCCCCCCCCCCCCTACAAAATCAACGTCCATCCAAGACAGGGCCTCAGTATTGCCAGCGGGGCAGCTGAGGCGGCGAGAGAGTCCTTGGCTCCTCCCCCCCCCCCCCCCCCCCCCCGCCAAAAGAGGCCTGCAGGTGATACGGCCCCCTCTCGCTCCAGCCCTCCAAGAAAAAATATGAAGAAAGCCATGGTCATCTCCAAGGGGAAAAAGAAGGAGGCCACGAGGGAGAAGAAGGAGGTGCCAGGGTCTCTGACCCCCATCTCCATAGGGGACTCACAGTCTCCCCGCACCCCTCCCTATCATGTTGTCTCGCATGCCCGCGAGACGGCTCTACCCGATCGGCCTGCTGTCACTTCTAATCAGCCGGCCGCCGCTACATCTCGCGAAAGTACTACTCCCAGTCTCCCAGCCCCCGCTTCTCATCCCAACTTTAACATGGGCCCCGCGATCCAGGATATTGTCGATGCCCCTGTTCTGGTGTGGGAAAAGGACGCCAACCGCATGTCCATCTCCATCATCCTTCCTTCTTAGAAGGAAAAGGAGGTTCCCACTAGCCATGACTTCTCTGTGGGATATGGCCTTTATGGCGCTCCTGAGGCGGACTCCCCCGACAACGAGTCCTCGCGAGACCTCGTCCTGAAATCCTCCCACTACCAACTGTGCGCCTTGAAGCTCTCGCACCGCACCGCGCGCCGCCTGATTTATACTAACAAGAAGTGGAAAGACACCGAGGCGGGCCTGGCAGCAGAGCGAGCGAAATCTGACGACCTCATGAGAAGACTGTCTGACTCCGAGAACCTCCTCGCGAAAGCTCAGGGTAGCATGGTAAGCCTTAAAAATTATCCTTGGTTTATTCTCTTTAAATACTCTTTACTAATGACTAAACATCTCGTAGGATGCCGAGACGGCGGATCGGATGCACTCGCGCGCGGCGGCACAGGAGGAGGAGATTAAGGATTTAAAAGCTGAGGTCACTCGCCTGCAGGCCAACGTCGCGCCGTCGTCTCGCCTCGAACCCCTCCCGGCCCATCCGCCTCGATATTCCTTGGATGAAGTTGAGGAGCGGTGCCGGGACGTCATGATCATGACGGCGGAGCTGGTCCTGAAAATGATGAAGGAGTTGGGGGTCGTGAAGGAGGACTTCGAGACGGTGACCGCTCGCAATCTGGTCCCCCAGCTCTATGACGAGGAGAGTGAAGATTCCTCTTCCGGCGGGGGGGGGGGGGGTTTGATGGAATGAACTGCTACATGCAGGATCCTGGAACCCTCTCCCCCCCCCCCTTATTTTTTGCTGTTATAGAACTTAACTCTTTTTTGAGTTTATTTTTTTTGATCAAAAATGTATTGATGTTGATCAAATGTACATTTCTGTTCTGTTTCTTTTTACACTTTGCGGAATGATTTATTGGCTTGCTTTTGTCTGCGAGATGGTGCTGCCCACCCGTCTCGCCGCCTCGTTTTACTTATTTTAATATGCTTTATTTCGTTTACTGCGAGACGACCCATGATGCGCTCATGCCCGCGAGACGATGCTACATCTTGTATCGACACTTCGCTGGAGAGTTGGATTTTTTCAGAGCGTGAGTCGTCACTTCCCTCATCTTATTTGTGTGGAGACCTAACTGGTATAACCCTCTCGCCTCGCCTCAGGGTACTTCCGACACGAGTGGCTTTTAGTGACTTAGCTTGCTCCCTTATTATTAGGCCGAGCCTTCTGTCCCGCACAAGTGCCCACTCACCGTAGGCGAGACCATCCTCATAGCTGCCCGTTGTGAGTGCCTCCACTCACACTGCTCCAGTCTTTGCCTCCCATAACTTGTTTTTCATGAGCTTAAGTAGGATGTTTCTTAAGGAGGTCTCTTCAATCACTCTGCCATCAAGTGAGCTTTTCGTCCCGCCAACTTGATGAGAGCTTAGGCAACTGGTCTACCGGGGACTAAGCCGGGCTCGGGATGGTGCAAAAAGGCTAAGGACTAAGAACTAATAACCTAGAACCGAGAACCAATCCTCTCCCCCACAGGCGAGCCTTCGGACCTGCCAGCTAATGAGAACCTGCGCAGCGGGTCTACCTAGGGCCGAGCCAGGCTCGGGGTAGTGCAAGAATCTCCAAGAACCAAGAACCAATCCTTTCCCTCACATGTGAGCCTTCGGACCTGCCAGCTAATGAGAGCCTGTGCAGCGGGTCTACCTAGGGCCGAGCCATGCTCGGGGTCCCTTACCCCCACAAGCAAGCCTTCAGAACTGCCAGCTAATGAGATCCTGTGCAGCGGGTCTACCTGGGGCCGAGCCAGGCTCGGGGTAGTGCAAGTCTCCAAAAACCAAGAACCAATCCTCTCCCCCACAGGCGAGCCTTCGGACCTATCAGCTAATGAGAGCCTGCGTAGTGGGTGTACATGGGGCCGAGCAGCGCTCGGGGTCTCTTAACTCGATATGCGAGCCTTCGGACCTCCTAGCTAATGAGAACCTGCTCAGCGGGTCTACCTAGGGCCGAGCCAGGCTCGGGGTAGTGCAAATCTCCAAGAACCAAGAACCAATCCTCTCCCCCATAGGCGAGCCTTCGAACCTGCCAGCTAATGAGAGCCTGCACAGCAGGTCTACCTGGGGCCGAGCCGAGCCGCGCTCGGGGTCCCTTACCCACACAGGCGAGCCTTCGTACCTGCCAGCTAATGAGAGCCTGCTCAGCAGGTCTACCTGGGGCCGAGCCAGGCTCGGGGTCGTGCAAGTCTCCAAGAACCAAGAACCAATCTTCTGCCCCACAGGCGAGCCTTCAGACCTGCCAGCTAATGAGAGCCTGCGCAGCAGGTCTACCTGGGGTCGTGCCGCGCTCGGGGTCCCTTACCCCCACTGGCAAGCCTTCGGACCTGCCATCTAATGAGAGCCTGCACAACGGGTCTACCTGGGGCCAAGCCAGGCTCGGGGTAGTGCAAGTCTCCAAGAACCAAGAACGAATTCTCTCCCCCACAGGCGAGCCTTCGGACCTGCCAGCTAATGAGAGCCTGCGCAGCAGGTCTACTTGGGGCCGAGCTGCGCTCGGGGTCCCTTACCCCCACAGGCGAGCCTTTGGACCTGCCAGCTAATGAGAGCCTGCGCAGCGCGTCTACCTGGGGCCGAGCCAGGCTCGGGGTAGTGCAAGTCTCCAAGAACCAAGAACTAATCCTTTCCCCCACAGGCGAGCCTACGGACCTGCCAGCTAATGAGAGCCTGCACAGCGGGTCTACCTGGGGCTGAGCCATGCTCGGGGTCCCTTACCCCCACAGGCGAGCCTTTGGACCTGTCAAATAATGAGATCCTGTACAGCGGGTCTACCTGGGGCCGAGCTAGGTTCGAGGTAGTGCAAGTCTCCAAGAACCAAAAACCAATCCTTTCCCCCATAGGCGAGCCTTCGGACCTGACAGCTAATGAGAGCCTGCACAGCGGGTCTACCTATGGCTGAGCTATGCTCGGTGTCCCTTACCCCCCACAGACGATCCTTCGGACCTGCCAGCTAATGAGAGTCTGTGCAGCGGGTCTACCTGGGGCCTAACTAGGCTCGGGCTAATGCAAGTATCCAAGAATCAAGAACCAATCCTCTCCCCCACAGGCGAGCCTTCGGACTTGCCAGCTAATGAGAGCCTGCGCAGCGGGTCTACCTGGGGCCGAGCCACACTCGGGGTCCCTTAACCCCACAGGCAAGCATTCGGACCTGCCAGCTAATGAGAGCCTGCGCAGCGGGTACACCTGGGGCCGAGCCAGGTACGGGGTAGTGCAAGTCTCCAAGAACCAAGAACCAATCCTTTCCCCCACAGGCGATCCTTCGGACCTGTCAGCTAATGAGAGCCTACGCAGCAGGTCTACCTGGGGCCAAGCCGTGCTCAGGTCCCTTACCCCCACATATGAGCCTTTGGACCTGCCAGCTAATGAGAGTCTGCGCAGCGGGTCTACCTGGGGCCGAGCCGCGCTCGGGGTCCCTCAACACCACAAGCAAGCCTTCGGACCTGCCAGCTAATGAGAGCTTGCGCAGCGGGTCTACCTGGAGCCGAGCCGCGCTCGTGATCCCTTACCCCCAGAGGCGAGCCTTCGGAACTGCCAGCTAATGAGAGCCTGCATAGTGGGTCTACCTAGGGCCGAGCCGCGCTCGGGGTCCCTTACCCCCACAGGCGAGCCTTCGGACCTGCCAACTAATGAGAGCCTGCGCAGCGGGTCTACCTGGGGCCGAGCCAGGCTCGGGGTAGTGCAAGAGTTTCATCTTCCTATCGTTAGAATTTCACAGTAAGTAAAAGCAAGAAGTAATTCGAGGAATATATTACAATAAATTTGATTTGAGTATACAATTTTTGTTCCACCTTCTCATGGGTAGAAGCGCTTCAAGTCGTCATCGCTCCAGGTGTGGCTCATGGACCAACCCTCTACATCCTGGAGGTGGTAACCTCCTGTTCTCAGGACCCTCTAGACAATATAGGGCCCTTCCCAATTTGAGTTGAGCTTACCCATGGGGGCAGATCTCCCCGCAGCATCCACTTTCTTCAGCACCAGATCTCCCTCTACAAACTGCTTGATCCTGATATGTTTGTCAAAATATTTTGCCATCCGTCGTTTGATCTCTTCCTGCATGATAGTTGCGACATCACGTAGCTCTTCCACCATATCCAATGAGAGACATAGCCCTCCTTCATTTTCCAACCTCCAGGCCTCATCCCTGTCACATGTGGCCGCGACTCGTGGGGACCGAACCTCGAACTCCGCGGGGGGGACCGCCTCACACCTGTGGGACAGTTTGAATGGGGTCTCGCCGGTGGCCGTGTTCGAGGTTGTCCGCAACGCCCACAATACTGAGGGGAGTTGTTCCACCCAGCTTCCCCTCAAGTTCTCCACCTTCTTTTTGAGTAGGTTCACGATGATCTTGTTGGCTGCCTCCACCTGGCCGTTGCTTCTGGGGTGGTGCACGGAGGCAAAGCTCAGGTCTATCCCCAGCTGAGCGCAGAAGCTGGTGAACTCTTCGCTGGCAAACTGGGGCCTATTGTCTGTTACTATCGCCTGGGGGAGCTCGTGCCTACATATGATCCCCCCCCCAGACAATGTTTTGGATGACCTGTGAAGTGACCTTAGCTAATGCCTTGACCTCTAACCACTTTGAAAAATAATCAATCATGACCAGGAGGAACCTCCTCTGCCCACTAGCTGGAGGGAAAGGTCCGACCAAGTCCATCCCCCAGATGGTGAAAGGCCATGGTGTCGTGATGTTTTGGAGCCTTTGAGCGGGCAAGAGCTGGAGGGGGTGTATAACTGACACTTTTGGCACCTCCTCACAAACTCAGCCGCATCCTTCCTCAGGGTCTGCCAGAAATACCCTTGCCTTACCACCCTTGCTTCCAACGTAATTCCCCTTGTGTGACTGCCGCACTCTCCTAAATGCACCTCCTCCAGGATCCTCGGGACCTCCTCTTCGATCACACACCTTGCCAGGAGCCCTGACAACATCTTCTGATGCAACCCTCCTTCCAGCATTAGGTAGTGAGTTGCCTTGTGCCTGAAGCTTTTCCCATCCTTGGTCCCCTTCGGAAGCTCTCCAATGGTTAGGAAGGTCACCAATGGATCCACCCAAGAGGGACGTCGATCCACCTCCATCAACTCTCCTTTCTCGATATCCGGTCAAAATAGCTCAGTCAAGGTCCCTCCTCCCCGAGGTCCAAACTTAGCCAATCGATCGGCAGCTATACTTTCTTCCTTTGGAACATGTTGAATTGAGAATGTTCGGAACCCTCCGATGATCGCCCTCACCTTTAATAAGTACTTCGCAAGGGTGGGCTACCGAGCTTCAAACTCCCCTCGGATCTATGATGCTACCACCAGCGAGTCCATAAAAGCTTCCACATCCTGGATCTCAATCTCCTTTGCCAAGCGAAGGCCGGCTATCACGGCCTCGTACTCTGCCTGATTGTTAGTTGCTGGAAAGTGTAATACTACCGCTTGTTCTATGGTGACCCCTTGAGGGATTATCAACACCACTCCTGCTCCGAGGGAGTGCTTTCCCGAGGCCCCATCAACCATCATCTTTCATGCCTCCTGCGGCTGCGGCTCCTCAGTCCCGACCTTAACAACATAGTCCGCCAAGAGGTCAGCCAGCGCATGTGCCTTAATGGAGAGCCTTGGCACGAACGAGATATCGAACTCACTCAATTTGATTGACCATTTGGCCAACCTGCCTGAGTGCTCCACTTCTTCAAAGGTCTTGCGAAGAGGATGGTCTGTCACCACCTTGATTGAGTGCGCTTGGAAGTATGGCCGGAGCTTCCTGGCCAAAACCATCAAAGCATACGCCAGCTTTTCCAAGATGGGGTAGTGGAGCTCTGCCTTCTTCAGGATCCTGCTGACATAGTAGATTGGCAATTGTTTCTTCCCCTCTTCCCTGACCAGGACCGAGCTCACGGCCTCTGCTCCTACTCCAAGGTATAAGGCTAGGTCCTTCCCCTCCTTCGGGCTTTGAAGTAGAGGATCCTGGGAGAGCTGCCTCTTCAGCATTTGGAAAGCCTCTTCACATTCGGCAGTGCACTCGAACCTTTGAGTACCCCTCGGCACCTTGAAGAATGATGAGTACTTTTCTCCCGACCTAGAGATGAATCTGCTTAGCCCAGCCAGCTTGTCAGTCAAGCGCTGGACCTCCTTAGTGTTGCGCGGTGACTCTAGTTCCAGGATGGCCTTCACCTTATCTGGGTTAGGCTTCACCCATGCCGGGGTCAGTAGATGCCCAAGAAACTTCCCGCGGCTCGCACCGAAGATGCACTTCAAGGGGTTCAACCTCATCTTGAACTTCCGCAGGGTGGCGAATGTCTCCTCCAGGTCAGGAAGGTGTGAGTCCACACACTTGCTCTTGACCATTAGATCATCAACATAAACTTCCAGGTTCCTCCCCCTTTGACCCTGAAAGACCTGATCCATCATGTGCTGGTATGTAGCCACTGTATTTTTCTACCCAAAGGGTATCATCCTATAACTGAAGCATCTTTCCCTCATGATGAAGGAGACATTCTTGACATCAGGAGGGTGAATTTGGATCTGATGGTATCCTAAAAAAGCATCCAAAAAACTCATAATAGAAAAACCAACAGCTGAATCAACCAGCGCGTCGATTCGAGGCAGGGGGTAGCAATCCTTGGGGCATGATTTATTTAATAAAGAAAAATCAATACACATGCGCCACTCCCCTCCCCCTTTCTTCACCATTACCACGTTGGAGATCCAGCCTGGATACTGGATCTCTGAGATGTAGCCAACCTCCAGAAGCTTCTTGACCTCCTCGCGGATGGGCTCCTCCAGCTTGGTAGCGATCGTCCTCATCTTCTGGCGAATGGGGCGCATCTACGGGTTCAAGTTCAGGCGATGGCAGGCCACGTCTGCATTGATGCCTGACATGTCAGCCGCGTTCCAAGCAAATATGTCGACGTTGCTCTAGATGCAAGCCCTGATTCGCTCCTAGTCCTCGGGACTGAAGCCCCCGCTGATCCGCACCCTCTGCACCTGGTCGGCGCTGGTGAAGACTTCCATCTCCACCACTTCTCCAGCCGGCTCCGGCCGCGACTGCTCCCAGCCTGATCTTGCCCCCTCTTCCTGCCCATACTCTTCCTCCCCTCATGCTTCCTCGACTTCCATCGCCTCCCCTAGTCTCTCACTCTGCGATTGCTCGACCTCATGCCTCTCAAGGCCTCCCTCTTAACTTCTTCTTCTACTCCTTCCACCTTCCGACCCTCTTGTGGCTCCGACCCTTTGTCCTTTTGGACCTCCTGCACACCTCCTCCTCTTTGCTCCTCAATCTCCTCACTTGCCTCCTCCAGGCTCACTTCCTCAACCTCCTTCGGGCACACCTCCTCCTCTCTGACAACCTCTTCCTGCTACACCATCTCCCTCTCCAACTCTTCTTCCTTTGCCATCCAAGAAATGGTGTTGATCGTCGTCACGTAATACTGCCTCGCCACCTTCGAGTCCCCCCTGATCCTAACCTGCACCCCTCCATTGTTGAACTCGAGGCATTGATGAAATGAGGAGGTGACACAGCAAAAGGCGCTGATGAGGGGGCACCTAAAGATGGCGTTATAGCTACTTGGGGCGTCCACGATTACGAACCTGCAGTTCCGTGACACGCCCCCCAACCTCACGTGCAGCCCTACCCCTCCTTCTACCTCCTTTCTTTCTCCTGAAAATCCAAATAACGGTCAGTCCGAAGCTAGTACCCTCTTGCCCTCGACCCTCATCTCATCGAAGGCCTTCTTGAAGATCACATTCATGGACCTCCTGTTGTCCACCAAGATCCTGGAGACCGTGAAGTTCTCGACTACCGTCTGGATCACCAAGGCGTCACAGAACGGGTCCTCATAATCTGGCATATCTGCTGAAGAAAATGTAATTTTTTCTTCCGGAGGGGGAGCCTGGGAGGTCGAGGCTACCCCCCCCCCCCCCTTCGGAATATGGTCTGGAGGCTTCCCTTTCAAGTTACCTCAATCCCAACTCCTCCGTGGATCACCCCGATCCCTCCCCGGGTTCCTACATCCGCCCGACCCTCACACCTAACTTTCGTCTCCCCATGCTGCACCTCCACGATCCTTACTGGCGGATCCTCCCTCCCTAGCCCCCTGGATTCTCTCATCTCCAATAACTCTGGGCAGGTGGTCGTCGCGTGACCCTCCTCCTGGTGGAAGTCACAGAAAAGCAATGCCACCCTACCCTCTCTTCCTTCTCCACCTCTTCGTCGAGCTCCTCCCCGAGCTCCTCTCCTTCCTCCTCTACCTCGGTCGACCTCCATTGCCTCTTGTTGATGTGGGAAGTGACCCCTCAGTTCCTGCCTCCTCGCCGGCTGATCAAACCTCCTCGGCTCGCGAAAGTTGTCTCTTCCCTGAAAACCTCCTCCTTGCTCCTGGGGCGCCCCTCCTGAGGCCTCCAACCTAACCGGTTATTCGGCTCCCGGGCCCCCTGTCCTAATGTTGTCCCTGCTGCCCCTGTCCTCGGGGCTCCTCCTTCCTTCTCTCTTCTCTCTGCTCCCTCTGTCTCCCTACTCCCGGCTCCTTCACGTCATCCTCTGCCAACCTGGCTAGCTTCCTAGCAAATGCCGGATTGGCCCTCTCGAAGTCTATCTCCTTTGTCGCCCTCTCCATGAGCTCCTCAAAAGAGAGGGGTGGCACTCTCTTTAACTTCATGCTACAGAATCCCGGCCTCAGCCCCAGGGTAAAAGCGAGCATCAACGCATACCCTGGGACCTCCTGGACCAGGAGGATCTCTTCCTGAAACCGGTCAACATAATGACCCAACATCTCATCTTGCTTCTGCCACATCGCAAATAAGCACTCTGTCTCCTTCTTACGCTTCTTCGATGTTGAGAACCTCAACAGGAAACCTCGACGCAGATCCTCAAAACTGTAGATCGAACTTGCCGACAATTAGTGGAACCAGTCCCGTGCCTTCTCCTTCAACATGATGGCAAACAGCCGACACTTGAAGGCATCCGTCATCTGCCTTTTCGAAACAACATCTTCAAACCACTGCAAATGCTTTATAGGGTCATCTTTCCCCGGGTAGTAGGACATGTCGGGCTCCCGGAACCCCTCCAACACTGGGGCCGAGATGATAAGCTCACTGAAATGGCACTCGCCACCTGCCTGCCGAGAGGGCACGTCTCGCGGTCTCGGCTGGCTGGCCTGATCCGCGAGATCGTGCCCAGGGAAGAGCTCTCGCACAGCCGCCTCCATCTCGCCAACTTCTGCCAGAATCTCCTTCCTAGGATGCTGGCCTGGGAAGTTCTCTCGCGCGGCCACGTCCATCTTGCCAACCTCCGCCGGGACCTCCTTCCCAGGGCGCTGCCCGGGTGCGTTCTCGCCCAAGAGCGGGACCGCCTCCACTGGGACCTGAGGCGTTGCCCACTCGCTCCTTGCCGAGAAGGCCAAGCTAATGGTCTGCAAGACCTCTCGCCTGAAGTCTTCCAGCATCTTCCTCGTCGCCTCCTCTCCCGGGAGGGGGAACCTCCTGAACCATATCTTTCACCTTCACCTAGTGCCATCAGACCAAACTCAAAACTTTCTTGTATTGGCTACCTTTCATGCTCACCGCACTAGAACTGTTGAAGCCAAAATTTGACTTTGACGAAAGTTCGAAAATAGGGGCATAGCCAACACCTACTTGTCCCGAGCTCTGACCTTCGACTGGTTGTGACGGACCAGAAACTGACCCAAAGCCTCAGCAGGGAGGTCCCACCGCTTACCCGGAAGATCTCTGAGAGCTTCCCCTCCAAAGTCAAAAGCTGGGCTTGGAGCTCCTCAGAAAGCACAGGAAAACTCTTAAACTCCCGGTAAAGAAGAGAGTGCTTCTGAAGAACCCCTATGTGCCTATTTATAGTTTTTATGTTGGATCTGCAAATGACCACACTGAACTGACCTGAAATTACCAAGGTACCCTTGGTTGGGTCTGCCAACAGCCAAACTCCGCTGTTCTGAATAGTTATATGCAGACCACCGAGGGCAAAAGCATAAAATCACCTAGGGTTAAAAAGGTGAACTGCCTTTCAACTGAACCGGCGCTTGGCGAGAGCACCGTCTCGCGGGCGAGAGCTCCTATGGGGATCATCTCGCCTAGCGAGGCTCTCGCCTAAGCTGATGGACCCTCTCTATAGACCTGTCTCGCCCGAGAAGGCTCTCGCCCGAGCCACTGGGCCTTCTTACTGTGTCCGCCTTGCATAGGAGGGATCTCGCCTGAGCCACTGGGCCTTCTCGTTGGACCCACTGGGGCCCTCTCGCCTAGCGAGCCGGCCTTTACCGAGAAGTCTATCTTGCCCTATCTTCCCCTCTCTTTGCGCCCGATCTGATCCTACGAGCCCAAGGTTGTACAAAAAGGTCAGCAATGCCCCAACAACAAATAGGACTTGGGACAACAGAAAACATCCACACTGCTGGCAAGACCCAACCCGCTGGCCGGTCTTGCTGCCCCTATCTCGTACTTACCAAGATGGGGTGGGTGTCGGCTAACTTGTCGCACCCGCCCCCCTAAAAAAGAAGGAGGGGGAGGCTGATTTTTCCTCCCCCTATTAGTATATTACAAGGGCTAGGCCTAATTGGCCGCCATGAGTGCAAAACCACTCCAAAAGCTTAAAAATACGAAGCTGATCTTACGCCTGCCGAGGGAACCCTATCCCGCGAATACGGGGTTGTACACAATCCCCGCTCTTTTCAAGGTTGGCACAAGCTCGGAAAGAAACATCCAACCAACGTATTCGCTGAGTGGCCTTCTTAGAGCCAAAAATATTTGGCCCCTCCCAGAGGAGTCAACCTGTCATGTCAGCTAATGGGAGCCTGGGTGACGAGACGGTCTCGGGGTAAAAAATGCTTGGCCTCCCTGAGGGATCAACCTGTCACGCCAGCTAATGGCAGCCTGGGTGACGAGATGACCTCGGGGTAAAGAGAAATTGGCCTCCATGAGATGTACCATATAACGCCCCCATCCGTCGTATGGCCTATAACAGAAGGTCCAGCTAGAACCCGACGTCATATACCACGGACAGTCGGAAGGGTTACGTATGAATAACCAAACTATCCAATTAAGACTACTCGTCCTAGCACAAAGCATTCTAGCGGAAGCTTTTAAACAGTTGAAAGAACCCATAAATGTATCCAATAAACATGAATGTCCACCACCATTACAACTGGAATGAAAACAAATACACTGAAAGGTACACGGTCTTATGGCCTTACAGAGGTTCACTTAATAAAGTAATGTTTTCCATACATCGGCTCGCAGGCCGGCCACACATGACAAAATAAAGTACAACTTTTTGTTTGTGCCTTTGAGGGCCAGCTCAACAACATGGGCTCCAGCCCGCTATTTGGTACTTGACTCCGCAGCACCTACAAGCAACATTCCACCGCACGGTGGCAAACAAAGCAACGGTCAGCCAATGTTGACCAAATTATAACGACCCCGCCCCTAACTCGGGACGGCGGTGATCCTTCCCTACAATTCAATAGCCCGGCTAAACAGTATAGTACAAACATACTTTGCCACAGGTGTAGGCTTGCACGGCCAAACACCCCGTGCACTCTGGGCACATTATCGGTGAATCCTGACACTTCAGCGTCTTCATCACCACCCCCGGGATGGCAAAAACATGAGCATTTTAGCCTTTCTGACCACTGTCTAAGGCTCCCGACTATGTCAAAGGCCAGTCCTCTTTTCGGGTCTCTCGCACCGAACCACATAGCCCTGGTCCGATTCCACTTACCCGTTGCTCACAAAGCATAGTATACCTTAAGACGTACACACGAGCCAAGCTTCTCTCGGATCCTGACATTTCCAAACAATCACATAACCCAGTTATGCTCAAGGCCGGTTCCCAGACCGCCAAGTTAGCAGAACAACGATTCCTCTTAGTTTTTCGGGTGCGCCTTGGAGTTAATCCCCAAGGATCCATGCTGCAATCTACCACGTAAAAACCCGAAAACCCAAAGCACGGAGTCTTCTCCGGCAAACCATAACAAATGCAACATCACCAATCCAGAACAACATGTCCGGGTAGGCTTCACACACAATGTCTATGTCCGTACTTTGATTCCGGAATCTATATGCAAATAAGGGGGACTATTCCCGTCAACCCCAAGGAACACCGCACACTCGCCACACACTCGCGGGAGCGGGTTTCCCTATGTAAAAAGGAAGAGAGCTTCACATGCTCAAGTAGAGAATCGTTACCCTTGTAGTACGCTTTTGCGGCATGGAAAATTACACGGATAGAAGCCTTCGCAATAGGATTTCCTCCAAGGATCCGCTCTCGGTTCTCTAAACGGTGCTCCGATGCCCGCCGGCGGCCGGAATCCTCCTCCTTCTTCCTCCTCTCTCTAACTCCTTGAAAAAGAGTTCTTAAGAGAGAAATGAGGAATTGATCCTCTATTTCCAACCTTAACAGAGCAGGAACTCATCTGGGCCGTCGGATCTTAATTAAAGAAAATGGACGGCTCAGATCCGCACAAAAATCCCCAAATCTGGGCCGAACAAGGCTTGGCACACGGTCGTGTCCTCGGTCGTATACCTAGATCCAGGCACGATCGTCGAACACAGAAACTCACACGGGCTCAGACACGCCCGTGTCTCAATCGACACGCCCATGTCTGAAACTGACACGCCCGTGTCCTGGGACCGTGCCACAGAAAACCGCCACGCCAACCAACACGACTCTTGGGAACACGGGTACTGACACGGGTAGGCACACGCACATGTCAGATGACACGCCCGTGTCACTCTTCTGGGTTTCCTGTCGTGTCCTTCTCTGGACACAGCCGGGCTATAGAGGGCTCTACACGGCCTTGGACAAGCCCGTGTCCTAGGCCGTGTACCCCTAACCAGGCACCAAAAATTCCCTTTTTTACGCGACCAGCTCGATTATGATTTTCGGGGCATTACAAATCTCCCCCCCCCCCCTTAAGGAATTTTGTCCCGAAATTAAGTAAAGGTACACAAAATTAAATGTTACCTGAGTGGAATAACTCAGGGTATTTGTTGGGTACATTGGTTTAAATGTACCTGATTTGAAGAAGCCTCACCCAACTCAATGATATACATCAAAATGTATTTGATGTGTTTTGAGTTTACTTGTGTAGGCTAAGTATTTGCAGGAAAGGAGAAAAAGTTTCTAAGTCCATGTGTCGACACCCAGAGGGAAAGTGTCGACACTTGGAGTCATTGTGTCGACACCAGGGATGCTGAGTCGACACCAGACAGAAAGTGTCAACACAAGGAGCTGTGTCGACACTCAATGAAGAAGAGTGCAGTGAAGCTGTGTCGACACATAGCAGTTGTGTCGACACCCAGTAAAACTGTGTCTACATCAGAAAGTGTCGACACTTGGAGGCTGTGTCGACACTCAGCAAAAGTCAGCAGAGACTAAGTACAAGTGTCGACACCCAGAACAATGTATCGACACTTACTTCAAGTGTTGACTCTTCTGTTGAGTGTCGATACATTGTTCTGGGTGTCGACACTTGTACTTAGTCTCTGCTGACTTTTGCTGAGTGTCGACACAGCCTCCAAGTGTCGACACTTTCTGATGTAGACACAGTTTTACTGGGTGTCGACATAACTGTTATGTGTCGACACAGCTTCACTGCACTCTTCTTCATTGAGTGTCGACACAGCTCCTTGTGTTGACACTTTCTGTCTGGTGTCGACTCAGCATCCCTGGTGTCGACACAATGACACCAAGTGTCGACACTGCTTGCCTGGGTGTCGACATAGGGCTTCTTAAGTGTCGACACTTTTCCTCTGGGTGTCGACTACATGGACTTAGAAACTTTTTCTTCTTTCCTGCAAATACTTAGCCTGCACAAGTAAACTCAAAACACATCAAATACATTTTGATGTATATCATTGAGTTGGGTGAGGCTTCTTCAAATCAGGTACATTTAAACCAATGTACCCAACAATCTCCCCCTATTTGGAGAAGTCATAACCCTTAGTCAATGATATACACCATTCATAATAAAATTACAAAATGATGTAAAACAGGATTATAAATCAGGGCAAACATAAACATGTATCAATCAAACATGTATACAAAGACATAATCTCAGAACAACAATGAAATAAATTTTTCACATAGCAAATTTATTACACAACACATTATTCCAATACTTTGTCATATTCATATTTCAAAAAGTTTACAGAATGTTTTATATCAAAAGATTACATAGTAAACTTTTAAGAAAATTCTAATTCTATTTCTGTTCAGGTTCCTTGATCACTATTCCTTTGTCAGCTTGTACTTTGGCTTGAACAGGAGCTTCAGTAACTTCAGCATCAGCAGGCTTCTTGCCTTTCAGATCTTTCTTTTTAAGTTCTTCTGCTTTAATCTTTTGCCTTTCAAAATAGTGATATGGCTTGGGAAAGTACTTGCTAGGCTCCAGAGTAGTAGGAGGTAGCTTTCCCATCTTGGCCTTTCTTCTGTATTGAACTATAGCCTCCTGCCTTGACTCATGCTTTCTCAATTCAGCCTCAGAAAACCATTTATTCCTGTCATGGATGTTATCCTTTGCTGCTTTCCATGCAGTCAAAATAATGTTCCTAGAGGTGGAGCTCCACTGCTCAAAGTCAGGTCTTTGTTCAGCTTGCTCCCTGAACCTCTTCTTTGATAATCTGGTTTCTTCTTCAGCTTGCTCCTTCAAGATGGCTTCCTGTAAAGCTTCAGAGACAGGCTGAACAACTTTCTCTATTATGACATTGTCCTTACCCCCAGGTGGGCTATACATGGACTGTATGTCAGCATGGATCATGTCAAAATCTGGTGGAGGATAGATCACTTGAGCTACTTTTGGTTGCTCACCTCCAAGATAGGCAGGGTTAATTCTAGATTCAGCTACATTATCATCATCACAAAGAGGAGGATAACCAAGAGTGGCTCTGATGGAATTAGAAACCCATTTTGCATGGTCAGAGCCAGCTTTGACTAAGACCCTCTCCCCCTTTATGACTTCTCTTTCAATGTGATCCCTTAAGTCATCTTTTTGAAATCTGATTTGGGCATTGAGATAATTGACTCCATCCCTGTAGAAAGGTCTTAACCTTTGGAGTTTTTTAGAGATCAGCTTCTGAGAGTCTTGAATAGCAGTTGTAATATCAGTTAAGCTCTCTTGTAGTGCTTTATCAAAAGCTGTCATAGTAGTAGCAGTAGAAGTTGTCAGGCCAGCAGCAATGTTCTTCATTTCTGTGACAATAGCATTGTGGGATTGTGTCAAATTGTCATTCATTCTTATTTGGTTCTCGAGAACATACCCCTGCTTTTGTGCTATGTCATCTACTTGAGCCTTTATCTTTTCCTGATGTGTAGCAAGATAGACTACTGCATTCCCACCCTTGTGGAAGCAGTCAGTCATCTCTTTCTTATTTAGATTCATCTCAAATCTTATGGATTTAATTGTTAAAATTCAACAAACCGCAGACGCCTCCTTGGATACCCTGTTGAAAACTCAACAAACCGAAGGAGGATACGCTCACTTATAATGTTGAAAGTTTTCCCGGATCGTGGAGTTAGCAGGGGTTATCTCAACAAAGCAGTAACAACCAGCAACACATGCAGCACAAGCTTCTTTATTGATCAAGAGCAAACTTCTTTACAAGGCGAGACATACATGGCGAGACATGCTTCACCAAAACCCAACACCGGGAGAGCAGAGACCGTTACAAAGACAAGAACAAAAACAAGCCGCGCGGACTCAATCAACAAGCCGCCGACTTACTACTGTGGAGTCCGCTCAGTCCGCCAGGTCGCCAGACCGCAACCCAAGCCGCGCGGACTCACCCCTTATTCCAATGCTTAGCTCTTCTCTGCCGATCTGCAGGCCGCCTAACCGCGAGGTCACCTAACCGCCAGACCGCACAAGCTGCGTCACCGAATGGAACAGTCCGCCTGAAGCAGGTGACTTCCTGAACCCCGAACCAAGTTGCCAAAGAGAAGACCGCCTGGTCGCAATTCGCGACCTGCTGTTTACCGCCTGTTGCTTAACCGCAGAGTCCGCACTGTCCCTGACTGCAATCAGAATCAAGTCCTGGCTTTCCAGCGCTATCCGCACAACCTACACAGCACAACCGGGTCAACTCTCTATCCGCGCGGACACCAAAGTCCAGACCGCAGCAACTTACGCGAGCTCAATTACTGTTCACTTACTTCGGTCTAGGTCCGTTACTCCTGATGTGACATGGGTCCTATTTATAGGCACGATGATGAGTATGGTCACCGCCCTAGCCGATAGGATCACCGCCACATCCCGCAGCAAGAACAAGTGTGTCCGCCAGCCCGCGGACACACAATCCAGTTCGCCGCTCCTGTGCAGATAGCCAGTCCGCCCCAGCTTCTCCAAGGCCGGACTCCAATATCCAGCCCGCCTTGCCGCCAGAGGCTAAGCCAGGACCACCACAGCCGGACTCCACAACAGCCGTGTCTGCCATTCTGCGGATAAGGCATCAGCCCGCAAAACCCGAGCCCGCAGCCTCGCCATCAAGGCACCTGCCGGACTCAGCGGACACCCGGCTTCTGTCCGCACCTCCTGAGTCCATTGCCTCTATCTCCAAGGCACCGCCGGACTCAGCGGACACGCCGATCCAGTCTGCTTACACAGCAAACTCCAGTCCGCATGCACTGCAGACTTCTCCAGTTCGCATCCCTACTGACTGCCTCAGTCCGCATCCTTGAGTCCAAAACCTCATCACAAGGCTATACCGGACTCAGCGGACTCTGGCTCCAGTCCGCACGCTCCTGCACAAGCAATTCTCCAGTCCGCATTTCCCCAAGCTAGCAAACAAGGCAACAGCACTTCTACTAGGCTTGGCGGACTGAGAAACCAGCCCGCGCTCCACTGCGCGATCTCCCCGGACTGAGCCAACCTGGATTTGG
The DNA here is from genome assembly GCA_039583875.1 of Platanthera guangdongensis. Classification (NCBI taxonomy): domain Eukaryota; kingdom Viridiplantae; phylum Streptophyta; class Magnoliopsida; order Asparagales; family Orchidaceae; genus Platanthera; species Platanthera guangdongensis. Next base: position 217,309,581 of record CM077151.1, read on the forward strand.
TTCAGATCACACCAAGTCCAGTCCACTGGCCACAAGGGCCAGTCCGCACTTACTGGCGGACACTGGATCTAGCCCGCCATACCGGGCGACCTCCAGAACCTGTCCGCACTGACTGGCGGTCTCCGCGGCTTCCCGCTGCACCAGAGCAAGACCAAGGCAACTGCCAAACCGGTCTGCCGAGCTCCAGTTCTTCAGTCCGCTTCATGCCGGACTCCGCGGATAGCATTCCTATCCGCCCGGTTACTTCCTGGGAGTCAACCGCCTGCTGAGCATACACTGGCCTGTCAGACCGCTGCTGTTGTCCGCGTAGTCCGCACGAACAGACCGCCCAGGCCGCCACAGAGCAAACCGCCTGCAACATCCCTGCCGACCTAGCAGTCCGCCAACCCTGTCCGCGTAGTCCGCACGGGTAGGTTTCCCAAGCCTTCCATTCACCCACTTTCACTTCACAGAATTCAACACTCCCCCTTGAAGTGAGAAGTGGTGAATAACTCCAGCAGCTCCCGTAACCTTGCACCTGGTCCTTCCGATAGCATCTACGAAGAGATGTCCAAGACATAGTCCTCGCCCCGCATATCATGGACCATGAGGGAGCCCTCCAGCATCTCCCAAAAGGAGCCATGCTTCCCTCTGCCTTCTTCAGCTTCAACCTCCACTCATGTATCACAGGAGTATCACCAACTTCCTTGGACACTGAAGTCCAAGCCTCGTTATCTCTGAGAGAAGTCACCTCTTCAGACTTGGTGTCAACCACCTCCTTGATTCTAGTGGGGTCATCACAGCCAGAAGAACCTTGCTCGACCTGAGGGCTAACAAGGAAACATGGGACCAAGTCCGTCGTGTTCCATTCGCTATATCGAGCTGGTGGCTTACTGATCCTCTTTGATCTCCGAAGAACCTGATCATGGCTAACCACCTCCGCTGCTATTGAACCAGCTCCGTTCCCGGGCAAACCCGGAACAATGCTCCCTTTGCTCCCTGAACAAGACGCCTCCTTACTGGAACCAAGAGCACCTGGAGCAATGCTCCCCCTGCTACCTGAACCAGAAGACTCCCCTCTTGAACAAGAACTTCCTGGAACATCGCTCCCCTTGCTTCCTGAACCGGAAGCCTCCGCCTTCGAGCCAGAAGATCCTGGAGCATCGCTCCCCCTTCTTCCCGACTCTGACGCCTTTGCCCCGGAGCTAGAACAACCTGGAGCACCTGGTGACTCAGGCAACTTCACTTCCTTAGCAGCAGCCTCCTTCAGCCCACCATCTGACCTGCTTATCTCTAGCTCCACATAAGAGCTACCCCAATACGGCGTCAACTCATCAAAAACAATGTCTCTCGACACTATGAGTTTCTTCGTCGCAGGATCCATACACCTTCATCTTCTTCTCTGCTCATCATACCCAACAAAGACTAGCTTTGTCTTGAGAGCACCCGGAGAATGTATATAGCAGGTAGATCCAAACACCCGAAAGTGCTTCACTGAGGGCTTCACTCCGAACATCAGCTCATACGGAGTCTTTACTATGATCGGACTAAGAGGCATCTGGTTGATGACATGAGCAGCACAGGCAATTCCTTCCGCCCAAAGAGCCTTCGGAATACCTTTACTCTCAAGCCAACACTTGCAGGTCTCCGTTAACTAACGGATCATCCGAGCTGCAATACTACCATGTTGTGAAGTATGTCCACAAGAAAGCTCCATCTGGATCCCTTGCTTCCTGCAAAAGCGTGAGAACTCGGTTGAGCCAAACTCACCACCGATACTTGTCCTCAACACCTTGATCCTCCGGCCAAGCTGGCCTTCCACAAGCTTCTTGAACTCCACAAACAAGCGTACCATGTTGGACTTCTTCTTCATAAAGTATACCCAAGTATACCTAGAATAGTCATCAACCAATATCAGCATGAACCTGCTGCCTCCAAGACTGGCCGTGACGGTCGGTCCCACCAGAGCACAATGGACAACCGCCAATGGTGCATTACATCTGGATTGTGCTTTGTCAACCATTAAGCGATAGGCTCCACTTTCCTGACATCCCGCACACCCCCGACCATCGCCATAGGATGAAAACCTAGGCAAGCCTCTTACGAGTCTTCTTTCCGCCATTGCTTTCAGCTTGTCCATCCCTACATGCCCCAGTCTTTCATGCCAGATAGCTGCACTATCACTGGCATTCATCCGATTAACTCCAGAACTAGTTGATATCACAACTACGTTCTTCTCCTTCCTCCCTACATGAGCTACGTTCGCCGAGAGCAAGACAACCTTGCACTCCTTCCGAAGATGACCATGCTGCTTGCATTTATAGCACCTTGGTCCTTCCTTCCTCTTCCTATCACGCCTAGGAGAAACACTCCTTTCTTCCTGATACGAAGTAGAGGGACCATCTTCAGCAGCAACCTTCACCTTCTTCTTGAACAACCCATCAAGGGAAGTCCAAACCTCCGCAGTTGACCGACATCCACTGATGTGGTCCAAGAGCTCTGATGAGATCACCTGCTTGAGAATAGACTCCGCTTTCGCATTTGCCTCCTTCCAAGCTCTCATCACCTCAGCATTGCCAGCAGTATCCTCTTGTCTTCCTGCTCCGCATACAACCTCCCAAAGGTCCTCGCCAAGAAGAAAGCTCTTCATACAGGACTTCCACCGTTCACAGTTTGTCTCTGTAAGAAGATCAATTCCAAGACAACTTGCATCCTCCACTGCCATGGTTCTACCACTGGTTTCCTCTACAGAAGAGCAACTACTTCCATTGAGCACTGCTTGACCACTCCAACAACCTCGCTTTGATACCATGTTAAAATTCAACAAACCGCAGACGCCCCCTTGGATACCCTGTTGAAAACTCAACAAACCGAAGGAGGATACACCCACTTATAATGTTGAAAGTTTTCCCGGATCGTGGAGTTAGCAGGGGTTATCTCAACAAAGCAGTAACAACCAGCAACACATGCAGCACAAGCTTCTTTATTGATCAAGAGCAAACTTCTTTACAAGGCGAGACATACATGGCGAGACATGCTTCACCAAAACCCAACACCGGGAGAGCAGAGACCGTTATAAAGACAAGAACAAAAACAAGCCGCGCGGACTCAATCAACAAGCCGCCGACTTACTGCTGTGGAGTCCGCTCAGTCCGCCAGGTCGCCAGACCGTAACCCAAGCCGCGTGGACTCACCCCTTATTCCAATGCTTAGCTCTTCTCTGCCGATCTGCAGGCCGCCTAACCGCGAGGTCGCCTAGGCGCCAGACCGCACCAGCTGCGTCACCGAATGGAACAGTCCGCCTGAAGCAGGCGACTTCCTGAACCCCGAACCAAGTTGCCAAAGAGAAGACCGCCTGGTCGCAATTCGCGACCTGCTGTTTACCGCCTGTTGCTTAACCGCAGAGTCCGCACTGTCCCTGACCGCAATCAAAGCCAAGTCCTGGCTTTCCAGCACTATCCGCACAACCTGCACAGCACAACCGGGTCAACTCTCTATCCGCGCGGTCACCAAAGTCCAGACCGTAGCAACTTACGCGAGCTCAATTACTGTTCACTTACTTCGGTCTAGGTCCGTTACTCCTGATGTGACATGGGTCCTATTTATAGGCAAGATGATGAGTATGGTCACCGCCCTAGCCGATAGGATCACCGCCACATCCCGCAGCAAGAACAAGTGTGTCCGCCAGCCCGCGGACACACAATCCAGTTCGCCGCTCCTGTGCAGATAGCCAGTCCGCCCCAGCTTCTCCAAGGCCGGACTCCAATATCCAGCCCGCCTTGCCGCCAGAGGCCAAGCCAGGACCACCACAGCCGGACTCCACAACAGCCGTGTTGCCATTCTGCGGACAAGGCATCAGCCCGCAAAACCCGAGCCCGCAGCCTCGCCATCAAGGCACCTGCCGGACTCAGCGGACACCCGGCTTCTGTCCGCACCTCCTGAGTCCATTGCCTCTATCTCCAAGGCACCGCCGGACTCAGCGAACACGCCGATCCACTCTGCTTACACAACAAACTCCAGTCCGCATGCACTGCAGACTTCTCCAGTCCGCATCCCTGCTGACTGCCTCAGTCCGCATCCCTGAGTCCAAAACCTCATCACAAGGCTATACCGGACTCAGCGGACTCTGGCTCCAGTCCGCACGCTCCTGCACAAGCAATTCTCCAGTCCGCATTTCCCCAAGCTAGCAAACAAGGAAACAGCACTTCTACTAGGCTTGGCGGACTGAGAAACCAGCCCGCGCTCCACTGCGCGATCTCCCCGGACTGAGCCAACCTGGACTTGGTTCAGATCACACCAAGTCCAGTCCACTGGCCACAAGGTCCAGTCCGCACTTACTGGCGGACACTGGATCTAGCCCGCCATACCGGGCGACCTCCAGAACCTGTCCGCACTGACTGGCGGTCTCCGCGGCTTCCCGCTGCACCAGAGCAAGACCAAGGCAACTGCCAAACCGGTCTGCCGAGCTCCAGTTCTTCAGTCCGCTTCATGCCGGACTCCGCGGATAGCATTCCTATCCGCCCGGTTACTTCCTGGGAGTCAACCGCCTGCTGAGCATACACTGGCCTGTCAGACCGCTGCTGCTGTCCGCGTAGTCCGCGCGAACAGACCGCCCAGGCCGCCACAGAGCAAACCGCCTACAACATCCCTGCCGACCTAGAAGTCCGCCAACCCTGTCCGCGTAGTCCGTGCGGGTAGGTTTCCCAAGCCTTCCATTCACCCACTTTCACTTCACAGAATTCAACATTAATATTCTGGGCCAAATCAAATTGGAGAGATTTGTGCCCCTCATCCACATATGTCTCTATAGATTTTCTGTGTTCATCCAGTTTAATCTGCATAGCAACCATTAAAGCACTATAATTAACAGTTGGAGCTGGCTGTGATATAGGCTGTGGAGCAACAGTTTATAAAGCCTTCTTGTAACTCTGGCTTCTTCTCCTGAAAACTTGAAACTTTCTTTTCTTAGCCCTTGAAGCTTCCTCATCTTCAGATCCAGATGTACTTGCTATCTCTACCCTCTCCTTAGGTAGCTCCTTCTGTACTTCTGGTGCCTTCTCAGTCTCTTCCCTTGTAGGTTCTTCATTAATTGGCACTTGCTCCCCCTCAACTGGAGCATTCTCCCCCTCAGCAGCAGCAGTTTCCTTGTCAAAATTTGCTTGATCCAGATTTAGAAATAAATCTTCCATGGTATACTCTTGTGGAGAATGAGCTGGAGAAATTCTGGGCTCATCTACCACTGGATCAGATACAAACTGAGCTGCAGCAGATGTGTCTTCCATGACAACATCTAGGACTTGACTAGCAGGCTGTGATTGCTGATAAACATCAGACAAATTAGTATCTTCTATAGGAAAAACCAAAGCATTAAGCTCAGTAATTACCTCTAGAATTATGTTGGTTGCTTGTTCACTTTCTAGTGTAGTTGGTTCTTCTACAACTAGAGGCTCCCCCTGGATGTGATCCTTGTGTATGGGGCTAGCTTGAGGTAGCTCCCCCTGGATTTCAGCATCTACGTGTTGTGCTGGAGACATCACAGCAGTTCCTGTGTCTTCTTCATTAGGTGTGAAGACCACTTGTTCTTCACTATCAGAGCTGCTTGATGGAACTTGAGCCACTGGAGCAGTTTTCCTCTTCTTCTTTTGAGGGGATACTTTTTCAGGAATTACCTTCTCAGGGGTTGGCATTTCCTTAGACAACACCCTGTCCCATCTGGAGAATATCCTCAAATCCATCTTTCTCATATGGTTGATTTTGCTGCCAGCAGCTTGATTCATAACCTCTTGTATAGTACCAGCTAGGTATAGACTTATGATCCTGCCCAGATTTGGCTTCTTCAGGCTTTCCTTGATTTTCTCAAATACTACTATAGACCAGTCAGTTTGTAGATTGAAAATTATTCTGGTCATAATGCTGAACATATGGGTTGATACCCTATCATGCCCTCCAGGTTTGCTTAGGATTACTTTGCCTACAATTTCAGAGAGGAATTTCCCCTGGCTATTCATTCCCTTCCTGTTAAACACAGATCCTATTTTCATTTTAGAATCTAGACCACACCATGTCAATGCTTCTCTTGTCTTAGAAGCAGTTACTTCATCCTCTTCCTTAGTTCTTGGTAGCTGTAGAATCTTCCTCAAGCTCTTAGGTGATACCTTCACCTTCTCACCATGAACCCTGGATTTGATCTTCAATCCAGTGTCGTCTACTTTAGCTCCATTAAGGAATTCCAAGACTTCCTTCTTTCAAATTTTTGTTGGCTCTGAAACAAGATATTCTAACCCCGAGTCTGCAACTAGGGTTACTACAGTCTTGATTTCTTGGTCGGCATCATCAAAAGCATTGCGCACCAGCTCGTAGCCTTCGTTGGCGTTCTCCTCAAGCTTTGGCGCCATTAGGGTTTGATGAATTTGACTGGAGAGAAGAGAGGTGTCGACACACAAGTTTTGGTCTCGAAACCTTTGAAAGCGTGTCGACAGACTAAGGCAAAACCCTATTTATACCTTTCTAATTTTGAAGATGAAAAGGCGGGCAGCCAACTTAAATTGTGTCGACACTGGCGATAAGTGTCGACACTGACTTATAATGTCTCGACACATACGTGTCGACACAAGTTTAGTCAACAGATTATATGTGTCGACACTTGTTTATGTGTCAACACCACTTAACTCGACATTTAGTCGAGACTTTACTTAGATAATTCTGAGTAAACACTATGTGTCGACACCACCTTGGTTGTGTCGACACCAACTTGTCATGTGTCGACACTGTTATTCTTAAGTGTCGACACCAACTTCCTAGATGTGTCGACACCTTTTTCCTGACGTGTCGACACCTCTATTCTGTGTCGACACATAGATCTCTGTGTGTCGACACCTTTTTACTTAGCCATTTCCAATTCCATAAACTTACTCTAAGTTTATCATTCCTAGTTCAATTTTAAACCTATTGAACTTAGCTTCTTCTAGGGGATTAGTATACATATCAGCTAGTTGATTATCTATTTTAACATATTCTAGTAAAATATCCTCTTTCTCTACATGCTCCCTAAGAAAATGATATTTTATCTCAATATGTTTAGTTCTACTATGTGAAACAGGGTTATGTGCAATTGAAATAGCACTTGTAGAATCACAGAAGAGTGGAGTTCTACTTACCTGAAATCCATAGTCCTCAAGCTGATGTTGTATCCACAGAAGTTGAGCACAGCAACTTCTTGCAGCCACATACTCTGATTTAGCAGTGGAGATAGCCACACTTGTTTGCTTTTTGCTACTCCATGAAATCAGTCTTCCACCTAGGAATTGACAGGTTCCAGTAGTGCTTTTTCTATCTTCTTTGCATCCTGCAAAGTCTGCATCTGAATAACCTGTTAGATCAAAATCCCCATTCCTAGGGTACCAGAGGCCTAGATAAGGAGTGCCCTTTAGATATCTCAATATTCTTTTGACTGCTGTCAAATGAGACTCTTTAGGGCAGGCTTGATACCTTGCACAGACACATGTAGCATACATGATATCTGGTCTACTTGCAGTCAAGTATAATAGGGAGCCAACTATCCCTCTATACAAGGTTTCATCTACAGGTTTCCCTGCATCATCCTTGCTAAGAGACATACTTGACCCCATAGGAGTCTTCATGGTGCTGGATGAATCCATACCATACTTCCTTATGAGTTCTAGGGTGAACTTGGACTGGCATATGGATAAACCACTCTCAGTCTGTCTTACTTGGAGACCCAAGAAGAACTTTAGCTCTCTCATACTACTCATCTCAAATTGACCTTGCATTAGCTTTGCAAACTTTTTGCAAAGGCTACTTTCAGTAGACCCAAATATAATGTCATCTACATATATTTGGACTAGTATTACTTTGCCTCTAGATTCCCTAAGGAATAGAGTCTTGTCTATTTTCCCCCTTGAGAACTTATTCTCAATGAGGAAACTAGACAGGGTTTCATACCAAGCCCTAGGGGCTTGCTTTAACCCATATAAAGCTTTCCTAAGTCTATAGACATGATTAGGTAGAGTTGAATCAACAAAACCTGAGGGTTGTTCCACATAGACTTCTTCTTTAAGATTACCATTTAGAAATGCTGACTTGACATCCATTTGGTAAACTTTGAATCCTTAATAAGTTTCATAGGCCAGGAACATTCTTATGGCTTCCAGTCTGGCTACTGGAGCAAAGGTTTGATCAAAATCAATACCTTCTTCCTGCCTATATCCTTTAGCAACCAGTCTTGCTTTGTTCTTAATGATGACTCCTTGTTCATCCATCTTGTTCCTATAGATCCACTTGGTTCCAATTATATTGTGGTCTTTAGGTTTAGGAACAAGCTCCCAGACCTTGCATCTCTTGAATTGATTGAGTTCTTCTTGCATTGCCTCAATCCAAAGAGGGTCTTTGATGGCTTCTTCAAACTTCTTTGGTTCAACTTGGGATAGAAAGCTGGAGTAGATTGCTGCATTCAGGTTTCTACTCCTTATTTGTACCCCCTGTCTTGGATCACCAATGATTTGCTCAGTTGGATGATCTCTTAGATGCCTATTGGCTGGAGGCATCCTGACTTCAGGTTGAGCTTCTTCAACATCTTCATCATGCTGTACTCCTTGAACTTCATCAGTAATTAGTACATGTAGTTCTCCCCCTGGACAACAGCCACCGTCTTCTACTTGCTGTCTTGCAGTAGGTACTTCTTCTATAGTAAGCTTGTTCATCTTCTTTGTTAACCCTGTGGGGCTGCATACACTACTAGACAACTCATTGTTAATAAGTCTAGTTTCATCAAATACTACATGTACAGTCTCTTCTACAACTTGAGTAGACAAGTTGTAGACTCTATAAGTCTTACTATTGTTTCTGTACCCAACAAAAATTCCCTCTAGGGACTTGGCAGCAAACTTAGTCAAATAAGACTTTCCATTATTAAGTATGAAGCACTTACAACCAAAGATCCTGAAGTAGGATGGGTTTGGTTTCCTGCCTTTCACAACCTCATAGGGGGTCTTGTTGAGACTTTTAGTTATGGTAGCCCTATTAATAACATGGCATGCAGTATTGACTGTTTCAGCCCAGAAATATTCTGGTAGTGATGTATCACTTAATAGGGTCCTACCAGCCTCAATCAAAGTTTTATTCTTCCTCTCAGCAATGTTATTTTGCTGAGGTGTTCTTGGTGAAGAAAACTCTTGAAATATCCCAAGGTCTTCACATAGTTTTGTCATGCTATCAGACTGAAACTCAGTACCATGGTCACTTCTTATTTTGACCACTATACTATTTAGTTCATTCTGAATTTGTCTAACAAAGCTATAGAAGACATTGGGTGTTTCAGATTTCTGTCTAAGAAAGAACACCCAGGAGAACCTTGAGTAGTCATCTACAACTACAAAGGTATAGACCTTCCTACCCAGGTTGTGAACTGGCATTAGACCAAAGAGATCCATATGCAAGAGGTATAAGCACCTCACAGCATCTTTGTTCTCAATGCTTCTAAAGGTGGAACTAGTCTGCTTGCCCTTTTGACAAGTTGAGCAAATACCATCTTTAACACACTTAACTTGAGGACCATTCCTCACTAACTCTTTGCTAAAGAGTTTGCCAATTGTCTTGTAGTTTAGATGGGCTAGCCTCTTGTGCCATTTGACATAATGAGAGACTGTCTCATCAGCTACAAGACACACTTGAGAACCATTGGTCTCACACATAATGTCTAAGCAGTAGACATTCCTCTTTCTATAGCCAGTCAAGATGACCTCTTGATCATTTGACCTCCTGATATGACAACCATTCTTAACAAATGAGATGTCATATCCTACATCACTTAATTGACTTATACTAATTAGGTTGTGTTTCAACCCTTTAACATAAGCCACTTGAGTAATGGTAACCAAGTTACTAGAAATGTTACCAAACCCTTTGATTATTCCTTTTTCAGAACCACCAAAGGTGACTTTTGGACCATCCTTTATTGGTGTGTAGTCCTTTAGTAATTCCCTTGTTCCAGTCATATGTCTGGAACATCCACTGTCCAAGTACCATATAGGGGCATGGCCACTTGGACTCTCCTGCAAAACAGATTAATGAACCTTAGAACCCAAAGAATTCTTGGGTCCTTGGTACTTGTTAGTTTGCATCCTGACAAGACTACCTGCTGGTTTTCCAACAGGAAGTTTGCTACTCACTTTGGCACTAGCATTGTGCCAACAATCCATTGCAAAGTGGCCAACCTTGCCACAGCACCAACACTCAAACTTATTGTACCTTTGCATAGGTACAGTCTTTGCTGTTTTATCTACAGCAGACTTGTTGAGAGTTGGGGCTTTGCCCTTGGACATAGACTTGGACTGAACAGTCCTAGCAGGTCTTGTAAATCCCAGTCCAGCTTTACCTTTGTGATGAACAAATTCATCAATTATGGGTAAAACAGACTTTGGTTTAGAAAACCTAGCAACTAAGTCCTTCTCCTTCTGAAGATTAATCTCCAGACTCTTGATTTGATCATTCTTAAATGATATAGTTCCCATTTGAATCACAGTTATGTGTTTCAATCTGGCTATCTCATTAAGCTTTTGATCAAACAACTTCTCAAAATCAGTTGCAGTAGCTTTGAGAATAACAATTTCCTTTGCCTGACTTTTGGCTAGGGACTTGCTCTTCTTATAAGCTTGCAACAGAACTCTATATTCATCTATAAACTGATGAATATCTTCTTCAGACTCAGATGCACTCTCATCATTTGATGAGGATGAATATGATTCTGTACTGGCACAAGAAACTGAACTCAAAGTTGAACATTGTACCTTACTAGGTCCTGGCTGCTCCAGGATTTTGTCACTTTCTGTCAATGCCATTAGCCCTTGGCATTGACTGTCCTCTTGTTCATATATAGAATTCATAATCTGCATGAACTCTTCTTCTTCTTCCTCAGCAAACAGCCCTATATATGCCTCAGCATCTGACTCAGTTTCTGATGAAGAGATATCTGACAGGGTCTTGTCCTTTTTGGCAACAAAAGACTTCTCTTTCTTGCCCTTGTATTGAGTCCTTTTCTTGTCACTAGACTCCTTCCTCTTTTCTGGACAGTCTGCAATGACATGTCCTTGTCTATTACAGCAATAGCACACAATTTTTGATAGTGTAGCTTTGCTAGACTTGGACTTTTTCCTGTCTTTCTTTGAAGACTTCTTTTTCTGATAAGAGTCTTCCTTTCCCTGTGATGTAGAAGGCATTGTCCTCCACTGTTTCTTCTTTAAGAATTTTTGAAAATGTCTTGTGAAGGCAGCAAAGTCCTCATCACTTTCACTGCTTTCAGACTTTGTGCTAACTGACTCATCTGACTCAGATTCAGCAACCTTTGGAGGTGGCGTAGGTGACTTACCTCTGTACTTTCTGGGGGCTTCTGATTTAAAGGCCACTGTTCTTTTCTTGTGTTCATTTCTTGCGGATTTCTCCTCTTCTTTCCTCACCAGCAACTGCATTTCATAGGACAGCAGTTTGCCAAAAAGTGTTGGTGGAGGAATTTCTCCCAGCTTGGCCACTTCCCTGATGGCACAGATTTTGGTGTCCCAATCTTTAGTTAGGGACCTTAGAAACTTATCATTGAGTTCATAATTACTGAACTCTCTGTCATAGGACATGAGTTCATTCACTATCCTGTAGAACTTCTTATAGCACTCAGTTATGCTATCACCCTTTCCTTGTCTAAAACTTTCATACGCTTGATTTAGCAAGGATTTTCTGTCTTGCCTTACTTCTTCAGAACCCTCCATATACACAATAAGAGTATCCCACATCTCTTTGGCTGTCTTACAGTGTATTAGATTCTGAAAAGTTGCATTATCTATGGCACTCACTATGATGTTCTGAGCCCTCTTGTCCATAGTGGCTAGAACAATCTCATCCTTTGTCATTTCTGAGAAATCCTTTGGTGTTCTTTGATTTGCATCTAATACTGACACCTTCATGGGCACATATGGCCCTTCCTTTACTGTGATATAAATCCTAGGGTCTGAAGCTTCCATAAAGAGTCTTACCCTTTCCTTCCAGATCCCAAAGATCTCTTTCCTACATATAGGTAGCTTCATGGATCCCAATTCCTTGTGATTTTCAGTGGAACCCATAGTTCTTGATTTTCTTGATGATGTTATTGACTTAGACTGAATCTGCCAACAGGATCTACTCAGACAGTTATGTCCCTTTTTGAGTAACCTTCCTCTGATACCACTTGAAAGATATAGTACCTAAACACCTAGAGGGGGGGTGAATAGGTGACCAAATTCTTTTTAACTTTTTATGGCAGCAATCAGTATTTAACACAGATTTATATCTACTATTTCACAGCAATCACACAGCATTCACAGCAAACCACAGCATACAGAAGACACACAGTTTTATAGTGGTTCCCCAAGGTTTGGGTACATCCACTTTCCCCCTTCGCCTATCTAGCAGTGTACTAGATTCGGCCCAACTGCTCCACTATCTCAGAACCCAAAATAGGCTCCTACACCTCAGGCCCAAAGCCCTACAACTCAGCTTCTTCACAAAGCCTACACTCAGCCACAAAGGCCTACACTCCGCCACCAAGGCCTACACTCAGCCACCAAGTCCATGTGTCGACACCCAGAGGGAAAGTGTCGACACTTAAGAAGCCCTGTGTCGACACCCAGGCAAGCATTGTCGACACTTGGAGTCATTATGTCGACACCAGGGATGCTGAGTCGACACCAGACAAAAAGTGTCAACACAAGGAGCTGTGTCGACACTCAATGAAGAAGAGTGCAGTGAAGTTGTGTCGACACATAGCAGTTGTGTCGACACCCAGTAAAACTGTGTCTACATCAGAAAGTGTCGACACTTGGAGGCTGTGTCGACACTCAGCAAAAGTCAGCAGAGACTAAGTACAAGTGTCGACACCCAGAACAATGTATCGACACTCAACAGAAGAGTCAACACTTGAAGTAAGTGTCGACACCCAGAACAATGTGTCGACACTTAGCTGAAGACTCAACACTTGAAGTAAGTGTCGACACCCAGAACAAAGTGTCGACACTCAGCTGAAGACTCGACACTTAGTAAAGATCAGCAAAGTTCATCAAAAATATTCTAAGTACAAGTGTCGACACTAAGGGAATGTGTCGACACACAGCCAGAGTCTCGACAGAAGAAGACATGTGTCGACACAAGGAGCTGTGTCGACACTCAACAAGTATCAACACTGAAGACATGTGTTGACACCAAGAAGTAGTGTCGACACTTAACAGATTCAACACATGAAGATGTGTCGACACAAAGGAGATGTGTCGACACTTAGAAGATCTCAGCAAAATACTGAAGTACAAGTACTTTTGTCGACACTCAATTTCAGTGTCGACACATGAAGAAGAAGTAGTGTCGAGATATAAAATCTACAACACAAGGAGTTGTGTCTACACCTTGTAGGCTAGTGTCGACACTTAGACAACATGTGTCGACACTTGGTCTATAAGTGTCGACACTTAAAGACAGAAAGTCTCGACACTTAAAGACAGTTACAGAATTTTCAAGAACTGACTGGATGACTTGACAGCTGCCCTTCCAGCCGGTCTACAGCACCTGTCAGAGTTGTCAGAATTCAGTTATGAACCGGACCAGCCGGTTATCATGAAGAAGGCCTATAAAAAGGCTTATGCTGTCTACAGAAAGTGGTTGTTCAAACTATTGATCAAGTATTTAACAAAGAAGATCTAGTTATTCCTTGAAGAATCAAGTGCAGATCTAAGAAGTTGGAGAGAGAGAGCTCCATCCAAGAAATCAGCTGTTGGAACCAGGCTGAGAAGAAAGGTTCAGATTCACTCTGAATCTTAAGTAGCAGAGATCAAGGATCAACTGTAGAAGGAGTCAATCTTATTGAGTTCTACTTTCAAGAAGCTTTGAAGAAAGCTAAGTCAGATTGATTTTAGCTGAGTTCTTCCAAGAACTCTTCAAGAAACTCACAACTCTCCTCTCTTGTCTCTGAGTTGTTGAGTCACAATTTTGTATTCATTTTACCTTGTGGGATCCTTTGGATCTGAGTCTTGTAAGCCTGCAATTATAAAGGCTGAGTATAGGGCTTGAGTGCCTGAGTGTAGGAGATTAAAATCTCTGAGTGTAGGCCTTGGTGGCTGAGTGTAGGCCTTTGTGGCTGAGTGTAGGCTTTGTGAAGAAGCTGAGTTGTAGGGCTTTTGGCCTGAGGTGTAGGAGCCTGTTTTGGGTTCTGAGATAGTGGAGCAGTTGGGCCGAATCTAGTACACTGCTAGATAGGCGAAGGGGGAAAGTGGATGTACCCAAACCTTGGGGAACCACTATAAAACTGTGTGTCTTCTGTGTGCTGTGGTTTGTTGTGAATGCTGTGTGATTGCTGTGAAATAGTAGATATAAATCTGTGTTAAATACTGATTGCTGCCATAAAAAGTTAAAAGGAATTTGGTCACCTATTCACCCCCCCCCCCCTCTAGGTGTTTAGGTACTATATCTTTCAGTATTCCTCCAACATAGCTTGCTCTCGCACCCAAGAAAGTTCCTCACGTCCGCAGTTATCCCAACGGACCTTAACCATTCGGATTTTCTTGTTGTGGAGTCGTTTGACTTCAACGTCTTCTATACGTATAGGCTTGACCTTTGTTGTCAACTCGTAATCAACCGGCACTTGATCGACAACAACTATCTGTGAAGGCTCTTGCACTGCCTTACGCAACACTGATACGTGGAACACATCATGCAGCCCACTCAACTCCACCGACAGCTTCAATCTATACGCTGCTTCGTCAACAAGCTCCAGGATTTCAAATGGTCCAAGGTATCTCGGACTCAGCTTCTTCAAGTGTCAAACCCGCGAAACACCCTTAAATGGCATGATTTTTAAATACACCCAGTCGCCAACACCGAACTCCACGTTCCTATGCTTGGCGTTATAGTACTTTGCTTGCCTGTCCTGAGCGATCTTCAACCTTTCCTGAATTGTACGTACCATTAAAGTGGCGTCTTCCACCACTTGACGTTTATACAACTTCGACTCGCCTGTCTCCAACCAAGACAACGGCGTACGACACTTCCTCCCATACAAGGCCTCGAAAGGTGCCATTCCAATACTCGCTTGAAAGCTATTGCTATACGCAAACTCCACCATGTACAGGTGATCTTCTTAATGCTTTCCGAAATCTAGGACGCACATGTGAAGCATGTCCTCCATCATCCTATTGACCCTCTCAGTCTGACCGTCCGTCTGTGGGTGGAAGGCTGTGCTGAAACTCAGCTTAGTTTCCAACAAACTATGCACCAGCCTCCAGTCCTTCGACGTGAAGCGTCCATCTCGGTCACTAACAATACTATGCAGCACACCATGCAACCGTACGATATTATCCACATAGAGTTTGGCTAACTTTTCCACCGAATCTTCCTTCCTATTCGGGATGAAGTGTGACACTTTTGTCAACCTATCTATGACCACTCAGATGGCGTCGTTTCCCCTCTGCGACTTTGGCAAAACATGTACAAAATCCATAGAAATGTCGTCGAATTTCCATTCTGGGATAGGTAGGGACTTTAGGAAGCCTCCAGGCTTTTGGCACTCCACTTTCACCAAGACACAAGTTTGGCACTTGGACACATAAAGTGCTACATCCTTCTTTAATCCTGGCCACCAGAATAACTTCTTCATGTCTCTATACATCTTTGTGCTTCCCGGGTGGATTGAGTACTTGGTATGATGTGTCTCATACATCAACTCCTCCCGAATATTATCCGCACTAGGGACGCATAGACGATCATCCTTCCTTACCAATCCATCCTCAACCGCAAACTGGGAATTTAACCCATTCAAAGATTCATCTAAGATCTGCTTCATGCTGTTATCCTGAATCAAAGCCCGTCGAACTCTATCAGCCAGGTCATACTGCACCTCTGTCCAACACAATATCGCCTCGGCACTAGACTGCTTATCGACGCAGGAAATCTCTAATGCCTCCAAATCACGGACCAATCTCTCATCATGTACCGACAACCAACTGGCTTGCGCGTGAGCCCTGCGGCTCAATGCATCTGCCACTGCGTTTCCTTTCCCAGGTACATAATGTATCTTGAAGGTATAGTCCCCCAAGAACTCCATCCACCTCCGCTGTCACATGTTCAGATCCTTCTGATCTAGCAGGTACTTCAGGCTCTTATGGTTGGTGTATATATCGACCTTTACCCTGTACAGATAGTGCCTCCACAGCTTTAGAGCAAATATCACAGCTGCTAACTCTAAGTCATGGACCGGATAATTCCTCTCGTGAACCTTCAACTATCGTGATCCATAGGCTATCACACACCCATGTTGTAGTAGAACACAGCCCAAACCACTGCCCGAAGCATCACTATAAATCTCAAACCCTTCGGTTCCACTCGGCGAACAAAAAATAGGCGTTGTGCTCAACCACCTCTTCAACTCTTCAAAAGCCTGCTCACACTCCAGCGACCACACGAACTTTTGATCTTTCCTTGTCAACGTCGTGAGTGGTAACGCTATCCACGAGAAGTTCTCTACGAAGCGCCTGTAGTAGCCGGCAAGCCCCAGAAAGCTCCGAACTTCCGCCACTGTAGACAATACAGGCCACTCCCGTATCGCTGCTATCTTCGTCGGATCCACTGCTATCCCTCTCCACAAACAACATGACCAAGGAACGCTACTGAGGATAACCAGAACTCACACTTGGAGAACTTAGCATACAACTGATTCCTCATCAACGTCTCCAACACCATGTGTAGATGCTTGTAATGATCCTCCTCGCACTGTGAGTATACAAAGATATCATCGATAAATACTATCACGAAATGATCTAGGTATTCTCTAAACGTCCTGTTCATCTGATCCATAAACATGAATGGCGCATTGGTTAACCCAAACGGCATGATCGTGAACTCGTAATGCCCAAACTGCGTGTTGAATGCTGTCTTTGGGATATCGCTTTCCCTTATCCTCAATTGGTAGTAGCCGGACTTCAGATCTAACTTTGAATATACAGTTGACCCAACCAATTGATCAAATAGATCGTCAATCCTGGGGATCAGATATTTGTTCTTCTCCGTAAGCTTGTTCAACTCTCGATAGTCAATACAGAGTCGCAAGCTCCCATCCTTCTTCTTAACGAAAAGAACCGGTGCGCTCCAAGGCGACGAACTTGGACGCACATACCCTTGCTCCAACAACTCCTGTAGTTGCACCTTCAACTCCGCCATCTCTCATGACGTTATCCAATACGGAGAGCGTGACACCGGTTTGGCACCCGGTACCAGCTCAATGGTAAAATCAATCTCTCGCTGAGGAGGGGCTCCTTGGAGATCATTTGGAAACACATCAGGATACTCGGACACAACTGGGATACTGTCCAGGATTGGCCTAGGTGTTAAAACCTACACTAAGGTGACAAACAACTCTGCATTAGACCGAACTGCCTTAATCACTTGAAGGGCCGACATCAAAACTTTACTCGACCCCTTCATGCCCGCAAACGTAGTCTCCCGTTCAGTATGTAGTCCCAACTTAACCTCCTTTCGGTTGCAATCAATGTAAGCTCGCTGCTCTGAGAGCCAATCCATAACAAAGATTATGTCGAACTCCACTAACGGTAGAACCAACGCTCGCAAATCAAACTCCTGGTCCCCAATCTGAATCTTTACCACATAGAACTTATCTGCGCGCATTGAGCACCCATTGGGCAACAACACATCCAACTTGTCTTTTTCCATCGAGGAAGGGACCCCGATGCGCGATGTGAACCTTTCGGACAAGAAGGAATGCGATGCTCCCATATCAAACAGGGCTCTCGCCGGATGATCGAGAATCAACACGATGCCTAGCACCAACAAATATAAACTAACATATAAAAAAGTAACAACTACATAAAGTTAAACTGCTATAATTTAACTCATACCTGTCACCACGTCAGCTTGTTTCATGGTCTCTTGCAGACCAAGATTATAAACTCTAGGCTGGGCTGGAGCATGATGGGACGCGGTTGACTCCACCACCTTCCCTTTATCTTCATAGGTCGCTCCAGGCTTCCTCTCGGACTTTGCACGTCCACTCCAACACTCACGAGCAAAGTGCCCTATCTTCCCACAGTTGTAGCAAGCTCCTGGAACTCGACTTGTCGTTTCCCCCGACGCACCAGATGAAGGGGCTGAGTTTGAAGTCTTCTGCTTCTTGTTCCAACTGCGGAATCCTGACTTTGCATTTGGCACTTTGAACTCTGCCTTCTTTTCCCCTAGGTCCTTCTTCTCTTGGACTTTCTTCACAACCTTTTCCAATGACCGGGCCGAATTGACCAAGGCTAGGAAGCCCTGCGCCTTAGGCCCAGTAAGGAGTAATTGTAGGTCACCGCATAGACCCTCATAAAATTTGTTGGTCTTCCTCTCTTCTTCCGTAAACATAGCACCAGAATACCGACCCAACCGTGTAAACTCGTGGAGATACTCGTCCACGCTTCTGGCTCCCTGAGTCAACCCAAGATACTGATTTTCCTTCTCAAGCTTCTGAGCAGAGGGTAGATATCTGGCCAAGAACAATCTTGAGAATTCCTCCATAGTCACATCAGCAAGCTTCCTTCCCACTAAGAGATGAAACTCCAACTCATCCCACCACAGCCTCGCCTCACCAGACAAAAGGAAGTCTGCTATGGTGGTCTTCTGCCACTCTTCAGTTAACGTGGCCATCAAACCCTCTTTATCGTAGAGAGCCAATCCTCAACTTGAGCTGGCGTTCCAACCCCATCGAACCTCGGAGGATTAAAGCCCATTACATGCTTGAGCTGTCTCTCCGTAGCCCTCCTCGGCTCTACCTGATCCACTGCCAAGCGCTCCACCACTCTCGGCTCTGCTGCCCTAACCGATTCTTGCTCATTAACAGGAGATGCGTGATGCATTTGCCCGGCAGGTTGGGCATTTATCATGGCAAAAACTGCTTCAGCCACCAACCTGATAGTTTCCGCTGAAGGAGGTGTTGTAGGTACATCCCTCTGTGCACTACTTTCCGCCGACTACAGATACTCTGATTGACCAGCACCGCTCCTAGCTGCCTACAATAGCAAAGAACCTAGATTAGACGACACACAAATTGCTAAAAGCAATAATTAGAACACTCGGGTTCCACAAAACAAGTGTATTTTTCATACCTAAGTGGACATTCATGGGTTCTTTTTGATGTTATAACGATGACGCACACATGTGCTCACCATCACTTAAAAAAATTCGCCCATGAATTCATTTAAGCCTGACTGTAACCAGAAGTATGATACCAAATTGTAACACCCTCATCCATCATATGACATATAACAGAAGGTCCAGCTGGAACCCGACGTCATATACCACGGACAGTCGGAAGGGTTACGCATGAATAACGAAACTATCCAATTAAGACTACTCTTCCTAACACAGAGCATTTTAGCGGAAGCTTTTAAACAGTTGAAAGAACCCATTAATGTATCCAATAAACATGAATGTCCACCACCACTACAACTGGAATGAAAACAAATACACTGAAAGGTACATGGCCATATGGCCTTACAGAGGTTCACTTAATAAAGTAATGTTTTCCATACATCGGCTCGCAGGCCGGCCACACATGACAAAATAAAGTACAACTTTTTGCTTGGGCCTTCGAGGGAAAGCTCAGCAACATGGGCTCCAGCCCGCTATTTGGTATCTGGCTCCGCAGCACCTGCAAGCAACATTCCACTGCACGGTGGCAAATAAAGCAACGGTCAGCCAATGCCGAACAAATTATAATGACCCCGCCCATAACTCGGGACGGCGGTGCTCCTTCCCTGCAATTCATTAGCCCGGCTAAACAGTATAGTACAAACATACTTCGCCACAGGTGTAGGCTCGCACGGCCAAACACCTCGTGCACTCAGGGCACATTATCGGTGAATCCTGACACTTCAGCGTCTTCATCACCACCCTCGGGATGGCAACAACATGAGCATTTTATCCTTTCTGACCACTGTCTAAGGCTCCCTACTATGCCAACGGCCAGTCCCCTTTTCGGGTCTCTCGCACCGAACCACATATGTAACGCCCCGAAACTCAAAAGTGCGACGGGGGACGTTTTGGGCCAGTTTTGGGTTCTGGCAGGAGGCACACGGCCTGGGACACGGGCGTGTCCCAGGGCGTGTCAGGCTTGTGTCGACACTCAGCCGGCAAAGTCGACATTTTGCTCTCGACATTGTGTCGAGATAGGGCACACGGTCTGCAACACGGGCGTGTCGTAGGGCGTGTCGACCCGTGTCGACACTCAGCCCGCGAAGTCGACATTTTGCGCTCGACGATGTGTCGAGACATGGCACACGGCCTGCGACACGGGCATGTCACAGGGCGTGTCGACCCGTGTCGACACTCGTCCCGGGGAGTCGACGAATTTTGCTCGACAATGTGTCGAGACAAGGCACACGGCCTAGGACACGAGCGTGTCCAAGGCCGTGTCGTGAGGTCGACGAACTTCGCTCGACGAAGTGTCGAGTGTCGAGAGCGTGTACACGGCCTGGAGCCAAGGCGTGTTGAGGTAGACACGGGCAAGGACACGAGCGTCTCCTAGAACCCGTGTAGTTCTCGGGTTGTTTTCGGGATAAATCGATGGGGGTACACGGCCGTCCACATGGCCGTGTCAGGTGGAACACGGGCGTGTCAGCTCGAACACGGGCGTGTTCGATGCCCGTGTGTGTTGTTCCAGGCGCATCGATTTTGACGGCGAATGAGGCACACGGCCCTGGACACGGGCGTGTGCCAGGCCGTGTTCGGTCCAGATTGGACATTTCAGTCCCGAATCAAAGCCGTTCGTTTCTTTAAGTTGGAATCCAACGGCTGGGGGTTGTTCCTGATGGGATATACCCAGGATTGGACCCTTGAAACCCTCACTTTTACTTGAGTGGTTATCTTTTTAAAGCTTAGAGAGAGAGGAGAGCCAAGGAAGGAAGAAGAAGCTAGATCCGGCCATTGGAGGAGCTTCGAAGCTCCAAATCTCGAGCCGACTCCGGATCCACGGAGGCGAAGAGAGTGCGGTGTTTTTCATCCGCTTACTTTTCCATGGCGCCAAAGAAGAACGCAAGAGTAACGATTCTCTTCTTGAGCATGTGAAGCTCTCCTTCTTTGCATAGGAAGCCCGCTCTCGCGAGTTTGCGGTGAGTTGGAGGCGTTCCTTCGGGTAGATATGTAAAGTCCCCGTTGTGTAGAGTCCGTAAGCGAGAACGGACATAGGCATGATGTGTGAAGCCTATCCGGACATGTTGGTATGGATCGGTGATGTTGCATTGCATAAATGCCGGAGAAGACTCCGTGCGATTGATTGTTTTTCAGGTTTTCTACGTGGTAGATTGCAACAGGGAGCCTTGGGGATTAACCCAAAGGTGTACCCGGAAAACTGGGCGGATGCGTGATCTTGCCAACTTGGTGGCCTGAGAGTCAACTTGAACATAACCGGGTTATGTGAAATGTGACGGAAATGGGACTCGGGAGAAGTTTGACCCGCGCATATGGCTTAAACTATCGTTGCGATGTGAGCACGGGTTAGATGGAACCGTACCCGTTCTATATCGTTCGGTTAAAGAGACCTAAGGGTACGTGCCACTTGTCGTTGGCATATATTAGGGTCTTCGGCGGTCTATGGCTTAAATTGTCGAGACCTAGGCCGAGAAGACAAAATGCTCATAGGTTTGGCCGTCAAAGTGGTTATGGTGAGTCCGGAATGTCTATGGCTTTAATTGACATGACATCGACCGGTTCACCGAGAATGTGCCCTGAGAGCACGGGGCGTGTGGCCGTGCGAGCCAACGTCTGTGATGAAATGAATATGGTTAAATTGCTCGCTTATGCTAATGAAATGCAGGGAAGGAGCATCGCCGCCCCAAGTTGGGGGAGGGATCGTTATAATTTGGTCAGCATTGCTGACCGTTGCCTTGTTTTTCCACCGTGCGGTGGTTTGTTGCTTGCAGGTGCTGCTGGACCAAGCGGTCAATAGCGGGCTAAAGCCCAATTTGCGAAGCCGGCCCTCGAAGGCCTAATTGGAGTGTTTAGTGCTTTTATTCATGTATGACCGGCCTGCGTGCCGTGGTTTGTAAAACATGTAATATGAAGTGAACAATTTTGTAAGGCCTTACGGCCTGTACTTGTGTATGTACAACATTCCTTTTTGGTATTAGTGGACATTCATGCTTTTGTGCTGGGTTCTTTATTGCAACTTATTAATATGCTTCCACTAGAATGCTCTGTGTAGGACGTGATGATTGGTTGGATGGTTTCCATTGAGTAACCACCCGGTCTGTCTGTAGTATATGGCGTCGGGCCCCGGTCGGACCTACTGCTATATGTTATGCGACGAATAGGGGGTGTTACAATTTGGTATCAGACTACTGGTTTTGGTCGGGCTTAAGATGAATTTGTGGACGAATTCTTTTTAAGGGGTGGTGAGCACATGTGTGTGCGTCATCGTTATAACAGTAAAAGAACCCATGAATGTCCACTTAGGAATGAAACTACACGTGTTTGGGGAACCTGTGTGTTTCTATAATTGCTGTTTGCAATTTTATTTGGTTTCTTAACGGTGTTTTGTACCACTATAGGTGACCAGAAGTGGTGTTGGGCTGTCTGAACGTCGAGTTTCTGAGGTTAGCAGTGCACCAAATGTTGCTCCTGCAACACCTCTATTAGCTGAGAACATACGATTGGTGGTCGAAGCAGTGTTGGCCATGATAAATGCGCAGCCTGGAAGGCAAACACAGCAGCCCGCTCCTGCGATGGAGCAGGTACCGCTGCAAGAGGCTGAGCCGAGGAGAGTGGAACAAGTGGTAGTGGAGCCGGTGGTGCCAAGGAGGGCAATCGAGAGACAGCTTAAGCATGTTATGAGCTTTAATCCTCTTGTATTCTCGGAGTTGGGAACCCCATCTCAAGCTGAAGACTGGCTCTCCAGGGTGAAGAGAGTCATGACAACAACGGAGACGGAGGAGTGGCAAATGACCACCATTGCTACGTTCCTTTTGGACGGTGAAGCGAGAATGTGGTGGGAAGGATTGGAGCTGCATCTACTGAGAGGTAGGCAACTTGTTGATGTCTCGATGGAGGAGTTCTCGAGATTGTTCTTGGCTCGATACCTCCCTTCGGTGCAGAGGATAGCATTGGAGAACGAGTTCCTGAGGTTGGTTCAGGGTGAGAAGAGAGTGGATGAATATCTCCACGAGTTTACTCGTTTGAGTCGATATACTAGCTCCACCATCGCGGATGAGGAGCGCAAGACGAATCGATTCGACGAAGGCTTGAGAGATGAGTTGAGGTTACTACTCTTGGGGTCGATGATGCAGGGTTTCTTGACCTTGGTCAACACGGCCCTGTCCTTGGAGAAGGACATGAAGAATGTACAGGCAAAGAAAAGCTTGGGTGACAAGAAGTTTGAATTCAAAGTGCCGACTACTTCAAAGTCCGGCCATCGAAGATTCTTCAAGAAGCATATGACTTCAGGTCCAGCTCCTTCTGGTGCTTCTGGGGCGACTACGAGTCGGACCCCGGGCGCGTGTTTTACTTGTGTAAAGTTGGGGCACTTTGCCCGCGATTGTTGGAGCGGACGCCCCAAGTCCGAGAGAAGGCGGGAGCGACTTATGAAGAGAAGGGCAAGGCGGTGGAGTCGACCGCGTCCCATTATGCTCCGGCCCAACCAAGGGTGTATAATCTTGGCCAACAGGAGGCCATCAAACAGGCTGATGTGGTGACAGGTACGGTTTAATTTATAGCAAGTCAATTTCTTTAAATACTTGTTATGCACATGTTACCTTACCACTGCTTGTTTAGGATTTGTTTTGATTTGTGAAAATCCGGCAAGAGCACTCTTCGATACGGGAGCTTCACACTCCTTCTTCTCTGAAGGATTTATATCACGCATCGGAGTCCCTTCTTCTATGGCAAAGGATAAGTTGGATGTGTTGTTGCCCAATGGGTGTTCGATGCGAGCGGATAGGATCTGCGATGTTAAGATTCGTATTGGGAATCAGGAGTTCGATCTACAAGAGTCGTTACTTCCGTTGGTGGAGTTCGACGTTATATTTGGCATGGACTGGCTCTCGGAGCAGCAGGCCTATATTGATTGCGGTGGAAAGGAAGTCAAGCTGGGAGCAAGTCGTGAGACGACTTTTACGGGCTTAAAGGGGTCGAGCAAGACGTTGATGTCTGCTCTTCAGGTGGTGAAGGCGGTTTGTGCCGGTGCAGAACTGTTCTTTACACTAGTGGAGTTTGCGAAGCCGAAGCCTGCGTTGGATTGTATTTCAGTGGTATCGGAATACCCTAATGTGTTCCCTGCAGATCTTCCTGGAGCCCCGCCTCAGCGGGAGATAGATTTTACGATTGAGCTAGTGCCAGGTGCAAAGCTTGTGTCACGATCTCCTTATCGGCTAGCGCCTAAGGAAATGGCGGAGCTGAAAGTTCAACTGCAAGAGTTGTTGGAGCAAGGGTATGTGCGCCCAAGTTCTTCGCCTTGGAGCGCACCGGTCCTCTTTGTTAAGAAGAAGGATGGAAGCTTGAGGCTATGTATTAATTATCGGGAGCTCAACAAGTTGACGGAAAAGAACAAGTACCCGATCCCCCGGATTGATGATCTTTTTGATCAGTTAGTCGGGTCGACGATGTACTCGAAGTTGGATCTCAAGTCTGGGTACTATCAACTGAGAATAAGGGAGAGTGATATCCCGAAGACAGCGTTTAGTACGAGATACTGGCATTATGAGTTTACGGTCATATCGTTTGGGCTGACTAATGCGCCGTCAGTGTTCATGGATTTGATGAACAGGACTTTCTGGGAGTACTTGGACCATTTTGTGATCGTCTTCATCGACGATATTTTGGTGTACTCGCAAAGTGAGGAAGATCACTTCAAGCATCTTCATTTGGTTTTGGAGACACTAAGGAGGAATCAACTGTATGTCAAGTTCTCGAAGTGCGAGTTTTGGTTATCCTCAGTGGCGTTCCTCAGTCATATAGTGAGTGGAGAGGGTATTGCTGTGAATCCGGCGAAGATTGTTGCGATACGGGAGTGGCCTGAGCTTGCTACGGTAGCGGAAGTCCGGAGCTTTCTGGGGCTTGCCGGCTATTATAGGCGCTTCGTAGAGAACTTCTCGCGGATAGCGTTACCTCTCACTACTTTGATGAGGAAGGAGCAGAAGTTCGTTTGGACGCCGGAGTGCGCGCGAGCTTTTGAGGAGTTGAAGTGTCGGTTGACCACGGCGCCTATGCTGAGTTCGCCATGTGGGACCGAAGGATATGAGATTTACAGTGATGCTTCGGGCAGCGATTTGGGTTGCGTGCTACTGCAACACGGAAGTGTGATAGCTCATGGCTCGAGACAGCTGAAAGTGCACGAGAGGAATTATCCGGTCCATGACTTCGAGTTAGCGGCCGTGATTTTTGCCTTGAAGCTGTGGAGACACTATTTGTACGGTGTGAAGATTGATATCTACACCGATCATAAGAGCCTGAAGTATCTGATTGATCAGAAAGATCTGAATATGCGGCAACGTAGATGGATAGAGTTCCTGGTGGACTATACATTCAAGATCCACTACGTGTCGGGTAAAGGGAATGCGGTTGCGGACGCGTTGAGTCGCCGAGCCCCAACTCAAGCCAATTGGCTATCGTTGCATAATGAGTGGTTGGTGCGGGAGTTGGAGGCATTGGAGATTGTTTGTGTGGATAGGCAATCAAGTGCTGAAGCAGTTCTGAATTGGACTGAAGTTCAATATGACCTGGCTGATCGGATTCGGCAGGCTTTGGATATGGATGCCCATATTAATCAGTTCATGGTAGAGGCTCTGGATGGGTCAAATTCCCAATTCGTTGTGGAGGACGGATTGCTTTGGAAAGACGGTCGTCTGTGCGTCCCAAGTTTGGGCGATTTGCGGGTGGAATTGTTGTACGAGGCACACCATACCAAGTACTCGATTCACCCGGGGAGCACGAAGATGTACCGCGATGTGAAGAAACTGTTTTGGTGGCCTGGTTTGAAGAAAGATGTGGCGCTCTACGTGACGAAGTGCCAAACTTGCGCCTTGGTGAAGGCGGAATGTCAAAAGCTGGGAGGATTTCTTAAGTCCTTGCCTATTCCGGAGTGGAAATTCGACGACATCTCTATAGACTTTGTGCACGGTTTGCCAAGGTCGCAAAAGGGGAACAACGCCATTTGGGTGGTCGTGGATCGGTTAACGAAGGTGTCGCATTTCATTCCGCATAGGAAGGATGATTCGGTGGAGAAGTTGGCAAAACTGTATGTGGATAACATAGTATGGCTTCATGGTGTGCCCCGCAGCATCGTGAGTGACCGAGATGGGCGGTTCACGTCCAATGATTGGAGGCTTGTGCAGCAAATATTGGGAACAAAGTTGAAATTCAGCACAGCCTTCCATCCGCAAACGGATGGGCAGACCGAGAGGGTTAATAGAACCATGGAAGACATGCTTCGCATGTGTGTCTTGGATTTTGGAAAGCAATGGGAAGACCACCTTTATTTGGTGGAGTTCGCATACAACAATAGCTACCAAGCGAGTATTCAAATGGCGCCCTTTGAGGCCCTATATGGTAGAAAATGTCGCACGCCGTTGTCTTGGCTAGAAACGGGTGAGTCAAAGTTGTATAAGCGATTAGAAGTGGAGGATGCTACTTCTTTGGTGAGAACCATTCGGGAGAGGTTGCTTATCGCTCAGGACCGACAAGCAAAGTACTATAATGCCAAGCACAGGAACGTGGAGTTCGCTGTGGGCGACTATGTGTACTTAAAGATCAAGCCGTTCAAGGGTGTCTCGCGGGTGCAGCGATTGAAAAAGCTAAGCCCGAGGTACCTTGGGCCGTTTGAGGTTCTGGAGCGAGTTGGTGTAGCAGCCTATCGGTTGAAGCTTTCAGTGGAGCTTAGTAGTTTACATGATGTATTCCATATTTCGGTACTTCGGAAGGCGGTGCAACAGCCTACGCAAGTGATCGCGGTTGATCAAGTGCCGGTGGATAGTGGGCTGACGACAAAGGTCAAGCCTGTGCGGATTGAGGACTCGGAGGTCAAGCGGCTACACAACAAAGAGATCAGGATGGTCAAAGTCCGATGGGACAATTGCGGTCGTGAGGAGCTCTCTTGGGAGCGGGAGCATACTATGCTTGACGAGTATCCAGAGTTGTTCCGCTCAGGTACAAATTTTGGTTTTGTACATGTCTTTCCTTTATATAATTTCGTGGACGAAATTCTTTTAAGAGGGGGAGAGTTGTAACGCCCCGAAACTCAAAAAAGTGACGGGGACGTTTTGGGCCAGTTTTAGGTTCTGGCAGGAGGCACACGGCCTGGGACACGGGCGTGTGCCAGGGCGTGTCAGGCTTGTGTCGACACTCAGCCGGCGAAGTCGACATTTTGCTCACGACATTGTGTCGAGATAGGGCACACGGCCTGCGACACGGGCGTGTCGTAGGGCGTGTCGACACTCAGCCCGCGAAGTCGACATTTTGCGCTCGACGATGTGTCGAGACATGGCACACGGCCTGCGACACGGGCGTGTCGCATGGCATGTCGACCCGTGTCGACACTCGTCCCGGGAAGTCCACGAATTTTGCTCGACGATGTGTCGAGACAAGGCACACGGCCTAGGACACGGGCGTGTCCAAGGCCGTGTCGTGAGGTCGACGAACTTCACTCGACGAATTGTTGAGTGTCGAGAGCGTATACATGGCCTGGAGCCCAAGCATGTTGAGGTAGACACGGGCAAGGACACGGGCGTCTCCTAGAACCCGTGTAGTTCTCGGGTTGTTTTCGGGATAAATCGATGGGGGTACACGGCCGTGTTAGGTGGAACACGGGCGTGTCAGCTCGAACACGGGCATGTTCGATGCCCGTGTGTGTTGTTCCAGGCGCGTCGATTTTGACGGCGAATGAGACACACGACCCTGGACATGGGCGTGTGCCAGGCCGTGTTCGGTCCAGATTGGACATTTCAGGACCGAATAAAAGCCGTTCGTTTCTTTAAGTTGGGATCCAACGGCTGGGGGTTGTTCCTGATGGGATATACCCGGTATTGGACCCTTGAAACCCTCACTTTTACTTGAGTGGTTATCTTTCTAAAGCTTAGAGAGAGAGGAGAGCCAAGGAAGGAAGAAGAAGCTAGATCCGGCCATTGGAGGAGCTTCGAAGCTCCAAATCTCGAGTCGACTCTGGATCCACGGAGGCGAAGAGAGTGCGGTGTTTTTCATCTGCTTACTTTTCCATGGCGCCAAAGAAGAACGCAAGGGTAACGATTCTCTTCTTGAGCATGTGAAGCTCTCCTTCTTTGCATAGGAAGCCCGCTCTCGCGAGTTTGCGGTGAGTTGGAGGCGTTCCTTCGGGTAGATATGTAAAGTCCCCGTTGTGTAGAGTCCGTAAGAGAGAACGGACATAGGCATGATGTGTGAAGCCTATCCGGACATGTTGGTCTGGATCGGTGATGTTGCATTGCATAAATGCCGGAGAAGACTCTGTGCGATTGATTGTTTTTTAGGTTTTCTACGTGGTAGATTGCAACAGGGAGCCTTGGGGATTAACCCAAAGGTGCACCCGGAAAACTGGGCGGATGTGTGATCTTGCCAACTTGATGGCCTGAGAGCCAACTTGAACATAACCGGGTTATGTGAAATGTGACGGAAATGGGACTCGGGAGAAGTTTGACCCGCGCATATGGCTTAAACTGTCGTTGTGATGTGAGCACGGGTTAGATGGAACCGTACCCGTTCTATGTCGTTCGGTTAAAGAGACCTAAGGGTACGTGGCACTTGTCGTTGGCATAGATTAGGGTCTTCGGCGGTCTATGGCTTAAATTTTCGTGACCCAGGCCGAGAATACAAAATGCTCATAGGTTTGGCCGTCAAAGTGGTCGTGGTGAGTCCGGAATGTCTATGGCTTTAATTGACGTGACATCGACCGGTTCACCGAGAATGTGCCCTGAGAGCACGGGGCGTGTGGCCGTGCGAGCCAACGTCTGTGATGAAATGAATATGGTTAAATTGCTCGCTTATGCTAATGAAATGCAGGGAAGGAGCATCGCCGCCCCGAGTTGGGGGCGGGATCGTTATAATTTGGTCAGCATTGCTGACCGTTGCCTTGTTTTGCCACCATGCGGTGGTTTGTTGCTTGCAGGTGCTGCTGGACCAAGCGGTCAATAGCGGGCTAAAGCCCAATTTGCGAAGCCGGCCCTCGAAGGCCTAATTGGAGTGTTTACTGCTTTTATTCATGTATGACCGGCCTGCGTGCTATGGTTTGTAAAACATGTAATATGAAGTGAACAATTTTGTAAGGCCTTAAGGCCTGTACTTGTGTATATACAACATTCCTTTTTGGTATTAGTGGACATTCATACTTTTGTGCTGGGTTCTTTATTGCAACTTACTAATCTGCTTCCGCTAGAATGCTTTGTGTAGGACGTGATGATTGGTTGGATGGTTTCCATTGAGTAACCACCCGGTCTGTCTGTGGTATATGGTGTCGGGCCCCGGCCGGACCTACTGTTATATGTTATGCGACGGATAGGTGGTGTTACAACATAGCCCAGGTCCGATTCCACTTGCTCGTTGCTCACAACGCGTAGTATACCTTAAGATGTACACACGAGCTAAGCTTCTCTCGGATCCTGACATTTCCAAACAATCACATAACCCAGTTATGTTCAAGGCTGGTTCTCAGACCGCCAAGTTAGCAGAACAATGATTCCGCTCAGTTTTCCGGGTGTGCCTTGGAGTTAATCCCCAAGGATCCCTGCTGCAATCTACCACGTAGAAACCCGAAAACCCAAAGCACGGAGTCTTCTCCGGCAAATCATAACAAATGCAACATCACCGATCCAGACCAACATGTCCGAGTAGGCTTTACACACAATGACTATGTCTGTACTTCGATTCCAGACTCTATATGCAACATAAGGGTGGCTATTCCCATCAACCCCAAGGAACACCGCACACTCGCCGCACACTCGCGGGAGCGGGTTTCCCTATGCAAAAAGGAAGAGAGCTTCACATGCTCAAGTAGAGAATCGTTACCCTTGTAGTACGCTTTTGCGCCATGGAAAATTATACGGATAGAAGCCTTCGCAACGGGATTTCCTTCACGGATCCGCTCTCGGTTCTCTAAACGGTGCTCCGATGCTCCGCCGAAGGCCGAAATCCTCCCCCTTCTTCCTCCTCTCTCTAACTCCTTGAAAGAGAGTGCTTAAGAGAGAAATGAGGAATTGATCCTCTATTTCCGACCTTAACAGAGCAGGAACTCATCTGGGTCGTCGGATCTTAATTAAAGAAAATGGACGGCTCAGATCCGCACAAAAATCCCCAAATATGGGCCGAACACGGCTTGGCACACGGCCGTGTCCCAGGCCGTGTGCCTAGATCCAGGCATGATCGTCGAACACAGAGACTCACACGGGCTCAGACACGCCCGTGTCTCAATCAACACGCCCATGTCGGAAACTGACATGCCTTTTTCCTGGGACCGTGTCACAGAAAACCGACACACCAACCGACATGACTCTTGGGAACACGGGTACTGACACGGATAGGCACACGCCTGTGTCAGATGACATGCCCGTGTCACTCTACCGTGTTTCCTGCCGTGTCCTTCTCTGGACATAGCCGGGCAACAGAGGGCTCCACACGGCCTTGGACACGCCCCTATCCTAGGCCATGTACCCCTAACCAGGAACCAAAAATTCCCTTTTTGACGCGACCAGTCTGATTACGATTTTCGGGGCGTTACATACCACCTGCTGTAACACCCCAAATCCCAGATTTGGTTCAAGTTGGGTGACACGGCATGGGACATGGGCGTATCCTAGGGCGTGTCCTACTCGGTATGAGTGAATTGTCTGGCGAGTGGTTGACGAAATGGGTTCGACGAAATTTTTGAGAGGGAACACGCCCTCCGACACGGGCGTGTCGAAAGTCGTGTCCCCCTCTGGTCGACGAGCTTCGCTTAATGAAGCGCACAATGGAGGCGTGTCTACTGTCGTGTAAGGGCACATGGCCTGTGACACGGGCGTTTCACATGGTCGTGTCTTGCTCGGGTTGAGATGGTTGTATACCACCTAAGGTACACGACCACAGACACGGGCATGTCTGAAGGCGTGTCAAGTCACACGGCCTATGACACAGGCATGTCACATGGCCATGTACTGTTCTGGATGAGTTAGTTGTGTGTCGCTTAAGGTACACGGCCTGTGACATGGGCATGTCACAGGTCGTGTCAGCCAAAAATTAGCCTTTGTGGCAAAATTGTGGTCGTCCATTTTCCTTCATTTGGGATTGGATGGCCCAGGCCTCTCCCTGCTGCTTTAAGGCCGAGAATGAGAAGTGAATTATCATTCTTCACTTAACCATTCTCTTTCTAAGCAAGCTAGAGAGAAGGGAGAGCAAGAGGAGGAGGATAAAGGGGAGCCGGCCACCAGGGGAGCTGCAGAGCTCCGATTCAAGATCTGAGGCCAGCGTTGTGGAGGCAAGGCCGCTGTGGTGCTTTTAAGCCGGCTAGAATTCCATGGCTCCAAAGCGATCGTCAAGGGTAACGATCTTTCTTCCTTGGACATGTGAAGTCCTTCCTTTTTGGCATGTGCATGGATTCCCCCCCCCCCCACCAGAGGGTGGATTGTTAAGGGATTTCCTTGGGTTGATTCATGGAATCCCCATTAGTTTGGCATATAGATTCGGAAATGGAGTACGGAATAGGCATGCTGTGTGAAGCCCATCTGCACAGGTTGGTCTGGATTGGTGATGATGTATTTGCGCACCAGATAAGACTCCGTGGTTAAACATGTAGTTTATGGAGTCGAGGGGTTGGACCTGTGAAGGGCAGTAGCAGGAAGTACTGGTGCGGAAGTCCAGGAAAAGACCCTTTCATGCTTGTAAGGCTTATGACGCTTGATGGGTTGTGCCTGTGAAGGATAGTACCAGGAAATACTGGTTTGGCAGTCCAGGAAAATACCCTCAAGTGTGTAATATGAATGTACGGTTAAGCCTAGGGATGGAAACTGAGTTCTGTCACTAACGCTAGGCGTGGCTCCTAGCTAACCTATGAATGTAAAGCCAGTCCCTCGAGGACGGTCTGGCTATATGTGAGCTTGATGAGCTTTTAAAAAGGCTTTATGACAAACAGGTAAGGTGAAACCGTCCCGCGCCTTTTACTTAGCCGCGAGTACGTTGGTATTCGGTGATGGCAAGACGACTTGAGCAACAGGGGGTGGTCGATCCGACTTGCGTTATGTCCGTCCGACTTGAAGACCTGAAAGTGCGGTCTGTTGGAGTGCATGGCGAGAGTCTTAGGCCTGTGCGCCACTAAGACTAAAGTCTCCGGCTACACGCCATGGAGCAAATGCTCAATTTTATCATTGGGTTTCGGCCCTGATATGGTGGTGGGACCCTAGTTCGCCGGTACACCAAGAATGTGCCCTGAGTGCACGGATCGTCGGGATGCATGGCTGACGGTTGTGATGGAATGTTTGTGTGTGAGAGTACAATATGTGATAGATATATATCTGCATATGAATGATTATGCCTGCAGGGAAGGACTGCCACTACCTCAGGTAAGGGGTAGGGTCGTTATAAATTGGTCAGCTAAATGCTGACCGTAGCCTTATTTGCCACCATTGGGTGGGCTGTCCTTGTACAGGTGCTGGAGAGCCGAGCGGGACACCTCCCCCTTCTGCAGAAACTGTCTACTTAGTTGTTGAGGCCCTGTTTGTGATGATTCAAGCACAACCTATTGGGCAGGCGCAAGGGCAGGCGCAGCCGGCATTGATGCCAGAACAGGTTGCGGCGAGGCAAAAACCTGTTGCGACTGTGGATCCTCGAGCAGTTGAAAGGCAGTTGAAGCAGTTTATGAGCTTCAATACACCTACGTTCATGGGTGTGGGATCCCCTATGCAAGCAGAGGACTGGTTATCGCATGTCAAGCATATCTTGACGGCAATCAGGACAGAGGAAGATCAGAAGGTAACCTTGGCCCCCTTCTTATTGGAAGGAGAGGCCCGGTTATGGTGGGACGAGATGGAGTTACACCACTTAGCAGGTAGATGGTTAACACAAGTGTCGATTGAGGAGTTGTCACGACTCTTCCTGGCAAAGCACCTACCAGCGACACAACGCATTGTCATGGAAAATGAGTTCCAACGGCTAACGCAAGGAGAATATAGTGTGGAGACGTACCTGCATGAGTTCACACGGTTGGGATGATATGCGGGATCCATCTTCGTCGATGAACAGTGAAAAACCAATAGGTTCTATGAAGGATTGCGGGATGAGTTGCGATTCCTGCTTTTGAGTTCAGTGAACCAAGGGTTCCAGGTGTCGGTTGATACTGCATACGCGCTGGAGAAGGACATGAAGAGGGTGCAAGGGAAGAGGGCCTTGGCTGTGACAAAGCCAGAATTCAAAGTGCCCCGACCTGGGAAATCGTATGATAAAAAGAAATGGGGCAAGAGGTCCAAGTCATCTGGACAAGCTCCTTCTACGGTTGCATCGGGTGCAACGTCGGGGGCCACTTCGAGGTCGGAGACTCGTACTTGCTTTACTTGTGGAAGAGTGGGGCATATATCCCGTGATTGTCGGGTTGGTCCGCCAAAGGGAGAAAAGAAGTCGGGAGCGTCTTATGCTGAGAAGGGAAAGACAGTGGTGGAGTCCTCTGCATCCCAGGCGCAGCCCCGATTCTACAACCTTGGCCTGTAGGAGGCCATCAAGCAGAGTGACGTCATCACAGGTACGAGTTAAGTTATTGATTGTTTTGCTTATTGCATGTTTTTGTATGTGCCTTGTGTGTAATATGGTTTACATAGGCTTTGTAATGATTCGGAACACGCTGGCGAGAGCACTATTTGATACGGGTGCGTCGCATTCATTTCTGTATAAGGACTTTGTAGCTCAAATTGGAGTACCTAGTCATGTAAAGACAGAGAGCGTGAGGGTAAGATTACCGAATGGTTGTTTGATGCTTGCGGGTAGGGCTTGCGATGTGGCGGTTCAAATTGGAAGTCGGGATTTCTATTTGACTGCATCTGCACTGCCAATATCGGAATTTGATGTGATTTTTGGTATGGATTGGCTCGTGGAGCAGCGTGCCTTGATTGATTGCCAGTCCAAAGAGATCACATTGGGCCAGAATACCGAGCATGAGACTAAGTTCGCTGGTATGTGAGGGGTGGGCGGGACCTTGATGTCTGCACTCCAAGTCGTCAAGGCTGTTCAGAAGGGCACAGAGTTATACTTCACGCTGATTCAGGATGTTGAGCCAAAGGCCCATTTGTGTTATATTCTGGTTGTATCGGAGTTCGCAGATGTGTTTCCTAAGGATCTTCCTGGGCTACCACCCCAGCGGGAGATTGACTTCACGATTGAGTTGGTGCCAGGTGCGAAACCTGTGGCCCGCTCGCCATATCACATCGCGCTAAAAGAAATGTCTGAGTTAAAAGTCCAATTACAAGAGTTGCTGGAGCAGGGATATATACACCCAAGCATGTCACCATGGAGCGCACCTGTTCTGTTTGTGAAAAAGAAAGACAGTGGTTTGCAGTTATGTATTGACTACCACGAATTGAATAAGCTGACAGAGAAAAACAAGTATCTGATTCCACGGATAGATGAATTATTCGATCAGCTAGTGGGATCAACCGTCTACTCTAAATTGGATTTGAAATCTGGATATTACCAGTTGAGGATTCAGGAAGGTGACATTCCCAAGACCTCATTTGGAACACGCTACAGTCATTATGAGTTTACGGTAATGTCGTTTGGGCTATGCAATGCGCCATCGGTGTTTATGGACCTGATGCACTGAACGTTCCGAGAGTACTTGGAATTGTTTGTGATTATGTTCATTGATGATATTTTGGTGTACTCTCAATCTGAAGCTGATCATGCAAACCACTTGCGGTTGGTGTTGCATACCTTGTGAAGGAATAAGCTCTATGTCAAGTTCTCGAAGTACGAGTTTTGGCTGTCGTCGGTGGCTTTTCTTGGCTATGTGGTGAGTGGAGAGGGCATCACAGTGGATCCGGTAAAGATAAGAGCCATTCAGGAGTGGTCGGTGTTGTCTTCGTTGGCCGAAGTCAGGAGCTTTCTTGAAATGGCAGGCTACTATAGACATCTTGTTGAAAACTTCTCGCGGATCGCTTTGCCTCTGACCACACTGACGCGAAAGGATCAGAAGTTGGTTTGGACAACGGAGTGCGCGCGAGCCTTTGAAGAGCTAAAGAGTCGGTTGACCACGGCGTCTGTGTTGACATCGCCATGTGGTACCGACGGATATGAGATTTATAGTGATGCTTTAGGGAGCGTCTTAGGCTGCGTTCTTCTGCAATTTGGGAAAGTGATTGCTTATGGCTCACGCCAGTTGAAAGTGCAAGAACGAAATTATCCTGTCCACGACCTAGAATTGGCGGCGGTGATATTTGCACTTAAGTTATAGCGGCATTATCTCTATGGCGTAAAAGTGGATATCTATACGGACCACAAGAGCCTAAAGTATTTGTTGGAGCAGCAGGATCTGAATATGTGACAACAAAGATGGCTGGAGTTCCTTGGGCACTACACCTTTGCGATTCATTATACTCCTGGGAAGGGAAATGTGGTCATTGATGCCTTGAGTCATAGGACTCCGTCAAGGGCAAATTGGGTGCAGATGCATGATGAGCGTCTAATCCAGGAGTTGGAAGCATTGGAGATTTCTTGTGTTGACAAGACTTCTACAGCCGATGCATGTTTGAACTGGACGGAGGTACAGTATGACCTTGCAAACAGGATTCGACGAGCAACGGAGCTAGATGAAAGTCTCCAACGCTATGCAAAAGATGGGTCGGATGGCTAATTCTCCTGGGATGATTGCCTTTTGCGGAAAGAGGGCCGGTTGTGCATCCCGAGTATGGGTAAGATGCGAGAAGAGTTGATGTACGAAGCTCACTTTACAAAGTACTCAATTCACCCTGGTAGCATAAAGATGTTCTGGGACATGAAGAAGCTGTTCTGGTGGCCAGGACTCAAAAAGGATATAGCTCATTATGTGGCTAAATGCCAAACTTGTGCTTTGGTGAAGGCGGAATGCCAAAAGCCTGGCAGTTTCTTGAAGTCGTTGCCGATTCCGGAATGGAAGTTCGATGATATTTCAATGGATTTCGTGCACAGGTTGCCGAGGTCTCAACGCGGGAATAATTCAATCTGGGTGATTGTAAACCGGTTGACGAAAGTCGCGCACTTCCTTCCGAACAAACGGGACGATTCAGTGGAAATTTTGGCAAAGCTCTATGTGGAGCAGATCGTACGGCTACATGGTGTTCCTCGTAGTATCATGAACAGTCGTGATGGGCGATTTACATCGAATGATTAGAGGCTAGTCCATCAGCTGTTAGGCATAAAGTTGACGTTCAGTACGACCTTTCATCCCCAAACGGATGGCCAAAAAGAGAGGACCAACATGACCATGGAGGATATGCTTTGAATGTGCGTCATGGACTTTGGTAAGAGATGGGAAGATCATCTCTATATGGTGGAGTTTGCCTGCAACAATAACTACCAAGCGAGCATTTGTATGGCACCGTTTGAAGCTCTGTATGGTCGGAAGTGTCGTACACCGTTTGCTTAGGCAGAAGCCGACGAATCCAAATTATATAGGCGTAAAGAAGTCGATGAAGCTAACTCGATGATACGCGATATTCTAGAGAGGCTACTGATAGCCCAGGATCGACAAGCAAAGTATTATAACGCCAAACACCGAAATGTGGAGTTCGTGGTGGGCAATTGGGTATACTTGAAGATCAAACCCTTCAAAGGCATGTCTAGGATTCGACGTTTGAAAAAGTTGAGTCCGAGATATCTTGGTCCATTTGAAGTGGTAGAGCGAATTGGGGAAGCTGCATATCGGCTAGCTCTTTCGGCAGACTTGGGTGGTTTACATGATGTGTTTCACATCTCGGTGCTTCGGAAAGCCGTCAAAGATCTAGCTCAAGTGATCGAGAATGATCGTGTGCCGGTGGAGTATGGGCTAACAATGAAGGTTAGACCCATTGGGATCGAGGATCGCGCCGATAAACAGTTGCGGAACAAGACAATCGGGATGGTCAAAGTCCGATGGGACAATTGTGGCCGTGAGGAGCTAACATGGGAGTGGGAGCAGACTATACGAACTGAATTTCCCGAGTTGCTGTTTGTGTAAACTGTTAAGCAGTGCATCTCATGTTGTAACGGACATGTTGAAAGTTATAACATTTTGCCTGTTGATTTCCATACTGTGTGCAAATTTCGGGACAAAATTTATTGTAAGGAGGGGATGGTTGTAACACCCCAAATCCCAGATTGGGTTCAAGTTGGGTGACACAGCCTGGGACACGGGCGTGTCCCAGGGCGTGTCCTACTCGGTATGAGTGAATTGTCTGGCGAGTGGTCGATGAAATGTCGACGAAAATTTTGAGTGGGAACACGCCCTCCGACACGAGCGTGTCGGAAGCTGTGTCCCCCTCTGGTCGACGAGCTTCGCTTGACGAAGAACACACTGGAGGCGTGTCTACTGCCATGTAAGGGCACACAGACTGTGACACGGGCGTGTCACAGGCCGTGTCCTTTTCTGGATTTGGCCAGGGTAGTGAGGCCTGGTGAACACGGGCAGGACACGGGTATGTCTCTAGGCACACGACCTGTGACACGGGCGTGTCACATGGCCTTGTCTTGCTTGGGTTGAGAATATGGTTGTATACCACCTGAGGTACACGGCCACAGACACAGGCGTGTCTGAAGCCGTGTCAGGTCACACGGCCTGTGACACGGGCATGTCACATGGTCGTGCACTGTTCTGGATGAGTCGGTTGTGTGCCGCTTAAGGTACACGGCCTGTGACACAGGGGTGTCACAAGCCGTGTCAGCCAAAATTAGCCTTTTTGTGGCAAAATCGTGGCCATCCATTTTCCTTCATCTGGGATCGGATGGCCCAGGCCTCTCCCTGCTACTTTAAGGCCGAGAATGAGAAGTGAATTCTCACTCTTCACTTAGCCATTCTCTTTCTAAGCAAGCTAGAGAGAAGGGAGAGCAAGAGGAGGAGGAGGAAGGGGAGTCGGCCACCGGTGGAGCTGTAGAGTTCTGATTCAAGATCCGAGGCCAGTGTTGTGGAGGCAAGGCTGCTATGGTGCTTTTCAGCAGGATAGAATTCCATGGATCCAAAGTGATCGTCAAGGGTAAGGATCTTTCTTCCATGGACATGTGAAGTCCTTCCTTTTTGGCATGTGCATGGATTCCCCCCCCCCCCACCAGAGGGTGGAATGTTAAGGGATTTCCTTGGGTTGATTCATGGAATCCCCATTAGCTTGGCATATAGATCCGGAATTGGAGTACAGAATTGGCATGTTGTATGAAGCCCATTTGGACAGGTTGGTCTGGATTGGTGATGATGCATTTGCGCACCGGAGAAGACTTCGTGGTTAAACATGTAGTTTATTGAGTCGAGGGGTTGGACCTGTGAAGGGAAGTAACAGGAAGTACTGGTGCGGAAGTCCAGGAAAAGAGCCTCTCATGCTTGTAAGGCTTATGATTCTTGATGGGTTGTGCCTGTGAAGGGTAGTAGCAGGAAGTACTGGCTTGGCAGTCCATGAAAATACCCTCAAGTGTATGCTATGAATGTACGGTTAAGCCTAGGGACGGAAACTGAGTTCTG
Source organism: Platanthera guangdongensis (assembly GCA_039583875.1). Taxonomy (NCBI): domain Eukaryota; kingdom Viridiplantae; phylum Streptophyta; class Magnoliopsida; order Asparagales; family Orchidaceae; genus Platanthera; species Platanthera guangdongensis. The sequence continues at coordinate 217,348,255 of CM077151.1, forward strand.
TCACTAACGCGGGGCGTGGCTCCTAGCTAACCTATGAATGTAAAGCCAGTCCCTCGAGGTCGGTCTGGCTATGTGTGAGCTTGATGAGCTCTTAAAAAGGCTTTATGCCAAACAGGTAAGGTGAAACTGACCCGCCTTTTACTTAGCCGCGAGTACATTGGTATTCGGTGATGGCAAGGCGACTTGAGCAACAGGGGGTGGTTGATCCGACCTGCGTTATGTCCGTCCGACTTGAAGACCTGAAAGTGCAGTCTGTTGGACCGCATAGTGAGAGTCTTAGGCCTGCGTGCCACTAAAACTAAAGTCTCCGGCTGCACGCCATGGAGCAAATGCTCAATTTTACCGTTGGGTTTCGGCCCTGATATGGTGGTGGGACCCTGGTTCATCGGTACACCAAGAATGTGTCGTGAGTGCACGGATCGTCGGGCCGCGTGGCTGACGATTGTGATGGGATGTTTGTGCGTGAGAGCACAATGTGTGACAGTTATATATCTGCATATGAATGATTATGCCTGCAGGGAAGGAATACCACTGCCCCGGGTAAGGGGTAGGGTCGTTATAAATTGGTCAGCTGAATGCTGACCATTGCCTTGTTTGCCACCGTTGGGTGGGCTGTCCTTGTACAGATGTTGGAGAGTTGAGCGAGATATGTAAAGGTTGAAGTCCCTGCTGCTACTGCTGTTATCCCTTGAAGGCTAAGTTGAAAATGTTGTGTTTTATTCATGTGTGGCGGCCTGTGCGCCGATGTTTGGAAGCTACTTTTGTAAAGAATAACTGTAAGGCCAGAAGGCCAAATGATCTTGTATTTGGTGGACATTCCTATATATATATATATGCTTGTTTACAGCAGTGGACATTCATGGTTGGAGTTCTGAAGTTATGTGTTAAGCTTCCGCTAGAATGCTATGAGTTAGGATGCGCAACTCTGATATCATCCCGTGACTTCGCTGCTTGTTTTGTGGCATATGGTGTGGGGCCCCGGCCGAACCTTCTATTATATGCTATATGAACGGATGGAGTTGTTACACTTGCCCTGTCCAGCTAGTGAGAGCCTGGATAGCAGGACCGTCTCGGAGTAAAAAGACTTGGCCTCCATGAGAGGTACCACCGGCCCCGCCCAGCTAGTGAGAGCCTGGACAGCGGGACCGTCTCGGTGCAAAATGGACTTGGCCTCCACGAGAGGTACCACCGGCCCTGCCCAGCTAATGAGAGCCTGGACAACGGGACCGTCTCGGAGCAAAAGGGACTTGGCCTCCACGAGAGGTACCACCGGACCTGCCCAGCTAGTGAGAGCCTGGACAGCGAGACTATCTCGGAGCAAAAGGGAATTGGGCATCCACAAGAGGTACCACCAACCCTACCCAGCTAGTGAGAGCCTGGACAGTGGGACCATCTCGGAGAAAAAAGGACTAGCCTCCACGAGAGGTACCACCGAACCTGCCCAGCTAGTCGGAGCCTAGACAGCGGGACCATCTCGGAGCAAAAGGGATTGGCCTCCACGAGAGGTGCCACCGGCCTTGCCCAGCTAGTGAGTGCCTCGACAGCGGGACCGTCTCGGAGAAAAAAGGAACTGGGCATCCACGAGAGGTACCACCGGCCCTTCCTAGCTAGTAAGAGCCTGGATAGCGGGACCGTCTCGGAGCAAAAGGGACTGGCCTCCACGAGAGGTACCACTGGCCCTGCCCAGCTAGTGAGAGCCTGGACAGCGGGACCATCTTAGAGCAAAAGGGAACTGGGCATCTACGAGAGATACCACCGGCCCTACCCAGCTAGTGAGAGCCTGGACAGCGGGACCGTCTCGGAGAAAAAGGGACTGGCCTCCACGAGAGGTACCACCGGCCCTGCCCAGCTAGTGAGAGCCTGGACAGCGGGATTGTCTCGGAGCAAAAGGGAACTGGGCATCCACGAGAGGTACCACCGGCCCTGCCTAGCTAGTGAGAGCATGGATAGCGGGACCGTATCAGAGCAAAAGGGAACCGGGCATCCATGAGAGGTACTACTGGCCCTACCCATTTAGTGAGGGCCTGGACTGCGGGACCGTCTCAGAGCAAAAGGGAACTGGGAATCCAGGAGAAGTACCACCAGCCCTGCCCAGCTAGTGAGAGCCTGGACAGTGGGACCGTCTCGGAGCAAAAGGGACTGGCCTCCACGAGAGGTACCACCGGCCCTGCTCAGCTAGTGAGAGCCTGCACAGCGGGACCGTCTCGGAGCAAAAGGGAACTGGGCATCCATGAGAGGTACCACCGGCCCTGCCCGGCTAGTGAGAGCCTAGACAGCAGGACCATCTCGGATAAAAAGGGACTTGACATCCACGAGAGGTACCCCCGGCCCTGCCCAGCTAGTGAGAGCCTGGACAGCGGGACCATCTCGGAGCAAAAGGGACTGGCCTCCACGAGAGGTACCACCGGCCCTGCCTAGCTAGTGAGAGCCTTGACAACGGACCATCTCAGAGCAAAAGGGAACTGGCCATCCACGAGAGGTACTACCGACCCTGCCCAGCTAGTGAGAGCTTGGACAGCAGGACCGTCTCGGAGCAAAAGGGACTTGGCCTCCACGAGAGGTACCACCGGCCCTGCCCAGCTAGTGAGAGCCTGGACAGCGGGACCGTCTCGGAGCAAAAGGGACTAGGCATCTCAATCAAACCTTACCAAATCCAACATCCTCAAACGGGGAAAATATGGATTACATGATCCCCTGACTCAGCAGGTCAGGAGTAGGGCTTGTTATAAGATAAGAAAAAAGAAAAGACTTCACCAAGGTGAGGCTTCTTCAGAGGGTCTGGGCATGATGGTCGTCATCCGCTTCCTTCTCGTCGGACACTTCCATCCTGCTCAAACTCTCCATGACGTTCTCCATCTCCCCCGCCTTAGCCCACAAAGAGATGGTGTTGACGGACGTGATGTAGCACTGCCTTGCCATCCTGGGGTCTACCTTGATTCTGACTGGCTCCGAACGTTCCGGAGGTCCCTGGAACCTATGAGCTCTCTACTCTTCTCTCCTTCTCCCCTCCTGATGCCTCGAGCCACCTCGCTCCTTCGACTCTGCCTCTGTCAACCTTGTCAACTTATTGACAAACGCCGGGTTGGCCGCCTCAGTTGTTATCTCCTCCGCCGCCCTTTCCATCAGCTCCTCAAAGGAAAGGAGAGTCTTTCGGGTCAGGCTCATCTTGAAGAACCCCTCGCACAACCCCACTGTGAACGACATCTGGAGGGCATACCCGGACATCTCCTAGATATCCAAGATCTCATCCTGGAACCTATCAACGTAACGGGCCAGCGACTCCTCGGCCCCCTGCCATATCAGGAAGATGGACTCAGGACTCTTCTTCCTCTTCTTGGAGGTGGAGAAGCGAAGCTGAAAGCTCCGACTCAAGTCCTCGAACCTAAAGATCGACCTCGGTGGGAGTTGGTGGAACCAGTCCCTTGCCTTGTTCTTCAAAGTGATCGCAAAGAGGCGACACTTGAAGGCATCCGTCATCGGCCTGATGGAGACGACATCCTCAAATCACTTGTAACAACTCCATCCGTTCACAGGTATATACTAGAAGGTCCGGCCGGGCCCCCAAAGCATATACCATAAAACAGGCGGGGAAGTCACGTAGTGATACCAGAGTTGTGCATCCTAACTCATTGCATTCTAGTGGAATCCTATAACACAAAACTGAACTCACATACAGGAACATCCATCATATAAAAGTTCCACATTTATGTAAAACATGAATCGTAGCAAATACAAAGTCAACTGGCCTTATGGCCTTACAGGGCTTTACATAACAGTGGCTTCAAACATTGGCGCGCAGGCCAGCCACGTATAATCAAACATAGTATTTTCATTTAGCCTTTGAGGGCTAGCAGTAGTAGTAGTAGCAACAGGAACTTCAGCCTTTATACGTCTCGCTTGGCTCTCCAGCACCTGCACAGGGATAGCCCACCCAACGGTGGCAAACAGGCAAACGTCGGTATTCAGCTGACCAAACTATAACGACCCCACCCCTTTCCCGGGGCGGTGGTATTCCTTCCCTACAGGCAATGCATTTCACAGGCAAATATGTATATCATACATTGTGCTCTCACGCACATACATGCCATCACAACTATCAGCCACGCGGCCCAATGATCCGTGCACTAAGGGCACATTCTTGGTGTACCGGCAAACTAGTTGTCCACCACCGTATCAGGGTCGCAACCCAATAGTAAATCATTGAGCATTTTCTCCATGGCGTACAGTTGGAGATTATAGTCTTAGTGAACCGGGATTGGCCCGTAGCCCCCCATTGTATCACGACGTGCAGGACTAAGACTCTCGCTATGCGCTCCAACAGACCGCACTTTCAGGTCTCACGTCGGACGGACATAACGCAGGTCAGATCATCCACCCCCAGTTGCTCAAATCGCCTTGTCATCACCGAGTATGACGTACTCGCGGCTATATCAAAGGCGTGGGTTGGTTTCACCGTTCCTGTTTGGCATAAAGCCTGGGTATTTTCCTGGGCACACCAGTACTTATTAACACACCCATTCATATCACAACATCAGAGGGTCTTTCCTGGGCACACCAGTACTTCCTACTACTCCCTTCACAGGTACAACCCCATAATTATCACAAATGTCAAGGGTATTTTCCTGACTTACCATGCCAGTACTTCCTGCTACTCCCCTTCACAGGTACCACCCATGAACATCAAGCATTAGAAAGGGTATTTCTGGGGCACACCAGTACTTCCTGCTACTCCCCTTCACAGGTAGAACCCAATAGTACAAACATCACAAGGGTATTTTTCCTGGACTACCACTCCAGTACTTTCTGCTACTTCCGTTCACAGGTTTAGCCCATCGACTCCTAAACTACATATTTATCACAAAGTCTTCTCCGGTGCGTATATGCAACATCACCAATCCAGACCAACCTGTCTAGATGGGCTTCACACAACATGTCTATTCCGTACTTCTTTTCCGAATCTATATGCCAAATGACTGGGGATTCCATGAATCAACCCAAAGGACTCCCACAACAAGCCACCCTCTGGTGGGCAAATCTTATGCACATGCCAAAAAGAAGCCTTCACATGGCTAGGAAGAAAAGTCATTACCATCGAAGATCGCTTCAGCGCCATGAGCTCCTAGCTGGTTGGAAAGAACCGCAACGGCTTTTCCTCCGCAACGCTGGCCTCGGATCTCTCGTCGAAACTCCGCACCACCACCAGTAGCCAACTCCTCTTCCTCCTCCTTCTTCCTCTCTTTCTCTCTCTAGGATTTTAGAAAGATGAAGGCCAAAGCTCAAATGAGAATTTCCTTCTCATCCACGACCTTAAGGAAGCAGGGAGGCACCTCAGCCATTGGATCCCAGCTGAAGATTTGGATAGCCACGATTTTGCCATAAAATCATATTTTTTGCCTGACACGGCTTATGACACGCCCGTGTCTCAGGCCGTGTACCTCAAACGGTGCTCAACCGACTTATCCAGTCCAGTACACGCCCATGTGACATGCCCATGTGGCACACCCATATCACGGGCCGTGTCACCTGACATGCCTTCAAACATGCCCGTGTCTGTGGCCGTGTACATCAGGCTATATAAAAATCAAAATAAACCCGATAGGGACACGGCCAATGATACGCCCGTATCACAGGCCGTGTACCCAAGACACAGCCGTGTCCCTCCCGTGTTACCATGCCTAAATGTGTTGGGCACATCCCGAAATGGACACGGCCTGTGACACGCCCGTGTCCCAAGCCGTGTGCCCATACACGACACTAGACACACCCCAGCTCAACTTCGTCGAGCTGAAATTCATCGACCCGCGAGGACACGCCCTGTGACACGCCTGTGTCACAGGTCGTGTACTCTGCACTCGATAATCGTCGACCAAATTTTGTTGACCACTCGCCGACTGCTCACCCGAGAAGGACACGCCCTGGGAAACGCCCGTGTCCTAGGCCGTGTCACCCAATTTTGCCAAATTCTGGGATTTGGGGTGTTACACCACTGCAGGTGCTGGACTAAGTCATCATTCCCGGTATAATAAGCCATGTCGGGCTCTCTGAACCCCTCGGGAACGGGAGCTGAGATGATCAGTTCGCTAAAGGGTGACCCCCTAAGGGGTGGCCTCACCACCTCTACTCGCGCGACCTGCTCGCCTGGAAGGATGGCACTCGCCGGGCTGGAGAACAACTCCCGGCCAGTGAGGTCTCGCTCGGTCCCATCTCCCATCCTCTCCTTCTCGGGCCTTCTTCCTGGTGCACTTCCTTCTCCCCCTGCTGGGGTCTTCTCATCTAGACCCCTGGGAGTCGACTCGTCGAGAGGCGGGGAGCTAGCTCCTGGGGGGGGGTGGAGTGGAGCTGCCACCCTGAGGAGCAATACTTCGCAGCATCTCCATGATGCCTTGGATGGATGCCATGAACTCTTCTCTTCCCACAAATGGTGCTGGGTTGGGGAGCTCGCCAAGATCATCACTACTGCCTTGACCTCCAGCCATGACACTCTCCCGAGATCTTCTGTGCTGGTCACTCTCCACGCTCACCGCACCAAAATGTTGAAACCAAAAACTTGGTCTCTCGTGGAGTTCGGGGACCCTAGAAAGGGGTGACCTCACACCTACTACACTCAAGAGAACGTCACAGGCCAAAGGATCAAGAAGCTAGGAACAGACCCTCGGCTCTAGCGCGGAGGTCCCACCTCAAACCCGGAAGATCTTAGAGATCTCCCCCTCCCTAGCCTTGGAGGAAGAAAGCAGGGGGATTTAAGTGGCTAAGAAGCAATGCTCTCCAAGGCACCCTCAAGTGTCTATTTATAGTTTTCTCAAGATTAGGGGCCAAAAGGTCAGCAATGCCCCTACGATAAATAGGCCTTGTGCCAATAGAAAACATCGACATCGGGGGTTAAAGAGGTAATTCCACCCTTGGGGGTATAATGATAAAAGCATGCCCCCTACCCCCCCCCCCCCTGGACACCCGAGGCGAACGGGTAAACCCCACGGGTAAACCAAAAGCTGGAGGCGAGACCAGGCCGCCTGGGCGAGACCCAGCCTGCCGGTCGGTCTCGCCCGCCAGGCAGGCCGCCTGGGCGAGACCCAGCCTGCCGGCCTGTCTCGCCCACCAGGCGGGCCGCCTGGGCGAGACCCAGCCCGTCGGCCGGTCTCGCCCGCCAGGCAGGCCGCCTGAGCGAGACCCAGCCTGTCGGCCGGTCTTGCTGCCCCTATCTCGCACTTACCAAACTGCGGCGGGTGTCGGCCAACTTGCCGCACCCGCCCCCTCCTAAAAAAGAGGGGAGGGGCGGTGGATTTTTCCTCCCCCTATTAGTATATTATAAGGGCTAGGCCTAAATTGGTCACCATGAGTGCAAAATCACTCCAAAAACTTAAAAATATGAATCTGATCTTGCGCCTGTCGAGGGGACCCTACTCTGCGAATACGGGATTGTACATAAAAGATTTCCAATACGATGAAAAATTAAATTCATTGACCATTTGACGTCACACAATTCATTTTGATGTTCGAGCTATTTCGAATATTTTTATGATGCTAATTTCCTTATTTGGTTCAATTTATTCTTTAATTTAATCTTATATATGATTTATTAGTAATACATATGGGCAGAATTTAAACAAGTGAGTAAGTTGGTGGTTGTGTCGTGGGATATTATATTATATCTTATATTTATCTCACCTTGACTAGTTACAACAATAATTAATATATTTTCCTTATTTGTTTGTTGTTTATGTTGATTGACTTGTGTAACCAAGTTTCTATCGACTAGAAGAGCTCTTTAAGTGGTGAATGCGGGCTTCAGCAGTCCATATTGGCCTTGTAGATGTATCCTCACTTGGACCCTCCACTTAATACGCTCCTCTCCGCCTCCTAGAGCTTATGCATGGTGATTTCTGCTTAGGGTTGCTTTGATTCTTCTTCCCCTGGCTCAATTCCTGTTCCTTTTTTGTCATCGGTGCTAGACAAGGTTGCTACCTACTGTTGCTTCCTTCTCGCACCTTTACTGCTACTGTTCTACTCATGGGCAACTCTACTATGAGCTTCTCTCCTCCCTCTCTTGACTCTTAAAATGGTTGAGGGCTAGGTTCTGTGTAGGGGGATTTTTAATTGGTGCTTTACTCCCTCTCCTCCTATATAAAATATATTTTTAAGGGATTTCTTGACGTCCATGGGTTATAGTTGGCTGGTTTTTCCGTTGACTAGTTTTGCTTTGGAATTGACTGTGGGAGTTGGCCGAATCTTTGATATAGTGGCTATTTTATTTGGAAATTGGTTGCCTTTACTTTTCCTGGCCGGATGTGTTAAATGTTGATGTGCTGGCTATTTTGGTGGGCTGCTTTAGATGTTTCCTTAAGCTATGCTCGCTATTTTGGTGGGCTGCTTTAGATTTTTCTTAAGCTATGTTGGCTATTTTTACTATTATTGGCCGACTACTTTAATGTTGGTTTTGCCTTGGATTTGGTGCATCCTTTGGGTAGCCCTTAGTGTTACTACTTTATATTATATCTTAGTGTTGCTGTTAGCAGCCCTTTGTGTTACAATTGGCTGCTCGAAATGTGGTTTTTGTGCCCCTTTTGTTTGTTGGTTATTGACTACCACATTTAGCTTTTGATTGGGTTTAGATGTGACTGAAATTTGAATTGTGTGACTCTTATTGATGTCATAGTAATTGAATTTTGATTTGAGTTTATTTTTGTTTTGAGTCACCGAAGGTAGTTCTTTCCTAGGCAACTCCTATTGGTCATAGTTGTGATGGTCTAGGAGTCTGCTCATAGTTATTTAACGTCACAACCCTAAATTAAATGATTTACTTAATACTTTAGAGGATGAAGCCCGACGATAGACGAGATGAGAGTCCTATGAAGGACAAGAGCAAAGGAAAAGCTATGGTGATTCTTTACCGCTTTGATTGCGCATACATTTGAATGATGAACATGTAGAACTAGTTACTCCGAGTTACTTTCTTGCATGGAGACTGAATATGAATTGAATTGAAGAAATTCGAAGAATTGAAATCTCTAAAAATATAAAATCATTAAAAAACTAACAATAAATTAACAAGCGATGGAAACTCTAAGGAGAAATATATATAATTATTTCATATATGTTGAAGATGAACATGAATTGATTATGAAAATAATATGAAATTGAGAGTGTGTCAATGCATCAACAAGATATGGGTCAACCTTACAGGACGAGGGGGGGTGGGGGGTGGGGGGGCGACAGACTCCTACACCTTGTGGGAAGGGGGGGGGGGGGGGTTAACTTCTACACCTATTGGAGGGGGAGGGGGAGGTTGAACTCCTACATAAATTGATATTGAAATGTATAATCTAGGAGGCGTGTGTAACGCCCCCAATTTTTTGATGATTTTATTTGTTTGAGCAACGTCAGATTTATGACGTCGTGGCGTTACTTTTAACGTCGAGTGTTGGATTTGAGTAGTTTTGGACGTGCTCGTCCAATTTCGTCGCAACCCGAGCGTTTTTGGAGTCTCGGCGCGCGATCGAAGTTTTGGGTTTTGTTTATATTCGCCGCATATTTTGGCAGTTAATATCTCGGGAATGGCTCGTAGGATTTTGGTTTTGACTTCGTCGTTGTGTCCGTAGCAGCAGTTTTCGCCTACGGCGTGAGTTTCGTTTAATTTGGCGTGTTTGAGCCTTTGTTTTGATCTCATAGTTCCTTGTTCAACTATCTGAACACGTTAATTTCTATTTTAATGCCTTGTGCTTGTGTTAATTTCTCGGGAAGCCCTCCTAAGGTGTGGGTTTTCGTCGAACCGAGTTTTTTCGGTTTTTTCTGGGCTCTGTGTCGGGTTGGACGATCGTCGAGCGGAGCTCGACGATTCTTTTTTTTCTTTTTGGGCACTGTGTCGAGTTCGACGATCGTCGAGCGGAGCTCGACGATTGTTCTCTTTTCTGGGCGCTGTCTGAGGTCGACGATCGTCGAGCGGAGCTCGACGATTGTTTTTCTTTTCTGGGCGCTGTCTGAGGTCGACGATCATCGAGCGGAGCTCGACGATTGTAACTTCTTTTTTGGGCGCTGGCTGGAGGTCGACGATCGTAACTTCTTTACTGAGCTCGACGAATCTTCGAGCGGAGCTTGCTGTAGGTCTGGCCCTGCGTGTTGAGTTCGACGATTTTCGAATTGGGGTCAACGATCAGGCCTTGCGTTCGACGATATTTTTCTGGGCACTGTATTTCCCCTTGTAGTACTCGAATAAGCTGCCTTAGTACTCGAGTAATCCCCGTGCCGTACTCGTGTAATTCCCTTAGTGCTCGAGTACTCCTTCTCTGTTACCCGAGTAGTTGTAATGAACTACTCGAGTAGGTCTCTGTTACTCGAGTAGTTGTATGGAACTACTCGAGTAGGTCTTCTGTTACTCGAGTGGTTGTATTGAACTACTCGAGTAGGTTTTTGTCTGATACTCGAGTAACCCATTCCCTCTGCTTCGGGAAAACCGGTTCAACTGAACCCGGTTTATTTTGCTGTTTTTCCTGTTATCACCTTTAGTATAAATGCCTTCTTCATCTTCTTCTCCAATTTTTTTTCCTCTCGAACGAGAGCGGCGTGAGCAAGAAAGAGGTTGTTCATCCTTACTTCTTTCGGTGGCCGTCGACGGTGCTCCGGTGCTCGAAATTCCAAACCGATCGTAGATCTGAAAAGCTCTCGTAGAGAGCTACGCCTTCATGATTTCAACTCCTCCCGCAGCCTTTTGCCCCGATCTACGACGTGGAACGATTCAGAGGACCTTTCCAGTAAAACCAAGGCAAGTGGTGGTTTCCCCTCGTTTCTCTTTGTCCGATCTGATGATAACGACTATACTTTCTTGTTCTTTAAATTTTCTGCGCTTATTCTTCCAAGTCATTGTGATGATTAATCATTTCAACGTTCCTTTGTTGTTATACAGTGTTGTCTTGGAAAACCCGATTTTGTCTGGTTTTGGTTAATTGTTCCTGGTGTGTCTTAATGATAGCTATGCATGTTTTAACTTTAGTTATTTAGCGCATTAGAATTTATCTAGGACTGTAATTGCTCCTAGAGGTTGATCAACCGCGTCTTGAGTTCGGTAATGTCAAGTAGAATCTGTCGAGCCAAATCTCGAGATATTTGTGTTGTGGTTTCTTTGGGTTCTTGAATGCGGGAGTTAGTGGACAATTCCACCTCCGCAATGTTTGTTACCTTCATTAGTGCCCTATGGAAGTCTACCCGATTTTTGGATGTCTGCAGTGTATGGTGGAGAGTATGAGACTCCCTCGCAGTTAGACGAATTATATATCCGTTTTGTTTTTGGGTGGTGTGTCCAAGAGTGACTACTTCGCCCGTGTTTTTGGATGGTGTGTCCAAGAGTGACCACTTCGCCCGTGTTTTTGGGTGGTGTGTCCAAGAGGGACCAATTCGCCTGTGTTTTTGGGTGGTGTGTCCAAGAGCGACCCTTCGCCCGTGTTTTTAGGTGGTGTGTCCAAGAGTGACCACTTCGCCCGTATTTTCAGGTAGAGTCGACCACAAGTGCCTAATAAAGGTTTTGTATTTTTCTTTCTGGTGAAATATTCATGCAGTCACCTTATAGCCTTGTGCGTCTGGTGTACCCTTGTGGAACGTGACAAATCACGTAGGAGTTCTTTTCCTATTGATACCCTGTTTTCTTTTGTACTTTACTTCAGTGTTTTTGGTCTTGGGTTGGTACCCCTATTGACCTTTGTTTATTTTGGCTTATTACTTTTCCTGCCACTATTTGTACCTTCTTGCTGAGGTGTTCTGTCTTTGGAATGCCTCAGGTTTAGAGCAGTAGTAGTTAGCAGTGCTAGTTTTGGAGTTTTCTGGGCGGTAGTGTTGGCCGTGGTTGTTGCCTCGTCTTAGCGAGGTAGTTTGTTGTTTGTTTAGTTTTACTAGTTTAGACATACTTTTGTTCGTGGGTTCGTGTCAGTTTGTTGGCGCCCACTGATTTGTGAGTTGTTTGATACTTGCTAGCTGGTCATTTTTTTAAATGTGGATGTGAACTACTTGTTCTCTGGGAGGATTTATGTTAGGAATGCATGTTAGGTATTTTCAACTATAAAATCTACTACTATTACTTCATGCATTGCATAATTTGAAACTCTAACTTGTTATTTTTAGCGATCAAAAACGCTATCTTTCCTACTATAATAAATTTAGAGTCTTGCATAACATGAGTTGACCCTTTTGGGACGTTTTGCTCATGTAGGATGTTTGAATTAATCTAATCAAGTATTTTTCCGCAGCGTATAATATATTTTGATTCGTGGACTAGATGAACCACTAAGCCGAGGAATACGACTAACTACTGCACTTAACTGATTTTCCTTAAAATAACTTAAAAAGAGTCTTTTTTTTGGGTTAGGTTGCTGTCTGCCTGAGCGTCCGCAGTTATCCCTTGCTGACGTGACATCATGACGAGCATTTTCCCTTACTCTGATAAGCTTTTTATGCGGTGGAAAATGCGGGTTGTGACAGCGTGGAAGCCTGCTGCATTTTTTTGCCATAGACTGGACATTGATATGATGGACGACCTAGATGTTTGAGAAAATTTAACTTGATCATCAACATTTCAAAAGAACTAATTATGTGAAATGAATTCTGAACTGAATATAAAAATGATTAAGAACATAAAAATTATAATTTGATACTACAAATTGTTTGTTTATGTTCTACTAGCTCATTGTATAACACTTTACTTGTTTCCTATACTTAATGTTTTACTATACGTGTTTATATAGAATTTCTCACTGTATACTAATGATGACTATTCATGTTTGCATGTAATGCATGTGAAGAGATAATGAACTCACTTAGTTTTTTAAACTGATCGATTGTCAATTTTTTTTTAGGATCAGATCGCTAACGTACTAGACTCCACTAATAGGATACCCTCGGAGGCAGATCAAAAGCAAAAAAGATGTGGTTCACCCACATGTTAGCGATTGTTTTTAGATTTGTAATAGTCTGTATATGATATAGATGTCTAGTTGTTTTTCCCACACTCTGGTTGGACATGATGTAAATGATCAGTTACATATACAAAGTTATTTTATGTTTCTCTGGTACCACTCCCGTGTTTTACATATTAGAACCGTTGAGTTATTTAGTTGTGAAAAACAGCTCAGAATAAATATTTAAATTGTGACGGACTTTAGGCTGTTAAACACCAACGAGAAGGAAGTTCCACGTACATTTCGACATGAGATTTGGGTTTATTTTTGTTTGTTGTGGAGGTGGGTTGAGTTGAGATTAAATAAAACTTAACGAGTGTTGAACATATTTTTGTTACTGTCTGCATACCTAATAGTTTTTGGGATGAACGCCTTTAGGGAAAAAATGCTGATGCGTGTAATACATCTTAGATCATCCTGGACGAACCTCCAATTCGCCATATATTTCTTTGAGCCCGAATTTTCACACATGATTAATTTAAAATACCACAACTTTTCAAAGCAACCTTATTATTAAGAAAATAACTATATATTTTCTGAAATAATTTATACTTTTAAGATAATCATGCAATGTATTTGCTAATATCTCCCAGCCTTTGCCTCCTGCCCCTAAAGTCGACTCCTGCACAACAATCTCAACGCACACCTCTCAATCCCTCGACCACTGCCGTGGCCAGAATCCATGGTATCGACTTCAAGGTCTCACGTAGCCGGAGACGAAGCAGGAGGAGAAGCAGATGGAGTAGTTAAATATCTGAAGGAGAAGCGTTGCCAGTTCTGGCTCCCAAACAAGCGGCGGCACTGCGCCAACTTTCCTCTCCCTTTCTCCCCGTAAAACCTTAATTAACATGTTTCTATTTCTCGGTCTCAACCTGCCCTCTAATTTTCCTCTGAAACTCTAGGTTCTGCGGAAATCACGATTCATCTGCCGGTGATCACCGCCTCCCTTGTCCCTTAGATCCGTCACAGTACATCTCCTCCCTCTTCTGTGTTTCTATCAAGTGTCTTTTGTTTTATTGACGCTCAACTATTTTTTTGTGCAGCTCGGTATCTAAGGAGAACCTTGGTTCTCACCTCAAGAAGTGTCCTTCGAGGACGCAGGCTCTAGCTCTTGAAGCCCAGACTTACTACTCAAAAGGAATCAACTGCGACTGCATTGATTCTCCAATTGATGACATCCGTTCCGACGCCAAAAGGGCTGCCATCTACGCTCTTAACTTGTCAGAGTTCCTTGCATTGGTTAAAAAGATAGACAGTTTACATTATGCCATAGTGGGAGATTTGGAGAACTCTTACCTAAAACCGGACGCATGTGATAAGTGGTTTAGCGGGCGAATAAACAGGTGGGAAAACTGCATTACATTGTAGTTGCTTGGTCCAAGTGGTTCAAGTAGTTAAATATGAAAGGGTGCAAGTTATAAATTGACCGCTGGTTGCTATTTTTACAGCAAAATTCCTTATCAGGAAAGGCATGTGTTGCAGCAGGCTTCAATTCTTGGCAACATGGAGAATTTTGGGATATTGCATAGGCCAGAAGAACTTGTTAGAGGGGATGAGGAGGGCAATGTAGATGTTTTTGTTCATGAGAGAGGAAAATTGCCTGCTGTGGTTGAGTTTGGAGCAGGAAGAGGTTATTTGACTCATATGCTGGTAGATTCTTATGGGATCAAGAAAATTTTTCTGGTGGAACGCAGGGCTTACAAACTAAAGGTTGGTTATCTTTTTTTTTTCCTGTTTAAAGTTGAAAGCGAAAAATGTGTAGATGTGCTGCAAACTCTTCTACATTTGAGCTTACAATGATCAATAATTTAAACCTTGATTTTTTATAAAAAATAGAGAATGATCGATTATGGTAATGTTTTCTTAAATTTTAATTTTTCTGTATTTTAAGTTAGAGGATAGATGCAATTTTGGGAAGACTTAGATAATTTAGTAAGAGAAATCTCACAAAAAGAGAAAATTTTCATAAGAATAGACTTAAATGAACATATAAGGAAACAAAATGTAGATTAAACAGTCGTTCATGAAGGATATGTATATGAAGAAAGAAATGAAGAAAAAACGAACCATTTTAGAATTTGCTGTAGCATATGAGCTAATTGTATCAAATATGCTTTTCATAAAAAGGGAAGAATCATTTTTGACTTAACATGACATGTAAGTTAACTATAAATATAATGGAATGAAAAGAAAAATAATTTTGGAGACTTATCAAGATCAAGAGAATAGTTGCGGATACTTGCTATGCATGTCAGATTCAAGTTTCCAAGTATACTCCTCGAACTTTTCATGCATTCAAAGCACACTTATCATAGGAATGATTTTTTCTTCTTCGAAGCTTGCGTATTTGATACTCCACGATCTTAGAGGGCTCAATCAGATACGAAAGATTGGCTTTAGGAACTGCATGAATTTTTTCAATTAGCTTGAAATTGAGAGGTAAGACTCAAGAATTTGAGAGCGAAAAAAACCTTTGCACGAAGTGCAGATATAATACCAAGGAGGAATATAAGATGAATGACGATTGAGTGTCGACAGAAATACATCACTCTGGGGATGGAAGAACACAAAACAATGCTAAAGTAATTCAGTAGAACAATTTATAAGGAGAACCTCATTTATTTCTTGTACAACTGTAGAAATATGCCTAATATTGCATTGCTTGCGACGTTGACGCTTAGGACTAACTAGAAGAAGATACTGGTTGACTGAATAAGATTGATAGTCAAGCAGAATAAAAATGACTGAATATGAACATCGATGACTTGAAAATAGAGATTCGAACACATTTCACACCGTCGGGTACATAAATAATGTAATAATTACAACATTTTCATTGGACAACTTTAGGTAATGATCATGCAAATGCAACAATGAGATCATGTGCGATATCAAACAAATAGTAAATCCACGTGTGTACAATCATTATTGTTTTTTTTAGCTTGACATTTGTGCAATGATTTATAATATGAATACAAATGAATGGATAAACATGACATATTAATACCCAGACCGCTTAACATGTCATGCATATTATGTTTCTAATTTTATCGCACTTGAAAATATTAAACTGCCCATATCTATTTAATATTCACAAGTAGCGTATATCATAATGAAAATTTATATGCACATAAATGTTAAGTTTGCCCATAACCCCTTAATATTCGTGTACATACTACTCATGTTTATGAGTATAGCGTGAGTGTTTCAGCCGAGAACAATATATAATGACAAAATGAGTGAAGAAATGATGCATGCATATATATCTATATACTCATACAATCAATTCAAAATAGGTGAAAATGTGTCGGAATCAATTTCAGAAACTTACCAAAATCAAGAGAATAATTGCAGATACTAACTATGCATGTCAGATTCAAGTTTCCAAGTATACTTCTTGGACTTTTCATGCATTCAAAACACACTTACCATAAGAATATTTTTTTTCTTCGAAGCTTGTGTACTTGATACTCCACGATCTTAGAGGGTTTGACCGGATATGAAAGATTGGCTTTAGGAACCACATGATTTTCTTTAATTAACTTGAAATTGAGAGGTAAGACTCGAAAATTCGAGAGCGAAAAAGAAAGATTGACTTTAGGATCCACATGATTTTCTTTAATTAACTCGAAATTGAGAGGTAAGACTCAAGAATTTGAGAGCGAAAAAGAACCTTTGCACGAAGTGAAGATAGAACACTAAGGAGAAAAAGAAGATGGATGACGATTGAGCGTTGACAGAAGTATGCCACTCTTGGGATGGAAGAGCACAAAACAACGCTGAAGTATTTCAGCCGAGCAACTTACAAGTTACAAGGAGACTCTTATTTCTTTCTTGTACAACTGGAGAAATATGCCCAATATTGCATTGCTTGCAACGTTAATGCTTAGGAGCTAACTGGAAGGAGATAGTAGAGAATCAAATAAGATTGATAGTCAAGCAGAATAAAAATGACTGAATATGAATATCGATGACTTGAAACTAGAGATTTAACACATTTCACACCATCGAGTATATAAATAATGTAATAATTACAACATTTTCATTGGACAACTTTAGATAATGATCATGCAAATGCAACAATGGGATCATGTGTGATATCAAATATATAGTAAATCCATGTGTGTACAATCATTATTGCTGTTCTTAGTTTGATACTTGTACAATGATTTATGATATGAAAACAAATGAATGAATACACATGTCACGTTAAGTGCCCATATCGCTTAACACGTCATGCATATTATGTTTCTAATTCCATCACACTTGAAAATATTAAACTACTCATATCCATTTAATATTCGCAAGTGTATATCATAGTAGAAATTCATATGCACATAAATATTAAGTTTGCCCAAAACTCCTTAATATTCGTGTGCATACTACTCATGCTTATGAGTATAGTGTGCGAGTGTTTCAGTTGAGAACAACATATAATGACAAAGTGAGTGAAGAAATGATGCATATATATATACATACAAACAGTCGTGCACGGGGGATCCCGTGCGGGGATGCGACATTGGTCGGGGGAGACGACATTGGTCGGAGGCGGCGACATTGGTCGGGGGAGGCGACATTGGTCGGGGGTGACGATATTGGTCGTGGGGGCGACATTGGTCATAGGGGGAGACAGTGGTCGAGGGAGGCGATATTGGTCGTGGGGGAGACATTGGTCGTGTAAGTGACATTGATCATGGATGACGACATTAGTCGTGAGCGAAAATAGTGGTCGTGGGCGGTAACATTAGTCATTGAGGCGACATTGGTCGTGAGCGGAAACAGTAGTCGTGGGCGACAACAGTAGTCGTTGAGGCGACATTTGTCGTGGATGACGTCATTGGTCGAGGGTGGTAATATTGGTCGTGGGGGGCGACATTTGTCGAAGGAATAGACATTTGTTGGGGGCAGATACATTCGTCAGGGGCAGAGATATTTTTTGGGGACGACGACATTCGTCGGGGGCGGTGACATTCATTGGGGGCGGCGACATTGGTCGGGGGCGGCGACATTGGTTGGGGACGGCGACATTGGTCGGGGGCGGCGACATTGGTCGGGGCTGCGACATTGACCGAGGGCAGATAGTGGTTTTCACCAAGACCCCCATTAAGTTTTCGTACACGAAATCAAATTAGGATGTTGAGAGTAATCTTCCTTAAGTGTCCATACTCCATCATGTTTAAATTTGACAGCAATTTTCCTCCAAGACCTCCATTGAGTCTCATTTGCTTAAACTTGATTCTCATTTCAAGCATTGAAGAAAGTCAAAAAGAAATCGTGTGCAAGTCGACATAATAGTTTCAAGATTAAAGTAAAGTTATTCATCCATTGTACAAAAGTTTAGAAGCTAATATTTACCCAAAGACTTGCTAGTTGATGCTAAGATGAATAATTTACCAAAGAACATAGTTGCAGATTCTGAAATAATCAGCAAAAAATAATGTATTATGTTATTTAATGTAAATGCTCTCATATTAATTTGTAATAATGAAAAAAAGAAGTGAAAGCTAAAGAGAGAAAACTCAAGCTAACCTGAAAACAGAGAACCTCTATTTTTAGTAGAAGTAAACTCAGGGAAACCTCTGATGTTTAGTTGCTAGAATTTTTTGATACGCGCAGATATAACATAATTGTAGTTTGGATATCCATCCCTAGTCTTGTGGTTTTTGATAAACAAAGAAACCTCAGATGATCCAAAACGATCAAAAAAAGTTTAATGAAGAAGAGGGAAGTAAATGTCTGAAGAGATCATACCTAAACAAAGAAATGTAAACCTGCGAAAAAGGAAGTAACAAAACATTATGGCGACACCATCTGTTTATAATTTGTTGTTCCAGGAGTTAGTCTTGTGAGAGATCAAATTTTTAGTTTGCAATTGAGGACATCTAAACATTTTATTTATGAGTGAATTCTAGATATTAATATGATTAGTGAGAAGAAACCTTGCAATGACAAATCTTTTTACCGAGTTCTCCAACTACTACTCAAGCTGCTTTAAATCGTTGATGCTGAAGCAATTTAAAATTATAACAAACAAAGGGAAATCATCATTTCTAAAGTCAGTTGAGTTTAATGATAAACACTTTCAATTAAATGCACGCATTTCGACGGGATAATGAGGAAAAATTATTGAGCCCGCACATAATAACATGGATGTTATGGTGAGAAACAGATGATAATCTTATGCAAAATAGTCTAGAATTAATGCAAATAAATAAAGATGGTAAATGAAGGTTGCGTGAAATTGGATCATCTGAATAGAGTTTGAATCATTACTGACTTCTGAGTTCTGAGAGAGATCAGAGACGGCTTCCATTTGAATGAAAAAATGGATGATTTTCTAATGTTACCTTTGCTCCTGATCAGTAGGAAGATGAATTGGTGGTAGGCAAGAACTTCGATCCAGAAATGTCTGAGATGCAACAACCAAATGGAAGAATGCCCAGATGCAGAACTTTTCACTGCGTCCTGGGCTTGGAGCTCCAAAAATATTTGAGGAACAAAGAGGAGGAAGACAACGTTCTGCTAATGCCCTAAAATAGAAATGGAGAGGTGAAGTTCTGCTAAAGGAGGATGAAGATGGCGTTCTGATGATGCCCTAAAATATAAATCGAGAGGCAATATAATAGAAACGTGGAGATCTGTTACCTTTGATGATCAGTAGGAAGAAGCTGAATGGAAGAACTTTGATCCAGATGTAGCAGCCAAATCGAAGAAGACCCAAATGCAGAAAGATTTTCACGGTGACATGGGCTTCGAGCTCCGAAATTTTTTGAGGAGGAAGAACGAAGAGGAGGAAGTGGGTGTTCTGAAGTCGAGCAAGGCCGGCAGAAGGCGTGGTCCGAACATGGCTTATCCCATTTCAGTGAAGGGATAACGAAGAGGACAACGCGTTCAGAAGTCGGGCGAGGAGCAATATCGATGATTGTGGATTTTGAGGCAAGGCTGAGTCGTGGATCGGGAGAGGGAAGAGACCGGCTTTCGCGATTTTGAGGAGATGGTGCCCTAGCTGCACTGAAGAAGAAGAGGGGTATCAGGATTTTGAGTGGGGGGAATAGTGCCGGTCTCTTTTAATTAAGCTCTAATCCGGCCAAATGATCAAAATATCCCTCAATTAACTCACAAAAGCTGGTTTTATGAGGACATTCCGGGATTAAAATGTTATACAATATTACACCATGAGTTGATTAGGTCCTTGCTCGGTCTACCGAAAGTGTATACGGACTCTGGTCGCTGTTCATCAAATCAGGTGATTTTTCTTTAGTTCGATCCAAATACTTATTGAAAAAAGCTATGTTCGATAAGTTCGAGTTATACTCTTCGCCCAAGCTAACGATGTTCAAATTCGACTGGGGCGAATTCGGTGTATCCATTATATTCATGAGAAGACCGCCAGAGTAGCCGCACCACCCTGCAACTCGCGTAAGTCTTCTTGGAAGTCTTCTTTTTTGGAGAAGACATGCGTAACTGCCGCTGTTGTATCATCGCGAGAAGGGCATCATTGTGAGCTGTGGAGTTTTCCACCTGCTTGTGAAGAGTGATAATAACAATTGGTGAATAATGGCCCATTTTTGAAAAGAGTGTTGATGTTTGAACGTGTTGGTGTTACCATAATGATCTGAAAGTGGTCAAAAAGGTAGACTCACTGCCAACACGATATGAGGCTGTAGGGTCGCACATAAGAGCGTTTAGAGAAGGTGGAGGAATGTATTGTTGTTGGGTCCATTGATCCCAATGTCCTGGATTTGAAGGACCAACAAAAAATGTATACATATGTAGTCATCTAACTTGTGTTCAAGGTTAATGATTGCAGATTGTCCTAGCAAGCTATGATGGGATAGGTATCCTAAGTGGCTAAGTCAAGTAAATTCTTGCCTAAGTGGTGGAAAGACAGAAAACTGTCTAAGTCCACATACGTTGAGTGAAGATCATTCACTCAATGCCAGATGACTTATAGCGCAGAGTAAAGCCTATTTAGTCAAAGCCATAGAGTGACAAGCTTAGAATGTGGCTAAGTGCACATGCGTTGGGTGAAGTCAACTCACTCAACGCCATATAACAAAAAGCTGTGAGTCAGGCTAACACAGTCAAAGGCTAAAGAGAAATGAGCTGAAAAGTGGTTAAATCCACAGGCGTTGAGTGTAGCTCACTTACTCAATGTCTTAGCTTCAAAATAGTTGAATAGCTGAGCTCAGAATTCGTCGAACTAAGGCCTAAGTTCGTCGAGTTGAACTTTCACTTGTTCGTTTAGCTGAGCTCAATGCTCATCGAACTGAGCAATTACTTATTCGTCGAGCTGAGCTCAAAGTTCGTCGAACTGTATTCTAAGTTCGTCGAGCTCAAACTGGATTCTGAAACAGAAAATCTGGCTAAGGCAGAAAGTGTCGAGTGAAGTATGTTCACTCAACGCTCTCAACGCCATGACGCAGAAATTTTTAAAGCAAGAAGCGTTGAGTGAGGCATGTTCACTCAACGCTGTCAACGCTTAAGATGCTGAAGAAGTAGAAATGGCTAAGGCAGAAAGCGTTGAGTGAGACATGCTCATTCAAGGCTCTTAACGCGTTACATGCAGAATAGGCTGCAGAAACTGTTAAGGCAAAAAGCGTTGAGTGTGCATTACTCACTCAACGCTGTCAACACCTAGTGAAGACATGATTTTGTCTAAGGTATTTAGCATTGAGTGATGCTCACTCAGACAACGCCAAACAGCAGAAAGCTGAGAAAGCAACTTGACGTTGAGTGAAGCTGAATCACTCAACGCCTAGAAACAGATTTATATTCCAAGTAGTTTGACGTTGAGTGAAGATAACTCACTCAACGCCAAGAGACAGTAAAACTGTCTAAGTACTTTGACATTGAGGGAAACTCGCTCACTCAACGCCTATACTACTGATGCTTGAATTTTGACTAAATCTTTAGGTGCTGATGTCAGCAAGTCAAAAAATCAATAATATTCAAATTGTTAGAGACAAAGCCACAGTATATGACAAATGACGCCGCAGGCCTACTGTACGTCAGTTAGGCGTTAAAGCAAGGATGCAACCAGCATTAATAGAGTGAGACCCACTGCTAAAAGAGCCGTTTGGTTACATTAAATAAAAGGAGAAGCTCTTTACAGAAAGAGGGGTCGTTACAGTAGTTCTTCCCAATCGCCATTGCTGTGGGTGTAACTGAAGAACAGTGAGCCCAAGACAGCAAGTCTAGAGGCATGACAAGTTAGCTGTTGACATCAACATCTTCAACAGCAAGATTGCTGATGCCATCTTTATCTGCACTAGCTAGCAAGCTCAGGGTGATTCACTGAGAAAAAGATAGCAGCTAGGGCCGACCCTTGCTACAAGTCCTTCACAGACCCAGCCAACAAATCCTAAAGAATATTCTCTTGGGGAGCTGTGAATAAGGAGATAGAGCTGAGCAGTTGGCTCAGTTCAGAAAGGCAGAGTAGCTGATCTGCAAGTTGCTTCTAGCATAAGCCAAAACATATATATCACTGTTGCTGTGAAGAATAGAGGGCTGAACTTTTGGTTCACTTCAAAAAGGAGCAGAATAGTATTCTGCAAGTCACTTCCGGCACATGTGGATATACTTGTTGCTGTGAAGTAGTTGAGACTAAGGTGTACTTAGTTCAGAAAAGTAGACACAGAAAAAACATTCATGATGTCAAAGTGGGGCTGAGTCTAACTCACACAAGGTATATTGACACAGAGGAATTCCTCTTGTGTCCAATCAAGAACCTCAACAACCCACTTCCATCTTGTAGGATCTTTTGTGGATCTGAGAGGTAGGATTAAACTTGCTCTGAGGTAGGTGATCAATTAATCACTGAGTGGTAGGACACTTGTGCCTGAGTTGTAGGAAAGTGTATCTCTCTGAGTTGTAGGAGCATGTTTGCTCTGAGGTAGGGCTATCCTCCAAAACCTGAGTGGTAGGGATTAATTGTTTGAGGTATGTGATACTTGTATCACTGAGTGTAGGCCCTTGTAGCTGAGGTGTAAGTCTTGGAGGAGACTGAGAGATCCTGAAGGATCTGAGGTGTAAGCTCTTTGGAGCATTATTTTGGAGAAGTGCCTTGACCAATAGGAAGTTGGCAAGGTGGGAGGAGAGTGGATGTACCAAAAGATTGAGAAACCACTATAAATTCTTGTGTACTCTGTTGTGTTGATTTTCCTTGTGTAGGTAGCTCATGTTGAAAGCAAAAATTAACCAACCAATAAAGCAACAAATTAAAAGAAAACAAAAGTTAGTCACTAAGGACTAAGAAACCTATTCACCTCCCTCTAAGTGATTTAACTATACTTGAAATAAAGACTTTCAATTGTGTTGATTTTATTCATATGTGATGAGTGAAGAACCAAACACTTGACATATTGAAATTCGTTGAGAGATGAGCTGATTCGTCGAGACCTCTCGACGATTCGTCGAGTCATCAGCTGATGCGTCGAGTGTGTCGAGTGCGTCGAGTGCGTCGAGAGCGTCGAGTGCGTCGAGTGCGTCGAGTGCGACGAGTGCGTCGAGAGCTCTCGACGATTCGTCGAGTCATCAGCCGATGCATCGAGTGCGTCAAGACCTCTCGTCGATTCGTCGAGTCATCTCATCTATTCGTCGAGTCATCTCATTTATTCGTCGAGTCATCTCATCTATTCGTCGAGTCATCTCTGTTAATGATTCGTCGAGTTAATTCCATTAGTTTTGGGTCTGCAGATAGCGACGGTTCAAGCCTGTTTATGCTCCTGGGTGTATTTATATATTTGTTGCCTTAGGGCTTGATGATGTATGAGTTAGGGCAAACCCGAAACTGACGGAAAGTGTTTACAAGAAATTTACCTATCACCTTCTCCAAGGCAAAAACAACCTACAAAGGACTTTTCCTCATTACGTGCAAACTCAGCTCTGGCGATCGCGCACACCCAACCTCGTGTCATAGCCTGCGCAAATACCTCTCGCGAATTCTCACAACTCTTTCTTTGCTCGGACAATTTTTACCTTTCGTTGCTCTTTTTTTTGTTTCCTGCCTGTTTCTCCTATACTTAGGCAATTTTCTCTTGAGCCCACTCTCTTGGGCAGACCCATACTAGTATAAAAATAGGGGTGAGTAGTACTATGAGGCCATCAAAAAATCCCGCCAAACTGTCTGCAGTTTTTGACGAGCTGGATTTTTATGTCCCTTTTGGGAGGTCTTTTTTTCTCCTTTTCATTTTCTGGAAAACAACACCGTCCATTATATTGTGTTTGTTTTAGGGATGAGTGACTTTCTAAAAAGACAAAATAACTCCTTTTGGATGAGCTGTGTTTTCTACTGATAGAGAAAACAAACACAATATTATGAACGGTGACGTTTCCAGACAGAATATTACTCTCTGCAGTACGAACGAACTCTGTTTTGCTGTTAGCATTTCTGAATGCAAACTCTGTAACTGGCAATTCAATCAATACAATCACACACAACTAAGGGTTTATGTTGTGCACACCAGACCTTGCCTTTTTTGGCACTCTTCTTGTAACAACCCCCTTTATTAATAATTTAAATTAACACCCAAACCTACCCCCCATTATAATAATAATAATAATAATAATAATCAAAACCTAAACCTACCCCCTTCCTTTAAAACAAAACCCGAGCCACGGTTTTCCCGCAACCCAAATCCCGCATCCGGCAGGAAAATCCCGATCCCGCCTCCTTCGCCCCCGACGATCCCGCTTCCGTCTCCCGAGCGCCCGACGACCCTCTCCTCCGCCTCCAGTGGCCGGCAAATCCCTCCTCCAGGCCCGACGCCTCTTCCTCTTGCTTCCCCGTTGTCTCCGACGCTTCCCTTGGATGGCAACTCCCACACCAACTCTTCTCTTGGCCAGCTGCTTCCAAGGGGGGACGACCACCCTTTTTCCCTTCCTCTTCTCCTCCTCCGTCCAGTGAGAGCAAAGACAGAGTTCTTCTCCACAACCCTAGCTCCTGCTCGTCCCGGCCGGTGGATTTCGTGAGAGATCTCCTAGGGTTTCGCTCGAAACCCCTCTTCGTGGATTTCGGAGCCCCAATCTGGTCTCCCTGGGTAAGAAATTCCATTGAAACCCCTATTCGTGAATTTTGTTACAATAATTATCGCTCTCCAATTGATGCATTTACGTCGATCCCTCTTGGGGTTGTCGTGTACCCTTCTAACCTCGATGTTTTACTTGTTTTCCGGTGCCGCTCTTCGGGTCTAGGTGGTGGAATCACTGCAAGCCCTCTCCGAATTAGGGATTCTTGCTTCCAAACGCCGCCAAAACTCCCGATCCCTAGCGGTAGACTCTTCTCCCCTCACTTTCGAGGGAGGTAAACTTCTAAACCCCTCTCCTTTTGTGTGGAGCAATTATTAAACGCATGTGCGGATATAAGAAACTTGTTAATTCAATTTGGAATGTATTTTTGACCTCGAACAGGTTTAGCTCAAGCTTTTAACCTCGCCTGCGCCACTTAGCTGTCACTAGTTTTTTCGAAATCACCTTAAGGCAAGTAGAGACACTCTCTCGCTTGCAAACATGAGATCTAATTTACTTCACTTTGTTTATGAAGTAGCCTCTTATAAACTGGAAATCGTCTAATTATTTATGAATCCCTAAAATTGCCTAATATCTTAGGCGAACATTGAGAGGAGAGTGTTGGTTTGGTGTGACGCGTCGAATCAAGCTCCCGACTAACTGGTAACGGAAACTATTAGTCAACCATTGCAAGCACTGTTGTTGATAAGCCCTGCGTCAATTCAAACACTAGAATCTTGTACACCAAATGACAATACTTTCACCCTTCAATGTATTCCGCTTATGGTATTGCAGTTAGGCTAAACTCCGGAGTAGGCCATTAAATTAAAAACATCTTGTTTGACATGGTTACTTGTTAGGTAGTAGTTTGCTACATGTAAAAAACTGGTTCACTAAGCTCTTGTTTCCTCTGCTTACTCTTGTGCAATTAAATTAATTTGAATCTTCATGTATATTCATGTTCTGAGGCACTTTTCTTTTGTTTGGATTTGCCTTAGGTTTCGTGTCTGCGCCGCCCAGTTCCTGAGCTATTTCTTCTTCCAGATACAGCCTTGTTCGGAGGTTTCATTTTGTTAAATGTATCAGCAGATTTTATGTATTTTGTTTCTTTTGCTGTTGGATTTTTTTTCTACTCATGTACTAGTTATTGTCAGACATTTTCTCTTGTATCGAGGACAACTTGTAGGGTGAAGCATGGTACTAGTTCATTTCACTTATGGATTTTCTACCCTTGTGACATAGTTTTTATAAAAGAAATGCATGCACAATAACTTTTTAACTATTTATGTATGTCTTCCGCCCCAATTTAAAAATATTTTAAAACTCGTTTCAAAAATAGCTGATTTAAAAACTAGTTGTAAAATTTCTGGTTCCGCCTTAGTAGGCATGGTTCTTCTCTGCATGCCTGTGACATCACGTCCCGCCCGAAGCGCACTCTGATCTTGTTGAGACGGGTCGTGACAGTTGGTATCAGAGGGAGGTTAGCTCTAAAAAGAAAACGAAGTATTTTGAAATTATTAAGTATTTTAAATTCTATTATGTAAATATAGGAACATGCATCATATTTCACGACCCTGTTATTATTTGTTGTTCGAGGCTGAAACACGCACACACTCACTCATAAGCATGAGTAGTATGCGTGCAAATGTTAAGGGAGTATGAGCAAACTTAACATTTATATGCATATGAATTTCCACTAGAATATACACCGGTTGTAAATATTAAATTGTATGAACGGTTTAATATTTTCAAGTGCGTGACATTAGAATCATAATGCGCATGACATGTTAAGTGATATGGTCACTTAACATGACATGTGTTTCCATTCATGGACATTTTTAGGAATGCATTGTAGGCATAATTACATTGCATGCAGATCATAACTCATTGCACAAGTGTTAAGCTAAGAGCAACAGATGATGATTGTACACACATCGATTTCACAATCATAACTCTATCGCACGCGATTCTATCGTCGCATTTGCATTTGCATGACTTTCACCTAGAGTTGTCCACTGAAAATGTTGTAACTATTACATGATTTATGTATCCAACAGTGTTAGAATGCTAGAACCTGTAGTCTCGATCCACTATGCTTAGCCTGACTGTTTCTCTTACTCAATTCTTTTATGCTTCTTTTAGATGTCTCCTAAGCGATCGCAGCGAAAGAAAGCTACCCCTGCTGCGAGGGAGGCCCCTAGAGATGAAATTGCGCAGCTTTTGAGACAGCTTCTAGAGGGTGTCACCCGTCTGGAGGGGGAACGCCAAACTCCTGATCCAGCCTCTGGTTTCGGCAGCGCAGGGACGACTGGAGTCGCTATTACCACCACCTAGGGGTGAGGAGTGAAAACCGAAAAACGACAAAACCGACCGAACCGACCGAACCGCACCGATTTTGAAACCGAGCCGCCTGGTCCGGTGTCGGTTCGATTTGGAGCTTTTGAAAACCGAAGGCTTATCGGTTCGGGTCGGTTTTCAAGTTGTAAAAACCTACCAAACCAAACCGAACCGACTAATATTATAATAATTTTAAATTATGTATAAGCAAGCTTCTATTTGATATTTTGATCTGAATTATTGAATGTGGGCTTTCATAAATTATATTACGTATAATGTATAGCTGAATCATTTCATATATGTTCAATAAATTATTTCATAAATTATATATTTATATTATGTCAGGCTTATCGTCGCGACCGTCTGTAAAGTATCGAAGGCCTGGGTTTCCGATTTTCGTGATTCATGAATCCTGAAGGAGGCCTGCACAGTTGCACTTATAGTTAATAATAAATGTTTAAAAGAATTTTGGTCTTCTCAGTTCTCAAGAGACTGTCTTTTCTCATTTGCCTGAGACGCCTTCGCGCTGATCATGAGGTGTGAAAGAGAGTCGCCAAAGACTCCTTTTCCTTGCCGCCTGCGCCGCCGTAAAAGGAGAAGTTACTTCTTGACTCTTGCTAGTATTTGAACAGAAAGTTAATCTTACTCTTGAGAGTAGACCATATGAAGACGTGTACATGAAGTTTAGGCGCAGGAAAATATAATTTTATCAAAACCTTGATTTAAATCAAGTGGCTAAGTGAGAATTAAAACACTATGACATGTAAGATTAATTGGAGAAAATGAGTTATAGCTTGCTGAAATGAAATTCTAAATAGCTTCAATGATTTAAGAAAATATAGACTAGAAAATGCTTATTAAGAAGCTAATATCCAAGAGGACCCTGCGCGATAAATGGGCAATGCAAAACTAATGTCCTGTGATTAGGAAATCAATGGCTTTGATTGCTGGTAAGGAAGGAATTGATTCCAAATAATTCTACAGACCTACGAAGACTTTAGAGAGGAAGTCCTAAAGGCTAGTAGATCTTCCGGAAGCTTAAATTAAGGAAATCACATAACCAATGAATAAAAATAATAAGTAGTGGAAAATCAAGGTGGGTTGTGAGTATGAGGATTTAAATTGAGCGCTAAAGTTAGGATATTCAGGATGTTCACAAATCTTTTGTTATGTTTTTTTGTTGGAGTTAAGTTCATAAAAAAACCGACACCGAACCGCCAAAAACCGATAAAAAACCGAACCGACTTAGAACCAAACCGATCGGATTCGGTTCGGGTCGGTTTGGACAAACCAAAAACCGAGGCATGTCGGTTCGGCTTCGATTTGAGTCCAAACCGACCCAAACCGAACCGCTCGCACCCCTATCCATCCCTCATTTATCTACAAAAATTATTCCCTGTTGTTTTTTTACCTTTTCTTCAAAATTTGCTTGTTATGTATGTGATATGTCTAAACATGTGTGACATACTTCTTCACATCTTTCCTCCCCTAGTAGCATTCCTTTTGATAATTGATTGCGTCCAGATAAAGTGGCGGATCGTCCCCCACTTTATCTTTATTTGGTTTTCGATGGTTTGTCATTTTTATTGATTGCCTCTCGTGCACTACATGAGTTTATCTATTGAAAAAGAAAAAAAAAGTTTTTCCTTGCTTTCAATCTTTTCATAAAATGGTATAAACTCAATTTAATGCCTTTATTCATGTCCTTCGAAGTGGCAATGGGGGAGTATGATGATCGTGATCTTTTTGGCTCTTACCTCACCTATCACGGTATCATCCACCAGAAAACGTGTGTTTACACTTCTACTCAAAATGGGGTCAAACGGAAAAATCGGCACCTACTCGAGGTTGCTCGCTGTCTCCTAGCCACTATGCACCTTCCTAAATCTTATTGGGGTGATGCAGCACTTACATCTGCTCACCTTATCAACTGTTTTTCTTCTCGTTTCCTTTCCTTTACCACTCCCCTAGCTCATCTCTCCACCTCCGGCATGGTTCATACTTCTCACTTGGCACCCCGTATCTTTGAGTGTGTTTGTTTCGTGCATGTGCACCAACCCCATCGTGGCAAACTTGACCCTCGGGCTCAACGTTGTGTCTTCCTTGGTTATTCTTCTACGACCAAAGGATATCACCCCCCCTCCCGGCGTATGTTCTATACCATGGATGTCACCTTCTGTGAGGGGGAATCCTATTTTCTGCCTTCGACTCACTTTTTTCGTCAAGGGGAGAGTAGTGGTGATATTAATGTTACTTCTGCTCCTCTTTCTCTTCTTCCTTCTCTTACTTCTATTCCTTCCACTCATTCCACTCTAGTACCCATAACTCCTATCTCGGTACCAAACTCCTCTACTACGATTTCTCATTTCCCCCACGTATACCATTGTCGTTCAGGTACACAGGCTACCACAGATCCACCACTACCAATGCCGAATTCAGACTCAGATTCTGATGATACTGATCTGCATATTTCTCTTACATTACTAAAGAAAGGTAAAACTACTTGTACGCAACATAACCAATGAATGAAAATAATAAGTAGTGGAAAATTAAGGTGGGTTGTGAGTATGAGGATTTAAATTGAGGGCTAAAGTTAGGATATGACCGCAGGATGTTCACAAATCTTTTGTTATGTTTTTTTGTTGGAGTTAAGTTCATAAAAAAACCGACACCGAACCGCCAAAAACCGATAAAAAACCGAACCGACTTTGAACCAAACCGATCGGATTCGGTTCGGGTCGGTTTGGACAAACCAAAAACCGAGGCATGTCGATTCAGCTTCGATTTGAGTCCAAACCGAACCGCTCGCACCCCTACCACCACCCCTCTTGCACCTGGATCTGGGACCGGCTTGTCTGCTGGCACCATGGAGGCCTCGCTCGTGCCAATTCCGACCACCCCTGTAGCGATGACAGACACTCTGGCTTTCAAGAGACTAAATCCGCCTACCTACAATTGCGACCGTGATTATTTTGTGATCACTGAATGAGTCTCCCAGATGGAGAAACACTTTGAGTATGCTGCAGTTCCCGAGGCCCAAAAGGTTCTCCTTGCGGCTTATCAGCTGACCGAGGATGCTTACACTTGGTGGCTTCAGCGCCGCAGCCTCTCCTATTCTGCCACCTTGACTTGGGGACAGTTCACGGATGCTCTTGTGGAGAACTTCCTCTCTTTTGTGGAGCGGGACAAGTTAGCTGAGAAGTTCCTGTCCCTTCAGCAGTTTGGCAGGACAGTGACCAAGTATGCGAGAGAGTTCTCCCGCCTATCTCTCCTTGCTGTGGAATTCGTGCCAGATGAAGCCAAAAGGATCAGCCGTTTCGTGAAGGGACTCCGTCATGACTTCCAGCAGCATGTGGTAGCCCATGGCACCACCACCTACACGGAGACCGTAGGAGCCGCCTTGAGGGTGGAAGCAATTGAGCTGGATCGTTCCGCCAAGAAAGTCCAGCATGGCACCAGCAATGCTTCAACATCCAACCTCAAGCGCAAGAGTGCTCCATCTCAGGAGCAAGGTCCCGGGCCCAAGGATGTGTGCGCCTTCTGTCACAAGGTGGGCCATGTTGCCCAAGTCTGTCGTTCTCTCCTGAAGAAGCAAAAGAAAGACATCCATGCTCCGTCGCCTCAGATGACGCTTGCCTCTACCTCCACCGTCTGTGCGTACTGCAAGAAGTCGGGCCACCAGCTGAAGGACTGCCGTCGTAGGTAGAAGGCCTGTTTCAAGTGCGGGCAGGTTGGACACCTCAAGCAAGACTGCCCTATGAGGGAAAGCCCAATTCCCGCTCAGCCACTGCAGGTTGTCCCCGGAGCTCAGGACAGGGGTAAGGCTGTGCCGAACGTCATCACTCCGGGCGAAGCGCTCGCTTCGACCGACGTCATCTCTGGTACGTTGTTTTGTCAAATTTTAATTTTAATTTTTCTACATGCAAATAAACTGGCCTGCCTTAGTCTCGAATAATCTTGAAATGCGCCCTGTTTTTTTCTCCTTTTTAGGAAGATTTAGGGTCAAGAATAAGTGGATGCAAATCTTATTTGATTCCGGTGCATCGCACTCTTTTATTGCACGCCACATCGTGGACCTTCACAGTTAGCCTACTTCGACACTTGAGGTCCCTTTCGAGGTTTCAGTACCCGGTCATCTGCACCTCTCAACCAGCGACATTCTTAATTGTCCGATCCTGCTTGGAGAATTGTAAGTTTTCGCCGATCTCATAGTTCTGGCAATGTCAGAATTCGACGTAATCTTGGGAATGAATTGGTTGGTCGCGTATCGAGCTAAGCTGAACTGTGTGTCAAAGATGGTCAATCTCAGCATTGGCGGCGAGGACTACAGTGTTCATGTTCAGACTCGCAGCCACTTGAAGGTAATTTGTGCTGTGCGCGCCGCTCGCCTTCTTAGTCAGGGTTGCCCTGCTTGTTTCGTGTATGCTTCACATTCAGATGCTGTTATACCGCAACTTGAGTCTATCCCGATTGTCTCCGAGTTCCCCGACGTGTTCCCGACCGAGTTGCCTGGAATGCCTCCCGATCGTGATGTAGAGTTCTCTATTGATGTGGAGCCTGGAACGCGCCCCATATCTAAAGCTCCATACCGTATGACACCGCGCGAGTTGGAAGAGCTCAGATTGCAATTGGATGAGATGCTTGAGCGTGGATACATTCGTCCCAGCTCGTCTCCTTGGGGAGCCCCCGTCCTCTTCGTGAAAAAGAAAGATGGTTCCCTGAGGCTTTGTATCGACTATCGGGAGCTGAATAAGGTTACCATCAAGAATAAGTACCCCCTCCCACGCGTAGATGACCTCTTTGATCAACTCAAAGGCAGTTCTGTGTTTTCCAAGATAGATCTCAGAACGGGTTACCATCAATTAAAGATCAAGGAATCCGACATCCCCATGACAGCCTTCCGAACTCGGTATGGACATTTTGAATTCTTAGTGATGTCTTTTGGGTTGACTAACGCCCCATCTGGTTTCATGGATATGATGAACCGTGCATTCTGTGAGTTCCTAGACAAGTTCGTCATCGTCTTCATAGATGATATTTTGGTCTACTCCAAAACTCGTGAAGATCATGCAGTTCACCTTAGACTCGTCCTCTCCACCCTACGCCAGCATCAACTCTATGCCAAACTAGCGAAGTGCGAGTTCTGGCTGGATCGTGTTGCCTTCTTGGGGCATGTCATTTCAGGGGATGGGCTATCCGTTGACCCCGCCAAAGTCTCCGCAGTGATGGACTGGAATCGACCTTCTACTCCTACCGAGATCCGCAGTTTCCTTGGGTTGGCTGGTTATTACCGGCGCTTCATCAAGGGTTTCTCCTCCCTTGCCGCTCCTCTGACAAGGCTAACTCAAAAGCATGTGAGGTTTGAGTGGACAGATCAGAGTGAGCGGGCCTTTTCTGAGCTGAAGCAGCGACTATGTTCCGCGCCAGTGCTAGCTCTTCCGTCAGATGGGTTGGACTTTTCAGTCTACACTGATGCTTCTGGAGTTGGTTTGGGCTGCGTTCTGATGCAGGATGACCGTGTTATTGCGTATGGGTCGAGGCAGTTGAAAATTCATGAGCGTAACTATCCCACCCATGACCTGGAATTCGCTGCAGTGGTGTTTGCCTTTAAACTGTGGCGTCATTATCTCTATGGTGTGAGGTGCCACTTTTAGACCGACCACCAGAGCTTGAAGTACATTTTTGTTCAAAAGGACCTCAATCTTCGTCAGAGACGTTGGCTCGAGTTTGTTTCAGATTATGACTTGCAGCTCACATATGTTCCTGGTAAGGCCAATTCAGTGGC
Organism: Platanthera guangdongensis; assembly: GCA_039583875.1. NCBI lineage: Eukaryota > Viridiplantae > Streptophyta > Magnoliopsida > Asparagales > Orchidaceae > Platanthera > Platanthera guangdongensis. Next base: position 217,381,324 of record CM077151.1, read on the forward strand.
AGACGCGTTGAGTCGGCAGGTTTCTGTTGCCGCTTGTGCGCCCATGTCAGCTATTCTTGCAGCCTTGATTGATGACCTCGACCGAATGGACATATCCATCGCACCCGAGGGGCATGAGTGGATTTCTGATCCATTATGGGTAGAGCAGGTGAAAGATTTACAGCCATCTGATCCCGCACTTCAGCGCATTCGCCGCCATGTTGAACTTGAGACTCTTCCGGATTTCTCCATCTCTGATGATGTTCTTCGTTTCCGAGGTCGACTCTGCATTCCTGATGTCCCTGAGTTACTTGATAGTATCTGCAGAGAAGTGCATGAGTCTCGCTCATCTGGACATCCGGGCAACAACAAGATGTATCATGACTTGAAACAGGTCGTTTGGTGGCGTGGTATGAAGAATTACATCGCTCGTTTCATCTCTCGATGTCTTACATGCCAGAAGGTGAAAGCTCAGCGTCTGCGTCCAGGTGGCCTTTTGCAGCCTTTGCCTATCCCTGAATGGAAGTGGGAATATGTTTATATGGACTTCATCACTGGATTGCCTCGCACTCCGAGAGGGCATGATGCGATTTGGGTTATTGTGGACTGCTTGACTAAAGTGGCTCATTTTATTCCGTATAAGGAGGGTCATTCCACCGAGAAGATGGCCTGGATCTATGTTGAAGAGATTGTCCGACTCCATGGTATTCCTCTGCTAATCGTTTCTGATCGTGACTCGAGATTTGTATCGCACTTCTGGAAAGGATTTCAACAAGTTTTGGGCACTGATCTTAACCTAAGCACTGCTTACCACCCGACGACTGATAGGCAGACTGAGAGAGTTAATCAGGTTCTTGAAGATATGCTGCGTTGTTATATCCTGGATTACAAGGGAGCTTGGGATGAACATCTACCCTTGGTCGAATTCGCCTACAACAACAACTATCAAGAGAGCCTCAAGATGACCCCTTCGAAGCACTGTATGAGCGTCGCTGTAGGACCCCGCTCTATTGGTCGAAAGTCGGTGAAAAGGTGATTTTGGGCCCTAAGCTACTTCAGGAAATGGAGGAAGCCACCAAGAAGACTCGTCTTCAGCTCAGTCGTGCCATTGAGAGGCAAAGAAAGTATGCAAATCAGCGCCGCCGTCCGTTAGAATTTGCCGTGGGTGATCAAGTGTTCCTGAAGGTTTCTCCTACTCCTGGGGTGAAACGGTTCGGTCGCCATCATAAGCTCAGCCCGAGGTTCGTGTGACCGTACTCCATCTCAGAACGTATTGGAGGATTTGCTTACCGTCTGGAGCTACCTGTTTCTTTGGCCGGTGTTCATGATGTCTTTCATGTCAGCCAGCTTCGGAAATACATCCACGATCGTAATCGTGTTCTTGAAGAAGTTTCAGTGACTCCTGAAGCCAATCTGTCTTATCCGATCGAGCCTTCGAAGATCGTCGAATATCAAGAACGCAAGCTTCGCAAGAGAACCATTCCGATAGTGAAGGTACTTTGGGTGCATGACAAGTCTGAGGAGTCCACTTGGGAACTTGAGTCTGACATGCGTAGCAAGTACCCGCAACTCTTCTCTTGATTCTTGGTACGTCTCTAAGTCCGACTTTCTTGTTATTCCAGTATTTTCATAGTTAGCTTTCATGCGTTAATCTGCGAACTTCTGTTTGAAGTATATGTCATATGAAACTTCGTTGTTTAGTCTCATTCAGAGAGTTCTCAGGAAAGTTTCGGGATGAAACTTCCTAAGTGGGGGAGAATGTAACAACCCCCTTTATTAATAATTTAAATTAACACCCAAACCTACCCCCCATAATAATAATAATCAAAACCTAAACCTACCCCCTTCCTTTAAAATAAAACCCGAGCCACGGTTTTCCCGCAACCCAAATCCCGCATCCTGCAGGAAAATCCCGATCCCGCCTCCTTCGCCCCGACGATCCCGCCTCCGTCTCCCGAGCGCCCGACGGCCCTCTCCTCCGCCTCCAGTGGGCGGCAAATCTCTCCTCCAGGCCCGGCGCCTCTTCCTCTTGCTTCCCCGTTGTCTCTGACGCTTCCCTTGGCCGGCAACTCCCGCACCAACTCTTCTCTTGGCCGGCTGCTTCCAAGGGGGGACGACCACCCTTTTTCCCTTCCTCTTCTCCTCCGGCCAGTGAGAGCAAAGGCAGAGTTCTTCTCCACAACCCTAGCTCCTCCTTGTCCCGACCGGTGGATTTCGTGAGAGATCTCCTAGGGTTTCGCTCGAAACCCCTCTTCGTGGATTTCGGAGCCCCAATCTGGTCTCCTTGGGTAAGAAATTCCATTGAAGCCCCTCTTCGTGAATTTTGTTACAATAATTATCCCTCTCCAATTGATGCATTTACGTCGATCCTTCTTGGGGTTGTCGTGTACCCTTCTAACCTCGATGTTTTACTTGTTTTCCGGTGCCGCTCTTCGGGTCTAGGTGGTGGAATCACTTGCCCTCTCCGAATTAGGGATTCTTGCTTCCAAACGACGCCAAAACTCCCGATCCCTCGCGGTAGACTCTTCTCCCCGCACTTTCGAGGGAGGTAAACTCCTAAACCCCTCTCCTTTTGTGTGGAGCAATTATTAAACGCATGTGCGGACATATGAAACTTATTAATTCAATTTGAAATGTATTTTTGACCTCGAACAGGTTTAGCTCAAGCTTTTAACCTCGCCTGCGCCACTTAGCTGTCACTAGCATTTTCAAAATCACCTTAAGGCAAGTAGAGACACTCTCTCGTTTGCAAACATGAGATCTAATTTACTTCACTTTGTTTATGAAGTAGCCTCTTATAAACTGGAAATCGTCTAATTATTTATGAATTCCTGAAATTGCCTAATATCTTAGGCGAACATTGAGAGGAGAGTGTTGGTTTGGTGTGACACGTCGAATCAAGCTCCCGACTAACTGGTAACAGAAACCATTAGTCAACCATTGCAAGCACCGTTGTTGATAAGCCTTGCGTCAATTCAAACACTAGAATCTTGTACACCAAATGGCAACACTTTCACCCTTCAATGTATTCCGCTTATGGTATTGCAGTTAGGCTAAACTCCGGAGTAGGCCATTAAAGCATCTTGTTTGACATGATTACTTGTCAGGTAGTAGATTGCTACGTGTAAAAAACTGGTTCACTAAGCTCTTGTTTCCTCTGCTTACTCTTGCGCAATTAATTAATTTGAATCTTCATGTATATTCATGTTCTGAGGCACTTTACTTTTGTTTGGATTTGCCTTAGGTTTCGTGACTGCGCCGCCCAGTTCCTGAGCTATTTCTTCTTCCAGATACAGCCTTGTTCGGAGGTTTCATTTTGTTAAATGTATCAACAGATTTTATGTATTTTGTTTCTTTTGCTGTTGGATTTTTCTTTCTACTCATGTACTAGTTATCGTCAGACATTTTCTCTTGTATCGAGGACAACTTGTAGGGTGAAGCATGGTATTAGTTCATTTCACTTATGCATTTTCTACCTTTGTGACATAGTTTTTATAAAAGAAATGCATGCATAATAAGTTTTTAACTATTTATGTATGCCTTCCGCACCAATTTAAAAATCTTTTAAAACTCATTTCAAAAATAGCTGATTTAAAAACTAGTTGTAAAATTTCTGGTTCCGCCTTAGTAGGCATGGTTCTTCTCTGCATGCCTGTGGCATCACGTCCCGCCCGAAGCGCACTCTGATCTTGTTGAAACGGGTCGTGACACTTCTCTTCTGTGCATTCGTGACCCAAAATATTCTTCCACCTATAGTACCCCCGCTTATTTCATTTTCCTCTGTGTTTGGAGTAAAGACACTTTTTCCCAAACAATTGTGGTGACATTTTAGCGTAAAATGTTGTTTTGGATGATGGCATTCACAACCATCATCGCTATTCCATTACTCTGACAAACAAAGACTGTTATACTAGCGCATGTTTTAATTATTGTTGTTCAAGTTTTTCTCATATTTTTGGTAGTTAACCAGTCCACTATTTTTTAGTTTCCTACTCATTTTGTTTATGTTGTCATGGGCCTCAGGTGAACCATGTCCGTGACAATATGCATTAGGGCTTCGTTTGGCGTGTCGTTGGGGATCCAGCGAGGGAGCAAACGCCGCCACAGTTTGCTACTGAGGGAACCCGGCGCTGTCTGAGACGAAGTGTTACATAGCCTTTTGCTCGGGACATCAGGAGCAAAAGCCGCCGCCCAGCGCCCCTGGGCGTTTTTTTCTGCCTTACGACGACGTATGCTCCCGTACCGGCGGTCCACCACCCTCCCAAACGAAGCCTAAATCTTAATGATGTATCTTTTGCTTCAATTTTATGTCCATTTTTATTTGATCTTTAGAACTTTTCTCCCAATGTTTATTTCTCCTATGACTGGCTTTGTCATTGTGTTCTTACTGGATTTCTTCAAACTCATCTAGGCTGATCGAAGTTTGCGCCAAAATGATGGGATACTTTTAGAGCGTTTGAAAATTGACAGTAAGATTTTTTTTCTTATTGATTAGGTTCATCTCTTGCTAGGTGCAATATTTTTTCTTTTAGTGAAGAAGCTTATTCCTGTTCACACATTAGATTATGCCTATGAGATATCGTGTTGAACTAATATTAGGATATGAATTTCTCCTTTAGACAGGTTTCATGTATTTGTTTAAGGACAAGAACCATCATACCACCATTAAGGTCTAAAGGGTATTTCTGTAGTTTCATAATGCATGGTTTAGTAGGGAGAACAAAAAACATTGGGCTTGTACCATTTTACTAGTTTGGAAGTGATAGAGACATTGAACAGTTTGTTCTACTAAATGAAGGAACACAAAAAATATTGTTTTTGATCCCACAAAAAACCATATTTTTATGGAACTTCAACTAATTTTATATTCATCTCCTGGCTTTATTATTTTCATGTTTTAATTCCTTTCTTACAATGAAGTTGAAAATATTACTTGTATCAAGAGAGAATGCATATTCATTTTTTCCTTTAGTTGATTACCATTCATTGATGTACGTTTTTGCTGTCTTGCAATTACAAAGAAGTTAAATTTATATTTGTTCAGCTTAATTTTTATGCCAATCATTAAGATAACAGTCTATAATTGTCCAAGCGTTTGTAAAAATCTAATCTAAAAAATTCTAATCTAATATTTAAGTTGTGAGAAAATAATGAAAGTGGTCATATGTTCAGGGTGTATTGATTCCGGCACAGGATTTTTTTCTCTTCAATTTGATCCATAAATGTGCACATGGGCAAAAAATGGGAGTTGCAGAGTTGAGAATGCTTAGGTGGATGTGTAGACACATGAAACTGGATAAAATTAGGAATGAATGCATGAGATAAGACATGAGTCGTACAAATTGCAGAGAAGATCCGAGAAGCTCGACTAAGATGGTTTGGACATGTACAAAGGAGACCATTAGAGGCACCTATTAGGCGTTGTGAGAGACTAGTCACTAGGCATGTTAAACAAGGGAGAGGTAGACAAATAAAGACTTGGAATGAAACTATAAGGAAAGACATGATGTACTTAGGCATTAGTGAGATTATGACAAAAGATAGGGTACAATGGCAACAAAGGATTCATATAGCCGATCCCATTATATTGGGATAAAGGCTGGAGTATTGTTGTTGTTGTTGTAATTTGATCCATAAATGTAGCCAAATGGTACTCTGGTTCCTCTCATTAAAACATAAGAGTAAATCTTTACAGGATAGAGGCAAACATAGATTTCATTGCCATTTAATAAACGAGACTATTTACCCCACACTTCTATAACCTTTCTAGTGTACCTAGTGTGCCTAGAAATCACCCCAACTTTTAGTTAATGTTATGAAAGAGAAGGGGGATTTGGGAGAGAAGAGGAGAATTCTAGGATTTGAGAGTAAGAGGAGAGAAATACTGTAACACCCCATGTTTCACATGATTGAAAACAACAAATTTTCTGGTTACTGGAAGCTACCGCCTGGCGATAGCTAGCTACCGCTGGCGGTAGCAGGCGTCGAGTAGCGGACGTTGAGAACAACCAAGGGCTTCGAGTTGTTGGCGTCGAGAAAGCGTGGCATTGAGTTGCTACCGCTAGGCGGTAGCAGTACCGCTGGAGATAGCATGCCACGTGTTAGATAAGGTTCAGGGGTTCGTTAAGCTGCAAAACGGCGCTAACTGGGTCAAGCGGCCACTGCCTAAGCTACCGCGCGGCGCTAGCTAGTTACCGCGCGACAGTAGCTATTTAAAATGAACACTCAAGTGAATCTTGGCCATCCACTCCTTAGGAGGTCGATATCCTATGGCTGAGAGTACAACCCGAATTGGTAAAGGGCTGAGGGGTTTATTTTCAACTCATTCTCTCACTCACACTCTCGCTCTTGCACTTTGAGAAAAGAAGAAAGAAGAGAGAAGAAGAGAAAGGAGAAGAGAACGGAGAAGGCTGATCCAGCCCTCTAGCAAAGCTGTGAAGGCGTTCTTGTGATCGGATTCGCTAGCCGAAGTTGGATCTGTGGAGAGGAAGGTGTTGCGAATGCTTCTATCCGGATCTCTTGTGATTTCATGGCTCCTATGCGATCTACAAGGGTAACGGTCTTTCTTCTAGGACATGTGAAATACTTATTTGACATATGAATGGATACCCTGACCAATTGGTGAAGAACGTAAAGTTTCCAACGGGTTGATCGGTGGTATCCCCGGTAAAAATTGCATATAGAGTTCGAAATCTAAGTACGGACATAGATATGTTGTGTGAAGTCCATCTGGACAGGTTGGTCTGAATTGATGATGATTGATTTGCGTGTCAGAGAAGACTCCCTGGATAAACCAGTAGTTTTATGGGGTTTTGGGGTGTTGCAGGATGCTGCAAAGAGGACTGGAGATGTTCTCCTGGAATACACCCAAATTTGGGGAAGAAATGACGTTTTGTCCCCTACCGCGCGACGGTAGAAGTATCGCTGGCAGTAGCTCCCAGTGAGCTGTATCTTGATGATTGCGAGCCCAGGTCCTGGGGACAAGGTGTGTGGCAAGTTAAGCGGTTGCGCCCGGAGTGCCCAGCTGTGGTGGCCATGTGTGCCAGCCTTGAAACATAACAGGGTTTTTGTATGTTTGATACGGGAAAGGGGAGGCTAACCCGTGCCCTGTCTTCCGCTTTGATTGCTTGGGCTTTCGACATTGACATGACGATTTGAGCAACGTGAAAGAGCTAATTTGTACCTACACTATGTCGTTCTCGTACTTGATTGCTTAAAGATTTGACTTTCATCATTAGCATAGTTAGAGTCTTAGGCTACAGGTCGAAAAGACTGGAATGCTCAATTTTGACCATCGGTCTTGGACTGAGGATGGTGGTGGGCCCAGGAAAGTCCAGAACACCGAAAATGTGCCGTGAGTGCACGCGACGTGTGGACCTGCGTGCCAACATCTGTGGTGGTTGAGATATAGTTATATATTTCCATTCTGCTGCCTGCAGCGAAGGAGCACCGCCACCCCGAGTGAGGGGTGGTGTCGTTATAAATTGGTCAACTAAAGTTGACCGTTGCTTTGTTTTGCCACATCTTGGTGGCTGTGTTTTTGCAGGTGTTGGAGAGCCAAGTGGAAAGTAGTGGGCTGAAGTCCCGTATGCTGTTTTGGCTGGCCCTCGAAGGTCCAAAAGTGAATCTTTTCTGTTTTCATGTGTGGCCGGCCTGTGTGCCGAAATTTGTAAAACACATTTGATGAGAAAACAGTTTGTAAGGTTTTAAAGCCAAACTTTTTGTGTATTTTGAGTATCATTCCTACTTGTTGGTTAGTGGACATTCCTGTGTTGGGTTCTAAGTAAATTTTAAATACTTCCGCTAAAATGCAACTCTGAATAGAATGCGTTAATGATTTGGTTTCAATGCGTAACTCCGCTGACTGTTTGTGGAATATGACGTGAGATCCCGACCGGACCTTTTGTTATATTCTATATGACAGATGAGGGTGTTACAAATTTGGTATCAGATTCTGGTGTCGGTCTTTTTTATTCGAATTTGTGGTCGAAATTTTTTAAGCGCCGGTGAGCACGTGTATGTGCGTTACCGTTATAATATGAAAAACCCATGAATGTCCACTTATGAATGAAAATACACATGTTTGTAGAACCTGCGTCTTCCTTTGATTGCTGTTATGCAATATTGCTAGTCGCTTAATTGTGTGTTTCACGATTATAAGCGAGTAGAAGCAGTGCGTGGCAGTCTGAACCTCAGCGTTCTGTGGAGAGTAGTGTACCAACTGAGGTGCCTACACATCTTCCTTCTGCTGAAAATATAAGATTGGTTGTTAAAATCGTTTTCGCGCTTATCAATGCGTAACCAGGAGAGAAAGTGCAGCCTCCTGCCCCTGAGGTTGCCCCGACGCAGGTTGGCGTTGTTGAGCATGTAGTAGTGAGACAAGTGGCCGTGGAGCCAGTGGCTGCAAGGCGAGCAACGAAAAATTAGTTCAAGCATGTGATGAGTTTCAACCCTCCTGTGTTTGCGGGTACTGGAACCTCAACGCAAGCCGATGATTGACTCTCAAGAATAACGAGAACCATGATGGGAACATGAACGAAAACAAAGGAGTGGTTGAAAGTCACCGTGACTACCTTCTTATTAGATAGAGAGGCGAGGCTATGGTGGGATGAAATGAAATTACACCAGTTTGCTGGTCGGCCGTTGACAGAGGTCTCGATGGAGGAGTTTTCGAGGCTGTTTTTGGCGTAATATCTCCCATCTGCGCAGTGGATCGCAATGAAGAATCAGTTCCAGAGGTTAACTCGGGGTGAGAGTTCCGTTTATGACTACTTGCATGAGTTTACTAGATTGAGACGGTATGTAGACTTTACGTTTGCTGATGAGGAGCACAAGATAAACATGTTCTATGAAGTTTTGCTTGACGATCTGAGTTTACTTCTCTCAGGCCCGATGACGCAAGAGTTTTTGACGTTGGTAAATACTGCTCGATCCCTGGAGCAGGATATAAAGCACGTACAACGTAAGAATGACTTGGCTGTCAAAAAGCCAGAGTTTAAGGTGCCACGTTCTGCAAGGTCTGAGTACCGCGGTAGGTGGAAAAAGAACTCTAGGTCTTCGGGACCAGTTTCTTCTAATACTTCTGGAGAGATTACTATCCGAGGTCCGCCTACTTGCTATACTTGTGGCAAGGCAGGACACTTTGCTCGAGATTGTTGGAGTGGTCCTTCAAAGGTGGAGAAAAAGTCGGGTGCGACTTATGCAGAGAAGGTGAAGGCAAAGGAGTCGTCTGCATCCCATTATGCTCCAACTCAGCCCCGAGTGTACAATCTTGTCCAACATAAGGCCACAAAACAAAGCGATGTGGTGACAAGTACGATTTAATATACAACTTTTACTGATTTATATACCTACTACCTTGTGTGCATTGCTTAACTTGTTTGAATTAAGCTTTGTCCTAATCTTGAACTATCCATTGAGAGCACTGTTCGAAACAGACGCTTCTCATTCCTTTTTTTCTGAGGACTTCGTGATGCGTATCAGAGTGCCTTCTTATATGCCGACAAAGAGATTAGATGTTTTGCTGCCTAATGGTTGCTCGATGCATGCAGATAGAGTTTGCTGTATTCAGGTGCGGATAAGAAGTCATGATTTTGGATTGAAAGCATCTGTACTACTGATATCCGAGTTCGATGTGATCTTTGGTATTGACTGACTTTCGGAGCAGCGTGACTGCATTGATTGCAATTCAAAGGAAGTCACATTGAGACAAAACACCGAACACGAGACTAAATTCGCTGGTATACGAGGATCGAGCAAGATACTGATGTCTGCTCTCTATGTGGTCAAGGCGGTTCAGATGGGCACGGAGTTATTCTTCACGCTATTGGAGGCTGTAGAGCCGAAATCCAGTTTGAGTGACGTTGCTATTGTGTCGGAGTTTGCGGATGTGTTTCCTAAACATCTCCCTGGGATTCCACCTCAGCGAGAGATCGACTTCACTATTAAGTTGGTGTCAGGTGCAAAGCCCATGTCACACTCACCGTACCGTGTAGCGCCAAAGGAGATAGCAGAACTGCAGGAGTTGCTAGAGCAAGGCTATATACGACCAAGTATGTCACCTTATAGTGCACCGGTCCTCTTTGTCAAGAATGACAGAAGCTTGTGTTTATGCATTGACTACAGTGAACTGAACAAGTGGACGAAAAAGAACAAGTATCCGATTCCGATAATCGATGATTTATTTGATCAGCTGGTTGGATCAACTGTCTATTCAAAGTCGGATTTGAAGTCCGACTATTATCAGTTGACGATCCGGGAGAGTGATATTCCCAAGATAGCGTTTGGTACACGCTATAGACACTATGAGTTTAATGTGATGCCATTTGGGTTAACAAATGCGCATCGATATTCATGGATTTGATGCACAGGACCTTTCAGGAGTATTTGGACCGATTTATAATCGTTTTTATTGATAATTTTTTGATATACTCTCAGTCAGAAGAGGATCATGCAAATCATTTGAGGTTGATTTTGTATACCCTAAAGAGGAATCGACTCTATGCCAAATTCTTTAAGTGTGAGTTTTGACTATCGTCAGTGACTTTTCTTGGTCATATGGTTAATGAAGAGGGTATTGCTGTGAATTCGGTGAAGGTAGTTGCGATACGAGAGTGGTTTGTTCTTACTACTATAGGCGATTCATAGAGAACTTCTTGATGATTGTTTTGCCTCTCACTAAGTTGACAAAAAAAGATCAGAAGTTCGTTTTGAAGCCAAAGTGCGCGCGAGCTTTTGAGGAGCTAAATGGTCGTCTGGCCACAGTGCCTATTTTGTGCTCGCCCTGTGGTGCAGAAGGCTATGAAATCTACAACAATGCCTCGGGGAGAGGCTTATGCTGCGTTCTTCTGCAGTTTGGAAAAGTTATAGCTTATGACTCGCTAGCTGAAGGTGCACGAGGGAAATTATCCAGTTCACGACTTGGAGTTGGCGGCTGTGATATTCGCCCTGTAGCTGTGAAAACATTACTTGTATGACGTGAAGATTGACATCTTTACGGACCATAAGACCCTAAAATACCTCCATTGAACCAAAAGGATTTGAATATGCGACAAAGGAGATGGATGAATTTCCTTGGGGACTATATGTTTGAGATTCACTATGTTCCCGTGAAGGGGAATATTGTCGCATATATGTTGATTCGCAAAGCTCCGACACAGACCAACTGGATACAGATGCATGATGAGCGTTTTATTCGAGATTTGAAGGTCTTGGAGATCACTTGTGTTGATAGGAGCTCTAGTGCAAATGCTTGTTTAAACTGGATAGAGGTGCAATATGAACTTGCGGACAAGATTCGTCAGGCGTTGGAGCTTGAAGAGAGCATGAAGCGTTTTATGGCAAAAACAGTAGATGGGTCAAATTCCCAGTTCTCTATTGAGAACGGTTTTATGTGGATGGACAGTCGGTTGTGCGCCCCAAACGTTGAAAAATTGCGGGAGGAATTGATGTATGAGACACACTTTATAATGTACTCAAATCCACCCCGGGAGTACAAAGATGTTCAAGAATATGAAAAAGCTATTTTGGTGGCCAGAGATGAAGAACATATCTCATTATGAGGTGAAGTGTCAAACTTGTGCCCTAGTGAAGTCCGAATGTCAGAAACCTGGTGGTTTCCTGAAGTCATTGCCGATACCAGAGTGGAAGTTTGATGACATATCTATGGATTTCGTGCATGGTTTGCCGAGATCGCAACGTGGGAACGATGCCGTTTGGGTGATCGTTGACCGTTTGACAAATGTGTCACACTTCATTCCGAATAGGAGGGACGATTCAGTCGAAAGACTGTCGAAGATTTATGTTGACAATATCGTACGATTGCACGGTGTGCCCCTTAGCATCGTCAGCGACCGAGACAGGCGTTTCACTTTGAATGACTGAAGGCTAATCCACCAATTATTGAGTACCAAGCTGAAGTTCAACATGACTTTTCATCCGCAGACGGATGGTCAGACCGAGAGGGTAAACAGGATAATGGAGGATATGCTTCGCTTGTGCGCTTTAAATTTCGGGAAGAGGTTGGAGGATCATCTCTTTATGATCGAATTCGCCTATAACAATAACTACCAAACGAGTATTAAGATGACACCCTTCGAGGCCTTATACGGTAGAAAGTGTCGTATTCCGTTAGCTTCGGTAGAAACGGGTGAATCAAAATTGTATAAGCGTAAAGACGTTGAAGATGCGATTTCAACGATATGGTTTGTAACAACCCGTATATAGAAAAAGAACAAATCTAATAATACAATTGGATGACAGTTTTGTAATTTTGAAGGATTTCCCTCTTCCTCTTCAAACCGAGAGCCAGCCCCCGTTTCTTCTTTCTATTACATTCGGCTAGGGCTCCTCCTCCCGGTTCTTTCCCGCAATTTGCACGTCGATTCCGCCGACACCCACAAGCCCCGCTTGCTGTCTCCGCTGCTTTAGCGATGTGTCCATGACCGACGATGCTCCTCCAGCTCTCCCTCAGGACGGTTGCGCCTCCTCCTGCTGCTCCTTCCTCTTTCGATTCCGCCTCTTGCTGGCGACTCCAACCCCTCCTAGAGCCGACGCCTGTTGCGCCCCCTCCTCCTTATGCTCCTCCGTCTTAAGCCATCGGCAACCTCTTCTCCTCCGTTTCTGGAGGCCGACATCAGCAGAAGCTTTCCTCTCCTCCTCCAACAGCCGCCTCTTCTCCCTCCAACAACCCTAATTTTGGCTCTTCTTCGTCTTGGCCGGGTTTTTCGAGAGGGCCGCCTAGTGTTTTCTTCCCTCTGTTCCTAGGGCTCAGATTTGGCCTCCTTGGGTAAGGATCTCCTCTTTCCCCCGCTATTCAGATTTTTCTTGTAATATTCTTGGGATTTTTGTGCCCCCTTTTGCGATTTATAATCTTTGTGTTGGGTATTGTATCCACAATAACCTAGATTTGTCTGAAGTCACCCTTGAACTAAGATAAATTAAGTATGTATTTGATGCTATTCTTTAGTTGAGTGCTTGCAGAACAATATTGCTAAGTGTAGTCCAATACCAGTTTACAATGAGTTACTAAACATAGGATCATGCAATATAATCTTTCATTGTGTGATACATGTTGTTGACTCATGTGTAACATTTCTATTGAGATGCACTTCATTTTCAAGTATTAGAGCAATAAAAAAAAGAACGGGTTGCTGATGTTCAACAAAGAAGAAAAGAAAATTTTTCTGAAAAATTTCTTAGTCCATTTCTCGAGAAATTGAAGACTGTTTCTTGAGAAGTTTAAGTACATTTCTCGAGAAAGCAAAGCTGTTCTCGAGAAACCATAAGACTTCTCGGGAAATTGTCTGAAAATATTCTAAGTGTTTTCTCGAGAAAAGCCCTGAAGATTTCTCGAAAAAACAAGTTCATTTCTCGAGAAAGTAAAGTAGTTCTCGAGAAATCGAATGTGTTTCTCGAGAAGCCAAGTATATTTCTAGAAACATCAAATTCTTTCTCGAGAAATAAGTCCTTAAGTTCACAAAATTTTCGTTAAGTAAATTTCTCGAGAAAGTCATGCCATTTCTCGAGAAACCAATTCATTTCTCGAGAAATCATATCCTTCTCGAGAAATCTATCTTCATTTCTAAATTTGCGCTAAGTACTTTTCTTCAGAAATCCTATCATTATCGAGAAATCATGTTTTCACTTCAAAGAAATTTCGTTAAGCCTTTTCTCGAGAAAGCCGTGTCTTTTCTCGAGAAAGCAAATGATTTCTCGAGAAATCTATTTCTTCTCGAGAAATGGAGTGCAAAAATTTCGATTTAAATCTTATGACGGGATTTCAAATTTCATCTAAGTATCTTATGATTGATCCACGTGAATCTTTCCTTAATGACTTATGACCGTTAAACGATGTCTATAAATAGTCCTTTCAAGGATTCGCCAACCCTAATAACAAGCAGAATAATCACAACAATCAGAATCGCATTTGCACTTTCCAAAATTTGGGAGAAGCCGCATCGTCTTCATCGTCATTCTTCTCTGCTGCTCATCTCTCGATCCAGCGATTCAAAAGGAAAAAAGATTCGACAGATCCAAGATTCAAAGATTCTTCAACATCCACTTGATCGTGTCGGATCCTAAGTTTTCAGATCAAGTTTTCTCGGGTTTTCCTCCGCAACCTTCATCATCGAGATTTTCAGTTTTCAAGAAGGAAGATCCTTGAAAATTTCAGATCTGGAATAGTAAAATTTTATTGTTGTTGTAAAAATTGTTTTAACTTTTGTAGGAGCTTTGTCTTCGAGATTTGTAGATCCGTTTGTGTATCGATATTTGTAGATCCGTTTGTGGATCAGGTTTGTAGATCCGGTTTCTGGATTGAGTCGTAGATCCGATTGTGGATCGAGGTGTAGGAGTGTGTTATCTCCGAAGTGTAGGAGCGTCGCTCCGAGTTGTAAGATTGTGATAATCTGAGGAAGGTGAAGTGGCCGAATCTTACCCTTTGTGGTAGATAAGCGAGGCGGGACAGTGGACGTACCCAATATGGGGAACCACTATAAATCTCTGTGTTTGTGTGCTTGAATTTTTAGATAATTTTTATTCCGCAAAAAGTCATAAACATCACCTATTCACCCCCCTCTAGGTGATTTAGGTAGACGCTAGATACTTTCAATTGGTATCAGAGTAGCGTTTTGTTCGATAAGGCTAACACCTTGAACAAGATCCCTGATCTAGCGTTCAGAGATTCCGCATATTCACTATGGATCGAAGCAAAAAGGTATGTCATCTATGAAGCTACCGGTGTGCACCAAGGAAAACTTTCCCATGTGGAAAGAATGAGTACGGTTCTTCATGGAAGCTGTTGATCCGAGGATTTTTCAGATAGTGGAAGAAGGACCACACATCCCTACACAAGCTTCAACGATAAATCCAACAATTGTGATTCCCCAAAAAATGATGGATCTCACTAAGGATGAGATTGCCTTAATCTCCCTAGATAAGAAGTCAAAAAATATCATAGCAAGTGCAGCGGACGATTCAATGCTCCAGAACTTATTCCACTGCAAATCTGCCAAAGAGATGTGAGACTGTCTTGTTGTCCTGATGGAAGGTACTGAAGAAGTAAGAGACGATCGCATATCGTTGTTGAACCAGGAGTACGAAGCCTTCAAGTAAGGTGCCAATGACTCCATAACTGACAACTTCGAGAAGTTCTTCAAGATAGTGAACAGTCTCAGGAACTACGGCCGTGTCTTCACTTATGGTGAACTGAACGACAAATTCCTCCGATCCTTGACAAAGGACTAGGACACCAAGGTTGTTGCCATTAGAGAATTTGGGAAGCTGCCGGAGATAGACCCTCAGAACCTGTTCGGAAAGCTGCTCTCCTATGAGCTTCAAATGAATACACGTTAAGAAGGAGGAGCAGAACAACAGAACGTCTAGCAAAGAAAAGCCTGTGACTTTGAAGGCGGAAGGGTCGAAGAAATCTAAAGCTGTGTCACCTTTATGGACACGAGCTCCTGACACTCCAGAAGACTCTGAGCCTAGCACGTCTGGCTCGAGCTTTCAGATGGAGAATTTTCCCTCATCTCCAAACAGTTCAAGAAGCTGCTGTGCAAGATGAGACAAATGAAAAATAGGTCATCCTCCTCAGATTCCAAAAGATCACGTCGTGACGGTGATCGAACGACGAAATGCTACAACAAAGAGGACATGTACAAATCCAAACCGAACAAACAATTTTCCTCTAACGTTGTTTGCTACTGTTGCAATAAATCAGGTCACTTGATTGCGGAGTGTCCTTACAAGAAGAAAGATAGTTACAGGAAGGACGAGAAAAGATCCTTCAAAAGGAAGAAGAAAGAAGAAAGAAGAAAAAAGCTTCGTCGCCAAAAAGTCGAAGACTCTCAACGATAGTGACTCGAGTGAGTCGAGCGAGTCGAACTCTGAAAACGAAGAAGCTTACTTTGGGCTTATGACTCAATCTGACGAGGAAGTGAGCGACTCCGAGTACCATGAGAAGGTAAACTCGCACACTATTTTCTCAGAATCTGAAACGTCCATTAATGGTCATAAGGACTATTCTTTTGATGAGGACGAATCAGAATTGATGGCTCAACACGAGCACTTATTAAAGGCTTTCGACAAATGCCGTAAGGTAGTCCGAAAGCAATTAAAAAGGTTGCCCCCCTCAAGGCAGTGAAAGCAAATCTGAAGGAAGAAATTGCACAATTACTTCATCTCAGAGATGAAGTCCACTACTTGAAAGAGGAACTCAAGGGCTCTGCTGAGATATTAAAACTGAAAGAAAAATATCTTGATGAGCTGGAAGAATAGCTCGCGGTAGAGAGAAAACTCGTTCAGAGTTTCTCCAAGCCGAAGACTGTTCTCCCTCATTGATGAGTTCTCAGCTCAGAAGAAGGGTACTGGTCTTGGGCACGCCGGTGGAAAGGGTAATGCTGCCAAGAAGGCTAGCGCCAAAGAAAAGGAGAGGCACCCATGAGTCAACCATCATTCAGGAAGGTGATCTTCCCAACAAATAAGTTTGACCTTGAGTCGTCCTATGCTCGTCATGCAAGGCCTACTCTTGTAGAGCCCAAGAACAGATACTAGGGATGGGCCAGTCCCCGTGACTTTGGTGCCAGCGTGTTCAAGACACTATTTGAGGAGATTCAAATGAAGAGTTATGGTCCGTATGTACATGACCATAACAATAAGAAGGCACCGAAAGCTAAATCTGCTGTGCCTAAGGCTAAAGAGATGAGAAGCCCCTGTGTATGCTGCAACCAGGAGGCCTCCACCTCTAAGAATGCTACCCCTGCTAGACCTCACGTTCAAAGGGTAAAGCAGGAGTTCAAAAGGAGGTACAACAGATTTGACTGTTGGTGCTGTGACAAAATTGGTCACTTTGGCGCAAATTGTTGGTATAACCCTGCCAATTTTGTAACTCCACGAGTTAGCTATGCGAGACCGACCACTCACAAGGTTAATGTTCATAGTGGTGTTCAACTGACCAGGAACTAAGGACCCAAATACGTTTGAGTTTCTAAGGTAAAATGATCTGTTTTTGCAGGTATGTCCAAAGACCAATAAAACTCCGATCTGATATTTGAACAGTTGATGCTCTCGGCACTTGACCGGGACAAGAAACCTTTTGCTTGACTATACCCCAGTCATAGACGAACCAAAAGTAATCTTTGGAGGGTCAGACAGGGGAACAACAAAAGGTTACAGTATGATCTCCAACAGCATAGTCTCTTTCACAGACGTTGCTTATGTTGAAGGATTACACAATAATCTCATAAGCATAAGTCAACTACGTGACAAAGGCTACATCGTTGAGTTCTGCAAGTACAAGTGTTTGATAAAATCGTCTGCAAATTTGGAGATGGTTTTAACAGGCACTCGGAGCAGAAATATTTTCTGTTTAATTTTCTTTATTTAGACAATTCTACCCCAGCGTGTTTTATAGTAAAAAATAATGCGTCTCTCTATGACCAATGACACAAGAGATTAACACATATTAATTTCAAAACCTTAAATATGCTATTTTCTCACAACTTAGTGCGCGATGCCCCCAACATTAAGTGCATTAAAGAGAGTCCATGTCACTCCTATCAAATGAGTAAGTAGACACGGGCTACCTTCAAGGGTATTGCTGAGAAAGATTCTTCTCGAAGCTTATACTTGCTTCATATGAACTTATTCGGTCCTATGCCTATTCACAGCTTAAGAGGTAAGGTTTATACGTTAGTAATTGTTGATAACTACTCGCATTTTACTTCTTTGTTCTTTCTGAAACACAAGTCAGACACCTTCAATTCTTTCACTAATTTTGTCCGGCAAATTCAGAACGAATTGGACTGCTCAGTGGTCAAAATCAGAAGTAACCACGGAACAGAGTTTGAGTCTGGTGTTATGACAAAATTTTGTGAAAGTCATGGTATCTTTCATTGAGTTTTCCTCCCCGCGCACTCCACAGCAAAATGGAGTTGCTGAGAGAAGGAATAGAACCCTAATTGAAGCATGCACAACCATGTTGAACGACGTTTCACTTCCGGAGCACTTCTGGGCTGAAGCAGTCAACATGACTTGTCCCGTACAAAATAGAGCACTCATCAACAAAAGCTATCGTAAGACCCCTTATGAGCTATTGAAGGGCAGAAAACCGACTGTGTCCTATTTTAGAATCTTTGAAAGAAAATGTTTCATACTTAATAATGAGAAGTATTACCGCATAAAGTTTAGTGAAAAGTGTTTGAAAGTATTTTTGTAGGATATAGTAATCATAATAAGACATATACGATTTTCAACAAGAAAACTCTGGTCGTAAAAGAGTCGATAAATGTTGTATTTGATGAAGCTGTTAAGGAAGAAGCTCCAAGCACAGTCAAACTCGTCGATACAGACTTGGTGGATGAAGAACCCATAAAAGAGGAATTCCCTCAACCTACAGAGGCGGCACCGGATGTTGCAGAGCCTGTTGGAGGGAGAACAAGGAATCTAGGGTTCAGACACCTAAAAGATCATCCAGCTGATCAGATAATAGGAGAGCCCGACGACAGTGTGAGAAGCAGAAGAGGTACAACTAATGAAATTTTGCATCTCAGCTTTCTGTCTCAGGATGAGCCAAAGAAATTCAAAAAGGAAAACAAGGATGAGTCTTGGATTTTAGCAATGCAAGAGGAGCTCAAACAGTTTGAACGATGCAAAGCCTGTGAGCTGGGGCCCAGACCAAAGGGACAGAACGTGATCGACATCAAATGGATATTCAGAAACAAGCTGGATGAACACAGAATAATTATCAAAAACAAAGCCAGACTTGTAGCTCAAGGATACAGACAAGAAGAGAAGATCAACTTTGACTAGACATTTGCTCCAGTGGCTCGGCTCGAGGCGATGAGGTTGTTTCTTGCGTATGTTGCCCTCAAAGACTTCACCGTCTACCAAATGGACGTGAAGTCAGCATTCCCCAACGAGAATCTGAAAGAGGAAGTATACATAGCGCAACCCCTATGTTTTGTCAATTCTAATTTCCCTGATTACGTTTATTTTTTGAATAAAGCTTTATACAAGTTAAATCAAGCTCCCCGAGCTTGGTATGAGACATTGTCTAGCTTTCTTTTTGAGAACAAGTTCACAAGGGGAAAGATAGACAAGACATTATTTCTTAGGGAAGTTAAAGACAAGATTTTGCTAGTGCAAATCTATGTCGACGACATCATATTTGGTTCTACAGAAGACAACCTTTGCAAATTTTTTTCAAACTTATGTAAGAGAAGTTTGAAATGAGCAGTATGAGCGAGTTGAAGTATTTCTTTGGACTTCAGGTGAAACAATCTGAAGATGGAATTTTCATCTCTCAGACGAAGTTCACCAAGGAGCTTCTTAAGAAATTCGGAAGGGAGAGTGCATCCTCTATGAGGACTCCAATGGGTTCAACTGTGTCTCTGGACAAGGATGAGAAAGGGAATCCTTTCGATGAAACAAAGTATAAAAGCATAATTTGATCATTGCTCTACCTGACTGCCAGTAGACTAGATATATTGTTTTCAACATGTTTCTGTGCTAGATATCAGGTGAACACTAAGGAATCTCATTACGTCGCTGCAAAGCGGATTTTAAGATACCTTAAGGGGACACCTAATCTTGGCTTATGGTACCCAAGAAGTAATGACGTCGAGCTAAATGACTTTTCAGATGCTGATTTTGCAGGTAGCAGAGACGATAGGAAAAACACTTCTGGGACGTGCCAATTCCTCAGAAGACGGCTTATTTCATGGAGCAGTAAAAAGCAGAATTGTGTGACAACTTCTACTGCCGAGTCAGAGTATATCTCTGCGGGTAGTTGTTGCGCATAGCTTCTTTGGATAAGAAATCAACTTGAAAATTATAACTTGAAGTTCAGAGAAATTCCGATGTATTGCGACTCATCCAGCACAATAACTATCACAAACAATCCAGTTTCCCACAGCCAGACCAAGCACATCGAGGTGCGCTACCGTTTCATCCGGGAGCATGTGGAGAACAAGGACATAGCCCTCCGCCATGTCCCGACAGACGAGCAAGTTGCAGATATTTTCACGAAGTCGCTGGACGAGATCAAGTTCTCCTTCTTCAAGACAGAACTTGATATGCTCAACATCGAGTCCTAAAAAGTTCATATTTGAAGTCAAGAATAAATTCAGCTCAGAACTTATATTTCTCGAAAACTTTAGTGGATTTCTCGAAAAACTATGGGAGTTATCGAAAGAAATTATTGGACTTATTTCTCGAGAAATATCAGATTTCTCGGGAAAACTAAGGCTTCATTTGTTTCGGCGGTGGAGGATCGATCCGGCGGGTGGAAACAAAGTGTTCGAAACGGAGGGAGGAGGTGACTGCTTCAAACAGAGCTTTTTGGGGCGTTTCTCAAGGCGGACGGGTGGAAACGGAGCAAACGCCGCCGAAGGTTCATTTGTTTACCCTCCTTCCGGCGGCGTTTGACCAAAACGGAACAGCAAAACGCCCAAACAAATAGAGCCTAAAAGGATTTCGTGGAAACCTTAATTCCTTTTCGAGAAATATCAGATTTCTCGGGAAAACTAAAAGGATTTCGCGGAAATCTTACTTCCTTCTCGAGAAATATCAGATTTCTCGGGAAACGTAAATAGATTTCTCGGAAAATTCATAGACTTCTCGAGAAATGTCCAAACCTGCTTACCTAAATTTTTGAAGAATTCGAACCACCTTTCCCTAGTACGCCCTTCTTTATTCTTCAAAATTTTTAATTTTATATAATTAGAAGAGTTCATAAAATATCCAAATCCACAAATTCGAAAAACCTTTCCCGAGAAAGACTCTTCAGTTCCGCCGAAAGTCTCCTCCGTTCTTCACGCAAACTCCATCGATTCTTCTCCGAAAAGTCAGAAATCTTTCATTCTTCTCAATCGATGGCTCCTACTACAAAGATTGACATGAGCAGTGAGTTTGTTCGATCAGGTATCGAAGAAATTTCAGATGATTTCCGGAATGTTATTCTACTTCTTGAATCCGCCGGCCTCACCTTCATTCTTGAACATCCATGCAAAGCCCTGATTCCAGGCGTAGAAGAGTTCTTCAGAAATGCTAAACTTAGGAGGAGTGAGAAGTTGTTGAAAACTTCGGTCAGAGATGTAAAACTCAAAATCAAGCCTTCCACATTTGCAGAATTTCTGAGATTACCTTCTATTGATAAGGAAGACTACCTGGAAGAACCAGATTATTCCAGGGCTTTGTCCTTTTGTGGCCTCTCTCAATCAAATACTTCCATTCGCAGACAGAATATGAATGACGAGAGCAAACTGCTACCCGACATTCTAGGAAAAGTCTTACTCTGCAAAACAGGTTCACTTGGATACATCTCCTCTGATTTCTTCTGCATGATGACAACTGTGATGTCACAAGAAATTCCAATGGGGACATATGTTGTTTTACAAGATTAAGGAAAACATGAAGGCACCAAACTTTGCAAGAATTATTTCTCTTTATCTAAATCAACTGCATCCTGAAATCTTTGACTTGTCCAAAGGTGTGTCCATTCACCACCTAAAGAAAGTCGCTATCTCATCCATCAGCAGATGAGAAATCCGAATTCCAAGGCCAGGCCAGGCTCCTGCAGTTCCAAGGTCAGTAGATGATGAGGACAGAACCCCATCTCTCCTTCTTACTAATACAGTTGGCACATCTGGTGCAGTTGTTGAGAGAGAGCCTGCTCCTTCAGTTCATGAAGAAGTTCAGCAAGCCGAGGTATCAAAAACAGAGCTTCAGTCAGATGTTGTTGCAGATCAGGTGACAGAGACAGTTCTTGATGATGATGTGACAGTGGAAGAGGAAAACACTGCTCAGTCAGAAGATGAGAAGAGCACCTCTGTGCAGGATGGTGTCTCAGATGATATTGACAGACTGATAGAAAATCTAACTTCAGATGAACCTCTCTTCTTTTCTCCTGAAAAGATTCCTGAAGACATTTCCGAAGAGATTCTTGAAGAGATACCAGAAGATTCTCAGCTCCAGAAACAAGTTGAGGGGGAGAATGTTGATATGCCCTCTGATGATGATGCAGTTACCCCAGAGCCAGCAGAACCTCCTATGAGAAACTTTGATTTCACTCTCCCTGTTATTCTGGGTGAGGAAGGGGATGCAATGACTTCTACCCGAAGAGGCAACACTTCAGTTATTATTGAAGAAATATCAGTTTGGACAGCCCCAGCACTACCTCCTCCACCTCCTCCAGCTGAAATAATTCCTGATGATACCCTGTTTGGTAAGATTGAATCTATGTTGACGAAGAAACGAGAGTACTTTGACAAGTCTCTCAAAGAAGTAACTGAAAAAGTAAATGCTCTTGAGAAAGAGATGAGCAGAGGTTTTATTGAAATTCAAAATAATACAGATGAATTCAAAAGACTGCTAAACATTGGTGGCAAGGCTTTAGACCATACTATCACTAGTGTTGGTGAAATTATGAATCAAACAGTTACTATGGCAAACAATCAGATCCAATTGCTGAAGAAGACATAACAACAAAACTTCAAAACCTGTGAAGAAGTTGGAAAATACAAGGAAGATGATATAAAGATCCTATTTGTAGAAGTCAGAAAGAGGGAGAATAAAGTAAACGAAAATATAGACAAGAAAGTTCAAGAAATAAAAAATAGTGAGGTGATCAACTAAAAGAGATCAATATAAGTGTAGAAAAACAGATTAAGGGTGTAAACATCTATACTTATAAGACTGCCGTCTGGATGCACAATTAGATATTTCCAGACTTTCAGGTTCCAAATGAGGCTCCACCTCCTCATCTTGACCTAAATGCTTCCAAGCCTACTTTCTCTCCTAGACCTGAACAATATGAATTTCCTCCTAAAAGTTATTCTCAAGTATGGACTCATGATCAAACAGAGATTCCTCAAGAACTACCTCTTGAAATACCACTGCATAAGAAAAGAAAATATGCTGATGGTGCTTCTGCCAGCAGATCTTTCCCCAGTCAAGGTGCTTCCCAAAGAATTGAAAAAGAATTTGCTGAAGTTTGGAGTCCAACCTCCAAGTCTCTTATGCTGGACACTCTGAAATTAGTTGTGGAATTTAATGAAAATAAGGATGATCATTACAGGCATAAGGAGTGGAAGCTATATGAAAAATCAATGACAAAAAGAAAGATTTTTGATCGTGAATATGGTCGTAATAATCCTAAAGCTCCTCCTCGACCTCCAAAGTACTATCCCAAGCTACCCAGTTATCAGAAAAGGAAACAAAAAAAAGGAAAGACAACATCAACAACAGTACAAGTGATTCATGATTATCAATGTTATAAAATTTTGTGTACCTAGATATAATGTTGTGGACAAATTTTATATATATAAAATTTTGAATTTTGTTTATCTTATTATTTCTTACCTGTCATTACATACATTATTTTACTTGTTAGTTAATTCTTTAATTATCTTGAAATAATTCACCTTAATGTAGAAGGTTCTGACTTTTATAAATAGGGGGAGATTGTTGAGTATTGTATCCACAATAACGTAGATTTGTGTGAAGTCACCCTTGAACTAAAATGAATTAAATATGTATTTGATGCTATTCTTTAGTTGAGTGCTTGCAGGTCATTATTTCTAAGTGTAAACCAATATTAGTTTATAATGAGTCACTAAACACATGACTATGCAATGTAATCCCTCATTGTGTGATCCATGATGTTAACTCATATGCAACCTCTCTATTAGGATGCACTTCATTTTCAAGTACTAGAGCAATAAAAGAAAAGAAGGGCTGCTGATGTTCAACAAAGAAGAAAATAAAATTTTTTTGAAAAATTTCTAAGTCCATTTCTCGAGAAATTGAAGACTGTTTCTTGAGAAGTGTAAGTACATTTTTCGAGAAAGCAAAGCTGTTCTCGAGAAACCATAAAACTTCTCGGAAAATTGTTTGAAAATATTATAAGTCTTTTCTTGAGAAAAGCCCTGAAGATTTTTCGAGAAAACAAGTTCATTTCTCGAGAAAGAAAGTAGTTCTCGAGAAATCAAATGTGTTTCTCGAGAAGCCAAGATATTTCTCGAGACATCAAATTCTTTCTCGAGAAATAAGTCTTTAAGTTCACAGAATTTTCGTTAAGTAAATTTCTCGAGAAGGTCAGGCCATTTCTCGAGAAATCATATCTTTCTCGAGAAATCTGTCTTCAGTTCTAAATTTGCACTAAGTACTTTTTTCGAGAAATCAGGTATTCACTTCAAAGAAATTTCGTTAAGCCTTTTCTCGAGAAAGCCGTGTCTTTTCTCGAGAAAGCAAATGATTTCTCGAGAAATCTATTTCTTCTCGAGAAATGGAGTTGCAGAAATTTTGATTTAAATCTTATGACGAGATTTCAAATTTCATTTAAGTATCTCATGATTGATCCACATGGATTTTTTTTAATAACTTATGACCGTTAGACGATGTCTATAAGAAGTCCTTTCAAGGATTCGCTAACCCTAATAACAAGCCAAATAATCACATCAATCAAAATCACATTCGCACTTTCCAAAATTCGGGAGAAGCCGCATTGTCTTCATCGTCATTCTTCTCTGCCGCTCATCTCTCGATCCAACGATTCAAAAGGAGAAAAGATTCGACAGATCCAAGATTCAAAGATTCTTCAACATCCACTTGATTGTGTCGGATTCTAAGTTTTCAGATCAAACTTTCTCGGGTTTTCTTCCCCAACCTTATTCATCGAGATTTTTAGTTTTCAAGAAGGAAGATCCTTGAAGATTTCAGATCTGGAAGAGTAAAATTTTTATTATTGTTGTAAAAAATATTTTAACTTTTGTAGCTGCTTTCTCTCCGAGATTTGTAGATCCATTTGTGGATCGAGATTTGTAGATCCGTTTGTGAATCGAGGTTGTAGATCTGGTTTGTGGATCAAGTCATAGATCCGATTTGTGGATTGAGTCGTAGATCCGGTTGTGGATCGAGGTGTAGAAGTGTGTTATCTCCGAGGTGTAGGAGCGTCGCTCCGAGTTGTAAGATTGTGATAATCTGAGGAAGGTGAAGTAGCCGAATGTTACCCTTCGTGGTAGATAGGCGAGGCGGGACAGTGGACGTACCCAATACAGAGAACCATTATAAATCTCTGTGTTTGTGTGTTTGAATTTTTATATAATTTTTATTCCGCAAAAAAACACAAACATCACTTATTCACCCCCCTCTAGGTGATTTAGGTAAACGCTAGATACTTTTACTTTGCCCCTCTTGTAATCTTCTAATCTCGTGGTATTATTGATTTCCAATACCTCTCCTCGACTTGCGTGATGGAATCTCTCAGAAACCCTCTTCGAATTAGGGTTTCCCTTATGCTAAGCGCCGTCAAGTCTCCGTCTCCGCGTGTTGTCTCCTCTCCATCCACTTTTGAGGGAGGTAAATCACTAATTCTCTTGTGCTTTAAGTTTTGTAAGTAAGTCCCCGTGTTAGACTAAATTTACGTCTTGCCAAATCTCAATTGTGATTGTTCTTGAACAGGTTTGCTTGAGGTCCTTAATTATTGCTTGCGTCGCTTGACCGCCTCCGTCAGATGCGGTTTCCTTAAGGCAAGTAGAGATTCCTCTCTCTTGCAAGCATTGTATTTAGTTTATTGCATTTGTTCTTTGATTACATGTCCGCATTCCTGTATATACTTGATCTGTCAAACGAATTTAATTCATGAATGTCTGACTGGAGAAATTAGGGTATTGGACTTTATATTTTGAAATGACATGGGTTTGTGGTCATGAATGAATTCATTTGGATAATCACCTACATTAATGACTCTTATTTAGATTTTTCACTTATGATGACATGAGTTAGTGTAAGATGGTGATTTTATTTGAGTTCTCACTTTGATGAATTTCATCTCATTCGAGGAATAATTTGAGAACTAATAAGTTTTGAGCACGAACATTAATTAAATTGAAAGATCATTATTAAGATTCTCTGCTAGCGATTAAATGATTGTTGTTTTATGTCATGCTCGTATCGTACACTCATTTGACTTGAGACAATAATAATTGTAACGAATTCTGGATAACAAATATATGTTCAGTGTTTTTATATTATGCTCGTAGTGAACACATGTTTATTTGAAAGATGCTTGTGTCTAAAAATGAGCTAATCTAGATGAGTACTTGATGTCTAAGAATCGATTCATGTCAAACTTACTTCTGCAATTTACTCGAAAAATCTTCTTGATAATGAAACATTAACCCCTCGAACCCACAAGATTCAAAACTCACTGTTTGGTTTCTTCTGTGTCGTCGAATCTGGTTTCTTATGTCTGTCTGGTTGTAAGACCCGAGTAAAACTCATTCTTGATCTGATCTTTCACTTTAAATGTTTTTGTTTCTGTTAAAATCACTAAAGTATGAATCCTGTAACTCATAATATCATATCCAAACATTGAAATGTGTTGTGGTCACTTGGGTTGCAGTCTTCACGGTGCCAGTTGAGACCCACTAAGCCTCCTTGAGCCAGGCCTGGCCCGCGACAACGTCCACGACAAGTAGGAAGTTTTTTTAATAGGACTTGCCTTTGGACTGAGTGTGAATCATGCACACCCACAAGAAACCACCTACACATTTCAATGATTACGACTTATGATATTGTATGATCAAATATATATTATTTTTCGGAGTAGTCTCTTGATTTTAATTATTTCTGTTGACTCATTTACTTGTCTGTTTTGGTAGCATCACGTCGTGAAAACTGGTACTTGTTTATTTCTGTTTCTACTTTTTTGTACTATACTTTGCTCAACTGATTATTTCAATGTTCTAAGACTTTTTCTTTTTGTTTTGGAATTGTCTTACTGTTCGTGCTGTGCCGCCAGTTTCCTAAGCCCGTTTTGCATCAAGATTCTGTTTTCAGAGATTGGTCTTCCTCCTGTGTCAGGTTCTATATTTATGTTTCATTTTTTTACTGTCAGATATTTCTCTTATATAATAAATATGTTCAGTAAATCATGGATAACTGGTAGGATAAATATTACATGTACTAGAATTTAACATCATTTGCATGTTTATCATTTTTTGAATCATAATTGTATGAAATCTGTAGTAGTTCCCTGAAAACTTGAATTTTACAAAATACATGTGCATTTAAAATTCTCACTGTTTTAAAATTTTAAAGCTTTCGCATAAAAATCAAACTGTTTTTACTTAAAAGTAATTATTTTAAACCTATTACTAGTATCTTTGCATCCGCCTTAGCAGACATAGTTTTTTTTCCGCCCATGCCCGTGACATCACGGCCCGCCCAAAGCGCAATTTGACTTTTGTTGAGACGGGTCGTGACAGTTGGTATCAGAGGGAGGTTAGTTTCAAAAGATAAAATATTTTATAATTATCAATTATTTTGAAACTTATTTTATAAATATATAAACATGCATCATTCCTTCACTAAACTTGTCATTATCTGTTGTTCGCGGCTGAAATACGCACACACTCACTCATAAGCATGAGTAGTATGCACA
This sequence comes from Platanthera guangdongensis, assembly GCA_039583875.1. Taxonomy (NCBI): domain Eukaryota; kingdom Viridiplantae; phylum Streptophyta; class Magnoliopsida; order Asparagales; family Orchidaceae; genus Platanthera; species Platanthera guangdongensis. Next base: position 217,408,748 of record CM077151.1, read on the forward strand.
CAAATGTTAAAAGTGTTATGTGCAAACTCAATATTTTTGTGCATATGAATTTCCACTAGAATATACAACGCTTGCGAATATTAAATTGTATGAGCGGTTTAATATTTTCAAATATTGACATTAGAATCATAATATGCATGACATATTAAGTGATATGAGCGCTTAACATGCCATGCGTATCCATTCATTTGCATTCATATCATAAATCATTGCACAAGTGTTAAACTAAGAACAACAATAATGATTGTACACGCGTGATTTTACTATCTGCTTGACATCGCACATGATCTCATTGTTGCACTTGCATGATCATTACCTATAGTTGTCTAATGAAAATACTGTAATTATTACATAATTCATGTACATGAGAGTAAAAAATGTGTTAGAATCTCTATTTTCAAGTTACCGGTATTCGTATTCGGTCCTTTCTATTCCGCTTACTTCGTTGTTTTCTGAACCCTTTGAATTTCGTGACGAAATTTCTTAGAGGAGGGGAGATTTGTAACACCTAAGGTTTCACATGTTTGAAAACAACAAATTTTCTTATTACTGGAAGCTACCGCCCGACGATAGCTAGCTACCGCTGGCGGTAGCAGACGTCGAGTAGCGGGCGTCGAGAACAGCAAGGGGCGTCGAGTTGGCGTCGAGAAAGCGTGACATTGAGTTGTTACTGCTAGACGGTAGCGGTATCGTTGGTGATAGCATGCTCCGTGTTGGATAAGGTTCAGACGGTCGTTAAGCGGCAAAACGACGTTGACTTGGTTAAGCAGCCACATCCTAAGCTACCACGCGACGCTAGCTAGTTACTGCGCGATTCTAGCTAGTTACCGCGCGGCGGTAGCTATTTAAAATAAACACTCGAGTGAATCTTGGCCATCCACTTCTTAGGAGGTGGAGATCCTGTGGCTGGGAGTAAAACCTGGATTGGTAAAGGGCTGAGGGGTTTATGTTGGGTCCATTGCCCACAATGTTTCCTAAATTGGATTTGAAGAGACATCTCCATCAACACTAAGAACATAGTTACATTTGATGTTGTTTAAGCTCATCTTGTGCAGGATGTTCCATGGAACAAGTCTAGACAGATGGTCTAAGTGATGTGACAGGTGGTCATAAGGCAGAAAGATGGACACCAAGAGAAGATGTTGGAAAGACAGGAATTTGCCTAAGTCCAAAGACGTTGAGTGAGGTAAGATCACTCAACGCCAGAAGTCAAAGAGCAGTTGACATTGCAGTTAAGTTCACAGACATTGAATGAAACAAGCTCACTCAACGCTAGAGGTAAGAAAGAATGTTGGCAAGTCAGAAATATGGCTAAGTAGTTTGACGTTGAGTGATGAAGACACACTCAACGCCATACAACAAAAAGACTGTAAGTTGAACTTAGTCGAACTTAATTCAGAATTCGTCGAACTAACTTCAGAGTTCGTCGAGCTGAGCTCACTATTCGTCGAACTAATATCAGAATTTAAGATTCTGAGTTCGTCGAGCTCAGTTCAGAATTCGTCGAACTGAGTTCAGAGTTCGTCGAGCTCAGTTCACACCATTCATCGAGCTAATATCAGAGTTTGAGATTCTGAGTTCGTCGAGCTCAGTTCAGAATTCGTCGAACTGAGTTCAGAGTTCGTCGAGCTCAGTTCACCATTCGTCGAACTCAATTCCGAGTAAGGCAGACTGAGTCAGTCAATGCCTAAAGTTAAGAGGAAGATTTTGTCTAAGGCATAACCGCTGAGACAAGTGTTGTCTCAGCATAACCGCTGAGACAAGTGTTGTCTCAACATAACCGCTGAGACAAGTGTTAGTCTCAGCATAAGCGCTGAGACAAGTGTTTGTCTCAGCAGAGAACAAGAAAGCGCTGAGACAATAAGTAAGTGTTTTTTAAACACAGAAAATTGGCTAAGGCAAAAAATATTGAGTGAGGAGTGCTCACTCAACGCTCTCAACACCTAAGATACTGTAGAAACAGAAATATGAAAAAGGCAAAAAACGTTGAGTGAGGCATGCTCACTCGACGCTCTCAACGCCTAAGATACTGCAGAGGCAGAAATATGGCTAAGGCAGAAAGCGTTGAGTGAGGCATGCTCACTCAATGCTCTCAACGCCTAAGATACTGTAGATGCAGAAATATGGCTAACGCAGAAAGCGTTGAGTGAGGCATGCTCACTCAATGCTCTCAACGCCTAAGATGCTGCAGAGGCAGAAAATTGGCTAAGGCAAAAAACGTTGAGTGAGGCATGCTCACTCAACGCTCTCAACGCCAGAGAAGCAAGAAGATTTTGGCTAAGGCGAATGACGTTGAGTGAGACTTGCTCACTCAACTCTCTCAACGCCTAGATTGACAGAAATTTGTTTTAGTGTTTTGGCGTTGAGTGGTGATTACTCACTCAACACCTATGCTAATATTGCTTTATTTTTGGCAAAGTCCACAGCTGATGACGTCAGCAAGTCAACAAGTCAACATATTTCAAATTAGTGGCGGGATGACTACAGTATGCAACAAATGTTGCCGCAGACCTACTGTACGACAGTTGGCGTTAAAGCAAAATTGCTGCTGGACATTAAATGTGGGGGACCCACTGCTCAAGGTTGCTGCTGGCCATTAAATGTGCGGGGCCCACTGCTCATGAAACGTTGAGTCAAAATCAATAGAAGGAAAAAGACGTACTGAAGAAGAAACACTTCAGGAAAAGTAATCAGACAGTTCTTCTTCTCCGCCATTGTTGTGGAGCTAAAGAACAGGAAGCTCAAGTCAGCAAGACAAAGAGCAAGTTAGTTGTTGATATCGACATCGTCAACAACAAGATAGCTGGTATGATCTTCATCTGCACTTGCAAGCAAGTCCAGAATATTTCTCTGAGGAAAGAGGAAGCAGCCAAGTGCCGACCCTTGCTGTAAGTTCTTCACAGTTCCAGCAGTATAAACATCCTGAAAATTTTAATCTGGAAGCTGTGAAGCGAAGAAGCTTGAAGAAGCAGAGATCTGAAAGAAGACTCAGGGGACTTTTCCTCAGGAGTCAAAGTCAGGGCTGAATCACCTCAGCCCAAGAAAGGAAGAAAAGACAGTTATTTTCGTCTGCAAAGTTAGAGCTGAGATTTTCTCAGCTCAGGTAGCAGCAATTAGCTGCAGTAATTTCACTGACCTGAATGAAAAATCCCTGGTGCTGTGAAGTAGTAGTTAGAGCTGAGCTTCAGGCTCAGTTCAAAAAGAGCCAGAACATTGCTCTGCAAGTCACTTCCAGCTCAAGTTAATACTTGTTGCTGTGGAAGTAGTTAGGACTAAGTACTTCTTAGTTCAGTGAAGGTAGACTCAGGAAATAAATTCCTGTAGTCATTGTTAGGCTGAGTTCATCTCAGTCAAGAAGCTTGACACAAAAACATCTCTTGTGTCAAGAATATCCACTAACCCACCTTCATCCTATAAGATCCAAGTGTGGATCTGAGCTGTAAGACTTAATTGACTGAGATAGGAGAATGATGCTCTCTAAGTGTAGGGCCTTTGTGCCTGAGGTAGGTGACAAATTTGTCACTGAGCTGTAGGTGCGTGGAGGGGCATTGAGGTAGGTATCTGAAATGGTACTGAGCTGTAGGAGTGCTGCAACACTCTGATAGTACGACCTTGTGCCTAAAGTTGTAGGGCTGAAAAGCCTGAGCTGTAGGCCTTAGAGATAAGGCCGAGGTAGGTGGCTTGAGGGTCACTGAGTGTAGGAGCACTGCAGAGCTCTGATGTAGGATCCTTTGTAGATCTGAAGTAGGGCTGTCCTCCCAACCTGAGTGTAGGGCTTAACAGCCTGAGTTAGGTGGTCTGCTGACCACTGAGTTGTAGGCCTTTGTGACTAAGAAGTAAGTCTTGGAGGAGACTTAGTGATCCTGAGTGATCTGAGGTGTAAGCTCTTAGGAGCATTTTAGAGGAGTTTGTGCCTAGTCCAACAAAATAGTTAGATAGGTGGGAGGGAAAGTGGATGTACCCATTTGGGGATCCACTATAAATCACTGTGTGCTTTTCTGTGTTGTTTTTTTTGTGCAGGTTGTGTATATCTTGAAAGCATAAAACAACTAAAAGCTAAAACTCTTAAAGAAGAAACATAAAAGAACACAAAAAAAGACCAATAACTTATTCACCCCCTCTAGGTGATATAGCTATCCTTGAAACAAAGATTTTCAAGTGATATCAGAGGGATGTTACTCAAAAAGGACTTAACAGTCTGAGTTGACCTCAAATGATAGCTAAAATATTTGCATTGGTGGGTTCAAAGGAGAACCATATGGAGTGAATCTCAATGAAGTTTCAAGTCTGCAGTGAGAGCAAGGCCCACATTGGACTGTTGATAGCTCTTGTAGATGATGATGTCTATGCAGATGCAAGAATAGAGATCAGAGCCCCTCTGTCACACTCAGATAGTGACTCAGAGGTGGATGAAGCTGAAGAAGGTGAATGCAGATGCTATGGGCTGATTGCTACACCAGAAGAAGAAGAATTAAGCCAGGATCAGCCTGGTCCATATCAGGTATAATCTCTGTCTAGTTTTTCTTATTGCTTAGGTCATGAGCCCTGCTCAGACTCTGATGTTTCCTCATCAAGTGATGATGAGAGTCCTCTATTAGAAGATGATTTCTATCAATTGATTGAGAATCATGCTACACTTCTGAAAACTTTCAAGGAAAGCAAGTTGCTTAGTAAGAAACAAGCAGAGGAAATTGCCTCCCTCCAGCTAGCTGCTTCTCAGCAAGATGAGACTTCATCCTTGCTATCTCTGAAACAGAGGGAAGTAGCTCATCTGAAGATCATGGTAGATGTCCATGTTGAGTTCAACAAATATCAGGACTCTATGATCATGGTTCTTGAAGAGAGACTTGAAAGGGAGAAGATGATAGTGACCAATTTCTGTAAGATAGATGCTATCAAGTGAAAATCTGGGTCTGTGTGGATTTCACAAGGTAATCCTCCCTTCTCATAAGAATGACCAAGACTGCATGTATGGTGACTGGGAGAATGAGAATTCTTCTTGTAAGATTTCAAGAGTATCTTCCAATAGAAGAAGAAAGTGTAGTGGAATAAGTGCCTTTAAGGCTTCTCATGAAAAAGTGCAAAACCCATGCTGGGCCATTTATATTTGGTGCCTTAGCCCCAACTCACAAAGGAAAGACAGTGGCTTTTACTCAAGCTTTTCCAGCAAGGACTCAGACCAAGGGTCAGTCTACCAGTAAGACTAACTTGACTAGTTCTGATGATATAAACAGCTTGTCTTCTGCAAAGAAGACAACTATAAATACTATTCAGGGCAACCAAAGGAAATCTGCTGGGAGACTAACCTTCAGTCAGATCCTTGTTGAAAGAAACCTGACGAAAGCTGCTGCTCCTCTTCCCTCTGCTCAGACAGCAGTTAACCACACTGCAAGAGCTGCTCAGAAAAGAAGATATAATATCCACGAGTGTTGGTGCTGTGGTAAGGTGGAGCATTTTGCCCGTAGATTGCTGTCACAATCCTTCTGTGTCTAGAGTAAGAGTTAGCCTACCTGGCAGAAATTTTGCAGGTAGATAAGTTAGATTTCTGTCTAATCAGAACCTAGGACCCAATACCTATTGGCGTCCTAAGGTAAAATAATTCTGTTTTGCAGGTTAGTCTAAGTGCCCATCCCCCATGTGGTACTTAGACAGAAGATGTTCCAGAACTTGAACTGGAACAAAGAAGTTTTCCTATGGTTCATACCCCAAGGATAAGGATGTTGTGTGCATTCCTAAAGATGGATAAAGTGCACAAGTCTTGAACAAAGACCAGCAGGATCCAGCCAGCAGGACTGTCTTGTTGGACTAAGCTTTGCTGCCACTCCAGCAAACTAGGAGAAGAACAAGTATTGTGTACTCATCACTGAGGAAAATCACTAGGAGTAGCTCCTCTGTGAGCGGCAAGGAAGAGGCACACTGTGCTCAGGTGATCAGACTCACTATACAGAAGGGTCAAACTGTCAAGTGATATCATCAGCTGAAATGATGACTGACAGTCATAAGGACATGATCTGTGCAAATACTGATGGGGAGCATGTTCATTCAAGGTTGATGGACAAGCTTGAATCTTACTCAAAGTTCCCCCAACACAGAATAGATCAGCATTACTGCTGAGGATCAACTTGACCGCATGGACATTGGGGAGGCTGAGAGGGAAACTACCCAGGTGATGGCTGTATAACCCCGTATCCAGCCGAGTGGGATCCTCCACAGGTAGCGGGCTCGGGGCGTGCTCTGAGCGATGAGTGCTCGCACATGCGTGTGGAGATTTTATATGTAAATGACTTTAAGTGGTTTGAGCCTAAATATATATATCTTTATACTATAAGGAAACCCTTTCCTACCTATGGTGTAACATTTACTTCCCCAAAATAGCCCTTCATCTCTTATTTTAATTTCAAAAATAAAGGTTTTTTTGGTCTTTTCGACATTGCCGCCGTATTTTCCCGCTCAACATTTTCGCGTCCCCCGCTCAACATTTTCGCGTCCCCCGGTAATAAAGTCGGAAGCTGAAACCCTAAACAATAAACCCGCAACTCTTTCTCCGCTCCGCCGTTTCCCCCGCACTGCAGCTATTTCTTCGCCCCTCTCCGCTGCTCCCGCAAATCCACCGCTCTCTTCGCCCCCTCCGCCTCTCCAAAACATCCTCACACGTTCCCGACATTCCCGCGTTCAACGCCGAAAGCAGCTCCCGCCGGCGTGCGTTCCGTCGCATCCACCGACGTGCTATTTCTTTCTCTTCTCCGCACGCCACCGTCGTGTCCTGTCGAGCTCTTCCGGCCTGGGCGTGGGGGCGGCACACAGGTATAACCCTACCTCAAATCTATTCATTCCCTGTTTAAAGAGATTTAGGAGGTTTCATGATCTAATCGGTGAATGACGCTGCCATGGCGATTCTTTATTGAAGGTTTTGCTGGGGCAGTTTCAGAGAATCTTAAGTATTACTCCTTTTGATGCATACCATTCCTATTTTATGCTATTCATCCCTGTATTACTCCTTTTGATGTTTAAGTTATACTACAAAATGATTTTTGCAACACTCAACCAGGAAGTGTAAAGGAAATTGTTTATAACCGATCTTAAATAGTTAAGGACATGATTAAGTCAATTACTAATAATCATGTTCGCCAAAACAACCATTTTTTTGCAATTTGAACTTTAACATCAGAAGCTTCTCTTTGCTGGGAAACGTGGCCGAACTGATGGTAGGTTTTTTTTCCTAATTGAGAATCTTAGTTGTTACATCATTGTTGCTTTTGATTCTTAGTAGATAATCGTGCTACTTGCTACACTGTAATCTTTCTCAGATATAATCTTTTAATGCTTTTCAAAGCACAATATATTGAGGTTAACAACTACTGTCTGGGTCTGCACTTTGGCTTAATTTAGGGGTATTGAGGTTAACAACTACTTTATTTTGCCCTTTGTAGACATCCTAGGCCATGATATTTTGCCGGCCATTGATGCAGGACTGGTTCGTGGCTTTGTGCTGGCCCTAAGGTACGTTGTGATTTTTCTACCTGAGATCACAACGCCAGATAGATATTTCTAACTTATAAAAATATTTACCATTCTCTATGTGTTTGTTGCGATTCTTCTCTAATTATGATATCACCCATTTTCATTAGCCATATTTTTCTAACTGAGATCACAACAGTAAGTCGTGATCTCAGATAGAAAAACGTGTCGTGGTTGTTGTGCTTCAATTGTGAGTAAAATGATAGTTATGTTAGATGGTTTTTTGTTTAATTGATGATGTTGTGCCGTGACTGTAAGCACTCTCTCTCTCTCATTTAGAAGCAAGCAAGCAATGTGTTTGATGAAATGCCTTATAGAGATTTTATTAGCTAATGCTGGCACTAGAGTTGACTAAATATTTTCATTATTTACTTGAGTAGAAAATAAATCTTTTAACCCTTTAATTGGATGCTTTTGGAAGGAAAGAATCCCGTCCTTCAATATTTGAGGCTTTTGGAAGGAATGAATCATGTCTTTCAATATTTGATGTCAAATCATTTAATAGCAAACATGTGTGTTGTTATATTTTCTACTGAATTCAGGATTTTGGTATTGGGGGTGGGCATTTCAAGTGCTTTCTACTAGCATTTCAAATGATTTTTCAAATTTTTCACATGTCTATCTTACTGCAGTTTATTTATGTTTTCTTGGATCACTTCTCTGTTGTAAGATTTGTAGACCTATTATAATCAGCCAAAAGCAATTTTAATTGTTTTCAGCCCTCTCTTTTCATTACTGTGAAGTTTCCTAATTGTTATTTGATATTCAATATCATGCTAATGTGTCTTGGTGTTTGGACCTTTAACTTCATCTTGAATTAGTTCTTCTTAATTAGGCCCATCAATGTGTTTCGTGTTTTTGTGTTCAAAGAAGAACTCTGTTGGAATGAACGTTGGAATATCATGAATTGAATTAATCTAACAACTCTTGATGACAATATTTTTCTGCAGCGCTCTTCGCCCCACTCCGCCTCTCCCACACCTCCTCGCGCGTTCTCCACGCAGAGCCGACCGCAGAGCCGACACGCTTCATTCGCAAACGGGCTACTGATCACGGTGAAAATTTTTGATCTTAGGTTTTTTTGGTATATGGATGTCTTGATCTCACTTGAGAGTTTACTAAAAACATTACGAACTTGAGAGTTTACTAAAATAACTGCTACCGATTTTTTGAACATTAAGAAACTGCTATATCTCGGTTTTTGTTTTTGGTTTTGGATGTCTTAATACAGTCTATCGGTTTAAGACACTTGAGATTTCTGATCTCATTATTTTTTTGGTTTTGGATGTCTTCATACAGTGTACCAGTTACTTAAATTTCTGATATTAGATTTCTGATCAATATCAATAATAATTCTTAAGCGATTAGTAATTTCCCTCGCGGGCCTGGTACGGTCGCGCTTGGCCGTAGGGGCGTTGCCCCGTGTACCATGTATGGAATTAAATTAGTTTACTTTTAACCAAGAGTTTTTTTATCAAACATTCTTAGAAATAACGTCAATATCAATACTAAATCTTAAGCGATTAATAATTTCCCTCGCGGGCCTGGTACGGTCGCGCTTGGCCGTAGGGGCGTTGCCCCGTGTACCCTGTATGGAATTAAATTAGTTTACTTTTAACCAAGTGGTATTTTATCAAACATTCTTAGAAATAATGTCAATATCAATACTAATTCTTAAGCGATTAATAATTTCCCTCGCGGGCCTGGTATGGTCGCGCTTGGCCGTAGGGGCGTTGCCCCGTGTACCCTGTATGGAATTAAATTAGTTTACTTTTAACCAAATGGTACTTCATCAAACACAAAAAACGATTACAAGTCTAAAAGAAAATAGATAATTTATGAGTTCATTACATCGCATCGCAGACACTTGAAGATGGCCAGCCAAAATCATGCTGAGGCGTCGTCGTCATTGACAAACCAGGGTGGGCCAGTCCAACGTAATAGAGGGCCTCCTTCAACTTCGGCGACAACCGCTGAGCAAACTCGAGAGTCGACCCGAGTACGTGTTAGTAATTGGAGACGGTCATTGACTGCAGAACAACGGAGTGCACTGAATGCAAGGAGAGCACAATCATGCTCAACGATGACTTTACCATCGGCCGTGGAAGTCCAACCAACACATCAAGAACCTCCAAATCAATCGAATGAAATTGAATATGACAGTTCTGCGCCCACTTCGCGGACAGGACGTCATAATATTGCAAGAAATTATCGTTCCTCCGACAACGTCCGCGTCTTCCAGCTACCACAACCAACGATTTGCCCTCACTGTGCAGCTCGATTATTCCACAAAGAAACCAAAAATTTATGCTGTAAACTTGGCAAAGTAATTTTACCTGCCATTCCTGTCTCCCCACAGTTGTTTGCTCTTTACACTGATCAGACAATAAGAGGGCGTCATTTCAGGCAAAATATACGTGCATACAAACATGTATTCTATTTCACATCCATGGGCGTTACACTTGACGAAACACTTCCAGCTTTCAACCAGAGTTTGTACACTTTCAGAGCACATGGAGCTATATATCACAAAATTGGATCTCTTCTTCCTACTCCTGGGGACAGACCACGATTTTTACAAATGTTCATCTATGACACCTAACATGAGACATCACATTGTTTGGCGGAAAATAATGGACTCGATACGGAAATATTGAATGAGATCAAAGATATCCTTGATACACACAACTCATATGTCATAACATTTAGACAAATTGCTCAACACCAGCAGTTACAGTCGTGTCAACTACTTATTCGTGAACGACCGTCTACCGACCGACAATATATCCTTCCTACCGCATCTCAAGTTGCTGCAGTGTTGGTGGGAGCTGAAGATTTTGCTGAGTCTACGGATAGGGACATCAAAGTCCATTCTACAAGCGGGCATTTGACTACAGTCAGGGAGTACGCATGTTTTTATGATCCACTACAGTACCCACTCTTGCTCTCGCACGGTACTTTTGGTTGGGAGTTAGCTTTACAGACGGAACGGGGGTTACGTGTTAGTTGTTGTGACTATTACGCATGCTTGCTTCAGGTTATAAATTTCACGACTGTTGATTAAGAGATTCGTGTAATAGATTTTTAATTTCCTAATTTCGTATATTTTGTGGCCTAATACAGATATGCACGAATAATTCATCAATACTTCTTCGCGGAGGACGACTGCTTCAACAATATGTTGTGGATAATTACATCAAGATTGAGACTCAAAAACTCAGATGGATTAACCTAAATCAAAATAAAATTCGTGCGGAGCTTTATCAAGGATTACAAGATTGCTTAAATGCTGGTGAAAATGATGCAGGTATATTTACTTGCTTATTCGTGCTTCTCAAACTGTTCTAATATATGCAGTTGCTGATTAACGTCTTTCATTTATTCTTTCTTAATTCTTTCATAATTCTGTTTGCTTAGGAAATATTGGGCGACGAACCGTCCTTCCGTCTTCCTTCATTGGCAGCCCTCGGGATATGTATCAGAGATATCAAGATGCAATGTCAATCGTGCAACACTACGACAAACCAGATATATTTTTAACAATGACATGCAATCCTAATTGGAGTGAAATCAAAAAAGAACTTTATCCAGGACAACTTCCGCATGATCGTCCAGATCTACTTACGAGAATCTTTCGAGCTAAATATGAAAACTTAAAGGATGAGATCTTCAATAAAGGTATCCTTGGAAAGGTGGTTGCGCACGTTCACATTATTGAGTTTCAAAAGAGAGGTCTACCACACGTACATATGTTGGTTATTTTTGATGCCGAAGATAAATTAAATACTCCAGATGAGTATGATTCTTTGGTTAGCGCTGAGATACCCAATCAAGAGGCGGATCGCCCTTTATATGATGCTGTTCTAAAACATATGATACATGGACCATGCGGTCACTTTAAACCGAATGCACAATGCATGAAGAATTTTGTGTGCAGTAAGGGGTATCCTAAGTCTTTTGCAGAGTATACTATTCAAGGGAATGACTCATATCCTGTTTATCGACGTCGGAATGATAATAGTAGAACTATTACAGTTGGTCGTGACATTGTGGTGGATAATAGATGAGTCGTTCCATACAACCCGTGGTTACTCTTAAGGTATGATTGCCACATCAATGTGGAGATATGTAGTAGTATTAAGAGTATTAAGTATTTGTACAAGTATGTCTACAAGGGACATGATTGCGTGTCATTTGAAGTTCGCCCTGCCCCTAATTATGATGAGGTGAGCAAGTACGTTGATGGTCGTTGGGTTTGTGCACCAGAGGCATTGTGGAAAATATTTAAGTTTGAGATGACGAGGATGTACCATTCTGTTTCGAGATTACAAATTCATTTACCAAATCAACATCAGGTTCACTTCGGTAGTGGGGACACGATTTCAAGTATCTTGGCAAATGAAAGGAACTCCAAATCGATGCTAACTGAATTTTTTCGTTTGTATAGTGACGACCAAGAGCGTGAGAAATACTTATATAAAGATCTTCCAAAATATTACAGATATTTATCTGCCGAGTGCAAGTGGATACCGAGAGTATCAAATCAAAAGGTTATTGGTAGAATATATGCAGTCAACCCAATGGAAGGCGAATGGTTTTACTTACGACTGCTACTTAATCATGTTAAGGGTCCAAAATCGTTTGAGGATCTAAAGTTTATCGGCGGTGTTCAATGTACAGTCTTTAAACAGGCTGCAGAGCAACACAGACTTCTTGAAGAGGACAATAGCATTCGAGATTGCCTGGCTGAAGCAAGATGTTTTAGAATGCCAATTTCGTTGAGAAGGCTTTTTGCAACAATTTTGTTATACTGTGAACCGACATCTGTACAAGATCTGTGGGATGAGAATTTTGACAGTATGACGGAAGATTACACTTCAAGCAGCACTTCAAATAACACTTATAAAAAAGATAAGTTACTTCATGATTTAGATGACATTCTACAACAACACAAGAAAACAATAAAAGATTTTGGTTTGCCGGCCATAAGTGAATGTTTTGAGGGTTTGCATCTCTTCTCTAGCCTAATATAACATGAACGTTCGTTCTTAATATCTGATGATGACTTAAATTCAGTAAACTCATTTAATCCAGAACAGTTGTCTGCATTCAACATCATCAGTGCATCTATACGAAAACGACAAAATGCAATGTTTTTCTTGGATGGTCCAGGAGGTACGGGAAAAACTTACCTTTATCGAGCATTGCTGGCAACTTTCAGAAAGGAAGGATTCATTATACTAGCCACAGCTTCATCGGGGATCGCAGCAAACCTACTCCCGGGTGGGAGGACTGCACACTCGAAGTTCAAAATACCTATCAGATATGAAATAATGTCGACCTGCAGATTTAATAAGCAGTCTGATTTGCGTGAATTGATATAACAAGCCGGGGCAATTATTTGGGATGAGCCCCCAATGATTCATAAAAAGGTATTCGAAGCTGTGAATCGATCTTTCAAGGATTTCCTTGACGTCAATCAGCCCTTCGGCGGTAAGGTTATGATCTTTGGTGGTGATTTCCGTCAGCTGACACCGGTCGTCGTAAATGGAACAAAATCTCAAATTATTAGCGCAAGCATTGTTGAATCGTATTTATGGACGAATGTTCGCATTCTTAGCTTAACAATGAATATGAGAGCTCACGACGATCCACATTTCTCGGAGTTCTTACTGCGCGTGGGTAACGGTGATGAGCCAGCCGTTCTAAATGATATGATTCAGATTCCAACCTCCATGGTCATACCTTGGGTAGATGAACGCTCAATAAATATATTGATCGATGCAATATTCCCTGAGCTTGGTGAAAGTCCACCTAGTGTCAACTATCTTCACTTATGGGGGGGGGGGGGAATAGGTGACGTGCAGCGTTTTTGCGGAATTTAAATTGTACCTGCACACGAAAATAAAACAACACATCACAAAAGAGTACACAAGCTATTTATAGTGGTTCCCCGATTTGGGTACATCCACTTTCCCCCTTCGACCTATCTCCCAACAAGGGACGACTCGGTCACTTCTCCAACAAAATTGAAATCCAATCCTTGCACTATCGGAAGGAGCCCTTCCACACGTAGGAGTCAACACTCCCACAACACGGGTTGCACCCAACCCTTACAACTAGGAACCAACGTTCCTTTACAACAAAAGTAAAACTAGAATGTACAAGAGATACAAACTACGTTTGGAGACTAAGGTGTCCCTCTTCGTTGACGACGTGTTTTTGAAGTCCACAAAGAGTCCACAACCCTAGATCTCTCTTGGAGAGAATCTCCCCGGAACCGGCGGCTGCAAGATGGGCGGCGGCGGTTCACGGGATCGGCGGCGACAACGATGTGCGGCTGCTGTACTTTGGAGATTCAAACTTCGTAGCGAAGCTAGCTAGGTCTTCCAACGGTCACACTAGGATCAATCGTCTCGATCGATTCGGACGGGGAAGGTTTTCCCGATCAACAAATCAAGAGACAAAGGATCTCCGGTTAGACACGTGAGACGCTAAGCTTAGCTAGGCTTCTGTCGCAGGAGGATCTGGGCGAAACCACGATCAAACGACGAACAACTCTCTCGAGCGGCGATGACGACGGCGGCGGAGCGGAACTCACGATCTAGGTCACGTCGCGGCTCGTGTATTTCTTTTCTTCTTCGCTGCTTTTCTGTTCAAAAATACGCGTGTATTTATACACGAGTATACACCTTAAAGACCGTTGTGGGTCCCACCAGAAGAAACCCTAAGCCGAGTTCAAAACAGTGCCTGCGGCAAATTCCGGTCCAGGGGGTTTCCAGAAAAATGCCCAAGTCAAAATCGACGAGAATCGAAGGTGATTCTCGACGAATCGACGAGAATCAGTTAGTGATTCTCGACGATTCGTCGAGAATCACTAGAATCACTTGATGATTCTCGCCGAATCACTTGTTGATTCTCGACGAATATTACTTGGCCATGATCTGCTCAACGATGGGTTCGGCGAGAATCACTAGTGATTCTCGCCGAATCTTACTTGACACCGCTTTGAGGTAGCCGGATAGAGTCGGCAATGATTCTCGACGATTCGGCGAGAATCACTAGTGATTCTCGCCGAATCACTTGGTGATTCTCGTCGATTTATACTTAGACGATTTTTCGTCTTTCCACCCAAGAGCTGCTCCTTGACCCATCCTTGCTCCTTGTCTGCTCTTGCATAGTTACAGCCCTGTACTTGAAAGTAAGTGCACTCCAATAGAGAGAGTACACGTAGGCCAACACACTGATCTGCTCAACGGGGGATTACGTTGTGCAGACCCGTGTATATTGACCTACTGTACCCTGACATTGGTGTGCACTTAACGTGGAATAACTGCAAGCACAACTTGAAATATTTTATCAAATACATTGTGAATTCATCTTAGCTTGACAGGTGGCTTTCTCAAATCCAGGTAATTGTGGATACAATACCCAACAATCTCCCCCTATTTGACGAAGCCAAGATCCTACTAGCTAAGATGAATAACACCAACCAGATAATATAAACAACATTCAGAATTTAAATATGCAGCACAAGAGAATATAGACAAACAGATCAAGACTTGAGTCATTCATAAATTCAAATACATATAAATATATATATATGTATATATAATCTTAAGATTGTTCATATAATAACAATAAACGTTAATTGTTCTTAAGAGAGAATGACAGGCAATAAATTTTTGACTATTTTTCTTTGGCTAAGTCATCCTTGAGTTTTTGAGCCAAATACTTCTTTCTTTGCCTCTCCATATACTTTTTGGGCTTCAGATAATATCTGGGAGGAGGAGCTTTATCTGCCGCAGTGTTGGTCCTGAAGAAGATGTTCCGTTTCGCTTCATACGTCTTGTGCATCTCCCACTCATACTGGCTGTATACATCGTTTCGATTGATTTCCCCTTTTTCCTGTAGCCAGAATGTGTCCAATATGATACTCTTGGATACTGGACTCCACTTTTTGTTTCTTACTTCCTCCTCCTTCAGTCTGATTCTCTTTTCAGCTTGTGTTTCCTTTGATGTCCCTTCTTGAGATTTTCTCTTGTCCCTGGCTTTTGCTAGGACCTCTTGGTCAAACACGGCCATCAGTTTTGCTTTGGAAATAGCCCTAGCATCAGCATCACTCATGGGAACTTCTGCAGCACTTACTCCCTCATCAGCCGTAGTTTCCTCAGGAGCATGAGTACCCGCAGGATTTTCAGGCAAATCGACGCCTAACGCTTGTTGGAGCATCCACCAGCAACTGTCATAGACATATTGGTTTGACTGTTCAAAGTTTTTGATCATGACTTCCCGAAGCTCAGCCATCTTAGCTATATATTCTTTCTCCCCCTTTTTGGCTTCGACTGCGATGGAGTTTGCATAAGAATGCAGTGAGTCATCAATATGCTTCGTAGTCCTGGAGAATTCAGTGACCAAGGCTTGTTGATTGGTGTTGAGAGTTACCATATTGCCATCAAACTTTTGAATGTTATTTGCTACGACATGAGCATTCTGATTTACGATTGTGAGAGTATCAGTGTTCCTTTTTAATCCGTCCATGAGAAGAGTGACAGCTTGGCCGACCGCAGTATATTTATCTTCAAACTTCTTTTCCATCACGTCCAGCTTGTGATTGATCTCCACCATGTTCTGGAGAATGAGATTCTCGGATTTCTTAATTCTTTTCAACATTTTATTTTGAGCTTTCTCAAAAGATGCTTTAAGCTCATGCACTATACCCTGAATGACATTCACGGTGTGAGTGGCTAGATCATCTCGTAGTGGAAGATCCTGAGGCACTTCTTGGTCTTGCTCTTCAGCAGATGCACCTGTAGAGCTGGACACGAGCATAGTCTCTAAGGGGGGAATGCTTGCGGCCTTTGTAGATTTCCCGGACTCCCCCTCCATTGTTGCACCAATGTTCTCAGGAACGATCTCAGGTGCGTGCTTGTCAGATGGAGCTTCAATGATATCCCGAGTCTCCAATGCTTCCTGTCCCTCATTGCCTTCTTCCTCACCTTCATCATCCATGAGATCATTCTCATCAGCATCATCTTCCAATCCTTCGTCAGCAGTCTCCTCTACATTAGCTTCGGCTCCTTGATCGTTCAGGTTCAGAGCCTCCTCATTCTCCAGCACAGTTTCACTTTCTTCTTGTATATCTGCCACTGCATCTCTGGCCATCTGGGAGATGTCAGATACGATATCAGCATAAGTGGGTAGAGGCCCCCCCTCAATTCCTGCAGTCAAAGCATCAGGAATTTCACTGGGGAAAACTAAGGAATCAGCCACAGTTCCGTCCTCGGCTGGAGATACGTCCTGTTGTTCTACCACGGCAGCCTGCCCAATGCGCCTCTCCCATCTGTCAAAAACACTCGAGTCCATTTTCTTCAAGTAATGTAGAGGAACACCTTTACTCATATCATACTTATCTCCGTTCAACTGATTGAGATACAGACTGATGATTCGGCCAAAGCTAGGAGATCTGAGGGTGTCCTTTATATTCTCAAAAAGCAATGCCCCCCAGTTGAATCCTTTTCTGCAGACAATTGCCACCAGGATCTTGAACATGTCCGCAGAGATGTGGTCATGAGAACCCGGTTTGCATATGAGTACCTTCCCAACGATGTCTGACAGAAGTTTCCTTTCTTCATTCATATCCTTTCGCTTTATCGACCGAGTTCCTCGAGCGAGACCACAGAATAATAGAGTCCTGGTTTTGTCTTCTTCCTCAAGATAATCCTCGCGCTCCGAGCTAGTGAGCTGCAAGTATTGGGTTAGCTTGTTTGCAGACATCTTGATCGTTGCCCCTGCAACCTTGCTCTTGATGAGAGAGTCTTCATTTCGGAGTCTGGCGGTAGCGAAGAACTCCAGCACTTCCTTGTCCAAGATTTTACACGGGTGCTCCAGTACGAATGAGAGTCCAGCCTCTTCCAGCATAATAATGATGTTTCTGAATTCGTCAGAGGCATGTGAGAACCCTGTTCGAATCAGCTCACATCCAGTGATCAGTGCAGCGGTTGTCCTTGGAGCCATCGCCAACCTAGGGAGAGAATCCCTACTCTACGCTTAATCAAAAGTCAAAAGGGAAGCGACACTAGTAATAAAGTCCAAGCAAGGGTGAGGATGTGGTTACCCAAAAGCGTAGACGGGAGTTAGTTGGTTGAAGATAATGGACACCCGATGAGTGCACGCGGAGAAATTCCTGGAAGGAAGAATCGAAACCGGGAGAGATCGGAACCGCGGAGAAATTCCTGGAAGGAAGAATCGGCGAGATCGACGAGATTCTTCACGAGGTGTGGGATTCTTGCGGGATGCCGACGGAAGAGGAAGAGTCGGCGAGTTCCCCTGCGGAGAGAGTCGATTCGGCGAGTTTCCTGCGGAGAGCGTCCTTCGGCGGGATTCCTACGGAATATGAAGGGTCGGAAGGAATATGAAGGATCGACGAGTTAAGGGGATTTTAGCGGTTTCCGTGTGTTTGGCGGAAGGCTTCAGGTTAAGCGGGTTTCTAGTTTGTCTAAGTGGAAATGTATGTATATTTCTTAAAGCCAATATATTTAGGGTTTGAACCGGGCTTTTCCAGACGTTTCTTGATGTCAAGATTTCCAATGACGTATCTTTGTTAGTTTTCAGCAAACTGATTTACGCCTGTAGATGTGAGTTCTCGAATCAACCAGTGGAATTTCCGATAAATCTTCATTGACGTATCTATGGTTTATGTTTATCGTGTTAACCTATCCTTAGATGTACACACATATAAGTGTAAATATAAGTATAAATATATATATATATATGTAAATGTCGATACAATATGACTCAAGTCCTGGAACTGATCAAAAGTACCTGGGATTATGAGAGTTATCATTTAGTCCCTCTGTTAAAACATTTTAGGAGCTCAATGTGAGTATGCCCATGTAGATATCACATCTGTTATTCCAGACGCTTGTTCCAATTTAGTCTTGAGCCATCTACTGTCTAGTTTCCATCATATTTACGGGAACCTAGACTACCCTGCAAAAGAGAGTTACTTTACCTTAGGAACCCAAACCATATTGGGTCCTAGGTTCTTGTTAGTATAAACACTTGAATGCCTTCCCTCAGAAAACCTGTCAGGAAGACTACCTCTGCCCAGAAAATGTGGATAGGCCCTTGCCCTTGACACAGAGGGGTTGTGCCAACAGTCGATGGCAAAGTGTCCCACCTTGCCACAACACCAACACGGGTGAATGTTGTATCGCCGTTTCAGACCTGATCTAGTGACTGAGTTAGTCATGGTCCTAGGTCTAAACGGGATAGGGCAGGATCTCCTCACAAAATTTCCTCTTCCACCGTGACACGTGGAAGGGTGAAAGGAATGCATGTTGCGAGCGTCATGAGGCCGGGGAGGTGGTGCCTTCCTTTCAGGCATCCCCCTTCCTGAGGCCCCATGAAAACTTACAGCATGACTTCTAACCTCCCTTTCCTGTGTCCTCGGGTGGTGAGAAGCGTTCTGAGAGCTGATACCTGCAGATTCACACCGAGTTGAGGCAGTGGCAGTGAATACAAAGGGCTCAGAATGAGCCTTAGGTATTCTCTCATGGGTGGCCATGACGGCCCTTGCACTGTGAGTGTCTCCACATGAGGACAGATCACCCTTACAGTGATCACGATTGTTCTTGTGATCATACCTGAAGGCATGATGAGTACCCTTCCTGTTTGGAGTGGGGGGTCGGAATACCGTTTCCCCATTTCTCCACGAATTGATAATTCGGGAGATCCACCCATTTTCTTGCTTTCTCTTCATAGCATCAACCTTGGAAAAGTTTGATACTATCCTTTTCTCATTTTCTAGACTACTCTCTAGATAAGAGATTTTAGAGTCCTTGACCTTGTTGGATGCCAATTGGAGAACCAACAAGATCTTCAGCCGAGCAATCTCCTGAGCTTGTTCTTCAACAAGTAGGTTGCTTTTCTGAAGGGCTCTCTTCAGAGAATCAGGATTTTCTAAAGGAAAGCAGTTCCTGTCTTCAGAAACTTCAAGAGAGACGGGACAAGATGAAGAAGTTACCTGCTCTTCAGTGTTCTTGTCATTAGAGGCAGTGACCGTTGTGTCATCCTCATCAGAACTGCTTTCCTCACTGGCTTCTTCAGTCTCTGACACGGACACTGGAGCTCTGATGCTGTCCGATAGATCCTTGCCTTCATCTTCAGAGGCGAGGACCCCCACATAGGCTTCATCCTCTGGTTGACAGCAGATTCCAGCTTTCTCTGACCCCCCCATCAGCTCTGAGATCATCACCCACATAGATTTAGCCGACCCACATTTTTCCAATCTAGAGCGAGAAGGTCCAGACCAGATATCCATGATAATTTGACGAATCCTCTTGTCCAAATTAAATAATGAAAGTTCCGTCTCCGACATCTCAGCAATGCACTTGGGCACTTGGATATTCTTTCCTGAGTCGGAGGTCTTCATAGGAATAAAAGGACCCTCTTCCAGGATGAAAGATGCTCGAGGATCGATAGACTCCAAGTGATATGACACTCTCATCCTCCAGATGGGATAATACTCCCTTGTGCATGTGGGGAGTCTTAGTGACGATATCTCATGATCCAGCTCCATGATTCTGACACTGGTGACAGGATACTACTCAAGGTGTAAACCTTTTTGATGAGTAACCTCGCTCTGATACCATTTGAAAGTCCACCTAGTGTCAACTATCTTCACCTATGGGGGGGGGGGGAATAGGTGACGTGCAACGTTTTTGCGGAATTTAAATTGTACCTGCACACGAAAATAAAACAACACAGCACAAAAGAGTACACAGGCTATTTATAGTGGTTCCCCGATTTGGGTACATCCACTTTCCCCCTTCGACCTATCTCCCAACAAGGGACGATTCGGTCACTTTTCCAACAGGATTGAAATCCAATCCTTGCACTATCGGAAGGAGCCCTTCCACACGTAGGAGTCAACACTCCCACAACACGGGTTGCACCCAACCCTTACAACTAGGAACCAACCTTCCTTTACAACAAAAGTAAAACTAGAATGTACAAGAGATACAAACTACGTTTGGAGACTAAGGTGTCCATCTTCGTTGACGACGTGTTTTTGAAGTCTACGAAGAGTCCACAACCCTAGATCTCTCTTGGAGAGAATCTCCCCGGAACCGGAGGCTGCAAGATGGGCGGCGGCGGTTCACGGGATCGGCGGCGACAACGATGTGCGGCTGCTGTACTTTGGAGATTCAAACTTCGTAGCGAAGCTAGCTAGGTCTTCCAACGGTCACACTAGGATCAATCGTCTCGATCGATTCGGACGGGGAAGGTTTTCCCGATCAACAAATCAAGAGATAAAGGATCTCCGGTTAGACACGTGAGACGATAAGCTTAGCTAGGCTTCTGTCGCAGGAGGATCTGAGCGAAACCACGATCAAACGGCGAACAACTCTCTCGAGCGGCGACGGCGGAGGCGGCGGCGGCGGAGCGGAACTCACGATCTAGGTCACGTCACGGCTCGTGTATTTCTTTTCTTCTTCGCTGCTTTTCTGTTCAAAAATACGCGTGTATTTATACACAAGTATACACCTTAAAGACCGTTGTGGGTCCCACCAGAAGAAACCCTAAGCCGGGTTCAAAACAGTGCTTGCGGCAAAGTCCGGTCCAGGGGGTTTCTAGAAAAATGCCTAAGTCAAAATCGGCGAGAATCGAAGGTGATTCTCGACGAATCGGCGAGAATCAGTTAGTGATTCTCGACGATTCGTCGAGAATCACTAGTGATTCTCGCCGAATCACTTGATGATTCTCGCCGAATCACTTGTTGATTCTCGACGAATATTACTTGGCCATGATCTGCTCAACGATGGGTTCAGATTCTCGCCGAATCTTACTTGGCACCGCTTTGAGGTAGCCGGATAGAGTCGGCGAGAATCACTAGTGATTCTCGCCGAATCGGCGAGAATCACTTGGTGATTCTCGTCGATTTATACTTAGACGATTTTTCGTCTTTCCACCCAAGAGCTGCTCCTTGACCCATCCTTGCTCCTTGTCTGCTCTTGCATAGTTACAGCCCTGTACTTGAAAGTAAGTGCACTCCAATAGAGAGAGTACACGTAGGCCAACACATTGATCTGCTCAACGAGGGATTACGTTGTGCAGACCCGTGTATATTGACCTACTGCACCCTGACATTGGTGTGCACTTAACGTGGAATAACTGCAAGCACAACTTGAAATATTTTATCAAATACATTGTGAATTCATCTTAGCTTGACAGGTGGCTTCCTCAAATCCAGGTAATTGTGGATACAATACCCAACACTTGGTTCCCCAACAGATGTCAATTACATGGAAAGCAGAGCCATAATAACGCCTTTGAATGAAGATGTCAACGAAATAAATAAAAAATGTCTTGAAATATTTCAGGGAGAATGCAAAACTTACTATTCTTTTGACTCAGTAGTAGATGACACTCATAATTTATATTTGCCAGAATTCTTAAATTCAATAAATCTGGGGAATCTACCACCTCACGAGCTCAATCTCAAGAAAGGTTCACCGATAATGCTTCTTAGAAATATTGATCCAAAAAATGGGTTGTGCAACGGAACAAGACTTATATGTGTAAACTTTTCAAGAAATGTTATTGAAGCTGAAGTATTGAGTGGGGAGTTTAAAAGACACAAAGTATTTATACCACGAATTCCCTTGAAGAGCGCAGAGGATGTTAAGATGCCCTTCGAGCTCACCCGAAAGCAATTCCCAATACGATTGAGCTATGCTCTAACCATCAACAAATCACAGGGCCAAACAATTTCAAATGTTGGAGTATATTTACCAAATGATGTTTTTAGCCATGGACAACTGTATGTGACATTGTCAAGAGGAGTTTCTGCAAATAGCACTAAAGTGATGGTTAAAAATGGTACATTGGAGGAGCATGAAGGAGTGTACACTAGAAATGTGGTGTTCAAAGAAATATTCACAAAATTACATGTATCGAGCCAAATTACATAGATTGAGTGGATTAATGTAACATTTGTAATATTCAAGAACTTCTTTTTCTTCTGTTTTTGTATTCAGTGTACTTTTATGAATATATTATGCATTGTATTACTTCTTCTAGACATGTTTGAAAGCTTTCGCAACCATTACCTCCGTCCACGATCTATATCTGAGACCACAAACGATATCGCCGCGCATGATCGATGTTGCCCCCACGACCAATGTCTCCCCTGCGATAATTGTCGCCCTGCGACAATTGTCGCACCCGCGACAAATGTCGCACCCGCGACAAATGTCGTCCCTGCTGACTGTCGCCCCCACGACGAATGTCGCCACCACGACAAATGTTACAACACTATAAAATGACGCTCCTATGACAAATGTCGCACTCACGACGAATGTCGCCCCCTCGACAAATGTCGCATCCACGACAAATGTTGCCCCCTCGACAAATGTCGCACCCACGACAAATGTTGCCCCCTCGACAAATGTCGCACCCACGACGAATGTCGCCCCCTCGACAAATGTCGCACCCATGACGAATGTCACCGCCTCGACAAATGTCGCCCCCACGACGAATGTAGCACCCACGACAAATGTCGCCCCCTCGATGAATATCGCACCCACGACGAATGTCGCCCCCTCGACAAATGTCGCACCCACGACGAATGTTGCCCGCACGGGGTCCCCCGTGCACGACTGCTTGTATATATATATATAAATATATATTTATTGCATATAAAGGTAGGTTTAATATTATAATTATATAGATATTCATAATATATATGTTTATATGAGAAAAGCCAAGAGGAGGAGGGGGGGGGGGGGGGGGGCAACTCGGGAAAAAGGAAAAGAAGAAAAAAGCTAACCCTAGAAGAAGAGGCCAGCCGCATTAGCCCCCGCCCCATTTTTTTCTCTCCCGATCTCCCGCTAACACTCGTTCTCCCCGTGTGAAATCGGAAGGAGCCGATCCGGAGCCTTCTCCCCCTCTCCCGTCTCCGCCTGCAGCAAGATCGGCCGGGAGCTCCTCTCTCGGCGCCTCCTGCAGCAAGATCGGCCGGGAGCTCCTCTCCCGGCGTAGCCTGCAGCAAGATCGGCTGGGAGCTCCCCTCCCGGTGCCGTCTGCAGCAAGATCGGCCGGGAGCTCCTCTCCCGGCGCCGCCTGCAGCAAGATCGTCCGAGAGCTCCTCTCCCGACGCCGCCTGCTGCAAGATCGGCCGGGAGCTCCTCTCCCGACGCTGCCTGCAACAAGATCGGCCGGGAGCTCCTCTCCCGGCACCGGCTAGAGCAAGATCGGCCACCGACGCCGCCTAGAGCAAGATCCGTCTGGAGCAGAGGCTGGCCGAGCCCTAGCTCTCCTTCACCGCCACAGTCGCCTGGAGCAAGGTCGGCTAAGAGCTCCTCTCCCGGCACCGCCTTCAGTAAGAATAGCCAGGAGCTCCTCTCCCGACACCGTCGTCAAAATACGCGTCAAGGCTAACGAAGTTCCTTCTTGGGCAGGTGAAGACCTCAATTAACATATTTGCATGGAAGCCCCTCTCCACTAACGGTTGGGAGAAGGGTGCTCTCCGACGAGTCGATGTGTACATCCCTGCAATTAATTGCATTTAGTATCCGAAAGCGTTAGTACGGATTTAGGCATGCCGTGTGAAGCCCATGCGGACGTGTGAGCCGGATTGGTGATGTTCTGGGTTTCCGAGAGAAGACTCCGATGAAGTTGTATATTATCTATTTGCAGGGAATAAACACCATAGCCCCGAAAAAGAGGTGGGTGCAATATTATTGGGTGGCTTTTAGTCGACTGATGTTTAGCTTGTCGCCGCTTGTCGAGACGTCGGCGTTCAGGTGTTGCAGTATCAAGCGGGAAGTGGCGGGCTTAAGCCCAAGTTTGTGCCAGCCCTAGAAGGCCTAATTTGCTTATGTTGCTGGCCTGCGTGCCGAAGTATGAAATTTATATTCCTGTAAATTAAAATGCATGTGCTGCCGTATGTATGTTATTTATCTTTTTGTCTTAGGCGAGCGGTATTCTCGTGAACCGCTCGCCCCGTGGGGATCTCGAGATAAAGTTGCTGGGAAGCCCTCGAGGGTTTGATAGTCTTTCAGAACAACGAAGTTACGTCGTTGGCGGCCCAATTGGGGTTGCGTAAGGTAGAGCTGTTCGGCGAGGTTACGCCATCGGTAGGGCGGGTGAGTAGCATTTTGCATAGACCCAAGGAGACACATCTGGATCGGAGTGAGTTGGTCTTGAGATCCTCCTTAGATATACCGGTCGGCCAAGAGTGCCCTCCGAAGGTGTCTTAGCTCAGTTTTTGACTTGAGAGGGGAAGAGTTTATTAGTCTTCCGGGTATGCGGTGGGACCTCCACGCTGACACCTTGAGTCTGTCCCTTGTGTTCCTAGTCTCGTACCTAGATCGTTCACTTGAGGGTAGTAGGTGCGCAGTCACCCCTCTTTTGGGACCCCGAACTCCACAGAGGTCAATTTTTGGCTTCAACACTTTTGGTGCGGTGAGCGTGGAGACTGACCAGCACGGAAGAACTCAGGTGAACGTCATGGATTTAGAAGAGGAACCAAGTGACAGCCAGGGTCATGCGCAGATGCTTTGTAGGTAAGGTCCTCATACTTGGAGTCGTCCCATCCTATAGTTATTGTTGGAATCCCATAGCATTTGGAGTAGGATTTGCACCCGTTTGAAGAAATGAACTATTCATCTAATTATGCCGCGCCTTAACTCGGGATCTCTTGCATTTGATGAATATTTCTCAAACCATGAACCATCTTGAAACCAAGTTTAACATACAGATTTGCGTTGTTAATATTCTGTTAAAGTTGTACTTTTAGGAAAGTTAGAAAGTAGCGAAAAGAAGCGAAAAGTAGAGAACAAGCGAATAAACTTTTGAATAATTGAAATTTTATTATCCAAAAAAGATATCATTTATAAAGGTATGACCTCCCTTATATAGAATGGAGGAGATAAGAAAGAGAGTATACAAACAATGTGAGACTAAACATTTACAGTACTGAGCGGCTAGAATAATGGAGACCGCACAGGCCGCGCGGTTAGACAGATAGGTTAACCGCTCGGCAACTCCAGCAGGATAGAACAGGCCGCAGAGGTAGACCGATAGACCGCCCGGTCAACAAACCGCTGGATCAGACCGCTAAGCCGCTCGGTCAACAAACCGCTGGATCAGACCGCTAAGCCGCCCGGTCTAATACTTCAACACTCCCCCTCAAGCTGGAGCATAGATATCAATCATGCCCAGCTTGTCACAAATGCGGAAGAAGGAAGTAGAAACCGGCTTGGTGAAGATATCTGCCAACTCCTTGTCAGAGGTGACAAAAGGAGTACAAATCTGTTTCTTCAAAATCTCTTCCCGAATGAAGTGACAGTCAACCTCTATATGCTTTGTTCTCTCATGGAAGACCGGATTTCTGGATATGTGTATAGCGGCCTTGTTGTCACAGAACATAGGGAGAGGACAGTCATATACCTCGCCCAGGTCAAGCATGAGAGCCCGCAACCACTTTAACTCACACGTGGTTGACGCCATACTCCGGTATTCTGCTTCGGCACTGGATCTGGAAACAACAGACTGTTTCTTGCTCTTCCAACTCACGAGATTACCTCCAACAAAGGTACAAAAACCTGACGTGGATTTACGATCGCCTTTGTCATCCGCGTAACTTGAATCTGAGTAGGCCTCAACCCTCAGATGGCCATTCTTCTGAAAGAGTAACCCTCTGCCCGATGCTGCTTTGATATACTCTAAAATCTTCAGGGCGGACTGAAGATGGCACTCCCTGGGAGCTTGCATAAACTGACTGACCTTGCCTACAGCGTAGGCGATGTCGGGTCTAGTCACCGTGAGATAGATGAGTTTGCCTACCAAACGTCTGTACCGTGTGACATCAGATAGAAGAGGCGAATCATCCGTCCACGTTTTGTCTTCTCCAACAGCCATGGGAAAACGAGCTGGTTTGGCACCTGTCAATCCTGCTTCTCGTAGAAGATCAAGGGCATACTTCCGTTGAGAGAGAACCAAAGAGTCAAGTTTCCGAGAGATTTCTATCCCCAAAAAGTATTTTGGGGAGCCCATATCCTTCGTGACCAAGTGCTGACGGAGGTGCTTCTTCGTCAAGTCCACCCCATCTCGGTCATCGCCAGTAAGGAGAATATCATCCACATATACGGCCAAAACCACCAGTCCCGAGGCCGTTTTGCGAATGAATAAGGAGTGATCGGCCGAACTCCTTTGAAAGCCGATGGTAGCCACAATACCACTGAATTTGTCGAACCATGCCCGAGGGCTCTGCTTTAGGCCATAAATGGCCTTCTTCAAATGACAGACACGTGTCTCCCCCTGAGCAACATACCCAGGAGGTTGCTCCATATAGACGTCCTCCTGAAGATCGCCATAGAGAAAGACATTCTTCACATCAAGCTGGGAAATAGCCCAAGCCCGGTTAACAGCCACAGAAAAGAGAACCCGGATGATGCTGAGGCGAGCAACCGGAGAGAAGGTATCAAAGTAATCAACGCCATAAGTCTGAGTAAAGCCCTTGGCCACCAGCCGGGCTTTGTAGCGATCCACAGTGCCGTCGGGGCGAAACTTCACAACGAAGACCCAGCGACAGCCAACCACATCAGTGCCCACGGGAGGAGGAACCAGGGTCCAGGTACCCCGTTCAGTAAGAGTAGCCATCTCCTCATCCATGGCAGACTTCCAATGAGGGAGAGCGAGAGCCTCCTGGTAGGTACGGGGAGTAGAAGTAGCAGAGATAGCCAAGGCAAAACACCTGCGAGAAGGAGAAAGCTGATCATAGGAAACAACAGCCGTGAGCGGGTGTTGAGTACACGCCCGCACCCCTTTGCGAAGGGCAATGGGAACATCCAGGTCAACGGGAGCGTCGGCGACGGGAGCGTCAGCGACCGGAGCGTCCGTGGCGGAGAAGGCTGGCCCGGGACTAGAGAGAGACGGCAACGGAGAGGAGGGTGGAGGGGTGGGTGGGGAGACGGACTGGGAAGGAGTGGGTGGAGGAGGAGACGAAGGTGGGAAAACGTGGAGAGGTGTGGAAGGAACGGAGATATCAGAAGGAAGAGAAGGAAGAGAAGAGGAAGGAGAGAAATAGGAAGCATTTTCGAAAAAAGTCACATCTGCGGAGACAAACTGCTTGCGGAGAAGGGGGTCAAAGCAGCAATAGCCTTTTTGAGTGGTAGAGTACCCCAAAAAGACACACTTGGTGGAACGGGGGGAAAGCTTGTTGCGGGTAGAGGATGGAGTGTGAACAAAGGCCGTACAGCCAAAGACACGGAGAGGAAGAGGAAAAGGTTCCTGGTGGGGGTAGAGAAGGGAGAAGGGAGTCTGGCCGTGGAGAACCGCGGAGGGAAGGCGATTGATGAGATAGCAGGCGAGGAGCACAGCGTAGCCCCAGTAGGAGCGAGGGACGTGCATCTGCGTCATGAGAGTACGCGCAACATCAAGCAGGTGACGGTTCTTACGCTCCGCCACCCCATTCTGCTGGGAGGTGTAAACACAAGTCGTTTGATGAAGGAGACCATGTTTGTGAAAGAACGCGGAGAACTCATGAGTCAGATACTCCTTGGCATTATTAGAACGTAAGACTTTAATAGAAATAGCAAATTGAGTCTTAATCATAAAGTAAAATGATTGCCAAACAGAAAATAGTTCAGAGCGATCTTTTAATAGATACACCCAGGTACATCGAGTAAAATCATCGATAAAAGTGACAAAATAGGAACTGCCCCGACCAACTGTGAGGGTAGGAGCAGGACCCCATACATCAGAATGAATAAGATCAAAAATGCGAGAGGAGCCACGGCCTTGCTTCGGTGGGAAGGAGGAGCGATGATGTTTGCCAAGCTGACACGCATCACAGTTGAGCGGAGAACTGGTAGGAGGTAAGTGGGGCAGAAGCTGACGAATAAGCCGAGGAGGAGGATGTCCAAGACGAAGATGCCACTGAAGGAGATCGGTGGAGGAGGAGTAGACAGAGAGAGCGGAAACATCGTCGAGGAAGTAGAGGCCGCCGCTCTCAGTCCCAGTAGCAATCGTCCGCTGGGTTCTCGGGTCCTGAAAAGAACAAGTAGTGGGAGTGAATAAGACGGAACACTGAAGTTGCCGGCATAAAGTAGTAACTGATAACAAATTGCACGGGAACTTCGGGACATAGAGGGTATCCTCCAAGCAAAGCGATGGAGTGAGTTGAACCATGCCCGTCCCATGAACCGGGGACGGGGAACCATCCGCCACACGAACTGGGGGTAAGCGGTCATGGGTCTCAAGACGGGAGAAGCAATGAGGGTTGCCCGTCATATGATTGGTGGCACCGGAGTCAATCAGCCATTTACCTTGGGTAACGACGTGGGCACTACCTGACGTCGTGGCCACAGAGGCAGACGGCCTAGAAGAGGCGGAGGCCGAAGAAGGAGCATCACCGGAAGGGCGAAGATGAGGATGTTTCTGCCAGCAGCGGTCAACAGTATGGCCAGTACGACCACAGTGAGAGCAGAGGAACCGGGAGGAACCCCGTCCGCCAGAGGAGCCACGGCCACTAGGGCCCCCCCTCTGAGCTTGGTGAGCAAAGGAGTCCTGGGAAGGGGGGAGGCCAACAGAGGCCGCTGGAGGAGCGAAGTAACAGCGGCAATGCGAGCCGCAGTGGCATCCAAAGTAGGAGATTCCGCCTCACCCAAGATCTGTTGGCGGATCATATCATAAGAGTCGGGAAGACGAAGAAGATAACAAACAACCAGGAGTTCCTGGAAGTGTTTGTGCTGGTCGGCCAAGTCCGCGGAGAAGGGGCGATTCTGGAGGATTTCAGCACCAAGAGCCTGAACCTGCTGATAAGCCGCAGCCGGTGACATGGAAGGGCGGGCGAAGAGGTCCGCATAGAGAGTATAAATGCGGGACGTCTGACCCCCCTTAGAATAGAGAGCAGCGAGGTGAAGCCAGGCGGCCTTGACCGTCTCATCATGGCGAATGACGGGAAGACACTCATCAGAAAGGCTGTTGGCCAGCCAGGTGCGAACAAGAGCATCACTCGCATCCCAGTCATCAAACTCAGGAGAGGTGCGAGGAGGAGGATCATCGGTGAGGTGATGACGCTTGCGTTGAGAACGAAGGAGAAAGGTGAAAGAAACGCTCCAATCGGGATAGTTGGAGCCAACAAGCTTGGAAAGGGTGCCAAGGTTGCCCGAAGGAGGAGGAGGAGAAGGAGCTGCAGGAGTAGTGGTGAGACCAGAGGTAGTCATAGAACCCGGCAAGCAGAAGAAGCCGCGCGAACAGTAGCGGTTAGAAAACAGAAGAAGCCGCGCGAACAGTAGCGGCTAGAAAGAGGCAACGGCACAGCGGGGAAGAGGTCGCGCGGACTGAAAAGGCCGAGCGAACAGAAGAGAGGAGAAGATCAGGTGACCGCGACCAAGATGCGGGTAAGAAAGGTACAACCCGCACGGTCAGGCAGATCACAGCAGCTGCTAGAAAGCGGTCAAAGGCACAGCGGGGAAGAGGTCGCGCGGACTGAAAAGGCCGAGCGAACAGAAGAGAGGAGAAGAGCAGGTGACCGCGACCAAGATGCGGGTGAGAAAGGAACAACCCGCACGGTCAGGCAGATCACAGCAGCAAACCGCGAGTAGAGAGACAAGACACGCGGACAGAGACAGACCGCAACGACTAGGAAGTCGGAGCGGCAGGAAAGAACAAGGAGCGCGGCGACAAGAAAACAGGTCGCTGCGACAAAGAGCAGTAGGAGAAGAGAACCAAGAAGAAGCAAGCCGCGCGAACAGGGCAGCGGTCAGAAACAAGCCGCGCGGATAGAAACAAGCCGCGCGGACAGAAGAGAAGGCAAGCCGTGAATAAGTCGCAGAACGCGGAAAACAAGCCGCGAACAACAGAGAACGCACAGAATCAGGAGGAAATGACCGTGTCCTCAGATACCAAGTTAGAAAGTAGCGAAAAGAAGCGAAAAGTAGAGAACAAGCGAATAAACTTTTGAATAATTGAAATTTTATTATCCAAAAAAGATATCATTTACAAAGGTATGACCTCCCTTATATAGAATGGAGGAGATAAGAAAGAGAGTATACAAACAATGTGGGACTAAACATTTACAATACTGAGCGGCTAGAATAATGGAGACCGCACAGGCCGCGCGGTTAGACATATAGGTTAACCGCTCGGCAACTCCAGCAGGATAGAACAGGCCGCAGAGGTAGACCGATAGACCGCCCGGTCAACAAACCGCTGGATCAGACCGCTAAGCCGCTCGGTCAACAAACCGCTGGATCAGACCGCTAAGCCGCCCGGTCTAATACTTCAACAAGGAATTTTGTTGAAGGATTTATATTGTTTTTGATGTAAGAAATAATACCCAATTATGCCACACTTAACTTATGATGTTTGAATAAATTGAATGATTCTTAAACTATGATGGATATAATTATAAAATTTGGAACATAGTCCCTATATGATCATATTGATCTCCCCGCTGTTTTATGGAATTTTGTAAGTACTAAACCCATGGTTAGTACCATGTACTTTATCCTGGAATATCTATAGTAGCCCTATTAACAGCGAAACCAAGAGGACATATAATTTTGGGTTAAATTATGTTTTTCTACTTTGATAACTTTAGCTATATGATGAACTTTTGGGTTAAAGTTATACTCCATTGAACTATGTAAATGTAATCCGACTGTAGCTAAATCAAAAATCTTCCTGAATGGTAAAGCTAGCTTAGTTTCTATGATACCAGTGAGCATATTAGAAGATACAAAATTATTTATTAAGCTCTGCTTATTATGCATATTACTGTGAGATAAACCATATCTTAAACCGATATGAGGAATTAAAGATAAATGATATTTAATAAGATAATGATAATTTAATAATCCTTCAAAAGCGTAACTACTAACACGATATTTTCCAATCAAAGTATGTTTAGTTTTATTAGATAAGTACGAAATATTAGTGGTGAAGATTTAGTTAAATGTGATTTTGAGCAGATGACGCAGTTGTTAAAGGAATAAATTACTCCCGAACAATTAAAAGAATCTTTAACAAAGAATGAAGTTAATCCAATCCCAGAAGCAAGACAATTAATAACTGTAACAGATGATCCTAAAAATGCAAGACCGAGAACCATTATTCATATAAATATCGATCTTCCGGCATTACATAAAACAATAGAACAAGGAAATATAGAAGTAGAAGACTCCTTGTTTAAGAAATTAGCAGACGAAAGAATTTCTCTTGCTGATATACGATATCAAACTTGCAATGCTTTGGGATCAAATTGGAGTGCTTTAGGATCAGATTTGGAATACTTCAGATAGTGTAAGTTCATTATTCGGCATAACGTATTCAAAGTGTTGGTTATAATTTTTATACATTCCAAATGTGTTCTTCATTTATAAAAGGAAAATGTTTGGTTTTTTCCTCTTGGAAATAAATTCGACAACATTTGGTACAAGGTGATCGTATCGCAGGAACAAAGGCTGTTTATATAGATGACACCACTAAGGTTGGAGGTTGTTTGGAGAGGAGACCCCGAGTAGACCCGCTGACCAGACTCTCATCAAGCTGGCAAGGCTGTAGGCTCACTCGGTGGTTGGAGGTTGTCCGGAGAGGAGACCCCGAGCAGACCCGCTGACCAGGCTCTCATCAAGCTGGCAGGGCTGTAGGCTCAATCGGTGGTTGGAGGTTGTTTGGAGAGGAGACCCCGAGCAGACCCGCTGACCAGACTCTCATCATGCTGGCAGGGCTGTAGGCTCACTCGGTGGTTGGAGGTTGTTTGGAGAGGAGACCCCGAGCAGACCCGCTGACCAGGCTCTCATCAAGCTGGCAGAGTTGTAGGCTCACTCGGTGGTTGGAGGTTGTTGGCAGAGGAGACCCCGAGCAAACCCGCTGACCAGGATCTCATCAAGCTGGCAGGGCTGTAAGCTCACTCGGTGGTTGGAGGTTGTTTGGAGAGGAGACCCCGAGCTGACCCGCTGACCAGGCTCTCATCAAGCTGGCAGGGCTGTAGGCTCACTCGGTGGTTGAATGTTGTTCGGAGAGGAGACCTCGAGCAGACCCGCTGACCAGGCTCTCATCAAGCTGCCAGGGCTGTAGGCTCACTCGGTGGTTGGAGGTTGTTCGGAGAGGATACCTTGAGCAGACCTGCTGACCAGACTCTCATCAAGCTGCTAGAGCTGTAGGCTCACTCGGTGGTTGGAGGTTGTTTGGAGAGGAGACCCCGAGCAGACCCGCTGACCAGACTCTCATCAAGCTAGCAAGGCTGTAGGCTCACTCGGTGGTTGGATGTTGTTTGGAGAGGAGACCCCGAGCAGACCCGCTGACCAGACTCTCATCAAGCTGGCAGGGATGTAGGCTCACTCGGTGGTTGGAGGTTGTTTGGAGAGGAGACCCCGAGCAGACCCACTGACCAGGCTCTCATCAAGCTGCCAGGGCTGTAGGCTCACTCGGTGATTGGAGGTTGTTTGGAGAGGAGAACCCGAGCAGTCCCGCTGACCATGCTCTCATCAAGCTGACAGGACTATAGACTCG
This sequence comes from Platanthera guangdongensis, assembly GCA_039583875.1. NCBI lineage: Eukaryota > Viridiplantae > Streptophyta > Magnoliopsida > Asparagales > Orchidaceae > Platanthera > Platanthera guangdongensis. Next base: position 217,441,796 of record CM077151.1, read on the forward strand.
CTCGGTGGTTAGAGGTTGTTCGGAGAGGAGACCCCGAGCAGACCCGCTGGCCATGCTCTCATCAAGCTGGAAGGGCTGTAGGCTCACTCGGTGGTTAGAGGTTGTTTGGAGAGGAGACCCCGAGCAGACCCGCTGACCAGGCTCTCATCAAGCTGACAGGGCTGTAGGCTCACTCGGTGGTTGGAGGTTGTTCGGAGAGGAGACCCCGAGCAGACCCGCTGACCAGGCTCTCATCAGGCTAGCAGGGCTGTAGGCTCACTCGTTGGTTGGAGGTTGTTTGGAGAGGAGACCCCGAGCAGACCCGCTGACCAGGCTCTCATCAAGCTGGCAGGGCTGTAGGCTCACTCGTTGGTTGGAGGTTGTTTGGAGAGAGACCCCGACAGACCCGCTGACCAGACTCTCATCAAGCTGGCAGAGCTGTAGGCTCACTCGGTGGTTGGAGGTTGTTCGGAGAGGAGACCACGAGCAGACTTGTTGACCAGACTCTCATCAAGCTGGCAGGGCTGTAGGCTCACTCGGTGGTTGGAGGTTGTTTGGAGAGGAGACCCCGAGCAGACCCGCTGACCAGGCTCTCATCAAGCTGACAGGGCTGTAGGCTCACTCAGTGGTTGGAGGTTGTTTGGAGGAGACCCCGAGCAGACCCGCTGATCAGGCTCTCATCAAGCTGACAGGGCTGTAGGCTCACTCGGTGGTTGGAGGTTGTTTGGAGAGGAGACCCCGAGCAGACCCGCTGACCAGACTCTCATCAAGTTGGCAGGGCTGTAGGCTCACTCGGTGGTTCGAGGTTGTTTGGAGAGGAGACCCCGAGCAGACCCGCTGACCAGGCTCTCATCAAGCTGACAGGGCTGTAGGCTCACTCGGTGGTTGGAGGTTGTTTGAAGAGGAGACCGCGAGCAGACCCGCTGACCAGACTCTCATCAAGCTGGCAGGGCTGTAGGCTCACTCGGTGGTTGAAGATTGTTTGAAGAGGAGACTGCGAGCAGACCCGCTGACCAGACTCTCATCAAGCTGACAGAGCTGTAGGCTCACTCGGTGGTTGGAGGTTGTTTGGAGAGGAGACCCCTTGCAGACCCGCTATTCAGGCTCTCATTAGCTGGGTAGGGCTGTAGGCACACCTGGGGGGCAAGGGAAAGAGTTTGAAAAGGGTCTGGAATAAACATATATCTATAATAAATGAAAGTTTTTATATATTAAAATATAAATATATATACTTATAGAAAAACTGGAAAATGCGCAATGCTTCTTCAAAATGCGGATAATCATGGTTTAGGCCATAATTGAGATCAATAGTTTCATTTTGATGAACAGAACAGAGTAGTATTAATACTCTACTTAATTCATGCCTTAATAAAATTATAAGATTATTTGGAAAATCTACCAAATCAAAAATATCATCTTTCATAACATAGAAAGATACGCTGTTTGTACTTTTTCCGTTCTTAGTTTCAGGTGGTATCACATATTCCTGTCATGTTCTGAATCTCATTATTGTATTAATATAATTGTGAACACGCATAGACCAATCTTTATCTGCTCTAGTTTCTTCAAGTTGAGACTCGGCTATAACATAAAGTGTTTTTGAGGTAATAAGGAAATGATGCTTGTGAAGTATTCTACTTCCGTTAGATTTAATTTCTTGAATTTCAAAACATGTTTTGTCATTAACTGTGACATTCAATGATAACTTGATAAGTTAGTTTGATTTTGTCATAAAGCGTTCAATATCGACAGAAATTCTTGTACTTAAATTCACTCTCACTATGATATTCTTATTATTAACCTGTAGCAATGATATTCGAGAAGTGCATAGCAAAGCATCTATAACCATAGAAGCATCTTCTAATATTGTTTGTATTTTATTTCTCACACCTGAAGCTCCTTTAGGTTCTATTGATCTACTGTAACAATCACTATGAAATTTTCTCATATCATCTGTACAAGCTGATAATGCTTTAGATATGTAATCATTATAAGAAACATTCATGTTTTCAAATACTTTTATAAATTCAGAAACATATGAACTATTTGGATTATATTTCAAACATGCTCTATCAGAATTTACCCATAGATCAGATAATCGTATAAAGAAAGAGTCTGTGCCACTATTAGTTTCAAATTTGCATGTTTTTAGTAATCTTAAATTAATTATGAATTTCGGTGCTGAACTATCTGATGATTTCAAAGCTATACTGCTATCATATAATATCCATTCAGTCATATGATGTCTGCGTTCAAATTGAGATAAGCGTTTATCAGTTCTACTCATTAAAACTATGCCTATTGCATTTGGAACCTTTAGTACAAAGATTTCACCTTCTGCTAAATGTCTAAAATTAGATCTTTCAAAATCAGTCATATTGACTTCAATTGCAGGTGGTAATGATGTTTCAGATAAGAAACCTGAATAACACATTATACCATGTTATATTTTGTCTTTCACACGTTCTGTTTCGCTCCCTTTATCTCCAAGTGAGGAATTTTCTCAAACTTTGTTTTGAGGTCGGCTCCCGCTCGCCGAATACTCGGGGTTGGACATTTCTTTCCGAGCGTGGAACTCGCTCGAAAAGAGCTGGGATTGTGTACAACCCCGTATCCAGCCAAGTGGGTTCCTCCCCAGATAGCGGGCTCGGGGCATGCTCTGAGCGATGAGTGCTCGCACATGCTTGTGGAGATTTTATATGTAAATGGCTTTAAGTGGTTTGTGCCTAAATATATATATAAATTTATATTTATTGCATATAAAGATAGGTTTAATATTATAATTATATAGATATTCATGATATATATGTTTATATGAGAAAAGGCAAGAGGAGGAGGGGGGCAACCCGGGAAAAAGGAAAAGAAGAAAAAGCTAACCCTAGAAAAGAGGCCAACCGCATTAGCCCCCGCCCCATTTTTTTCTCTCCCGATCTCCCGCTGGCTGTCGTTCTCCCCGGGTGAAATCGGAAGGAGCCGATCTGGAGCCTTCTCCCCCTCTCCCGTCGCCGCCTGCAGCAAGATCGGTCTGGAGCTCCTCTCACGGCGCCGCCTGCAGCAAGATCGGCCGGGAGCTCCTCTCCCGGCGCCGCCTGCAGCAAGATCGGCCGGGAGCTCCTCTCCCGGCGCCGCCTGCAGCAAGATCGGCCGGGAGCTCCTCTCCCTGCACCGGCTAGAGCAAGATCGGCCACCGGCGCCGCCTAGAGCAAGATCCGTCTGGAGCAGAGGCTGGCCGAGCCCTAGCTCTCCTTCACCGCTGCAGTCGCCTGGAGCAAGGTCGGCTAGGAGCTCCTCTCCCGGCACCGCTTTCAGTAAGAATAGCCAGGAGCTCCTCTCCCTACACCGTCGTCAAAATACGCGTCAAGTGTAACGAAGTTCCTTCATGGGTACGTGAATTCCTCAATTAACATATTTGCATGGAAGCCCCTCTCCACTAACGGGTGGGGGAAGGGTGCTCTCCGACGGGTCGATGTGTACATCCCCGCAATTAATTACATTTAGTATCCGGAAGCGTGAGTACGAATTTATACATGCTGTGTGAAGCCCATCCGGACGTGTGAGCCGGATTGATAATGTTCTGGGGTTCCCGGAGAAGACTCCGAGGAAGTTGTATATTATCTATTTGCAGGGAATAAACACCATAGCCCCGAAAAAGGGGTGGGTGCAATATTTTTGGGTCGCTTTTAGTCGACTGATGTTTAGCTTGCCGCCGCTTGTCGAGACGTCGGCATTCAGGTGTTGCAGTATCAAGCGGGAAGTGGCGGGCTTAAGCCCAAGTTTGTGACAGCCCTAGAAGGCCTAATTTGCTTATGTTGCCGGTCTGCGTGCTGAAGTATGGACTTTATATTCCTGTAAATTAAAATGCATGTGCTGTCGTATTTATGTTATTTATCTTTTTGTCTTAGGCGAGCGGTATTCTCGTGAACCGCTCGCCCCGTGGGGATCTCGAGATAAAGTTGCTGGGAAGCCCTCGAGGGTTTGATAGTATTTCAGAACAACGAAGTTACGTCATTGGCGACCCAATTGGGGTTGCGTAAGGTAGAGCTGTTCGGTGAGGTTATGCCATCGGTAGGGTGGGTGAGTAGCATTTTACATAGACTCAAGGAGACACATCTGGATAGGAGAGAGTTGGTCTTGAGATCCTCCTTAGATGTACCGGTCGGCCAAGAGTGCCCTCCGAAGGTGTCTTAGCTCAGTCTTTGGCTTGGGAGGGGCAGAGTTTGTTAGTCTTACGGGTTTGCGGTGGGACCTCCACGCTGAGACCTTGAGTCTGTCCCTTGTGTTCCTAGTCTCGTACCTATATCGTTCGCTTGAGGGTAATAGGTGCGCGGTCAACACTCTTTTGGGACCCCGAACTCCACAGAAGTCAATTTTTGGCTTCAACAATGACACCTGCTGAAAGATGACATGTCAATCAGGTTATTAGAATAGCTGGATTGCTTCAGCTATTGTTGATATAAGTCAACACATTCCTATGAGAATAACAGTGCAAAGAAAGACTTCACATCAAAATAAGAGGATAATATCAAGTGGTTTTAAAGACCAACAGCTGCAGGAGAAGAGAAAGCTGGCTGCTGCAACAATGGTATCATCAATAATCAGCTAGGGTACTGATGAGAATCCTGCTACAAGAAGTGATCGTGGTGCAAGGGAGCTGCTGTGATCAACTGATGAGAATCCTGCTACAGCTCCAGAACCATAACCTCCAGATAAGTAGAACTTCTTCATATTGATATTCTACTAGTGTAATCTAAGTTGCTAGGAATCCTGTCTGTCATAGCAGGACTATGTATATGTAGATTAAGTATTAATAAGTTTGGGAGCATAAGGAAGAACTCAATCCTGAGTTTGTCCTGACTGACAAGTGGCTGTCATGTTTACCATGCCACTAGATGAAGTCAAGTTCAACACCCTCTTTGTTGAGTTGGGTATGTGGAACTTAAGATAGCTTCAACAGCTCCAAAATCTAGTTTATGTTGCAGGATTTATTTATTTTTGCAGGTAGATAAGTCTTTGAGTTGACATCAAGACTATAAAGACTATCATGTGGTGTTCAAACTGACATAGACTAGAATGTCTACCAGGAATCTGACCAAGGATGCCTCAGTTGAGGGGGAGCAAGCAGCTGCTGCAGTAAATCAGCTGTCATAACTGCTGATCAGTTTGTCTTAAGGACAATGCACAGAGCAAGGAGAAGATTATGAGAAGAGAAACAATTAGCAGCTAGCTCAAGTGGATCTATGGTTCACTCAAGTGCCAAAGGGCTGTAATGATGTGGTGTATCAATGATATCACCACAAGTGGATGCTGATTCTGTAGATAAAACATTAGTAAGTGGAACTATGTGTGCAACAAGTTCAAGTGATGCAATGTTGTGTTATTTTAATGTATCAACACAAAATGTATGACTCCTAATCTAGTAGATTGATCACTAGGATAATTTCGTTAGTATTATCAACATAGGAATTTGAATAAGATCAAGAGATAAACTCTCCCATGATCCTTTCTCCTCCCTCAATAGATATACCTATTGAAGAAGACAGAAAAGGGGAGATGTGTAACAATACATAAGAGGGAGATATAGAATCATTACTTGACATAGAAGCATTACTTGACATAGAAGCATTACTTGACATGACTAGGTCATGTTGAGTCAGTGCATATTACTTGAATCTTTTCAAGTAGTATGAGAAATGCAATAACTGACTACAGGTTAAGCCATAACTGTTTCAGTGCATATTTTGAGGTAAGTGCTTCTAGTGCTGCTCCATTTAAATATTAAATGTAGAAAGGAGAGTGCATATTATTTGAACAATTGCTCAAGTAGTATGATGATGCATTGACTTAACTTATTGAGTCAATACAATTTAATGGCGCACATTGAATTAATATATCATAAGCTAGCAGTTGTTAGCAGATTATAATCTACAGCTGCATGAATTTATTCTGCCTATTATGTTAATGCCTCTTAGTATTGCTGGGTGTTCTGCCTTCTTCAAATAGGGGAGATTGTTGGGTCCATTTCATACAATGTTCCTTAGATTGGATTTGAAGAGGCATCTCCATCAACACTAAGAGCATAGTTGCATTTGGTGTTGTTTAAGCTCATCTTGTGCAGGATGTTGCATGGAACAAGTCTAGACAGATCGTCTAAGTGATGTGATAGGTGGTCATAAGGCAGAAAGATGGACACCAAGAGAAGATGCTGGAAAGGCAAGAATTTGCTTAAGTCAACAGGCGTTGAGTGAGGTAAGCTCATTCAACGCCAGAAGTCAAGGAGCAGTTGACATTGCAACTAAGTCTACAGGCGTTGAGTGAAACAAGCTCACTCAACGGCAGAGGTAAGAAAGAATGTTGGCAAGCCAGAAATATGGCTAAGTAGTTTGACGTTGAGTGATGACGACACACTCAACGCCATACAACAAAAAGGCTGTAAGTTGAACTTAGTTCAGAATTCGTCGAACTAAGTTCAGAGTTCGTCGAGCTGAACTCACCATTCGTCGAACTAATATCAGAATTTGAGATTCTGAGTTCGTCGAGCCCAGTTCAGAATTCATCGAACTGAGTTCAGAGTTCGCCGAGCTCAGTTCACCATTCGTCGAGCTAATATCAGAGTTTGAGATTCTGAGTTCGTCGAACTCAGTTCAGAATTAATCGAACTGAGTTCAGAGTTCGTCGAGCTCAGTTCACCATTCGTTGAACTCAATTCCGAGTAAGGCAGACTTGAGTCAGTCAATGCCTAAAGTTAAGAGGAAGATTTTGTCTAAGGCATAACCGCTGAGACAAGTGTTGTCTCAGCATAACTACTGAGACAAGTGTTAGTCTCAACATAACCGCTGAGATAAGTGTTTGTCTCAGCAGAGAATAAGAAAGCGTTGAGACAGTTAAGCCAGTGTTTTTTAAACACAAAAAATTGGCTAAGGCAAAAAATATTAAGTGAGACGTGCTCACTCAATGCTCTCAACGCCTAAGATACTGCAGAAGCAGAAATATGACAAAGGGAAAAAGCGTTGAGTTAGACATGCTCACTCAACGCTCTCAACGCCTAAGATACTACAGAGGCAGAAATATGACTAAGGCAGAAAGCGTTGAGTGAGCAAGAAAGCGTTGAGTGAAGCATGCTCACTCAACGCTCTCAACGTCTAAGATACTGCAGAGACAGAAATATGGCTTAGGCAGAAAGCGTTGAGTGAGACATGCTAACTCAACGCTCTCAACGCCTAAGATGCTGTAGAGGCAGAAAATTGGTTAAGGCAAAAAACGTTGAGTGAGACATGCTCACTCAACGCTCTCAACGCTAGAGAAGTAGGAAGATTGTGTCTAAGGAAAATGACGTTGAGTGAGAGTTGCTCACTCGCTTTCAACGCCTAGATAGACAAAAATCTGTCTAAGTGTTTTGGCGTTGAGTGGTGATTACTCACTCAACGCCTATGCTAATATTGCTTGATTTTTGGCTAAGTCCACAGCTGATGACTTCAGCAAGTCAACAAGTCAACACATTTCAAATTAGTGGCGGGAATGGATACAGTACGCGACAAATGTTGCCACAGACCTACTGTTCGACAGTTGGCTGTAAAGCAAAGTTGCTGCTGGACATTAAATGTATGGGGCCCACCGCTCAAGATTGCTGCTGGCTATTAAATGTGCGGGGCCCACTGCTCAAGAGCCATTGGGTCAAAATCAATAAAAGGAAAAATGCGTACTGAAGAAGAATCCCTTCGAGAAAAAGTAATCAGACAGTTCTTCTTCTCCGCCATTGTTGTGGAGCTAAAGAACAAAAATCTCAAGTCAGCAAGACGAAGAGAAAGTTAGCTGTTGATATCAACATCTTCAACAACAAGATAGTTAGGGTGATCTTCATCTGCACCAGCAAGCAAGTCCAGAATATTTCTCTGAGAAAAGAGGAAGCAGCCAAGGGCCGACCCTTGCTGCAAGTTTTTCACAGTTCCAGCTGTACAAACATCCTGAAGATTTTAATCTGGAAGCTGTGAAGAGAAGAACCTTGAAGAAGCAGAGATCTGAAAGAAGACTCAGGGGACTTTTCCTCAGGAGTCAAAGTTTGGGCTGAATCACCTCAGCACTGGAAAGGAAGAAAAGACTGAGCTATCTTAGTCTGCAAAGTTAGAGCTGAGATTTTCTCAGCTCAGATAGCAGCAATTAGCTGTAGTAACTTCACTGACAGGCAGGAAAAATCCCTGGTGCTGTGAATTAGTAGTTATTGCTGAGCTGCAAGCCAGTTCAGAAAGAGGCAGAACATTGCTCTGCAAGTCACTTCCAGCTCAAGTAAATACTTGTTGCTGTGAAAGTAGTTAGGACTAAGTACTTCTTAGTTCAGTAAAGGTAGACTCAGGAAATAAATTCCTGTAGTCATTGTTGGACTGAGTTCATCTCAGTCAAGAAGTTTGACACAAAGAAACATCTCTTGTGTCAAGAATATCCACCAACCCATCTTCATTCTGTAGGATCTAAGTGTGGATCTGAGCTGTAGGGCTTAATTACCTGAGGTAGGAGAGTGCTGCTCTCTGAGTGTAGGGCCTTTGTGCCCGAGGTAGGTGACAAGTTTGTCACTGAACTGCAGGTGCCTGGGGGGGGGGGCACTGAGGTAGGTACCCTGAAGGGTACTGAGATGTAGGAGTGCTGCAGCACTGTGAGAGTATGGCCTTATGCCTGAAGTTGTAGGGCTGAAAAGCCTGAGCTGTAGGCCTTAGAGATAAGACTGAGGTAGGTGGCTTGAGGGTCACTGAGTGTAGGAACACTGCAGAGCTCTGAGATATGATCCTTTGTGAATCTGAGGTAGGACTGTCCTCCCAACCTGAGTGTAGTGCTTAACAGCCTGAGGTACGTGGTCTGCTGACCACTGAGTTGTAAGCCCTTGTGGCTGAGAAATAAGTCTTGGAGGAGACATTGAGATCCTGAGGAATCTGAGGTGTAAGCTCTTAGAAGCATTTTGAAGGAGTTTGTGCCTAGTCCTACAAGATAGTTGGATAGATGGGAGGGAAAGTGGATGTACCAATTTGGGGAACCACTATAAATCAGTGTGTTCTTTTCTGTGTTGTTTTTCTTTATGCAGGTTGTGTATATCTTGAAAGCATAAAACAACTAAAAGCTAAAGCTCTTAAAGAAGAAACATAAAAGAATACAAAAAGAGACCAATAACCTATTCACCCCCCCTCTAGGTGATATAACTATCCTTAAAACAAAGACTTTCAGTTTTTTTTAACTAATTATCTCACTCACACACTCTCTCTTGCACTTTGAGAAAAGAGGAAAAGAAGGAGAATAAAAGAAAGAAGAAGAGAAAGGAGAAGGCTGATCCAGCCCTCTAACAAAGCTGTAAAGTCATTCTTGTGATCAGATTCGCGAGCCGAAGTTGGATCTGTGGAGAGGAAGGTGTTGAGAACGCTTCTATTTGAATCTCTTGTGATTTCATGGATCCTAAGCGATCTATTAGGGTAACGATCTTTCTTCTTGAACGCGTGAAGTCCTTATTTGGCATATGAATGGAAACCCTCACCAATTGGTGAAGAACGTAAAGTTTCCAACGGGTTGATTGGTGGTATCCCTGTTAAAAATTGCATATAGAGTTCGGAATCGAAGTACGAACATAGATATGTTGTGTGAAACCCATCTGGACAGTCTGGTCTTGATTGATGATAATTGATTTGCATGTCGGAGAAGACTGTGGATAAATGAGTAGTTTTACGGGGTTTTGGGGTGCTGCATTATGTTGCAAAGAGTACTGGAGATGTTCTCCTAGAATACACCCAAATTTGAGGGAGAAATGGCGGTAGCTCCCAGTGAGCTGTATCTTGATGATTGCGAACCCAGGTCCTGGGGACAAGGTGAGTTGCAAGTTAAGCTGTTGCGCCCGGAGTGCCAAGCTGTGGTGGCCACGAGTGCCAGCCTTGAAACATAAAGAAGTTATGTATGTTTGATACGTGAAACGAGAGGCTGATCCGCGTCCTGTCTTCCACTTTGATTGCTTTGGCTTTCAGCGTTGGCATGACGATTTGAGTAACGGGAAGAGCTGATCTGTACCTATGCCGTTCTCGTACTTGATTGCCTAAAGACTTGGCTTTCGTCGTTGGCATAGTTAGATTCTTAGGCTAAGGGCCGAAAAGTCTGAAATGCTCAATTTTGACCATTGGTCTGGGACTGAGGATGGTAGTGGGCCTCGGAAAGTCCAGAACACCGAAAATGTGCTGTGAGTGCACGAGGCATGTGGACGTGCGTGCCAACGTCTGTGGTGATTGAGATATAGTTATATATTGCCATTCTGCTGCCTGGAGGGAAGGAACACCGCCGCCCCGACTGAGGGGTGTTGTAACAACCCAGTTTTGTTTTAGGTTGTAATGATAATAATAATTATTTAAAAAATCCTAAATTTTCCCCCTTAACCCGAGCCAACCCCTCCCCCACTTCTATTTCTCCCGCAACCCGTCTGTCTCGATTCGCTGTTTTCTGCCTCCCTCTGCCGACTCCCGCGCAAGCCGCGACTTCCGCAAGCCCCGTCTCCTGGCGCCGATGTCGCCGCCTCCTCCTGCTTCAGGCGCCACCGCCTCCTCTGGCTTCTCCCCCTTTTGCTTTGGTCGACAGCTTCCCCTCCTCCGTTGTTAGGGCCGGCAGCCTCCTACGGCTTCTCCTCCTTCCCTCTGCTCTTTTAGGGCCGGCAACATCAAGCCTCCCCTCTTTAGTCCAGCAACCCCACCTCTTCCCCTTAAGAGGGCCGACATCAACTTTGGCTTCCTCCTTGAGCCTAAAACTTAGGGTTTTCTCAAAGCCTCCTCCCCTCAAATTTTGGGCATGGATTTGTTCTCCTCGGGTAAGTAATCTCTCTTTTTCTCTTTTCAGATTTTATTGAGATTATTCGTTAAATTTTTGCACTCTAAATAAATGTTTTTGTGTCAACTAATTTGTGTTCGCCGTACTTCGACTAATCCAGTTTTGTTTGTGTTTCCGGCGCCGCTACTCGACTCAGTTGGTGGGAATCATGGGAAGTTCTCTCCGATTTAGGGTTTTCGCAACCTATTCACTGCCAAGTCTCCGTATCCGCGCGAAACTCTTCTCCCCTCACTTTTGAGGGAGGTAATTCTATTCTCTCTCTTCCTTTAGATTTTTGTAAATTATACCATGTGCTATTGTAGAATTTCCGTCATGTCAATATCAATTATGTTTGTACTTGATCAGGTTTGAAATAGTATTTTGGGTTTTCGCTTGTGCTGCTCAGCCGTTTTCATCAGATTCAGTTTAAGGCAAGTAGAGATCCTTCTCTCTTGCAATCATTAAAAATAATTTATGCATTTGATCTTATGTTACATGATGCCATTTTTTCACTTTTTGATTTGTTGAATAAACTGAGATGTCGTATGTCTGATCTGACAAGCTAATATGTTAGTGGTTAATATTTAAATTATTTAAATCAATGTGAATTTGTTATCATAAGCGAGTCTTAGATTGATATACACTTAGATGAAATGTGTTATCTCTTTTGATGTATAATTTGAGGAATAATAGAATATTGTGCACAAGCATCAAGGGTCAAGATAATAATTGTAACAAATTATGCATATCAAATATACGTTTGGTGTTTTTATATCATGCTCGTAGAGGACAAATGTTTATCTGGAAGATACTCGTGTCAAAATGTATTAAATCTAGATGTGTACTTGATGTCTCATAATCGATGTCTGTCAACTGACCCCCACTACGATTTACTTGGAAAATCTTCATGTTAATTTAGCATTAACCTCTCGAACCCGCGAGGCTCAAAACTCTCGTGCTAGTTTTCCCTGAGTCTTCGAACTCTGTCCCGTAGATTTGTCTGATTCTAAGACTTGGACGAATGTTGTACTATAACTAGATTCCTCCTTTGTCGTATTTGTGACTCTACTCTTGTACATCTGAATCACCAAATTTGTATCAAGTCTTGATATGTTAGAAATCTGTTAAATCATGAATTTTTAAAGTTATTAATGTCATAAACAATCAATGTAAGGTAGTTTTAACTTGATGTGGCGCTTTGACTCGAGTTTCCGCTTGACTGACAACGGAAACCAACAAATGAGGATTGCAAGCACAACCATTTTGATAAGACTTGCATTTAGACTTACATTAGAATCTCTTGCATCAAATAAAACACTTCCAACTTTTACTGATTACAACTAATGACATTTCTTGATCTGTCTATATGTTATACTCTAGAGTAGTCTAATAAAACTAACTTGTTCTGTTTAGCTCTTTTATTTGCTTGTCTCGAATAATTTTGCTTCATGAGAAACTGCTACACTTATGTTTTTCTGTTTCTATTACTGCTCTATACTTTACTCTGCTCACCCTGTTTATTTCAATGTTCTGAGGCTTTTCCTTTATGTTTTGGAATTGACTTAGCATTCGTGCAGCGCCGTCAGGTCCTCGAGCCCGATCAACATTAAGTTTCAGGTTCTACGTTTTCATTTCTTTTACTGTCAGATGTTTTTTTATGTGATAATTATGAACAGTAATATATGGACAACTGCTAGCTATTAAATATTATGTACTAGAATTTGATGTTAATGCATGCGCATTCTCTTTTGAATCATAATTGCATGAAAACTGTATCAGTGTCTTATAAAAACATGATTTTTACAAGAATTACATGTGCATTTGAAACTCTCACCGTTTTAAACCCTAAAAATTTCTGCAACATAAAAATTAAAATGTTTTTACTTAAGAATAATTATTTTGAAAACTATTTTCAGTATTCTCTGTGTCCGCCTTAGCAGACATGAATTTCTTTCCGCCCATGCCTGTGGCATCACGGCCCACCCGAAACGCACTATGACTTATGTTGAGACGGGTCGTGATAGGTTTGGTCGTTATAAATTGGTCAGCTAAAGCTGACCGTTGTTTTGTTTTGCCTCATTTTGGTGGCCGTGCTTGTGGAGGTTCTGGAGAGCCATGTGAAAAGTTGTGGGCTGAAATCCCTTATGTCGTGTTGGCTGCGAAGGTTCAAAGGCGAATCTTTTACTGTTTTCATGTGTGCCCGGTCTGTGTGCCGATGTTTGTAAAACACTTTTGATGAGAAAACAGTTTGTAAAGTCTTAAGACCAAACTCTGTGTATTTTGAGTATCATTCCTACTTGTTGGTTAATGAACATTCCTTTGTTTGGTTCTAAGTAAATTTTAAATACTTATGCTGAATTGTTCCTCCTGAATCCGGGCCAGGCTAATGACGTGGTCCAAGCTGCGTGACATACAAGCATGCACTTTGTCCCTAATGTCATCCTTCAATCTTGATACAAAGCAGCTTATGAGGGGTTTCTCCTTCCACTCTGCCCTGTTCGCGAGCCTTTCAAACTCTGTGCGATATTCCATGGCCGCTCCCTTCTGTCTCAGTTTCTAGAGGACTTCAAAGTCTTCATATTCTAATGGTCCAAAACGGGCTACAAATCCGCTAATGAACTCGGCCCATAGAGCTTATTTGCGCCCATGGAGGAAACACTGGGTCTACTGGAATGCGTCATCTTCCAGATGGAACGTAGCCTGTCACGACCCGTCTTGACAAAAGTTAGAGTGCGCTTTGGTTGGGCCGTGATGCCACAGACATGGGCGGAAAGAAAACCATGACTGCTAAAGCGGATGTAGAGATATTGCTTATAGATTAAAATAATTACTTTTACGTAAAAACAGTTTGATTTTTATTATGCGGAAGCTTTTAGAGTTTTAAAACAGTGAAAATTTTAAATGCACATGTATTTTGTAAAATTCATGTTTTCCCGAAAATTTCTACAGATTTCATGCAATTATGATTAAAAAGAGAATGCACATGTATTAACATCAAATTTTAGTACATAAAGTATTTAAATAGCCTAATAGTTGTTCATGATACCAGAGAAAATGTCTGATTGTAATTATTACATAAATGAAATATTTGACAGTAAAAGAAATGTAAACATAGAACCTGAAACTTTAAGCAGATCGGGCTTGGGGACCTGACGGCGCTGCACGAACTCTAAGACAATTCCAAAATAAAAGTGAAAAGCTTCAGAACATTGAAATAAGCAGAGTGAGCAAAGTAAAGTACATAACAATAATATAAGTAGAAATATATGAATGTACCAATTTTCATGAAGCGACGCTATCAAAAAAGACAAGTAGAATAGTCAAACAGAAATAACTGAATTAAACTTACCCCAGAGCATAATATATATTGAACAAGTAATATCATCAGCTGCAATCAATGAAGTGTGTATGTGTTTTGAGTGAGTGCGCATGGTTCACACTCAGTCCAGATACAAGTCTTATTAGAAAAACATCCTGCTTGTAGTGACCATCGTCACGGACCAGACCCGGCTTAAGGAGGCTTAGTGGGTCGCAACTGACACCGTAAAAGCTACAACTCATGTGACCCCAACACGTTTCAATGTTTGCTTATGATATTATGAGTTACATGATTCACACTGTTGTGATTTTTAATGGAAACAAAAATACTTGAAGTGAACGATCAGAGCAAGAATAGGTTTTACTCGAACATACGTACAAAAGCTGATTTGACGATACAGAATGAACCAAACAGTGAGTTTGAGGCTCGCGGGTTCGAGAGGTAAATGTTCCATTATCAAGAAGATTTATCGAGTATATTGCAGAGGCAAATTGAAATGTGTCAGATCAGAGATATCGAGTACTCACATAGGGTAAATCATCCTCTGACACAAGTATTTTCCAAGTAAAAAAATGTGCATTACGAGCATGATATATCAAAACACCAATCATATACTTGCTAACCAGAATTCGTTACAATTATTTTCATGATACTTGTTGCTCGTGCTCAATATTCTATCATTATTCTCATTATTCTCATTATTCATCAAACGAGATGCAAATCATCAAATTGAATATCCAATTAATTATTATTCATTAACTCGTCTCCTACTTATCCAAATATCATTATTTACATTCACAACTCGTGCTAATCCTATCGCGTGAACCTCAAACTAGTAACAAGTATAATAAAAAATTCGATGTCTAAATTTTTTCGATGAAACAAACAATTAAGGGTTGATTCATATAAACATAAGATCAGACAAAACAATTAAGTTCAATGTTTGCAAGAGAGAAATGATCTTTACTTGCCTGAAAGAGGCTGAATCTGTCGGAGGCAGCTAAGCGACGCTAGCAAAATAGACACTACTCAAGCGAACCTATTCAAGAACGACGAAAACGATACAACAAATTATCACTACGCTAACATGCAACTATTTATCGCAAAAAACCAAACAAGAGTGAGGTTAAAAAATTTACCTCCCTCAAAAGTGAAGGAAGATGAGATACATGCGGAGACGGAGACTTGACGGCGCTTGGGTATGGAAAAACCATAATTTGAAGAGCACTTCTTCACGAACCAACCTTGGATGCGACGAACGATGCCGGACAACACAACTACAACGAGAATTAAACGATTATTATAGGGCAAAAATTTGAATCGCAACATATATGCAAATTTGGAGCACAAAAATTATTAAGGGTGAAGGAGTAAGATTCCTACCATTAGGAAGTCAAATCCGGGCTCAAGGTGGAGAGGGAACCAAACCCTAGGCAGAAAAACGGAGCCTAAGGAAGAGAGAGTAAACCCTAGCCGCTCTTATAGCCAACTGTCGGCCAAAACCAAGAGGGATGAGGGCTGCTGGAGGGGAAGAGCTGTTGCAGTCCAAGAAGAAGAGGAGAATGTTGTGGTCGGCTATGGCAGAAGCGGTGGTTGTCGGCCACGGAAACTGCCGGCTTAGGCATAAGAGCTGTCGTCGGCTTAAGCAAGAGGAGCAGGAGGCATCGGCTACTGGGGAAGGAGGAGCCGGAGAAGGCGTCGGCCGGAGCAGGGAGCTGGGCTTGCGCTGGAGTCAGGATCGGGAAGAGCCGGAGCAGCGGTGGGTTGGCGCTGGAGTCGGGAGCCCTAGACGACGCCTTGCGGGAAAAATACTGATCGGGAGAGGGCTGACCGGCTCGGGTTAAGTAGAAGGGTTTTGACATAGGTTTTATTTATTTATTATTATTATTATAATAACCGGGTTGTTACTTGGCCAGCTGCACCCACTGCTTTTTGGGATCCCCTGGTAACTGTAGAACAACTCCGCCTTTTGGATTCATTCTAGCGCGACTCCTTTGAACTTCGAATAATTCATGCGAGTCATCTTCAGCTGCATGTGGTCTCTCTAATATTGTGGTTCAAGGCCCCCATACTTTGGCTCGAGTCCGGTCGGTTGTTGCCGGTTCAGCCACGAGTACCCTCCATTCTCCCCGTATGGGATTCCGGCCCGTGCTTCTGTCGTGAGTGTCCTGTACTCCCATGCACCGCCTCCATGGTTGTTGCCGACTGGAGCCGTACGCCTATGATTGGGAAGGAGCCCAGCCCTCACGGGAAACCGCGTTTGGACTGGGAGTCAATTCCCCGGGAAGCTTTCCCACTCGCTGTCGAGTCCACACACGCGGACGGCTTCTGCTTGATAGCGGAAATCTCCGTCGGACGCACTGTTGACGCCATATGGGGTTGCGTCGATCCCTACTGGGTGTCGCCAGGGTCTTCCCAGCCTTTCTTTGTTTCTGTAGTGCCCTCAGAAGTCTATTCTGGACCGGTTGCTGCCTCCCGTGAGGTCGACGGGGTCGGCATTATCGACCGGCGTTAGGATCGATCGCTGCTGAGCGCTGGTCTCCTCAGTGACTACCTATTTGCCCTTGATGCTTTGCGATCACAAGCTTTTGATCTCCTCTATGCGAGCTTCCAGTCGTTCCTCCAATCGTTTCTCTGATTCATTCAATTTCTCCTCAGTGGTAGCCACCGTATCTGAAAGTCCGGTATAGTTATCCTCTAGGGTTGCGATCCCGGTGGATTCTTCATGCGTGCGAGTCACCATGGTAGAGGATGTCGACCTCTAATACCCAATGTTATGAACGAGAAGGGCGATTTGGGAGAGAAGAGGAGAATTCTAGAGTTTGAGAGGAAGAGGAGGGAAATACCTTGAGTGTCTTCGATAGTCCTCTACTAGCCACACTAGAGGTATTAATACAACTTGGGCCTAGGAGGGCCGACCGGCCCTCGCCATATGGGCTGAAATTGTTGGTTCAAATCCACCTGCCTCCATCTGAATTAATTTAGGGGGTTGAACCGGTTGGTTCAACCCTGCTTGATGCTCCTTCCTTCCTCCGCCTTCGGTATTGCTAATCATCCGACTCCTTAATTTCTCTCCAGAACCGTGCTGATAACGTGTCGCTGTCGAGGAGACCAACATGAACGGTAGACCATTATCATGTGCACACATATCATAAAGGGTTGTAGTGATCTGGTGTGGAGGGGACACTTGCTAACGAGAGACTGTTATGCAAAATGGCTATAGGCGGGTAAGTGTGCGTGATGATTGTGGACAGTCGAGGGTGACAAAGAACAATGCTAACTGTGAACTCCGACTATTAGAAGAGGCGGCGTCGGCTAGGGGGAGGTCGTCAGAAGTTATGGCTTCAAAGGGGCCGACTGAGCAGGTGATTAGAGAGTAGGCTGTTGAATGGAGACCACAGGGAGTAATGGCGGCGACACAAATTGTGGCAGTACCCCCGCGGGGCGTGGAGGCGATGATGTCTATTGTACGAACTGCCAGGAGTGAACAATTGGAGGCGATGATGGAGCGACAAGAACTATGCATAGCGATGAAGCTTCTTCGAGTGTAGGTGCGTTCGATGACTGCTATAATGGGATCAGTGGCGGCTCCGGTGGTCGGACCCCCGAAGCTTCGGTCAATATTGGCGGTGAGTTGCAAAAGCACAACATATGACGTTGACATCTCCAGTAACTTCTGAAGCATCGAACAGAAGGCGGTGTCTTATTGGGGTTCATCTGTCCTCATTTTTTAATTAATTAATCAAAAAGATCAATCATTTAAATTGATACGCCCCGGGGTGCTAGCATGAGGAGGTTTAGGCGTAAGGACTAAGGAGAACCTGACTTAGGCCTTGATGTTCACAACACGACTTGATGCTCTGAAAAAAAAGTAACAGTGGTTGTAGGTGCAGACGACAAAGTGGGAGAAACCAAGAGGAAAGGGAAGGATTTCAGCTTTCTTCAGGGAAAGATAGGGGTACCGAGCGCATGGAACTACTACTGCGACTGGGGAAACACTCGCTTGATTGCTAAGGTCACGAAAGGTTGAAAGCAGCAACTCCCTTCGACTGCTGGGCGCGTCGAAGGATACCACGGTGCATGAGAGGCTCGAGAAGTTCCAATGGTTGAGCGGGGAAGGTCGACGAGCACAGATTTGGTCTCTGCGGAGGCGTCGACGAGGCTTGAGGGTTCTGTGTCTGTGGCAAAGATCCAATGAGGGAGAGGCACTGTGGAGTCTGTGTGCACGTGGGGGGGGGGGGGCAGGACTTTCTCGATTGCGATGCCAACTTGAAGAGGAACGTCGTCTGCGTGCGTTGGCTTCTTGTAGTGTGTCGCGGAGTCGATGGTCATCGTCGAAGTGTAATGAAGAAGGCCATCCAGGGTCGTTTGAGGGGGTGAGGAGGACCTTGTTCTGATACCAAGATGTTATGAGCCTAGCCCGTAACGTCGTTGGAGGTGGCGGTGGAGGTAGAGATACAAGGGGAGCCGAGCTCAACCCGCAGAGAATGCGAGGGGAGAGGAAGAAGGGGAGCCTTGCTCAACCTTAACTCTAGAAGTGAGATGAGGAGAAAATAACTAGAGAGAGAGAAATATAACTTTTATAATTTCATTTATAATGATTCATCGACCAATGAGGTCCCTTAAATAGTGATTACAAGACTCCAATTTACCAAAACACCCTACATGAAAATAGAAGACCCAAAATGTCATAATAACTCTAAAGAGCTGCACTAATAATGAAGACAGTAACATAACAAATTAATAATAAATATATAAAATTAACTGATAATGAGGACTATTTTAGGCCCAATTCGGGCAAATAGTGAGAAATTATGCTGACGGTGGGGATCTAATAAATTTGTTTATTCTCTGCTTAAGTTGGTGGATTCCGAGGAAGTTTCAGTTGCTATGGCTTAAGTTAGTGAATAAAGTTGAATCGAGAGAAAACTTGCTTTATTCTTCCACAACGTGGGAATATATAAAGACTACAATGATATATAATAACGAGACTCACAGTGTGAGACTAAACCAACGCTCGCGTAATAATAACAAATAAATGCGGAATATAATGCGGTATATACGACTTGTATAATAACTCTGAAGTTTCCCCCTCAAGTCGGATGGAAAATGTCAGTCATTTCAAGTCTCTTGATGTTGTCCATGAACGAGTCACTTCCCAAGCTCTTAATGAACACATCTGCTAGCTGCTCTTTAGAGTGGACGAACGATGAGACCACTTTCTTTTTATCCAAGTGATATTTGATGAAATGTCGATCCACCTCCACGTGCTTTGTTCTGTCATGCTGAACTGGATTATGGGCTATGCTGATGACTGCTTTGTTGTCGCAAAACAAGGAGAAGGAGGACGTCACGGGAAACCCCAAGTCCTGAAAAATGTTACACAGCCATAGACCCTCACATATGCCTTGGGACATTGCACGGTGTTCCGCCTCAGCGCTCGACCTGACCACTACATTTTGCTTCTTACAGCGCCATATTACCAGATTTCCTCTAACAAAGGAACAATAACCTGTTGTAGATTTCCGATCGTCACGACATCCAACCCAATCAACATCGGTGAAAACTTCAATCCTCAGGTGGTTGTTCTTGAAGAACAGAAGACCTCGACCTGGGGCTTTCTTCAAATACCGTAGCACACGATATGCTGCCTCTTGATGTCTGACCCTGTGAGCATGCATGTACCTACACATGATGCCAACTGCATAAGTAATGTTCGGACGAGTATGAAACAAGTATATTAGTTTCCCAACTATTCTCTGATAGCGAATGACGTCGGCCAGGTCACTGTCACTGTCTTCGCTGATTCCATGATTTTCTTCCATCGGAGACTTTGCAGGAACACAACCAAGCATACCGGTCTCCTGCAACAAATCTAGGACATATTTCCGCTGTGATATAAATATACCATGATCAGATCTAGTCACCTCAATTCCCAGAAAGTATCGTAGTCTTCCCAAGTCTTTCACCTCAAATTCGGCAGCTAAGAGGGACTTGAGATTTGCGATCTCTTCCAAATCGTTATCTGTGATTATAATGTCATCCACATAGACAATAAGGACCACCACACCCTGCACACGCCTCCGAATAAACATAGTGTGATCCGACTGCGTCGGGTTGTACCCAAATTTGAGCATAGCCGTGAGGAATCTGCCTAACCACGCTTTGAGGGAACTGTTTTAGGCCATATAAGGACCTCCTTAGTCGACAGACAAGGTCTTCAGCTCGTTTTTTTTATGAACCCCGGAGGGAATTTCATGTACACCTCTTCATCGAGCTCACCATGGAGGAACGTGTTCTTAACATCCAGTTGATGAAGATCCCAATCCATGCAAGCCGCGCAAGACAACAGTACCCGAATAGAGTCCATCTTAGCCACGTGGGCGAAGGTCTCCTAGTAGTCAACTCCCTGTGTCTGAATGTACCCATGAGCAACCAGTCGTGCCTTGTACCGTTCGACTTTCCCTTCTGAGTTCTGTTTGACTGAAAACACCCATCGCGAGCCAACAACCCTCTTGCCGGGAGGGAGGGGCGGGACATCCAAAGTATAGTTCTTGTCCAAGGCCGACTTCTCCTCTTCCATAATCTGAGTCCAGGCCGGAATTCCCAGCGCTTCCCGCCATGTCCTGGGAACAACAACCGTGGAGAGAGAAACAACAAAGGACTGCTGGGCCGGGGTAAGGTGATGGTAAGCCACGTGGTTTGAAATATGATGTTTAGTGCATGCAATGTTATCTTTCAACTGGGCAAGTGGAATGTGCAAATCTGCATCATCAGAATCGGAGGCAGTGGCGGACACTGGTAGAGGCGGAGCCTTAGTAGCCTGAATTCTGGAGGGGCATCAATGATATACGTGAGGAAAAAGAGATATCAGAGTATCAGGGAGAGGAACAAGGATAGATGGTTCTTGTTCCCGAGACACAGGAGGTTGTGGTGATAGAGAAGGAAGAAGGGGAAGAGGGACATTCATATCGTCAGTATTCTCCCCTTGACGAGTAGCATGAGTCGATGGCAAAAAAAAAGGATTCCTCTCTCGAAAGATAACACCAATACCCTTTCGTAGTGGACGAGTATCCGAGGAATACGCACCGGAGGGCCCGAGGGTCCAATTTGTCACGGTGGGGCAAATGGATGTGGATGAAACATACACAACTAAAAAAACGAGGAGGAAGGTGGGAAGTATAGACCACAATCATGGTAGACAACTGAGCGAGGGGAGTAGCATAGCTAAGCACACGTGAGGGAAGACGATTGGTAAGGTGTGCAACAATAAGAATTGCATCACCCCAATAGGACTTAGGGAGGTGCATAGCGCGCAGAAGACAACAGGCAACGTCCAATAGGTGCCTGTTTTTCCGTTCAACAACCCCATTTTGGGTAGAGGTGTGAACACACGTGGTCTGGTGTATGATACCATGACTAACAAGGTATGAGCCAAAGACTCCCCGATCGGCATACTCCCCCCATTGTCACTCTGTAAAACACGAACCACACACTTAAATTGGGTTTGAACCATTTTGTTAAAAAGCTAAAAGCGAGGGAAGACTTCACTTTTATTTTTGAGCAAATACACCCAAGTTATACGAGAAAAGCAGTCAATAAATTTGACAAACCAACGAAACCCAAAGGTAGATAAAACAGGGGACGGTCCCAAACATCAGAATGAACAATATCAAACAGTGTGCTACAAAGAGAAGCTAAATGCAATGAACTATGTCGCACATGCTTAGACTCATCACAGATATCACAGACAAAAGTTTGTAAAAAAGGGGAAAAACAAGGAACAATTTCTGAAGGTAGAGGTGAGAGGGATGTCCAAGCCGCAGGTGCCAACAACGAACATCATCAGCTGTAACAGGAGCACAAGAGAGGGTCTGAGAAGGAGGTTGATCCAGGTAATACAGTCCACCGCGGTTCCTACCACTGCCAATGTTCTGCTTCGTACCCAGTTCTTGAAAATCACAGGAATCAGAAAAAAAGTTACAGAGCAATTAAGAGAGCGAGTAATGTCACTGATAGAAAGAAGATTACGAGGACATGAGGGAACATGAAGAACAGATGGTAGAGAGATAGAAGGGGAGCAAGAGATCTGGCCTTTTCCAGCAATGAGAGACAATAAACCATTAGCAGAGATAACTTTGTCCTTGCCAGACAAAGGGGTGTAACAGAGGAAATCTGGTGAAGATCCGGTCATGTGCTGAGTGGCACCAAAATCAATCACCCACTCAGAGGGAGAGGTAGTGACAACATGAACATGTGGCATAACAATAGTAACAATGGAAGCGGAAGCACCAAGAGGTTGGTCAGACTGAGAGTGCAGCAGATGGTGGAATGCATCCAACTCAAGAGTAGTAAGAAGCCCAGGAATAGCATGTGGGGTCTCGTCATAGACGTCTGTAGAGTAAGCAGCATCATGAGGTCTGGAACCACTCGAGCGATGACCCCCTCGTCCAGGCCCTCGTCCACGACCACGACCACGAGGGGCAAGATGATGGTGGAGCTTGTAGCACACCTCGCGAGTATGGCCTCTGCGGCCACAATAATCACACATAGGAGCAGACGCGCTAGGGCTGAGGACTTGGCCACGACCAACGCTAGTGAGAGCAGAGCGATCAGGAGGGGCACTAGCACTGAGAGACCTCCGGCGGTCTTTATCACCCAGGATCATACTGAAGGCCTCGCGAAGGGACGGAAGCGGAGCGCGGTGAGGAATATGCATCCGTACCATGTCAAACTCCATGTTTAGTCCCATCAAGAAAACATGGAGACCGAAGCGATCCTCCCGTTGTTGAAGCTGGACAACATCCACAGCACAGGCAGGAGTGAAGTGGGAGTAGTCCAACTCCTGGTATAGCCGCTCGAACTCAGAGAAAAAGGAGGACGCCGTCATAGATCCTTGTCGTAGTTCCAAAATGCGGCGAGTAAGTTCATAAACCTGTTTAGAGCTGCCAATCTAGGAATATGTCTCCCAGGCATGAGTCCAAATATCAAAGGCAGAATCCATCAACATGTAACTTCGGTAAACCTTCAGAGACATAGAGTGAAGAAGCCAGGACACAACCAGAGAGTTTTCTGAGTCCCATCACTTCCAAGAGGAATCAGTCAGTTGGGGCTTCTTAACAGTCCCATCGATGTAGACATACATCCGGGGGCTACGAATGACATATAGCGCTGCCCGGGACCATTCAAGATAGTTTGTGTCATCTAATGGAACGATGGTGATCTTTAGGGAACCAGAGAAGCCATGAGACTGTTGAGAGTCGCTCATCTGAGGCGGAATCATGCAGGGGGGCGACACCGAAGAGTCTCCTTCATCGGGAGAAGGAGCAGCCATGAAGGAGACAAGATGCAACAACCCAGAGCTAAACGCAGAAGAGGCGGCTGGAGAGGCTGCGGGAGCCAAACAGAGAAGGGCGGCCAGAGAGGCTAGGCGGCCTGCCTCAAGCAGGGGAGACAACGGCCAGGCTGCAGCAGGCAAAAAGAGCGGCAATCTGTCGGCAACAAACAGAGGAGGCAACGGCGGTCTTCATCGCGGAGAGGGGACAACGACAACAACACGAGAAAAAGAGCGCTGGCTGCATCACGGAGGGACGGAGGCGACACCCCTCTCAGCAACCGACGGTAGTATGTGGGCCGCCCGACATTTAGGTCGGTGCCGAGCGGTGCGACGCTGAGCCGAGCAGGATGAAACCAGGGCGGGGGGTTAGGGCGGAGACGGGACGACGCGAGATGAGCGGGACGAGGGAGGCACGAGATTTGGAAGGAAAATAGATTAGGTTTTTCGTGTTTCCCTCTGATACCAAGTTGAATCGAGAGAAAGTTTGCTTTATTCTTCCACAACGTGGGAATATATAAAGACTACAATGATATATAATAACGAGACTCACGGTGTTGGACTAAACCAACACTCGCGTAATAATAACAAATAAATGCGGAATATAATGCAGTATATACGATTTGTATAATAACTCTCAAGTAATAATTTGGGCCTTGAAAGGTCATTACTGTCTGAAGGGCCGAAATAGTTCATTTACTGACAAATTTGAGAAGAATGGTGTTAAAATTAAAATACTCTAAATAGTTAGGGTAACTGACGCAGGAGGAATCTAGGGAGGCTAGGGAAGTGGTGGTTGTGAGTGGACAGAATGGTTGAGGGCCGGCTGGAAGGGAGGGGCTTCCTGGCCAGCTTCTTTCAGGAAGGGGGGGGGGGGGTGCTGGAGGCTTTAAACGCAGTGGAAAGAGGGGGCTCAGGCAACTGCTTGCTGGACGGAGGGTTTGGAAGCAGCCTGGTGGAATAGGAGGGGAATACTATAGGCTATGAACAGTATATTTCATTTCAACAGTTTTTATAGACAACCCTCTGGCAGCTGCGTTTGGGAGGAGTTGGGTGGCTGTGGAGAGGGTTTGAAAGGGGGAAATGAGGACTAGGGTTAGAGGGTGTGCGAACAGAAAACAAGTAGACCGCAAAATTGGAGTAACAAAATTTTATTATCCAAAAAAGGTGTATATTATAAAGGTATAGCCTCCCTTTTATAGAATGGAGGAGATGAGAGAGATTACAAATAAGTAATGTGAGAGTAAATAATTACAACTATATGCGACTTTACAAATAAACAAACCGAACAAGTCGCGCGGCTGGACGAATAGGCTAACCGCTCGACAACCACCAGAAGGAGGGAACAAGCTGTCACAGAGAACAATCCGCCACAGGAGACCGCTAGACCGCCGATCTCCAAGTCGCCTGAGACAAACAGCCAGACCGTTGAATACCAAACAACAACAGCCCGACAGACAAGCCGCTGAGATAAACCGCTTGTCCAAACAACCCCCAAGCAGCAACAGACCGCCCGACCTTCATACTGCAATAGACCGCCCGACCTCCATACGACAACACTCCCCCTCAAGCTGCAACATAGATATCAATCATGCCCAGCTTGTCACAAATGTGAAAAAAGGAAGCGGACACCGGCTTGGTGAAGATATCTGCCAACTCGTTGTCAGAAGTGACGAACAAAGTACAAATCTGTTTCTTCAAGATCTCTTCCCGAATAAAATGACAGTCGATTTTTATGTGTTTTGTTCTCTCATGAAAGACCGGATTTTTGGAGATGTATATCACGGCCTTGTTGTCACAGAACATAAGAAGAGGATAGTTATAGACCTCTCCTAAGTCAAGCATGAGAGCTCGTAACCACTTCAACTCATATGTGGTCGACGTCATACTACGATATTCCGCTTCTGCACTAGACCTGGAGACCACAGACTGTTTCTTGCTCTTCCAACTCACAAGATTTCCTCCAACAAATGTGCAAAAGCCCGATGTTAACTTGCGGTCTCCTTTGTCATCAACATAGCTCGAATCTGAGTACGCTTCAACCCTCAAATGACCATTCTTTTGAAAAAGCAATCCTTTTCCTGGTGCTGATTTAACATACTCCAATATCCTCAGGGCAGACTGTGGATGACACTCCCTAGGAGCTTGCATGAATTGGCTCACCTTGCCTACAACATAAGATATGTCGGGTTTGGTTACCATGAAATAAATGAGTTTGCCAACCAGACCCCGGTACCTCGTAAGATAGTCACCTGTCCAAGTTTTGTCTTCTCCAGCAGCCATGGGACATCGGGCAGGTTTAGCACCAGTCAACCCTGCCTCTTTTAGTAGATCAAGAGCATACTTCCGTTGGGAAAGGATCATGAAGTTGGTCTTCCTAGAGATTTCAATCCCCAGAAAGTATTTTGGGGAGCCCATATCCTTTGTGACCAGGTGTTGACGGAGATGTTTCTTTGTCAAAGCTACCCCAGCTTGGTCATCGCTAGTAAGAAGAATGTCATCCATATATACAGCAAGAATCACCAGACCCGAAGAGGTTTTGCGAATGAATAAGGAGTGATCGGCTGAACTTCTTGCAAAACCAATGGCCGCAACAATGCTGCTAAACTTGTCAAATCAAGCCCGAGGGCTTTGCTTTAGGCCATAGATGACCTTCTTCAGCCGACATACTCGTGTCTCCCCCTGAGCAACATACCCAGGAGGTTTCTCCACATAAACATCCTCCTGAAGATCACTATAGAGAAAGACATTCTTAACATCCAGCTGTGAAATGAGCCAATCCCTGTTGACAGCCACAGAGAGAAGGACTCGCATGGTGCTGAGGAGAGCAATGAGAGAGGTGTCAAAGTAATCAACATCATAAGTCTGAGTGAAGCCTTTGCCGACCAGGCGGGTCTTATAGCGATCCACGCTGCCGTCCGGACGGAACTTTACAACAAATACCCAGCGACATACAATCACATCAGTGCCCAAAGGAGGATGAACAAGGGTCCATGTACCCATTTCAGTGAGGGTAAGCAATTTCCTCATCCATGACGGCCTTCCAGTGAGGAGCAGCAAGAGCTTCCTGGTAGGTGTGGGGAGTGGCAGTGACAGAGATAGCCAAGCCAAACGCTCTACAAGAAGGAGTTAGACGATCATAGTAAACAACAGCAACCAGCGGGTGCTGGGTACACGTCCGCACCCCTTTGCGAAGAGCAATGAGAAGATCCAGGTCGGCGTGTTCCTCAGTAACCGGAGCATCCGTGGAGGAGAGAGCTGGCCCGGGAGTGGAGAGAGACGACCGCGGAGAGGAGGGAGAGAGCAGTGGTGGTGAGGGAGAGAGGAGGAGGAGACGGTGGAGATGGCGGTGGGGAAAGATCGATGAGAGTAGACGTGGTGGAGGGGACGGTAGGAGGAGACGAAATATATGGAGAGGGAGAGGGGCCAGAAGAGAAATAGGACATATTCTCGAAAAAGGTCACATCTGCGGACACGTATTGCTTACGAAGAACGGGGTCAAAGCAACAATAGCTTTTTTGAGTAGTAGAGTAACCCCAAAAGACACATTTGGTGGCACGTGGGGCGAGTCTGTCACGAGTGGCAGAAAGAACGTGAACAAAAGCCGTGCACCCAAAGATACGCAGAGGGAGAGGAAACAGATCCTTGCTTGAATATAGAATGAAGAATGAGGTTTGTCCGTGGAGAACCGTGGACGAAATGCGATTAATGAGATAACATGAGATGAGGACAGCGTAGCCCCAATAGGAGCGAGGAACCTGCATCTGTGTCATCAGAGTGCGAGCAACATCGAGGAGGTGACGGTTTTGCGTTCCGCCACCCCATTTTACTGTGAGGTATAGACACAACTAGTTTAATGAATAATACCATATTGCATACAGAAAGAAGAGAAAGCAGTACTAAGATATTCCTTAGCATTGTCAGAGAGAAAAATTTTAATAGATATACTAAACTGATTCTTAATCATATTATAAAACGATGTCCATACAGAAAATAGTTCAGAGCGATCCTTTAAAAGATACACCCACGTACACTTAGAGAAATCATCAATACAGTTTACAAAATACGAACTACCCCGGCATATGGTGAGGGTAGGAGCAGGACCCCAGATGTCGGAGTGAACTAGATCAAAGGTTCGAGAGGTGATGCTTGCCAAGCTGACACACGTCACAGTTGAGAGGAGGACTCTGCTGAGGAGGATGTGGCAGAAGCTGACGAAGAAGGCGTGGAGGAGCATGTCCAAGACGAAGGTGCCACTGGAGAATATCAGTAGAAGAGGAGGAGAAGGCAAACATTGTGGAAACATTGTCGAGGAAGTAGAGACCGCCGCTCTCAGTCCCCGTAGCAATCGTCCGTTTGGAGCCCGGATCCTAAAAAGAACAAGTAGTAGAAGTGAATGTGACAGAACATTGTAGCTGCTTGCAAAGAGAAGTAACAGATAACAAATTGTAATTGAACTTGGGCATGTAGAGGGTGTCCGCCAAGCGAAGAGACGGAGTAAATTGAACCACTCCTGTTCCATTAACCGGTGAAGGAGAGCCGTCCGCAATAAAGACCGGGGGCAACCGATCATGCTGTTCTAGCAGAGAAAACATTGCAGATTGCCGGTCATATGATTGGTAGCACCTGAGTCGATCAGCCATTTACCTTGAGTAGCGATATGGGCACTACCTGAGGACGTGACCACGGAGGCGGGCGACTTCGAAGAGGAGGTGGAAGCGTCCCTAGTTGGTCGAAAATGAGGATGCTTCTTCCAGCAGGGACAACCGTGTGGCCGGTGCGACCACAGTAAGAACAGAGAAAGCGGGAAGAACCGCGTTCGCTGGATGGGTGGTTGCGGCCACCAGAGCTACTTCGTTGAGTTTGGTGAGCGTAGTTGTCCGGTTGAGGAGGGGAGGATAACAACGGACGTTGTAGCGGAGAGGTAACCGCGACTATGCGGGCAGCAGTGACATCCAGTGTGGGAGACTCCGTCTCGCCAAGGATCTGTTGACGGATCATGTCATAAGACTTTGGAAGTCGCAGAAGATAGCACAGAACCAGAAGCTCCTGTAAGTGTTTGTGTTGCTCAGCCAGATCCGCATAGATGGGGCGATTCTTGAGAATTTCAGCTCCGAGAGCCTGAACTTGTTGGTAAGCAGCGACATGAGACATGAAAGGACGGACAAAGAGGTCCGCATACAGAGTATAGATGCGAGACGTCTGAACCCCCTTGTAGTAGAGAGCGGCAAGATGAAGCCAAGCAGCCTTGACTGTTTCATCATGACGGATGACGGGTAGG
The DNA here is from genome assembly GCA_039583875.1 of Platanthera guangdongensis. Classification (NCBI taxonomy): domain Eukaryota; kingdom Viridiplantae; phylum Streptophyta; class Magnoliopsida; order Asparagales; family Orchidaceae; genus Platanthera; species Platanthera guangdongensis. Next base: position 217,470,527 of record CM077151.1, read on the forward strand.
CATTCATCACAGAGACTGTTTTCCAGCCATGTGCGGACAAGAGCATCGCTGCTATCCCAATCGTCAAAGAGAGGGGAGTCTTGCGGAGGAGGGTCATCGGTGAGATGATGTCGTTTGCTTTGAGAGCGGAGAAGGAAGGTGAATGAGACACTCCAGTCCGGGTAGTTTGGACCGTTGAGTTTTGAAACGGTGCCAAGGTTTCCCGAAGGAGTAGGGGGAGTAGGAGGAGCAGCAACATGAGTAGAAGTTGTAGAGATATCGGAGGTTGCCATAGAAGAGAGCAGAGAGAAGAACAAGTCGCGGCTTGTAAAGGAGGGCTCGACGACTAATCACAGGGCGCAACAAGAAGAGCAGGTCGCGACGAGTTAGGAATAGGTCGCAGCCACAAGAACAGGTTGCGGCGACTTAATAACAGGTCGCGGCGACTTAAGAAGAACGACAGCTAGAAAAAGAGAGCGCGACGACTAAGCACAGGTCGCGGCAAGAAGAACAGGCCACGACGACTTAAGAACAGGTCGCGGCGAGAAGAAAGAGGTATCAGAGATGTCGCGCACGCCAACATCAACTACAAGAAGAGAAAGAAGCCGCGCGAACAGTGCGCAAACAGGTGGAAGAAACAAGTCGCGAAGACAGGTCGCGAGAAGAAAGGATCAAGCCGCGCTGACAGGTCGCGCGGACAAAGAAAGCTCACCGAATCAGGAGGAAAAGATCGAGTCCTTTGATACCATGTGCGAACAGAAAACAAGTAGACCGAAAAATTGGAGTAACAAAATTTTATTATCCAAAAAAAGTGTGTATTACAAAGGTATAGTCTCTCTTTTATAGAATGGAAGTGATGAGAAAAATTACAAATAAGCAATGTGAGAATAATTACCAGTATATGCGACTTTACAAATAAACAAACCGAACAAGTCGCGTGGTTAGACGAATAGGCTAACCGCTCGACAACAACCAGAAAGAGGGAACAAGCTGCCACAGAGAACAAGCCGCCACAGGAGACCGCTAGACCGCCGGTCTTCAAGTCGCTTGAGACAAACCGCCAGACTGCCGGATACCAAACAATAATGGCCCGACAGACAAGCCGCTGAGATAAACCGCCAGACCGAACAGCCCCCAAACAGCAACAGACCGCCCGGCCTCCATAGTGCAACAGACCGCCCGACCTCCATACTGCAACAGAAGGTACCTTGAGGAGGGAGATACAAGCCTAGGAGTCGTCACTTAGGGTTTCACGGAGTCGGCACCGTGGTGGGATCGCGGGATTCTGAGAATTCTTTTACCAAAATTTGCAATAGCTCTAATCAGCTCACTAACATCCTATTTATAATAAAATAAAGGGTAGGGCATCCACCTTCGACGGCTATGATTGGCCGGAGGTGGGGCCACTCAAATAAAATGATAATAAACCAAAAGATACTAAAGTAATATATTAAATTGTTTCGCAACGCGAATCCGGGCGCATCTGCGGAGTCCGATCGTCGATCCGATCACGCCATATATGGAAAGCCGTCAATTGGCTCCGAACGGGCCCAAAACTCGTCCTCCACTGCAGGTACTCGTCTCTGCTATGCATCAGTAACATTTTATCATTTTTTATTTATGTTTCGCTCTCAGCAAACTCTGATGTTGGATTTGAAATGATGTTAAAACATGCAAGGTAACTGATTCATGATGTTTTTATTTTTGGTTTATTGATACAGTTCTGAGTTGTTCTGTGATTTTCAGATAATGAGTTTTCATTTTATCAACAGTTGAAGATTTCAACTTGCATACTGTGGAATCTTTGAAGGGACATCCATACCTAGCAATTGGAAAACATCTATGTGGAAATGCAACAGGTGATTAGACATAAAGGCTATATTTGGTTCGGCAGTGGTGGGTGCATCCGGTGGGTCGAAACATCACTTTGGAACCGGAGGGGGAGAGGTGGGGGTCGAAACAGAGCGGATCAGGGCCGTTTCTTCCTTGTTGCGGGTGCAAACGGAGCAAACGCCGGCGGCGGCCGATTGTTTACCCGCCGTCCGACGGCGTTTGCTCCAAACGGAGGCGGCGAAACGCCGAATCAAACGAAGCCAAAATCTCTGTTGTTCCCTTCTACGATTCCTTGTAATTTCTTCTGTAGATAAAGTTAGTGTTCATGCTAGAGCTTAAATTACCAGGCATATGCAAACAACTCCCATTGCTGCCGAGAAGTATTGCTTTTAATAAATTTAGAAAATATATACTACTTAATGTTGCATGACATGCTAATTTTAGTAGATAAATTTTGTAGAACTGAGTAAACCCATGTAAAGGCCCATTTTCATGGCACATTAGGAGATTCTTTTTATGTATAGATTAGTCCCATAACTCGGCTTGGAGTTAAGATATCACTCCTTCCTCCTATATGTGCATAAAAATACTTGTATTCAGTTAATATGTTTTAGAAAAGTCCATGTAAAGGCCGATGTTTGTGGCCCATTTAGTCTTTTATTGTTTCTCTTTATACATTAGTCCCACACCTTGTATAGGGGACTCGTCTCTTTTCTCTCTCCTATATATATGTATTAATACATTGTATTTGATAACGAAAAAGTAGACAAGGTTCAGCTTTTCTTTACATGGTGTCAGAGCTCCCGACCCTACCTATGGTTTCAGGCGGACACATCGATTTCTAACCGCCCAGCTTCTGCAGTTACTCCCTTGCTATCCGCCCCTTCTGTCTAACCGCCCTCTTCACGGTTTTTCGTGTCTCTACCCGACTTCTCCTCTCCTCTCGTGGAACCACCCCCCTCCTCCCACTCTGTTTTTTCCTCTCATGGAACCACCCCCCTTCTCGCGCGGTCTTCCCCCTAGACGCATTTCTCCTCCGCTGTAGCCATTGCTAGGCTGTTGCCGATCTCTCTTCTAGTCGTGGTGACCTCATCTCTTCTACTCGCGACGACCTTCTTGTTGTCGGCTTCTCTTCTACTCGCGACGACCTTGTTGCCGGCCAATCTCCCGCGGATTTCTTGCCGCTGCGATCTCTACTGTCTTAAACCACGGCCTTCTCTTGCGTGGGTTCCTCTTCTAGACGCCATTGTCTTACTGCACGGTCTGTCCCAGAGTCCCTCTTGTTCTAGCCATGCGGTCTGTCGCGCGACTTGCCTTTGCCGCTGCTCTTGTCGCTGCGGATTCTCCGTAGTCGCTACGCTCTTCCCTGCTTCCTGCCTCTCAAGCCGCGCGAATTCTTCTCGTCTTCTCGCCGCGTGCTCGCCTTGCCACCGCGATCTCTGCTAGTCGCCGTGGTCTTGCCGACAACTCTAGTCGCTGCTCCTCGCGACACGTGCAACCTTGCTGAACTATCTTGCTGCGCGGTCTAGGCGCCTTCTGCTACTTGTCTGTCCGGTGCTCTTGCTTTGCCGCTGTGACCTTGCCGCCTGTCTAGTCGCTGCTTAGCCGCTGTTTTGCCGGTCTAGCCGCTGTGACTCCATGGGATCCTCAATTGATTCTTCAGAGCAGCCTACACCTCCTCCTCCAGCCCGATTGCTCCCTGCTCCGGAGCTGCGTGATGAGTTGAGAATCACCACCATTTCCCTCACTGGGAAGAAGAACTTCATTGAATGGGTGCATTATGTCAGACACGTTCTCCAATTTAAGGGTCTTCTGCAGCATCTCATTACAGATCCTCCTCTACCCATCGATGACTGGCTTTGTCATGATGGACGTGTTCAAACGTGACTCCTCAACTTTCTTGTTGATGAACCTTACCGCATGACTATGTATCACGAGACGACCAAGGCGATGTGGGATGAACTCCATTCTCTATACTCTGGCAAGGACTGTCTTCAGTACCTATATGACATCATCACAGATCTTCAGACTCTTGACACGGGTGGTGCTGCTGACTTGACCTCCTTTGTTACTTAGGTTAAGACACTGGCTGAGGCCTGGATCCGCCATCAGCCTCCTACTATGGATATAGCTGCCCAACGTGCTCAGAAGGAAGCCATCTGTATTGCCATGATGATGGTTCATGTCCCGCCTCATTTTCAGAGCGTTCGGGCTCAGATCCTCTCGTCAGCTGCTATCTCCTCACTCTCTGATGTGTGCTCCATGCTGCTCAAAGTATCACCACCTCCTGATACTACTGGATCCCCCTCGCCGGCCCTCCTTCAGCGAACTTCTGCGCCCTTACTACCTCTCTCTCCTCCTACTCGTGGAGGGCGTTCAGGCTTTCGAAGAAGGGGTCGTGGTGACCGACCACGTCCGAAGTGTTCCTTCTGCAGAAAGGAAGGACACCTTGAGGCGACCTGCTACCGCAATAATGGTCTGTCTTCTCGTCCGGTTGCGTCTGTTGCGGCCGACAACACTTCTGCCACTCGTGCTGACCTTGAAGAAGTCCGCCTTCAACTCCTGCAACTTCACGAAATGCTCCGCCGCCCTCCTGCCTCCGTTGCCTCCACTGTCTCTATCTCAAATGAAGGTATCACCTGTCTCTCCACTAGTCCATGCTGGATTGTGGATTCAGGTCCTACTCACCATATCACCTTGCAAAAGCCACCTCAATACTTGGATTCTCCGCATCCTAAGTGTATCACGGTGACCAATGGCGACACCGTTCCTATCTCCGGCTCAGCTGATATCCTCCTCAATTCCTCTCTCACTCTCCGCTCGGCTCTTCATGTCCCGGGCTCCCCGTCTAATTTACTTTATTTCAGTCGCCTTACTGCCGATTTGGATTGCTCTGTCACATTCACAACTTTTCTGATGCAGGATCGACGGACGCAGAATATCATTAGTAAAGGACGACTGCAAAATGATCTCTACCTTCTTGATGTCCCTCCTACCATCCTCTCATCCATCACCTCCGTTGATTGACATCAACGCCTTGGGCATGCTTCTCTTCCCGTGCTCCAGAAGGCTCTTCCAGAGATCTCTACCTGATTTTAAGCGTGATTCATGTATTTTGGGCAAACAACAACGTTCGTCTTGTCCTCCTCACTGTACTCGGAGCTCTGCTCCTTTTGTTTTAGTACATACTGATGTTTAGGGCCCGTACAAAATTACCAGTGTATCTGGTTATCGATATTTTATCACCTTTATTTATGATTATTCTCGCATGACATCACTATATTTACTTCGTGATCTCTCCGAGCTTCCCCTTGTGTTCTGGGTTTTCGTTCTTGAAACTCGCACACAATTTTCCACACCAATAAAAACTCTCCGGACGGATAATGCTCGCGAGTACGTGAGCCATGTATTTGCCACTCTATGCTCTGAATTTGGAATTATTCACCAGACGTCGTGTCCCCCTAACAAAACGACATTGCTGAACATAAAAATCGACATCTTCTCGACGTTGCTCGCTCCCTCATGATTTACATGCAGGTCCCCAAGGCTTATTGGAACTTTGCGCTGTTGACGACATGCTATCTCATTAACCGTCTCCCTTCCTCCGTCCTTCAAAATGCAACTCCGTTCGGTCTTCTCTTCCCCTCTACCCCGCTATTCTCCCTCATCCGTCACATCTTCAGTTGTATCTGCTATGTTCACCTACTTGGTCCGCCTACAAACAAGTTGGATCCTCGAGCAGTCAAATACATGTTCGTCGGCTATTCCCGTACTCAGAAAGGGTATGTCTGCTATTCTCCTACTGCCCGCAAAGTGACGGTTTCTGCGGATGTTATCTTCCTGGAGGATCAACTGTTCTTCTGCGCCCCAAACCCACCTATTCCACCACAATCCGTCCCAAGACCTGTCATCCCCGTTACCTCTCCTCCACCACGGCTCCTCCCTGACCGGGCTCCCATTCTGCAGAAGTCCCCTCTTATCAGTGTCTATACTCGTTGCCCGCCTCGCTCCGCCCCCCCGATGCAGTTGGCTTCGACCTCTGACACTTTGCAACCTGCTAATCCGACACCAGCCTCTACCCCTCATCCCATGGCGAACTATGTATTATTACATCGCCTGTCTCCGCCGTTTCACACCTTTGTCACACCTTTGTAGTCATCCTTTACCAATGATACTCTGCATTCGTCGATCCTGCATCAGAAAATAAGAAGAGACGGATGTGATAGAGCAATCCAAATCGACAGTGTGGCGACAAACAAAAAGTAAATTAAACGTAGTGCCCGAGACATGGAGAGCTTAGCAGAGAGAATAGAAGGATTAAGAGGGATATCAGCCAGACCGGAGACAAGGACGGTGTCGCCATTGGCTACTATAATAAACTTGGGATGTGAAGAATCCAAGTATTGATGTGGCTTCAGCGAAGTGATATGGTGAGTAGCACCTACATCCACTATCCAGCGTGGACTAATGGAGAGACTAGCGATATCTTCATTATAAATGGAGCCAACGGAGGCAGGAGGGTGGCTGAGCATCCCGTGAAGTTGCTAGAGCTGGAGGCGGGCTTCTTCAAGATCAGCCCGAGTGGCAGAAGGACTGTGGGCAGCAACAGAGGCAGACAGACGAGGAGGAAGACCATATTTGCGGTAGCAGGTCGCCTCAAGGTGTCCATCCTTACTACAGAAGGAGCACTTAGGCCGTGGCCGGCCACCTCGACCCCTTCCCCGAGAGCCTGAACGTCCCCCACGGGTAGGGGGAGGGAGAGGTAGTAATGGCGCAGAAGAGTGCTGGAAAAGAGCTGGTGAAGGAGGGCCGATAGCATCAGGAGGCGGTGAAACCCTTAGTAGCGTGGAGCACACATCAGAGAACGAGGGAGTCGTAGCAGATGAGTGGATCTAAGCCCGAACACTTTGAAGATGAGGCGGGACACGAGCATCATCATGACAATACCAATTGATTCCTTCTGAGCGCGCTGGGCAGCGAGATCCGTAGTCGGGGGCTGATGCTGAATCCAGGCTTCAACCGGTGTTTTATACTGAGCAAATGAGGTGAAGTCTGTAGCACCGCCGGTATGAAGAGTCTGAAGATCAGTAATGATGTCATACAGGTGCTGGAGACTGTCCTTGCCAGAGTAAAGGGAATGGAGCTCATCCCACATCACCTTGGCCATCTCGTGATACATGGCCATGCGGTAAGGTTCGCCATCAAGAGAGTTGAGGAGCCATGTCTGAACGCGACCATCATTACGTAGCCAGTCATCAGTAGATGCAGTGGGAACATCCTGTGTTAAATGATGCAGAAATCCCTTTGACCGAAGAACTTGATGAACGGAATAGCCCCACTCAACAAAAGTCTTCTTCCTAGTGAGAGAAATAGTGGTGATGCGTAACTCGTCACGGAGTTCGGGAAAAGGGACAACTGTCGGAGCAGGAGAGAAAGTAGCAGTAGACTAATCCATGACCTGGCGTTAAGAGAGCGGCTAGAGCTTGGATATCGCAGCGAGAAACGGTTCACCAACTAGGCGGGTACGTGGCCAACGGTCAATGAGAGAGCGCGAATAGTAACAGAAGAATAGCCAAAAGGCAGACCGCACGACAAGTAGTCTGCACGACAACACAGGCACACACGATTAACCAGATCGCTAGATGGCGAGGCGGTCTGGCTAGCGGCGAGAAACAGAGACTGCGGGGAGCACCAAACCAAAGGAGTCCGCGAGTAGCAGGGGAAAGAGAAGAGAAACTGTCAATTGAGGCGAACATCGGCGGTTGGCGATGAGCAAAGACGGTCTGAAGAGGCAGCGGCCAGAGAAGATTGTAATGGCAAAGAGAGATCCACCGGCGACGAGCAGAAGCTGACAACAAACTCGGTTAAGAAACCTAAACAAATCGCGACGAAGGGAGTCCACGAGTAGACAACGACAATCAGAGAGAGCCTACGAACAAGCCGCAACAAGAGACCTCTCGACTTAGGATAACCAAGGTTAACAACAGGAAGAAACCTTGGTGAAGCCGCAACAAGAGATCGTAGCGAGAAGCGAGGAGCAATGACCGACAATGGAAGGTCAACGAACATATCGCAACGGAGTGGCCCACGAACAAGGAAATACCGCGCGACAAAGAGACATACCGCACGGTAAGCAACAATCAGATAAGACGAGGGTGAAATGGGCAGACCGCAACGGGCTTAGAGACAGACCGCTGCTGTGTAGAGAGACTGCAGAGAGGCATAATGGTGGGACCCAACAGTGGAAACTATAAAAAAAGCAGAAGATCTGAGAACAGGAGGAGGCAAGGAGACGCCGAGAGCCTTGCGGGGATGCGAAGAAGCTGTCCGCCAGAGTCCGGAGAGAGAAACCGCATGAGTGGGGCGATTAGCCAAGCAGAACCCGCACAAAAGAGAACTGAAGAGGGTAGAGCAGGAAGCTGGACGAGAGGTTAAGGAAAAAAAACTATCCGCCCGAAACATGAGATAGGACCGGTCGCTCTGATGCCATGTAGAGAAGTACAAGAACAATGAAGGAAAAACAGTGAAACCTTGTATATCCTTGTTAAGTATGTAAATACAATGTATGAGTACATATATATAGGGAGAGGAGAGGGAGAAGAGTCACATTTACAAGATGTGAGACTATTACAAGAGGAGGAGAAATAAATGGGCCAATATATAGGCCTTTACATAGTCTTTTCTAACAATAATAGATTAGAGAAAGGCTACTTGCCAGAATATAAAAAATTGAGATTTGCCCATTTTGAAATGAAGCACTCTCCTAGTTGAAAGATGAAACCTTTTAAATAAGATCTTTTAATATCATTTTCCTCAGTAGAATGTATATTATTAGATTAATATGTGCTTCAAATTTCTGCAGATTTGACTATCAAATGCTGTCTCTCCAAGAAAACAGATGGAAGCAAGGAAGATTTGACAAGTAGTTCTCATCTGCAAGGCATTGCCCTGGCTACATGCTGCCACCATCTTTGCCAGTGGAAACATTACTTAAGTATTAACCATTGCCTATACATTTTGATAGTTTATCACTGTCATGTCCCGTTTTCCTTTTAATCATTCATGCATTGACAGATTATGCATGATTGATTTTGTTACTAACATTTGTCTAATGTTCTTGTTTTTCTTACCTACAATGATTCATTATCGTTTCACAAATTTTCTTAGTTCTACCAGTTGTCAATCCTTAAGAATTCCAATAAATGCTATTATTGTGTTACCTATCTGAGAAGATTATGAATGCCATCCGCCACTTTTTAGATTTTCTTGATTCCTATGGGAACAAAAGTATTTTGTGCATAACCAAATTGATCCCCAATTGAAGGAATCAGAGGCTCGATTCAATTTGTTTTGGGTCATGCATTCTGAATTAAATTGCGTGCCCAATAACTTGAATTGTATGATCTGATTCCCTATGGATTTAATCAAAGATACGATCACTGGATCAGAGGACCGATACAAACGTCGAGCAATTCCTTGATACGCCAAGCATTTCCTTGATTTGTCCACCGACACCTTTATTGGTTAATGTTAATTAAGGCAAAATTAGTTCCATTCAATTGAGGGGTCCCCGTTATGTAGGGAATAATATATTATAATCGTAACGGTAACGGAATATAGTCTAACACTCTCACTCAAGTTGGGCATGCTATATATTTCATATCCAACTTGTCAATACAAGCACAAAAAGTATTTCCTCCAAGACTCTTAGTCAGTATATCAGCTAATTGCCCCTCCAAGGGAACAAAAGGAATACAAATAATCTTCTTTTCGATTTTCTCCTTAATGAAATGTCTGTCCACCTCAATATGCTTGGTGCAGTCATGATAAACGTGGTTGTTAGCGATGCTGGTTGCAACCTTGTTGTCACAGTACAATCGGATAGGACTAGACTCATTCAAACTCCGGTCACACATCAAAGAGTGTATCCATGATCCTTCACATATGCCATGTGCCATAACTTTAAACTCAGCTTCTGTGCTGGACCTTGATACTGGACCTTGAGACGACATATTATTTTTTGCTTCTCCAAGTGACTAAGTTCCCACCAACGAATGCGCCATACCCTGATGTAGATCGTCTATCTTTAACGAACCCAACCCAATCGACATTTGTAAAAACTGCAATCTTCAATTCTTTATTGGGAGTGAATTGGATCCCTGATGCGGAGCAGACTTCAACACCTGCCCGCCACCCTGGAGTCCCACCAGGGGGCCCACCTTGGCGTCGTACCAAGGATGCTTTATCAGGCCCGCGCGCCGTATACCCCACCCCGTTTCCAGTCCCACCACAGGAATCCGAAAGGTTGTTGAGGTCGAGATTCGATCTCGCTACCTCCTTAATAAACAGCTCTCAGACGAGCTCTCATCACGAACTTAGCCGCGAACTGGTAGAGATCTGTTTTGGGCATTTAGTGAGAAGTTGATTGCAAATGACACCAATCGAATAAAAAAACTACTGAAAGCAGACAGTGATTGGTGAAATTACTCATTTCAAACATCACTTGGCTGAGTGGATGGGTAGCAGAGTACATGATGATGAAGTAGAAAATTAACTTTTAGTGATGAAATTTTACATTACTAAATTTTGAATTGTGGTTACTAAAGATATTTGTTGACCAAATTTTGTCTGTCACGAAGTGGTCACGGTTGCTCCGCCACTAAATGTCTTTAGTGATAAAAAAGATTCGTTACTAAATGTGTATATTCCATGACCAAATTAATTTGGTCACTGAAAGATTTTTTTAGTGAACAAATTAATTTGGTCACTGACCTTCTTTTAGTGATGAAGTATGCCCCGTCACTAAATGCTATTAGTGACCAAACAATATTCGTCACTAAGCCCGTGTTTGGTTGAGCTTTTTTGGTGCGGACCAGCAGCTCCAAGCCGGAGGTTTTTATCAAAAGCATTGTTTGGTTGGGTTTATCATCGGATCGACGTTTATTAGCAGCCGCAATATTGTATTAGGATTGATCCGCAGATTTCGGCTGCTTCTCAGCGCAGACGTGAAACTCTTTCCGCAGCCCTCCACCTCTCCCGATCCCATCCTTTACTTTCGTTTGCTCGAGATAGCCCTCGACATCTTCCGATCGCAAGGTACAGCCCCGCTCTCCATCTCCCGATAGCCCTAGCGAGCCTTCCCGTCCATCTCCACCTACTCGTCTTCCTCCCCAAATCAACGCTTAAGTCTTCCCGTCTATCTCCGTCGGCGCGTCATTCTCCCCAAATCAAGGCTCAAGTCTTCCCGTCCATCGCCGCCTGCTTCGTCTAGGTTTACATCGTTCGATTCCAGTCCAATTTCGCTAGGTTTTCATCCGTCATCTATCTTGTCCTCCGAATCTGATTTCACGCAAGATCTCATCTCTTACCCTTTGTTGTACTGAGCTCCTGCTTTGTTCATCCTAGCAGCAGGAGAAGTACTTGTGCTTCTCATTTACAGATTTTTCCAGCTATTTTCAAATTTTTTTTCAATTTTTTCGAGATTTTTTTTCAATTGTGTCTATATTTGTGTATGTGTTTTTGTGTGCAATTTTAGGAATTGTTCCTTCCCACTGAGAGGAGTTGTTCTGGAAATGCAATCGGAATCAAAAATTATTAATCAAGAATGAAATTGACATTTTAGTTTATTTTTGCTCAGAAATTTCGCTCAAAACTCCATTTTGTATCCAAACAACTTTTCAAAACTCTATTTTGTAAACTTTGTTTCACTCAAACAGTTTTTTTAACAAAACTCTGTTTTCCAGAATCAGCATTTTTTCTATCAGCAACAGTTCGTCAGCAGCTTTCCATCAGCAACATCCCAACCAAACAGAGCCTAAGTGTATATATTTAGAGATCAAATTAATTCAGTCACCAAATGCAATTTTAGTGACCAAATTAATTCGGTCACTAAGAGGAAATAAATTTAGTGACCAAATTGGATCAGTCACTAATTAATGTTTTTTTAATGACAAAATATTTGATCACTAAAGAGACGACATCATGATAAGTTTAACGCCGACATCATGGGAAGCATAGCCAATGTGCTCGATCACAAAAAACTTGTGAAACTATAGATTGAAAACTGTGCGAACGCAAAAGATGTTTTATGAGCAAGAACTCGCAGGAAAGCTTGGCTAGAAGGTTTGAAAAACTTGTGAAAGTATAGATTGAAAACTGTGTGAACGCAAAAGAGGTTTTATGAGCAAGAACTCGCAGGAAAGCTTGCCTAGAAGGTTTGAAAAAGCAAACATGTATTTATTTGGCTTTTATGAATGCTATATTTGACTTAGTGATTTATTTAAGAAATTTTTTTTTAGTTTTTGCATATGGACTTTAGATATGAAATTTGACCTACATGAATAATGTTTTGACCTGCATGAATAGTTTTTTGGCCTATATATATCTGCAGCCTGCATAAAGCCAAAAGCGACTTGCATAAATCTTTTTTCTTTTATTGATAGAGAAAAGAAGGTGGGAGGTATCTCAAACCCCTCAACACAGAGTAATTGTGTTTTCATCTCTAATTAAACTGAAATACATGGAAACAATCTCTATAATGAAGAAAAATCTATAAATGTGCATTCTTTAGCACATGTGATAGCCAACTGATGTCTTCTCGTCTCTTTTTTAGTTAGTGCTCAATGAATTGCATCAAGTGATAAAATGGTAAATATGACCTTTCAGATGAGGAAGACAAGAAATATGAAAATTTTCTTCTTCCAGAATATAATCTGCAATGAAATTATAATCAATCCATCACAACTACAGCTTCAAGTAATAGTTTAAAAAAAGATAGGGTAAAAAACAGAAGAAAGATCAAATAGGATATGTTAAATTTAATTTGCATGTCATTTATGTCTTTAAATAGAGATGACCAAAGATGTGGGATGAATTGGATGACATCTAGAGAATTCATTGGCATCCTACAAAATCATAACTTGGCGTTATGTAGATGAGAAATCATTGAAACCATATAGAATCATAGCTTAAAATCATCTCGATATCCTTAAATATAATAAGTCAACCAAACATATATAATTTAGCAAATAATATGAACATCAAACTAATCAAGTGAATTAGCCATTTGGATTCAGATTATTGCACTATTTATGGCTTAAGCTGAAAGAATCAACTTGCAATGGTAAGAAAACATGGATGCATACAGCTTATAATAGAAATTTGAAAAAAAATCTTGAATCAAATTAAAAGGATAGACATTCTGAGAAATTCAAGACTGAAATACACAATGTCAACAAAAAATCTCAATGATGTCTCATTGTTATCCCTTTTAGATAGCATATGTAATAAGCTAGATTATTTAGGAGCTCGACATGCTTACAACTCCCCCCAAAAAATTAACGTTGGAAATGTCGCAATGTCGGTCTATTTATGTGTATGTTATTGGTATTGATTCTTTATGTGTGTATGGGGTTTAGTCCTACATTGTATGTCAAGTTGTAAGTGTCTATGTATTTCCTATTTAAAGCCCTATGTGGATGATTGAAATCACAACTTCTACTTTCATTTTTCTCTTCCAACATTGTATCAGAGCTAGGTTCTGAAACCTAAAATAAAAAATTTTCTCGTGACTTTCCCTGATCGTGATTTCCTAATCCCGTGGAGCCCTAATCCCTCGTTGCTCCACGTATCGCTTTCTCTCGGCTTTTTGGTTCGACCCGCCGACAAGGTCGAAGCCACGCTCTGCTCCCGCTCCCGTTGACGAGATCGACTACTGTGCCCGTCGACGGGAGCGGCTCCTCTCTACCTGTGTTCGACATCGCCTGCTCTCTTCGACGCCTGTTCCGAACGGCTTCTTCCATCATTCGTTGAATGGAGCTTCTTCCGTCATCCCCGTCTCATCCTCTTGGTCGGGATCCTTCCCTACCACCTTTATCGCAGATCTTCAGTGGGCTAATTCCGATGGTCAGGCCTGCTTCTTTTGACGAGGTCGTTGTCAGTGGTGTGGAACTGCTCCCGTTTGGTTTGCCTTCGGCAGGCCCTCCGGATTGTTAGCTTTTCAAGCGATGTTTGCAAATCAGTCGGCGTCTGCAGAATTTCCTGCGGGTTCCCAGTCGCTGCTTGGCCCTCTGGCGTTTGCTGCTCCGCCTCCTCCGGCTTGGTGGAGCCTTGTTGTTGCTTCCTCTGTTGACTGTCCTCTGCTGATCTCGGTGGGCTGTTGCTGCTCTGCTCTCCTGCAGACCTTCTGGCTCTGTCTTTCTGCTCGCCGGGGATATGGATCCCGCTACCCCCTTCGCTCGTTGCTGATGGTGCTAGAGTTGTTTATTTTGTTTTAAGTTGTTTGTTGTTGTGTTGTTGTGTTTGTCCGTGTCTCTATGCGATTTCTGCCTTCTTGCATGTGGTATTCACGTGAGGGGGAGTGTTAGGATGAAGCGACCCGGATGATCTTTCTAGATTTTTCACTTTTGTTCCACACGGCCTCTAAGCTTATGTTGCTTGTGTCTCCCCTTTTTATTTCTTTCGATTGGTTATGTGTTGAGTACACTTCTAATGTTGGTGTCTAATCTCAGCAGGTTGTGTCGCGTGGGATCATGTTGTGCAGGACTATGTCATGAGGGACCGCCCTTTGTGCGGATTATTCCGACATATTATCCCCGACGACAACGTTGTTAAGATCTCAATTTTGATCGTAAGGTCGGACGATCTTACGAGTTTTACGGGGAAAACGAGTCACGAATTATGCTGGATCGGGTTCCCTGCAGAAACGCCAGGATCGGCGTTTAAGATCGTAGGATCGTGCGATCCTACGATCATTTTCGTTCCCGCGCATCCCTATTTCTTCCCAATCCGCACATCATTTTCGATCATTTTCGATCCCGTGCTCCCGCAGCAGTTGCTCCCGCAGAGCCCCGATCCCGTCTCTCCCGCAGCTAGGTCTTCTTCTTCTTCCCTATTTCTGATCCTTATTTCTGATCCCTATTTCTGATCCCTATTTCTGATCCCTATTTCGGACCTACTTCTTCCAAGCAGTCGCAGCAGCTGATCCCTATTTCTTCTTTCTGATTTCTTATTTCCTGATTCCTCTTTGTCCAAATTTCGCAGCAGGCAATACCGCAACAGGAAATACTGCAGCAGGTCTTCTTCTTCCATCTTCTTTTTCTTCTTCCCTATTTCTGATTCCTATTTTTGATCCCTATTTCTGACCTACTTCTTCCTAGCAGTCGCAGCAGCCAATCCCTATTTTTCTTTCTGATTTCCGATTTCCTGATTCCTCTTTGTCCAGATTTCGCAGCAGGCAATACCGCAGCAGGCAATACCGCAACAGGTCTTCTTCTTCCATCTTCTTTGCAGAAGGCAATACCGCAACATGTCTTCTTCTTCCATCTTCCTTTGTATACTCTAATGCTTATAGCCTTATACAGTTATACTATTGTGTCTTCATTGGGTAATTTGGTATGATATGAAATATTATATTTTTATTTGATGGTATGTAGATTAATACATATTTCTCATGCTTTTGATTTAATTTTTATTAAAATACGATCCGTGTCGATCCTACGTTTTACGATCTTAGGGATGCCTCCCGATCTTAGTTAAGATCTCGATCTTCATAACATTGCCCGACAGATTATCCTCGATCACTCGTTGATGATTTTCTCCACATCTTTCGTTCTCTTTCGCATGTGTGTAGGTGATGTTGGTTGACCGGTTTCCTGTGAGTCCACGTCGTGTGTGGGTCTTGCGTCGTGTGTGGGTTTGCGTCGTGCGTGGTTTTGTCCCTGGCTTGATTCCCCGGTTTGGAATTTCCTCCGGTGGCTCATTTGATGTTTTTTCCCGCATCGCCTACCTCCATTGCCGTTATTTGATGTGTTCAAGCTGAAGAGTCCCCCCTTCAGCTTGAGGGGGAGTGTTGGATATGTCGCAATGTCAGTCTATTTGTGTTGATTTTATTAGTATTGTGTCTTTATGTGTGTATGGGGTTTAGTCGCACATTGTATGTCAAGTTGTAAATGTCTATGTATTTCCTATTTAAAACCCCTATGTGGATGAATGAAATCACAACTTTTACTTTCATTTCTTTCTTCCAACATTTAATAATATGATGTTTGACTCAAAAGTAAACCACAATACACTTAGACAAACATGATGTCCTACGATCAATATTGGATGAGACAGGAAAAACCATTTCTAAATAATTATATATAATAATTATATACCTTTGAATGGATAATTACTAGCTAGCAAAGCCTAAAGAACGACATTGGGTTAGAGTTCCGCCTGTGCTGCTGCTTCCTGTAATCCATATAGGACTCTGTCGACTCACATTTATGCTGCAACACATGTGGCAATTTGAAGAAACAATCAAGACTAGTTTAGCATATACTGGGCTGCAGCCCTTCTGTTCAGCAGATACTAGGCTGCTGTTCTACTGCAAGACTGCAGCTGGGCTGCAGTTCAGCAGAATTTCAGAGTCTGCTGAACTGCAGTTCTGATGAACTACAGTGCTGAACTAAAAAATACGTAGTATATATGACTTTATACCTATTGGTCCACCTAAACATCGCTCTCTTCCTGATCATTCATGTAATGCTATCCAACTCCGTCTTATTAACACATCTTCGGAACTCCATGCCTCCATTCCTTCTACATAAATATGCAAACGTCATGAACATTGTTAGAAGATAGTAGAAAATTATGTAAAAGCCATTATAATTGTGGCCCATTTATGAGCTTAAGTTTGTCTTAGGTTTAGTCCCACATTCTATTCTTGAGATTTCTCTCTTCCTCTCTACCTATATATTTGTACTCATAAGTTTATACAAGAAATACAACCTTTAAGGTTCCTTTCTTCCTTTTTCTACATGATTAGAGGGAAACGGTCCGACCTATCCGTTTCTGTCCGCCGGGTCCTCCTAATTAACCGGGCGGCCTCCTTTTTTTTCTAACCGCGGCTTCCCGTGCGATTAGTTTTTCTATCCGCTTCTCTCGCTCTCTCTCGGGGTCTCCACCTCTTCTTCACCCATTCCCCCCATTCCCTTTTATAGACCTCTCGGTCAGTGGACCCTCTTGTTCCCATAACCGGGTGGTCTCCTCCTGTCTTCTTGCGGCTTACCTATCCGCCTTTTCTTCCCGCCTTCTCGCACCGCATCTTGGTCGCGACATTCTCCTGTGCCGCTGGTGTGCTCATCATGACCGTGCGGTCTGCTTTGCTTAAGTCTTTCCGACTCTCCTTCCCGCTGTTGCTTCCCTACCCGCTGCGACCGCTCTTCCCGTTGCAAACAGGCTCCCTTCCCGCTGTTGTTTCTCACGCATGCGACCGCTTTTTCTTGCTGCGGCTTTCCGAACCGCTGTGAGCACCGCATCTTGGTTCCGCCACCTTTCTGTGCCGCTGGTGTTCTCGCCGAGACCATGCGGTCTCCCTTGCTTAAGTCGCTTCGGCTTCCCTTAAGTCGTCGCGGATTTCCTACTCGCTGCTGTATTTCTTGGTCTCTGCGGGCTTCCCGCATGTCCTTCTCTTAGCCGCTGCGGCTTCTCTACCCGCTGCGGGCTCTGCATCTTGGTCGCGGTCTCTTGCCGCTGGTGTGTTGACACCGAGACTATGCGACTTCTCTTCCTCTCCTCCGCCCGCTTTATTCAGGTTGTGGTTACCTTTCTTAACCGCTGCGACCTCTCTACCCGCTACGGGCTCCGCATCTTGGTCGCGGCCTATTGCCGCTGGTGTAGTGACACTGAGACCGTGCGACCTCTCTTCTTTTCCGCTCCGCTTTCCTCAAGTTACGGGTTCCCTCTGCTGCTGTCCGAGACTGTGCGGCTTGTTCTGTCCTCAGGTTGCGGGTTAGTGACACCGATACCGTGCGGCTCGTTCTGTCCGCTGTTGTTTCCCTCTGCTACTGTCCTTTGTCCGCTGCGGCTAGCTTCTTCCTGTGGTTTCATGGATTCTACCACTGCCTCCGGCGAGTCTGCTGGTGCTTCATCTCTGCCACCTCGGGCTGCTTCCTCTGCTACTGAACCTCGGGATGAACTCAGAATTACCACTATATCTCTCTCTGACAAAATAAATTTTGTGGAATGAGTTCATTCAGTTCGTCGGGTGCTCCAGACAAAAGGACTGCTTCATCACTTGACCCGGGCTACTCTTACCGTTCCTACTGACGAGTGGCTTCGTGATGACGGCCGTGTGCAATCCTGACTTCTCAACTCCATGGATACTGAGCCATACAAGATGGCCATGTATCATGACATGACTAAGTGCATGTGGGAGGAACTCCACTCGTTCTATTCTGGCCAAAAAAGTCTCCGACATTTGTTTGACATCATCACTAATCTTCAATCCCTTGATCCCGGGATACCTGGTGATATGACTTCTTTCGTTACCAAGG
Source organism: Platanthera guangdongensis (assembly GCA_039583875.1). Classification (NCBI taxonomy): domain Eukaryota; kingdom Viridiplantae; phylum Streptophyta; class Magnoliopsida; order Asparagales; family Orchidaceae; genus Platanthera; species Platanthera guangdongensis. The sequence continues at coordinate 217,488,658 of CM077151.1, forward strand.
CCAAGACACTTGTTGAAACATGAATACAACACCAGCCTCCTCCTACTGATTTGGTTGCCCAATGTGAACAAAAAGAAGCTGTCGGCATTGCCATGATGATGGCAATGGTTCCTCCGCATCTGCACAGTGTTCGAGCTCAGATACTCTCCTCTGCCACTACTCTCTCTCTCTGATGTCTGCTCCATGCTTCTTAAGGTCACTCCGCCACCCGAGGCTCCTCTGCCTCCCTCTCCAGCTCTTCTCCAGTTACCTTCACCACATCCCTCCACTCGTGGTACCTTGACCCGCGGGGGTCGCCATTCGTCTCGGGGACGAGGACGTACTGGAAACCCCCCTTAAATGCACTTTCTGCAGTCGGGAAAATCATCTGAAGGCTACCTACTATTGTAAGCATGGTCTGCCACCCCACCTTGCTGCTTATACGAAGGTCGAGTCTCCGCCCTTGGCTTCTCCTTCGACTTTCTGAAATGCTTAGTCTGACATTGATGCTCTCCACACCCATCTCCAGCAAATCCAAGGGCTGTTTGCCCGTTCCTCGGGGTCTGTGACTTCCATCGCCAATGAAGGTATTACCTGTCTATCTCGGAGTTCCCATTGGATTGTGGACTCTGGTGCCACCCACCACATTACTTGCCAGAAGACGCCGCAATACTTGACTGCTCCTCATCCCAAGTTCATTACAGTTGCCAATGGTGACTCCACCCCTGTCTCAGGAGCTGTTGATATCCATCTCACACCCAACCTCTCCTTAACCTCGGTTCTTCATGTTCCGGGCTCCCTGTTCAACTTTCTTTCTATTAGCCGACTTACACAAGATCTTGATTGACATGTTACATTCTCACCATCTTCTTTTATTGTGCAGGATCGACAAACGCAAAATATTATTGGTAGCAGACGACTGTCTCATGTGCTCTATCTTCTTGATGTCCCTCCATCTACCCTTTCCGTCGTCTTCTCGGTTGAGTCATTGTCGATTTGGACATGCTCCCTTCCAGATTCTAAAGCAAGCTCTTCCGGATGTCTCCTTGAATGAGTTTTCTTGTGAGTCATGTATCTTTGGTAAACAACATCGAGTTTCTTTTAGCCCTGTCTGTAATCAGAGTAGTACTCCTTTATCCATTGTTCATTCTGATATTTGGGGCCCTTATAAAGTCCCTAGTGTATCTGGGTATCACTACTTTGTTTCTTTTATTGACGATTACTCTCGAGTGACATGATTATATTTATTTCGAGATCGTACCAAACTCACTTCTATATTCCGTACGTTCGTTACTGAACTTCGATCTCAGTTTTCTTCTCCTCTTAAAATTATTCGCACTGACAATGCGCGGGAATATACTAGCCGAACGTTCGCCTCACTTTGTGCTGAATTTGGCATTATACATCAAACATCTTGCGTTTACACTCCTCAGCAAAATGACGTTGCTGAGCACAGTAGTCGACATCTTCTTGACGTTGCCCGCTCGTTAATGCTCCAGATGCAGGTACCCATTGAATACCGGAACTTTGCAGTTTCGCCTGCGTATCATCTCATCAATCGTCTGTCTTCCTCCGTTCTAAACTTCGTCACTCTGTTTAGCCTCCTCTTTCCTTCTCAATCTCTGTTTCCTCTCCCGCCTCAGGTGTTTGGGTGTGCTTGCCATGTCCATAACCTTGGTGCACCTACGAATAAATTTGCCCCCCATGCAACCAAATGTATGTTCGTAGGGTACTCTCGCACTCAAAAAGGGTATGTGTGTTACTCTCCTGTCGACCGGAAAGTGGTTGTGTCCGCTGATGTTCTTTTTCTGGAAGACCAACCCTTTCTATCATCCACTTCAATACCTCCTTGTGTACACCCTATGCCTCGTCCTGCTATCCTAGTCACGACTTCTCTACCTCTTCTTCTTCCAACACCCCACGTGGAACCACCGGCCCCCAAACCACCAACACCCAAACCACCGACAACCAAACCCCCTCTCATCCGTGGCTACACTCGCCGTAGTATGAACTCCGGAGCCCAGCCACTGCTACCGTCTAGCAGTACTATCTCGCGGCCAGCTAACCCTGCCCCCGCCTCTACGGCTCATCCTCTGGCCAACTATATTTCTCTACATCGGCTCTCTCCTCTGCTCAAATTTGCTATTGCTCTTTCCTCTATTTCTCTGCCTAACACTGTGCAAGAGGCTCTCCAACACCTTGGGTGGCGTGCGGCAATGGAAGCTGAGATGTCAGCCCTTTGGGCTAATCATTCTTGGGATTTGGTACCTCTTTCGTCTGCCCAGTCTTGCGTTAGCTATAAATGGATCTTTGCCATTAAACATGCTTCAGATGAGACTATCGATCGCCTCAAAGCCCGTCTTGTGGCTCGTGGGTTCACTCAACAACAAGTCTTGGACTACGAGGAGACTTTCTCCCCCGTCGCCAAACTAAATTTTGTTCGGTTCCTTATCTCACTTGTTGTTCACCCCCACTGGCCACTACATCAGCTGGGCATTAAAAATGTCTTTCTTAATGGTGATCTCCAAGAGACGGTTTTCATGAACCAACCTCCCGGGTTTGAGACCACAGGGGAGTCTAGGGTGTGTCGACTGCGTAAAGCTATCCATGGTCTCAAACAGTTCCCTCGAGCTTGGTTTGAAAAATTTAGCAAGGCTGTTCATAATATTGGTTTTCAGTGAAGCTCGGCTGACTCCTCTCTTTTTACCCGTCATCGATCAACAGGGACGGTAATTCTCTTAGTCTATGTGGATGATATTTTGATAACTGGCGATGACTCTACCGGGATACAACACATCAAAAAACACTTAAACTCTGTCTTTTAAACAAAAGATCTGGGAAACCTTCGGTACTTCCTTTGACTTGAGGCTGCTCGAAGACCTGCTGGCTTGGTTCTATCTCTACGGAAATATTGTCTTGACCTTTTTCAGGATGCTTGTTATTTCGGATGTAAACCCGCAGAAACACCTATGGATGTCAACCACAAGCTAAGTGCTCATGGAACCGAATCAGATTCTCTACTTACAAATCCTAATATTATCTACGGCTTGTAGGAAAACTGATATACCTAACAGTTACCAGACCCAATATCTCTTTTGCTATTGGAGTGGTTAGTCTCTTTTTTGCATTCACCAAGAATATCTCATCTACAGGCTGTCGAACATATCCTCAGGTACTTGAAAGTTACCCCGGGACGAGGGTTGGTATACAAGCCATTCTCCTCTTTATCCCTTGTTGCGTACACTAATGCTGATTATGCGGGCTCGCTTGACGATCGATGATCCACCACTGGTTTCTGTACCTACTTTGGAGGAAATCTCATCACATGACGCAGCAAGAAACAATCGGTTGTTGCTCGCTCTTCTGCTGAAGCCGAGTATCGTGCTATGGCTGCTGTCGTGTCTTAACATACCTTGTTAGATAGTCTTCTTTGTGATTTGGGTGTCAAACTCTCCTCACATGCTACTCTATTCTGCAACAGTCATGCTGCTATACATATTGCGAAGAATCCTGTGTTCCATGAGCGAACAAAACACATTGAGGTTGATTGTCACTTTGTTCGGGAGAAGGTCCAACTGAAGAAAATTGAATTAGAACATGTTCCAGCCTCCGAGCAAGTTGCAGACATCTTTACCAAGCCTCTACCTCGGCCAATGTATCAGCAGTTTCCATCCAAGTTTGGTGCTTACGATTTGTATGCTCTAGCTTGCAGGAGAGTGTTAAAAGATAGTAGAAAATTATGTAAAAGCCCATTGTAATTGTGGCCCATTTATGAGCCCAAGTTTATCTTAGGTTTAGTCACACATTGTATTCTTGGGATTTCTCTCTCCTCTCTACCTATATATTTGTCCTCATACTTAAAGTTTATACAAGAAATACAGCTTTCAAGGTTCCTTTCTTTTTTTTTTCTACAAACATTAATACCTGGGAAATGCAAGAAATGCCTGCATATAAACTAAATAGCAGCCATTAGATTCCAACAAATACCTAAAATAATATAAAAAGTTCATTTCAACTAAAAACCGACAACATTTTCCATAGCATTTTTCATCAACTTACACATGTATATTTTATATATAGCAAAACTAGGAAGCATCTTCCATCATCTCTCTTAAAAAAAGCAGCGGGTCTTCAATTAGGAATTACTACATATTGATGAGTGGCATGAAACATTGACAAATAGTATTCATTAGCGGGACCTCCCCTATAAAATTCTAAATGAGAGAATTTTGCAAAATTCTCAGTTTACATTTCACAACTTGCAGACTATTTATGTACATACATGTTATGAAATGAAAATTCCCATATAAAAAATTTGGATAATAGTTATTATTATTACACAAAAGCTTAAAAGTTTTGCCCTCATATTCTTCTGATTTGTCAGGTTTCCTCCTCTAGCATTTCCCATTCCATGCAAAACTAAAAAAGTTCAATTTCTGAACAAAATCAATGGGCGAGCAAGGGGTCCATCTAAAAAGCAATCACAACACAACAGTTCATAATCATTAATTCAACATATAATCGGACCAGGGTTCTGTTCACGAACAGAAGCCGGATTATTGATCAAATACAAGGCATGAGAATGGATGCTAGATTTGGTCTTTTACCTAGTGGAAGGAAAGGGTTCCCTTCTTTGAGTCCTAGTTTTGTAACTGGAATGAATTTCCACCTTGGATGAACCCAAGTTTCGGCAGAGGTTCAAATTTCAGCAGAAATCTTGGTTATTGAATGTCCTTAAACCAATATTCTGGTGAAAATTCCAACAAGTTTGATAGTTTTATTGGTTTTCGTAGAGGTGGTGGTTGTCCTGGTTCAACATTTAACTCGACAGCACCTAGTCCATGGGAAAATGGCGGCCCTACATAAACTTATGGTTGTTGAGTTGCTTGTAGACCAATGAATGTTGCATGTTAGATGTTTCCTGGTGATTGTTGTTGTGTTGCATTACAATTGCGGTGTTGTTTGATGTACCCTGAGCACTGAGAGAGCATTAAACAGTGCCTGAGCTCAATGAGCTATTATCTATGTTATTTTGTTACTCAATTTTGAGTTTATATCTAGACTCATATTCTGTCAATTTTTGTAGTTTGGTTGATCTTGCATTTCATGTTGGCTCTTTTCTTGTTGAACTTCTCTTTGGTTTCTAAAATTATTCTGAACCACCTCAAAATTTAGAGATTACAAGTTGGTTCCATATCAATCCCTAACGATTTTGAGTAGATAATGAAACAAAATATTTCTGATCTAATTTTGGTCTGTCATGGCTCGATATCATATCATTAGTAGCCTAGTTAAGTAGAGTAGTATTGTAGAGTGACAGACATGAGTACTGATGGCGCGCCACTCCCGACGCAGGTCTATTCCCGCAAGAGGCAGTGAACCGCTACCCGATCGAACGATCCGAGTCCACGGTTGCGCCTTGACGGTCGTTGCGAATAAGTTTGATGTATTATTTTGTATTTTTTGAGTCATATTTAGCATCCGATCGGCTTGGACATTTTGGGCCATCTGATTAGTATGGCCTATTTTTAGTTTGAGTATTTATACGTGCAGGATGCGGTGAGTGGGGGCATCGAGAGTTCAGTTGCAATTTTTGAACCGCCGATCTGCATTTCCTCTCGGTGCGACTCCGAGAGCCCTGCGCTGGTGCGACGCTGGCACATCCCCTCCTCCTATTCCACCCCTCCTCCTCCGCCGGACCACCGTAAGACCTCCCCCTTTCCTCTCGAGTGTCCCTCTTTCCTCTTCGACATTCTGCGCCTCTATTCCTCCTCCTTCCCATCGGATCCACACAAGAGATACACTTATTTCAGCGCTCTCCAATTCCTCCCTCCAACGTCTAGCCCATCCAACATCTCTCTTCCTTCATCCCTGTTCTCATCACCAACAAACCCCAACCCATGCCATTCCCTACAGCCGTTCCTTCATCTTCCTTCCCATCCCGTACAACAGCCCCATTCCAAATCTTTACCTATCGTACACATCCCTCCAATCCCAATCGAGAAGTCCACTACAAGCCGTCCTCCTTCATCCTACCCTAAACCCTCCTTCATCCTACCCTAAACCCTCCCACATCCTCACGAGAACCTCGACAACCCAGAAACGTCCTCCCGACACCTCCAAAGTTGCAGTGATCTAGATGCCCACATTCAACCGTCAGTTCTCTCCACTTGCACGCGTAAGTTGTAATTGATGTTTTATTTTCTAACATTGTTTATTTGGCTCCCTCTTTGTAGTGGATGTTTACTGTCATTTGATTTAGTACTAGATTCCTTGAAATTTGCAGGGCTTATTCCCGCACGCTTCAAACTATTTGAGCCTTGATCGCTTTGCGGATACACTTGTGTCTCTTTAATTAAAAAAATGTGATTACCTGTGCCTCTGCCAATTTTTATATAAAATTAATTACTGCTGTAATTTTTAACTGACCAATTCTTGCATCGTCATCATTTTCTATTACATTTAGGAACTGCATATAGAGCATCCACCTCTGAGTCCGTCTACCACTACATCAAGTACAAGGTGCACTTACACAAAGGTTGTTGAGCTAATCTGGCAAGCTGCCAATGTGATCACTTCCACTTGTATTTTCTTGTCACGTGTTCTGTAGAATCTTGAAGATAAGGTTTCTTTTAGTGATGAAGGTAATTATGTGTTTCATCTTCTTGCACAGTATTATCGAGTTCCACAAGAATTGGTCTATTCCCTTAGCTTCGATGATGCGAACAAGATCATACAAACCATATACAGCGAAGTATTTTCCTTTAAAATGTTTGAAATTTCACTTTCGGCATTTATTTCCCTTTAATTGCAGCTACCTACATGTTTAACTTGGAAAAACCAAGAACATTTTAAACTAAAGCAGTGCAAAAAAATTATAATAGTTGCTCATATCAATCAGAAAGTCATAAATAACGTAACTGCCACACACAAAAATTCTTCTTAGTATCCATTTAGTGGGAGGAATCTATTACCTCTATTTGTCTGCCTATTCGTCGTATTATAATCACCCATGTAACCAATTTAATGACCCTTAGCTTTGACATCTGAATTCTGAAGCTGGCGGGCCAAGCCCATAACTGAATAGTTTTTAACTGTTAGGCTTATACGAAGACTGCGAAGTAGGGCTTCCGTAAATTGAACTGTCACCATATGAATCAGTATAATGTTCTTCAAAAGAACCACTGTTTGTTTCTATGTAGGAAGAATTGCCAGAGACTGTCATTGCCTCTTCCATATTAAATCATTTTCCCCAGTCACAGCTCAAATTCAATGGCACAACTAATGAATTATTCTCAGCCAAAGCCTGCAAGATTTTTAAGAAACGCTTATTAATCAAAACTGACTGCAGAAGGCATGCATAGAAACTTAACTAGCAAATACTGATTCATAAATCTCCTAGAAAGCCTGTTACTTAACCGGGTTTCTAATTTTATAAAGAATGTTTATTTTTTCCTTAGATTCAAATCCATGTTCAACTTCGGATTCATGGTCATGATATTAATACCAAATATTTGGGATAAGCTATGACGATGATAACTTAGTTGATCAAATGAAATTCTGCATCATTTTGGCAGCCCATGTCATTATAAGCACTGGACTTGTTCTTTTATTACCCTCTATTACCATAAATGCAACCAAATTTCATCATTTATGTCGAAGAGTTACTGAATGGAGAAATTCCCATATATTCCATATAAAAACTTAAAAATATACATGTATGAGTACAAATATATAGGAGGAAAAGGCGATAATGACCCATTCAAGATGTGAGACTAAACTTCCTAGCTAAGAGACTAAATGTGCCTTTAGTAATGGACCTTTACATATTTCCTTCAACACTTCCCCGCAAGCTGGAGTCTACAAATCATAGACACCAAGCTTGGACAAGAACTGATAGTACAGAGGTCGAGGTAAGACCTTGGTGAGTATGCCAGCAACTTGCTCATCAGCGAGAACATGCATTAACTCTATCTTTTTCAATTGAACCTTCTCCCGAATGAAATGACAATCAATTTCAATGTGTTTCGTTTGTTCATGAAAAACAGGATTCTTCACGTGTATGGCAGCTTGACTGTCGCAAAATAGGTTGCCATGAGGAAAGATGGACTCCTAAATCATAAGGAGACCCTCAAGCCATGTAAGCTAAGGCACAACAACTGCCATTGAACGATACTCAGCCTCAGCAGATGAGCGAGCAACTACAGACTGTTTCTTGATACGCCATGTAATGAGATGTCCTCCAAAATAAGTGCAGTATCCACCTGTGGAATGACAATCATCCAAAGAATCAACATAATCAGCTTCAGGAAATGCACTCAAAGTAAGGGAGACCAAGATGACTTGTATACAAGTCCTTGTCCAGGTGTAGTCTTCAAGTATCGAACAATGCGCTCAAATGACCAGAGATGAGAGATACGTGGCTCATGCATGAATCAACTGACAACTCCAATAACAAATGATAAATCAGGTATTGTAACAGTGATATATATCAGTTTTCCCACAAGACGACAATAGTACTCTGGGTTCGAAAGGAGCAGATCAGAGTCTGAGGCATGAGAGCAAAGCTTGTGATTGATATCTATGAGAGTGTCGACATGCTTGCATCCAGAGTAGCCCTCATTATGAAGCAAGTCAAAACAGTACATTTTTTGAGATAACAAAAGGCCATTAGGTCGCCGAGCTAACTCGAGACCAAGAAAGTAATGAAGGCTTCTCAAGTCCTTTGTTTGGAACACAGTCGACAGCTGTTGTTTGATTATATGTATTCCTGTAAGCTCGTCTCCTGCAATAAGAATATCATCAACATACACCAAGAGAATCACTGTGCCTGTTGGACGATGACGAGTGAATAATGAGAAGTCTGCTGAACTTCGAGTGAACCCATACCAACAGTCTGACTGAATTTGTCAAACCATGCCCAAGGCGACTGTTTGAGACCATAAAGTGACTTCTTCAGACAACAGACAAGAGACTCCTCCGTGGTCTCAAACCACGGAGGTTGTTGCATATAGACGGTCTCCTGCAAATCGCTGTTAAGAAAAACATTTTTAATATCCAATTGGTGCAACAACAAGTGCCGATTAACAGTGAGGGAGATCAACACACGAACAAAGTTGAGTTCGACGACTGGAGAAACGATCCCATCATAATCTAGACCTTGTTGTTGAGTAAAATCACGAGCTATCAGACTAGCTTTCAAACGTTGAATTGTCCCATCCGGACCATGTTTGATGCAAACACCCACTTATAACCCACGCAAGTCTGTCCAGAAGTAAGATGGACAAGAACTCAAGTGTGGTTAGCCCAAAGAGCAGACATTTCCTCGTCTATGGCCGCCCTCCATCCCAGACATTAGAGAGCATCCTGTATAGAAGTATGTAGGGTAATAGAGGATAACAAAATAGAAAATTGGCAAAGTTCCGAAGAGAGGTGGTGGAAGGAGACATAATTCACCATCGGGTGTGCAGTAGAACTGGTTGTCGAATCAGCAGGCTGCAAAATATCATCAAAGGAGGGCATATCCCGTAGGGTAGTAGACTAAGGACGACGACGAGTAAACATACGAATGAGAGGTGGTCTGGGTGGGAGTAGCATGGGAAGGAGAGGTGGATTTGGTGGGAGTGATGTGGGAAGGAGAGTTGGAAGGTTGGAAGTAACAAGGACATCAGGCCACAAAAAACGTGGTGGATGAAGAAAATCAGTTGGTTGAGAATGATATGACTGGTATTCAAGAAAGGTGACATCAACAGAAGTAACAACCTTGCGATCTTTAGGAGAGAAGCAGACAGAGCCCTTCTGAGTACGGGAGTAACCAACAAATATATATTTTGTGGAACGTGGAGCAAACTTGTGTGTGGACGGGCCAAGATTATGAACATAACACATATAGCAAATCACGCGAGGGGTGATTGAAAGAGGAGGTATGGAGAGAAAAAGAAGGTTGAAGGGAATTACAAAGTTGATAATAGAGGAAGACATGCGATTAATAAGAGAGCAGACGGTAGAGACCGTAAAATTCCAATATTGTTTAGGAACATTCATTTGAAACATAAGAGAGCGGGTGACCTCAAGGAGGTGTCGATTTTTGTGTTCACCAACACCATTCTGTTGGGGGGTATAGACACACGAGGTTTGATGTATGATCCCAAACTCAGTACACAGGTTAGTAAACACATGACTAGTGTATTCATGCGCATTATTGACACATACAGTTTTAATTGTATTAGAAAATTGGTTGCGAGTTTCATTGATAAATGCGTGAAATGCACCGGACAGTTCAGAGCGATCATGAAGGAGATACAACCATGTTACCCGAGAGTAATCATCGACAAAGGTAACAATAGCAAAAACATTGGCGAGTTTGTAGTGTCCCCAAATATCAGAGTCAACCAGATCAAGGGGAGCAGGACTCCGAGTAGGATGGGGTGAGAACGTAGACCGATGATGTTTGCCATAGAAACAAGTCTCACATGTGAAATCTAGGAGGGAAACATTGAGAAGAGCTTTTCAGAGTATGTTTAGAGGAGCGTGACCAAGATGCCGATGCCATTCAACAAAGCAGATAGATTAGAAAATTGTCGGAGGGTAGAGGTCAAAGATGTAGATACCATTCGACAGATGCCCTTTTCTAATGATAAACTGCGTCTTGTAATCCTGCACAACACGAGCTTGAAAAGAATGTTACGTAGCAATCAAGGTCTTGAGTGAGACGACTAATAGAGAGAAGGTTGAAAGGAGAGCCAAGAACATGAGCGAAGAGTGATGGATGGAGTAATGTTAATGTTGGCTGAGCTAGAGACATGAATGGTGTCCCACTTGCAACAGTAATGAACTTGGGGTGTGCAGAATCCAAGTAGTGTGATGGTTCCCGCGAGGTGATGTGGTAGGAGGCCCTTAAATCCAAGATCCAGGATGAACTATTAGCAAGATCGGAGAAAACATGTTAAGCACGAACTAAGGAAGAAGAAGATCTAGAGGAAGAAGATAGGTGCTAGGGTTGAAATGAGAGGGAAGGGAGAAATACCTTGGTTAATTCTTGCATGCCTCCAAAAGAGAGGGGTCCGGGTATATATAACCCGGGACCCAAGGCCGGCCAACCAAGGGGCCGGCCAGCCCCCATGGGGCTGAACCAAATGTGGTTCAGCCCCCTTGAGCCGATTTTTAAGAAGAGGGGGCTGAACCCATTGGTTCAGCCCCGTTGTTGCCTTGCACGCGCCGTTGCCGCCGCTGGTAATGTTGCCCGAATAGCCTAGCCTCGTCGGGAGGCTTAACATTCCCTTCCCCATCAAAAGCCAGCTTGTCCTCAAGTGGGTAATCGGGGTAAAGCTCCCGGAACTCAAGCAAGTCCACCCACGTATTGTGCTCCGCGGAGAGATCCTTCCATTTAATTAACAACTCCGGACAGTACACTGTGCCCCGACGTCGCCACTTGATCAAGAGTACCTCCGCCGGTAGGGGGCGAAGCTCGCCTCCGGAAGTAGCCTCGGGCAGGACGGGAAAGACCGGAACCACCTCACCCAGCTTACGCTTCAACAAGGAGACATGAAAGGTAGGATGAATCCGTGAGCCTTCGGGCAATGCCAAGGTATACGCAACTGGCCCGACCCGGCGCGTGATCCGAAATGGACCATAGTAGCTGGGTGCCAGCTTCTGATTTGTCCTCTGCGCCACAGACAACTGCCGGTAAGGGCGAAGTTTGAGGAAAACCTCGTCCCCCACCTGGAACTCCCGTTCCGTCCGATGTCGATCTGCCTGTGCCTTCATACGATCCTGCGCCGCCCGAAGATTCTCGCGCAGGGTGGCGAGGGTCCGATCACGATCACGGAGGGCTCGATCAACTGCTGCCACCGCGGTACTGCCTGACTCATAACTGCTGAAGGAGGGAGGTGGCCGTCCATAGACGACCTCAAAGGGGGTGAGCTTGCTAGCGGAGTGATACGACGTGTTGAAGCAGTACTCCGCCCAATGTAACCAACTGGCCCATGTCCTCTGCTCATCCATGACAAAGCAACGAAGGTAAGTTTCCACGCCCCGATTCAAGACTTCCGTCTGACCATCGGTCTGGGGATGGTGAGCCGTGCTGAAACGCAAGGAAGTCCCCTGCAAGCGGAAGAGTTCCGTCCAAAATCGGCCAACGAAAGTAGGGTCCCGATCGGAGATGATCGCCCGAGGGATCCCATGCAATCGAACAATCTCCCGAACAAATAAAGCCGCCACAGACTCCCCTGTGTAAGGGTGGCTCAGAGCAAGGAAGTGCCCATACTTGGACAACTTGTCCACCACCACTAAGATAACTGTTTTACCCTGCGACTTGGGCAGCCCATCAATGAAGTCCATAGAAACCTTGTCCCAGATTTGATGCGGAATCTCCAAGGGGGTGAGTAGCCCGGCTGGAGAAGTAGTCTCATACTTCTGCCGTTGGCAGACATCACATTTCTGAACAAACTCCTGAATGTCACGGCGCATCCCCTTCCAAAATACATTAGCCCGGGCCCGCTGGAGAGTGCGAGAAATACCCGCGTGACCACCCGTCGGCGACGAATGGAACTCATGCATCATCACCGTCCTCCAAGCTGACTGCCAAGGGATGACCACCCGTCCCTGATAATAGAGCCGGTCATTTTGTAAGTGATAACCTGGGGCTACCTCACGAGCTTGCCGCAGGTTCTCCACAATAACCCGTAACTCGGGATCACGCTGCACCTCCTCCTGAATCTCATCCAGCGACTCCAACTGTGGCATCGAAATGTGTGCCAAGGCCCCCTCTGGTAAGCGCGAGAGGGCGTCAGCCACCCGATTGTCCTTCCCCGGCCGATACTCGATCTCATAATCATATCCCAATAATTTGGTGACCCACTTCTGTTGAAGAGGGGAAGAAATCCGCTGGTCGAGAAAGTGCCTCAAGCTCTGATGATCTGTCCGTATTTTAAAACGATGTCCCAGTAGGTATGGCCGCCATAAGGCCACCGCATGAATAACCGCGAGCATCTCCTTTTCATACACCGATAGGCCCAGTGTCCGTGGAGCCAAGGCCTTACTGTAGAAAGCAATCGGCCGCCCCTCCTGCATCAAGACTGCTCCCATTCCCACGCCGGAAGCATCCGTCTCGACCACAAACTCCTTAGTGAAATCAGGGAGTGCCAGCACTGGAGTCGTCGTCATCGCCCTCTTCAACGCCTGAAAGGCGGTCTCGGCCTCATCCTGCCACGAGAAAGCATCCTTCTGTAGCAGTTGCGTAAGTGGCCGTGCAATCTTCCCATAATCCCGTACGAAACGCCGGTAGTACCCAGTGAGGCCCAAGAACCCCCGCAGCGCCCGGATGGTCAGAGGTCGGGGCCACGAAAGCATACTCTCGATCTTCCGTGGGTCGGCTTTCACCCCTTCCGCGGAAACTAGATGCCCCAAGTACTCCACCTCCTGTTGTCCAAAAGAACACTTGGACTTCTTAGCATAGAGTTTATTTTGCCGAAGAGTAGAGAAGACCTGAACCACATGACGTAAATGATCCTCCCAAGTAGCGCTGTAGATCAGAATGTCATCAAAGAAGATCAAGACGAAGTGTCGCAGGAATGAGCGAAAAATCTCATTCATATTGGCCTGAAAGGTAGACGGTCCCCCCGTCAAGCCATTCGCCATCACTAAGAACTCATAGTGGCCGTCATGAGTCCTGAACGCCGTCTTATGCACGTCCTCCTCCTTCATAAGAATCTGATAATAGCCGGATCGCAAATCCAGCTTCGTGAATCTAGTCGACCCACTCAACTCATCCAACAGCTCCTCAATCACGGGAATCAGAAACTTATCCTTCACGGTGACACTGTTTAAGGCACGGTAATCTACGCAGAAACGCCACGATCCGTCCTTCTTTTTAACCAGAATAATCGGTGCTGAGAAGGAACTGGTACTAGGCCGTATAATGCCGGCCTCAAGCATTTCCTTCACACTACGCTCGATCTCTGCCTTCTGCATGTGGGGGTACCTGTAAGGACGAGTGTTGGGCGGCTCCGCCCCCGTCTGTAGCACAATCTGGTGATCACGGAACCGTGACGGTGGAAGCGTCCCCGGCTCCTGGAAAATGTCATCATACTCCTCCACTAACGCTCGCATCTGGTCAGGAACCTCCGTCGGTCTATCCTCGCCAGACCTCACCCCCAACAGGACCGTCATCAGACTAGCGGACTCCTGAAGCTGCTGTAAGCTGCGAATGGAGATCTCTTTGACCGGAGAAGATCGGAGCCCTTTCAAACAGAACTGGCGCCTCCCTTGCGAGAACTCCATCGTCATCTGGTCCCAATCAAAAGTCACCCTCCTCAACTGCTGTAGCCACTGCACTCCAAGCACCATATCTGAACCCCGGATCGGTAAGAGATAGACATCCGTGCACCCCACATAACCCTGCATCTGAAGCTCCATCGCCTTCAACACCCCCTGGCACTGTAGTTTGCTACCGTCTGCAACCATAACCTGGAACGCCGCTCCTGCGTCAATCACGTGCCCCACCCTTTGCGCCACATCGGGATGAATAAAATTATGAGTACTCCCACTGTCCACCAGGATGGTCACCCTCTCCTGCCGAATCCTCCCCGCCAGCCGCATAGTAAGCGGAGGTGGATTGCACCTTTCCATGGCATGAAGGGACACACCCAACTCCGTCAAGTCGAAGTCCCCCCCAGGCTCCAAATCCTCCTCCAGAAACTTGTCCCCCTCAAGCTGCTCCTCCTGATGTAACATAAAGACTTGGACCTTCTGACACTTGTGTCCTGGCGTAAATTTCTCATCACAGTTAAAGCAAAGACCCTTCTCCTTCCGTGCCTGTAACTCGTTCCAAGACAACCGTGTCACCGTCGGTCGGCCGGTCACTGGAGTCTCTCTCCTGGCCGCGGCCGGTGTAGTAGTGTGCCTTGCCAGACTGCGGGCTCGCTGCCTATTCAACTTTTCCTCTTGGATGCGCGCCAAGCTGATCGCGTGGTTCAGACTACGGGGCATGTAGGCATGAACCTCATCGCGTAAGTGATCCTTCAGTCCTGATACAAAACAGCTGAGGAGTGTCTTTTCTTCCCACTGAACCCTGTTGGCCAACTTCTCAAACTCCGTCCTGTACTCCATCACGGTACCCTTCTGCCGTAGCTTCTGTAAAAGCGCCTCAAAGTCTTCAAACTCCAAAGGCCCAAATCGAGCCGTGAAGCCCTCCACAAATTCCTCCCACGGAACATACTCCCGTCCCCGCAAGAACCACTGTGTCCACTGGAACGCGTCATCCTCCAGATGGAAGGACGCTAGCTGCACCCACTGAGCCTCTGGCACCTCCTGATAGCTGAAAAACAACTCAGCTTTCTGTACCCACTCCAACGCGTCGCCCCCACTGTACCGAGGGAAATTCATCCGAGTCAACTTGGGAGCCATGTACGGCCTTTGGCTGCGTTCCCCCGCCACTGGGGCCCCATGACGGAAGGGCCCCCCTTCTCCCCACTGCACCCCTCTTCCAAAGCCTGGTGGTTGCCCTCTTCCTGCCGGTGGGGGTAACAACCCATCCCGACCTTGCCTCCAAGGAGCGTGCTCGGTAAAAGTCCCGGCCCTCCCGTCAACACCAGTTGCGTAGCCGCCACCCCTGGCGGCCATGTCCAGGCCTGCCGGCCCAAATCCGGCCCTCCCCGTGCTTGCCCCGGGGGGTCCAGCCACTCTGAAGCCCCCTCCAGCCATGCCGAAGCCACCCGGCCCAAATTCGGCGCCCTGATGACTCGCCAGCCCCGATCCGAGCCCCACAGGGGCCGCTGATGCCCATGCGACCCCTCCGGAGCCTCCTGCTACATTCCCCGCTCCACCGTAACCCGCCGGGACAAACCCGACCCCCGGCATGCTCGCCACCCCCGATCCAGCCCAGCCACCGGCAACACCCGCCGATCCGGGCCCCTGCGTGTGCGCTGAAGCCGATCCGGGCAACCCGACGCCGCCCCAGGCCGATCCGGCCCCTCCGTGGTACGCCGCACCCGATCCAACCCCCGTCTGGCTCGCAGCAGCGAGTCCGACGCCAGCCGCTCCCGATCCAGCACTTCCCGCACCCGATCCGCCAAGTCCAAGCATTTCCGGCCTATTCCCTGTAGATCCGCCCGGTTCCTCCTCTGCCACCGCCTTGCCCTTCAAATTTTGCGCTAATAGCGTCATGATATCGTTCAAGCGGTCGTCGATCCGCTCTTCCAACCTTTGAGTGGACGTTTTGACATTTTCTTCGATGGCGGCTACCTAATCGGTAAGCCCCATCAAATTCTCCTCTAGGGTTTCCAAGCGGCCATTCTCCTCTTGCGAGCGTGTGTTCACCATGACGGAGGAAGGAATCCTCTGATACCAAATGTTAAGCACGAACTAAGGAAGAAGAAGATCTAGAGGAAGAAGATAGGTGCTAGGGTTGAAATGAGAGGGAAGGGAGAAATACCTTGGTTAATTCTTGCATGCCTCCAAAAGAGAGGGGTCCGGGTATATATAACCCGGGACCCAAGGCCGGCCAACCAAGGGGGCCGGCCGGCCCCCATGGGGCTGAACCAAATGTGGTTCAGCCCCCTTGAGCCGATTTTTAAGAAGAGGGGGCTGAACCCATTGGTTCAGCCCCGTTGTTGCCTTGCACGCGCCGTTGCCGCCGCTGGTAATGTTGCCCGAATAGCCTAGCCTCGTCGGGAGGCTTAACAAAACACCATCAAAAATTGACACAACGGAGCCTGGAGAATGGTCGATCATCGCTTGAGGTTGCTAGATTTGGATGCGCAAGTCATCAATGTCAGTTTGAATGCTGTTCGGAGTAGAATGTGCATCCATGGACAGAGGGGTAGCAATGAGCAAGGTCAGGGCGCAGAGGGCAGCAACAACTTATCAAGCGACAAGGGGGGCTGTCAGGAATTGCCGCAGAGAGCTGTGGCAAGTAGTAAGAGGAAAGGCGGCGAGGCAAAACTGCACCAGAAGAAGGGGAAGCAAGGCGCGAGCACGTGGAGTCCCAGGCGACCATGGCGGCCAGAGAACAACAAGAGAAGGTACAACGACCAGAGACAAGGCGGCGACCATAGGAACAACAACCTAAAGAAGAACTGCTGCCTGAGGAATAACTGTGGCGTCCTGAGAACGGCGGCGTGGAGAGCTGAGAACGGAGGCCTGTAGAGCAGAAAATAGCATCCCGACGAGCAGAGACCGGTGGCTGTGGCAGCGACGGTGAGAAAACGGCAGCTGTTGGGCCCCCTGACGTTGTGACGCCGGGCAGGGTGGCAGGCCTGGTGTGACTCCGGGTTCTGCATCATTTAGTCTCTTAGTTAGGAAGTTTAGTCCAACATCTTGAATGAGACATTCTCTCCTTTACATATTTTACTAATGCGCCTTTACATATTTCCTTCAACAATTTATGTTTAAGTGAAGTTCTTTGGGCCCTACCCTAGAAATAGAGCACAATTATTATGAAACATCCAAAGTTTCCTTCACACACTACATGATTAACTCAGAATTTGTGTTAATGTAAATTGATGCCAAAACATTTAAAACAGATTTAGGGATGACTTTAACATAATCTGTTTAACTCAGGGATTGCAATGTTAAGTAAAATACACTTCCAAAACACATTATAAACTGGGTTTTTATTAAAATTCTTAGTTGCAAGTATAGAATTGAAATTAACAATTAGAGATCTACGATATAGCTGGAGATGAAGGAAAATAAATAGAACAAATAAGAAGAAGAATGTGGTTACCAAATTAACCATAAAAGCTTTAATAAACATATCAATGATATGAAAAAATGAACCAAATTAACCATCCTTATTCATTAAGGCATTGCATCAAGCAGGCAAAAGACATACCGCCGACCAAATGAAATACATGATGTACTTATGCATTAGTGAGATTATGACTAAAGATAGGGCACAATGGCGACAAAAGATCCATACAGCCGACCCCACTATAGTGGTATAATAGATTGATTGTTGTTGTATGCTTGTATGTGTAGGTATTATTTGTAACGCTCCGATCTACTCTGAGTCTGCTACAGATCTACAGACCAGCGACCCCAACTCCTCTCTATGGATCTGATCGGCCGCTGCCGCTAATTCCAGTGGCTGGTTGTTGAGTTTGCAACTCTGTTGTTGATGAAGACCAGTATAGAGCTCCCTTATCTAGGAGGTCTTGGGTTTATGCCTCAGCCTCAACAACCCGTCATTGGAATTAACGGCTACAGCCAATCAGATCCGTGGGAATGAGTTGGGGTCACTGGTCTGCAGTCCTATAGCGTACTCACAGTAGATCAGTGCATTACATTATAGTCAAAAATGGCTTTGATGGAGGGCCAGTTGGAGTTACTCCAAATACGGATATGAAGATTTCTTTTGGAGATAAATACATGCTCAAGAAGATATTTTCTTGATGTGGTGGAGAGAAATATAGTAATCAATGAGTTCTTTCGGTTTACGGGGCTTGGTAAATCTTTTAACGAGACAGATAGTTTGGAGTGTAGAGCTTCTTGTCCAAACATTGGTGGAGTTGTTATTAAACTTCAACACCTAAATTGCAAAAAATTGCTTTGAAGATTTTAGGTCAACCTTCTTCATAGTCATGCTGTGAAAGAAATTTGTATACAGTCTCATTCTTTCACTCTTTGAGAAGAAACAAAATTCAACCATAACGACTTGATGATTTGATTTATATGCATATTAATGTACACCTATTATCGAGGAGAAGCGAAATCTACAATCAAAAAATGAGTAGAATGTGGGATATTGGAGGAGATGCATAGACAAATCTTTTTGATGGAGTTGACATGCTTACGATTGCCAACTTGTCTTTAGATGAATTAGAAATTGAAGATGCATTGATCTCCAACAATACGGAGGAAGATGAATAAAATGAGTGATGAACATCCTTAAATTTGAAATGATTATGAATATTTTATGTTTAAGAACTTCATATAGATCTGTCTTTAGATGTGCATAGTAATCTATGCCTATTGTCTAAGAGAAACAAAATCTACAATCAAAAAGGAGTAGAATGTGAGATATCGGAAGAGATGCATATACAAAACCTTTTGATGGAGTTGACATGCTTACGATTACCGAGTTGTCTTTAGATGAACTAAAAATTGAATATTTATTGATGTCCAACAATACGGAGGACGATGACAAAAATGTTTGATGAACATCCTTAAATTTGAAATGATAATGAATATTTTATATTTAAAAACTTCATGTTATATTACATTAGTTGTGGATTTGCACTTCAATTGATTATTTATGTTTCATGTTTTATTATTTTGAGGATTTATAATTACATTTGTGATACGTACATATATATATTTATTATATTTAATACAAAGTATCCCTCCGTACCCGTATCTTCTATTTTTTATTTTAATGTAGTATCGCCATATCAGACACGTATTGTGCCGGGTATCCGTACTGGTGCTTCCTAGATTTTGAGTCTGACGACTTTATCCTCTGTCTCTGAGAAGAACTGGGCCTCTTTTGAGACATCATGCTTTAACTAAGTGATTTAGGCTAACATAAATATCTTATTATATGATTGTATGTATTATTTATATTTTTTAAACTTTTATAGATACAATTTAATAATAGGAATAAATTCATTAGCAAAAGATTGAATTATCTTGTTTTTCTAAAGTTCAATGCTTTATTGAAATCAAAATATTCCAACATATTTCGGGATCCATTGACAGTTAAGAAATTTGATTCGGGGAAGGTACAAGAGTGAATGGTGAATGTTGATGATGGCGAGGATGATAATGTTGATGGCGATGATGAAGTCTTTCATGGAGAGGGGTTGACGTGGGTGCAACATGGAGGTATTGTCAAAACTGATCATGATGCAAGGAGGCTTCCTAGAATAGCAAAGTTGTTGCGATTAGTTATCAAAGAAATGGAAAGAAAAAATATCTGAGATAGACGAGGCAGATCTCGAGGGTTCATCAGATGAAGACCATATTCGATCTACTATGCTGATTCGTTTGTTTAGCTATCTTAAAGGAAAATTAAATGCCATCAGTCTCCTTTAACAATTTTGTTAGATTTCTACTGTTTTAAACTATAGTATTTATTTATGTCTGATGGATACCTGCTCCATTTCATGTTGCCAGAGATAAGTTTCATTCGCAAAATAGAGAGCATCAATTTTTTCAATGTAAATATAAATCATATTCTTGTTCTTTACCTTTGATTTGCATGATGCTCTTGTTTTTTTCCTATTTGTCTTCTTTCACTTCTTATAGGGCCACTAATTCACTTTCCTTCATTTTCTATTGTTGTATTGATGGTATTTATCCAGATGTCTGTGTGATTAGGATGTTTTCTATTAGATCTTGTTTGTTTTTTAGGGTTTAATGAACTTAAGATGTTTATTATAGTGTAATTGTCGTTAAGATATCTTGATATCTAATGCTCTTGATTATAACATTTAAATGTCATTCAAATTGGACATACTTTTTATTTTCAAAATACTATTTGAAGATTCAGCAAATTAATCGCCATACAATTTGTTTTGTGTAAAAATGAAATTCCATTAAAGATTAACAAAATTTCTCATACAAGCTGTGACTATTGCGATCATCTACCACAAAACCACTAAGTTCAGCGGGGAGAATCTCCTCACAGCAGAAGTACAAACCTCTCAATCACTAAGTCTGCACATCAATCAACAACTCGATTAACAACTATACCTATTGGAACCGTGATCCTGACTCACAATATTACGTACGAATGGATAGTTGAAGGTTATTGGCATTGGGATTAGCAAGCACAAACAATAAATAAGCTCCAAAGAGATCGAGGGACCGTACTGCCTATATATACAATCCACAAGATGTGGCGTGGAGGCTCTACCGCACACGCATGAGTGTATATGAACTCTCCCTCCCAAACCAAAGACGAGTTAGGTTTGGTGGAGAGGCTGATGAGTTCACTTGTTGTAGGCAAGTAAACCTGTGGGCTGCCAGTGGTGGCTCTTCCCTGTACTCTTGAGTCATATTTATAGACTGCTGATACTAGCGAGATGTGTGGTGCTTAGCTTGTAGTGGTTGAACCCTACCCAATTAAAAATCCTATCAGGTCGCTAGTTGAGGCAAGTCGAGTTGACAAACAGATGTAGAGTTCTTGGAGATCGAGGGAAGTAATTGACGAGCTAGTGAAGAGGGAAAGCGAACTTCAGAGAGTTCCTGGCGAGTTTGTTCTGGCCTCCGTACAACTGCCCCCTTATCAATTGGCAGTCCCTCATTTTCCGTACTGTACTCGCCGAATGGGCAGCCATTCTTGAGAGCGCTCCCGCGGTCCTGGGGTGCGAGATTGTTGCATCGATCCACTCGGGTAGGCAACTAGACAACTCGATTTAAAGCAATGTTAGGAAGTTTCTCAGTATTGTTTTAGAGATCACAATCTTCGCGTCCGCTGCGATGACTGAGGCCTCATTGGAGCCTACCGAGGAGTAGCCACGACCTTCTCTAGGGCTCAGAGGATCGAAGGATGCACCTCCTCCAGATCCAATAGTGTAGTCAATCCCGACCGCAGCACCACCATCAGTGGTGCCTGACGCGCAACTCGACACACCATTATAGGCGGGAGCGAGACTACGGTGCGAATGACAGTGAACCGGTCGTTGTCAAGTAATAATAAAACGGGAATAAATCCCCGAGTATCGAATCTCACTTAGAACACGGCGGGGTGGAGTAATCTTTCGAGGCGAGAATTGAGATAGAAGTCTTTTTAGCCAGTGTTTTTGTGTGTGTGTGTGTGTGGGGGGGGGATTGATTTAGTTCTAAAACTAATTACGAGAAAAGAAAAACTAATAAACTATGATGGTTGCCGACACCGCTTCTCTTCTCCACAGGTCGCCGACCTCTGTATCGCACATCCGCGGTTCGCAAGTCTCCTCTTCGCACTTCCGCGGGTCGCAAGCCTTCGCCTCACATTTCCGCGGTCGCCATCCTCCGCCTCGCTTGTTGAGTCGTGCAAATGCAACGACCAACCACAATCACAAACAATCACATGTACAACAACACCAACTCCAAGCAAAGGCTCATGAATATAACAATAATTATTTTCAATTAAGAGCAAACACATATAAATAAATATAAGTGCATGTTAAGTTCATACAAACTCCACAATCACCATACATGAAGAAATCCAAAAGAGTTAAACCTAAATAGGATGAAAAATAGTAAAGGGATACAAACACTATCTGAGTCTCTTCCTCAGAAGTGAAGGAGGTAGCAAGGGTCTTAGCACAATCCTCGACTGTTGTCTGAGGTCTATGAAGCTGTCACTACCTCTCTCCCGTCTTCTCGATGGTTTTGCTGTGATCACGTCAAAATCCACAAAATCACCATCAATAGAGCTTGAATCCTTGGAGAAAATCTTGATCTTTGGTGCTTGGGTGATGGGGAGGAGCCTAGGGGGCGAAACCCTAAGAAAAACTGTGAAAACGACGCTCAAAAAGACCTAAAATTGAGAGTAGGCGGAAGAAATCGCGAACTGTGTATTTATAGGCCGAATCAGATTTTTGACCTATCCTCGACAAGTGGTAGTGCGAGAACAAAAAGCACGACCAGTGGTCGTGCGAGAATTTTTTTGAAATCAAAATTTCAACTCTGGAGGGAAAATATGTTGACCGCGCACGTCCAGTGGTCGTGACATCAATAACTCGTGCGTGCACTCGTGCGTTTCTTGGGTTGGAGATTAAAATTGATTGCGCACAACCAGTGGTAGTGCGCAGATGAGGCCACTAACCGTGCGAGAAGAAAAACGCACGACACGTGACCTTCTTTATGAAATAAGGCCGAAACACACGTGGACAACCATACTACTGTACCTGCATGAAAAGCGTATAATAACTCCAGAAATTCACATCGATATAGACACAAACATAATAATAAAATTACACAAAAGAAATAAGGAAAGGAGATCTCCTTCATGCATGAAATGACTCAAGTACTACTCTATCTAGCTCATATGTGCTGAAATGACTCAAATACTACTCTATCTAGCTCATATGTGCTCACATGACATTCAATTCGAATATAACATATTTTGAGATGAAATATTCAAATATACAAGCGATATCAATGAAAAAGCAAGGTAGAATAAGACCTAAAACACTATATAAAATTCTCTCATCAGTGCCGACGTCCTTGCCTTTTCCTCCCCAGGCGTTCCTCCCGTGGGGGCCTTCCAGGCCGCTTCAGCCTGTGAAGTCTGTTGCACATCTACACACTCACTGGGTGCACCTTAGATTAGGTCCTCTATAGGTTGCCTTCTTGCGGGAAGGCTCCCCTTTTATCTTTCACGCAGGCTCTTGTCGACGATCTGACACGAGTTGGTGCGAAGTCGCAGAGGCGTCTGGCCTTGCTGATCTCCCCTGGATACACGAGCTGGGTCATAGAGATCAGGGTAAGTTGTGCTCTACAATCTTATCATTCCTTTTGCAATTTGGCTTTAACTCATAGTGTTCTGTATGTAGGTCGCCTCTCCCTGTCCTGACAGAGATCTCCTGGGCATTGAAACTCCTCGCTCTGTAAAAGGTCTGCAAGGTATCCTCGCGGCTTTGGTAAGTCGCTTTTATGCGTCAAGTTTGCACGATCTGGAGTGTTTTAGGCCTGACTTGTATTGGTGTTGTTGGCACGACGTTTTCCTCTTCTTCAGGGCAACCTCTCCATCTGATTATAGACATGAATACAGATTCCCTTGCAGATTTGGGTGCGTTGTCAAGCGAGAACCATTCATGCCTTCACGCCTTCTTAGTCACCCTTGCCTCACAGTTCAGGATGATGGAAGCCTGCGATCTCCAGCACGCGTGACGTCTCTAGAAGTCAGGATGATCGGGATGGAGGGTCAAGGATTGTCTCACTGGGACAAAGTCGCTAACTCGACATCTTCTCCTTGAAGCACCGAATCCACGAGTTGGAGCGCAGACAAAATATCTTGGAAGGACGACCTGCACATGATTGTCTGCCTCTCAAGTTCCTTTGGTGACCTTACAAGAATCGCTGCACATATTCGCCATAGTCGTATATAACCCCAGCCTAAGTGCAGTTCAAAAATGCAGGCAAGCTGGGGTGGAATGCTCTCTATGCTTCAGCTTCTTGCCTTCTATCAATACTTCCATGTTTTTGAACTATCAATCCAAGATATTTAAAACATTCACTACGAGGAATATCTTGCTCAGCCAACTTAATAACGAAGTCAACCGTCGTTCTTGCACCGCTAAATTTAACCTCTAAATACTTCGTCTTTGTCCTGCTCAGCCCAAAACCCTTCTTTTCTAAAGTGTCTCGCCAAGATTTAAGTTTTGCATTTACACCCTCGCGCGTCTCATCGTTCAAAGCTATATCATTTGCAAACGATAAACACCAAAGTATTGCTTGTTGGATATGTCTGGTGAGCTCATCTAAGATAATGGCAAAGAGATAAAAGCTTAAAGCTGAACTTTGATGTAAGTCAACAATGATCGGGAATTTATATGTTAATCCTCCAAATATCCTCACCCTTGTCACTGAATTTGTATATATATCATTGATTGTGTCAATGCATGATACATTTACTTCTTTATTTTCTAAGACTCTCCATAAGATCTCTCTTGGAACTTTATTGCAAGCTTTATGATGATCAATAAACAACATAAGCTAATCTTGTTTTTTTTCTTGATAGTTGTCAATGAGTCTCCTCAAGAGATGTATAACTTATATAGTCGACCGCCCTGACATGAATCCAAATTAATTCTCCAAGATGTTAATCTCTTGTCTTACAATTCTTTCTATTACTCGTTCCCATAGTTTCATTGTAGGACTCATTGATTTAATTCCTCTGTAATTAGCACAATTTTGTATATCTCATTTGTTCTTATACAAATGTATCAAGATAGTTTTTCTCTATTGATCCGACATTTTCTTTGACTTCAATATCTTATTATAAAAACATGTAAGTCAAAAAATTCCTTTATTATCTAGATGTCTCCATACTTCGATGGATATATTGTTTGACCCAACCGCTTTTCCATTTTTCATTTTCTTTAGAGCATCATTTACTTCCGATACTTGAATTTTACGATAAAACGTTATATTCCTATAGTTCTTCGATTTACTTAACTCTTTCAAGTTCAATTCATTGTCTTTTGTTTCATTGTAGAATTGATAAAAATATCTTTTCCCGCACTCTTTAATATCCACATCATCCTTCAAAACTGTATTTGTTTCATATTTTATGCATTTTACTTGACTTAAATTTTTGTCTTCCTCTCTATAGCTCGAGCAGTTTTATATATGTCACACTCTCCATCTTTGGTATCTAGTCCTTTATAAAATTCTTCATATGCTTGACTTCTTACTTTACTTACTGTATGTTTCGCTTTTTTTTGGCGACTTTATACCGGACCAACTTTTCATCATTCTCACAAGCGTAGAGTGATTTATAGATAACTCTCTTTGCCCTTACTTTCTCTTGCACTTCCTCTTTCTATCACCAACATTCTTTATTTGGGAGCGCACGATCTTTTGGTACTTCAAGTAAGTTTTTTCCACTTATTCTTTAATGTGAAGACATAACTTCTCGTGAGATACTAGGATCAATATAAGAGTTAACAACTACTTGCTCCATAACTGCTGTCTTGAAAGCAACCTGCTTTTTCATCTTCAAGTTCCACCACCAAAAGTTTGACAATATTTTTATTCTTGTCTTAAATTTATTATTTTTAATTTCTACGTTTAACACCTCTAACTTATGTTGTATTGTCAAACCTTTTCCTATTATGACCTTGCAATCCTTACAAATCATTTTATCTATTTTGCGAGTCATAAAATAATAAATTTGCGACTTCGCTTTTAAACATAATTAAGTGTTTTTCTCTCTTTATGAACAACGTATTTGCCACAATTAACTCATGCGTTATAACAAAATCTAAAATGGTTCGTACTTTTTCATTTCTTCTCCATATCCAAATCTTCCACGAACGACTGTATAATCTACATTTTTCTTCTCTATATGCCCACTTAAGTCTGCTCCTATGAAAATCTTCTCTTTGTTGTGGGATTTCTCGTACTAAATCATCTAAGTTTTCCCAAAATTGCACTTTAATAACTTCATTTAATTCTAATTGCGGCGTATAAACACTGATCACATTGATAGTTTTTTTCCTATGACCAATTTAAAAACTAAGATTCTATCATATTTTCTATTTACCCCAACAACTTTATCCCTCCAAATAGTATCCACAATAATACTTACTTCTGTACTTGTTTTATTTTTTCCTATATAACATAATTTAAAACCTGACTTATCTAAAAATTTAGTTTTCTCACCCACCAATCCAGTCTCTTGCAGACATAAAATATTTATCCTTCTTCTAATCATCGTATCCACTATGTCCATCGTTTTTTTCATTAGCGTGCCTATATTCCAACTTCCAAACATAAGTCGGTCATAAATCCCACGACATACTTCCCTAGGATATCTAATATGTGAGAGCTTTTACCTATTTAACAGTACACCCAAGTTCTCTTAGAGGTGCAGCGGTCCTTGCCAAAAACGCTGCATTCAGACCATACGACTAGGACTCTTGCATATTTAACACTACACCCAAGTCCTGGAGATGCAACAGTCCTTGCCAAGACATCGAATTTGGATCTTACGACACATCCCTTAGGGGGAACAACCTAACTTTTGCACAATTTCTCAAATGATCCATATTCATATAGGGTGACTAAATTTTACGTTGGACGTCTACCTAACACAACCCTCATCATTTTTCATCCGGGCTTAGGACCCTCCATAGCAATAATGACGATTATTCTGCTCTCTTTGGAGGAGAGTTCTATTCGACGAGCTTAAGGGCACGAGTTTTGTTCGGTGAGTTTAAGGTGCAAGTTTTATTCGACAGGCATAATGGTGCAAATTTATCTGTAACACCCCTACCCAGTTTAGCGACTTTTCAAAAGTCTAGTCGAAACTCATGATATGAAACAAACTAGACAACAATAATAAAATTACAATCATAACATAAGTAACTAGAGTTTACTGCAGATGTAAAGGTTTGGAAATAAAATTAACAAAATCTCTTACAGTTTGAAGCACGTAGCCTACTAGAAAGTATGTGCGAACAAACTGATTCGTATTCCCTGTAAATTTTTTCCCCGAAAACGGATCAACCCCCTAACCAGCAAGGAAGTCTTCCCCCCAGTGACACTAAAATATAACAAAATTATGCTTGCATACTTTAAAAAAATATTTTATATTATGAAAATATACTGTAGTTCTATGAATGCTTTTCTATAAAAGTACAATTGAATATAAATCATTTTTCTGTGATTAAATCTTATTCTGAATCTCCTCTGATTATAGAATTATTAACTGTACGGTTCTAGGACCTGATTTTGTAATTCAAGTGGAGATAACTTATATTCCCCTAGTGACACAAAAATGTAACAAAAATATGCATGCATACTTTATTATTATATTTTATACTAAGGAAACACATTGTAGTTCTATGAAAGTACAATTGAACATAAATCAATTTTCTGTGATTAATTTTTATTTTGAATCTCCTCTTAGTTCAGAATTATTAATGTGTATGGTTATCGGACCTGGCTTTGTAATTCAACTGAAGAGTACTTATATTTTCTTTTCTTCTTATTCCTAATTGTATTGATTCTTATGCACATTCTAGTAATTTGAGTTTCTACTTGCGAACGTAAGTGTTTTAATACCTTTCTGTCACAGACAAACTCATATCTTGTAATGAAGGGTCCACTCCCCAACACGAGGCTCATAAGGACTACTAAGCTCTATGAGTAAGATAGTGTGCCTCTATTACAAGAGAAAATCTCGATCGTTCATCCTAATTATCTTCTATTTGTGGCCGTCAGGAAGATAGAAAAGAAACACCCGCTTAAAGCCCACTAGTGATTGTTGATCAATCTCTATCAACTCCCCTTCCTCGATAGATTATCGGAGCAACTCCGTCAAGGTCGCTCTAATCATCGAACCATACTTCACAAGCCATTCAACAATACCATTCTCGAGACTCGGAACGTGTTGGATAGTGAAAGATCGAAACATCCCAATTAGCTCTTTCCCCTCGCTAGATTTGGATGTAATGTTGGTTCCCAGTCTTCAAACTCTCTACGGATCTGGGATGCAACTACCAATGAATCCATGTTAGCATGTTCATCCTGCACCACTAGTTTTTTTTCCATCAGTACATAGATGATCATGACCTCATATTCTACCTTGTTGGTTTTCACTGGAAAGTGTAACTTCACTGCCTGCTCAATCTTGGTTTTGTTTGGGCTAACTAGAACAACTCAAGCACCGAGTGAGTTCCTTCCCAAGCTCCATCGACGAACAAGGTCTAGGGTATTGACAATGTTAGGTTCTCCCCAACCCTAACATCTATAACATAGTCAGCCAAGAAGTTAGTCACTGTCACAGCCCAGTCCCGGCTCAAGGAGGCTTAGTGGGTCCCAACTGGCAACCGTGAGGGCTGCAACCAAAGTAACCCCAACCCTTCTCCGCACCTGTTTCTCATTGCGGTAGGTTGTTGAGATGGGGTCTCGAACCCACAACCCCTTGATAAAGAGTCTTTAGACCACTCTTCATCACCAACTGACACGGTAGGTGCTAGTTGGTGATGAAGAGTGGTCTGAAGACTCTTTATCAAGGGGTTGTGGGTTACAAACCCCATGTCAACAACCTACTGCGCTGAGAAATAGTTGCGGAGAAGGGTTGGGGTTACTTGGGCTGCAGCCCTCACGATTGCCAGTTGGGACCCACTAAGCCTCCTTGAAACGGGCCTGGGCCGTGACAAAAAAGTGCAGCTTAGTTGGTGATGAGGAGTGATATTAAAGCTCCTTATCAAGGGTTGCGGGTTCGAGACCCAACGCCAACACCGCACTGCGCTGATAAACATGCCAGAAATGCATTGCGGTCATTTGGGCTGCAGCCCTCACGGTTAAATCAGTTGGGTCCCATTAAGACTCCTCGAGCCGGGCCTGAGCCGTGACAGTCACATCTTGAGCTTTGATGACCGTCCTTGGCAGATATATAATTTCAAATTCCCCAAGCTTCACTGACCACTTGACGAGACTTCCCGAATTCTCCACTCTCTCTAACACATTCCGCTTGGGGTGATTCGTCACCACTTTGATGGTATACTTCTGAAATTAAGGCCTAAGCCATCGAGTCGTGATGATCAGGGCATAAGCCAACTTCAGAATTGAGTTCCTGAGCTCCGTCTTCCTCAAGACCCTACTTACATAATAGAACGACATCTGGCGCGCTCCTTCCTTCCGGACTTGGACTGAGCTCACGACCTCCTCTCTGACTTCTAGGTGTAGGAAAATATCCTCTCCAATACGCAGACTCTATAGGAAAGGAGTCTTTATTAATTGTTGCTTGAGACTTTAGAATGCCTCCTCGCACTCCCAAGTCCATTCAAATTTCTGGTTGTCATGAAGAGTCTTGAAGAATGGAGAACATTTCTCTCTTGACTTCGAGAGGAATCAGCTCAACCAGACAAGACTCGTTGTTAGCCATTGCACGCCCATTGCATCTTTCGGTGTTGTCATTTCCATAATGACCTTCATCTTATTAGGATTTGGCTTGACTACCGCATGAGTGAGAAGATGTCTTAAGAACTTCCCTTCCCCTTCCCCAAAACCCATTTGGATGGATTAAGCCTCATTTTGTACCTCCTCAATGTTGCGAAGGTTTTCACGAGATCTGTCAATTGCTCTCTGATGCTCTTCCTCTTCACCATGAGATCGTTGATTTAGACCTCCAAGGCCCATCTCTTCTTTTTCTTAAATACTCGATCCATCATCCGCTAATAGGTTGCTCTTGCATTCTTTAGCACAAAAGGAATCATCTTGTTACAATAACATTCATCGTTCGTGATGAACTCTTGGGGACGTCAGAAGGGTGCATCCTGAATTGATGATGTCCTTGAAAGACATCAAGAAAACTCATGACAGGAAAACCGACCGCTTAATAAACCAACGCGTCGATTCGAGGTTGGGGATAACAATCTGTGAGACAAGCTTTGTTAAGGAAAGAGAAATCGATAATTATGCGTCACTTTCCCCCTATTTGTGTCGACTATTACAACATTGGAAACCCACACGGGGTATTGAATATCAAAAATAAAATCAGCAGTAAGCAAATTCTTCACTTCTTTATGGATAGGCCCGGCCAACGTTGTCGCCACAACCCTTTTCTTCCGTCGAATATGACAAACTATTGGCTCGAGGTTGAGGCGATGGTAGTCAACATTGACATCAATGCGTAGATTGTCCATATATTTCGTCATCGCATAGATTTTCATTGTTATGTATGAATAAACCTATGATCTTGCTCGGCTTGGTAAGTATTATTTCATTATTTAATGATGCATGAGTCTCTTGCTAAAAATCAGATCTTGATCAGATCCACAAGACTTAATATTATCTCAGCCCTTCTGTCTGATCTCGAAACTAGCCAAGCCGTAGGTTGGCTCTGCTAATCATGATTAAAGGGATGCATGCATTGTCTACCTTGATTGATAAAAAACAATCCGATTTAGATCCAACTTTGAATTAAGAATTTAAATTCTTTCTCTAACATAGATCTACACATACATATAGTAATGTGCAGTATGCTGTATGCATGAATGCAAATATTTTATTATAAGTGTAAATTTATGCACAGATACATGTGTATATGCATTATGCACCAAACACGCGTGTATAAACGTTTCAATAAGATCTTGAGGTAGCTCAATCTGATCCAAGTATGGCTCAACTCAAGCTTGTAGCCAGACTTTGCTCGGTTGTTGGCTTATTGATTTTGATTCAAGCAAAGGATGCAGAATGGGAAAAGTTGTTCTGATGGTTTGGCACTAACAGAGGCATTGGAGAATAGATGGTGGAATCATGTAATCCAATTCATCAATCAATACCATATTCCACTTAGAAGCCATAAGTCCCCAATTTATATAAATAATTTTCTCAAAATTACTTAATTTTTTTTATCTATCATGATAGATAAATTTGGAGCTAAAAATTATTTAAAATGATATTTTTTGTATTTAGTTTAAATAAATTTAGAAGTCTTAATTTGAATTAAAACAGAAAAATAATGCATCACTATGTCATTATGTTGATGTGCCAGATCGATCTTTTTTTTTGGGAACAGATAAAAGTTTTTTCTTGGATCATGGCATTACCAACCAGGACTTCCATTCTATCACATGGTTCAGCAGCTGGGCCGTAGATTCTAATCTTTATAAACAGGCAGACAACAGCATTATGTTAAATGCCAGGTAATTTTAATCATCTTGTTCCTTATAACATTCTCTACTGCTTTCTCTGAATTTAACTACAATGAATATTTTTCTAGCGGATTGTTCTGTTTTGGATTTGATCAGTTATTTGAAAAACAGAATGTTGGATTCTTGGGATGAATTAAATCCAACCAACCATACATATATACGGTTAATTATCAGGGCATCCCCTGGGAGTTTGCATAAGTGTAGTAACTCTCCTCTATGTTTCAAAATCACAATAATTTCTCTAAGTTTGCTCCGTTTACAGAACCCTCTTCCATTAGAATTATGGTTGGAAAGGGAATTCAAGGTTGCAGATGTCGGAGATCGGGGGCACGTCGGTTTTTTATATATCGTGAGATATATTGGGGATATTTCATATATTGGGTTTTAATATTTTATTAGTTATATATAATTAAATATAATTTTTATGCATGCCACAATGCTAACTATTTTACAACATATTGGTATTCTAAATATTAAAAGCTACATGAAACATTTAACATACAATATTTTAATGATAAAAAATTTGTAAAACTAGTAATTTTAAGAAGCTTGCAAATATATATTGTTTCTATGACATCTTTTACACGTATTTTAGGCGCCACAATATTTCACTGCAGTCGAGGAAGGTTGGGAGTGTGACGCCGAGCGATCATTGGAGGTGGGAGTGATTCGGCGCCTCCTACACACCCCACGTGTGGACGAGGACTGACGACGCACGACCATCTTTTACACGTACTTCCCTAGTGCAGGAGGTCCCTGCAAGCTAGCCATTGATGGTGGGAGTTGCGTGAATAT
This sequence comes from Platanthera guangdongensis, assembly GCA_039583875.1. Taxonomy (NCBI): domain Eukaryota; kingdom Viridiplantae; phylum Streptophyta; class Magnoliopsida; order Asparagales; family Orchidaceae; genus Platanthera; species Platanthera guangdongensis. The sequence goes on from CM077151.1 coordinate 217,520,754, forward strand.
TGTAGCCCAGAAGGCTCTTGACCGTATGCAGGTGAAGGCAGAGCCTCACCCCCATCCGTACCGTGTCGTCTGGGTTGACAAGACGGCGATTCAGGTCACCCAGCGTTGCTTAGTCCCGATCACTATTGCGTCCTTTCAGGACAAGGTCTGGTGCCATGTCATTCCCATGGACGTCGCTCACGTGTTGCTTGGCCGCCCCTGCCTTTTTGATCGTGATGTCACGTGCTTCGGTCGCTCGAACACGTGCGTCTTTTATGATAGAGGGCGGAAGATCACGTTGACACTCACCCAGCCCCGAGATCGACCCAAGGGTGTGGTAGAGTCGTCTCCGAGCATGAGCGCCTCGCGGCCACTGCATATTCTGAGGCGAGGTGAGTTTCTGCGAGATAGTGCTGAGTCCGACGTTATTTATGTAGTCGCCGCTACCCAGGTTACTGAGGACGCCCCAGTTGATTTCCCACTCGCGGTGCGTCCCCTGTTAGGCGAGTTTGCGGACATTATGCCAGATGAGCTCCCCGATGAGCTGCCTCCCCCTCGGGACATTCAGCATGCCATTGATTTAGTCCCGGGAGCTTCCCTACAGAAGCTGCCCCACTACCGTGTGCACCCGGATGAGCACGCTGAGCTCAAACGGCAGGTTGACGAGCTTCTTCGGAAGCAGTTCATTCGTGAGAGCATGAGTCCTTGTGCGGTCCCCACCCTTCTTACCCCTAAGAAGGACGGTAGTTGGCGTATGTGCATCGACAGCCGCGCCATCAATAAGATCACGGTCAAGTATCGCTTCCCTATCCCACGACTCGATGACTTACTGGATACTATGTCCGGTGCCCAGATCTTCTCCAAGATCGACCTCCGCAGTGGGTACCATCAGATACAAGTTCGTGAGGGGGACGAGTGGAAGACCGCCTTCAAGACCAAGGACGGTCTTTATGAGTGGCTAGTCATGCCATTCGGGCTATCCAATGCCCCGAACACATTCATGCGCGTTATGACGCAGGTGTTGCGGCCCTACATGGGCAAGTTTCTGGTGGTGTACTTTGATGACATATTAGTCTACAGCCAGACTCAGGACGCTCACCTCGATCATCAGAGACTTCTCTTTGGCACCCTCCGCCAAGAGAAACTGTATGTGAACCTGAAGAAGTGCGCCTTTCTTTCCGAGTCCGTCCACTTCCTAGGCTTTATTATTTCCTCCACCGGAGTCTCCGTGGACCCTGAGAAGGTCAAATCTATTCGAGATTGGCCTGTACCTAGGAATATCCACGAGGCTCGTAGCTTTCACGGGCTTGCCACCTTCTATAGGAGGTTTGTCCAGGGGTTCAACACGATCATGGCCCCCTTCACGAGCTGTCTCAAGAAGGGAGAGTTTCAGTGGACCCCCGCAGCCACTAGAGCCTTCGAGGAGATCAAGGAGAGATTGACGACAGCTCCCGTCCTGAGGTTGCCAGATTTCAGTCGTGCCTTTGAGGTCGCCTGCGACGCGTCTGGTATCGGTATAGGTGGCGTATTGAGTCAAGAGGGACACCCAATTTCTTACTTTAGTGAGAAGCTGAATGAAGCAAAGAAAAAGTACTCGAGCTACGATCGAGAATTTTATGCTATTGTCCAGTCTCTGCGATACTGACGACACTATCTCCTCCCCCGGGAGTTCGTGTTGTATTCCGACCACCAGGCCCTCCGTTACCTCGATTCGCAGCGCAAGCCGGGCCACCGGCATGCGAAGTGGGTTGAGTATCTGCAGGATTTTCATTACGTTCTCAAGCACCGCGCGGGTGTTGAGAACAAGCCGGCCGATGCGTTGAGTCGCCGCGTGTCCCTATTGCAGACGATGACAGCGAGTGTGCATGGACTTGAGCGACTGATGCTCGATTACCCTACGTGCCCTGACTTTGGTGAGATTTATACCGCCCTATCCCGAGACCCACCCGACCCTGTTGAGGGATACCAGATTTACGAGGGATATCTGTACCGGGCTTCCTGCCTATGCGTTCCTCAGACGTCTTACCGAGATTACCTGATTTGGGAACTGCATGCGGGCGGATCCGCGGGTCACTTCGGGCGAGATAAGTCCATAACCCTTGTTGAGGACCGTCTCTACTGGCCCAGCCTCAAGAAGGACGTAGCTCGGGTTGTGCGCCACTGTCGTATCTGTCAGACGGCCAAGGGAATTAAGCAGAACACCGACCTTTATACCCCCCTACCTGTTCCACATCGCCCTTGGGAGGACATCAACATAGACTTTGTTCTCGGACTTCCCCGCACCTTGCGGAAACACGATTCCATCTTCGTGGTGGTTTATCGATTTTCGAAGATGGCACACTTCATTGCTTGCCGCAAGACGGCAGATGCGACCCACGTTGCATCTATATTCATGAGGGATGTCGTTCGGTTGCATGGCCTACCCAAGTCGATCGTGTCTGACCGCGATGTGAGGTTCATGAGCTACTTTTGGAAAACTCTGTGGCACAAGACTGGTACTATCCTTAGGTTTTCCTCGGCATATCACCCACAGACGGACGGTCAGACTGAGGTAGTGAATAGGAGCTTAGGGAACCTGTTACGGTGTCTAGCTGGAGAGCATGTAGGTAGTTGGGACTTAGATTTGCCGATCGCCGAGTTTGCCTACAATAGCTCAGTCAATAGGTCCACCAGGTTGAGTCCATTTCACGTAGTTTCAGGATACGACCCTAGGAAACCTATAGACCTTGTCCCGAGCCCTCTAGAGTCCCGCCCTAGTGAGTCTGGTGAGTCATTTGCACAACATTTGCATGATTTGCATGAGTCGGTCCGCCGACGAATAATAATAAGCAATGATAATTATAAAACCCATGCAGATAAGCGAAGGCGAGAGCAAATATTTAATATAGGCGAGAAGGTAACGATGCGAGTCCGCCCCGAGAGGCTCCCTTCGGGGCCTGCCAAGAAGTTAAGCGCGAGGCGAGTAGGTCCATATTCCATTATTAGTCGTATTGGGACCAACGCCTACCGGCTTGACATCTCGGCCAGTATGGGAATTCACCCCGTGTTTAATGTTGAGAACCTGACTCCATACTATGAGCCTCATGAGTATGTGGACCCGAGCGGGGGAGATGCCCAGCCACCCCCACCACCACTGTCGCCAGAATACTACCCGTCTACTTTGCCACCACCTACTGGCCATCCTAGTCCACCCACCGTTGTCGTTCATCCACCTGGGACTTCGTCCACTTTGGTTCCCCCGCAGGCACCACCGATCGCACCGGGACCCACCTTCAGAGAGGCGAGAGATGAGAGCATCACAGAGATCAGATCCCACCAGTTTGTTCCCACTTCGGACGGACCGCGTTGCCGCTACCTGGTACATTGGCAGGGCCGACCTGACACAGACGACACTTGGATCCTACCGGCAGAGCTAGATCGGCTCGCCCCCGGACTTCGACTTCAGTACGATCATCTCCATTCATCGGAGATGAAGGCCTTTCAGTCGGGGGGAGTTGATGGGGAGCCATCGGATGCACTTGGAGGAGCTCGCCGCAAGGCGGGGCCCACATACATGTACTCGCGCATGAAGACTTGATCGGATCGCCGATCGGACTCCGCGATTGCGTCCGGGACGTCATCGCGAGTCAAATCACTATATTACTTTAATGTTTTTGAGTGTATTTTGATGTTTTTCAAGGACTAACCCATTGACCAATCATAGCTGTTGATGGGGATGCCCTAAGTTTGGTTTTTCTTATAAATAGGATGCTAGGGGCTGATTCCAAAGGCATTGCAGAATTTGGAGAAGGATAATCCCGGATTCCAGCGATCCCTCCTCGGTGCCGACGCCGTGGAACCCTAGGTGACGACTCCTAGGCCGCCAAGCTTCCCCCCAAGGTATCCCCTTTCCCCCACCTTCATTTTCCACCACTCGAAAGCTTGTTTCAGCCTCCGGAACCCATCCAGGAACCGGTATAGCAGCCGGCTGCTGCTACAAGCCTTGAAGGCTTTTCCGCCCCAGCTACAGTGAAAAGCCGGGGTTTCCGACTTCCCCCTGTCCGCCGACTTGGCTGCAGGTCCAGCACCCCCCCAACCCCCTCCTTTCCCAAATCCGATTTCCCCTAGGGCCTCTCTAGCCCTACCCGCCCCCTCCTTTCCTTCCCCTCGTGGATCCACCCCCCACAACACTCCGAAAATTCTAGATCTAATTGATCTAGCACTACCTTCCCCGATCTACTCTCCACTTACATATTCTCACTCCCGTAGCCCGGATCCGTCCTAAAACTAGCGGATCTATCCACCGACACTCCGATCCGTTATCCACTCCACCCAAACCTTCCATTTTTGTTCGGATCCGCTCCAAATCATCGGATCTATTTTCCCCCGGCCCGGATCTACTCATTTGTGGCCGTATCCGCCGTTTTACCGTCCGTTACCGCCACCCTTCGCCGAAGGCAGCCACCGCCATTGCCGCGTCGCCTCCGATTCCACTTCCGATCGCTCGTTTTGCATCCGGTTCGTCAAATCCTCCATCGCCTCGGATCAGCCCACTGCATCGTGAGTATTTCATGGTATTATGTTTGTACTTGACATTGACGCTTGGTCGTTTATCTATACTTGTGCTGTGATCATAGTTTGGTAGTTGTTGTTTTATACGCTAATATTTATTGTGGAACTAGTCTCCGCCGCTTGCTCAGGCCCTCCGTGCGGAGGAAGCCGTTGCCAAATTGCCAAAGTTATTTAATTGCTTTTTATTTCGATTAACTGCGTGGTGCTGCTGACTTTCATTGCTTACATTATTAGTTATTGCTTTCCGACTGCTCATTGCATGTAGCATCGCATTCGCATATTCTCTCACACGTGCACGTAGAGTCCTAGCTTCCGAGCACCACTAGCCTGCCCCTACATCAATAATTGAAGCTGAATCCTGGAGTGATGAAGAAGAAGCAAGAGCAAGAGAATTTTGCCTAATGGCAATAGATGCTTCTCGCAGTAGTTATGCTACAGAATCTGAAGAATCAGAGTATGAATCAGATGAAGATGATCAGGTTATTTCTTCCCTTGACTCTTCTTCAGCTAGACTTAACACTGATATCCGATTATCACATGAAAATCATCAGAAAATCTTAGTTCAAAATATTTCGTCGAACGGAGATCGACGACATCAATACTATTCGTCGAACTCAGATCGACGAACTATGAACAAAGATTTTGCTGTGAACTGTTCAGGAATCTGTGCTCGACGAAGTAGATTTAATTTGTCGAACAGAGATCGACGAAAATGGATCACAAAAAACAATTATTATCATTCTATGAACAGAGCTCGACGAACTCAATATCATTCGTCGAACTCCGCTCGACGACGGTACTTTAATTCGTTGAACTCAATATTTCAAATGAGAAATTTTTATTCTTTTATTTCTGATTATTATAAAAGAGAACCAGGACCCAAGGTTATCTGGGTCCAGAATTCCTAACATCTCCTTGCAGGAAAAGAATTCAGTCCAGCAAATATACATGCTATATCAGTGGCTGTTGGATTTCAGCAAGGAAATGCAAATAGGGGGAGATTGTCTGTTCTACCACAGAGGAATAAAGGCTATGCAAATAAGGGGAGATGCCTATAAATGAAGCTGCAGAAATTCTAGCAGCAGCAGCAACAACGGATTATAATGCTGCAGATTTGGGCAAGGATCAACAACAATAACAGCAACAACAGATTTTTTCTTGATCCAGATTTAGGTGGAGATTGTATTTATTTGCCTTGTATTTTACTTATATTTATGTAAATAATGTCCTTACCCAAATAGGGGGAGATTATTGGAACCCCAGTTAGGATTTGAGCAAGGATCACTATTAGGGTTGCTTAGAATGACCCACCATGTATAGTCATGAGTCATAGACTTATTTCTAGAGTCTAAGTCAACAGTCAACATCATGGATCAACCATCAACAGGACTGCCAGAGACTCAAACAGTTGTGTCGACACACAGAAAGGTTGTGTTGACACAACAAAATATTAGTCGACACATAGCAACATCAGTCAACCCTAGCTCAGTCGACACCATCACAGCAACTGTGTCGACACTTCAGAAAGGCTATGTCAACACATAGAGGATTTGTGTCCACACCCAGAACAATCTGTCGACACAGGTCACGGGAGCTGTTTCAAGAAAGATCAAGTAAAATTCTCAGCTCGACGAACGTCGAACTCAGGTCGACAATTGATGGACAACACTTGCTCAGCTCGACAAAATTATCAAGTCAGTTTCTCAGCTCGACGAACACAGAAACTGAGCTCGATGAACCGCAAGCTCCGGTCGACGAACGCAGGCAAGATATTCAGCTCGACGAATCTAGCTGAGTTCGACGAATGTCGAACTCAGGTCGACGATTGATGAACTCGACGAAAGTTCAGGTCGACGATTTCTGAGCAATCAGTAACAGTAGGCAGAATTTATTGAGGATTAATTACAGTCAATATTCCCAGTAAAAATAGCCGTTCAAATGGACAGTTACAGTTGGATTAATTATAGATCAATTTCCAAAGCATATTCTACTCTCGGGAATGTTTCTTCCGCCATCAAATCTACGGATTTCAAATACAGGGAAGCAGACAGAGCAGATAGACAGAGATAACACAGAGAAAGAAAGATACATAAAGGGCAATATCACTACAGTAACTAGAAGCCCTAGACCAGAGCAATAACAACTATCTCAAGAAGAAGTAGAACATCCATTCATATCAAGAGTCTTCTTCTTCCTCATTCCTACAGGACAACTTCAAGGACAACAAAACTCTATCTGTCAGAAGTTCCTGAAGGATACTCTGGTTCAGGCCTGAAGATTGAAGGCCTATCACCCTGAAGCAGTGCTCCAGCCTTCCTGATACATTCAAGATCTCAGGGGGAGCAAGCTGCTAACATCATTCCACTTGAATATTCTCTCTGATTGTTGACAGAGAAGATACCATCACTCTCTCACCACTTCCTGTATAAAGGGTTGTCATCTCCCTTCAAAAGTGATTCCTGGTTGCAAGTCTCCTTCCAGAAGGCTTGAGTTGGTTTTTTGGGACCTGATCAAAACCCATTGGTGACAGGGCACCTGATCAAAAACCTGAGTGGATTCCTACCAGTGTGGTAGAAGAGTGGACTACCCAGATTTGGGGAACCACTATAAAAATCCTTGTGTCTTCTGGTTGCTTGATCTTCCTTTTTTTATTCTGTGCTGTGATTTTATTCTAATTAGCTTTAAGGTCTATCACTTTCACAAACATATATTTTAAATGAAATGAATTAATATGCAATAGTTTACCCGCTTTCCCTCGGCACTACCGGCCAACTTTGTTGCAACCTACTTTGTAGATGTTAATAGGCCCCTCAACTGATTCTTATTCTCTAAGATACTCTCTAAAGATAGAAACACTGTAGCAAATCTAGTCACATCTGGTCGAATAAGCTCATTAGAGTTCAATTCCTTCGTCGACTCTTTAAACATGTCGAGAGATGGTGTGACCATTTATGAAGACAGAGAGTTGACAGCCCAATGAGATAACACTATATATTGGCTTAAGTTTTTTTATATCTTATAAAATAAATTAATTTTATGAGCTGCACAACTAGCCCAAAAAACTTAGTTCTTTTCAAACCTTTAAGCTTTGCTGCAACCATATTATTGGATGTGCTATTCATCATAATCTGCAAGATACTGTTCTCTCCTGGACTCTCAAGTCTATCAATTGACTCATCCAAGAAGTCAAAGATGAACTTTCCATCATGTGTGTCGGAGACATTCTTCGAAAGCCAAAATTTCCCTCCAGAATTGCAACATATCATGATGTTTAACATGTTTCTACCCTTCCGATCCGTCTGTGCATTGGTCATGATAGTGCAATCATTTAATTTGCAGGCTTGCGTGAATATGCCCAACATCTCCTTTGTCCTCTCTACCTCCATTCACAAAAGTTTCTCTCTCAACTCATAAAATATAGGCATCTTCATCCCATGTCTGCATAACTCAATGGCATAAGCCATCTGCTGGAGGGAGAAGTTACATATGACATTAAACAGGATCTCATTTTCATAAGCCATATGCATGAGTCATGATAATGCAACCATTCAATTTGCAGGTCTGCGTGAATGTGCCCAACATCTCCTTTTGTCCTCTCTACCTCCATTCGTAAAATGTGTTCTCTCAACTCATAAAATGTACAAATATTCATCCCTGATCCATATAACCCAATGAAATAAGCCATCTGCTAGAGGGAATTGTTACATATGACATTAAACAGGATCCCGTTTTCATATGCCCATCCGCCCATGTACATGACAACATCATCCCTGACTTTTTTTTGTACCTACTCTCCATCGTACTCCATTGAGAATCTTTTCCCTTGCTAGACTCAGCAATTACATGAACAAATTGGTCCATTGGATCCTTGATACCCATGCTCCTATGTATAGCAGACTCCTCCACTTCATCATCATTTACTCCTCCATCTACCACCTCATTCAAGCTTGCATGTAAATTTACACTCTTAGATCCCTTACTCTCCAAGTTTGAGTTTAGGGCCACCTTAGCCTTCACATTAACGCCTGTAGGAACGTGCGGGCATGACTTATCATTAGCCTTCCACCCATCCAAGTGATTCTTGAAACGTGCAAATCCACCATTCACTGTTAGCTTTCAGTTGTTGCAGTTGATTCAGTTGCTGTCATTTGCAATCAACTTCTCATGAAATGCCCGGAACGGATCTCTACTGGTTGGTACCAATGATACGGGCACCTCACGAGATCCAGCAGAAGACGTCATTCTAGGGAATATGAAATGAAAGAAATATTGGTTATATGAAATGAAATAAATATTTTACATAATTACATAACGAGAAAGAAACAAAATTACTTGATTAGTTGAAGAAAAGTCAACATAAGAAAAACCCACATGACTTCATTAGATCGATAGATCTTTAGTCAACTTTCAAATTAACTAAAAAACATTTTATTTATCAAACAACATTTTGCATCATCAGTAATATACTAGTATACAAAGTTATGATTATAATTCAAAGTAGAGAACCCGAGTATCAAAAGAAACCGAACATCCAATTATCATTCAAAGTATCCAACAAAGCATCCAAGTAAACTCTTATCCAATTATCATTCAAAGTATCAGTACTAGTATCAGAACAAAACATCCAAAATTTTATTTACCAAAAGACATAGCAGCAAGACAACTAGAAAATAAAGTTGAATGTACATGCATCATTAATTGCAAAATGAAGTTGGATAAATAACTATTAATATGAGTATTTCAAATCCTTTTTTGACCTGTAAAAGTGTTAGAAAAGCCCAATTAAGGGCCCATGTTTTCCTCTTTTCTCTCTCCTTGTATTAGTCCCACATCATATATTAGGATTTCTCTCTTCATTCTTCTCCTATATAAGTGTATGTATACTTGTAACTATTATTCAAGAAAGTATAGACAAGCTTTGAGATCTCTCTTTATATGGTATCAGAGGCAACCAGTCTCCTCCTTGGGTATCCGGCCTAGCCCATTTCTAGCCGCCTATTTTCCTTGCCTGTCCGTGCGGCTTCCCTTAGCCGCGTACTCTTGCAGCCTCTTTTCTACCCGCCTCCAACTCTGCTTCTCTCGTGGATTCCACCTCCTCCTTCCTACCACCTCTCCTTTTATAATCCTCTCTCACGCGGGTCCACCTTCTCCTTTCCTTCTCTACCCGCGCGGGCTCTTTCTATCCGTTGCGACCTCTCCTATCTGCTGTCCTCTTCGGGCTCTCTCTCATCGTACTCCCGGCTTCCTCCCTCTGCCTAATCCGCTCGAGTTCTCTAACTCGCGGACTCTTCTTCTGACCGCTCGAGTTCTCTACTCCCGGCCTCTTCCGCTTGCCGCTCGCATTCTTTCGCCGTGATCTGCTCTTCCTGCTCGCTAATCGTAGCTCGCTGCGACTTGTTTTCCTGTTCGCCGTGACCTGCTTTCCTACTCGCCGCGAACTGCCTCCTGTTCGCCGCGACCTGCTTTCCTGCTCGCGGCGACCTGCTCTCCTACTCGCTGCGACCTGCTCTCCTGCTCTCCGCGACCTGCTCTCCTGCTCGCCGCGACCTGCTCTCCTGCTCGCCGCGACCTGCTCTCCTGCTCGCCGCGACCTACCTCCTGCTCGCCGCGACCTGCTCTCCTGTTCGCCGCGACCTGCCTCCTGTTCGTCGCGACCTGCTTGCCGCGACCTGCCTCCTGCTCGCCGCGACCTGCCTCTCCTGCTCGTTGCGACTTGCCTTTTCTGCTCGCTGCAATCTCGCCTTCCCGCAGCTAGCGTTCTCCTCTCTGTCCTTAGCCGTATCCTGATCACGACCTCGTTTGTCGCTGGTGTACTCGCCGAGACCGTGCGGCTATCTTCTCTGCCGACTTCTCCCTAGTCGCATTCTGGTCGCGTTCTCCTGATCGCTGGTGTGTCCGCTGAGACCGTGCGACTGCCTGTTCTAACAGCTTGGTCTCTTCTGCTGGCCGCGCATGGCTTCCGATACTTCCGCTGCTACTTCTGCTCCACCCGCCCGTGCGGCTGCTACGGCTTCCGAACTCCGTGATGAGTTACGGATTACTACCATCTCCCTAACTGGAAAAAGGAATTTCGTTGAGTGGGTTCACTCGGTTCGTCGTGTTTTGCAGACGAAGGGTCTTCTTCACCACTTGACCCGCTCTACTCCAACTTCTCCCTCCGATGACTGGCTTCACGATGATGGTCGGGTCCAATCCTGACTTCTAAACTCTATGGATCTCGAGCCCTACCGGATGACCATGTATCATGACACGGCTAAGTCCATGTGGGAGGAGCTTCACGCTTTTTACTCTGGCCATGACAGCCTACAACACCTATATGATATCATTTCCGATCTTCAGAATCTTACCCCGGGTGCTCCTGGTGATATTCTCTCCTTCGTGGCTAAAGCCAAGAGTTTGACAGAGGCTTGGATTCAACATCAGCCTCCTACTACCGATCTAACCACCATCGCCATGATGATGTCCCGAGTTCCTCCCCACCTGCATAGTATTCGGGACCAGATTCTATCCTCCGTCACCACTCCTTCACTGTCTGATGTCTGCTCCATGCTGCTAAAAGTCACGCCTCCCTCTGAGGCTCCTCCTGTTTTTGCCCCGACTCTTCTTCAGCAGCCTCTCCTTTCGACCCCTCCTCGTGGATCTTCCACTCGGGGTGGCCGACCCCCGTCTCGGGGACGAGGACTTGCTGGTCGCTCTTCTATGAAATGCACCTACTGTGGCCGGGATAATCATCTTGAAGCTACCTGCTATCGCAAGCATGACTTACATCACCTTACTGCTACTATATCTGCTGCTCCGTCTTCTACTGGGTCTTCTTCCACTGATCCGGCTACTACTACCCGCCAAGACATTGATGAGCTCCGCACCCAACTTCAACAGCTTCAGGGTGCCCTCAGCCGCTCCTTCGGCTCTGTTGCATCCTCTTCTACGGAAGGTATAACCTGTCTCTCTCATAATTCTTGCTGGATCGTTGATTCCGGCGCTACTCACCATATTACCTCCCAGAAGCCCACAGAGTACCTTCAGACGCCTCATCCTGCTTGCATCACTGTGGCCAACGGTGGTACCTTACCAGTCTCTGGCTCTGCTGCTCTTCAGCTTACGCCGAACCTTTCTCTTTCCTCGGTTCTTCACGTCCCGGGGTCTCCTTTCAATTTATTATCTGTTAGTCGTCTCACACACGACCTTGATTGTTGCATTACCCTTTCACCTTCTTTTCTTATGCAGGATCGCCGCACCCGGAGTACCATTGGTAAGGGGCAGCTATTGAATGAGCTGTACATTTTGGATATCCCACCTAGTCTTCTCTCCGCCGTCTCCACTGTTGATTGGCATCGCCACCTGGGGCATGCTCCCCTTCCGGTTCTCAAGCGGGCTCTTCCTGATGTTTCTCTCCGGGAGTTCTCTTGTGAATCTTGTATCTACGGGAAACAACATCGTTTCTCTTTCCCCACTGTCTGTACCAGGAGTAGCACTCCTTTATCTTTAGTTCATTCTGATGTATGGGGTCCCTATAGAGTCCCCAGTTTTTTTGGCTTTTGCTATTTTGTCACGTTCATTAATGATTACTCGCGTACCACGTGGCTCTATTTACTACATGATCGAACTGAACTTACCTCTGTGTTTCACGCCTTTTTACTGGAGTTGCGTACGCAGTTCGCCACCCCCCTCAAAGTCATTCACACTGATAATGCTCACGAGTATACGGGTCGCACCCTCTTCAATCTCTACACCGAATTTGGTGTCATCCATCAAACTTAATGTGCGTACACCCCTCAGCAAAACGGGGTGGAGGAACGCAAAAGTCGCCATCTTCTCGGTGTTGCGCGCTCCCTTATGTTCCAAATGCGCATTCCAATCGAATATTGAAACTTTGCTGTATCCACCGCCTGTCATCTCATCAACCGCTTTCCCTCGTCTATGCTTAATTTTGCCTCACCCATCCAACTCCTCTATCCCTCCACCAATCTCACCTCTCTCACGCCGCGGATCTTCGGGTGTGTTTGTTATGTCCACCTTCTTGGCCCTCCTTCCGACAAACTTGCTCCTCGATCCGCCAAGTATATGTTTGTTGGCTACTCCCGCACTCAAAAGGGTTACGTCTGCTACTCTCCTTCTGACGACAAGCTGGTTGTTTCTGTGGATGTCACCTTCTACGAAGACCAGCCCTTCCACTTACCTAGCACCACCTCGTCTTCTGCTCCCTCTATTCCCCGGCCTGCAGTGCCGGTCACGCCATCTTTGCCGTCCTCTTCCTCCTCTCCCCACGTTCCTCCTCGGGTTCCTCCACCACTTATCCGTGTTTACTCTCGTCGCCCATCCAAGGATGCTCCCGTGACCCAGCTCCCCGCTACCAGCGATACCTCGGCTACGGTAGATCCCGCTCCCGTCTCTACAACTCATCCCTTGGCCAACTACGTCTCTCTCCATCGGCTGACGCCGTCTCTTTACGCATTTGCCACCTCTCTTTCCTCTATTTCTATACCTAACACTGTGCAAGAGCCGCTTCAACACCCAGGGTGGCGGACCGCTATGAACGATGAAATGCGGGCTCTCTGGGCTAACCAGACCTGGGATCTGGTTCCTCTTCCTGCATGCCACACCTCTGTTAGCTGCAAATGAGTCTTTTTCATTAAACATGCGGCGGATGAGACTGTCGACCGTCTGAAGGCCCGCCTCGTGGCACAGGGCTTTACTCAGCAACATGACCTTGATTACGAGGAAACCTTCTCTCCCGTGGCAAAATTGAACACGGTCCGCGTTCTTCTCTCCTTGGCTGTTCATCGTCACTGGCCACTCTATCAGCTGGATATTAAGAATGCCTTCCTCAACGACGATCTACAGGAGACAGTTTGTATGTCACCTTCGGAAATCCATTTATGGTCTCAAACAGTCCCCGCGTGCGTGGTTTGAAAAATTCAGTAAGGTTGTCTGTGCGAGTGGCTTCACTCGGAGCTCGGATGATTTTTTTCTCTTCACCCGACATCGGTCAACCGGGACTGTAATTCTCCTGGTCTACGTTGATGATATCCTGATTACTGGCGACGACACGACATGAATACAACAGATCAAGGTACAATTAAATTCCTCCTTTCAGACCAAAGATCTGGGCAACCTTCGGTACTTTCTTGGCCTCGAGGTCGCACGTCGCTCTGATGGTCTTGTGTTATCTCAAAGTACTGTATGGACCTCCTTCATGATGCAGGTTATTTTGAGTGCAAACCTGCGGAGACTCCTATGGACGCCAATCACAAGCTCTCGGCCCATAGCTCTGACTCTGACAAGCTGCTTACAAATCCGGAATATTGCAAACGCTTGGTTGGGAAGCTGATCTACCTTACGGTGACTCGACCGGACATCTCGTTTGCTGTGGGAGTTGTGAGTCGGTTCATGCATGCTCCTCGGACATCTCATCTTCAAGCTGTCGAGCGCATCCTTCGATATCTCAAGATCGCCCCCGGACAAGGACTCGTGTACAAGCCATCCGCATCTCTATCTCTTGTCGCGTATTCTAACGCTGACTATGCGGGATCTATTGATGATAGGCGCTCCACAACTGAGTTCTGTACTTACTTTAGTGGACACCTCATAATTTGGCGTAGCAAGAAACAGACTGTGGTTGCGCGTTCTTCTGCTGAAGCCGAGTACCAGGCTATGGCTGCTGTTGTTTCTGAGCTAACCTGGCTTGAAGGCCTTCTGGGAGACTTGGGTGTTCGTCTCTCATCTCCGACAACCTTATTTTGTGACAGTCAGACAACAATTCATATTGCCAAGAATTCAGTTTTTCACGAACGCACAAAGCATATCGAAGTTAACTGTCACTTTATCCGGGAAAAAGGTACAGTCAAAGAAGATAGATTTGGAGCATGTTCCTGCTACCGACCAAGTTGCGGACATCCTGACGAAAGCTCTTTCCAGGCCGCTATACTATCAGTTTTTATCCAAGCTTGGTGCCTACGACTTGTACGCTCCAGCTTGCGGGGGAGTGTTAGAAAAGCCCAATTAAGGGCCCATGTTTTTCTCCGTTCTCTCTCCTTGTATTAGTCCCACATCATGTATTAGGATTTCTCTCTTCATTCTTCTCCTATATAAGTGTATGTATACTTGTAACTATTATTCAAGAAAGTATAGACAAGCTTTGAGATCTCTTTTTACAAAAAGCATAAACGGGTCGAATAGAAATCACACAGTCAAATGAAAATAGCAAACACACAACCACAAAGCAAGGAGCAATGCAACCACCAATCCACGACCAATTGACTACAACCACCAGCACGGAGCAATGCAACCACCAATCCACAACCAATTGGCTACAACCACCAGCACGGAGCAATGCAACCACCAATCCACGGCCAACTGGCTACAACCACTAGGAAGGTTGCAACGCAACAATAAGGCAGGGCAGTAAGGCTGCAGGGAAACCTATTTTAAGGTAGGGCAATGTTGCAACAAAGCAGCCTATTTTAACAGCAAGACAACAGTACAATAAGCAGTAAAGGAAGCACAACCAGATAGGCAACCGACAAAGCATGAGAAAATGAAGAATGCAGAGCGAAAGAATGAGAGGGAGTGGTAGGGAGAAGAATGCAGAGCGAGAGATTGAGAGGGAGAAGCAAGAAGGAGAATTCACTAATCGAGAGAGTGAGAGCACCAACAAATAAAGTCGAGAGCCCAAGAGATTGACAACACCAACTAAGAAATCGAGAGCACCAGAGAGAACAAACGGAGTGAGAGCACCAACCGAGGGAATCGAGTGCATCAGAGAGAACAACCACTGAGCACCATGAAGAACAACCTGCAGACAGAAGAATGAACCAGAGAGAACAACCAACGAGCCAAACTGCTGAGAGTGTGAGAGTGAAATAACAACTAGTGAGCGCCAGAGAGTCGAGGGAGAGCGCAAGGGGGAGCTAGGTCAGGAGAATGACTGAAATGAACCGACGTCGGGGGGGGGGGGGAGTTAAAACAAACGAATTAATAAATAAAAGGAAAACAGTAAAAAACTGACCGATGTTCGACATTTTATTGGGCTGATATATCAGTTATAACTGATATATCAGTTCGTTCATTTCAAAACGTTACGGGCCAAAAAAATTCGGAAAAGTATTGTTTTAGGTCCCAAACTTTTATGTCAGTCGTTATGTCAGACATGTCAGCCGATATCTACAACACTAAATTGACTGAGATCAACCACAAGATCGACAGTGGAAATCGTTCCTCCACTCGGCAGGGCCCGCTTATATGTAGTCGCGCAAGAAGCATTGATCTGATCAGCTATTTGAGGCCATGAGCGCATCCGTGGTGATTTTCCTACAATTTATTCATCTTTTTCTGAAACTTTATTTCGTAGTATTCAGGCACCGGGTGTAACGACCAATCATAGTCGTTCACGCCGGATGCTCCAACACTCTTTTATTATAAATAAGGGGTGATGGAAGTCATTGTGGGATATTGTTAGGCTTGTGAAAATCCAGACCCGACAATTTGATCCTACCGCGCCGCCACCAAATCTCGGTATGCGACGTCCCGATTAATTTTCTATTTCCACTTCCGCCCTCCCCTCGTAACCTATTACCGCACAATCCCATCCCCCTTTGTTACAATCGCGAAACGTAATTCCTTCTTCCCCTTCCCTGCCACACACCTCGCAATCGCTTCTATTGATCGGACTTTCCTACCGAGAAATCGCGCTGCGGTAACCCTTTCCCGCTGCAAATTCCCCCACACCCTTTCTTTGAAGCCTCCGCAAACTACTGGCCCTTTCCCCTCCTCATTCCCAACGCCTATGCCTCTTATCTCACCTTCCATTCTGTTTCCTGTCAAAATCTCTCCATCCAGTTCTAACTCCAGTCGCCACCCTCCTTCCTTCCAACTGACGCCCTTCCACGAGCCATTATCCCAAGCGACTCCTCACCCCCTTCCCATTACAGTTCAAACAACCAAAGTCTGTACCTGTATTACGCCCCATTCCACCACCAGATTCCACTTTAGTTGTTGTCTCTGTCATCCGGACACCACAAGCCACAACCACTGGATCCCCATATACCTGAGTAACTCGTAGTATGTCTCCTCTTTCTTATTGAATATTTGGATGAATAATTTATAATTGTTTGGGAACATTGGCTTGTTAGTGCTATTGTTTATTTTCTTATTATTCTATAAAACTCGTTTGCACAAGTTTTAGTTTATATCCCTTCGTGCGAAGGAAGTTGTGTATTGTTCAACCAAGTGAAACTGTAGCGACTGTTGTAAAGCTACTACATTTGATTGATTCATTGATACTAAGTTTAATTCAAATTAATCACTTATGAATCATATAGAATATGCTTGTACAAGTCTACCCAACACCACTTACATATATTTGCATTAGTGTTGGTTCACTTCCATTGCCTACCCCACGTCAATTTGATTTAAATGCAAGGTTTGGGCCACTTGCATGTTATGTAGCGATAGGCCTTTTCGCTAATCCATGTCCGACCTACACTTAACCGACAAGAAGACCACCAAATTCAATTATGAGATGACACCTGCAGAATTCTAACAACTGATGCTTGATCAGTTTAATCAAATGAATGCACAGTTGGACGGACTTCATACTCACGTCGAAAACCTCGAGCAATTGGGCAGGGAAGTCATTCCCGGAGAAGGGAGGACGCATCCATTCCACCCGACGACCATTATGGGGAAAAGTGGGACACCTTCCCGCCTCAAGATTGGCGTGCTAGGAATCAACCTCCGTGAGTACCCACCGCCTTTGAGGTGACCCTTGATCATATTTGTGACCGTCGACCTGGACCCGCCCGAGATAGACCTTTCCACCCCCAGGAGGACTATCCACCTTGACACCCCGCCCCTCTTGATTGAGCTCCGTGCCATTTTGATTATGAGTGGGGAGATCACTATAATGGGTTTCTTGAGCCGCATGGAGGAGCACCACATACTGAGGATGACATAATACAACACATATGTATTAACTCTCCTACATTCGATGGTCACTGTAAGGACCTGGATGAGCCCAGGCCGGAATAAGCAAGGCGGCGCCGGAAGGCCGCCGGAGGGGAAGGAGATGAATTCAGAAAATGGGGTAGGGAGAGAGAGAGAGAGAGTGAGGAAGAGAGAGAGAGAGAGAAGAGGTAGAGAGAAAAAGAGAATTAGAAACAAAACAAATTTATTCATCCATAATCCTCCTAATTACAACATAATCCTCCTTATATAATGCTGGAGGCTTAACAGTCAAAATTCTAATACAATGTTCATACTTTAAAAAAAAAAACTGCCGTTGGATGGAGGCTGCTGTTGGATGTGGATCAGCGATGATGAAGAAACCTATGCCGTTGAATGGATATCCTTTTGTGCCGTTGGATGATAAACAACAGTGGCGGATAGTCTGCCACGTGCCAGCAGGTCAGGCGGTACTTGTTGTAATAAAAAAATATGGTCGGCAGTGATGAGACCAAATGTTTGCATCCGAACGGTTGATCAAATTTCTGAGCTGACATGGCAACATCCTAACATTACGCTGCCCTTATAAAATAATCGATGTCCTCATCGATTCTACCTCCGCCGTCGGGTTTTAGGGTTTTACTTTTCTTTCGGCAGGGCAAGCCGCTGGTGCGGCGGAAAGCAGAGCTGAACGATTAACAGCGGAGGAACACAGATCTGAATGCTTCGGGTTCCTGCCTCCAGTATCGGTGAGGACTGGATAATTAGGTAACCCGTTTCGTTGCTTCTTCTTCTGGTGGTCGGAGTGAGTGAGGACGCGGCTGTCGACTTCGTTTTTTTCGTTGCATCCAAGATGTAGGTAGTAGATCTGAGAGATCTGCGCTTTTAGAGATGCCTGCAGGTGTCTTTGTTGCTTGTGGTAGGTCGGTGGGTAAAGTGTCTAGATCCTCCCAAGTACTATCTTCGGGTGGTAGATCCTTCCACTGGATCAGTCCCTGCCTGATTGGTTGGTTGTTGCGTATAATCTGTCGCAGATCTACCACTAGTAATGGAACGTGCACCGGCATATGCTTGTGGCTCAGTTTTGGTAGGGGAGTTACTTGTATGTTACTGTCACTTTTGAACGGTTTGAGAAGTGATATGTGAAATACCGGGTGTATTTTGCAATCGTCTGGTAGCTTCAGCCGGTACGCTGTTTCTCCGACGACTTCCAAAATCTGGAAGGGCCCATAAAAACGGAGAGCTAGTTTCCTGCAACTTGTACGCTTGAGGGTGAGTTGACGATATGGGTGTAATTTTAGTAAAACCCAATCGTTGATTTGAAAGCTTTTCTCGAGTCGGTTCCTATCCGCAAAAATCTTCATGCGCTGCTGTGATAGTTATAGTTGCTCCTTTAGCTGATTAAGTATAGTTTCGCGCGTTTGAAGAGTGATATCCACGGCCTCATTTCGACTGGTACCTGCACAATAGGAAAGAAGCCCAGGGGGCAAGCGACCGTAGACTGCCTCGAAGGGAGTCATACCGGTCGCAGTGTTTAGAGTCGTGTTGAAATGAAATTCTGCCAAACTTAAGTAATTAGACCATTTTTTTGGATGCTCATGAGTAAAAAGACGTAAATATTGCTGTAAGCTTCTGTTTGTTCGTTCAGTTAATCCGTCGGTTTGGGGATGATATGCGGAACTGTAACTTAATTTAGTACCCTGTAGTGTGAAAAGATCTGTCCAAAAATTGCTTAAAAAGACCGTGTCTCGGTCCGAGACAATGGATGTTGGGATTCCGTGGAGTTTTCCTACAGATTCCCAAAATGCCGTTGCGGCAGTAGGACCCGTTAATGGTGGGCTCAGGGCTGCAAAATGAGCCGCTCGGGATAGTCGATCAACAATTACCATGATTATGGTAAAATTATTTGACTTTGGCAGTTGGGTAATAAAATCCATCGTGAGGTCCGACCAAATTTGAGTTGGAATGGGTAGTGGTTGAAGTAACCCATAGGGCAAGTGGTTAGATGGCTTTGCTTTTTGACAAAGTTCGCAGCGAGTAATAAAATCGGTTATATGTTGTTTCATGTTATGCCAGTGAAAATTATTCTGAATCCGATGTTGTGTTGCTCTAATTCCTGAGTGTCCGCCATACTGGGAGTTGTGTGTATTGCTGATTATAGAATTAATTATTGGTGAGTTATGTGGTATAAACAAACGGTGTTTGTAGTAGATTTTATCTCCTAACTGAGTCCAGTCCGGTCTTGCATGAGGATTGGTCCTTAAATCGTCCCGTAATTGCTGGGTGAAGGAATCATTGGAGTAATCTTGTGATAATCCGTCCAGTAAGGAAGAAGAGGGTAGTGATATAGTCATGTTGAGTAAATGTGCTGGTTGGTTTTTGTCGTTATTTGTTGGTGTTGGGGGTGGGTCAGAATGCGTCTGACAGGATCTGGATAGCGCGTCCGCGACTATGTTATTCTTGCCTGGTTTAAATTTGATTGTATAATCGAAGCCGATTAGTTTAGCTAAAAAAAGTTGTTGCTCAGGGGTGTGAAGGTCCTGGGTGAGGAGATTATGTAAACTTTTGTGATCCGTGAGAATTATAAAATGGTGGCCCAGTAAATATTGCCTCCACTTCGCGACTGCTGATGTGACTGCGTACATTTCCCGTATGTAAGTGGATTTACGTTGCATCAGCGGCGTCAATTTCTTACTAAAATAGGCAACTGAGGTATTGTTTTGTAGTAAAACCGCGCCTATGCCCATCCCGGAGGCATCCGTTTCTATTGTGAAGGGTGCCGTAAAGTTGGGCAGTGATAAAACTGGTTTTGAAATGAGGGCTGTTTTTAACATCTGGAATGCATGTTCTGTGTGTGCGTTCCATTCAAATTTAATATTTTTTAACAAATCGGAAAGAGGTGCGGCTATTATTGAGAAATTTTTTATGAATTTGCGGTAAAAACCTGCCAAACCCAAGAAAGCTCGGACGTCCTTTTGTGTTTTGGGTGTGGAATATTGTTCTATTGCCATGGTATTGGAATGATTTGGAAAAACCGTACCTTCGGTAATACAGTGGCCTAAAAATTCAATTTCTTTTTTAAGGAAGAAACATTTGGACAATTTAACCTTCATGGTGTTTCTAAACAGAATCTGGAACACTTGGGTTAAATGTTCATAATGAGCTTCTTGGGTGTTACTGAAGATGAGTATATCGTCAAAAAAAACGACAATGAATTTGCGCAGAAAGGGCTGAAAAATTGAGTTCATTAATGATTGAAAAGTAGATGGAGCGTTGGTTAAGCCAAACGGCATGACCGTGAATTCATAGTGACCTTGGTGTGTGCGGAAGGACGTTTTATGAATGTCCCGCTCAGCCATACGTATTTGATGATATCCGGATCTTAAATCCAATTTGGAAAAATAACGAGCGTGGTAAAGTTCGTCCAATAATTCATCAATGGTTGGGATGGGAAAACGATCCTTAATCGTGTTGTTATTTAAAAGTCTGTAGTCAACACAAAAACGCCACGTTCCATCTTTTTTTTTAACCAAAATGACCGGTGAACTGAAACTGGATGTGCTGGGTCGAATAAACCCAGATTTTAACATTTCAAGTACTAACCGTTCAATCTCATTTTTTTGGAAGTGGGGGTACCTGTATGGTTTTACATTAACCGGTTGGGAATTTGGTAATAATGGTATGGTGTGGTCAATGACCCGTTTGGGTGGAAGTTCTGTTGATTCCTGGAATAGCACGTGAAATTGGTTCAGTAAGGTGCGAAAATGAGAGGGTAATGTAGGATCTACTATTATTTGGGTATGATCAGTTGAGCTGGTCAGTGGGTGGTCGTTGGTGAGTATGCATAGCGTTGCAGATTGGAGGGACATTAATCGAGCTACCTGCGATAATGAAACCGGTCCATCAGGGTAAGTTGGCTGACCTTGTATTGTGATTGGACCTTGAGTCGAGTGATAAGTTATCGTTAGGGTTGAGTAATCGGTGGTAACCGGTCCTAAGGATCTAAGCCATCGTACTCCCAAAACGATATCTGCCCCGTGAAGGTCCAGGACGTACAAAGTGATTTTGTAAATGTTGGATTGAATGAGCAGGTCTATGTCCACACATTTGCCGGTGCATAACACTGACGTACCGTTGCCCATAAAAACTTTAAAAGGGTGGATGGCGAGTATTGGTAATTGTAAATATTTGGCTACTCGGTCGAATATAAAATCGTGTGAACTACCGCTGTTGATTAGTGTTTGAAAGCGGTAGTGGCCGATTAGTGAAGTCACTCGGATACACGTGCCGGAGGGTTCCCCAGTGAGGGCATAGAGATAGACAGAGCCCGAAGAGTCTACGGCTTCCTGAATAAGGTCGTCGGGTGGATCCTCCTGATCATCCTGCTCATCGCTACCTTGGAAATACAATAAAACTCCAGCCCCTTTACAACGATGACCGTAGCTATATTTGTCGTTACAGCTGTAGCATAAGCCTAGTTCGCGACGCCGTTGGCGTTCAGCGGCTGAAAGGCGGCGGATCGGATATTTGGAGGGGTATTGTGGTTTTGGTAAATCTGGTGTAGGAGTAACGGAGTGCCACTGTAGACGGGGAACATGTGGTTTATGAACGGAATCAGTTCGCTGGATTGGTGGGGGAGGGGGAGGGGAAATGTATTGGCGTGTGGGTTGTGAAACCGTGTGGTCTAACTCCTGATCTTCTACCATTCGTGCGAGGGCATAAGAATCATGCAAATCCACGGGTCGTTGCATTTTGACAATACTACGAATACTCGGTTTGAGACCCGAAACAAAAATACTAGTAATGAAACCTGGTGTTAAACCCGGGACGCGTGTTAATAATTCCTCAAACTGGTTTTTATAATCGCTGACCGTGGTGGTTTGTTGAAGTTGTTTTAACGAGCCCGCGGGATCATCATAACTGGAAGGACCAAAACGTTTGACGAGAGCATCCACAAAAATGGGAAATGTAATAGAGGGTAAGTCGCGGAGTGTAGCTTGATACCACCATGAGGCGGGACGATCAAGATGACACGCCGCGATGAGGAGATAATCGCGTTGGTTAGTTTTATGATATTGGAAATAGAGTTGTAAATTATAAAGCCAATCTGTGGGGTCGCCTTCGCTAAAACGAGTGCAAGTAAAAGTAGAATCAGCAAGGGGAGAAACAACCTGGTGCGGAATTGGAAGTTGCGGTGAATGTCCAAGAACGCCATGCGAGGTAGAGGCGTGGCCGAAATCGGTGGTTCTGGATTGCAGCAAATCTAACGATGACTGCATTTGTTTGAATTGGGCCATCATGTCGTTGCGGAGCGTGTCGAGTTTCTCCGCTGCATCGGTGCGGGTTTCTACAATTTGTTGCACAAGAAAGCTTTCCTTTGTCTGAATATCATCGCGCAGGTCGGATATCTGTGCGGTACGACTGACCTGCTCAGCATTGAGAGCTTCTTGCAATTCAAGATAGTGAGAATGCATTTCTTTGGATCTGGTATGGTCTGCCATGCGGGAGTGTAGGAGAACAATTAACGAGAGCACCAAAATGTAAGGACCTGGATGAGCCCAGGCCGGAATAAGCAAGGCGGCGCCGGAAGGCCGCCGGAGGGGAAGGAGATGAATTCAGAAAATGGGGTAGGGAGAGAGAGAGAGAGAGAGAGAGAGAGAGAGAAGAGGTAGAGAGAAAAAGAGAATTAGAAACAAAACAAATTTATTCATCCATAATCCTCCTAATTACAACATAATCCTCCTTATATAATGCTGGAGGCTTAACGGTCAAAATTCTAATACAATGTTCATACTTTAAAAAAAAAACTGCCGTTGGATGGAGGCTGCTGTTGGATGTGGATCGGCGATGATGAAGAAACCTATGCCGTTGAATGGATATCCTTTTGTGCCGTTGGATGATAAACAACAGTGGCAGATAGTCTGCCACGTGCCAGCAGGTCAGGCGGTACTTGTTGTAATAAAGAAATATGGTCGGCAGTGATGAGACCAAATGTTTGCATCCGAACGGTTGATCAAATTTCTGAGCTGACATGGCAACATCCTAACAGTCACCTAGATCTAAATGCCTTTAGTTATTGACTTCGGGAGATGGACACTACTTTGAGTGGTATGACATGACGAACGAGTGACACGTTAGATTTCTGAGGATGAAGCTCATATGCTCGGTGAAGATTTTCCTCGACTAGCTTAGAGAGGTCTCTCCAGCATGACAACGTGTTATTAAAGGCGCGCCTGAGGCGCACCTCATGCACCAGGCGCACAGGCCCCTGTCTCTTTCAGTCAGAGGTGGACGAGGTGCCTCAGGTGCACCAAGGCGCACTTGAGCATCCAATTCACTGAAAATGATTGGGTGCCCAGTTCACTCAAATCAGTGAATTAGGTTCTTAGTTCACTAAAAATCACTGAAAATTATTGAATTGGGCACTTAATTCGCTAATTTTCAGTGAATTGGGCAACCAGTTCTCTAATTTTCAATGAAATTGGGCATGAGCTTAAAAACACAAACTATAAATGAATCATTACAACCTTACAATTGTGCATTTATTCATAAAAAAATATTTTATTTTCGTTGTCATTTTTGTGTATCACGTTCCTCAGGTCCGCACCTGCGCCTTGCGCATAGGCTCCAAAATGCATTTGCGTCTCGGTGCGGCTTGCGCCTTTAATAACTTAGTTGACAGTTACCACCCTATCATTCGTTGGGTGGACATGAAATGACGAGTAAAAGACAAGTTTCTTTCTGCCTCTTATCGAGACCAGTTGTTGGCTCAGCTTTGTGTTGTTTCAGGGCATGCTATCTGTGGCGAAGTACATGTCTCGGTTCGATGAGTTGACCGTAAAGAGTGATTTGTGAGAGGAGACTAACACCACCACTTCCTGATTTCGTTTTCGACTGTGGGCTGAGTTACTTAGGGAGCTTATTCCCCATCGCGGGATAGTCGAGCATTTTTTTCCAGATGGCCCTCGAGTATGAAAAGACCTCTGATTAGCTATTGCCTGTCAGGCTCTCAACCCAAAAAAAATTTGGACGTGTCCGCCTTTAGGTGGCCACTCCGACTACTACCCTTCCTGCTGGACCTCCTTGTGTTCCCGTGGACACGATGGGCAAGTCGGCTACCACAGGACCTCATGCGGCCACCCGACCCGGGAACGTCCAATGTCATCATTTCTCTGGCCGAGGATATATGACAGCCTAATGACCTACGAAAAACTTATTGGTCGAGGAAGGTGAGCCCAGTGCTGGTACCGAGGAGGTCGCTGTTGAGAAGTTTGTTGTCACCATCGATGACAGTTGGGAGAGTGATGCTGTGAGATCACTGAGCATTGGAGTAGTTAGACGCCTTTACATACCCCCTACAGTTGAGGGCTGGCGTCGCACCATTATATTCCACACCTATTTCCCTACTGCAGGCGGTCCATGCATACTAGACATTGATAGTGAGAGCTGTGTGAATATTGTTTCATAGAAGGGCCTTGAGTGTATGTAGGTGAGGGCTGAGCCTCACCCCACCCCTATTGTGTTATCTGGGTCGATAAAATTGCAATCCAATTCATACAGAGATGTCTTGTTCCGATACGTCTTGCTACATTTGAGGATCGAGTATGGTGTGATGCCATCCTTATGGATGTCGCCCATATATTGCATGGAAAACTTTGGCTATATGATCGTGTCGTCAAGTGTTTCGTCCGATCGAACACGCGCGTCTTTTATGATAAGGTTAGAAAGATCACACTATCTTCTACCCAATTCGAGGAGAACTCTAGGGTCGGATTGAGCCCTCTAGTATGAGCTTTTTGAGGCCCTTGCATTTCTTTAGATGGACCAATTTTTTGATGGATAGCACTGACGCGGGGATTGCCTATGTAGTGGCGGTCACCATGGCTTCTGAGTGACCTACTGATGCCTCTGAGCCTCATTTAGGCGTTCGTTACATTCTGAATGAGTTTGCTGATATTATGCTTGACGAGCTAGCACCCTTGCATGATATTCAACATGCCATCGACCTAAGACCAGGAGCTTCACTACCGAATCTTCCCACCATCTTATGAACCCCCATGAGCATACTATGCTCAAGGCAGGTCAATGAGCTTCTTCGGAAGCACATCGTACGCGAGAGTTTGAGTTAATTCACTGTCAAACCATTCTTATTCCTAAGGACGGTAATTGACACTTGTGTATTGATAGTCGAGCTATCAATAAGATTACAGTGAAGTACTGCTTCCCTACTACCCGACTCGATAACTTGTTAGGTACGATGGCGAGCGCTGATAGAAGCCAATCTTGCATGCATAGAATTAGCTAATACTTTTTTTTATTGATGAATCAAGGCAAGTGAATCTATCATTCATAGGGTATGATTTGAATCTATCTCGTATTGTAATACTAGGGGTCTGTTCAATTACTCATACTCACTCATCGTCTATTTTCTTACCAATGAAATTAATGACGATCTTCCCTATTCTATGTTAAATTGTACTAGAAACTTGAATAATAGTTTTTGATAATAAGTTTGTTGTGAGAAAGAAAGAATAATTTAGAGTTTGAATGTAGATATCATATAGATGATCTATCTGATCGTTGATTCCTATTTCTCTTCTCTCGAATTCTTCTAGACCGTGGAGATTTCGCGATTACACAAACTTCTCTCAAGCAAGTCAATGACTAAGTTTAGGTTGATCAATTTGAATTTCTCCTAAATCAAAACTCCTAAATCTTGCTTTATCGATATGTAAATCTCTCTCATATGGATTTATGTCTATCTATCTTTAGATTAGCATGCAAATCCCTGTAAGTATACTAGATCTATTCAACTCTATGATTTCTCTATCACAAGTGTATGAAATCATACAAGAGATATAAATCTAGATTTACTAACTATAGAGAATTCAATATGCATAGATAATTTGTAGAGAAAATTGAGAGATGAAAGAAGATCAAAATCACTTAGCACAATACATCATGCTAAGGTTCATACATACAACATTAAGAGAAATTTAGTAGAGACTCACCAATATGTCTGGTAGTAAATGAGAA
This sequence comes from Platanthera guangdongensis, assembly GCA_039583875.1. Taxonomy (NCBI): domain Eukaryota; kingdom Viridiplantae; phylum Streptophyta; class Magnoliopsida; order Asparagales; family Orchidaceae; genus Platanthera; species Platanthera guangdongensis. The sequence goes on from CM077151.1 coordinate 217,547,262, forward strand.
AGTCTCTTATTGTGTGCAATGACACAAGAAGTTTGCTCACTTGAACTACAAGATAATTAGAAAGCTCTTCAGTGAGGGGCTAGTCAGAAATGGACTGAATCTAAGATGCACCAAAGAGAGCATTTGCTCTGCATGCAAAAAGGGCAAGCAAACAAAAACATCCTTTAAGAGCACTGAGGACAAGGATTCTGAGAGGTGTTTGTACCTCTTGCATATGAACTTGTTTGGTACTATGTCAGTTCATAGTGTAAGTAGGAAAGTCTATACACTTGTGATAATTGATGACTATTCCAAATTTGCTTGAGTTTTCTTTTTAAAGAAAAAGTCTGAAATCCTTAACATCCTTGTGACCTTTATTAGACAAATTCAGAATGAAAATGACGGTTCTGTGGTCAAAATCAGAAGTGATCATGGTACTTAATTTCAGTCTGAATACATGACAAAGTTCTGTGAAAAACAAGAGATTAATTAAGAGTTTTCTTCTCCAAGAACACCCTTGTAAAATGAGATTGCTGAGAGGAAAAACAAGACTCTCATAGAAGCTGACAGGATACTACTCAACATTGTTTTAAATGTCCTCCGACATGTCCGACATGTCTCCCGACATGTCATTTTTTAGAGAAAAACGATATGTTTTTCTCAAAATAATAGATTATGACTTTTTGTAAAATATAAGGCGACATGTCCGATCTTTTCCGATATATCAGCCGACATGACTTTTAATTATATCGCCCGCTATTTTATTTTATGTTATATTTGCAGACAAACATCATATATTTAAATCACCTATGGATATTATATTATATATGTTTAAATCAATTAAACTTATTATTTCAATTTTTTAACGTTTTATTCTTACAATTAATTTTGTATAATTGTTTCACAATATTTTAATTTTATATTATAAAAAATAGGAAAATATTTAATACATTTATTAGGTGATTGTTTCGTATTTTTAATATAAATTTATAAGTTTGAAAAAATTTATAATAAATCAAGTATTTTTAACTTTTCAATCTTTTTAATTTGCAATAAACTTATTGTTATCAAAATAAAATTAGTGTGTAGTAATTAAATATATTTTACAATGTATCATTTTGTATTTGTTAATAATATTTTTTCTTAGATACTATTTAAATATGACTCATTTTTTATCTATTTGTTATATTACTTTTCTATTTTTATAACATATAATTATTGTTAGTATACATTAAATAAAAATTTTATTTACAATATATGAAAATCCGATATTTTAAAATATCCCCGACATGTCTCCGACTTCCGACATCCGACATTTAAAACACAATCTGATATATGTGCGACATCCGATATTTAAAACATTGCTATTCAGTGACATTTCTCTCGCAGAGTACTTTTGGGCTGATACAGTGAACACTGCTTATCATGTCCTGAATAGAGTTTCTATCAACAAATTTCACAAGAAAACTCCCTATGAGATTATGAAATGCAGAAAACCAAATCTAGCCTATATCAGGATCTTTGGAAGCAAGTGGTTTGTGCTGAACAATGAGAAGTCTTACTTGAATAAGTTTGTTGTCAAGTCCTATGAAAGAATTTTTGTTGGGTACAACAACCATAACAAAGCCTATAGAGTCTATAACTAGAAAAATCAAGTTGTAAAAGAGTCTGTCAATGTTGTGTTTGATGAATCATCTATGATTAACAGTGAACTTCCAAGCTCCTCTAGATCTGCAGGCATAGAGTTGAAGATGAATAATCTGACCATCAAGAATACTTCTCCAACTGCCCAAGAAGAAGATGATGATGTGCTCATTCTTGGAGAAGATCCAAATGCACAGGATATCGGTGAAGAACAGCAGGATCCAGCCATTAAAGTTCAAGATGCTGAGAATAGAATGCTAGCAGCTGTCAGACATTTGAGGGATCATCCCAGAGATCAAATCATAGGTGATGCAAGGCAATGCGTTACAACGAGGAGTAGAAGCCTCAACATTACAATGTACTCAAACTTTTTGTCTCAAATTTAACCAAAAAGATTTGAAGATGCTAACATAGACTCATTCTGGATTGTTGCTATGCAAGAAGAACTGAAACAGTTCAAAAGATGCATTGTCTGGAAGCTGATTCCCATACCACATGGACATAACATCATTATAATCAAGTTGATATATAAGAATAAACTTGACGAGAATGATGTTATAATAAAAAATAAAGCTAGACTGGTTGCCAAAAGATATAGACAAGATGAAAGTATTGACTTCGATCAAACATTTGCAGCAGTAGCTATATTGGAAGCAATAAAACTATTTCTTGCATATGCTTCACATAAATGTTTTAAGGTCTACCAAATGGATATAAAGTCAGATTTCCTAAATGGTAACCTAAAATAGGAGGTTTATGTTGAACAATACTCAGATTTTGGTAACTCTAATTTTTCTGATTATGTATTTAAGCTTAAAAAGGTTTTATATGTGTTGAAGTAAGCCCCTAGGTCATGATATGAAACACTGTCTAGCTTTCTCATTGATAACAAATTCTCAAGTGGAAAGATAGACAAGACATTATTCCTTAGGGAAGTCAAGGGTAAGATCATTCTAGTCCACATTTATGTAGATGTCATAATTTTTGGGTCTACTGATGATGACCTCTACAAGAACTTTGCTAAACTTTTGTAAGGGCAATTTGAGATGAACAGTATGAGTGAACTCAAGTACTTCTTGGGCTTCCAAGCTAGACGGTCAGTGGATGATCTATTTATCTCCCAGTTTAAGTTCACCAAGAAGCTAATAAAGAAGTTTGGAATGAAGAGTGCCTCCATAATGAAAACTCCTATGGGGTCAAGTGTGTCAATAGACAAGTATGAGACTGGGAAAATTGTTGAAGATACCTTGTACAGAGGCATAATTGGCTCCCTCCTCTATTTGACTGCAAGTAGGCCAGACATCATGTATGCTATATGTGTTTGTGCTAGATACCAGACTTGCTCTAAGGAGTCTCATTATTCTGCAGCAAAAAAATTCTGAAATATCTTAAGGGTATATCTGATCTTGGCCTATGATACACTATGAATAATAATTTTGAACTAATTGGGTATTTAGATGCATTCTTTGTAGTTGCAGAGAAGACAAGAAAAGCACACCAGACTCCTGTCAATTTCTAGGAAGAAGACTTGTATCTTGGAGCAGAAAGAAGCAAACAAGTGTTGTCATCTCAACAGCTGAATCAGAATATATCTCAGCTGTAAGTTGCTGTGCACAACTACTTTGGATCCAACATCAGCTCCAGTACTACAATCTCAAGCTAAGTATAACTCCAATGTTTTGTGATTCTTCTACTGCAATCTCTATTGCTAGAAATTCCGTGTCTCATAGCAGGACTAAACACATAAAGATTAAATATCATTTTATTAGAGAGCATGTGGAAAGAGAGGACATCAGTCTTGAGTTTGTCCCCACAGACAAACAAGTGACCGATATCTTCACTAAGACACTAGATGAAGCCAAGTTCAACACCTTCAAATTTGAATTGAGCATGTTGAACTTAGTATTGCTTCATTGTCTCTTCATGCATATATGTTGCAGATAGTATTGATCCTTGCATGATATCAAAGAAGATATGGACTAAATGTCCAAGCGTCGAATGCGTTGAGTGTAAGTGTCGAGAGCGTCGAGTGCGCTGAGACAACTTCAGGCGTCGAGTGCGCCGAGTCCACTCAACGAATTCTCCCAGGGACTTCTGATTGTGGCTATCTTATGGGATAAATCTCAGCTGTTGATCTCCTCGTGATTATCACGACAGGTACGCGCCTCTCCGCATTCTCAAATAAGAGCTAAGTATAAATAGAAGTGTGTATGCTTAGAATAAAATACACTATTCCTAGCCCTTCTTGACCTTCTGCCTCCCTGCACCGAAAGCTCGTGCAAAACTCTAGAAATTCAAAGACTCAATGGCTCCGAAAGGAATGGATTTCCTTTTTGACTGATCAGAATTAGTATGAAATGGATTCAAGGATTCTCTAAAGGAAGTTCAACTAGTTCTACACTCATTGCAGGTCGCTGACCTAGATTTCGTCCTGTCGGAGCCAAGCTCGATATGGAAGAGAGAAGTGCTTGAACTCTATTCGAATGTCACTGTCGACTCATCCTCCAATAAAATCAAATCATCCATCTGTGGGCATAAGATCAAAATCACTCCAAGAAGATTGAGCAAAACACTGAATCTTCCCAAAGTCAGGCCGTCTGATGAAGAAGAAGAATTATATCAGGATGATATGAAATATGCCCTCAAGTGGCGTGGGCTTTCAAAACATACCATTAGATCAGTTTTATGGAAGGAGATGGACTTAAAAGGAAAGGTTCTGGCTGTTGTCGTTAGGAAAGCTCTGATTTGCAAGACAGGTTCCCATGACAAGATCTCGAGAAAGATGTTTGAGCTCATGACAAGGATAATTCTATCCAAGAAAACTGGCTGAGGGAAGGTGTTGTTTGACAGAATAGTGGAATGTGTCCCAGAACCTAACCTGGGAAGAATCTTGTCTCTATACTTGCATGTTACTGTTCCAGGGATCCTCAACATGAGATTAGGAACAAAGAACCATCACATGAGGAGGATGGACTCAAAGATGTTTGAAAGGTGGGACAGAGTCTTGCTCCCACATCAACAATCTACTAACAAGAAAAAGAAAGTAGCTATGATCAAAGAGGAAAGCACTGGAAGCAGCTCTTCTAAGAGCAGTCAAGAATAGTCACATGATCCTCAGCTGTCTGATTCTACTGAGGAAACAAGAAGAGATATGAGTGCTCAGTTTTCAATATCCTCTGAACCTACAACAAAGACTGTCCTAGTCAGTGGCTCACAATCTGAAGACATCCCAGCAGAGGTAGCTGAGCAAGTGACTGAAGGTATTGTGGACAGGATCTGTGCAAACATTGATGGAGAGACTACTCAGATGGATGCACCTGCAGTAGGGGAGACAGTTCAATCAGTTCAAGACCAGCTTGATGCCTTCATTAAAAATCTGCAGAACAGGATTGATCAAACTCTAGAAGGTCCTGAAGTGATAATCTTTTGTCCTCAAGTTGAGGGGGAGCAATTTTCTGATATAGTGATTGAAGATGCTCCAGCCATAGTTGATACAGACCAACAAACTCCAATGGGGAATGCAGAGGTTGATGGGGAGATTCCAACAGAGCTCCCTGCTCAAACAACTAAAAATGTTATTTATATTTTTGAGGATGGTGAACCGACAAAGAGTGATGTTGCTGATCACTCTTCTGAATACATGAGTGCCGACTCAGAGATAAGAGAAGAGATAAGGAAAGAGGATGATGATGTCTATGGACAAGGGACATCTCATCAGGGTGATCAAATGTCATCTACAGAGATAAAGTCCATCTGATTTGAAGTTAATCTGCTGAAGGCCAACCGTTTCTTTATTCATGAGAGTTGCCCCCGCTGTTACCCACACAGAAAGAAAGCTTGAGGAAATATGGAAGAAGCAGCTTGATATCATGAAAAATCAAAACATCACAACTAGCAACATGAAAATTGTCCATGATGTGCATGAAATCCTAATGGAAATTCACAAGACAACTCTAGAAAGGAGAATGGATGCCTGTACTCAATATCTGGATGATCACATGCTGCAAGTTAAAAATCATTTTACTAAGGGAGTCAATTTTCTTGATGAAAGACTCTCTATAGCCAAGAACTCCCTAACTACAACAGTTAGTGAATAAGTCATAAAGTGGGAGAAGACAATGATCAAAGCCAACACTGAGAATGCTGTTTGAGTTACCAATGTAATCCGAGGTTCATTAGAGCTTGAGCAATATTCATTTGATAATATTGTTCCTGCTCCTATTCCAGAAGGACTGTATGATGAACAGTATGGTGATCAAAGGGCAGATCAATATGATGATCAGTGGGCTGAACCATCTAATGCTGTTACTGACATTCCTACCTTCAGCCCCACTGTTGATCTGATAGCAAGAGTCAAAGGAAAGTCTATTGCTGAAGAAGAGTAAGATATCAGAATCAGCAAAAAGAGGTACAGAGAAGAGATGGAGACCATGCTAGACTTTGAAAAATGGAGTCCTCAATCAATGACTATCATTTTGTCTGCCTGGGATCAAATCAAGGACCACAAGACTGACAAGGGAAAACTATATAGCTCACTAGAATATGCCAAGTTAGAAAGGAATGAAGAGGCCAGAAGGAAATTCAAGAGAGATAAAAAGATCGGTGTAGTGCCACCAGATGCTCTTGAGCCTAACAAATACGTCCCAAAGCATTACAATTATTTTGAAAGACAAAAGCAGAAGAAGACCGAGGCTGATGAAAAGGCTGCAAAGAAACCCAGCAAAGGCATAGTGATCAGGGAACCTGAAATTTAAAATGTCTATGTATTCCTTGAAAGGGCTTTAGGAATACAGATTTTGTGATAAGCACACTGTCTGTTTATATTCATCTATTTAAATAGAAATCACAGTTTTGATTATGTGAAAATTATTGTTCTTGTCTGCTATGAATGTTTCTCTGTTATATAGCTGTGTATATCATTGAATAGGGTTCTGACTTCTTCAAATAGGGGAAGATTATTGGGTACTTTGATCACAATGTCCTAGATTTGAAGAAGATCCACAAGTCAATGGTATACACATGAATGTATCTAATATATGCTCAAAATTCATTATATGCAGATTGTATTCTATTGCACTGATTTGACAGGTTGTCAGGGTCACAATGATAGTTGTACTCAACACAGGTTGCGGAACAAACAAAAAATAGGCAAAGTCCAGAAGCGTTGAGTGAACTCCCTTCACTCAACACCAGAAGGGTAAAAGCGTTGACAAAACACCATGCTGTCAAAGTCGCAATGTTGCTGACTAGAAATCTGTCTAAGGACAAGCGTTGAGTGAAGATAGTTTACTCAACGCCTACTCAACAAGATTTCTGATTAAGTATAGAAGCGTTGGGTGAAGAAGGGCCACTCAACGACTCATCAAGAAGTCAGACAAAGTCCGGAAGCATTGAGTGTAGTAGCATCACTCAACACCTTCATGAAGGAAAATTCTACCAAGTACAGAAACACTGAGTGATGAAGGATCACTCAACGCCTTAACAGTTAGACTGCAAATGTCAAATTCGTTGAGTGTTGAAGGTTCACTCAATGCCTCAAGATGCAGAATTTTTGCTAAGTAATTCTGCGTTGAGTGACAAGGCCTCACTCAACGCCTATGCAGATTGTCTGAAAATCTCCAAGTCCACAAGCGTTGAGTCATGCTGACGTCATCAATAATTCAAATGTTGCGGGAATTGCGCGCTAGATGACAAAAGACGCAGTATGCCTTTAGTACAACAATAAATGCAAAAAATATGTTGTAATTACCAATTCCGGCTGGTCCATACTGCACATAGAGCCGTTGGATGGAGAGTAATAAGAGGAACTTTCCAAGAAATCAAAATAAATTTTTTGGTCATCTTCTTCCTCTCGATTAATTAAAAGATTTCCTGCATCTCATTTTTACAGTAAGTCTGCGAACTATAGACAAAAGTTGGCTGGTTGAAGAGCAAAAAAAGAACAATGAAATCAAACATTCTTCAACAGCAAGTTCACAGAACTCATCTTTTTCTGAGAGGAGCAGAGCAAAATCAAGTTTCTGTTCATCTTCAAGGCCACTGTACTCAACACTACTACATCAAAGGCTTGAAGAAGCAGAGCTTTGCAGTTGTCTTCTCATCACAAACAAAAACTTCCTAAAGATCTACATTCTTGGTGTTGTGAAGAAGTTAAGGCTGTGTTTACTCAGTTCAGAAAGAAGACTCAGAGAATCATCATCAACAACTTACTTTTTCTATAGGATCTGTATTGATTTGAGTTGTACGCCTAATATATAAAGGCTGAGTGGTAGGATTCTGTTGAGAATCTGAGGTAAGACCTGTGTGCCTGAGGTAGGATCTAAGACAGATCTATGATAAGAGATTTATAATCTTTCAGTGTAAGGCTCCTTCTAGCCTAAGTTGTAGGGCTTCTTGTCAAGTCTGCGGTAGGTGATCAAGAGGATCACTGAGCTGTAGGAGTATAGTTTACTCTGAGTGTGTAGGGCCTTGGCCTGAGGTAGGGCTTAAAGGAAGCCTGAGAGATCCAGAAGGATCTGTGTTGTAAGCTCTTTGAACTGAGTTTGAAGAAGATTGTCTTGTCTAACACACTGTTAAAAAGGTGAGAGGGAAAGTGAATGTACCCATATCTTTGGGAACCACTATAAATTCTGGTGTGTTGTTCTTGTTCTTGAAAGCTAACTAAAATCAATCACACAACTCACTAAAGTCAAAGAAAGTTCAAAAAGACTAAAAGACCTATTTATTGAAACCGAAAATTCGGTCTCTTGTGGAGTTCACCTGTGGGGAAGGGCTGATCGCAAACCTACTTCTTTCCTGCAAGCCGAACTACAAAAGGAAATGGGAACTGACCCAAGGGATCGGCGTATAGGTCCCACCACACACCCGAAAAATCTTAGAGCGCTTCCCCTCCTTAGCCAATGACCGAGTTAAGGCTAGCTTAGAAAGCGCAACATGATCTGAATACTGATAAGTGTGTCATCTGAGGTGCCCCTTGAGTCTTATTTATATTTTTCTGAAAACGGTCTGCCAATAGCCAACCTCCGCTGTTTTGAACAGCTATGTGCAACTCAACTGGGTCTGCTAACAACGTAACTCCGCCGTTCTATCAAGCTATTTGCGCCCTTGACAAGGGCAAAATGGTAAAAAACACCTCATAGGAGACTGAGTGAGTGGAGCATCATCACTCAACGCCAAAGGCAGGAGGGCGTCGAGAGCGTCGAGTGGAGCAACATCACTCAACGTCAAAGCCAGAAGGGTGCCGAGAGCGTTGAGTGGAGCAACGTCACTCAACGCCAAAGCCAGGAGGGCGCCGAGAGCGTCGAGTGGAGCAACGTCACTCAACGCCAAAGCCAGAAGGGCGCCAGCGGGGGTAAAGTCTGAATGAAGTCTCATAAAATAGCTGGGCGAGTAGCCCTCTGATACCTTCACTCGCACGGGGCGGTCTGAGATTATTACTACAGAAGGAATTATAGAAGACTTGAGTTTGCCGAACTTTGTTCAACGAATCTATAATTCTACTCACGAGGTCGGCTCGAAGTACGCCGAGCTCCGTTTGACGAACACCGAGCTCCGTTCGACGAACGCCAAGCCCCGTTCGACGAACGCCAAGCCCCACTCGACGAGCGGCGAGCTCCGTTCGACGAGCGTCGAGCCCTGCTCGACGAACGTCGAGCTCCGTTCGACGAACGCCGAGCCCTGCTCGACGAACGTCGATCTCAACCCGAGCTCGGTCCGGTGAAAACCCGATCCGTTTCGACGAACCGGGCGGACGCTTGCTGGTTCGGCCGGCTCCCGCAGCTCGCTCGCCTAGCTTTGGCGGGAGCGAGCTGGCTGTTCTGAACTCGCCCGCATGCTGTTCTGGCGCGGACAGGTCGCCTTGGACCGCTTGTCTTGCCTGGTGGACCCACTCGGCGAACACGGGGTTGTACACAATCCCCGCACTTTTTGAGCTTGACCAAGCTCGGAAAGAATCATCCAACCCACGTGTTCGGTGAGTGCTTTGCTGAGCTGTCAATGAATCTCTTGGTGGGTCCCACCCTCACGCTATAAATATGCCACGGGACCCTCTGGAAAAATCTCGCCTTCTTTAGCCTTCCTAGTGAGCTGCAGCTGCACGATGCCTGTGTCCAAGGAGATGCGAGCTCGCCTTGCGGCCGCGAGGGAAAATACTAGGGAGGAGGCTCTCGAGGCATCTCCATGGCTGGCCCGTGGATCGCCCAACCCCCTCTTCAGGCCGGTAAAAGGCAAAATCGTCAGGCGGTCCCCGACAAACGGCCTCCCGGGCTCCAGCTCGGCGGCAGGCACCGAGGTAGCCCATGAGGTATGCGCAGCTCCCTCCTGACTCGTCACTTTGCTTCTGACTTCTCTTTCCGCAGGTGCAGCCTCGTGAGGATGGAGGCGGTGAGGAAGGGGATCATTCCCTCGGGCTGTCAACCGAGCGGGTCGCCAGCCCCTTGGGCCTGGGGCATCCCCTTCCGGAGATTTCTCGGTCGCCAATTCCCCCTGAGTTGGGAAAATCCTTCGCAGTTCTTGAGGAAGGACTCTTCCAGGGTCGGCCGGGCTCTTCTCGGCTACCAGCTGGTGCGAGCGACGTGCTGACTCCTAGTGAGCTCATACTCGAGCCTGTGTTACCGCCCGCTCTTTCTGACCCATCCCTTCGCAGGTTATAACGTGATTTCATCCTCCGAAGCCGAGATGAGCAAGGGGTATTCGCCTCTCCCTGACACAGATCACATCTCCGAGTATCTGGGCCATCCGGCGGATGCGGCGGGGATGAAACAGGTGACACGGTTGTTCCAGAAGCACACACTGCTACTGCAGGAGGTCTTCAACACGGTCGACAAGGACAAGGTCGAAATGGAGGAGCGTCTTGCAGTCCTGGAGGGAACCAGGCTCCCAGCTGACGGGGACGAGGTTACTTCTCCCGGGGTGCACATAACGCGGGCCGAGGAGCGGCTCAGGCATGCCACGGAGCAGGTCGGCCTGGCCCAGCAGGAACTGGTTGCGGTTCGCGAGTACCATTATCCTTGCGTGCCCCCCGATACGGGACGCGGAGGCGGGGCAGATGGAAGTTGATCCAATATTGATCCGCCTGCCCCCTCCCAGCGGTCGGTTGCCGGGTCAGGGCGCATCCGCACTCTAAACCGAGTGGCTCAGGAGGGTTATTCATTCTAAAACACTTTTAATGTCTGTAATAATTTGACTCTCTCACCCGCCAATGAGCTCGACGCTTGTTGCGCGCTCCTCTTATTTTGTTTGCCGTTGTTTTTCTAGTTGAATGTGATGAGGCGCTCCCGCTCGCCTTTCGCTTCTTTAAGCGGGCACGAGGTCGTCGAGTCGGCTCGCCCAACCCGCCCATTTGATCTCGGCGGGAGCGGACCGGGAACTCGCCGATCGCGAACCCGCGCGACTCGCCTATTGCTTCAGGCGAGTGCGAGCCGCAGCCCTCCTGCCTCTCACGCGGGCGAGGGTGGGCGCGACCCGCTGTCGAACGGTCCTCAAAGCACGGTTGCGAGCTGGAAAGTCGAAACGTCATGGGACTTTTTGCAATCTACACTTTTCCCGCCAGCGGAATGTTTTCCCACCATTTTTCTATCTATAAATAGTCCATGCCGGCTATTTCTCACCCACCGCATTTAAGATTTCTCCTTCTCCCTTGTTTCCTACGACGCTCGACTCGCTCGCCTCCTGCGAGAACTTTCTCACCCCGCTTAGCAAGCTCTCTGCGAAATGGGCGGTGACAGCGGCGATGCGGATGGGCGAGGTAAGTGTGCTTGGACCTTTTCCGAGCACGACTTTCCCACTGCCCCCATTTCTGAAGGAGAATTCTTCGACGCCATAGGAGACTACGTCCCGCTAGGTTTCGTAGCGAGAGACCTGGAGAGGGGGAAAAGATAAACGACCTCTCTGGAGGGGAGCTCGCCATCCCCTTGGCGCACTTTGAGGCGGGCGTTCGCCAGATACTGAAATATTTTGGGGTCGTCCCAGGACAGATGACCCCAAATTCCGTAGCCGTCATGGTCGGATTCGCTTGCTTCCTGCGGGAAGAGTGAGTTGAGTTCAGCCTCGCGGTCTTCCGCAAGCTGTTCTCTTTCCGCGCGAACATGGACGAGACCGCCTATTTCTCCAGCGGCCACGTCAAGGTGCGAGAGACCGTCAATAAGAGCCATAATTGGATCAAGAAATTCGTGTTCGTCAGGGGGGACTTCGGCAACATCCCCTTCTCGCAGGTACAACTCAGCGAGGCGAGCTACCGCCCCCTAGTCTGGGGGGCCATGAAGCGGAGCTGTGTGGGTTCTTCGCCGGGAAGAATTTTGAGGTTGTCTTCCTGCGTCGGAATCTGGACAATCTCACCCCCATCCCACTCGGGGGAGGTAAGCTACTCGCGCTTTTCCTTTCTGCTTTGATGATGTCTGCTTAAACTTCCCTTTCTCGCAGGCGAGCGGGACATCCCCCTGCACCCCCCTTACGAGAGCGCGCAGATCGTCCCCAGTGAGCTCGCCCGCGCCGAAGCCGCAGCCGCCGCACACCGCGAGACCCCAACATCTGCCCCCCAGAAGCGGCCCAGCCGCGAACAACCTCCACCGCCGCCGCTCAAGAAGGCGAAGGCTACGGGCGATGCGTCTACCGCGGCCCAAAGAAAAGGCAAGGCCCCAGCGGCCCAGCCGACCAAGGACCCCGCCCCCGCGACTGCTCCGGCCAGCGGCGCCCCTAGCGAGGCGGCTGGCACCTCCGGGCAGCGGCGCCCCTACCGACGCGGCCCTCCGTGAAGCCGGTGCCGAGAGGGCACCACAACTTCGGCTACGACGAGAAGTGCCTGGATGAGCTTGGCGTCCCTCTCCTGTTGTGGGACAAAGAGTCGAACCAGGCGATCATCTCCACCCTGCTGCCGAGCTGGCTGGAGCAGGAAACCATCAGCGGGGAGCCTTCTCGTTCGGCCTCTACTCGCGGGAGGACGCCGACATCTACGACGAGGAGTCCACGCGGGTGCTGATCCATGAGAGTGCGCGAGCTCAGCTCCGCAGCCTGGAGCTGGCCCACATGGTCGGCCGGCGGTACACCCAAATGGAGAAGAACGCCCCCTCACTCAAGAGGCTGGTGGACGAGAAGGAGGCTCGCCGCCTCGCCCAGGAGGAGGCGGAGCGACAGTGAGAGAGAGAGGGCGGACGCAGCCGATGCCGCCGTCGCCGTTTTGAAGGACGAAAAAGAAGCGCTACAGGCGCAGGTGCAAGAGCTGGAGGCCGCATCGGCTCTCCCGCCGCCCTCCAGCAGCGGCTGTCAGCTCGTGCACTATTCCGAGTACGAGCTGGAGGAATTGATGCAGAAGAACGCTGCCTGCGCGGCAAAGTATACCCTCCAGACTCTTCGGCGGGCCGATCTCATCAAGAGCGAGGGCGCGGGCCTTTCCGCGAGCGACGTAGTACCGGCGTTGTTCTTGCCGGTACCTAAGCCGGGCGACAAGTCCTATCAGCCTCTCTAGGGCTTGTCGCCCGAGAGGCTCGCCTCGCCGAATTCCCGCGCCTCGCCTCTTATGTGTGCCTTTGTTACAATGTAAACGCGGGTTGAGTCCCGATCATGTATTTTTGTTCATCAACGAACTGTTTTCTACTCGCTTCTTTCATATTTATATGTTACCGCTGTTTGTGATGCTTCTGTGCAATGTGGATTTTTCCTTTTTCGTACTCGCGGTTTGTTTTTATTCTCCCGCTCGTGGTTCCTTATTCCGCGTTTTGTCCGCGAGATCGCGCGCCCCTCAAGGACATAGCTTAGGAAGCATAGTGGTCTTAGTTAACCGACCCGCGAGTGGCGACCCTGTTGATGCACGAAAATGGAAAGAGGAGTCGAGCACCACCAGCTAACGGTTCGAGCACGGGGAAATAGAAGGGGAAAGAGAAACTGCGAGTAGCAATCTACTAAGCAGACAAGAGCAAGAAGAACAGCAGGGCCGTTAGCCACGACAACAACAAACTTCACCCGTCGCGGCCTGAATGCCTCTTTTGCGACGGGCTTTCCTTTGATTGAAGAAGGATGGTTACAAAATTGATTTCAAGTGGAGCAAAGGAAAAGGGGAAGAGCTGAGCAAGCTGGAGTCCGCAAAGCCTGAGATTCGAGTCCGCAGCCTTTTACAAGTAGGCTCCTGGGCACGAGTCATCGTGCTTTGGGTGCACCACTTCCCCCTATTTATAGGACGGGGGCCTGCCCAAATGGGCATGGCTAAAGTAACCGGCTGCCCGGGGTATAGGAGAACCGGGTAGCGGTGACGAGAAGGAAAAAAGAAAGAACACCCCAGTCCGCGCAAAGGGGGCGGACTGGGCTCGCGGGCTGAGGCTTCAGCCTGCTGCTGCAGGTCGCAATCCTGTTGGAGGACTGCTTCCTGGGCGGACGGGACACTGATTCCGCCAAAGAGGGATCAATCCAGAGCTCTACAGGTATGCCGAACTGGGCGGACGACGCACTGAGTCCGTCGCTGAGGGGATCATCCTTGGGACTGCTGAATGCTGCTACTCTGCCGAGCTCGACGGCCGTCCAAAACGACTCCGCCTATGATGATGCTGGGACCTTAGAATTATGCCCGTGCTTTGCCGAGCTGAGCGGACTGCCAAATCGAGTCCGCGGGGTAGGTGACGAATCTCGCACGCGTTGCGGACTGAGGGGTTAACATAATCCCTGCACATTTTTAAGTTTCAGAAAACTTCGAAAATGTTTTCTTAACCGCCGAGTCCGCAATTCTCATTAATGGCGTCAGTGCTATAAATATCGCTGGAAGGCCTGGAACTGTAAAAAGTTTCCAGGGACACGGGGCGGTATTCACCACTTGCGGTCTCAACTTTGCAGTCCGGCATGGCGAGACTCGGCGCATTCTTCACTAGCCTTACTGCAAAGAGTGAAAAACCAATAACGCCAATGAAAACTAAGAAAGTGATAAAGAGAGTGACGAGAGGGGAGCCTTTCCGCTCTACTAGAGAGCTCTCGTAAGAAGCTTGCTGAAGAAGCAGTCCGCTGGGCTGACGTGTCTGTGCGCGAGAAGGATGCCACCGCTCCTCACTCTGAACTGTCGTCAAAGAGTGCGGATGTGACATTGAATCCGCCAGTCACTGCAAATACTCAGAAATCTGCGAACTCGGCGGACATGGTTTGCACGAATAACGAAACCGAAATATCATCCCCGAACGCGGAGCAGCCCATCATTAACCTTGACGAAGATAGGTGGCCTACGGGAGAGGGAGTCGATAAAGACGCGCCTTCACAGGCATTGGTTGTTGAAAACCCTTAGACAATCCGTGAGAGTCAGCCAGACTTAGGGACGACTGTCGCGGATTCTACTGAGAAAAAGGCCCCTCCTGAGAAGAAGAGAAAGAGAGACAAATCCACTGTGGCCGAGCTGGTTGAAAAGAAGCTGCAGGCGATGAAAAAGAAAAATATCTCCGTGCGGACTGGGGATGCGGACTTGCAACATAGGCCGCGCGAAAAGGAAGTTCCTGAAAGCGACCTGGTTACACCGGAGGTCCAAATCCAGGGAGACAATTCCCTCTCCACGGTCAGTTTGTCAACTGACGAAATACTGGATTCCATAGACGTCGATCAACTTGATCTCCTAAACAAATCCTTGCTGGATGTGTTGCATCCTGAGGTAGAAATCCTGGGAGTTAAGACCAGCGAGCTCCCCTCTTAATCCGCTGCTGAGGAAAAAGAGAAGGAAAAAACTGAAGGAAAAGATCGCCGAGCAGAAGAAGCAGATCGCCGCCCATGTGGCTATGGTTGAGGCGGCTTCGAAGCAGGCCGCGACGGACAAAGAAGCTGAAGATCTGCGGACTGCTGCAGAGTTGCTGCGGACAGGTAAACTTCAACCGGCGCCCAAATACTTTAAGCGTCAGTGGCTTTACAGGTTGCCGCAGCGGAAGTCAAGGCCAATCAAAATCATCACTGAGACCGACGACATTGTTGTTTCAACAAGATCTGCGGCTAAAAAAATAATCAAAGTCCACCGCGAATGGAAAAAGCGGTTAAGCTCCTTTGATCCGGAGCGGATAAGGCGGCCTATCTTCAATAGTCGGCAACTCGCCGTTGCCTTTACCAAAAGTGATCATTTATCTTCATACTTTGAGTCCGCTGCGGACTGTATTTGAATATGAACTTGACCTTTATTGCAGGAAGGAAGTCGCCACCGGGATCTGTCGAGAGTAGCGAGATTGTGAGTACGTCGGATGCTGCAGCTGACGCGGCCTTGCTTGACGAGTCCGCCAAAGATGAGCAGTCTGGTCTGGACAAAGTCGCAACATTAGAGAAGGAATTTCGAGATGAAATTAAAGAAATATGAGCGGAGTTAAGGAGGGCGGCGGAGCGCGAAAAGGAGGCGGCAGAGCGCGAGAAAGCTTTGAAGGTTCAGGTCGCCAGCATCTCAAGGGCGCTGGAAAGATCTGACAGGGAGAAGAAGCGATTTGCCGACGACGCTCGCTTCTACAAAGGGAAATATTTGGCGATGACACAGGAAGAGAAGGGCAAGCGGGCTGCCGAGGTCGCAGAGCAGAGACCGAGATTGCCAGATCGCGTTGCTCCAGAGGCAGCAGCAGCAGAGGGTAGCCAGCGTGCCGCAGACGAGGAGCTGAGGCCGGCAACGGAGCCGATGATCCCTCTGAGCCGGGTAGACCGGGAGGCCGCGCACATGCACCAGACTATTAACTCCATTCACCATCACACCTGTCGCTTGTATAGTGAAATTTTTCAGATAAGTGACCAGGCAGCGCACTTGTGCCGAGACAGGACGGAGCGGCCAACGCGGTCTGAAAACAGAGACCGCTGAGTCCGTTATTAAGACATTATGTGATGTATTATATTTGAACAATTCTTTGTGCTGTGACTTGTAATGAACAATGCTGTGCTCTATGCGGACTAAATGCGATATCTGCGTAATCTGACATTAAATTGTGCTTATTTCCCTGCTGTGCTGTGGCGAACTGTGCGGACAGATGCTGTGTCCGCTTCTGAGATTTTGTGATTTAATCTGCAGGTGGGAAGTGTTGCGAGCTGGTCGAACTGAAAACGCATCCGCTTATTTTGTGCTTTGAAATTTGCTTGGCAGGTTCTCTGGAGATTGAAAATAGCTAACACAGCGGACTCGAGTTTGTGTCTGCGTTGTCTTTATCTTTGCTGCACGAAAAACCGAATCGTTGCGATTTCAGCGGACTAGAGAATCGAGCTGTGCGGCCTGGCCAAAAGTTGTCAGTCCCTCACTACTATAAATATAACGCTGTTGCTTCTTCTATGCGGGAAAGCAGTTGAAGCAGAAGACCCTGCGGCCTGAGAACATGGTGTCCGCCAGGAATGATGCCGCGGTTGCTTTCCATGCTGCCGATCACAAGAAATGCACTTTGACGGAGGCCGACCTTGAGGCCTTCGTCGAGAGACATATGGCGGGCTCGAATCTTCTTGTCCGCCTTCATGCGCATGAAGAAAGATTGAACTTCTCAACAGCGACTCAGATCGCTATACCTGTCGACCACTTCGATAGCGGGTTCAGATTCCCACTGCTATGGGAGATGGTAGAGATATTCAAACACTACGGGATGGTGCCAGGCCAGCTCGCGCCCAACACCCTCGCTACCATTTATAGCTTCGTTTCTTATCTGCGGACTGAGAAGATCACTTTCTCTTTTAACATCTTCCGCAAGATATTCTCAGCTCGCTCAATAACTCCGTCCGGAGGCCGCCCTTATAAAGGAGTGATTTATTTCTACTGCAGAGGAATGAAGGTCATGGGTCTGTCCAACAAGATCCATAACTGTACCTCGAGGTTTCTGATATTCGAGGGCGACCTCGGGTTTGTTCAAACCTATCCGCAGGAGCGCGCGGACTTCGCTTTCAAGAGTGTCCGGCTTGATGCGGTGGAGCTCGCCATTGTCAAGTTCCTTGCTGGAGCCAGGCTGGACATAGAGCACTACATCCCGCTACTGGCGAGCTTGGGTGACGTAAATCGCGAAGAAAGTAAGCTTCTGCGGACTCACTCTTGTATCCGCCGCGACCTGTGCGCTAACATGTTCTTTTTCTTCCAGCGACCTTGGCTGTGCCCGCAAACCTGCCACAAACGCCATGCGGACTTACCCCTACACAGAGGGAAAGAAAACAAGAGGTTGCAAGAAAAAGGAAAGAAGAGGGGGATCCCGCGGCGGACTGCTCCTCTTCAGAAAGCTTCATGATGCAGGGCTTTGGTAACCGCCAGAAGGATCTGAGGGGTAACCCGATGATCCACTGGCACGACAAAAATAAGCATGTCCGCTTATCGACAGCTCCGCCATCATGGAAGAGTCCGAAGATCACCCGTCACGCGCATGTTGCGATCTCC
This sequence comes from Platanthera guangdongensis, assembly GCA_039583875.1. Lineage (NCBI taxonomy): Eukaryota > Viridiplantae > Streptophyta > Magnoliopsida > Asparagales > Orchidaceae > Platanthera > Platanthera guangdongensis. The sequence continues at coordinate 217,565,206 of CM077151.1, forward strand.
GCGCTCTACGGGAAGCGCAACCTGAGCGATCTGAAATAGTTTGCCCCTGCCGACCTCCCTCTTCTGGCCTCCCAGGCAAGCACGAACAGCGCGGTGACAAAACATTTTGTTGGTTCCCTGACCCGAGACCTGCTCAGATAAAATGAGCAACTTCAGGAAGAGAAGAGATTGATCAAGGAAAGAAACGTGCGGCTAGGGAAAAAGGTCACTAAGCAGAAAGAAGAGCTGGCGGTAAGTTGTATTTGTAGCGGTCTTCGCTTGAAGTCCGCCGCGAACTGACGTTTGTGCCTGTTTATTGCAGGTCGCGTATGACTTGGAAAATAATAACTTCCAGGCCGCCATGCTTCCCTTTGTGAAAGAAACCGTTGAGATCGCTATCGAGCGATTTGTCCGCGGTGGCTTCGCAAAGGAAGGGGTGGACGGCGTCCCTTTTCTGCAGCTCTTCCCTGAGTTGGAGGAGCAGGTCGCGGCGATGGGACAGACTGACAAAGGAAAAGACGTCATGGTTGAGGAAGGAGAAGAAGAAGGTGAAGAAGAAGAGGGAGAAGAAGAAGAGGAAGAAGAAGAAGAAGAAGAGGGAGAAGAAGAGGAAGAAGGCGGAGAAGCCAAGACAATTGCTGACGACACTGGTTCGAGCCAACAAGGCGGAGATCAGTCCGCCGAGTCCGACGCCTCTGCATCTACCTCTGCTGGCAAGAGCTCGCATAGTGAGTCCGCGGCAAGCACCGGTTCAGATGGCAGCAGTGGAAGTGTCTCGGAGGGCTATTCTCCAGAGATTGATGTCGAAAGCCTAAGCTCTGAACTCCCTGTAGAGACGAAAGAGAAGATTGCTGAAGCAAAATAATGTATTTTTTGTTTTTTAGATTTGCAAGGGGAGCAGACTTAAATTTGGAGTCCGCCGAATATACAAAAGTTGTAACTTTATTTATGAAATACAAAAGGATATTCTGGTATCAGTGTGTTTCTTCTGCAATGTTTTTCGCTTCTTTCCCTTTTTCAAATGCGATCTGATGTTTAAGAGAAACTCCATTCGTCAGTCCGCATATTGTGCGACATAAGTTTTCATCTCGCCAATTAGAGAACCTTATCAAATATAACTCTCCATAATATTAAAGTTGATGTCATCTTCTAACTTGGAAAATAATATAAAGTATCGGCGGACTCTGGCGAGCTTCATTAGCAGTCCGCAATTCCCTTGGCCAAAATCGAAGACCCTTTAAGCTTAATGATAATAAGCATTGAGGATTTATATGTATCGTCAAACTACGATCTAAAAAGACAAACCGGAGACCAATCCTGCGGACTGGGCGGCTATAATTTTACAGTTCGCATACATTTGAATAAAAACGATTCATAGCTTGAGACCAAGTGGGTAGGTTCGGCCGGAGCGGCATAGCTTTTCACACCGGGCCACAAGCTATAAGATCAACCCAAGAAATCTTGCGGACTGAGCGGATATCGAAAACCAGTCCGCACTAAAATAGAGAAATGATCCATAGCTTGAGACCAAGTGGGCAGGTGCGGCCGGAGCGGCATAGCTTTTCACACCGGGCCATAAGCTATAAGATCAACCCAAGAAATCTCGCGGACTGAGCGGATACCAGAAGACAGTCCGCACTAGATCAATTCCCTGTGAAGAATGAGCTGCAGACTGGTGACCAAGTGGGCATGTGCGGCCGGAGCGACATTGCTTTTCACACCGGGCCTCAAGATTTGCACACTTAACGGAACGGTCCACTGCCCTCTTGCCTGGAGTACAGTCTGAATTGATCTTTTTGGCAGGTGCGGCCGGAGCGGCATTACTTTTCTCCAAGATCAACCAAGCTGTGGGTCTCCTGCAGACACTGCTTGAGGGTACCACGGAGTGTTCGAGGGTCACAAACTAAGATGACCCGTGGGCAGGTGCGTATAACATTGCTTTTCACACGCGATCATCAAAGTTGTAACGATATCCCTAAAGTGGCATGGTAGAGCTTAACACTCACCCTGTCCCTCCATAATGCAGAGGTGGGGTCAGGTACTAGCAGAGATCTGAAATTCGTTATCCTACCGCGCTAGAACCTGTAAGCTCCCACTACACGGTGCGAAATCTCCTCGCCACACGTGGTCTTTGTGGTGTTACGCTAATGACAACGATTCTAGGGGAGGTTTGCTGAACTCGGCGATGTCTCCTGGTATCAGACAACCGTTATTGTTGTTCAGGAGACAAGGGGAAACACTAGAAAAAGTGTTAGTATGAATTCTTTGATCAATAAGAAGCTTCTTGCAAGGTTAGCTTAAGAGAGAAAAGAGAGTTCAAAGATAGAACCATTTTGAAGTCTTCCTTGCTCAATGTGCTAACTGTTACTATTCAAGAGATACAAACATTTGAAGAAATGTCAGCAAGCAGCTTTTACTCATAATGATTCTTGAAAAGATTACATAGAAAGGAAATAAAAAGAGGAGGTTCAGGAATAAAACCGCTTGAGATCATCTCCGCTCCACGTATGTGGCATATCCTCTCCCTCATATGTTTGCAAGCGGTAAGCGCCTCTCTTTAACACTTCTTTGACAATGAAGCGGCCGGCCCAATTCGGATTAAGCTTTCCTACTGAGCTGGCTCTTGCAGCAACGTCAACGTTTTTAAGAATCAGATCTCCCACTTGAAAGTGTTTTATCCTCATGTTCTTATCAAAGTATCAGACCATCCTTCTCTTGACCTCTTCCTGCCTGATTGCTGCTTTGTCTCTGATTTCTTCAATATGCTCCAAACTGAATTTCACCTCTTCATTATTCAGCTCAAGCCAGTCCTCAAAACCTTGCCTTGCAAGTAGAACTCTAGGTGATGAAACTTCAAACTCAACTGGAATGAGGGCCTCTGAGCCATGAGAAAGTTTGAATGGAGTTTCACCAGTTGCGGATGAACGTGTCGTTCTTAAGGACCAGAGGACCGATATAAGTTGATCAACCCAACTGTCTTTGAGATTCTGTACTTTCTTCTTAAGTAAACTGAGGACCTGCTTGTTGGCTGCTTCAACTTGGCCGTTGCTTCTAGGATGATGGACTGATGCAAACCACAGTTCTGTTCCGAGCTGCTTGCAAAAATCAATCATCTCTACATTGTTGAACTGTGGCCCGTTGTCGGTGATTATTGCCATTGGTATTCCATGCCGACAGACAATTTCTCCCCAAATGAAATTCTTGACGACCTGAGTTGTTGTCTTTGCCAATCCTTTTACTTCAATCCACTTGCTGAAGTAATCAATCATCACTATGATAAAGCGTCGTTGTCCGCTTGCCATGGGAAAAGGGCCAATGAGATCCATCCCCCAAACTGCAAAAAGCCAAGGAGTTGCAATTGATCTGAGTGACTGAGCAGCTTGATGCTGAAGTGGAGCAAACTTCTGGCATTGAACACATTTTCTGGCATAAGCCTCAGAATCTTTCTTCATGGTGGGCCAGAAATAACCCTGCCGCAGGATCCGTCTTTCTAGTGTTCTTGCTCCTGAGTGACTTCCACACTCATCAAAATGAACTTCTTGCAAAAAGTCAGAGCTTCTTCTTCTGAAACACACCTTGCCATAGCAGACAGGAAGATTTTTCTGTAGAGGACTCCTGCCACCAAGTAATAGTGAGCTGCTTTTCTTTTGAACTCTTTCTGATCTTTGATCGAGTGATGAAAGTTCCCTGTTGAAAGGTAGAGAATGAATGGATCCATCCAGGAAGGATGCTGATCAACCTGCATCAACTCTTCTTCATCCACTGCTGGGTGGAAGAGTTCAAAAGTTGTTCCTCTTGATGGCAGTCCATACTTGGCAAGAACATCTGCCTCCTCATTTTCTGTTCTAGGGATGTGCTCAATGGTAAAGCTTTTGAATTTGCCAACTTCCACTTTCACAAGAACAAGATACTTCCTCAAGATTGGCTCTCTGGTTTCAAAGTTACCAAAAACTTGTGACGCCATCACCAGAGAATCAGTCTTGATATGAACATGATCAATACCAAGCTCTCTCGCAAGTCTCAAGCTTGCTAATAAGGCTTCATACTCGGCCTGGTTATTGGTTACTGGAAAGTAGAACTTTGCTTAAGTTTAATGCCATTTGGATTGATCAGAACCACTCCTGCTCCAGAAGAATTTCTACCTGAGGCACCATCAACATAGATGGTCCAAGCCAAATGAGACCTTTCTGCTTGATCAGAACTGAACTCTGCTGTGTCAATTAAGAAGTCTGCTAGAACTTGAGCTTTGATAGCTGTCGTGGGCACATAAGAAATTTCAAACTCACTCAATTCTATTGCCCATTTGGCTAATCTGCCAGAATGCTCCTGTTTCTCTAACACAATTTTCAAAGGTTGATCAGTAACAACTTGAATTGAGTGCGCCTGGAAGTACGGACGGAGTCTGCGAGCAAACATAACCAGCGCTAAGGCCAACTTTTCCAGAATCGGATATCGTGTCTCCGCATCTTTCAGAATATGGCTAACATAATAAACTGGGAACTGCTTCCTGCTCTCTTCTCGAAGAAGAACTGAGCTGACCGCCTCTGGGCCAACTCCTAAGTATAAGAATAACATCTCCCCTGACCGGGGATTCTGGAGCAAAGGTGTTGAAGTTAGCTGCTTCTTTAACTGTTCAAAAGCCTGAGTGCACTCTTCTGTCCACTCAAATTTGGACGCTCCTCGAAGGGTTTTAAAGAAAGAAGCACTCTTGTCACCAACCCGAGAGAGGAACCTCCCGAGACCTGCTAACCTCCCCCCTAACTGCTGGACTTCCTTAGGTGAACGGGGGGGGGGGGGGGGGGAGCCATATCAAGAATAACTTTAACCTTGTCTGGATTGGGGGCAAGTCCTTCTGGAGTAAGGAGGTGACCAAGGAACTTCCCCTTACTCGCCCCAAACGTGCACTTTGACGGGTTGAGCTTCATCTTATATCTACGCAGAGTAGCGAACGTCTCTGCTAGATCTTGCAGGTGTAGTGAAAAAACTTGCTTTTGATCATGAGATCGTCTACGTACACCTTAAGGTTTCTTCCTTTTTGTTGCTTAAATACATGGTCCATCATGCGTTGATTGGTTGCACCAGCATTTTTAAGCCGAAAGGGCATCACAAGGTAACGGTAACAACATCACTAGTAATGAATGACGTATGAGGAACGCCAGGTTTATGCATTCTAATTTGGTGGTAACCAGGAAATGCATCTAAAAAACTCATAAAGGAGTACCCTACCGCAGAATCAACTAAAGAATCTATCCGAGGCAAGGGGTAACAATCTTTGGGGCACGCTTTATTAAGTTTTGTGAAGTCTACACACATGCGCCACTTCCCTCCTGGGTTTTTAACCATTACAACATTGGATATCCAGGTAGGGTATTGAATTTCACAAATAAAATTTGCCTTGAGGAGGTTCGCGACCTCCTCTCTTATTGGTTCAGCAGCTTCGTTGCCACATCTCTTTTCTTCTGCTGCACAGGCTTGAAACTAGGATTAATGTTGAGATGGTGGCAAGCAACATTCGAGTCAACGCCTGGCATGTCTTCCGCTGACCAAGCGAAGACATCCAGGTTTTGCAGCAAAAAAGAGATCAACTCGGTCTTCTGATCTTCAGGCAACTCCGAGTTGATGGAGAACTTCTCCTCCCCTTCAGCAATGGGGACTACTTGCGTCACCTGGGCAGGTTCCAGGTGAGCTCCTCTCTCTGCAGCAGTTTCTGAACTTGGAGAGGCTTCTGCAGCTGCTGCTGGAGCAATGAGAGGACTGGCTTCAGTCATGTTGACAGTGCAAACATAACATTCCCTTGCTCTCCTTGGGTCACTCCTGACCCTGCACATCCGTCCATCAGCAAAAAACTTGATCGCGAGGTGGTAAGTTGAGACCACCGCTCGATACTTATTCAGCAAGGGTCTGCCGAAGATGGCGTGATAACTGCTGGGAGCGTCAACCACTATGAATTGAACTTGCTTGGTTGCTCCTCCAAGCTTTACTGGTAGGGTGACGCTTCCTTCGACTTCTTCTCTCTCACCAGAGAAGCCGTAGAGTGGCCCTTTGGTGGAAAGCAGAGGCTTTCCAGTCTTCAGGGCCTCAAATGTTGATTTGAACAATCGGTTGACTGGAAAGCCTCTCCAAGTTCCAGGTATCAATGAGAATCCTGTCAACCATAAAATCTCCAATAACAGCCTTAATCACGACTGCATCATCAAACGAATTTGTTGTTTGAGGCAGATCAGCTTGGCCAAAAGTGATGACTTCGCTTGGTGGAGCAGAGGAGGAAGAAGAAGCAACCTCTGCTCGAGTGACCCTTGAGATCGAGGACTTCCGAGTAGATTCGGTTCCTGCCCCACCGTGAATGACGAAGAGTCGCCCCAGGACTCCATCATCGGCATCAAAACATTCAACTGGAACGTTGATTGGCCCCAGACGGCCTTCGTCCTCTACCTCCACACACTCCTGAAAGGCTTCAGCTACCTCCTTGCCCTTGGAGGTAGATGGCTTCGAATAAGAGTCTTTCTTACTCAAATCAATCTTGCCCTCAGCAAGCAGTTTCTCTATCAGCAGACGAAGAGCTTTGCAGTCTTCGGTTAAGTGACCCTTCTTTTTGTGAAACTGGCAGAAATGTGTGTTGTTCCTTGGCCTCCACTCTCTCTGAGGCCCCTGTTTCTTCTCATCTGATTTCTTCTACAAGATTTGGATGACTTCGTCAAAATCCAGACATGTAATCTCCTCCACGGAGTTGGTATCACATTGGCTTGGAACAGGCAGGGCTGCTTGCTGAAGAATGGGAAGCGCTTGCAGCGGTATGGCGGGAGTGGCGGCCAACGACAGTCTCTGATCTTGAAATTGTTGATGGCCGAGGAAGGGTTTCTTGTGGCGGAAATTCCGGCCCCTTTGAGAAGGAGGCTGGAAATCAGGGCGAGGAGGTTTGTTGTGATGGTGGTTGCTATGAGAAGAAGAGCCAAAAACATCCCTTCCTTCAGCCTTAGCTGTCAGGGATGAGACATAGGTGGGGTTGGCATTCTCGCCTTCAATGGAGCGATTAACCATGACTATCAACTCCTGGTATGTTTGTGGTGCCTTCGTTGTTGCTTTGAATTTTAAGGGGCCTTCCCGGAGGCCATGAATCAAGGCAACCTTGTAGTAATCGGGGTTTACGTTCCTCACCCCCTGAATCTCTTTCTGGAAGCGATCAACGAACCGCGCAACTGATTCGTTGTCCCTTTGCTTGATCTCGAAGAGAGCAGCCGGTCCATCTTTTCTCTTTTTTGAGGTAGCAAAGCTCAGCAACAGTTCGCTGCGAAGCTCAGCGAAGGAAGAAATCGTGCCCGAAGGCAGCTCATAAAACCACTCTCTCGCCTGTCCTTCGAGAGTGGTAACCAAAAGCTTGCATTTGATGGCGTCGGAGAGGCATCTCAGCGCAACTGCCCCTTCGAACGCTTGGAGATGGGCGACTAGATCAGTCTCCCCTGAATAGAATGGAAGACGGGGTTCCCTGAAGTTACTTGGAGTCGACTCCCATCGGATTCGATCGACGAAGGGAGACGGAGTCTCAAACTCAGCAGGGTAAAAAAGGGCGGACTGAAGCTGGCGAGTCCGCGGGCTCGGCGGACTGGCGATCAGTGAAATGGAGCTGGCGGGCAGGTGTGCCCCAGGCTGCCTCCCTGAAAAAATTCATGAAGGAGGCGAACTGCTCCTCCTGAGGCCGCAGAGGAGCGGCGGACTGGGCGGGATGGTGAGGAGTGACTGGAGATTGCCGAAGCGGAGTTCGGCGTGCTGGGGTCTGGCAGATTGGAGAGTCCGCAGGCTCTGTTGCGGCCTGGGGAGCAAGCCGCTGGGTCAACACAAGCAAGGCCTGGCTGATTGCATCAAGACGCTGATCGGTCTGTCTGCGGGATTGCTCAGCCTCAAAACGAGCCTGCTCGATGGCATCCCAAAGAGAATCTTCTGAAGAGCTGGAGCGGTCTGAGTAGCGAGCTCGGCGGTCTGACATGTCTGTCCGCTGAATTCAAAATACTACTCGAATCTGAAGGTCGCGTGTTAACTGTTGATGCACAAAAATGGAAAGAGGAGTCGAGCACCACTAGCTGCACGGGGAAATAGAAGGGGAAAGAGAAACTGCGAGTAACAATCTACTAAGCTGACGAGAGCAAGAAGAATAGCAGGGTCGTGAGCCACGACAATAATAGACTTCGCCCGTCGCGGCCTGAATGTCTCTCTTGCGACGAGCTTTCCTTTGATTGAAGAAGGATGGTTACAGAATTGATTACAAGTGGAGCAAAGGAAAAGGGGAAGAGCTGAGCAAGCTGGAGTCCGCAAAGCCTGAGATTCGAGTCCGCAGCCTTTTGCAAGTAGGCTCCTGGACACGAGTCAACGTGCTTTGGGTGCACCACTTCCCCCTATTTATAGGACGGGGGCCTACCCAAATTGGCAGTGCTAAAATAACCGGCTGCCCGGGATACAGGAGAACCAGGTAGCGGTGACGAGAAGCAAAAAAGAAAGAACACCCCAGTCCGCGCAAAGGGGGCGGACTGGGCTCGTGGGCTGAGGCTTCAGTCTGCTGCTGCAGGGCGCGATCCTGCTGGAGGACTGCGGCCTGGGCTGACGGGACACTGAGTCCGCCAAAGAGGGATCAATCCAGAGCTCCACAGGTATGTCGAACTAGGCGGACGACGCACTGAGTCCGCCGCTGAGGGGATCATCCTTGGGACTGCTGAATGCTGCTACTCTGCCGAGATCGGCGGGCGTCCAAAACGAGTCCGCCTATGATGAGCCTGGGACCTTAGAATTATGTCCGTGCTTTGTTGAGCTGAGCGGACTACCAAATCGAGTCCGCGGGGTAGGTGACGAATCTCGCACGCGTTGCGGACTGAGGGGTTAACAGACCCGTCTCCTTATTCCAGATCCTCCGTGCCGCCTGCTCGCTAGAAGGGGCGAGCCTGCTCGGCTCTCACCCGGGCCGCTGAGTTTCGTGCGAGCTGACCCTCATACGACGTGGCCTGGGTTCTCGCCGCCTTGGACGTTATCTTGTGTGCTGGTCGATTGCGTTGGACTCACTTCATCAACTTCGCGACTTCTTCCTTGGTCATTCGGATGCCTAGGCCCCCAACTTCTAACATCGCTTTGTTCATCAAGACCTGCCCTGCCAGCCAGTGGGGAGACACCATCGAGTGACATCCAACCCTGCCAGCTAGGTTGGAGCCTGACAGCGGGATCTGCTCGGGGTCTAAGTAGACGTCATCGAGTGACATCCAGCCCTGCCAGCTAGGTGAGAGCATGCCAGTGGGATCTGCTCGGGGTCTGAGCTGATGCCATCGAGTGACATCCAGCTCTACCAGCTAGGTGAGAGCCTGACAGCGGGATCTGCTCGGGGTCTGAGTTGACGCCATCTAATGACATCCAACCCTGTCAGGTAGGTGAGAGCCTGACAACAGGATCTGCTCGGGGTCTGAGTTGACGCCATCGAGTGACATCCAACCCTGCCAGCTAGGTGAGAGCCTGACAGCGGGGTCTGCTCGGGGTCTGAGTTGACGCCATCGAGTGACATCCATCCCTGCCATCTAGGTGAGAGCCTGATAGCGGGATCTGCTCGGGGTCTGACTTGACGCCATCGAGTGACATCCAGCCCTGTCAATTAGGTGAGAGGCTGACAGCGGGATCTGCTCGTAGTCTGAGTTGACACCATCGAGTGACATCCAGCCCTGCCAGCTTGGTGAGAGCCTTGCAGCGGGATCTGCTCGGGGTCTGAGTAGAATCAATGCAAGACTCTGCATATGAGAAAGCTTTATTAAGAAAAAGGCACCTCTTACACGTTTTATGGATAAAAGCACTTCATGTCATCACTACTCCAGGTGAGACTCTCACCCTCCACATTCCGGAGGCGATACCCTCTTGATTTCAAGGCCTCTTTTACAATGTATGGACCCTCCCAGTTGGGGTTGAGCTTCCCCACGGCTGCTGATCTCCCCGCCGCATCTACCTTCTTCAAGACCAAGTCTCCTTCCGCAAATTCCTTGATTCTACTATGCTTGTCAAAGTACTTGGCCATCCTCATCTTCACCTCTTCCTGCCGGATGACGGAGAGGTCACGCAGCTCCTCCACCATGTCAAGGGAGAGTCGCAGCTCCTCCCCATTTCAGCCGACCATTCCTCCCCGCCTTCCTGCGCCGTGACCACCCGAGGCGTCTGGACTTCAAATTCTATGGGGAGTACCGCCTTACAACCATGTGAGAGCTTGAAGGGGGTCTCCCCTGTGGCTGTGTTGGGGGTGGTCCTCAGGGCCCAGAGGACCGAGGGAAGCTACTCCCCCAGCTCCCCTTCAGGTTTGCAACCTTCTTTTTCAGGAGGTTCACAATGATCTTGTTTGCCGTCTCCACTTGCCCGTTGCTCCTGGGGTGGTGGACCGAGTCGAATCTGAGGTCAATTCCGAGCTGCTCGCAGAAACTGATGAATTCCGCGCTGGCGAACTGAGGCCCGTTGTCCGTGACAATGGCCTGGGGTAGACCATGGCGGCAGATGATCTCCCCCCAAACAAAGTTTCTGAATACTTGGGAGGTCACCTTGGCCAGCTCCTTCACCCCTAGCCATTTGGAAAAATAATCTACCATCACCAACAGGAACCTCCTCTGCCCGCTGGCTTGGGGGAACGGTCTGACCAAATCCATTCCCCAAATCGCAAAGGGCCAGTGGGCCGTGATGCTCTTGAGGCGCTGAGCCGGTTGCTGTTTGAGGGGGGCAAATAACTGGCATTTGTGGCACCTCTTTGTGAATTCCGCAGCATCATGGCTCAGGGTAGGCCAGAAGTATCCTTGTCTGACAATCCTCCCTTCCAGGTTCCGGCTCCCAGAGTGGCTCCCACACTCCCCGGAGTGGACTTCTTCCAAGATCCTGTGCACTTCCCTCTTGGCCACGCAACGGGCCAACATCCCCGAGAGAGTCTTCCGATACACCTGCCTGTCCCGAAGGAGATAGTATGCCGACTTGTACCTGAACTTCTTCTTATCCATCCCCTCCGGATACTCCCTTGTGGAGAGAAAAGTCGTGAACGGGTCCATCCACGAGGGGTGTTGATCCACTTCCATCAGCTCCCCCTCTTCGATGGAAGGGCGGAATAGATCAGTGATGGTACCCCCCACCCGGGGACCGTGCTTTGCCAGCGGATCAACCTGCTCGTTCTCCTCTCTAGGCACGTGCCAGATGGAGAAGGTCTGAAACGTGCCGATGACCCCTTTCACTTTTGCTAAGTATAGCCGGAGGGTAAGCTCTCTAACCTCGAACTCACTATTGATATAAGAAGCTACCACCAAGGAGTCAGTGAGGACCTCCACATCAAACACCCCCAGCTCCCTGTCCAGGCGCAACCCTGCTATTACGACCTCATACTCGGCCTGCTTGTTAGTGATGAGAAAGTGCACCACCACTGTTTACTCAATTCTCGTCCCTTGTGGGCTTTCCAAGATTACCCCCACCCACAGGGAATGTCTCCTCGAAGCACCGTCTACCTTCACCTTCCACGAAGTTGGTCGAGTGAGGTTCTCCTCCGGCACCTCGACCACGTAGTCAGCCAAAAAGTCGGCCATTGCTTGGGCCTTGATCGAGAGGCGGGAGACGAAGGAGATGTCGAACTCACTCAGTTCCATCGACCACTTAGCTAGCCTGCCCGAATGCTCCACCCCCTCAAAGATGTTGCGGAGGGGATGATCAGTCACCACTCGGATGGAGTGTGCCTGGAAGTAGGGTCGGAGCCTCCGTGCCGAGATGACCTGAGCAAAGGCCAGCTTTTCTAACATGGGGTATCGAAGCTCGGCATTCCTCAGAACCCGACTCACATAGTATATGGGGAGCTGCCTCTTCCCCTCCTTATGAACCAGGACGACGCTCAAGGCCTCCGCTCCGACCCCGAGATACAAATACATGTCTTCCCCTTCCTTCGGCCCTTGGAGCAGCGGAGCCTGGGTCAACTGCGTCTTCAGGGTCTGAAATGTTTCCTCGCACTCCTTTGTCCATTCGAACTTCCGACCACCCCTCAACGTCTTGAAGAAGGGGGAGCATTTCTCCCTGGCCCGGGAGAGGAACCTGCTCAATCCTACTAGCTTTCCCGTCAACCGCCGCACCTCTTTAGCATTCCGAGACGATCCCTGCTCCATGATGGCTTTAACCTTGTCAGGATTTGGCTCGACCCCTGCGGGGGTGAGGAGATGCCCCAAGAACTCCCCCCTGCTGGCCTCGAAAACACACTTCAAGGGGTTCAGCCGCATCTTATATTTGTGCAGGGTGGTGAAGGTTTCCTCTAGGTCCTGGAGGTGAGAGTCCACGTCTTGACTCTTGATCATGAGGTCATATACGTACACCTCCAAGTTCCACCCCCTCTGTTCCCGGAAGATCCTATCCATCATCTTTTAGTAAGTCGTCCCTGCATTCTTCAGCCCAATGACCATCATCTTGTATCAGTAGCACCCATCCCCCGTGATGAACGAGACATCTTTGATGTCCGGGGGGTGCATCATAATCTGGTGATAACCTGAAAATGTATCTAAGAAGCTCATTACAGGAAAACCGACAGCTGAGTCAACCAGCGCGTCGATCCGAGGCAAAAGATAACAGTTCTTAGGACATGATTTATTAAGCAAAGAAAAATCAACACACATACGACACCGGCCGGCTCCTTTTTTAAACATTACAACATTGGAGACCCAGCCGGGGTATTGTATTTCGGATACAAAGCCGGCCTTGAGGAGTTTGACCACCTCCTCCCTGATGGGCTCGGCCAGCTTGTCCGCCGTGGACCTCTTCTTCTGCTGGATGGGGCGAGCTCGCGGGTATAGGTTGAGGCGATGACAGGCCACGTCCACGTCAATCCCCAGCATCTCCGCTGCGCTCCATGCGAAGATGTCCACATTTTTTTGGATGCATGCCAGCATCCTGCCCTGAGCCTCCGGGGTCAGCCCCCCGCTGATGCGAATCTTCTACACCCTGCCTCCAAGGGTGAGAACCTCTATCTCCACCACCTCTTCCGCAACCTCCAGCTTGGACTGCTCCTCCAATTCTCCGACGTCCCTCTCCTCCGGGACAAGAATTTCCTCAGCTGCTGCTCCTTCCTCCGTGGCCATCACCCGGACCTGGGTCTCCTCAGCGTTGAACTTCAGGCATTGGTGGAAGGACGAGGGGACGCAGCGGAAGGCACTGATGAGGGGCCGCCGAAAGATGACATTGTAGCTGCTGGGGGCATCCACGATGACAAACCTGCAGTTCCGGGATTGCCCCCCGCAGGGTAACGTGGAGCCCCACTCCTACCCCCTTCCTCTCCCCTGAAAATCCAAATAGGGGGCCAGAAGCTAGCACCCTCTTCGCCTCCACCTTCATCCCGTCGAACGCCTTTTTGAAGATGACGTTGACGAAGCTCCATTGTCAATGAGGATCCTAGTGACGGTGAAATTCTAGATGACCGTCTGGATGACCAGCGCATCGCAGAAGGGATCCTCATGATCCGGCATATCCTTCCTTGAGAAGGTAATCTTCTCCTCTAGGGTTGGGGTCTGGGATGTGGAGCCAACGCTCCGGCGATACATGGTGTGGAGGCTCGCCTTCCAGGAAGCCTCAATCCCCACCCTCTTGTGGATCACTCTGATCCCTCCTCGGGTCCCGACGTCTGCCCGGTGTTCACATCGATCCTCCTCCGCCCGAGGCAGGACTTCCTCAATCCTCGCCTCCTGGCGGCCCTACTGCTGATACTGCTCCCTATTTCCTCTCATCTCGAAAACTCCGGGCGCATGGCCGTGGCGTGCCCTTCCTCTTGGTGGAAGTCGCAGTACGACAACTCCACCGTGACTTCTCTCCTCCTCCATGCCGCTCTCCTCCTCTCCCCCATGGGTATAGCCATAGCCTGATTTTGATCGGGGAGGGGAGGTCTTTGCGCTTGCCTCCAACCTGGGGGGTGAAACTGATCCTGGCCCCCCTGGCGGGCGTCCCTTCCATGGTAACCTCCTCGTGGCCCCTGGTCCTGCCACTCGGGCCTCCAGCCCAGCCGACTGTCCGGCTCCTGACGCCCCCACCGGGGCTGCTGCTGCCCCTGCAGTTGCCGTTGTTCTCTCTGCTGGGGTTCGACTCTCCTTTCCTCCTGCCCTCTGCATCTTCTCGGCTCCTCTTCCTCCGTGGCCCACCTGGCCAGCTTCCAGGCAAACTCCGAATTCGACGCCTCCCCGTCGACCTCCCTTGCCGCCCTTTCCATCAGCTCTTCGTAGGAGATGGTTGGTACTCTCTTCAGCTCCATTCTGAAGAATCCCTGTTGCAGCCCCCGGGTGAAGGCCATCATCAGGCTATGGCCTGACATTTCCTGGACTTGGGTGACCTCTTCCTGAAACCGGTCAATGTAACTCCCCAAAGTCTCCTTCACCCCCTGCTTGATGTGGAACAGGGACTCCGACTCCTTCTCTTGGAGGTGGTGAACCTCAACATGAACCCCCGACGTAGGTGCTCGAAGCAGTAAATGGAGCTGACCGGCAGCTGGTGGAACCACTCCCTCGCCTTCTCCTTGAGGATGATGGCGAAAAGCCGACACTTGAAGCCATCCGATATCTGTCGGATCGAGACCACGTCCTCGAACCACTGGACGTGCTGAACCGGGTCTCCCTTCCCAGTGTAGTAAGACATTTTGGGTTCCCTGAACCCCTCTGGAATTGGGGCGGAGGAAACCAGCTCGCTGAACGAGCTTGCTCCCCCTGCTGGGCGAGCTGGAGGATCTCGCGCACCCATCTCGCCGAACCGGCCTCCGCTTGCCGATCCGGGGAAGAGCACGCGCCCGGGGAGCTCGCATCCCCTTCCTTCTTCGGCGACCTCCTTCCCAGCTCGCCTGCCGGGAGAGTCCTCGCCCAGAGACGGGGCAACTGCGATTGGAATAGCTGGAGTCGAGCACTCGGCCCGCGCGCCGAGTGAGAACTTGACGAGGCCGAGTACCTCCTGCCTGAAGTCTTCGAACATCCCCACCGTGGCCAGAGGTGGCGGGGGCGGCGAGTCGGACCTGTCCGAGCCTTGTCCTTCTCCTCTTGTCATCTAGCCTGTTGAAGATTTTCTGTGCTGATCACTCTCCACGCTCACCGCACCAGAATGTTGAAACCGAAAATTCGATCTCGTGTAGTTCACCCTTGAGGAAGGGGTGATCGCGCACCTACTTCTCTCCTGCAAGCCGGACAACAAAAGGAAATGGGAACTGACCCAAGAGCTCGGCGTGGAGGTCCCACAACACACCCAGAAGATCTTAGAGTGCTTCCCTTCATTAGCCAATGGCCGAGCTAAGGCTACCGCAGAAAACGCAAGAAGATCTAAATATTGATAAGCGTGCCCTCTGAGGTGCACTTTGGTCTTATTTATAGATTTCTGAAAACGGCCTGCCAATTGCCAACCTCCGCTGTTTTGAACAGCTATGTGCAGCCCAACTAGGTCTGCTAACAGCGTAACTCCGTCGTTCTATCAAGCTATTCGCACCCTTGGCAAGGGCAAAATTGTAAAAAACACCTCATAGGAGACTGGGTGAGTGGAGCATCATCACTCAACGCCAAAGCCAGAAGGGCGCCGAGAGCGTCGAGTGAATCAACGTCACTCAACGCCAAAGCCAGAAGGGCGCCAGCGGGGGTAAAGTCTGAATGAAGTCTCATAAAATAGCTGGGCGAGTAGCCCTCTGATACCTTCACTCGCCCGAGGCGGTCTGGGATTATTACTACAGAAGGAATTTTAGAAGACTTTAGTTCGCCGAGCTTTGTTCGACGAATCTAGGATTCTAACTCACGAGGTCAGCTCGAAGAACGGCGAGCTCCGTTCGAAGAACGACGAGCTCCGTTCGACGAGCGCCGAACCCTGCTCGACGAACAACGAGCTCCGTTCGACGAACGACGAGCTCCGTTCGACGAACGGCAAGCCCTGCTCGACGAACGTCGATCTCAACCCGAGCTCGGTCCGGCGAAAACCCGATCCGGTTCGACGAACCCCGGGCGGACTCGGGATGGTTGGGCCGGCTCGCACAGCTTGCTCGCCTAGCTTTGGCGGGAGCGAGCTGGCTGTTCTGAACTCGCCCGCATGCTATTCTGGCGCGGATAGGTCCTCTTGGACCGCTCTTCTTGCCTGGTGGACCCACTCGGCGAACACGGGGTTGTACACTATTCACCACCACCCCTCTAGGTGTATAGCTACTCTTGAAACGAAGACTTTCACTTCCCTCACCTTTCAGTTCTGATGCCTGCAATGGAATAAGGAAATTTTTTTTACTCAATATTTTGGTTATAATATTGTGAATGGAAGCATTTGCTTTTAAGATTTGTATGTGCAAGATTTTTCAGTTAGAACCTAAACTGCTACTCTATACATCATCGAAAATTTTGGGCTGAATATGAGTTTGAGTTTGTGTTTGTGTGTATGTTGTTTGTGTTTGTGTGTGCTTGTGTGTTTTGTGTTTTTTTGTGTTTGTGTATGTGTGCATGAGTGTTTGTGGGTTGTGTGTGTGTGTATGTGTGTGGATGTTTTTTGGTGTTTGTGTATGTGTGTGTTTTTGTGTTTGTGAATGTGTGTTTGTTTTTGTTTGTGTGTGTGTATGTGTTTTTTTGTTTGTGTATGTGTCTGTATGTGTGCGTGTTTGCGTTTGTTTATTTTTTTGTGTTTGTGTCTGTGTGTGTTTTGTTTGTGTTTGTGTTTGTGTTTGTGTGTGTGCATGTGTGTATGCGTGTTTGTATGTTGTGTGTGTGTTTTTGTGTTTGTGTATGTTTTTTTGTTTGTGATTGTGTATGTGTGTATGTGAGTATGCGAGTATGTTTGTGTTTGTGTATGTTTGTGTGTGTGTGTGTTTTGTTTGTGTTTGTGTGTGCGTGTGTGTGTGTTTTTGTTTGTGTTTGTGTATGTTTGTGTGTAAGTGTATATTTGTGTGTATGTATTTATGTTTGTGTATGTATTTGTATTTGTGTATGTGTGTGTGTGTGTATGTGTGTGTGTGTATGTTTTTGTTTGTGTTTGTGTGTTGTTCTATGTGGTTAATTATTATTGCATATTTGTTTATATGTTGATGGATGAAAAAAAGAAGCGTTGTAGATGTAGGAGAGCAGCAGTGATAGTGGCTCTTGCTGCGACCACTGTAGTTTTGATGAAACCCATGGTTGCAATTGATCTTATAAAGGTCGATGCTAAGACTATTTTAAGGAGGATGTTGTTGCTCGATTATATAGTGGAACAGATGTGAACCGTTTTTACCAACTTCGTATTAATAGAAGTTATTTTGAAACTTCATGTAACAGTCTAATCGGACGTGGATTATTAACACACACATGATGTTGCAGTTAGAGAGTCGGTTAGTGTATTTTTATACGTCTTAGCTCACAATAAGAAATTCTGGGTTGTCTGCAGAACATATTTTTGTTCAATTGATACAACCATCTGCCATTTCAATAAAGTGTTACAGACAATTCTAAAGTTAGTCTCTGATTTTATTAAGCTCCTTGATGCGTCAACAACACGATGTCGTCATTTTTTAGTAAGCAATTTAATTATTTTAAACATTTATGTTTAGGTAGTATGTTGACGTCATTGATGACACTCATATTGAAGTAACAGTGCCAGTTAAAAATTCGGGTAGGTATCGGAATAGGAAACAAGCTATTACAACAAACTTCATGGGCGTATGTGATTCAAATATAAAGTTTTTGTATGTATTGCCTGGATGGGTAAGGTCATCATCAAACTCCAGAGTGTTACGTAATGCACTGAAAGCAAAGATTATTTCGGCGTGCCAGTAGAAAAATACTACTTTGTGGATGTGAGATACACCAGCTGTCCAGGATATCTTGCTCCATATCGGTCCGCTAGATATGATCTAAGAGTAGTCTGCATTGGGCAATAATCCCACCAATTACAAAAAGTTGTTTAATATTCGATACTTAAAGAGGAAAAATGTTCTTGAGAGTGCATCCGGGCTCCTTAAAAAACGGTGGACAATTTTTTGAGGACCATCTTTCTTCGATATTAAAGTGCAGGTAAATAAATTTTATTTTGTATGCAACATTATGATTTATTTTGTATTGAGATATAATTTGCTTATAATTTTAAACAGGTTCAAATTATAAACGGATGTTGCATTCTACATACCTTTCTCATAAAGTGGAGACTACAAATTCGTGCTAGATTACTTGCTGAAATAGTTGCTGAGATATTAGAGCAAGATGCAAGTTCGTTCGGAAAATTTTGAGTACTCGGATGTAGTTAGCACAGTTCAAGCAACGTCCGAGTGGAGCACATTTCGAGATACACAACGACAATTCAAGCATTAAAGGAGGATTGCTACATCAAAATTAGTAAGTAGAAGATAATGACTCGAATAAAAACATGAAATAAATACTAACAAGTGATATCAACAATTTTAGACACTAGTGGATTTGGTTGGGTTTGGGAGCGCAATGCATTGAAGGTAGACAGTGAAGATGTTTGAGCCCACTATGTTCAGGTAATATTTTAATTTAACAATTAATTACCATTTAGACATTTTAAAAATTTATGAGTCTAATTTAAACTGAACGTGTAGGCACACCCAACAATGAAACATTATCGGGGCAAAGTGTTCCTGAATTGGGGAAACTTAACTATTATATGGGAGATTGATAGAGCTACTAGATCTCATGCTGCTACTGCATCTGAGTCAATGAACGAGATCTACATTGATGATTCGGTGGACAACCATGTGGTTGAGTAGGTCGAGCCACAAACCAAGAAGATGAAGAATACATATGCGATATTTATTATTGCAGATCTTGTTTCCGCAATAGCGAGGAACATGGAGAATGAGAGCAGTGTGACTTCTCAACCGACACCAACAATCTCAAAGGCATACATGATATATGCGGCCATTGCAATTATTACAGATCCGACTGAGCATGAGGTCATACATGTTATTGATAGGCTGAGTGTTGACGACACAAAGAGCGACCTGTCCATGCCTTTGTCGGTGCCAATTAGGAGGACCCGAAACTGCTTACATTTAGTCGATTGAATATATATGAAATTATGTATTGTATGTTGTGGATATTTTATGCTGCAGACATGTGCTTTCATTCTGTGAACTTGTGTTTTTATAATATGTACTTATATTTTTATTCTGATATTTCAATTCGGTTGAATTTAATGTTTTAAATTTAAAATTTCAATAACGTCAATTGAATCCTGATATACGGCTGCCGAACATCGGAATTACTATTTTCAAATTCTGTGATAGAATTCATGCATTCAGCCGAACGACAGAATTAGAATCGACTTCAATTCCAATTCCCGCGGGATTTGGAATTGGGCCAATTTCAATTCTTGCATCTCAATTCCTTCCAAATGAATGAAGTCTTAAATATTTTCGATCTCAGTGCTATGACTACTTCATCTCAAAGTAGCGTCAAAATATTCAAGCAGTGCTGAACTCGTCAAAGCAGCCTCAAATTATCCAAACAGCGCTGAATCAATCAGTGCAATGTCAAAATTTCAAAGCCGACTCCTCCAAGCAACTCTGATGTTTCTTATCCTCTATTCAAAGTATAGTTCGAAAGGTTCTTGAAAAACAATTGCCGTCGACATTCTTAAGAAAACCTCTAATGATCATCTCTCTAAATATGTTACGACAAAAAGCATAGGCAGAATACAGTCGTTGAATTTTTTTCTTTTAAAACAAGATATCGAAGCCTATGCAAGTAGTATTTAGAGCAATTAATGTTGAAGTTTTGGAAACAAATTCAAAACAAAGAGCGTGTATAAAATATGATCATACAAAGAGAAGACGAGTGAATGAAGTAGAAGAAAACAGTAAAGATAATTTCTAAATATCAAGAAGAAAAGATCCACCTCTTCCCTCTATAGTGCTTAAACACTAAAGGAGATTTCCTCTTGGAAACTCCAATTGAAGATGAAGAATCTTCTTGTACTTCTAAAAGATTCAAGTAAAGAACCTCTTATCTTATGGGTCATTACTAACGATCAAGATTCATCATTCTCCTCCAGAATCTTGATTAACAAGAGAAAGCTTCTGTTCACTCCTGTCTGAATCCACATCGCACTACAAAGAATGAGTTCCTTCAAACATCTGTTATTGTAGGACATCTTGTTGAAAAACCAACTCAACCTGCTGAAAGAGTTCTTGAATCTCTTTAAAAGATTCTATTTGGTTTGGAGAGAGCTTATCAAAAACTCCTGGTTAAGCTTCCTTATCAACATTTCACTTGGCTTTGGAGAGACTTTATCAACAACTCTTGGTTCTGAGAGTGTCCTTACCAAAAGAGTCAGTGGTTCTAATAGTTTCCTTACAAAAAGACTCGGCGGTTCTTGGACACCTTATCAACAGTCCTAGTTCTAAGAGTTTTCTTATCAAAAGAATCTGTACAATTAATAGTGAATCCCTACTGCGGTAGAGGAGTGTATGTACCCGTGTCCAGGGAACCACTATAGTTTTTGTGACGCCTGTGTTATTAGCATTCTCTCTGTGCTTTTTATTTCCGCACCTTTATTTACTTTTGATTGCTGTGGTTGTGATATAATAGGTATCCAGCAAAATTGTGGAAAACAGTGAAACGAATCTACGTAAAGTCTTAATTATTTTATTCACCCCCACCCCTCTACAATACATCTCGAGTGATTACCGTCCCCATATATTCTATGACGGTAGTGTTTTTGTCCAAACTCATCGGTGCAAAAAAGTCACAACAAGCATACATTCTTTTAGGGCGCCACGTATTGTACCGGATATGTATCCGGTACCAATACATACTCGATACTGTACAGATAAAACTGTTAGTCTAGTCTGTAGATACACTTGGACTTGACAGATCGTTCTACATATTTTGAGTACTTTTTTTTTGTAAATGCAATTAGTGGTATTTATTTATTATAATAATAAAATGTGTTTTATATTTAAGTATTTTTTGCTAAAATTATAAAGAATTTGTTTTCCCCACTGTATTGGGATAAAGACTCGAGTGTTGTTTGTTGTATAAAGAATTTGTTTTAAATTTTATTATTTTATTATTTTACTATTTATTTAAAGAAAATTGGTAGTGTTTTTACTTGTTTAACATGAATATCTCTATGTTGTAAATTCATTTTTTAAAAATGTCACATATATAGTATGTGTATTTATATATATCAATTTTAATAATATTGTACTCTGAAAGTACCCGTATTCTTATTTTTTATTTGCTCGTACCATCGTACTGAATACGTATCGTACCTAATACTCGTAGCAGATCGGTGCTTCATAGATAGAGGCACACACACAAATA
Organism: Platanthera guangdongensis; assembly: GCA_039583875.1. Classification (NCBI taxonomy): domain Eukaryota; kingdom Viridiplantae; phylum Streptophyta; class Magnoliopsida; order Asparagales; family Orchidaceae; genus Platanthera; species Platanthera guangdongensis. Next base: position 217,586,454 of record CM077151.1, read on the forward strand.
CATTTATGAAACCTATTCTTTTAATATTTAATATTTTGAACTTAATTACTTTTGGGCCCTATTTGGAGCAATTCTTTCCAGCTGTGAAGATCCTGCGCCTACAGTTGAAATTTGCGCTGTTTAATGTTACAAAAAGTAAGAGAAAAATTTAAGGCCCAGTCTCCAGATTAAGAACTGGCTGGGATATTTTCAGAAAATTGACGGTCCTTTTACCATTCTATGTTCTCTTTCACAGTGAAAATAGTGAAGTTGATGAAGTTGGAAAGTACTTCGGTGGTGTTGGGTTCTTAGCAGACAAAAGCGTTGAAGAGACTATCAGGAACATGAAAGCTGTGAACAGGGCTGCTTTTGGATTCAAGTGCAAAGATATAATTGACATGGGGAGGGTCCTCTGGCTAAGAGAACATGGATTAGTTTCGCAGCTGGTGAAGTACGTGCCTCCCAGAATCTCTCCTGAAAACCATTTGTTGGTAGCTAAGTTTTCTTAGTTTTGGAATATCTGGTTGGATGATCTGTTTTTTCTGTTTCTGTTTTAGGAGAATTGTTCTCTCCTTAGGGCAATGTTTGACTAGAGAGTGTGGAGAAACTGAAATTAAAATATAGGCCAAATGATATTTATATTTTGTATGCATATATGGTCACCAACTGATTTGAATTTTTATATCTTTTCCAAACTTTTGACGTGGGTATTTCCTCTCCTTAACAAAATTAGGTGATTGTTATGTGCAAACCACTTCTGAATACGTGCAAATCAATTTTGCGTGCCGATCAAATTGTTACGTGAAACCAAATTTCTCCCTTTCCCTTCTCGATGTAATTTGACCGCGAGAGATTTGCATGCGAGTCTAATGGAGGGCTCAAGGTCTCTGTTGCCAGTGGCAGAAGCCTCCCAATAATTTCCAATGTAATCTAATACCCCTTCCTAGAAAATAGTGAGTTTAATGCCCTGGTTTTCCTTCCCTGCAGCCAGATTGGATCGGTAGGGGGTAGCATTCCCCTATGCGTTCCTGATTAAAGAATTCTGATCAAAATGGGAATGCCATTCTCCTCAACCATGATCGGATGAAATTCTGGCATGGCGGAAAGGTTCTTCAGAAGACCTGCGGCACCAGCCAAGTAGATATATTTGGTCTCATCAACAACCTTTACTTCTTTAAGTAGAAATACTACTGAGATTGCTCTCGCTTGTAAGATTATTTTAAGAACTCGCAATAAAAAACAAAAAATGGCAGCAAGGTTCTGGAATAGTGCAGTGTCAGCTAGGCATGTGTGAAGGAGCATGGAAGAAGAGGGCAAAGGGTTCGATCGATCCGGTGACTTAGGGAGGGTTTTCTTTGAGGGCTGATGGAATTGCCGGAAACCGAGTGGGGTTAAGTGGGGCCCTCCATTTTTGGAATAAAATTTGGTATGCACTTATCTGTTTTGGGGGTTTAGTTTGTAGGTAATTATTTAGAATTTTTGATTAAAAAATAATTTAAATAATTTGCACATATCCACTATTGATTTGCACATAATAATCACCAAAATTATTGATCACATTCCATTCCTTCCGCAGACGTGTGGTAAACGTAAAAGTAGTAAAACACAAGTACTATCCATACAAAATGGAGTAAAAGGAAATTGTTATTTGTGAATTAAAAGTTACCATACACAGAAGTTTGCTATACAGAAATTAGAATAGAATAAAAAATATTATATGCAGGCATTTCTATTATATGGACATCAGCGTAAAAAAAAAATACATGTACTTATATGTGCAATTACCAAACACCATAAGTGGAAAATATTATGCTTAAACACTAATAAATGTTGTGAATTGTTAAAGGCAAATAAAATTTAGATATACGCAAACCATTGTTAATGACAAATCATATATTTTAAAAAATATTCTGTGCAAATCAATTTGTTAACCACAAACCAAAATTGTTAACAACAAACCAATACTATAATTACATAATCAAATGTTTTAAAAAAAATATTTTCATGAGAAGTGTCATGCAACAGTTTGACATAATAACATGTTTATAACATATAAACAACAAATTTATGACATTTAATATATGATAATTGTCACGTCCAATTCAATGAAAACCTGTAGAATTCATATGCAGAATACATATGCAGAATCCAATTACAGCACAAAAATAAAAACGAAAACGAAAATAAAGAATGAAAAAATCAACGTGTAGAATCCATATGCAGAATCCAAAATGAAAAATAAGCTTCTCAATATGCTGAAGATGAAAGAAGAAAATTTGTACTAAAAAATTCAGATGCAGAATCAAAATGAAAATGAAGAGAAGCGGCGGCGTACCTTCAAAATCAACGAAAAAAACCGCTGCCCGCGACGGTAGAGGCAACGGAAAATAAAGAACCAACGTGCGCACCTTCAAAATCATCTGGCTGTTGTATGTCGAACCGCTCATCAGAAGCCTTGTAACCTACCGACGACGGGAGATGCAGTGACAGAAAGGTCGGGAAATGCGGCAGGAGTTGCGGCGAGAGAGGTGGAGGAAGGGGCGACGGGAGATGCAACAACAGAGAGGCCGGGAGATGCACCGGGAGCGGCGGTGAATTTGATTTGTGAATATCCAAATTGGTTTGCGTAGAGAAAAAACCACCGGGAAAAAAACCTGGTTTTAAGATTTTGATTTGCGTATATACAAATTGTGTTTACCTTTAATAATTCCCTAAATGTTTCCATCCTCTAGACTTCTGCTGCAATATTTCCGGATGATTTTGAAGATATAAGGCAGTATTTTCAAGGTCTTTGTTAATGGAGCTAAAAGAGGGGCTTCAAACCCCCTTTCTTTATCCTGCATCTTACGTGTAGAAAATTGCTAGAGATTGATTACATATAAATTTTGTAGGCGAAGTTTTGTAATTTCAAAATTTACTGAGGCACAACTTATAATTATACAAACTTTAAGGAAGTTCCGGTAAATGGGCGAAGAAGTTATTAATAAAACCCCTGCTAGATAACAATATGAGATTAACTAGTTTGGACATAATTTTCTGCTTCAGTACTTTGAACACTAATGGATTGGAGGCATTTTCTGTTGTTTGTGCTCCGAAGGTGAACTTGGGGATGGGGGGTTACTGTTGAGTCTATTGATCTCAATATCCCAAATTTGTAAGAAGTCAAACGACTCAAAGACATTGTAACGCCTCCATTCGTCATATGAAATATAATGGTGGATCCGGCCGGGGCCCCACACCATATTTCCCAGACAAACGGCGGAATTACGTATGAATATCAAAATCACGTTCTACTCGCATCCTAACTCAGAGCATTCTAGCGAAAGCATTTTTAAGTTGCAAGAGCTCAACACAGTGAATGTCCACTAAATATATAAACCACACATTTATATCACCAGGAATGTATACAAATACACACGCTCATGGACTTAAGGCCTTACAAGTTGCTATGTACAAATATATAGCTTCATACATCGGCACGCAGGTCGGCCACACATTAAATCCAAGAATGTTTTGCATGACCTTCAAGGGCCTTTAAGTAGCAAGGGTTTCATTCCGCTCAATTAAACCCGTCAGCACCTGCAATTAGACATCCACCCCAAGAGCGGTAAACAAAGCAACGGTCAACATTAGCTGACCAATTATAACGACCCTACCCCTTACCCGGGGCAGTGGTTCCTTCCCTGTATGCAATGCCAAACATCTAGCTATCACAACAAGTAACACAACAATATCACAAATGCCGGCCTCCGCCAGACGCTCCGTGCACTCAGGACACATTATTGGTGTACCAGATATACTAGTTTCCCACCACCGAGCAGAGGTTTTTAACATGTTGGTTGGCCGACCCTAGTCTACCAACACGCGTGCTGGCGACATCCCATCCATCAACTCAGAGGTGCTAGCCTCACGGCAAACTTGAGCATTTCCACTTCAGATCGACCCACCCTTGTGGTGCAGCAAGCCGAGTCTGGCCCGTAGCTCCCCATTTGCCTTGCCACCAATCGATCTTCCACAATACAGGCACAGGTTAGCCATTTCCCGTTGCTCAATTCGTCAATAGTGCAGATCTTGACGTGGGTCAGCTTTCCCTTTCCTGCTCCAACACAGCTCTTGCAGAGCCGCTTTCCAATCCATTTCAATTCAGCACCACACCCATACAAGGGCTCATACCAATCTTTCCACGTACTCACAATTCACAAGCATCCATACACTACACAGAGTCTTCTCTGGCTCATAATATAAACATTACCAATCTAGACTACCCGTCCGGATGGGCTTCACACAGCATGCCTATGCCGTACTACCTATTTCCGGCTCTAAATGCAGACTCAACTGGGAATCACTTATGCTTTCCACCACTTGGTGGAGGATTCCGTGCATATGCATAAAGAAAGGACCTTGCTTGTCCAAGAAGGAGATCGTTACCCTTGACGACCTCTTTGGAGCCATGGACTTCTAGCCGGTTGGAAAGCACCACAACAGCTTTGTCTCCACAAATCTGGCCTCGGACCTTAGCTCGGATCCCTTCTCCTCCTCCTCCTCCTCCTCCTTGCTCGACCAAAATAAAAGTGAGACTTCTCTTCTCACTTTCGGCCTTAAAGCATCAAGGAGAAATCTGGGCCATCAGATCCCAAAGGAAGGAAACGAATGGCTACAAATTTTCCTGAAAACGGCTATTTCGGGTCTGACATGCCTTGTGACACTCCCGTGTCACAGGGCGTGTACCTTAAGCGGCACATGACCGACTTATCCAGAACAGGACACGGCCATGTGACACGCCCGTGTCAAATGGCTGACACGCCCGTCTCATATGTCTGGCACGCCCGTGTCTAGCTCTCGAGACCCACTCGAGACCTACTCGAGAGAACCACTCGAGTAAGTGGACAAGACACGCCCGTGTCACATGGATGACACACCCATGTCTAGCTCTCGAGACCAACTCGAGACCTACTCGAGAGAACTACTCGAGTACTTGGACAGGACACGCCCGTGTCACATGGCTGACAGGCCCATGTCCCTCCCGAACTCGAGACATTTACGACCTACTCAAGATAACCACTCGAGACCCACTCGAGGAGACACAGAGCAGGACATGGCCATATGACACGCCCGTGTCATAGGCCGTGTTCCCTCTCTCTCGAGAATTCGTCGAGCACATCTACTCGAGTGAAGTTCGTCAAACATGCCTCGGAGACTCCCTCGGACACGCCCGTGTCACAGGGCGTGTTCCCTCTCGAAAACACGTCAAGTGCATTTTGTCGAGCACTCGAGAGGCTGCTTAACCTGAGCAGGACACGCCCTGGGATACGCCCGTGTCCCAGGCCGTGTCGCCCAACCTGAACCCAAATTTGGGATTTTGGGTGTTACAACCCTCCCCTCCTGACAAGAAATTTCGTCCCAAAATTTAGCTTAATGGGAAACACAACATAGCCCGTGTCACAAGTCGTGTCCCTTAAGCGGCGCACGAACCGCCTTATCCAGAACAGGACACGGCCATGGAACATGCCCGCGTCATATGGAGGACACGCCCGTGTCACATGGCTGACACTCCCGTGCCGAGCTCTCGAGACCCACTCGTGACCTACTCGAGAGAATCACTCGAGTACTTGGACGGGACACGCCTGTGTCACATGGCTGACACGCCCGTGTCATAACCGTACTCGAGACATTTGAAACCTACTCGAGACACCCCCTCGAGACCCACTGACACGACCATATGACACGCCTGTGTCACAGGCCGTGTGCCCTCTCTCTCGAGAATTCGTCGAGCGCATCTACTCGAGTGAAGTTCGTCGAACAGGCCTCAAACACGCCCTCAGACACGCCCGTGTCACAAGGCGTGTTCCCTCTCGAAAACTTCTCGAGTGCATTTTGTCGAGCACTCGAGAGGCTGCTCAACTCGAGTAGGAAACGCCCTGGGACACGCCCGTGTCCCAGGCCGTGTCTCCCAACCTGAGCCCAAATTGGGATTTGGGGTGTTACAGACATACACGCATAATGTATTTGATGTGTGATCTAGTTCATGCAAGCAGGTAGTCCATGATTGGACATGTGAAGAGAAATGAGTTTGGTAGTAAACTCAAAGTTCGTCGAGCTCAGCTCGCTGGTCGTCGAGCTCAGCTCAAGATTTCTTGAGATAAGCTCAAGAGCTCAGGATTTGAAGTTCATCGAGCTCAGCTCGAAGTTCGTCGAGCTCAGTTTGCAATTCGTCGAGCTCAGTTTATAGATCGTCGAGCTCAGCTCAACACTTGTCGCGCTAAAGCTAGAAAAATTGACTAAGGCAAAAAGCGCTGAGACCGCTGAGAAGTTCAGTGTTCGTCGAGCTCAGCCCACAGATCGTCGAACACAGCTAAAGCCAGAAAAACTGACTAAGGCAAAAAGCGCTGAGACAGTTGAGATAGCTGAGAAGAAAGCGTTGAGGAAGCTGAGAAGAAAGCGTTCAGACCGTTGAGAAGAAAGCTCTGAGACAGATGCTTGTCTCAGTAGTTACGAATAAAGCGCTGGTACCTCTGAGAAGAAAGCACTGAGACAGAAGCTTGTCTAAACTGTTAATAAGAAACCACTGAAACTGCTGAGACCGTTGAGACAGAAAGCGCTAAGACAGAAGCTTGTCTCAGCTGTTAATAAGAACCACTATGACCGCTGAGACAATTCAAGAGAAAATTCACAAGTCCAGAAGCATTGAGTGCCAAGACAGATGGCGTTGAGTGACTTAACATCACTCAACACTTTATGTATTTTCTGGAATATTTTCTAAGTCTAGATGGTGATGACCATTTTTGATGTCATCAAAGTCAATTTACATGTTGCCATTGCGGGAAAACTGCAGTGGTGCCGAAAGCAACTTTGTCCTTTTCTGAAGGAGATGGGGCTCACCAATTCTTGGTTGTGCCCACGTACAATTGTGTCGTTGATTCAAATCAACGCATATAAAAAGTAAAAAGAAAAAAGATTAGGGTAACGAAAATGAAAATGTAGAACGATGGAGAACAAACGCAGAAAGAAAACTAGAGGCGGCTGGACATTTTCTTCTCCATCATGCTTGAAAGCTCAAGTCCAGCAGAGATAGCCTGAAAGGCAAAGGAAGATAGCTGAAGCTCTTCTATCTCAGTAAGATAGTTCTCTCCAGAACAGAGAAGCTGAGTCATCCATTCAGCAAGCTGATAGTTGTTCATCTGTGCAACAGAAAAGTGTTAGCTGTAGAAGAGGACTAATTCCTTGTACAACAAGTGTGCTGGACTGATATCTGCTCAGTCCAGCAAGGTAGACTCAGAGATTTATCTCTGATTCAGTTGTTTTATTTTTCTTATACATCATGTATTTACTTCCTGTAGGATTCAGTTTATCTAAATCTGAGTGTATGACACTTAGTCACTGAGGTAGGTGCCCTGTTGGGGTACTGAGGTAGGATCCAATTGTGGATTTGAGCATAGGGCTTAATTGCCTGAGGTAGGAGAGTGTTGCTCTCTGAGGTAGGATCCAAGTGTGTATCTGAGGTAGGACTGTCCTCCCAGCCTGAGTGTAGGACCTTGTGCCTGAAGTAGGTGACTGGAGAGTCACTGATCTGTAGGTGACAAGTGTGTCACTGAGTTGTAGGCCTTGGAGGAGGATGAGTTGTAGGTACCTAGAAGGGTACTGAGTTGTAGGAGTGCTGCAGCACTATGAGAGTAGGGTTGTGTGCCTGAAGCTGTAGGGCTGAAGAGCCTGAGTTGTAGGCCTTAGAAATAAGGCTGAGGTAGGTGATTAGTGGATCACTGAGCTGTAGGAGCTCTGCAAGGCTCTAAGGTAGGAACCCTTGTGGTTCTGAGTTTGGATTCTATGAAAAATCTGCGTATAAGGCTGAGGGCCTGAGGTGTAAGCTCTGAGGAGCATAGTGCTAGAGTTTCTGCCTAGTCCAACAAATCAATTGGATAGGTGAGAGGGAAAGTGGATGTACCCAATTGGGGAACCACTATAAATCTCTTTGTGTGCTTGCTGTGTTGCTTGTTTTCATTCTTATTGCAGGATCTAATGACAAGTCTACATAGATTAAGTTGAAATCAGCAAAGAACTAATAAAATTTCAAAGACCTATTCACACCCCCTCTAGGTGATTAGGTAACCTTCAGTTAAACAACTTTCAAGTGGTTTCAGAGGGAGGTTAATCAAAAAGGGTTTAACAATCTGAGTATACCTCCAAGGTTAGCTATAAGATAAAAAATGGGGTCTGATGTAAACTACAAGGAATTGATAGCCATGAAGTCCGCGACACATCAATAATTCGCATTATATTTTAAATTTACATGCTAATTTCTACAAAAGAGAGGTTAAAAGCAGGTAAATTTAAAATGTTGAAACCGAGAATCGGTCTCCTGTGGAGTTTGCCCTTGGGGAAGGGGGTGATCTCGCGCCTACTTCTCCCCTGCAAGCAAAACAACAGAGAAGACAAGGTAAGACCGACCCAAGGGCTCGGCGGGGGAGGTCCCACAACAAACCCGGAAGATCTCAGAGCGCTTCCCCTCCTTAGCCAGAAGCCGAGCTAAGGTACCCTCAGAAAGCACTTGAAAACAGCAGCAGGTAGGCCTTGGAAGTATGCCTTCTGGGGTACCCCTTGGGTCCTATTTATAGTTTTTGAAATCTGAACTGCCAAAAACCAAAAGAACTGACCTGAAATTACCAGAAAACCCTCGGTTGGGTCTGCCAACAGCCAAACTCCGCTGTTTTGAAGGGCTATGGGCTGGCCAGCGGGGGCAAAACAGTAAAAAGTACCTCATACCCCCGGGCGAGCTGGGGAGCTTTGACCACCTCGGCATGTTCTGCTCGCCTACTGCCGTCGAGCTCCGCTGCGAGGACGCGAGTTGTGGATCGCTCGGCGAATGCCGAGCTCGGGGTCGCCGAACGCCGATCTCTGGTCGACGGATGCCGAGCTCGGGCTCGACCCCCTCCACTGCCGAGCTCGCCCATTGCCCTCAGCCCGATCTGCCTGCACCCTGGTGACCTTGCTCGCCGGACACGGGGTTGTACACAATTCCCGCTCTTTTTGAGCTTGTCAAAGCTCGGAAAGAAACATCCAACCCCAAGTGTGCGGCGAGCGCGGGTTGGTGAGTTGGAGGGAATCTTTGGGTGGGGGCCACCTGCGGCTATATATATGTGCACCTGCCCACCTGTCTGACTCTTGCCATTCCTTTTGCTCTAACCCTGCCAAGATGCCTCTTCCCAAGGAGATCCAAGAGCACATAGACCGAGCTCGGCAAGCCTCCGCAGCTCGCGTAGCCGCCTTGACGGCGGTCCCTGCCAAGGTTCCTCCGACCGGCTCCGCCGAGCCAAGCTCCAAGAAGTCGAGGCCATTCCCTCAGGCGGCCGAGCCCATTTACCGCGACCTGAGGGCTACCCTGGAGCACGAGACAGGGTCTTCTACTCGGACAATTCTTGAGAAGGACAGGGAGGTTGTCGTGGTCGGCGACGACCCGGACGGTCAACCAGATGGCGGGGGCGCCGCGTCGCGAGAGCCCACACCGCGAGGCGAGACCATGCTCGCCAACTCGCGGTTCATGGCACCGAACAGCCATCCCCGGGACCCGCCTCTTCTCTTTGGGATCCTGCATGTGAGCTCGCAGAGGCCGAACTCGCCAGTGCGCTCCTCCCCTCCTCGCCAAACTGACATGGCCGCAGGGGCGGGTTTGGGGTCCATCCCCACCCTGGGATTCGAGCTCATCTCGCAGGGGGCTCGCGGCCCAGGTCGCGGGAAGGATCTGAGGTTCATCCCTCCCCACACCTCCCTTGAGCTGCCGAGCTCGTCTGGTCAGTCTTTCTTGACTCCTTGCGTCATGAGTTTTTTCTGCCTCTCTTTTTGCTGACACTTGCCTTCACAGCTCTTCCCAGTCAATCCGCTGCCGAGGAATCCTCGCGGGCAGCCCACTATTCTCCCCTCCCCTCCCGAAGCTCGCTGGACTCTTACCTGGGTACTGAGGTGGATCAAGGCGAGTTGACGAGGAGGGAGGTCAAGCTCCTCAAAAAGCTGGTGTGCGGGCTGCGCGAGGTGCAGGGGGTCAACGAGACGCTGCAGCGCGACTACGCGCGTCTCGCCGACGAGGTGCGACGCGGCCAGGCTGGTGAGCTGATGTCAACCTCCCAGCTCCTGGATGAGATAGATGACAGTCTCTCGGTTGCGCAGAGGAATTCCAGAAGGATCCGCGAGCTGCTCCGCGCACGGCAGCCTGGGGGGCGGGGGTCGCGAGGCCGGGGTAGGTAAGTGAGCGGCTCCTTTACCGAGCTGACCGGTACTCGCATCCCGATGCCCTCCCTGCTTGCGCGGCCCGCCTTTTAATTCCTGAACTTTATTTCTGTAATAAATAGCTTTTAGAATATTCTTGATCATGCTACTCAAATAAAATGCTGCAATGTTTGACTTAGCCTTGGTTGGGATGCGCCAGAAGTCGGCGAGCTGGGGCGACGAGCTGGGGTGGTGAGCTGGGGTGGCGAGCTGCGCTGATTGGACAGCCTGCCCCAAATTTCTTTTCCTATAAATATCCCCCCTCACCTACCCCCGTACTATGGGTTTATTGCTTTTTCTTCCCTCTCCCTGTGCTTTTCCATTTCCTGCTCGCGCTCTACCTCTTCCTCCGCGAATATGGGCAAGACGAATCCAGATGCCGACTGCCGCTCCAAGTGCGCGCAACACTTCACGGACTACTGCTTCTTCGAGGGGCACACTAGCGAGGAGGAGCTCGCTGAGTTTGTGGCGGAGCGCGTCCCGCCGGGCTTTGAGGCACGCAGGCCGAGACAGGGGGAGGCCATCAATACTTTTTATGAGGACGAGCTCGCCTTCCCCATCTCACATTTCGAGGTGGGGTTACGCCTCCCCCTGTGGCCGGAGATCCAACAAATCTTGAAATATTACAGAGCCGTGCCCGCGCAGCTGAATTCCAACGCCATCACGATGATGGTGGCGTTCGCGAGTTACCTCCGGCGGGAGAGGATCGAGTTCAACCTGACGGTGTTTAGGAAGCTCTTCTCCTACAAGGCGACGCCGGACGGGGTTGCCTACTTCGGCGGCTCGCTGATCAAAGTTCGCGAGATCGCGAATAAGCACCATACCTGGATGTCCAAGATCGCCTTCATCAAGGGCGATCTCGGCAACATCCCCTACTCGCCTCAGCAGAAGGGCGAGGAGGTGTACCGCCCACCGGCCGTGTCCGGCAACGACACCGAGCTCCACAAGTACTTTCTCCATAAGGACTTCGAGGTCGCCTTCCTGCGGAGGGGCCTCGACGCGCTCCCTCCCGTTCTGCCCGGCGAAGGTATGGTTCTCTCCCCATCTTGCCGAGCTCGCCAAATTGCTGCTGCATTTCTCCTAATCTTTTCCAAGTATTTTCTCTACAGGGGAGAGGATAGTCCCCTCGAATCCGCCATTCGCGGATTCGGGGATTTATACTGACCCTCTCGCTCGCGAGAAGGCGGCGGCGGCTTGCCGAGATGAGGCGGCCCTCTCTCAACCCTCTTCCAGTAAGAGGCGACCAGAATACGTGGGGTCGAGCCCGCCGCGTCGCCAGCAACCACTGAAGAAGATACAGAGAGCCCTGTTGGCTCCACGGGGGCAACAACAACAACATCCCAGCCCCAAATACATCAGCTCGTCGGAGACCCCTCCCGACGCGTCGCCGGAGAGCCCACTGAAGGAGACAACCAGCAAGGGCCGGAAAGGTGGCGAGGGCCCCTCTTCCACGGCGGCGTTCTCCCCTCCTCCGTCGGCGAAGAGGGCCGCCCGCGAGCGCGCGCCGCCAAAGCAACACCCCCTCTTCAACTTCGGCGCGCGGTGGAAGGACTCGGCGGGCGAACCCATGCTGCAGTGGGACGAGCTCGCTCATCGAGTCTCCGTCTCCACTCTGCACCCCTCCTAGCACGACCGCGAGCCTGCCACCGGTCACGCCTACGCCCTCGGCTTCGGCCTATATGGCCGAGAGGATGCCGAGGCCTACAAAAAGATGACCCTCCGGCAGCTCGTACATGAGGGCCTGCAGTCCCACCTGCGGACTATGGAGCTGCATCACATGCTGGCACACCGCAGCTTTGCCCTCAGCCACCAACTCGAAAAGGCTGAGCTGGCTCGCGACATCGCCAAGGATAAGGTCGCCGACCAGGCGAGGCGGCTCGGCATAGCGGAGGGTCTACTCGCCCAAGACGCCGGCGGGCTGGTAAGTGTCAAGCACTACTCTTCTCTTTTACTTAGAATATTTTGTGCTGCTGCTAAGGGGACTCTCTCTTTACCAGGATGCCAAGGCCGCAGGGGAGCTTCAGGCTCGTAATGCCGAGCAGGAGGAGGAGATCGGCCAGCTGCGCGCGCGCCTCGCCGAGCTGGAGGCAGCGAACATGAAGCTGAAGGGAGAGAATCAGCACCTCCTCAGCGAGGTCCGTCGCCAGGCGGAGATCTTCTTCCTGCCTCACGACATCGACCCCACCCTCCCCTACAAGAGCCCGCGGATCTTCGGCGAGGCCGACCTCGCTGAGAGATTGCGGATCAACTCCATCCAAGCCGCCGAGTGTACCCTCCAGATGATGAAGGATTCTGGGGTGCTGGTGGAGGGGTGCGAGGGGATCTCGGCTCGGGACCTGATGCCGAGCCTGTTCCCGGCAACGCCGCCCAGCGAGAAGGAAGACAGCTTGGATGCGATGTTCGGGAAAAGCTTCCAGGATCCTTCGGGTGACGGCGAGGATCAGTCCTGCGGAGGGGGCGGGGCCTGAGGATAGCCTGCACTTTTTTCCTTTTCTTTTTGCTTACTCGCCGAGGCGAGCCCCATGTAATTACTTGTAAACACTTATTTAATGAAAGAGTTTTTGATCATACCCGTGCAATTTTCCTTTGTACTTTATTTATTATGCTCTGAACACCCGCGAGTGCTTCCCCACGCGACCTCGCCGAGACAGAGTCCGCGAGTAGGGTAGTCACGAGTGCGCGCCCGTGAATGAGTACATTTTGAGTGCTCGCCGAGCCCCAAGAGATTCGGGAGCGGACTGCTTTCCGCCTTTGTCACGTCACCCTAACTCGCCCGCGAGCCATCCGGGTTGCACTTAAAAAGAAAAGAAGAAAAAATCTTCTAAGTGAAACAGGCCAAGGGGTGAAGTGCCCTGGCCTGGCCGCCTTCCTTTGGCGAGGCCCGGGGTTCGCCACCTCTTTACTGATGCCGAGCTGGGTTTGACGAGCCCGAGCTTGCTCATGCGAAATCCTCTTGCTGATGCCGAACTGGGTTTGCCGAGCCCGAGCTCGCCTCTACAGAAGCTCTTTCCCTTGCTTCCTGGCACTTGACACTTCTTGATCTCTTCCTGACAATCTCTAGGCCGATACCACCGAGTGACTTCCGGCCCTGCCAGCTAGGTGAGAGCCTGACAGCGGGATCTGCTCGAGGCTAAGGATGACACCGAGTGACTTCCGGCCCTGCCAGCTAGGTGAGAGCCTGGCAGCGGGATCTGCTCGGGGTCCAAACACATTCCATCGAGTGACTTCCGGCCCCGTCAGCTAGGTGGGAGCCTGACAGCAGGATCTGCTCGAGGCTAAGGATGACACCGAGTGAATTTCGGCCCTGCCAGCTAGGTGAGAGCCTGACATCGGGATCTGTTCGGGATCCAGACACATTCCATCGAGTGACTTCCGGCCCTGTCAGCTAGGTGGGAGCCTGACAGCGGGATCTGCTCGAGGATAAGGATGACACCGAGTGACTTCCGGCCCTGCCAACTAGGTGAGAGCCTGGCAGCGGGATCTGCTCGGGGTCCAGACACATTCCATCGAGTGACCTCCGGCCCTATCAGCTAGGTAGGAGCCTGATAGCGGGATCTGCTCGAGGCTAAGGATGACACCGAGTGACTTCCGGCCCTGCCAGCTAGGTGAGAGCCTGGCAGCGGGATCTGCTCGGGGTCCAGACACATTCCATCGAGTGACTTCCGGCCCTATCAGCTAGGTAGGAGCCTGACAGCGGGATCTGCTCGAGGCTAAGGATGACACCGAGTGACTTTCGGCCCTGCCAGCTAGGTGACAGCCTGGCAGCGGGATCTGCTCGGGGTCCAAACACATTCCATTCCTCTATGCAGGCTAGCTGTGACAGTACTAGAGTATCGAAGAAATTTATTATAATCAAAGTGTCGCTTACATGTTTCAGGGGAAAAAACGTTTTAAGTCGTCACCACTCCAGGTGAGACTCAGGGTCTCGCCCTCTAAATTTTGGAGTCGGTAGCCTCCTGACTTCAAAGTCTCCTTTACAATAAACGGTCCCTCCCAGCTGGGATTGAGCTTCCCTACGGATGCCGACCTCCCTGCCGCGTCCACCTTCTTCAGCACCAAGTCCCCTTCCACGAACTGCTTGACCCTGACGTGTTTGTCAAAGTACTTGGTCATTCTTCTTTTCACCTCCTCCTGTCGGATAGCAGAAAGGTCTCTCAGTTCTTCCACCATGTCAAGGGAGAGCCTCAGCTCCTCCTCGTTCTCCGCTTGCCACTCCTCTCGGCCTTCTTTGGCCGCAACGACTCGAGGTGTTTGTACTTCAAATTCAATGGGGAGCACTGCCTCGCACCCATGGGAGAGCTTGAAGGGGGTCTCTCCAGTAGCCGTGTTGGGGGTGGTTCTCAGGGCCCAAAGAACCGCGGGAAGCTGCTCCACCCAGCTCCCCTTCAAATTCTCCACCTTATTCTTTAGGAGATTGACGATGATCTTGTTTGCGACCTCCACCTGCCCGTTGCTCCTGAGGTGATGGACTGAGGTGAACCTGAGGTCTATTCCCAGCTGCTCGCAGAAGCTGGTGAATTCAGCGCTGGCGAACTGGGGCCCATTGTCTGTGACAATGGCCTGATGTAGCCCATGGCGGCAGATGATCTCCCCCCAAACAAAGTTCCTGATAACTTGGGAGGTCACCTTGGCCAGCGCCTTCACCTCCAACCACTTGGAGAAGTAGTCGATCATTACTAGGAGGAACCTCCTCTGCCCGCTGGCCTGGGGGAACGGTCCAACCAAATCCATTCCCCAAATGGCGAAGGGCCAGGGGGTCGTGATACTTTTGAGTCGCTGGGCCGGCTGTAGCTGGAGGGGGGCGAATAGCTGGCACTTGTGGCATCTTTTTGCGAATTCTGTTGCGTCATGGCCCAGGGTGGGCCAGAAGTACCCTTGCCTGACGATTCTTCCTTCCAAGGTCCGACTCCCGGAGTGACTCCCACATTCTCCGGAGTGGACTTCCTCTAAGATCCTCCGTACTTCCCCTTCGGCCACGCAACGAGCCAACATCCCTGAGAGTGTCTTCCTATACAGCTGCCCGTCCTGGAGGAGGTAGTACGCCGACTTGTGCCTTAGCTTCTTCTTATCTACCCCCTCTGGATATTCTCCCGTAGAGAGAAAAGTTATGACTGGGTCCATCCATGAGGCCTGCTGATCAATCTGCATGGGATCCCCTTCTTCGATGGAGGGGCGGAAAAGATCGGTGATGGTACCCCCCACCTGGGGACCATGCTTTGCTAGCTGTCGACTTGTTCATTCTCTTCCCTGGGCACGTGTCGGATGGAGAAGGTTTGGAAAGTGCCTATGACCCCCTTCACTTTGGCCAAGTACGATCGCAGGGTGGGTTCCCTTGCCTCAAACTCCCCGTTGATCTGGGAAGCTACCACCATGGAGTCGGTAAGGACCTCCACGTCCAACACCCCCAGCTCCCTGGCCAGCCGCAGCCCTGCTATCACGGCCTCGTACTCGGCTTGATTGTTGGTGATGGGGAAGTGCACCACCACCGTCTACTCAATTCTAGTTCCTTGTGGGCTCTCCAAAATCACCCCCACTCCCAGGGAATGCCTCCCCGAGGCACCATCCACCTTCACCTTCCAAGGAGCCGGACGGGTGAGCTCTTCCTCTGCCACTTCAATCACATAGTCCGCCAAGAAATCGTCCATCGCTTGAGCCTTGATCGAGAGGCGCAGAACGAAGGAGACATCGAATTCACTCAACTCCACCGACCACTTGGCCAGCCTACCTGAATGCTCCACCCCCTCAAAAATGTTGCGGAGGGGATGGTCAGTCACGACTCGGATTGAGTGTGCCTAGAAATAGGGCCGCAGCCTCCGGGCGGAGATGATCAGGGAGAAGGCTAGCTTCTCCAAAATCGAGTATCGGAGCTCGGCCTTCCTCAGGACCCGACTTACGTAATAAATGGGGAGCTGCTTCTTCCCTTTTATCACGAACTAGAACGGAGCTCAAGGCCTCTACCCCGACCCCGAGATATAGAAACAGGTCCTCCCCCTCCTTCGGCCCTTGGAGCAGCGGAACCTGAGTCAATTGCACCTTGAGGGCCTGGAACGCTTCCTCGCACTCCTTGGTCCATTCGAACTTCTGACCACCCCTCAGTGTTTCGAAGAAGGGGGAGCACTTCTCCCCTGCCCGAGAAAGGAAACGACTCAGCCCTGCTAGCTTCCCCGTCAGCCGTTGGACCTCCTTAGCATTCCGCGGGGACCCTAGTTCCAAGATAGCCCTGACCTTATCTGGATTCGGCTCGACCCCCGCGGGGGTGAGGAGGTGCCCCAAGAACTTTCCCCTGCTGGCCCCGAAGACACATTTTAGCGGATTCAATCGCATCTTGTATTTGCGCAGGGTGGTGAAGGTCTCCTCCAGGTCTCGGAGGTGGGAGTCCACGTCCCGACTTTTGATCATGAGGTCGTCTACATACACCTCCAAATTCCTCCCCATCTGCTTCTTGAAGACCCTGTCCATCATCTTCTGGTAGGTCGCCCCAGTATTCTTCAGCCCGAAGGGCATCATCCTGTAGCAGTAGCACCCATCCTCTGTGATGAATGAGACATCCTTGATGTCCGGTGGGTGCATCCTGATTTGGTGATATCCTGAAAAAGCATCTAAAAAACTCATTACAGAAAAAACAATGGCTGAGTCAACCAGTGCGTCGATCCGAGGCAAAGGATAGCAGTCCTTAGGACAAGCTTTATTAAGTAAGGAAAAGTCGATACACATTCTCCACCGGCCGTCCCCCTTTTTGACCATGACCACGTTGGAGACCCAGCCGAGGTATTGAATCTCAGACACGAAGCCGGCCTTGAGGAGTTTTGCCACCTCCTCCCTGATGGGCTCCGCCAGCTTGTCCGCAGTAGACCTCTTCTTCTGCTGAACGGGGCGTGTTCCCGGGTCCAGGTTGAGGCGGTGGCAGACCATATCCGCGTCAACCCCCGGCATCTCCGCGGAGTTCCAAGCAAAGATGTCCACGTTCTTATGGATGCATTCCAGCATCCTGCCTTGGTCCTTCGGGGTCAGCCCCCCGCTGACGCGGATCTTCTCCGTCCTGCCCCCCCGGGTGAGCACCTCCAGCTCCACCACTTCCTCTGCCGCCTCCAGCCAGGACTGCTTCCCCCATCCTTCAGCATCCCCTTCCTCTAGAACGGGGACATCTACTTCCATCTCTTCCTCCGCGACCATCACTTCGGCCATCTCCTCCGGATCTCCCCCTGCCGCCTCCTCTGCGCGGTTTTCCATCTCCAGCTCCTCTTCTACTGCTTCCTGCCCAGCCTCCTCCATCCTTCGCCCCATCTCTTCGGCTCCCTCCATCCATGAGATGGTGTTCACCGCAGTGACATAGCACTCCCGCGCCACCTTTGGGTCCCCCCTGACCCTGACCTGAATCCCCTCGGCGTTGAACTTTAAGCACTGATGGAAAGACAACGGGACGCATCGGAAGGCGCTGATAAGGGGCCTCCCGAAGATAGCGCTGTAACTGCTGGGGGCGTCCACGATGACGAACCTGCAGTTCCTGGACTGCCCCCCCAAGGTAACATGGAGGCCTACTCCTCCCTCCACTTCCTTCCTTTCTCCTGAAAACCCGAACAAGGGTCTATCTGAGGCCAGCACCCTCTTTGCCTCCACTTTCATCGCGTCAAACGCCTTTTTGAAGATGACGTTGACGGAGCTCCCGTTGTCCACGAGGATCCGAGAGATAGTGAAATTCTCGATGGCTGCCTTGATGACCAGCGCATCGCAGAATGGGTCCTCGTGGTCTGGCATATCGCTCCTGGAGAAAGTGATCCTCTCCTCCGGGGGTGAGGTTTGGTATGTGGAGGCGACGCTTCGCCGGTACATAGTGTGGAGGCTTGCCTTGCGGGAAGCCTCGACCCCTACTCCCCCGTGGATCACTCCGATCCCCCCTCGGGTTCCAATATCCACCCGATCTTCGCAACGATCCTCCTCCGCCCGAAGCAGGACCTCCTCAATCCTCAATTCTTGCCGACCCTGCTGCTGCTGCTGCTGTTCCCTATTCCCCCTCATCTCGAGGAACTCCGGGCAGGTGGCTGTGGCATGCCCCTCTTCCTGATGGAAGTCGCAATAGGGCAGCTCCACCCTGACCTCTCTTCTTCTCCTCCTCCTCATGATCCCCCTCCTTGCTCCCAAGGCTATGGCCATGGCCTCCTCTTGATCGGGGAGCCGGGGCCTCTGGCCCTGCCTCCACCCCGGAGGGTGGAACTGATCTTGCCTCCCCTGGTAGTGACCCCTTCCGTAGTACCCTCTCTGTGGCCCCTGCCCCTGCCACTCAGGTCTCCAGCCTAGCCGACGGTCGGGCTCCTGATGCCCCCACCTCGGCTGCTGCTGCCACTAGAGTTGCTTTTGCTCCCTCTGCCTAAGGTCTCCTCTTCTCTCCTCCTGTCCTTTCCCTCCTCTTGACTCCTTCTCTTCCTCCGTGGCCCACCTGTCCAGCTTCCTTGCAAACTCCGGGTTCGACGCCTCCCCGTCGACCTCTCGCGCCGCCCTCTCCATCAACTCCTCGTAGGAGAGGGGAGGAACCCTCTTCAGCTCCATCCGGAATAAACCCTGCTGCAGGCCCAGGGTAAAGGCCATCATCAGACTATGGCCCAGCATCTCTTGGACCTGAGTGACTTCCTCCTGAAACCGATCCACATAGCTTCCCAGCGTCTCGTTCACCCCCTGCTTAATATGGAACAGAGACTCAGACTCCTTCTTCCTCTTCTTCGAGGTAGTGAACCTCAACATGAACCCTCAGCCTAGGTCCTCGAAGCAGTAGATGGAGCTGGCCGGTAGTTGGTTGAACCACTTTCTGGCCTTCTCCCTGAGGGTGATAGCGAAGAGTCGGCATTTGAATCCGTCCGACATCTATCGGATGGAAACTACATCCTCAAACCATTGCACATGCTGGACCGGATCTCCTTTCCCGGTGTAGTAGGACATCTCGGGTTCTCTGAACCCATCTGGAACTGGAGCTGAGGAGACCAGCTCGCTGAAAGGACTGCCTCCCCCCACCGGGCGAGCCGGCGAGTCTCGCGAGCCCAGCTCGCCGAACCGGCCTCGGCCTGCCGAGCCGGGGAAGAGCTCGCGCCCGGGGAGCTCGCACCCCCGGCCTTCCTGGGACACCTCCTTCCCAGCTCGCCTGCCGGAGCGTCCTCGCCCAAAGAGGGGGCGACCGCGATCTGGGCTGCCGGAGTCGAGCACTCGGCCCGCGTGCCGAGTGCGAACTTGACGAGGCCCAGCACCTCATTCCTGAAGTCTTCCAACATCCCCACCGTTGCAAGAGGCGGGGGGGGGGGGGGGGGGGCGGCGAGTTCTGCCTGTCAGATCCTTGTCCTCCTGTCATTGAACTCGCTGAAGCTTTTCTGCACTGACCACTGTCCACGCTCACCGCACCAAAAATGTTGAAACCGCGAATCGGTCTCCTGTGGAGTTCGCCATTGGGGAAGGGGGTGATCGTGCGCCTACTTCGCCCCTGCAAGCAAAACAACAAAGAAGACAAGGTAAGACCGACCCAAGGGCTCGACGGGGGAGGTCCCACCACAAACCCGAAAGATCTCAGAGCGCTTCCCCTCCTTAGCCAGAAGCCGAGCTAAGGTACCCTCAGAAAACACTTGAAAATAGCAGCATGTAGGCCTTGGAAGCATGCCTTCTGGGATACCCCTTGTGTCCTATTTATAGTTTTTGAAATCTGAACTGCCAATAACCAAAAGAACTGACCTGAAATTACTAGAAAACCCTTGGTTGGGTCTGCCAACAGCCAAACTCTGCTGTTTTGAAGGGCTATGGGCAGACCAGCGGGGGCAAAATAGTAAAAAGTACCTCATACCCCCGGGCGAGCTGGGGAGCTTTGACAACCTCGGCATGTTCTGCTCGCCTACTACCGCCGAGCTCCACTACGAGGACGCGAGTTGTGGATCGCTCGACGAATGCCGAGCTCGGGGTCGCCGAACGCCGATCTCTGGTCGACGGATGCCGAGCTCGGGCTCGGCCCCCTCCACTACCGAGCTCGCCCATTACCCTCAGCCCGATCTGCCTGGACCCTGGTGACCTTGCTCGCCGGACACGGGGTTGTACATAAAATATAACATGAGTACCTGAAGTTAACTCGCGAACACCAACTAATCTCACCAAAAGAGAAGACAAAAATAGGTAAATTTAAAATATAACGCGAGTACGTGAAGTGATCTCCCGAACACCTGCTAATCTCCATAAAAAAGAAGCCAAAAGCGGGTAAATTTAAAAAATAACAAGAGTACCTGAAGTAAACTCACAAACACCTCCTAATCACAACAAAGTAGATTTCAAAAGCTGGAAAATTTAAAATATAAAATGAGTACCTGAAGTTAAGTCACGAACACCAGCTAATTTACATAAAAGAGAAGTCAAAAACAAGTAAATTTAAAATATAATGCGAGTACCTGAAGTGAACTCGCGAACAACTGTTAATCTCAATAAAAGAGAAGTTAAAAACAGGTAAATATAAAATATAACATGAGTGCCTGAAGTGAACCCGCAAACACCTACTAATTTCTCAAAGGAGAGGTCAAAAGCAAGTAAATTTAAAATAAAACATGAGTACCTGAACTGAACTCGTGGACCCCTGCTATTCTCTCCAAAGAGAAGTCTATATTTTAAATTTACTTGCTAATTTTTACAAAAGAAAGATCAAAAGCAGGAAAATTTAAAATATAAAGTGAGTACCTGAAGTGATGTCACAAACACCTGCTAATCTATTCAAAAGAGAAGTCAAAAGTCGATAAATTTTAAATATAACGCGAGTACCAGAAGTGAACTCGTGAAAAACTTCTAATCTCTCCAAAAGAGAAGTAAAAAGTAGGTAAATTTAAAATATAACGCGAGTACCTTAAGTGAACTCGAAAACACCTGCTAATCTCTACAAAGGAGAAGTCAAAAGCAGTTAAATTTAAAAATAACACGAGTACCTGAAGGTAATTGGCGAACACCAGCTTATTTCTACAAAAGAGAGGTCAAAATAGGTAAATTTAAAATACAACGCGTGTAGCTGAATTGAACTCGCGAACATATGCTAATCTCTGCAAAGGAGAAGTCAAAAGTAGGTAAATTTAAAATATAACGTGAGTACCTGATGTGAACTCACGAACACCAGCTAATCTCTGCGAAAGAGAAGTCAAAAGAAGGTAAATTTAAAATATAGTACGAGTAAATGAAGTGAACACGTGAACACTGCTAATTTTTACAAAAGTAAGGTGAAAAGAAGGTGAATTTAAAATATAATACGAGTACCTGAAATGAACTTGCAAACACCTGCTAATCTCTACAAAAGAGAATTCAAAAGCAGGTAAATTTAAAATATAGCGCGAGTATCTGGAGTGAACCCGCGAATATCTGCTAATCTCTGCAAAGGAGAAGTCAAAAATAGGTAAATTTATGATATAACATGAGTACATGAAGTTAACAAAAAAAAACCTACTAATTTCTATAAAAAAGAAGTCATAAGTAGGTATATTTAAAATATAACGAGACTACCTGAAGTGAACTCGCGTCGACCTGCTAATTTCTACAAAAGAGAGGTCAAAAGAAGATAAATTTAAAATATAATATGAGTACCTGAAGTGAACTCGCGAACACTCGCTAATCTCTGCAAAGGAGAAGTCAAAAGCAAGTAAATTTGAAATATAGCACGAGCACCTGATGTGAACTCGAGAACACCTGCTAATCTCTATGAAAGAGAAGTCAAAAGAAGGTAAACTTAAAATATAACGCGAGTACCCGAAGTGAGCTACCGAACACCTGCTAATATCTCCAAAAGAGATGTCAAAAGCAGGTAAATTTAAAAAATAACAAGTGTACCTGAAATGAACTCACAAACAACTGCTAATCTCTACAAAGGTGAATTCAAAAGAAGGAAAATTTAAAATATAACACGAATACCTGAAATTTACTCGCGAACACATGCTAATCTACATAATGGAGATGTCAAAAACATGTAAATTTAAAATATAACGCGAGTACCTAAAGTAAATTCGCACACCTGCTTATTTCTATAAAAGAGAGGTTAAAAGCAGGTAAATTTAAAATATAACACGTGTAACTGAAGTTAACTCGCAAACACCTTCTAATCTCTGCAAGGAGAAGTGAAAAACAGGTAAATTTAAAATATAACATGAGTACATGAAGTTAACTCGCGAACACCTGTCAAACAATAAAAAAAGAGAAGTCAAAAGCAGGTAAATTTAAAATATAACGCGAGTACGGGTAAATTTAAATTTAACGCGAGTACCTGAATTGAATACACGAACTCCTATTAATCTCTTCAAAAGAGAAGTCAAAAGTAGATAAATTTAAAATATAACACGAGGAGCTGAAGTGAACTCACCTGATGGAAAGCAGGGAAATTTAAAAATAACCCGAGTACCTGATGTGAACTTGCGAACACCTGCTAATCTCAGCAAAAGAGAAGTCAAAAACATGTAAAATTAAAATATAAGGTGAGTACCTGAAGTGAACTCGCGAACACCAGCTAATATCTACAAAGGAGAAGTCAAAAGCAGGTAAATTTTAAATATAACACGAGTACCTGAAGTTAACTGGCGAACACCTGCTAATCTCTATAAATGAGAAGTCAAAAACACGTAAATTTAAAATATAACATGAGTAGCTGAAGTGAACTCGCGAACACCTGCTAATTTCTATAAATGAAAGATCAAAAATAGGGAAATTTAATATATAAAGTGAGTACCTCACGAACACCTGCTAATCTCTTGAAAAGAGAAGCCAAATGTCGGTACATATTAAATATAACCAGAGTACTAGAAGTGAACGCGCGAAAACCTTCTAATCTCTCCAAAAGAGAAGTCAGAAGTTGTTAAATTTTAAATATAACGCGAGTACCTGAAGTGAACTCGAGAACACCTTCTAATCTCTACAAAGGAGAAGTCAAACACAGGTAAATTTAAATTATAACACGAGCACCTGAAATTAACTCTCGAACAACTGCTAATTTCTACAAAGAGAGGTCAAAATAGGTAAATTTAAAATATAAGGCAATTCCTCGAAGTAAACTCACGAACACCTGCAAATCTCTACAAAGGAGAAGTCAAAAGCAGGTAAATTTAAAATAAAATGCGAGAACAGGTAAATTTAAAATATAACGCGAGTACCTAAAGTGAACTCACGAACACCTGTTAATCTCTTCAAAAGAGAAGTCAAATGCAGGTAAATTTAAAATATAACTCGAGTACCTAGAGTGAACTCGCGAAGATCTGCTAATCACTGCAAAGGAGAAGTCAAAAGCAGGTAAATTTAAAATATAATGCAAGTACATGTAAATTTAAAATATAACGCGAGTACCTAAAGTGAACTCGCGAACACCTGCTAATCTCTTCAAAAGAGAAGTCAAATGCAAGTAAATTTAAAATATAACTCGAGTACTTAATGTGAACTCACGAACACCTACTAATCTATGCAAAGGACAAGTCAAAAGCATGTAAATTTAAAATATAACGTGAGTACCTGATTTAAACTCGCGAACACCTTCTAATCTCTGCGAAAGAGAAGTCAAAAATATGTAAAATAAAATATACCGCGAGTACCTGAAGTGAACTTGCGAGCACCTGCTACTCTCTATAAAGGAGAAGTAAAAATCAGTTAAATTTAAAATATAACACGAGTACCTGAAGTTAACTCGCGAATACCTGCTAATCTCTATAAAAGTGAAGTCGAAAACAGATAAATTTAAAATATAACATGAGTAGGTAAAGTGAACTCGCGAACACCTGCTAATTTCTAAAAAAGAAAGATCAAAAGTTGATAAATTTAAAATATAAAGTGTGTACCTAAAGTAAACTCACGAACAACTGCTAATCTCTTCAAAAGATTAGTCAAAAGCCAGTAAATTTTAAAAATAATGGGAGTACCAGAAGTAAACCCACAAAAAGTTTCTAATCTCTCGAAAAGAGAAGTTAAAAGTAGGTAAATTTAAAATATAACACGAGTACCTGAAGTGAACTCAAGAACACCTGCTAATCTCTACAAAAGAGAAGTCAAAAGCAGGTAAATTTATAATATAACACGAGTACCTGAATTTAACTCGTGAACACTAGCTAATTTCTATCAAAGAGAGGTCAAAATAGGTAAATTTAAAATATAACACGAGTACCTGAAGTGAACTCGTGAACACCTGATATTCTCTGCAAAGGAGAAGTTAAAAGTAGGTAAATTTAAAATATAACGCGAGTACCTGATGTGATCTCGTGAACACCGGCAAATCTCTGCAAAAGAGAGGTCAAAAATAGGTAAATTTGAAATATAACATGAGTACCTGAAGTGAACACGTGAACACGTGCTAATTTATACAAAAGAGAGGTCAAAAGAAGTTTAATTTAAAATATAACGCGAGTACCTGAAATGAACTTGCAAACACCTACTAATCTCTGCAAAGGAGAAGTCAAATGCAGGTAAATTTAAAATATAATGCTAGTACTTGGAGTGAACTCGCGAACACCTGCTAATCTCTGCCAAGGAGAACTGAAAAATATGTAAATTTAAAATATAATAAGAGTACCTGAAGTTAACTCGCTAACACCAGCTAATCTCTATAAAAGAGAGGTTAAAAGCAGATAAACTTAATATATAATGCGAGTACCAGAAGTAAACTTGCGAATACCAACTAATCTCTCCAAAAGAGAATTCAAAAGTAGGTAAATTTAAAATATAACGCGAATAGCAGAAGTGAAATCCCAAATACCTGCCAATCTCTCCAAAAGAGAAGACAAAAGCTGGTAAATTTAAAATATAATGCGAGTACCCGAAGTGAAATGTCGAACACCTGCTAATCTCTACAAAGGAGAATTCAAATGTAAGAAAATTTAAAATATAACACGAGTACCTGAAGTTATCATGCGAACACCTGCTAATCAATATAAAAGAGAAGTCCAAAATAAGTAAATATAAAATATAACACAAGTACCTGAAGTGAACTCGCGAACAACTGTTAATTTCAACAAAAGAGAGATGAAAAATAGGTAAATTTAAAATATAACGTGAGTACCTGAAGTGAACTCGCGAACACCTGCTATTCTCTCCAAAGAGAAGTCAAAAACATGTAAATTTAATATATAATGCGAGTACCTGAACAGAACTCTCGAATACTTGCTAATATTTGCAAAAGAGAAGTTAAAAGCAGGTAAGTTTAAAATATAACATGTGTTCCTAAAGTTAACTCGCGAACACCTGCTAAACTCTACAAAAGAGAAGTAAAAAATAGGTAAATTTAAAATATAATGCGAGTATCAGAAGTTAACTAGCTAATTTCTGCTAATCTATTGAAAAGAGATGTCAAAAGCAGATAAATTTAAAATATAACGCGAGTACCTGGAATGAAAGCGCGAATACCTGCTAATCTCTGTAAAGGAGAAGTCAAAAGCATGTAATTCAATATAACATGAGTACCCGAAGTTAACTCGCAAACAACCGCTAATCTATATTGAAGAGATGTCAAAAGCATGTTAATTTAAATATAATGCGAGTGCCTGAAGTGAACTCATGAACACCTGCTAATTTCTACATAGGAGAGGTCACAAGCAGGTAAATTTAAAATATAACGCGAGTAACTGAAGTGAACGCGCGAACACCTTCTAGTCTCAGCAAGGAGAAGTCAAAAGCAGATAAATTTAAAATATAACATGAGTACATGAAGTTAACTTGCTAACACCTGCCAATCTCTATAAAAGAGAAGTCAATAGCAGGTAAATTTAAAATATAACGCGTATAACTAAAGTGAACTCGCGAACACCTTCTAATCTCTGCAAGGAGAAGTGAAAAGCAGGTAAATTTAAAATATAACATGAGTACATGAAGTTAACTCGCGAACACCTGCCAAGCAATAAAAAAGAGAAGTCAAAACAAGTAAATTTAAATATAACGCGAGTACTGGTAAATTTAAATTTAACGCGAGTACCTGAAGTGAATATGCGAACTCCTATTAATCTCTTCAAAAGAGAAGTCAAAAGCAGGTAAATTTAAAATATAACATGAGTACCTGAAGTGAACTCCCGAACACCTACTAATCTCTGCAAAGGAGAGGTCAAAAGCAGAGAAATTTAAAAATAACCCGAGTACTTGATATGAACTTGCGAATACCTGCTAATCTCAACAAAAGAGAAGTCAAAAACATGTAAAATTAAAATATAACGCGAGTACCTGAAGTGAACTCGCGAACACCAGCTAATATCTACAAACGAGAAGTCAAAAACAAGTGAATTTAAAATATAACACGAGTACCTGAAGTTAACTGGCGAACACCTGCTAATCTCTATAAATGAGAAGTCAAAAACACGTAAATTTAAAATATAACATGAGTAGCTGAAGTGAACTCGCGAACAACTACTAATTTCTAGAAATGCAAGATCAAAAATAAGGAAATTTAATATATAAAGTGAGTACCTAAATTGAACTCACGAACACCTGCTAATCTCTTGAAAGGAGAAGTCAAATTCTGGTACATTTTAAATATAACCAGAGTACCAAAAGGGAACTTGCGAAAACCTTCCAATCTCTCCAAAAGAGAAGTTAAAAGTTGTTAAATTTTAAATATAACGCGAGTACCTGAAGTGAACTCGAGAACACCTTCTAATCTCTACAAAGGAGAAGTCAAACGCAGGTAAATTTAAATTATAACACGAGTACCTGAAGTTAACTCGCGAACAACTGCTAATTTCTACAAAGAGAGGTCAAAAATAGGTAAATTTAAAATATAAGAAAATTCCTTGAAGTAAACTCGCGAACACCTGCAAATCTCTGCAAAGGAGAAGTCCAAAACAAGTAAATTTAAAATATAACGCGAGAAATTGTAAATTTAAAATATAACACGAGTACCTAAAGTGAACTCGCGAACACCTGCTAATATCTCCAAAAGAGAAGTCAAATGCAGGTAAATTTAAAATATAACTCGAGTACCTAGAGTGAACTCGCGAAGATCTGCTAATTTCTACAAAGGAGAAGTCAAAAGCAGGTAAATTTAAAATATAATGCGAGTACAGGTAAATTTTAAATATAACGTGAGTACCTAAAGTGAACTTGCGAACACCTGCTAATCTCTTCAAAAGAGAGTCAAATGCAAGTAAATTTAAAATATAACTCGAGTACTTAATGTGAACTCGTGAACACCTACTAATCTCTGCAATGGACAAGTCAAAAGCATGTAAATTTAAAATATAACTTGAGTACTTGATTTGAACTCGCGAACACCTTCTAATCTCTGTGAAAGAGAAGTCAAAAATAGGTAAAATAAAATATACCGCGAGTACCTGAAGTGAACTCGCAAGCACCTGTTAATCTCTATAAAGGAGAAGTAAAAAGCTGTTAAATTTAAAATATAACACGAGTACTTGAAGTTAACTCGCGAACACCTGCTAATCTCTATAAAATAGAAGTCAAAAGCAGATAAATTTAAAATATAACATGAGTAGCTGATGTGAACTCGCGAATACCTGCTAATTTCTTCAAAAGAAATATAACATCCCGAATCGCACTAGGCCCCTCGTATGTGTTTTTGAGTCAGGAGTGCTGACTTGGGTTCGGGGGAGTGCTGACAACTGGGCAACACATGTGAATAGGATTTGTATCACTCGAGTCATTGGTCAACACTTTGGTGTCGAGGTGTTGACACACTGGAGTCAAGGTGTCGACATAGTGTGTCGACACTCTGATGTTGAGGTGTCGACACACTGGTGTCTACACCATGTGTCGACACACACTGTGTCGACACACTGGGTCAAGGTGTCGACATAGTGTATCGACACCCAGGTTGAGGTGTTGACACACTAGTGTCGACACCGTATGTCGACACTCGCTATGTCGACACACTGGAACCAGGTGTCGACACAGTGTGTCGACACCCTGGTGTTGAGGTGTCGACACACTAGTATCGACACCGTGTGTCGACACACATTATGTCGACACACTGGAACCAGGTGTAGACACAGTGTGTCGACACCCTGGGGTTGAGGTGTCGACACACCGGTGTCGACACCGTGTTCGACACATGCTGTGTCGACACCGTATGTCGACACATGCTGTGTCGACACACTGGAACCAGGTGTCGATACAATGTGTCGACACCCAGATGTTGAGGTGTCGACACTCTGGTGTCGACACCATGATGCAAGACACGAGCCTACCCGTGTGTGTGTTTGTGTGTGAGACAAGTTTAACTCGACAGAATGTGTCGAGATCGATGAAATGTATGCCATAGGTAGAGACACGGGCATGTCCCTACCCGTGTGTCGTTGTGGCGAGTTAAGTCGAGATGTATCCAGAGGAGGACACGGCCAGGGAACACGGCCGTGTCATGTGGATACGGGTTGGGACACGGGCGTGTCCCTACCCATGTGGAATAATGAACCAACACTGAAACCGTCTGTAACGCCTCGCGCAAGCAGGACACGGGTAAGGACACAGGTGTGTCCCTTCACTTTTTATATAAAAATGGGAAATGAAAACCCTAGCCGTTTTCATGCTCACTTCATCCCCAATTTTCTGAGAGAAACTCCTGTTGAGAGAAGTTACTGGAGCAAGTTCTAGAGGAGGAGAACCGCCGCCGTCGTGGAAAAGAAGATGCCGCCGAGAAGAGTCACGAGATCCATGACCGGAAATGGTGGGAACACCGGAAATGAGATGGGCTTCCTACCGTCTCCCTTAGTGCTAGATCTTTAGTTATTTTCTTAGGAGAAATATCAACTCAAGAGAGTTTTGATGGAGATAAGGAGTTTTCTAGGGATAGCCATGCTAGGACATGTGTTCTAGGTTTTAGATCTCTTAAACCTCCCCTTTCTTCTATGTGATGATGGGTGGATGGTTTCGTGAAGAATCATGGCCCTTTGAGGGTGAATAAGGGAGGAGGAATTTCTGGAGTGATTTTGTAATATCGACTTGAAGAGGAAGATGAACCGATGCCGTTCATCCCTCTTTAAGATACATGCAGAATCTGTATTCTGCACGCAGTGATCTTCTTGGCCAGATCTGGGCTTTCGACTAAACACGAAAGTTGAAGCCCTTGAAAACACCTTTCCAACGAATGGTTGCACGACTTCAGGCGAAGTCTGTAGCCATGGGAAAGCCTGAACGCAAATGATGTATGATAAATCCTGCATGCAAAAATGTTGTTCTGTGCGCAGCGGACTTTGAAGCTGATTTCAAATAAGATACAGTCAAATCCGGGTTGTGGGCTGAGTATGAAAGTTGTAACCCATGGAGAGACATTTCCATCGAGGGGTTACACATCTTCACCGGATTCCTGTAGCTTCGGGAATCTCCAGTCAAAGTTGCTGTCTAGATTTATTCTGCACTTTAATTCTGGGGTTTATATAATATGAATTTGAATTCGGTGGAGTCAATGTTGCAAATTAACTCGAGATTTTGATGAACTATTTTATGTCGACCACCGTAGTGCTATGAATGATAAATCTTGTTAATTAGATTTCATAAAACCTAATTGTGAAGCAAGCTTTATTGCATGATAAGACTTGCTAAAATTGATAGATTATTATAAATGCGCATCATGTTTATAATATGATGAATGAAATGACTAGATACAAATTGGTAGATTATTATTAATGCGCATCATGTTTATAATATGTTGAAACCATTTGGAATGACAAATAGAAGGATAAACCATGGCCATGAGTATGTATGATGGTTAGAATGAAATGTAGTAGTCCAATACTTAGAGCGTTGTCTCCCTACGGGCAGTATTGTGGAAGGATGTAAGTGTGGCGTTGGCCGTCACTAGTTGAATTAATGTTGAAATGAGGTATAGACGGACGGTTGGGTTTGGACCTCGGTGTTCACGTCCCGGGGCTCCTTCCGTGCTGAGTGGATGGTTTGGCTGTGTCCTCTTGCTTACTTCCAAGGCCCCTTCCATGCCACAGTGATGTTGAATTTACATGTGGTGTGAGTCGACATGCGGTGTTCGTAATCCTGGGTTAAGGATAGTGTGACAGGTCTACGTGCTCGCTGATCGTCACACTGACGGGATTTGACAGTTAGACTTTGGGCGGTTGGGCTATGTCCTCGGTGTTCACGTCCCGGGGCCCCTTCTGTGCCAAGTGAACGGTTGGGCTGTGTCCTCGTGCTTTCTTCCGAGGCCCCTTTCGGGTCACACAAGGTCAGTTCAGGGTTGTGTTCTCGGTGCACATCTACCCGAGACACCCGCTGGGCCATAGTACGCATGGGCTCCACTGTTGTGTTCTTAGCATTGAGGCGTACGGAGGCCTAGGTGAAGTAGTGTGGATACCCGCCTAGTAGTAGAGATGCTCGCTCTACTATCACCGCCTGGCCACGACGGATGATGCCTGATAGGTTAGCTACCTGCTCGAATAGTGGGAACTACTAGTCTATGTCGACATAGCAATTGCATGTGTGTGATCATGGGTGAGTCATTGCATAGCATACATACCATTACATAGCGTTGCACAAACAAGATCCTCATCGTATAAGTTTATATGAGCACTCTTATACGATTAGTTACTTTTATGTAACCCGATCCTTAACTTATAAGCTTGTATGGGCATCCTTATAAGTTAAGTTACTTTCCTGCTGTAGACACATGTACTTGATAGTTTGTTATTGTTTATGTAGAACTGCTAGAATAAAATGCTATTAATCTTATTGTATCATTAGCACCTGCTTCTACCTATTACACTATTTATTACACTTATACTCTTGCTCTTTTCTCTGCCCGGTGCCGAGGAGTCGCCGGGGGAGCGGTTGTGAAGCCACTTAGTCTTTTCGACTAACGGTTGCTACGTATTCCTTTTTAGGAGGTCACCCCGCAGGTAGAGCAGTCGCAGACTTTGCAGTAGGACAGCCAGGCCAGGACGACAGGGCCTGAAGTGACGGTACCGTCCCTACCGTCGGTTACAGTTGTGAGTGTTGTGAGATTCTGATGTAGCCCATTTGGGCAACTTTTTATAGCTGTACTCTGATATTGAAGAAGTATGCTTTAGCTTCTCCTATTTGATGTATTTGGACATATATGCTTAGTGTGGATTTACTTCTCTCTCTCTCTTTTATATTATGGTTGGGTTGGCATGTATATATTGATATTGGTTGTAGCCGGCGGAATACGCGCCTTGTTGTACAGGTTAGCCCGTTTGCTAATGCTACCGCAAGGCGCCTGTTTCGGCCATAAGAATCCCTTCGGGCCGTGTTTTGGGAACAAAATATAACGCGAGTACCTAAAGTGAACTCACGAACACCTGCTAATCTCTTCAAAAGATAAGTAAAAAGCCGGTAAATTTTAAAAAAATGCGAGTACCAGAAGTAAACCCACCAAAAAATTCTAATATATCCAAAAGAGAAGTCCAAAGTAGGTAAATTTAAAATATAACACGAGTAGCTGAAGTGAACTCGAGAACACCTGCTAATCTCTGCAAAAGAGAAGTCAAAACCAGGTAAATTTATAATATAACACGAGTACCTGAATTTAACTCGTGAACACCAACTAATTTCTACAAAAGAGAGGTCAAAATAGGTAAATTTAAAATATAACACGAGTACCTGAAGTGAACTCGCGAACACCTGATATTCTCTACAAAGGAGAAGTTAAAAGCATGTAAATTTAAAATATAACGCAAGTACCTGATGTGATCTCGCGAACATCGACTAATCTCTGCCAAAGAGAGGTCAAAAATAGGTAAATTTGAAATATAACATGAGTACCTGAAGTGAACACGTGAACACCTGCTAATTTATACAAAAGAGAGGTCAAAAGAAGGTAAATTTAAAATATAACGCGAGTACCTGAAATGAACTTGCAAACACCTACTAATCTCTGCAAAGGAGAAGTCAAAAGCAGGTAAATTTAAAATATAACGCTAGTACCAGAAGTGAATTCGCGAACACCTACTAATCTCTGCCAAGGAGAACTGAAAAATATGTAAATTTAAAATATAACAAGAGTACCTGAAGTTAACTCGCTAACACCTGTAAATCTCTATAAAAGAGAGGTCAAAAGCTGATAAACATAATATATAATGCGAGTACCTGAAGTAAACTCGCGAACACCAAATAATTTCTCCAAAAAGAAGTCAAAAGTAGGTAAATTTTAAAAAAAAAGCGAGTACTCGAAGTGAACTACCGAACACCTGCCAATCTCTCCAAAAGAGAAGACAAAAGCAGCTAAATTTAAAATATAACGCGAGTACCTGAAGTGAAATGTCGAACACCTGCTAATCTCTACAAAGGAGAATTCAAATGCAAGAAAATTTAAAATATAACACGAGTACCCGAAGTCATCATGCGAACACATGCTAATCAATATAAAAGAGAAGTCCAAAATAAGTAAATATAAAATATAACGCGAGTACCTGAAGTGAACTCGCGAACAACTGTTAATTTCTACAAAAGAGAGATCAAAAATAGGTAAATTTAAAATATAACGTGAGTACCTGAAGTGAACTCGCGAGCACCTGCTAATCTCTCCAAAGAGAAGTCAAAAGCAGGTAAATTTAATATATAACGCGAGTACCTGAACAGAACTCTCGAATACTTGCTAATATTTGCAAAAGCGAAGTCAAAAGCTGGTAAATTTAAAATATAATATGAGTTCTTAAAGTTAACTCGCGAACACCTGCTGATCTCTATAAAAGGGAAGTCAAAAAACGGTAAATTTAAAATATAACGCGAGTATCAGAAGTTAAGTAGCTAATTCCTGCTAATCTCTTGAAAAGAGACGTCAAAAGTAGGTTAATTTAAAATATAACGCGAGTACCTGGAATGATCGCGCGAACACCTGTTAATCTCTGTAAAGGAGAAGTCAAAAACACATAATTCAATATAACATGAGTACCCGAAGTTAATTCGCGAACACCCGCTAATCTATATTGAAGAGATGCCAAAAACATTTTAATTTAAATATAACACGAGTGCCTGAAGTGAACTCGCGAACACCTACTAATTTCTACAAAAAAAAGGTCAAAAATAGGTAAATTTAAAATATAATGCGAGTAACTGAAGTGAACTTGCGAACACCTTCTATTCTCAGCAAGGAGAAGTCAAAAGCAAGTAAATTTAAAGTATAACATGAGTACATGATGTTAACTCGCTAACACCTGCCAATCTCTATAAAAGAGAAGTCAAAAGCAGGTAAATTTAAAATATAACGCAAGTACATGTAAATTTAAAATACAACGCGAGTACCTGAAGTGAACTCGTGAACAGCTGCTAATCTCTCCAAAAGAGAAGTCAAAGTAGGTAAATTTAAAATATAACGCGAGTTCCTAAAGTGAACTCGCGACACCTGCAAATCTCTGCAAAGGAGAAGTCAAAAGCAGGTAAATTTAAAATATAACACGAGTACTTGAAGTGAACTTATGAACACCTGCTAATCTATGCAAAGAAGAAGTCAAAAACAGGTAAATTTAAAATATAACGCGAGTACCTGATGTGAACTCGCGAACACCTGCTAATCCCTGCGAAATAGAAGTCAAAAGAATGTAAAATTAAAATATAACGCGAGTATGTGAAGTGATCTTGTGAACACCTGCTAATCTCTACAAAGGAGAAGTCAAAAGCAAGTAAACTTAAAATATAACACGAGTACCTGAAGTTAACTCGCGAACACTAGCTAATCTCTATAAATGAGAAGTCAAACGCAGGTTAATTTAAAATATAACATGAGTACCTGAAGTGAACTATCGAACACCTGCTAATTTCCACAAAATAAAAATAAATGCAGGTAAATTTAAAATATAAAGTGAGTACTTAAAGTGAACTCACAAACTCCTGCTAATCTCTTCAAAAGAGAAGTCAAAAGCCAATAAATTTTAAATATAACTCGAGTACTTAATGTGAACTCGTGAACACCAACTAGTCTATACAAAGGAGAAGTTAAAAGCAGGTAAATTTAAAATATAACAGGAGTACCTGAAGTTAACTGTCGAATGCCTAGTAATCTCTATAAATGAGAAGTCAAAAGCACGTAAATTTAAAATATAACATGAGTACTTGAAATGAACTCGCAAACACCTGCTAATTTCTACAAATGAAAGATCAAAAATAGGGAAATTTAATATATAAAGTGAGTACCTAAGTTAAACTCACGAACACCTGCTAATCTCTTGAAAAGAAAATTCAAATGCCGATACATTTTAAATATAGCTAGAGTACCAGAAGTGAACTCGCGAAAACCATCTAATCTCTTCAAAAGAGAAGTCAAAAGTTGTTAAATTTAAAATATAACGCGAGTACCTGAAATGAACTCGAGAACAACTTCTAATCTCTGCAAAGGAGAAGTCAAATGCAGGTAAATTTAAATTATAACACGAGTACATGAAGTTAACTCGGGAACAACTGCTAATTTCTATAAAGAGAGGTCAAAATAGGTAAATTTAAAATATAAGGCAATTCCTTGAAGTAAACTCGCGAACGCCTGCAAATCTCTGCAAAGGAGAAGACAAAAGCAGGTAAATTTTAAATATAACGCGAGTACATGTAAATTTAAAATATAACGCGAGTATCTAAAGTGAACTTACGAACACCTGCTTATCTCCTCAAAAGAGAAGTCAAATGCAGGTAAATTTAAAATACAACTCACGTACCTAAAGTGAACTCACGAACACCTGATAATCTCTGCAAAAGAGAAGTCAAAACCAGGTAAATATAAATATAATGCGAGTACAGGTAAATTTAAAATATAACGCGAGTACCCATAGTGAACTCGTGAACACCTGCTAATCTCTTCAAAAGAGAAGTAAAATGCAAGTAAATTTAAAATATAACTCGAGTACTTAATGTGAACTCGCGAACACCTGCTAATCTTTACAAAGGAGAAGTCAAAAGCAGGTAAATTTAAAAATAACACGAGTACCTGAAGTTAACTGGTGAACACCATCTTATTTCTACAAAAGAGAGGTCAAAATAGGTAAATTTAAACTATAACGCGAGTACCTGAATTTAACACGCGAACACATGCTAATCTCTACAAAGGAGAAGTCAAAAGCAGGTAAATTTAAAATGTAACGCGAGCACCTGATGTGAACTCGCGAGCACCGGCTAATCTCAACAAAAGAAAAGTCAAAACATGTAAAATTAAAAAAATAACGCGAGTACCTGAAGTGAACTCGCAAACACCAGCTAATCTCTACAAAGGAAAAGTCAAAAGCAGGTAAATTTAAAATATAACACGCGTACCTGAAGTTAACTGGCGAACACCTGTTAATCTCTATAAATGAGAAGTCAAAATCACGTAAATTTAAAATATAACATGAGTACCTGAAGTGAACTCGCAAACACATGC
This sequence comes from Platanthera guangdongensis, assembly GCA_039583875.1. NCBI lineage: Eukaryota > Viridiplantae > Streptophyta > Magnoliopsida > Asparagales > Orchidaceae > Platanthera > Platanthera guangdongensis. The sequence goes on from CM077151.1 coordinate 217,621,957, forward strand.
TAATTTTTACAAATGAAAGATCGAAAACAGGGAATTTAATATATAAAGTGAGTACCTAAATTGAACTCACGAACACCTACAAATCTCTTGAAAGGAAAAGTCAAATGCCGGTACATTTTAAATATAACCAGAGTACAAGAAGTGAACTCGCAAAAACCATCAAATCTCTCCAAAAGAGAAGTCAAAAATTGTTAAACTTAAAATATAACGCGAGTACCTGAAGTGAACCCGAGAACACCTTCTAATCTATGCAAAGGAGAAGTCAAACGCAGGTAAAATTAAATTATAACACGAGTACCTGAAGTTAACTCGCGAACAACTGCTAATCTCTACAAAGGAGAAGTCAAAAGTAGGTAAATTTAAAATATAACACGAGTACCTATAGTGAACTATGAACACCTGCTAATCTCTGCAAAGAAGAAGTCAAAGAAGGTAAATTTAAAATATAACGCGAGTACCTGATGTGAACTTGCGAACAACTGCTAATCTCTGTGAAAGAGAAGTCAAAAGCAGGTAAAATTAAAATATAACGCGAGTATATGAAGTGATCTCACGAACACCTGCTAATCTCTACAAAGGAGAAGTCAAAAGTAGGTAAAATTAAAATAAAACACGAGTACATGAAGTTAACTCCCGAACAACAGCTAATATCTATAAATGAGAAGTCAAAAACATGTAAAGTTAAAATATAACATGAGTACCTGAAGTGAATCTCGAACACCCGGTAATTTCTACAAAAGAAAGATCAAATGAAGGTAAATTTAAAATATAAAGTGAGTACCTAAAGTGGACTCACGAACACCTGCTAATCTCATGAACACCTGCTAATCTCTGAAAAGGGGAAGTTAAAAGCAGGTAAATTAAAATATAACGCGAGTATCTGATGTGAACTCGCGAACACCTACTAATCTCTAAGAAAAAGAAGTCAAATGTACTTAAAATTAAAATATAATACTAGTACCTAAAGTGAACTCGCGAACACTGCTAATCTTCACAAAGGAGAATTCAAAAGCAGGTAAACTAAAAATATAACACGATTACCTGAAGTTAACTCGCAACCACATGCTAATCTTTATAAAAGATAATTCAAAAGCAGGTAAATTTAAAATATAACATGAGTACCTTAAGTGAACTCGCGAATACCTGCTAATTTCTACAAAAGAAAGATCAAAAGCAGGTAAATTTAAAATATAAAGTTAGTATCTAAAGTGAACTCACGAACACCTGCTAATCTCTTCAAAAGAGAAGTCAAAAGCCAGTAAATTTTTAATAAAACACGAGTACCAGAAGTGAACTCGCGAAAAGCTTCTAATCTCTCCAATAGAGAAGTTAAAAGTAGGTAAATTTAAAATATAAAGCCAGTACCTGAAGTGAACTCGAGAACACCTGCTAATCACTGCAAAAGATAAGTCAAAAGCAGGAAAATTTAAAATAAAATACGAGTACCTGAAGTTAACTGGAGAACACCTGCTAATTTCTACAAAAGAGCTGCCAAAATAGGTAAATTTAAAATATAACGCGAGTACCTGAATTGAACTCGCAAACACATGCTAATCTCTGCAAATGAGAAGTCAAAAGCAGGTAAATTTAAAATATAACGCGAGTACCTGATGTGAACTCGCAAGCACTGGCTAATCTCAGCAAAAGAAAAGTCAAAACATGTAAAATTAAAATATAACGCGATTACCTGAAGTGAACTCGCGAACACCAGCTAATCTCTACAAAGGAGAAGTCAAAAGCAGGTAAATTTAAAATATAACACGAGTACCTGAAGCTAACTCGCGAACACCTGCTAATCTCTATAAATGAGAAGTCAAAAGCACGTAAATTTAAAATATAACATGAGTACCTGAAGTGAACTCGCGAACACCTGCTAATTTCTACAAATAAAAGATCAAAAATAGGGAAATTTAATATATAAAGTGAGTACCTAAATTGAACTCACGAACACCTGCTAATCTCTTGAAAAGAAAAGTCAAATGTCGGTACATTTTAAATATAACCAGAGTACCAGAAGTGAACTTACGAAAACCTTCTAATCTCTCCAAAATTGAAATCTCTCCAAAAGTGAAGTCAAAAGTTGTTAAATTTAAAATATAACGCGAGTACCTGAAGTGAACTCGAGAACACCTTCTAATCTCTGCAAAGGAGAAGTCAAATATAGGTAAATTTAAATTACAACACGAGTACCTGAAGTTAGCTCACGAGCAGCTTCTAATTTCAACAAAGAGAGGTTAAAAATAGGTAAATTTAAAATATAAGGCAATTCCTTGAAGTGAACTCGCGAACACCTGCAAATCTCTACAAAAGAGAAGTCAAAAGCAGGTAAAATTAAAATATAACGCGAGTACAAGTAAATTTAAAATATAACGCGAGTACTTCAAGTGAACTCGCGAATACCTGCTAATCTCTTCAAAAGAGAAGTCAAATGCAGGTAAAGTTTTTATATAACTCGAGTACCTAAAGTGAACTCGCGAACACCTACTAATCTTTGCAAAAAAGAAGTCAAAACCAAGTAAATTTAAAATATAACGCGAGTACAGTTAAATTTAAAATATAACGCGAGTACCTAAAGTGAACTCGCGAACACCTACTAATCTCTTCAAAAGATAAGTCAAATGTAAGTAAATTTAAAATATAACTCGAGTACTTAATGTGAACTCGCGAACACCTACTAATATCTGCAAAGGAGAAGTCAAAAGCAGGTAAATTAAAAAATAACACGAGTACCTGAAGTTAATAGGAGAACACTAGCTTATTTCGACAAAAGAGAGGTCAAAATAGGTAAATTTAAAATATAACACGAGTACCTGAATTTAACTCGCGAACACATGCTAATCTCTACAAAGGAGAAGACAAAAACAAGAAAATTTATAATATAACACGGATACCTGATGTGAACTCGCGAGTACTGGCTAATCTCAACAAAAGAAAAGTCAAAATATGTAAAATTAGAATATAACGCGAGTACTTGAAGTGAACTCGCGAACACCAGCTAATCTTTACAAAGAAGAAGCCAAAAGCTGTTAAATTTAAAATATAACATGAGTTCCTAAAGATAACTCGCGAACACCTACTAATCTAAATAAAAGAGAAGTTAAAACAGGTAAATTTAAAATATAACGCGAGTATCAGAAGTTAACTAGCTAATTTCTGCTAATCTCTTGAAAAGAGACGTGTAAATTTAAAATATAACACGAGTACCTGGAATGAACGCGCGAACACCTTCTAATCTCTGTAAAGGAGAAGTCAAAAGCACGCAATTCAATATAACATGAGTACCTGAAGTTAATTCGCGAACACCCGCTAATCTATATTGAAGAGATGTCAAAAATTTTTTATTTAAATATAACACGAGTGCATGAAGTGAACTCGCGAACACCTGTTAATTTCTACAAAAGAGAGGTCAAAAGCAGGTAAATTTAAAATATGACGCGAGTAACTGAACTGAACTCGCGAACACCTTCTAGTCTCAGCAAGGAGAAGTAAAAGCAGGTAAATTTAAAATATAACATGAGTACATGAAGTTAACTCGCTAACACATGCCAATCTTCTATAAAAGAGAAGTCAAAAACAGGTAAATTTTAAATATAATGTGAGTACATGTAAATTTAAAATATAACGCGAGTACCTGAAGTGAACTCGTGAACAGCTGTTAATCTCTCCAAAAGAGAAGTCAAAGTAGGTAAATTTAAAATATAACGTGAGTTCCTAAAGTGAACTCGCAAACACCTACAAATCTATGCAAAGAAGAAGTCAAAAGCAGTTAAATTTAAAATATAACACGAGTACCTGAAGTGAACTCATGAACACCTGCTAATCTCTGTAAAGAAAAAGTCAAAAGCAGGTAAATTTAAAATATAACGCGAGTACCTGATGTGAACTCGCGAACACCTGCTAATCTCTACGAAAGAGAAGTCAAAAGAATGTAAAATTAAAATATAATGTGAGTATATGAAGTGATCTCGCGAACACCTACTAATCTCTATAAAGGAGAAGTCAAAAGCAAGTAAATTTAAAATATAACACGAGAACCTGAAGTTAACTCCCAAACACTAGCTAATCTCTATAAATGAGAAGTCAAACACAGGTAAATTAAAAATATAACATGAGTACCTGAAGTGAACTATCGAACACATGCTAATTTCCACAAAATAAAGATCAAATGCAGTTAAATTTAAAATATAAAGCGATTACCTAAAGTGAACTCACAAACTCCTGCTAATATCTTCAAAAGAGAAGTCAAAAGCCGGTACATTTTAAATATAACTCGAGTACTTAATGTGAACTCGCGAACACCTGCTAATCTTTATAAATGAGAAGTCAAAAGCAGGTAAATTTAAAATATAACACGAGTACCTGAAGTGAACTCATGAACACCTGCTAATCTCTACAGAGGAGAAGTCATAAGCAGGTAAAATTAAAATATAACGCAAGTACCTGATGTGAACTCGCAAATACCTGCTAATCTCTACGATAGAGAAGTCAAAAGCAGGTAAAATTAAAATATAACATGAGTACCTGATGTGATCTCGCGAACACCTGCTAATCTCTACAAAGAAGAAGTTAAAAGTAGGTAAATTTAAAATATAACACGAGTACCTGAAGTTAACACGCGAACATTAGTTAATCTCTATAAATGATCAGTCAAAATATGTAAATTTAAAATATAACATGAGTAACTGAAGTGAACTCTCGAACACCTGCTAATTTCTACAAAAGAAAGAACAAAAACAGATAAATTTAAAATATAAAAGTGAGTACCTAAAGTGAACTCATGAACAACTGTTAATCTCTTCAAAAGTGAAGTCAAAAATAGGTAAAATTTAAATATAACGTGAGTACCAGAAGTGAAATCACGAAAAGCTTCTAATCTCTCCAAAACAGAAGTCAAAAATAGGTAAATTTAAAATATAACACGAGTACAGATAAATTTAAAATATAACGCGAGTACCTGAAGTGAACTCGTGAATATCTATTAATCTCTTCAAAAGTGAAGTCTAATGCAGGTAAATTTAAAATATAATACGAGTATCTAAAGTGAACTCACGAATAACTAGTAATCTCTGCAAAGGAGAAGTCAAAAGCAGGTAAATTTAAAATATAACACGAGTACCGAAAGCGATCTCATGAACACCTACTAATATCTGCAAAGGGGAAGTTAAAAGTAGGTAAATTAAAATATAACACAAGTACCTGATGTGAACTCGCGAACACCTGCTAATCTCTGCAAAAGAGGAGTCAAAAGCAGTTAAAATTAAAATATAACACGAGTACCTGAAGTGAACTCACGAACACCTGCTAATCTTCACAAAGGAGAATTCAAATGCATGAGAACTAAAAATATAACACGATTTCCTAAAGTTAACTCGCGAACACCTATTAATCTTTATAAAAAATAAGTCAAAAGCAGGTAAATTTAAAATATAACATGAGTACCTTAAGTGAACTCGCGAACACCTGCTAATTTCTACAAAATAAAGATCAAAAGCAGGTAAATTTAAAATAAAAAGTTAGTACCTAAAGTGGACTCACGAATACCGGCTAATCTCTTCAATATCGATCTAAAAAGCCCGTAAATTTTAAATAAAACACGAGTACCAGAAGTGAACTCGTGAAAAGCTTCTAATCTCTCCAAAAGAGAAGTCAAAAGTAGGTAAATTTAAAATATAAAGGGAGTACCTGAAGTGAATTCGAGAACACCTGCTAATCTCTGCAAAGGAGAAGTCAAAAGCAGGTAAATTTAAAATATAACACGAGTACTTGAAGTTAACTGGAGAACACCTGCTAATTTATACAAAAAGCGGTCAAAATAGGTAAATTTAAAATATAACTCGAGTACCTGAATTGAACTCCGGAACACATGTTAATCTCTGCAAAGGAGAAGTCAAAAGCAGGTAAATTTAAAATATAACGCGAGTACCTGATGTGAACTCGCGAGCACCGGCTAATCTCAACAAAAGAAAAGTCAAAACATGTAAAATTAAAATATAATGCGAGTACCTGAAGTGAACTCGTGAACACCAGCTAGTCTATATAAAGGAGAAGTCAAAAGCAGGTAAATTTAAAATATAACAGGAGTACCTGAAGTTAACTGGCGAACGCCTGGTAATCTCTATAAATGAGAAGTCAAAAGCACGTAAATTTAAAATATAACATGAGTACTTGAAATGAACTCGCAAACACCTGCTAATTTCTACAAATGAAAGATCAAAAACAGGGAAATTTAATATATAAAGTGAGTACCTAAGTTGAACTCACGAACACCTGCTAATCTCTTGAAAAGAAAATTCAAATGCCGATACATTTTAAATATAGCTAGAGTACCAGAAGTGAACTCACGAAAACCATCTAATCTCTTCAAAAGAGAAGTCAAAAGTTGTTAAATTTAAAATATAACACGAGTACCTGAAATGAACTCGAGAACACCTTCTAATCTCTGCAAAGGAGAAGTCAAACGCAGGTAAATTTAAATTATAACATGAGTACATGAAGTTAACTCGGGAACACCTGCTAAATTTTATAAAGAGAGGTCAAAAATAGGTAAATTTAAAATATAATGCAATTCCTTGAAGTGAACTCGCGAACACCTGCAAATCTCTGCAAAGGAGAAGACAAAAGCAGGTAAATTTTAAATATAACGCGAGTACAGGTAAAGTTAAAATATAACGCGAGTATCTAAAGTGAACTCACGAACACCTGCTAATCTCCTCAAAAGAGAAGTCAAATGCAGGTAAATTTAAAATATAACTCATGTACCTAAAGTGAACTCACGAACACCTGCTAATCTCTACAAAGGAGAAGTCAAAACCAGGTAAATATAAATATAACGCGAGTACAGGTAAATTTAAAATATAACGCGAGTACCCATAGTGAACTCGCGAACACTTGCTAATCTCTTCAAAAGAGAAGTAAAATGCAAGTAAATTTAAAATATAACTCGAGTACTTAATGTGAACTCGCGAACACCTGCTAATCTCTGCAAAGGAGAAGTCAAAAGCAGGTAAATTTAAAAATAACACGAGTTCCTGAAGTTAACTGGTGAACACCAGCTTATTGCTACAAAAGAGAGGTCAAAATAGGAAAATTTAAAATATAACGCGAGTACCTGAATTTAACTCGCAAACACATGCTAATCTCTACAAAGGAGAAGTCAAAAGCAGGTAAATTTAAAATATAACACGAGCACCTGATGTGAACTCACGAGCACCGGCTAATCTCAACAAAAGAAAAGTCAAAACATATAAAATTAAAAAAAAATAACGCGAGTACCTGAAGTGAACTCGCGAACACCAGCTAATCTCTATAAAGGAGAAGTCAAAAGCAGGTAAATTTATAATATAACACGAGTACCTGAAGTTAACCAGCGAACACCTGCTAATCTCTATAAATGAGAAGTAAAAATCACGTAAATTTAAAATATACCATGAGTACCTGAAGTGAACTCACGAACACATGCTAATTTCTACAAATGAAAGATCAAAAACAGGGAATTTAATATATAAAATGAGTCCCTAAATTGAACTCATGAACACCTGCTAATCTCTTGAAAAGAAAAGTCAAATGCCGGTACATTTTAAATATAACCAGAGTACCAGAAGTGAACTCGCGAAAACCTTCTAATCTCTCCAAAAGAGAAGTCAAAAGTTGTTAAATTTAAAATATAACGCGAGTACCTGAAGTGAACTCGAGAACACCTTCTAATCTCTGCAAAGGAGAAGTCAAATATAGGTAAATTTAAATTATAACACGAGTACCTGAAGTTAGCTCATGAGCAATTGCTAATTTCTATAAAGAGAGGTCAAAAATAGGTAAATTTAAAATATAAGGCAATTCCTTGAAGTGAACTCGCGAACACCTGCAAATCTCTACAAAGGAGAAGTCAAAAGCAGGTAAATTTAAAATATAACGCGAATACATGTAAATTTAAAATATAACGCGAGTACCTAAAGTGAACTCGTGAATACCTGCTAATCTGGGGGAGGTGGGCTGCTCTGAGGCTTGGGGAAGGAGAGGGGGTGGGGTGGCCTTTATAGGGTTGGGGAGGGGGAGATTCCCTCCTTTTGGGTGGTGTGGGACTAATCCCTCCTTAGGGATGGATTAATCCCCACCCTCCATCTATCCAAGGATAGTTGGAGGTCCCTTATTTTCCCCCATGTGGGGAAAAAGTGAAGAAGCCCTTATGGGCTTGGGCTATTAGGTGGGAGAGAGAGAGAGAGAGAGGAGAGAGAGGAGAGAGAGAGAGAGAGAGAAGAGTGGGTGAGCCTCTACTTGACCTAGGAAGGCTTGCTGGTTGGGGGCCCAAGGAAAGTGTGGGGGGGCATGGGCCATCCTCTTTTGGAGGGGGGGGGGGGGGGGGGGGGGGGGGCTACTTGGAGAAAAATCCAAAAGATGGATTTTTAGGTGGGTTTGACCAAGTCAACCCTAGGGTGGGTCCCCCTTGCTGGTCAAAGTTAAAGTGGGTCCAAGTCATCGGGGTCAGGTCAAGGTTCAGGTGTCGTGTCATAATCAGTGTGTGCACACTTTTCGGTGCATGACTATGCCTGATTTGACCACGGGTTGACCAATTATCATCGAAATTGACTGAGACGACTTCTGTTGACTTCGTATTGATCACACGAGTCCAAAACTACTGATTGGGGTTGAATTGGAGTCCGTTTGGCGAAAGTCCAAAATTTGCGCGTCGTAGCGTGCTAAAATGGTCGAATTGTGTAAAACTATCGTTAGACCTCGAATCATGACATGATGGGTTCTGACGCACCTATCTAGGTTATATGAGGTCACAAGAATCGACAGTACTCAATTCAGAGTTCTCTAGCTCGATATCCAAAATCTGCTCTCGTTGTGTTTTACGAGAAATGGTCACATTAACTATATGACCTCGGGGTCCAACTAAACGAGTTCTGATGTACTCGTATTGACTACACGAGGTCACAGGAACTGACAGAACTCAATTCGGAGTTCTCTAGCTCTATTTCCCGCCCAGGGCTGTCTCCTACCGGGTCATGGGTAGGGTTCGAGCCACTTTTATTGTGCTGACTAAGGCTCTGGTAGCCCAATAAAAGTCGGGATATTACAATCTAATAAAAATAAAAGGATTTTCGTCCCCCAAAATTTGCTTGAAGTAGTGAGAAAAAGTAACATACCTGGGGAAAAAGCTCTGGGTTGTTTTCTTGGATGTGTTCTTCAGGTTCCCACGTGAACTCCTCTAGTCCGCAGTTTGACCATAATACCTTAACCATCAGAATGGTTTTGTTACGTAGTGTCTTCACCTTGTAATCTACTACTTTGACGGGTTCGAGACGGGCGGATCGATTTGACTGTAGTTGCGCAGTGGGGTAGGAAGGTGCTGCTCTAGTTGCCGGAGGACTCATCTCAAGGAAGAGACATGAAACACATCGTGAAGATTCTGTTGGAATCCTAGTTCTGATTTGGGCAAGGATCACTATTAGGTTTGCTTAGATTTACCCAAAATGTATAGTCATGGGTCATAGGCTTATTTCCAGGACTTGCCTCAGAGGGAATCTCCAGAATTGCTGAAAGAATTCTGAGAAATGCAGTTAAGACAAAGTCAGTAAATCAGTTTAATGATCGTCGAACGCAGTTCGACGAACGGCGAACTCAGGTCGACGAATTCTGAGTTTCTTCTCTGAACTCAGGTCGACGAACTCTGGTCTCAAGTAAGAAGTTTAGCTCGACGAATTCCAGCTGAGCTCGACGAACTCCGAGCTCAAGTCGACGATCGCTAAACTCAAGATAGATTCCCAGCTCGACGAAATAGAAGCTGAGCTCGACGATCTGCGAGCTTAGGTCGACGAATTCAGTGCAATCAGTTACAGTTGGCAGAATTAATTATAGTCAATGACCAGGCCTATTTATTTACAGTTGGCAGATCAACTAAAGAATTAATTATAGTTAATATGGAAATAGCCGTTCAAATGCTACATTAAACATTGGCTGTTCCAGGATTAATTCAGGATTAATTCCCAAGGCATCTTCTATTATCGGGAATGCTTCTGTCGTCTTCAAAATTAAAGAATTCAAATGTTTGTAGGATATATAGGAGATTTACAGAAGGAACAAGAAACATATAGAGATAGAAATAGACACACACAGAGACACATAGCACAGCAGCAAACAATAACAAGACAGTAAACAAGAACACAGTGAAGGCTTTTTAGTTTACAGAAGAACCAAATTGATTCATTCCCAGAGCGGGATTTGTTAAAATTCAACAAACCGCAGACGCCCCCTTGGATACCCTGCTGAAAACTCAACAAACCGAAGGAGAATACGCCCACTTATATGTTGAAAGTTTTCCCGGATCGTGGAGTTAGCAGGGGTTATCTCAACAAAGCAGTAACAACCAGCAACACATGCAACACAAGCTTCTTTATTGATCAAGAGCAACCTTCTTTACAAGGCGAGACATACATGGCGAGACATGCTTCACCAACACCCAACACCGGGAGAGCAGAGACAGTTACAAAGACAAGAACAAAAAACAAGCCGCGCGGACTCAATCAACAAGCCGCCGACCTACTGCTGTGGAGTCCGCTCAGTCGCCAGGTCGCCAGACCGCAACCCAAGCCGCGCGGACTCACCCTCTCCAATGCTTAGCTCTTCACCGCGGTCTGCACGCCGCCAGACCGCACAAGCTGCGACACCGAATGGAACAGTCCGCCTGAAGCAGGCGACTTCCTGAACCCCGAACTAAGTCGCCAAAGAGAAGACCGCCTGGTCGCTATCCGCGACCTGCTGTTTACCGCCTGTTGCTTAACCGCAGAGTCCGCACTATCCCTGACCGCAATCAGAGCCAAGTCCTGGCTTTCCAGCGCTATCCGCACAACCTGCACAGCACAACCGGGTCAACTCTATCCGCGCGGACACAAAGTCCAGCCGCAGCAACTTACGCGAGCTCAATTACTGTTCACTTACTTCGGTCCAGGGTCTTCTGGTTCTATTTCCTGATGTGACATGAGTCCTATTTATAGGCACGACGACGATGAGTATGGTCACCGCCCTTCCCGATAGGATAACCGCCACAACCCGCAGCAAGAACATAGTGTGTCCGCCAGCCCGCGGACACACAATCCAGTCCGCCGCTCTCCTGTGCAGATAGCCAGTCCGCCCCAGCTTCTCCAAGGCCGGACTCCAATATCCAGTCCGCCTTGCCGCCAGAGACCAAGCCAGGACCACCACAGCCGGACTCCACAACAGCCGTGTCCGCCATTCTGCGGACAAGGCATCAGCCCGCAAAACCCGAGCCCGCAGCCTCGCCATAAAGACGCCTGCCGGACTCAGCGGACACCCGGCTTCCGTCCGCATATCCCAAGTCCATTACCTCAACTCCAAGGCACCTCCGGACTTAGCGGACACGCCAATCCAGTCCGCTAACAGCAGACCCCAGTCCGCGTCCCTGAGTCCATAACCTCATCACAAGGCTCAACCGGACTCAGCGGACTCTGGCTCCAGTCCGCACGCTCCTGCACAAGCAATTCTCCAGTCCGCATATCCCCAAGCTAGCAAACAAGGCAACTGCACTTCTACTAAGCTTGGCGGACTGAGAAACCAGCCCGCGCTCCACTGCGCGATCTCCCCGGACTGAGCCATCCTGGACTTGGTTCAACTCCCACCAAGTCCAGTCCGCTGGCCACAAGGGCCAGTCCGCACTTACTGGCGGACACTGGATCTAGCCCGCCATACGGGCGACCTCCAGTTCCTGTCCGCGCTGACCGGCGGTCTCCGCGGCTTCCACTTGCCGCTTCACTAGAGCAAGACCAACCATCTGCCAAACCGGTCTTCTGTCGAGCTCCAGTTCTTCAGTCCGCTTCAAGCCGGACCCCGCGGATAACATTCCTATCCGCCCGGTTACTTCCTGGGAGTAAACCGCCTGCTGAGCATACACTGGCCTGTCATACCGCCGCTGCTGTCCGCGTAGTCCGCAGCGAACAGACCGCCCAGGCCGCCACAGAGCAAACCGCCTGCAACATCCCTGCCGACCTAGCAGTCCGCCAACCCAGTCCGCGTAGTGTCCGCGCGGATAGGTTTCCCAAGCCTTCCATTCACCCACTTTCACTTCACAGAATTCAACACTCCCCTTGAAGTGAGAAGTGGTGAATAACTCCAGCAGCTCCCGTAACCTTGCACCTGGTCCTTCCGATAGCATCTACGAAGAGATGTCCAAGACATAGTCCTCGCCCCGCATATCATGGACCATGAGGGAGCCCTCCAGCATCTCCCAAAAGGAGCCATGCTTCCCTCTGCCTTCTTCAGCTTCAACCTCCACTCATGCATCATAGGAGTATCACCAACTTCCTTGGACCTAGAAGCCCAAGCCTCGTTGCCTCTGAGAGAAGTCACCTCTTCAGACTTGGTGTCAACCACCTCCTTGATTCTAGTGGGGTCATCACAGCCAGAAGTCCCTTGCTCGACCTGAGGGCTAACAAGGAAACACGGGACCAAGTCCGCCGTGTGTTCCCTTCACTATATCGAGCTGGTGGCTTACTGATCCTCTTCGATCTCCGAAGAACCTGATCATGGCTAACCACCTCCGCTGCTTTTGAACCAGCTCCGTTCCCGGGCAAACCCGGAACAATGCTCCCTTTGTCCTGAACAAACGCCTCCTTACTGGAACCAAGAGCACCTGGAGCAACGCTCCCCCTGCTACCTGAACCAGAAGACTCCCCTCTTGAACATGAACGGCCTGGAACATCGCTCCCTTGCTTCCTGAACAGGAAGCCTCCGTCCTTTGAGCCAGAAGGTCCTGGAGCATCGCTCCCCCTTCTTCCCGACTCTGACGCCTTTGCCCCGGAGCTAGAACAACCTGGAGCACCTGGTGACTCAGGCAACTCCACTTCCTTAGCAGCAGCCTCCTTCAGCCCATCATCTGACCTGCTTATTTCTAGCTCCACATAAGAGCTACCCCAATACGGCGTCAACTCATCAAAGACAATGTCTCTCGACACTATGAGTTTCTTCATCGCAGGATCCATACACCTCCATCTTCTTCTCTGCTCATCATACCCTACAAAGACTAGCTTTGTTTTGAGAGCACCCGGAGAGTGTATATAGCAGGTAGATCCAAACACCCGAAGGTGCTTCACTGAGGGCTTCACTCCGAACATTAGCTCATAAGGAGTCTTACTATGATCGGACTAAGAGGCATCCGGTTGATGACATGAGCAGCACAGGCCATTCCTTCCGCCCAAAGAGCCTTCGGAACGCCTTTACTCCGAAGCCAACACTTGCAGGTCTCCGTTAACCAACGGATCATCCGAGCTGCAATACTACCCTGTTGTGAAGTATGTCCACAAGAAAGCTCCATCCGGATCCCTTGCTTCCTGCAAAAGCGTGAGAACTCGGTTGAGCCAAACTCACCACCGAAACCTGTCCTCAACACCTTGAGATCCTCCGGCCAAGCTGGCCTTCGACAAGCTTCTTGAACTCCACAAACAAGCGTACCATGTTGGACTTCTTCTTCATAAAGTATACCCAAGTATACTCAGAATAGTCATCAACCAATATCAGCATGAACCTGCTGCCTCCAAGACTGGCCGTGACGGTCGGTCCCACAGAGCACAATGGACAACCGCCAATGGTGCTTTACTCCTGGATTGTGCTTTGTCGACCATGAAGAGATAGGCTCCACTTTCCTGACATCCCGCACACCCCCGACCATCGCCATAGGATGACAACCTAGGCAAGCCTCTTACGAGTCTTCTTTTTCCGCCATTGCTTTCAGCTTGTCCATCCCTACATGCCCCAGTCTCTCATGCCAGATAGTAGCACTATCACTGGCATTCATCCGATCAACTCCAGATCTGGTTGATATCCCAACCACGTTCTTCTCCTTCCTCCCTACCTGAGCTACGTTTGCCGAGAGCAAGACAACCTTGCACTCCTTCCGAAGATGACCTTGCTGCTTGCATTTATAGCACCGTGGTCCTTCCTTCCTCTTCCTATCACGCCTAGGAGAAACACTCCTTTCTTCCTGATATGAAGTAGAGGGACCATCATCCGCAGCAACCTTCACCTCCTTCCTGAACAACCCAACAAGGGAAGTCCAAACCTCCGCAGCTGACCGACATCCACTGATGTGGTCCAAGAGCTCCGATGAGATCACCTGCTTGAGAATAGACTCCGCTTTCGCATTTGCCTCCTTCCAAGCTCTCATCGCCTCAGCATGCCAGCAGTATCCTCTTGTCTTCCTGCTCCGCATACAACCTCCCAAAGGTCCTCACCAAGAAGAAAGCTCTTCATACAGGACTTCCACCTTTCAAAGTTCGTCACTATAAGGAGATCAATTCCAAGACAACTTGCATCCTCCACTGTCATGGTTCTATCACTGGTTTCCTCTACAGAAGAGCAACTACTTCCATTGAGCACTGCTTGACCACTCAACAACCTCCCTCTGATACCATGTTAAAATTCAACAAAACCGCAGAGGCCTCCTAGGATACCCTGTTGAAACTCAACAAACCGGAGGAGAACACCCCACTTATATTGTTGAAAGTTTTCCCGGATCGTGGAGTTAGCAGGGGTTATCTCAACAAAGTAGTAACAACCAGCAACACATGCAGCACAAGCTTCTTTATTGATCAAGATCAAACTTCATTACAAGGCGAGACATACAAGGCGAGACATGCTTCACCACAAACCCAACACCGGGAGAGCAGAGACAGTTACAAAGACAAGAACAAAAAAACAAGCCGCGCGGACTCAATCAACAAGCCGCCGACCTACTGCTGTGGAGTCCGCTCAGTCCGCCAGGTCGCCAGACCGCAACCCAAGCCGCGCGGACTCACCCTCTCCAATGCTTAGCTCTTCACCGCCGGTCTGCACGCCGCCAGACCGCACAAGCTGCGACACCGAATGGAACAGTCCGCCTGAAGCAGGCGACTTCCTGAACCCCGAACCAAGTCGCCAAAGAGAAGACCGCCTGGTCGCTATCCGCGACCTGCTGTTTACCGCCTGTTGCTTAACCGCAGAGTCCGCACTGTCCCTGACCGCAATCAGAGCCAAGTCCTGGCTTTCCAGCGCTATACGCACAACCTGCACAGCACAACCGGGTCAACTCTATCCGCGCGGACACAAAGTCCAGGCCGCAGCAACTTACGCGAGCTCAATTACTGTTCACTTACTTCGGTCCAGGTTTTCTTCTGGTTCTATTTCCTGATGTGACATGAGTCCTATTTATAGGCACGACGATGAGTATGGTCACCGCCCTTCCCGATAGGATAACCGCCACAACCCGCAGTAAGAACATAGTGTGTCCGCCAGCCCGCGGACACACAATCCAGTCCGCCGCTCCTGTGCAGATAGCCAGTCCGCCCCAGCTTCTCCAAGGCCGGACTCCAATATCCAGTCCGCCTTGCCGCCAGAGACCAAGCCAGGACCACCACAGCCGGACTCCACAACAGCCGTGTCCGCCATTCTGCGGACAAGGCATCAGCCCGCAAAACCCGAGCCCGCAGCCTCGCCATCAAGACGCCTGCCGGACTCAGCGGACACCCGGCTTCCGTCCGCATATCCCAAGTCCAATACCTCAACTCCAAGGCACCTCCGGACTTAGCGGACACGCCAATCCAGTCCGCTAACAGCAGACCCCAGTCCGCGTCCCTGAGTCCATAACCTCATCACAAGGCTCAACCGGACTCAGCGGACTCTGGCTCCAGTCCGCACGCTCCTGCACAAGCAATTCTCCAGTCCGCATATCCCCAAGCTAGCAAACAAGGCAACTGCACTTCTACTAAGCTTGGCGGACTGAGAAACCAGCCCGCGCTCCACTGCGCGATCTCCCCGGACTGAGCCATCCTGGACTTGGTTCAACTCCCACCAAGTCCAGTCCGCTGGCCACAAGGGCCAGTCCGCACTTACTGGCGGACACTGGATCTAGCCCGCCATACCGGGCGACCTCCAGTTCCTGTCCGCGCTGACCGGCGGTCTCCGCGGCTTCCACTTGCCGCTTCACTAGAGCAAGACCAAGTCATCTGCCAAACCGGTCTGCCGAGCTCCAGTTCTTCAGTCCGCTTCAAGTCGGACCCCACAGATAACATTCCTATCCGCCTGGTTACTTCCTGGGAGTAAACCGCCTGCTGAGCATACACTGGCCTGTCAGACCGCCGCTGCTGTCCGCGTAGTCCGCGCGAACAGACCGCCCAGGCCGCCACAGAGCAAACCGCCTGCAACATCCCTGCCGACCTAGCAGTCCGCCAACCCAGTCCGCGTAGTCCGCGCGGATAGGTTTCCCAAGCCTTCCATTCACCCACTTTCACTTCACAGAATTCAACACTCCCCCTTGAAGTGAGAAGTGGTGAATAACTCCAGCAGCTCCCGTAACCTTGCACCTGGTCCTTCCGATAGCATCTACGAAGAGATGTCCAAGACATAGTCCTCGCCCCGCATATCATGGACCATGAGGGAGCCCTCCAGCATCTCCCAAAAGGAGCCATGCTTCCCTCTGCCTTCTTCAGCTTCAACCTCCACTCATGCATCATAGGAGTATCACCAACTTCCTTGGACCTAGAAGCCCAAGCCTCGTTGCCTCTGAGAGAAGTCACCTCTTCAGACTTGGTGTCAACCACCTCCTTGATTCTAGTGGGATCATCACAGCCAGAAGTCCCTTGCTCGACCTGAGGGCTAACAAGGAAACACAGGACCAAGCCCGCCGTGTTCCCTTCACTATATCGAGCTGGTGGCTTACTGATCCTCTTCGATCTCCGAAGAACCTGATCATGGCTAACCACCTCCGCTGCTTTTGAACCAGCTCCGTTCCCGGGCAAACCCGGAACAATGCTACCTTTGTTCCCTGAACAAAACGCCTCCTTACTGGAACCAAGAGCACCTGGAGCAACGCTCCCCCTGCTACCTGAACCAGAAGACTCCCTCTTGAACATGAACGGCCTGGTGGAACATCGCTCCCCTTGCTTCCTGAACAGGAAGCCTCCGTCTTTGAGCCAGAAGGTCCTGGAGCATCGCTCCCCCTTCTTCCCGACTCTGACGCCTTTGCCCCGGAGCTAGAACAACCTGGAGCACCTGGTGACTCAGGCAACTCCACTTCCTTAGCAGCAGCCTCCTTCAGCCCATCATCTGACCTGCTTATTTCTAGCTCCACATAAGAGCTACCCCAATACGGCGTCAACTCATCAAAGACAATGTCTCTCGACACTATGAGTTTCTTCGTCGCAGGATCCATACACCTCCATCTTCTTCTCTGCTCATCATACCCTACAAAGACTAGCTTTGTTTTGAGAGCACCCGGAGAGTGTATATAGCAGGTAGATCCAAACACCCGAAGGTGCTTCACTGAGGGCTTCACTCTGAACATTAGCTCATAAGGAGTCTTTACTATGATCAGACTAAGAGGCATCCGGTTGATGACATGAGCAGCAGAGGCCATTCCTTCTGCCCAAAGAGCCTTCAGAACGCCTTTACTCCGAAGCCAACACTTGCAGGTCTCCGTTAACCAACGGATCATCCGAGCTGCAATACTACCCTGTTGTGAAGTATGTCCACAAGAAAGCTCCATCCGGATCCCTTGCTTCCTGCAAAAGCGTGAGAACTCGGTTGAGCCAAACTCACCACCGAAACCTATCCTCAACACCTTGATCCTCCGGCCAAGCTGGCCTTCGACAAGCTTCTTGAACTCCACAAACAAGCGTACCATGTTGGACTTCTTCTTCATAAAGTATACCCAAGTATACTCAGAATAGTCATCAACCAATATCAGCATGAACCTGCTGCCTCCAAGACTGGCCGTGACGGTCGGTCCCAACAGAGCACAATGGACAACCGCCAATGGTGCTTTACTCCTGGATTGTGCTTTGTCCACCATGAAGAGATAGGCTCCACTTTCCTGACATCCCGCACACCCCCGACCATCGCCATAGGATGACAACCTAGGCAAGCCTCTTACGAGTCTTCTTTCCGCCATTGCTTTCAGCTTGTCCATCCCTACATGCCCCAGTCTCTCATGCCAGATAGTAGCACTATCACTGGCATTCATCCGATCAACTCCAGAACTGGTTGATATCCCAACCACGTTCTTCTCCTTCCTCCCTACCTGAGCTACGTTTGCCGAGAGCAAGACAACCTTGCACTCCTTCCGAAGATGACCTTGCTGCTTGCATTTATAGCACCGTGGTCCTTCCTTCCTCTTCCTATCACGCCTAGGAGAAACACTCCTTTCTTCCTGATATGAAGTAGAGGGACCATCATCCGCAGCAACCTTCACCTCCTTCCTGAACAACCCAACAAGGGAAGTCCAAACCTCCGCAGCTGACCGACATCCACTGATGTGGTCCAAGAGCTCCGATGAGATCACCTGCTTGAGAATAGACTCCGCTTTCGCATTTGCCTCCTTCCAAGCTCTCATCGCCTCAGCATTGCCAGCAGTATCCTCTTGTCTTCCTGCTCCGCATACAACCTCCCAAAGGTCCTCACCAAGAAGAAAGCTCTTCATACAGGACTTCCACCTTTCAAAGTTCGTCACTATAAGGAGATCAATTCCAAGACAACTTGCATCCTCCACTGTCATGGTTCTATCACTGGTTTCCTTTACAGAAGAGCAACTACTTCCATTGAGCACTGCTTGACCACTCCAACAACCTCCCTCTGATACCATATTAAAATTCAACAAACCCGCAGAGGCCTCCTAGGATACCCTGTTGAAACTCAACAAACCGGAGGAGCACACCCCACTTATATTGTTGAAAGTTTTCCCGGATCGTGGAGTTAGCAGGGGTTATCTCAATAAAGTAGTAACAACCAGCAACACATGCAGCACAAGCTTCTTTATTGATCAAGATCAAACTTCATTACAAGGCGAGACATACATGGCGAGACATGCTTCACCACAACCCAACACCGGGAGAGCAGAGACAGTTACAAAGACAAGAACAAAAAACAAGCCGCGCGGACTCAATCAACAAGCCGCCGACCTACTGCTGTGGAGTCCGCTCAGTCCGCCAGGTCGCCAGACCGCAACCCAAGCCGCGCGGACTCACCCTCTCCAATGCTTAGCTCTTCACCGCCGGTCTGCACGCCGCCAGACCGCACAAGCTGCGACACCGAATGGAACAGTCCGCCTGAAGCAGGCGACTTCCTGAACCCCGAACCAAGTCGCCAAAGAGAAGACCGCCTGGTCGCTATCCGCGACCTGCTGTTTACCGCCTGTTGCTTAACCGCAGAGTCCGCACTGTCCCTGACCGCAATCAGAGCCAAGTCCTGGCTTTCCAGCGCTATCCGCACAACCTGCACAGCACAACCGGGTCAACTCTATCCGCGCGGACACAAAGTCCAGGCCGCAGCAACTTACGCGAGCTCAATTACTGTTCACTTACTTCGGTCCAGGTTTTCTTCTGGTTCTATTTCCTGATGTGACATGAGTCCTATTTATAGGCACGACGATGAGTATGGTCACCGCCCTTCCCGATAGGATAACCGCCACAACCCGCAGCAAGAACATAGTGTGTCCGCCAGCCCGCGGACACACAATCCAGTCCGCCGCTCCTGTGCAGATAGCCAGTCTGCCCCAGCTTCTCCAAGGCCGGACTCCAATATCCAGTCCGCCTTGCCGCCAGAGACCAAGCCAGGACCACCACAGCCGGACTCCACAATAGCCGTGTCCGCCATTCTGCGGACAAGGCATCAGCCCGCAAAACCCGAGCCCGCAGCCTCGCCATCAAGACGCCTGCCGGACTCAGCGGACACCCGGCTTCCGTCAGCATATCCCAAGTCCATTACCTCAACTCCAAGGCACCTCCGGACTTAGCGGACACGCCAATCCAGTCCGCTAACAGCAGACCCCAGTCCGCGTCCCTGAGTCCATAACCTCATCACAAGGCTCAACCGGACTCAGCGGACTCTGGCTCCAGTCCGCACGCTCCTGCACAAGCAATTCTCCAGTCCGCATATCCCCAAGCTAGCAAACAAGGCAACTGCACTTCTACTAAGCTTGGTGGACTGAGAAACCAGCCCGCGCTCCACTGCGCGATCTCCCCGGACTGAGCCATCCTGGACTTGGTTCAACTCCACCAAGTCCAGTCCGCTGGCCACAAGGGCCAGTCCGCACTTACTGGCGGACACTGGATCTAGCCCGCCATACCGGGCGACCTCCAGTTCCTGTCCGCGCTGACCGGCGGTCTCCGCGGCTTCCACTTGCCGCTTCACTAGAGCAAGACCAAGTCATCTGCCAAACCGGTCTGCCGAGCTCCAGTTCTTCAGTCCGCTTCAAGTCGGACCCCGCGGATAACATTCCTATCCGCCCGGTTACTTCCTGGGAGTAAACCGCCTGCTGAGCATACACTGGCCTGTCAGACCGCCGTTGCTGTCCGCGTAGTCCGCGCGAACAGACCGCCCAGGCCGCCACAGAGCAAACCGCCTGCAACATCCCTGCCGACCTAGCAGTCCGCCAACCCAGTCCGCGTAGTCCGCGCGGATAGGTTTCCCAAGCCTTCCATTCACCCACTTTCACTTCACAGAATTCAACAGGATTGAGGTAGGCCGTGGACGAAGTCCATGGAGATATCTTTGAACTTCCATTCTGGTATCCGCAGGGGCTGTAATTGGCCTCTTGGACTGCGGCATTCGGCTTTGACCTTCTGACTGGGCCACGAAGTTGGTGACATCTCTTTTCATTCCAGGCTAGTAAATGGTCCTGCACAAGTCCATGTACATCTTAATTACGCCAGGGTGAATCGAGTACCTGGACTGATGGGCCTCTTGCAGAATTTCCTCACGAATTCCTCCGGTAGCGGGAATGAATATGTGATGTTTAAATTGTAGAATCCCCTAATGCAGATTATAATCCTCCTGTGCCCCTCCTTGTAGAGATCGGATGATCGGCATTACCTCTGGGTCTATCTCCTGTGCTTCTCGTATCCTGTCCCGGATGTCGCATTGGATCTCTATCCAATACAGCTGAGAATAGTAATTTTCCGGATCTCTTCGAGCAACCAGGGTAACCTCCAAGTCTATCAAAGACTGGAAAAGTTCCTTAGGGATCTGCTCCATCCAACTCCCGGCTATCGCAGGCTGGCGTCTCAAGGCATCAGCGACTCTGTTAGCCTTCCCATGGTGATATTGGAGAGGGAAGTCATAATCGCAAAAGAATTCCAGCCATCGGCGCTGTCGGAGATTCATCTCTTTCTACGTGAAGATATACTTGAGGCTCTTATGGTCGGAGAAGATCTCACATCTTACTCCGTACAGATAATGCATCCAGATTTTAAGGGCGAAGAGACGGGGCCCAACTCTAAATCGTGCGCTACATAGTTTAATTCGTGCGGATTTAATTACCGCGAAGCGTAGGACACTACCTTGCCAGGCTGCATTAGGACTACTCTCAATCCCTTCAGGGAGGCATCGATGTAGATTTGGAATTCCTCGGTCCCTGTGGGGATCGTAAGGATTAGCGCGGAATTCAGCCGCTTCTTCAGTTCAACGAATGCAGCCTCGCACTCTGGCGTCCATCGGAATGCGACGTCTTTCTTGGTGAGAGAAGTTAGGGGTAGGAAAATCTTGGAAAAACCCTCGACAAACTTCCTGTAGTATCCGGCAAGACCGAGGAAACTCCAAATATCCTCAGCCGTCCTGAGTGGCGGCTAATTTTGTACTGCCTGCATCTTGGCTTGGTCTACTGCCACTCTTTCCTTATTTATCGTATGGCCCAAGAATCCAACTTCTTCCAGCCAAAATTCACACTTACTGAATTTGGCGAAGAGAGAGTGCTCCCGGAGCTTTAATAGAACCATCTACAGGTGCCGGGTATTGTCCGTCTTGGTCTTCGAGTAGATTAGGACGTCGTCTATGAAGACGATGACAAAGTGATCCAAGAAGGGTTCAAAGACTTTATTCATCAGGTCCATGAAGGCGGAGGGCGCATTGGTGAGCCCGAAGGGAATTACTAGAAACTTATACAGACCGAATCGGGAGCTGAAGGCAGTTTTGGGAACATCTTCCTCTCGGATCCGAAGCTGATAATAGCCGGATCTTAGGTCCATCTTGGAGAACACGGATGCACCTTGCAATTGATCGAATAGTTCGTCGATCCTAGGGAGGGGGTATGTGTTGCGTATGGTAAGCTTATTCAGTTCCCTATAGTCAATGCATAGTCGCAGAGTCCCGTCCTTCTTCTTGACGAAAAGTACCGCGGCTCCCCAGGGCGAGGAACTAGGACGGACAAATCCAGCATCTATTAGTTCTTGTAGCTGGATCTTTAATTCGGTCAGCTCCCTTGGGGCCATCCGGTAGGGGGCTCGCGATACTGGCCGTGCTCTAAACACGAGCTCAATCTAAAAGTCGACCTATCGCTAGGGTAGCAACCCCGGGAGGGAGTCAGGGAAAATATCTGGAAAGTCGCGGAGTACTGGGACCTTGGCAAGCACTTGGGTTTTATCTTACATCTCGAAATAAATAATGAATACTTCGTCCTTCTGTCGGATGGATTTCACCATATGCGTAGAAGTCAAGATAAAACGCGAGATAGAGGGCACACCTGTCAACACGACACTCTGGCCATTTGGATTCTGTAGCCGGACTACTCGCGTGGAACAGTTAATTTGTGCTTGGTGCTCGGCCAGCCAGTCCATCCCCAGAATGATGTCAAATCCAGTTATTGCTAGAATGGTTGCATAGATTTCAAATTCTACCTCTCCCAGCGTAGCCTGGAACGAAAACTTTTCGGTGGATGTCATATCCGACCAGTCTGGTAAACAGATTCGTACAGACAGTCTGGTCGAACGGATAACATTTCCTTTTGTTGCGATAAATTCGTTGGAGACGAAAGAATGAGTCGCTCCTGTGTCGAAAAGGGTATTGGCAGGGTGTCCTTGGTGGAGACGACGGCCCCCAAGTTGTTGATGACGACACGCTAACGGAAGACCCTCCTTCATCTCCAATAAAGGACTCGCGTTGCCATGGTGTTCGTAAGGAGCGGCTCTACAATCTCCGCCCTCGGCGTAAGACAAATAACTAGTTGAACTTATTTTATTATTAGCTTAAGAGCATTCATATTTTTAGCATGCTTTATTTACACATTTGGAGTATGTTATTTAATTTGGGCTGTATGTAGCCATTGAGTGTTTTTTTTTTATTTGGGCTACATATAGCCAAGACTTGGTGTTAAGCCTATATATAGACATGTATGGTTTTGTTTAAGCTTAGTTGAAATGAAAAGAAACCCTAAGACTTTCCTTACTTGCTAATCTCCCTCTCTCTCTCTTCCACTCCTAGCCGCCACTCTCCTCTTTCTCTCTCTCTCTCTCTATAAAGCATTCGACCAGCCCCTCTCCCATATCTTCCTCTTCCAAGCCGCCACGCCCCTTCCTCTTCTTCCCCAAATCCGGCCGCCCCTCTCCTTCCTCTTCCTTAGCCGCCAACTCCTCTCCACCATCTTCAACCCGACCACCTCTATCCAAAGCCGGCCGACCACCAACCTCCACCACCCGAGCTCCCCTTTGAAGAAAACCGGCTGCCCATCTTCACTTGGAGTTTTATCCGAGAAAGGCCTCCTTCTACGACAAGGAATCTAGATATCAGTGTGAAGCGGCCAAGGTGGACGATCTATCTCTCCATTTGGCGTACCTCCGTTGTAGACCGACGGAGAGAGCGATCCCTTACCCAACTCAACCCCATACCCATTAGAATCTGTAGTGGAACTAAACGAACAGGAAGATAATTCTAGTGGCGGAGCAATATATGACGTTAAATACGAAACATTAAAAACAGGGGAAATACCCCAATCAGTTGGTAATTCCAAAAGAAATGCATTGTCTCCTAACCTCTTTAAAATCCGAAAAGGTCCTGCTCGCCGATCCGCTAACTTTTTTAAGGTGCCCGTAGGCAGCCGTTCAGGGATGAGATGCACCATGACTAAATCGCCCACTTTCAAGTGAGACACTCTCTTATGTAAGTTAGCGATATATTGATAAGAAGACATGTGTGTGTCTAGCGCTTCCATACTGTACTTATGTAAAACGAAAGTGTGAGAGACAAATACTATTGCAGGCAGACTTAACATGTAAAATAGCGGTAATGGAACTACTTGAGATGGAACCAAGGGAACTAAATATGGTGGCGCCAACGGAAAGTAATAGGGTGGCACTAGCGGAACTACATATGGTGGCACCAACCCAACGAGATCTGGTGGTACCAACAGAATGCGATCCGGTGGCACAAAAGATGGCCACATCATTAACGTACTCTCAGAGATTTGGTTAGTTTTAGAAAGTCGAGGGGATACCAAATTAATGAGACATTCATCATGACCAAACACGAAATCTATTATCGCACTACGAGACATGTCCTAATGAGGGTCCAGCATGGATGGTAAAATAACATGACTCAAATCAGGCAAAATAAATTCATGTCCGAAAGGATCCGCTGGTCGGGTCAACATATCAGGAGGGAGAGTCGGTAAAGCTAAAACCGGGAGAGAGTTAAGATCGCATTTAAATTCACGCAATGGAGTAAGCATCAGGGGAAGCTCATCCGGGTCTACTTCTATGTTGTCTTAAAAAATATAACTCTCTCGCTAGGACATTCTTCCAACTTATAAATCACGACATCAGTAGCAGTACAGATCTCAGGAATGGGAGCATCGATAGATTCCGGAGGAGGGGCTAAGTCATGCCCAATGTCAAAATACGGATTTATCGTCCAAGTAAAATCCTCCGGGTGCAAGCCATCAAAATCAAACGGAAAATCAAACAAAAGATTTTCCCTCACAAAAAACTCAACTACCTCATCATCACCTAACTCATGATCAGAGAAACATTCGCCACAGGGTGACTCTATCACCTCACTAGAAACTTCACTCAAATCAGACTCAGTAATGGTTTCAGAAACATCGACGAGGGGAAGTGGAGATGATTCCTCAGAAGTGGGCACTACAATATGTCTCAGACTAAAAATAACCAGCTCGAGTCCTAACATTTCATCGCCTAAATCACGAATGGGTAAGCTCTCAGCATAAGGTAACACTTCCGACTCAGCCAGAATATCAACTGACTCAGGGTCATCAGAGGACTCCATGGAAGTCAAGGTAGACAGCGCAGAAGTATCACCGAAGGGGAGTGGAGATGATTCCTCGGGGGAGAAATCCTCATCCATGTCACTAGGGTAACCATTCTCTTCAACGTCAATACAATCGTCAGTAATATCAGCCTCGCCCTCAGTGACGGGCACAGTCCTAGGCACGACCTTAGACTCATCAGGGGAGTCTACAACTAAATCAGGCAACTCAGGGGGAGACTCAAAATGGTCTACGGGCGTAATCAGGGTAGGACGCACAATAGCGCCAAGACCAAATTCACCACTAGACTCACCTATAGTAATCGTCTGACATGAGGGAACTTTACTCCTAGGAATCTGGTGCTTCTCAATTTCCAATGACGTGCAAAAGGTGGTGTCTAGATTAGTGTGACCATATCGCAATAACTTTCCCTAGATGTAGGGGCTCAACCCCCTACAAAACCTGGAAAGGGTGACCTCAGACGATTCCTTCACACCGCTCCTAACCGTAAAATCCTTAAAGAGTTGAATATAATCTGAGAACGACTTATTCCCTTGTTTAAGGGTAGCCAAATCATCAGTTATTTGCAGTTTGGCCTGGGCGTTTGGTTTATCTTCATTCCTAAAGAACGGTATGGAACTAGCGCCGTCCGTAGGATAACTAGGGTGTTGCCTTGGGAGAAATGGTACTACTTGGCTAGCCTTTAATTGGCCAATCAATGCCTTAATCTCATCCACTACTGGGCATAGGAATGGCTTTCTAACGTCCCTAATGGAACCTAATGATTTTCCTCGGGAAAAATTGACGTCGTAGGCAAAATTGTGATAACCGGAGAGAAAACTTGATCCGGAATTTGTGCACATACAATGAGAAATGCTTCTGACCCAATTAAAATAGGTTTGTCGGAATTGTTCCCGCTTAACCACTAGGGTAATATTAATTTAAAATAGATTTTCTTGCAGAATAAAATATGGCGATTATTAATTAAATTTTTTTTATTTTTTTGCTGAGAAATAAGAAATTTAAGCCGCTATTGGCAGACCAGAAATAAATTTGTTTTTTGATTATTTTGACTCTAAACGTGCATACAAAGTGCGTGTTAACGTGCTAAATAAGAGGGGAGGGTGCCAATTAAAAAATTGACAGAACCTCCCTCTGATACCAAATTGATGTAGCCCACGGTGTTTGACGCTATAACGGCAAAGGGAGTAACACGTACGCCTCTCTATTTCCACTATTACGCTCACACAATAACTAAACGCAGCACACCCACGAACAACGTTATCAACTATCGCTAACATACAGTAGCCACGCCGATTAAAGATCGAACAAACAACAAGAGGCCGATGTTCTCTCAAGCTAAAAGGACCAATGTTGGGTCCGATCGAGCGATGGTTGTACCAAAAGAGGTCTACCCAAAATGCGATCTTAACTCTCTCTCGATTTTAGCATTACCGACTCTCCCTCCTGATATGTTGACCCGACCAGCGGATCCTTTCGGACAAGAATTTATTTTGCCTGATTTGAGTCATGTTATTTTACCATCCATGCTGGACCATCCTTGGGACATGTCTCGTAGTGCGATAATAGATTTCGTGTTTGGACATGATGAATGTCTCATTAATTTGGTATCCAATCGACTTTCTAAAACTAACCAAATCTCTGAGAGTACGTTAATGATGTGGCCATCTTTTGTTCCACCGGATCGCATTCTGTTGGTACCACCAGATCTCGTTGGGTTTGTGCCACCATATGTAGTTCCGCTAGGGCCACCCTATTACTTTCCATTGGCGCCACCATATTTAGTTCCCTTGGTTTCATCTCAAGTAGTTCCGTTACCGCTATTTTACATGTCAAGTCTGCCTGCAATAGTATTTTCCTCACACGCTTTCATTTTACATAAGCACAGTAAGGAAGCGCTAGTCACACACATGTCTTATTATCAATATATCACTAACTTACATAAGAGAGTGTCTCACTTGAAAGTGGGCGATTTAGTCATGGTGCGTCTCATCCCTGAACGGTTGCCTACGGGCACCTTAAAAAAGTTAGCGGATCGGCGAGCGGGACCTTTTCGGATTTTAGAGAGGTTAGGAGACAATGCATTTCTTTTGGAATTACCAACTGATTAGGGTATTTCCCCTATTTTTAATGTTTCGGATTTAACGCCATATATTGCTCCGCCACTAGAATTATCTTCCTGTCCGTTTAGTTCCACTTTAGATTCTCATGGGTATGGGGTTGAGTGGGGTAAGGGATCGCTCTCTCCGTCGGTCTCCAACGGAGGTACGCCAAATGTTGATGATATAGATTTTCCCCCTTTGCTGCCTAATGCTTTTCCCAGGTTTTTCAGGACAACATGTTTGCCAGACAGGATTCTCCAGGATGACGTGTTTCCCACTACAGATGGAGATGTGCGCCGCTACTTGATTCGATGGCGTGATCGCCCCGCCTCTGATGACTCTTGGCTCCCAGAAGCGGAGGTTGCTATATTGGATGGTGTTCTTCTCCGACGGTATCTTCAAGATAACTCATCGGTGATGAGTCCTTTCAAGCGGGGGAGGATTGGTGGAGACGACGGCCACCAAGTTGTTGATAACGGTACGCTAACGGAAGACCCTCCTTCATCTCCAACAAAGGACTCGCGTCGTCATGGTGTTCGTATGGAGCGGCGCTACAATCTCCGCCCTCGGTGCAAGACAAATAACTAGTTGAACTTATTTTATTATTAGCTTAAGAGCATTCATATTTTTAGAATGCTTTATTTACACATTTGGAGTATGTTATTTAATTTGGGCTGCATGTAGCCATTGAGTGTTTTATTTTTATTTAGGCTACATATACCCAAGACTTGGTGTTAAGCCTATATATAGGCATGTATGGTTTTGTTTAAGCTTAGTTGAAATGAAAAGAAACCCTAAGACTTTCCTTACTTGCTAATCTCCCCCTCTCTCTCTTCCTCTCCTAGCCGCCACTCTCCTCTTTCTCTCTCTCTCTAAAGCATTCGGCCAGCCCCTCTCCCTCATCTTCCTCTTCCAAGCCGCCACCCCCTTCCTCTTCTTCCCCAAATCCGGCTGCCCCTCTCCTTCCTCTTCCTTAGCCGCCAACTCCTCTCCACCATCTTCATCACGACCACCTCTATCCAAAGCCGGCCGACCACCAACTTCCACCACCCGAGCTCCCCTTTGAAGAAAACCGGCCGCCCATCTTCACTTGGAGTTTTATCCGAGAAAGGCCTCCTACGATGAGGAATCTGGATATCGGTGTGAAGCGGCCAAGGCAGACGATCTATCTCTCCATCCGGCGCAACACCGGCGGAACCGTGGAAGAGCGATCCTTTAAAGGTAGTCGGAATCATCTATTCCGACTTGGGTAACGATCCTCTTCACTCACGTGTGATTCTCTCTTGATAGTCTAGTGGTCGGAAAGATTTTTGCGTTGGATTTGAATCGTTAGATTCTTTGTGGTTTTTCCTTTTGATTTGCATCAATCTTAAACGTGTTATTTTCGAAAGGGTTTGGCGAGCCCCGTAATTTTGTTGGGAGAGATCTACCATTTTTCGATCGCATTTTGTGTAGACCTCTTTTGGTACAACCATCGCTCGATCGGACCCAAGATTGGTCCTCTTAGCTTGAGAGAACATCGGCCTCTAGTCGTTTGTTCGATCTTTAATCGGCGTGGCTACCGTACGTTAGCGATAGTTGATAACGTTGTTCGTGGGTGTGCTGCGTTTAGTTATTATGTGAGCGTAATAGTGGAAATAGAGATGCGTACGTGTTACTCCCTTTGCCATTATAGCATCAAACACTGTGGCCTACATCAGTCCTTCTACCAACAAGATTCCTGACGATATGGAGAAATATATAGATATATATCATCCAACTAATATACATATATATATATATATAATATACAACATCAGTGGAAGATCTGTTATCTCCTATCGCCTAAGATATATACCTATGACTACGTCAGGGGCCGGTCTGTGCTGCAGGTCCAGTGCGTAGGCCTCCTGGGGCGCTGCTCGGCCCTGCTGTCCTCTCTTGCCAGCTCTGCCTCTGCGGCCTCTCTAACCCTGTCCTTGTGCCGGCTGCCTACCCTAAACTGCTCCAAATCGGGTCTCCCCATCGCCTGAGGGCAAAAGGCCCTCATATGTCCTGGCTGCTGACACAAGAAGCAGTTCCCTGTGAAGGGAACATCTCGTCGGGCCACTAGTGGGGACTGTGGAGCTGGTCTAACATCTAGCTATACAGCTGGGGGTGCTGGGGGTACTGGTGGGTGCCTAAAAGGCTGCCTGCGGCATCGCTGCCTGGGCTCTTTATCCTGTCTGTGGGGAGCGACTCCTCCATCTCGCCTCTAGTCTCGAGGGAGCTCTACCTAACCTCTACTCCGCTGAGCCACTATCTGTTGGTCCAAATCTAAAGCTGATGTATGAGTGGCTATGGTGTGAAAGGTGGCCTGAGAGAGCATAATCAGGGCCTGCCTCAGGTCGTCTCATAGTCCTCGGTAGAACTGAGAAGCTCTATCCCTGTCCAAGGCAGCGAGGTTCCCGGCAAAGCATTCCAGGTGTATAAACTCTCTCTCATCCTCTTCCACTGTGCAGTTGCCATGTCGGATGAGCAGGAACCTCTCTTGCAGCATGGCTCAGTCTGCATCTGTTATAAAACCTCTAGTAGAGCTATGGAGAACTCCCCCCAAAGTATCGTGCTCAACGGCCGACCTCGAAAGGTAGATCGACTAGACGCTCTCCACCAATCCCTCGCATATCCCTCCAAGAGGGTCACCACCAAAGAGACTGCTGCCACAGCTGGGCACATCATTCCTACTAACAGCTCCTCCACTCTCTCCACCCACTCCTCTACCTAGATGGCCGTCTCTGTACCCATGAAAGGGGGAGGCCTCAGTCCTCGGAAAGTCATCAGCAGATTGGTGGGTGCAGTCATATCTCGCGGTGGCTATGCCAGGGCATCCCGGAAAGTCGCTAGTATAGCCGTCAGTGTCTGCCCCACATCTGTCTTGGCAAATGGTACGGCCGCGAGAGCAACCGGGTCTGGTGGTGGGGTAGCTAGAACATATCCTCTGGAGGAGGATCCCCCGTTACTATACTCTGGTATCTAGAGAAGTAACAGGAAAGAGTGTCAGTATTTTGCAAAAGTAGGGGAAATTTGCAAAAACGACACCAAGCGGAAAACAACGTGAATGGGCGTACTATCGTACAGTCTAGAATCCCTAAGCCGCTATACTAGCGTCAACCAGGCTTCCACTGTAAGGTTCGTCCCGAACCGAGAACGAAGCGAGGGACAAAGGAATCCTGAGACTGCTCTACAAGGACGAATCGTGATGACTCTGATCCGTTTGTAGTGCCCCCAACCTTTTGCCCGGGTCGGGCCGGAGGGGTACTATTGGCCCAAGACGTCCACCCATTGCTCTTAGGGGAAATAGTCCACCCTAACCAAGCACTAGATGGCTGCCTTGCTTGGCTCGAATCATAACATACACAACCCATCAGAGCATAGAGGAAGCATTAACAGGACACCATTGCAGATTTATATATAACATATCAAAATCACAGCAGTTCTAGGGCTGAAGCCTATGTGTTTAAATAAGCCCGTGGGCTATACATGTGCTACATATAATCCTCATATACTCTCTCTCTACGCTGCTCGGTAGAACTCACGTATATAAACTCTGGAGATGGCGGGGGTGCATCTGCTTGAGTATACCTAGCTGCTGGCATAATCATTTGCGGCAACGGATCACTACGGTGCTCCACCTCCTGTGAATGGTTAATCAAATAAGCGTTAGTCACAGAGCTAAGTGGAAACAAATTTCATCCCCGGATCCACATCTTGGGGACGAGCACGCACCCACCAAACAAAAGTAAATAGCCAAAGTAAGAGAGGGTTAGCACAACATTTCATATATGTGTAGCTAGGAGCAATTATAAAAGGATGCAGTATAACCGGTAAAAGCAGCAATAATATAAATTGGTTATAACAAGGCTCTACTAGCTCATCAGCACATCATGTTTTCATATCCTAAAATCTATCACAGGAATTCACAGCCGCGCACACACTGCAGGCCTTCATAGCCACGCACACACCACAATCATTCATAGCCGTGCATACACCACAGTCATTCATAGCCGCGCACACAAACCCTATGTCGACATAGTTTGGACCGCTTCTGTTCCAGCAGGGTAGCGAGCCCCGCGGGGTTCGCCGATGTGGCCGTCGATGACAGTGGCTAGTCCTGCCACTTCTGGGGGTGATCGTACCCCACAACACCAGGCCCTAACGTAAAACCATATGTACTCTTGGATGTGAGCGACATCCGGCGAAACATTTTGGCCGACCAGCGGAGGAAAACCCGACGGGGAATATAACGGTCGGTCACCCATATTACTCATCTCCCTGTCGCCTTTAGTCATCTACCTTCCCACACCGGTACGAATGTTCTGCGGAAGGGACAGACCCACCACTATTTCACCGCAAGCAATTTACATACAATCAAACAAAGGCAAAAAATATATACATCGGGTCTACGTCGGCCTGCCCTGCTAGGCTTTAGACTTCGGGCGTCGGAACTCAGCTCTACTTTCGACAAGGAGCATGGGAGCGCATTATTTGGGGCTAGACCTGGAGGACTACTTCGGCTCCGATTATCCCCAACTAAGGCTCGACGACTGCTCGTCAGAGTAGGACCCGGGACTAAAATATTAAATTGCAAGAGAATAAGTGCGGTGCTTATGCTGCATATTTAAAGTGCTGGAATGAAATGTGACTAG
This sequence comes from Platanthera guangdongensis, assembly GCA_039583875.1. Classification (NCBI taxonomy): domain Eukaryota; kingdom Viridiplantae; phylum Streptophyta; class Magnoliopsida; order Asparagales; family Orchidaceae; genus Platanthera; species Platanthera guangdongensis. Next base: position 217,653,759 of record CM077151.1, read on the forward strand.
TACGAGACTGGAGTAATACTGAATAGAATGTACTAAAATAAGCTTGACCAGTACAAGACTGGAGTAGTACTTAAATAGAATGTACTGAAATAAGCTTGACCAGTACGAGTCTGGAGTAGTACTGAATATAAAGTATTGAAATAAGCTTGACCAGTACGAGACTGGAGTAGTACTGAATTGAAAGTACTAAAATAAGCTTGACCAGTACGAGACTGGAGTTATAATGAATTGAAAGTACTGAACTGAAATAAATAAAGGAACTGGACCAGTGCATGACTGGAATAATCATAAAGAAAATGGTTAGTAGTCCAATCACTCCATTCAGGAGGCTTCAGTTCCATCTTCGTTCTCAGGATACTTAGTTCAGTTCTATTTCAGTTTTTAGTAAAGCTTCCTTGGGTTACACCCATTATCCGATTATAATTTGGTTGCACCTTATTAATTACAGCTTAATTAGATCCAGGGTTGGCTAGGAGTTACATTCTTATAGCCGTCAGGGGCAACTTTAAGCCATCACTCGTACTCTCATCTTTCGAGCGTGCCATATTCATCTGTGAGTCGAGGCGCTCGACGGTTTAATGAAATCTTGGAAAAACACCCGGAGCTTAGTCACTGGCCTCGGCCGCTCTCGTTGATATAATAGTTTAATGTACTTATTTAAATAGAAAGGAGTGGTTGCGCGCTTCAATTTTCACCTTCGAGGGAAAATGAGCGGAAACAACGTTCCGAGCGCGACCCTAGGCTTCCAAATTTTAGGAAAAATATCAAAACACATCCCCATGACCCCAAATTTTGATACAGCCCTTGGAATGACCTAAAATGAGCCTAGTAATTGTTTTAGAATTTTCCAAGGTAATTTGGGCATTTAATTTAGCCAAACAAATTTCATTTTGGCTTTTAAAAATATTAAATTAACTCCAAAAATTCTCTAAATTTTTGAAGAGGTAGACCTCATCACGGGGAACATTTTTCTTGTTGGTCATTTTTCTCTTAGAGGCCTAGAATTAGCCCAGAAATTTCTGTCCTTTTGATTTGGTCTGCTAATAGCAGATCTAACTGATCCTGCGGCTAAAAATAAGCCTCAGGGTGCTTTTATCCTCCTGCCCCCACAACGGATCGGCAGCAGATCCTCTGTGGGGGGCGCTGATGCTGAGGCGGGGGGGGGGGGGGGGGGTTTAAGGTAATGTCAGCCGCCCGATCTTCATCACCAGATCGGGCGGCTGCTGCTTCTCGCCAGCGGTACAGAGGTTGAGCGGCCTCTACCACCACTGGTAGGTTGCCACAAACGCCGGCGCCAGCCCCGATCAGCTCGCCGGGAGCCGGCGGTTCTCTGGGCGGTGGTGCGGGGGCCTGACGTCACCGGCCGCCGCCGGAAAAACTATCCCGAGAGCTTTGGGGTGGTGGTAGCCCTGCTCCCGGCGCCACCACCCCACCCCCGCTCATCGAGCCTCCTGCCACCCATAAGTCCTCCCCCGGCCGATGCGTCGGGGGTCGGTCTTCACGCCGGCGATGGTCCGACGGCCATGCGTCGGCGGTGGTCTGGCGGCCATGCGCCGCCGGCCGCCGCCACCAACTTTAAACAGAGAAAATCCTCTGTTTTGCGGGTACCGCCGGAACCACATTTTTCGGCGGCACCGCCTGGGGCCACTACCCCCAGTGGTGTAACACTCCCCCAATGCCACTGTAAGACCCCCCCTCCCCCTTACCAAGGAGGGCTACCGGATCTTATGCCCAGAACCGCCGTCTTACGGTGGCACTAACTCACGGGTTAGTCGACACCGCAACACGCCGATTCTGCCGGCTAGTACGATCATAAACCTGTAGGCCAATATGAGAAATAAGAAGTATAATTGAGTATAAAATGCCATCAGTCCACAAGTCACAGTACAGTCATATAAAGGAAATGAATAGTACATCACTAGTCCACAGAAAAGTACAGAAGAAAGAGTAAAAAGGGCTTATGCCCAGTACATCAAATCTCTCTCTCACAAAATGGTAAATGCGGAAGCTAAACTAGAACATCAAGACTCGTCCCACCTGAGGACGCGCAGTAGTGGTAGTAGCCTGCTGAAGTGGTATCTGCTCCTCATGCCCTGCCTCCTCGACGTGCTGGTGCTCCATCTCCACGGGCTCCTAAAAATAGTTGGTCACCGACCATTAGTCAAAAAGACTAAGTCGTTTCCTCCGCACCTCGCCCCGCAGCTCCTAGGCACCGAGCGGGAGGATGAAGCGGAGGACAACAAGGGGTAACAAGGTGGAAGCAGGTGACAATATCTAACTAATGATGTAATAAATACTGTAGATCTACTCTAGCAATTCCATGTACGGTACAAGTAACAAGTAACAAGTAGTGCAGTAATGAAAGGTAAAGAAGCAGCAGTATGAACAAGTAAATAAGCTAAGCTACCACTATGCTATCATCACAAGCGTACCCTAACTTATATAAATGCCCATACAAATATATAAGTTAGGATTTCCAGGAAATTTAACTTATCATATAAAAGAGCCCATACTAATTTATATGATAAGGATCTATGAAGCGTATGACCTAATTATGAATGAATGATATGATGCAATTTTATGCGCAGGCAAGTGCAACTCACACACAACGACTCTGTGATCACAGACCTTTAGTTCCCACTTTTTGAGAGCTAGCATCACTCTCGGGTACCACCGCTGTGGCTACGGCAGCAGCGGAGCGGGCGTCTCCGCTTCTAGACCGGTATGCACACTACCAAGCCTTAGACCCCTCTCATACGCCTCTGTACACGTCCAAGGTGCACTCTAGAGTCTCGCGTACGTACTTTGCTGACAAACCCGTCAGTCTTGTTGGGTCGGATGTGTGTTATCGGGGGTCGTCCTCCAGACCGCAGTGTAAAACAACCCACTGGCCCCTCTAACTCCCACAACCGCCTGGTGCACCGTACTGCCATCGGTGTGACGAACGGCCAGTACCGCATGCCCCGCCACGATATTTATGCACATGCAAGTAATTCATACCGAGCCTTCCGCTCGCAGGACAAAAACCCGTCCTGAATCCCTCAAACCCAAACACGGGTGAGAACGCACATCAGTGCCTTTATACCAACTCCCTCAAACCCCAAAACGGGTGAGCATATGTCATGAATCTCTCCAGCCCACACACGGGCGAGAAGGTACAACAATGTCCTAACCTATTAAACTACTCTTGCCTACGGTTTATTATACTTAGAGATTTAAGGTTAATCCCAGGACTGCCCCCGGTATTCCCTGTGAAGGGCTCTCAAGGGGCACTAGGAACTGTGTTGGGATTACGCCCAGCGTTCCCTTTCGCAAGGATATTTATTTTAGTTGATGGCTACCCATGTATCTTCCCAGCTCTCCTTATTGCTTTAGTATAACCCTAGTGACTTAAGTTATTACCGGGAAAACCGACGGTCTTCCGCGATCCCCACTCCAGTTGTTAGTTAAGACTTGCACTTTTGATCCCTCACTAAGAAAAACTCTACCCACCAGGGTTACATATGTTGAACTCTCTCTTATTTCTGCCGATAATCAGTCCCCTGGTAATTCCCTAAGGCAAGACCTATTTGTGTTATATGCAGACCATGACCTATGTTTACCCTAGAGATGTGATCTTCCAAAACTTAAGGCATCTTGCCTCTAAATATTTATCCTAAGGTTTTATGGACTAAGGGAACTACCCTAAGGATTCTCATAATTTTTCCTGGCCAAATGGTCATTTAATTAATTCTCTTAATTTAAATGCTCGGCCACTTTACACATGAAGTGATTTAATTAAGCATCCTCTGACTTAGGAAATTTTTCCTGAGATGTATATTAACCAAATATTGCTGCCTTCAGAATTTCATAATTTTCCTTAAATTATTTATTGTCATTTTCTATTTAATAACAATCCCACATAAATTCCATTTTACACATGAAGTATAAGCATTATATACTCAAAAATTCCAGAAAAATTACAGAGCCTTTAAGACACTAAATTATGGCTATTGGCAGAGAATCATCAAAATTGAATGTAAGATGGCCTATGGGGTTCCATTATAAGGTATTTACCAAAATGCCATTGTACTAATTTAACACAAGTAATGCATCCAATAAAATTCTAAGAAATTCATGATAAACTAATATCAACATTTTATGACAGTAGAATAAATCCCAAATTTTTCAGAGGTATAAATATATCATTTCAAGAATTATCATGATAAGGGTAAAATGGGAAATTTAGGGTATCTACTCCAAGGTTCTTCAAAACAGAGAAATCATAATTTTCCTAAGTCAAATGTGATGTAATCTATGCCTTGGTAATGTTGTTTGGATTTGTACTTGAATAAATCCTATTTTCCAATTTTTAATTCCAAAATAGCTATTTATAAAGTAAATTCCAATAAATGGAATTTTGATTCCAAAAATTCCATTATTAATTTGAAGAGTGACATTTACCCTAATGAGCCACTATAAATAATTTCATAATTCTTGCATGCAACCATTGGGCTAAATTCACCAATTTGCATTTTTGCTATTTGCACACCAAGCCTTAACATAGGCTAGCACATGCAAGTGGATTCTCCCACATGCAGTGATCCCAAGGTGCTGAAAATTTTATCATGCACCAAGGGTGACCCCACTGACCCACCACCAAAATTTGGGGCCATGGGGAGGAGTAGAACTCCATATATATCATTTATTTAAATTTTGATATTTTACCAAAAACTATAGGAAAATATTTTCCAAAAATTCCTAAATTTTGGCAGGAGGTAAGTAAGCCCTAATCATGCATGTGCCCAAAATTTGGGATCATGGTGACTAATATTGAGACCAGGGCATCCAATATAATTTTTGACCTAGTCTAGGACCAGTCCTAAGAGAAATGTCCTACAGGGCTGTATACTACTCCAAAATGTATGTTTAGGGTGGCATTTTAAAGGTAAGACTCTAGGCTACATTTTTCATTGAGGGTCTAAGGTCTGGAAATGCCTCCAGGAGGCCTAAATTTAACATGCAAAAGTACTGATTAAGTGTGACAGAAAATGACACTATTCATATATTAATCTGATTTATATTAATAATCGGCGCACGAATCTTAAAGTAAGAATCGACGGAATCCGGTTATCGTCTACCTCCAGCCAACGGCTGAGATCGAGCCGACCTGGAGCGATTTTGCCGGCGGTTTCCGGCCAGCTGAGGCGTCGCCACCTCCGGCCAATGGTGCCATCACCTTCACGGTGGTGGTGGCTATCATTTCCCGGCGATGGGGCGGCGGGAGACGGCGGCGACGGCGATCCCGAGCGGTTTCAGAAACTTAGAATTTTCTAGATTTTCTCACATGGCATCGGGCTCAATTGAGCCCGATCTCTCGCCTATTTGATCTAAGAAGCTAGTGCGGGTAGAGGTGAAGTGAAACGCACCATAATCGGGGCTTGGCTGCGGGTCAGGCGGCGGTTTGCCGTGGTGGTGGTGCGCCGGCGAGCTCCTCCCCGAATGTTGAATTCTCCACCGTTTTCCATGAGTAAGTAGTCGAATTCCACTCCTCTCGGCCTTCTGAAGCTGATGGTGAGCTCTGTTTGGACTGAGGTGGGCTATAAGTGGAGATATCTCCAATGCTAGCTCGGTTTTGGGCTTTGGAGATTTCACCCAGCTGCCATGTGGCTCTCAGCTCTGGAATTCTGCTGGAAATGAAGAGGGGAGGTCAGCCACTTGGTTTTGGGCAGCCTAAGTCAGCTGATGGGGTGGCCATGTGGCCACCATTCCTTCATCCCTCTTTCTCTCTCCTCTTCTCCTAAAATTTCCAATTTTACCCCCTTGCATGCCTTCTCTCTCCTGATTTAGAGGGGTAGGGTTGGTCTTGTTCACTTGGGCTGACTATGGGCCAATTTTGGTGGGCTTGGTCCAAGGGGGAGTGACTTGGCCTTCATTTCATTCCTTAGGTCAAATTGTTGACCAATTTGACTTTTGGGGTTGACTGGTCAACTATGGTGGGTGGACTGACCCCACCTGGTGGAAATGGGTCTAGTGGCACCACCCAACTTGGTTTGGGTCAAGGGGGTGCCCCACTTAGGTTAATTAGGCCTATGGGTGTGGATTTGATCAAATTAAGCCCAAGGTTGACCTTGGTCAACTGGGGTCAAAATGTTGACCCAGTGGCAAACCCTAGGGGCCACTTAGATTGTCTTTAGGGTTAGGGCAATGTGGTGGGGTCATGGTGTGGCTAGGGTCCCCACTTAGGCTAGTTTGACCTAGTTTGACTATGGTCTTATAGTGGGCCCCCACATGGCTACCACCCACTACCTGGGGTCAAACCTAGCTGGTCTCCTCAAATCTCACCCCATGCCTAACCCAATCTAAGTTGAGGGGTCTAGAAGTAACATGGGATGTTACAAATTCCAATAAACAAGAAAATAATTTCGTCCCCGAAATTTAAGTTCGGGTCTACGGGGTTCTATTTGCAAGAATTATCAAGAATCTTAAAAGCATAACTTAAATGTACCTGATGCGAATAGCTCCGGGTGTTGCTCCAGCATCAGATCTCTCGGCTCCCAAGTGTGCTCCTCCCGTCCATGGTTGGACCACAGCACCTTCACAAGGGGAACCTTCTTCTTCCGCAACACTCGGATGGCTGTATCGTCAATCCGGATCGGCTCCAATCTCACTGATCTGTCAGGCTCCACCGGTCCGGCTGTAGTAGTGATGTGCTGCTCCGGCCGAAGGAGAGCTCTCCGTAAGGAAGAGACATGGAAGACGTCATGTAGTGCACCCAACTCCGGTGGCAGCTGCAGTCGGTAAGCTAAGGGGCCGATCCGCTCCAGGATCAGGTAGGGCCCCATGTATCGTGGACTGAGCTTCTTGTGCCTCCGCACCCGTGAAACACCGTGTACCGGACGTATCTTCAAGAATACCCTGTCTCCAACCTGGAACTCCACCTGCCGGTGCCGAGCATCATAATACTTTGCCTGCCTGCTCTGGGCCTCCAGTAGCCGATCCCTGATCAATCGAATCTGAGCCTCAGTGTCCTCTATATAATCGGATCCCAGAGCCCTGGTGTCCACATCCTGTACCCATGATAGCGGTGTCCGGCATCTCCTCCCATAAAGAGCCTCGTACGGAGCCATCCTGATGCTAGCCTGGTGGCTGTTATTATACGAGAACTCGATCAATGGCAGCAGCCTCTCCCAAGGCCTCCCCGTATCCAATATGCATAATCTGAGCAGGTCCTCCATGGTCCGGATGGTCCGCTCGGTCTGTCCGTCGGTCTGCGGGTGGAAGGCGGTACTAAAGGTAAGCCGAGATCCCAAGTGAGCATGCACGACCCTCCACTCGCTCGAAGTGAACCGACCATCACGGTCCGAAACAATAGTCCTGGGGATACCATGATATCTGATGTACTGCTCCACAAATAGTCTCACCAGAACTGCGACTGGGGCATCCTTCCGAACTGGAATAAACCGCGCGACTTTGGTCAATCTGTCCACTATAACCCATATAGAATCATGTCCGGAGTGGGAGCGCGGCAATCCGTGTACAAAGTCCATAGCAATGTCCTCAAACTTCCACTCTGGAACTGGCAGTGGCTGTAGTAAACCTCCTGGGCTCTTGCATTCCGCCTTCACACGCTGGCAGGTCTCGCAATGCGTCACAAAATCCGTGATCTCCCTCTTCATCCCGGGCCAATACATAGATCTCCGCAAATCTGCCCACATCTTGGTGATGCCGGGGTGCACTGAATATCTCGAGCAATGTGCCTCTCGGAGTATGTCATCTCGAATACTGCCCCCTGCTGGTATGTAGATGCGCCCCCGGAACCGAAGAAGATCATCCTGTAGCGTGTAATCCTCGACCTTGCCCCTCTCTAGGGCACTGAAAATCGGCTGTAACGCAGCATCCAGCCTCTGATGTGCTCGGATGCGCTCCTGTATATCATCGCCGCTGATCACTGAGCTCAAATACTCTCTATATACATCTGGCTCAGTCTCGGACACCACGGTAATGCGCATGTCCTCCATCATCTGAAGTAGCTCCATGGACATCAATCGGGGCTCCGGTCCAGAAGTGCCGGCCCTCCTGCTCAAAGCATTCGCAACCGTGTTCGCTTTTCCCGGATGATAGTGGATCTTGTAATCATAATCACAGAGAAACTCCAGCCACCTCCTCTGTCTCAGGTTTAGGTCCTTCTGAGTATCGATATACTTGAGATTCTTGTGATCTGAAAAGATGTCACAATGAATCCCATATAAGTAATGCCTCCATATCTTCAGGGCGAAAACCACAGCCCCGAGCTCTAGATCATGTACTGGATAATTATGCTCATGCTTCTTCAACTGTCGCGAAGCATAAGCGATAACGTGTCCATGCTGCATCAAGACTGCACCCATCCCCTGATAAGAGGCGTCCGTGTAGATCTGGAATCCTTCGCTCCCGGATGGAAGCGCAAGAATAGGGGATGAGATGAGTCGGTTCTTCAGCTCCTGAAAAGCCATCTCACACCGCTCTGACCAAACAAAATCTGCATCCTTCTTCGTCAAGGACGTGAGGGGGAGTGCTATCCTCGAGAACCCCTCCACGAACTTGCGGTAATAGCCTGCTAGTCCCAAGAAACTGTGGATGTCAGATGCGGTCTTCGGCCGTGGCCAATCCCTCACCGTCTTTATCTTGGCTGGGTCCACAGCTAACCCAGCCCCACTGATCGTGTGCCCCAGGAAAGCCACCTCCTGCAACCAGAACTGGCACTTCGAAAATTTTGCGTACATCTGTGTCTCCCTCAACCTCTGCAGGACCTGTGCCAAGTGCTCCGTATGCTCCTCCTGAGTCCGAGAATAAATAAGGATGTCGTCGATGAATACTATCACGAAGCGATCCAAGAAAGGCTCGAAAACACGGTTCATCAGACTCATGAATGCAGCAGGAGCATTCGTGAGCCCAAAAGGCATCACCGTGAATTCGTATAGTCCATAGCGCGAACTGAAAGCCGTCTTCGGTATGTCTTCTTCCCTGATACGGAGCTGATAATAGCCGGATCACAAGTCTAACTTGGAGAACCAGAATGCTCCCTGTAGCTGGTCAAATAACTCATCTATCCGAGGCAGAGGATAGGTGTTGCGGACCGTCAACCGGTTCAGCTCCCGGTAATCTATACACAATCGCAGTGATCCGTCCTTCTTTTTCACAAAAAGAACTGGCGCTCCCCATGGCGATGAACTGGGTCATACAAATCCTGACTCGACTAGCTCCTGCAGTTGAGTCCTGAACTCTGCTAACTCTCTAGGAGCCATCCTGTAGGGTGCTCGGGACACCGGCTTCGCTCCCGGCACTAGCTGGATCCTGAAATCCAAGTCTCTAGCAGGAGGTAGCCCGGGCAATTTCTCCGGGAATACGTCGGAGAAATCCCGAACCACCGGAATATCTGAGATAGTCGCCTCTGTCCCCACCATCTCGAAGCAGACAATATAGACTTCTTCGCCCTGCTCATGGGCCTTCACAGCCTGTATAGAAGACAATAGTAGGTGGCAGATAGGCTGGATACCTTCAACGATAACATGAGAGTCGCCATGTCTCAGCGTGATCCTCCTGGACGGACAATCTATCTGGGCATGGTTCCGGTGCAACCAGGCCATGCCCAAGATCAAGTCAAAGTCCTGCAGCTTCAGAATAGTCGCCGGCGCCTCAAAAGCCTTGCCGCCAATCTCGGCCTCCATGTCGCAATGTGCAGTAGTCCGCAGCTCCGACCCATCGGGTAGGCGCACCCTCATCTCTAGTCCAGGGAACCTCTCCACGCCTTCGAGTCCGTCGATGAAGGCCTCGGATACGAACGAGTGTGACGCACCCGTGTCGAAAAGAGTATGGGCAGGCTTGCCGCTGATCATGACTATGCCTGAGGTTTGTTTATGTGAAGGTTAATTGTTATCCTATGGTTCTAGGTACTATATATATATCATTGGAAAATTTAAGGAAACTCAAAACAAACTTCAAGTACCTGTAATGACCTCCTCGGGATTCCTCGGCTCTGTGAGGTCCAAGGCATATATCTGCTCCTGCTCGCGCCTCCGGCCATGATATCCCCGGCCTCGGCCTCGTCCTCGGCCTCGTCCTCGGCCCTGCTGTACAGGGGCCACTGGAGGTGGAGGAGGAGGAGGGGGATGGAATCGGTGCGGGCACTCCGACCTGATGTGCCCTGGCTGGCGGCACCCATAACAAACCACTTGTCGGTGGCCTCGGTCATCCTGTCTCCTCGGATCGTGCATCTGTAGAGGTGGGGGAGCCAAAGCTGGAGGAGGCCCCTGCTCCTGCCTGAAGTTGGGACGACGACGTCCCCCACCCCTCCTGTATCCAATGGTCCTGCCCCTCTGAGAGTCCCTACTGCTCTCACCTGATGTCGATCCATCAAATGGTCTCTTCCCTCCGGCTCGCACCATCAGCTGGTCAGCCTCCAGTTTCTTCGCCATCTCGATGATCTGCCTGGATGTGCCATGTGAAATGAATAACAGAGCCTGCCTCAGATCATCCCCGAGGCCCCGGTAGAACCTCTTTGCGTACCTCCTGTCGTCGGTGTCCTGAATCCCCGCGAACCTGGCCAAGTGGGAGAACTCCCTCTGGTACTCTATCACAGATCTGGTCCCCTGCTTGAGGTTCAAAAACCTCTCCTCCAAAGCATCCCTGTCCGTAGCAGAGACGAAGTGCTCCAGGAACACATCGCCAAACTCCTCCCAAGAAATCTCTGACAACTTAAAGTCCGCATAAGTAGTCTCCCGGACTGACTTCCACCATCTCTTCGCGTGGGCCTCTAGCACGGAGGTGGCTAGAGGTACTGCCTGGCCGACTGGGCAGCTGATGCCCGCTAAGATCTCGTGTATGGCCTCCAGCCATTCTTCCGTCTTCACTGCATCCTCTGTCCCACGGTACGTCGGTGGGGACAGGCTCTTGAATGCACTCAGCCAGCTCGACCCCGGATTTGGCTGTGGAGCCGGGACTTGCTGGGCTCTAAAGGCATCCAAAATCGCCGTCAGGGTCTGCCCCATCTCCGTATGTAGGAATGGAGTGGCAGCTGGAGGGGGAGGAGCCACATTTTGCGGCGCTGCGACCTGTGGAGGTTGCATAAAGGTAAGGTTAAAGCAACATTGGCCTATCAAATTGTACCTTGTGGACCATTTCTGTGACTTTTGTACATGGGCACACCACTGCTTCCGCTGCATAGTTTGTCCGCAAACTAATGCTGGGGCGGGGGTGGTCTCATGTTGTGGACTTCTTTCTCATATGATCGTGGTTCAAGTGATACCAGTTTGTAAGACCCCCCCTCCCCCTTACCAAGGAGGGCTACCGGATCTTATGCCCAGAACCGCCGTCTTACGGTGGCACTAACTCACGGGTTAGTCGACACCGCAACACGCCGATTCTGCCGGCTAGTACGATCATAAACCTGTAGGCCAATATGAGAAATAAGAAGTATAATTGAGTATAAAATGCCATCAGTCCACAAGTCACAGTACAAGTCATATAAAGGAAATGAATAGTACATCACTAGTCCACAGAAAAGTACAGAAGAAAGAGTAAAAAGGGCTTATGCCCAGTACATCAAATCTCTCTCTCACAAAATGGTAAATGCGGAAGCTAAACTAGAACATCAAGACTCGTCCCACCTGAGGACGCGTAGTAGTGGTAGTAGCCTGCTGAAGTGGTATCTGCTCCTCATGCCCTGCCTCCTCGACGTGCTGGTGCTCCATCTCCACGGGCTCCTAAAAATAGTTGGTCACCGACCATTAGTCAAAAAGACTAAGTCGTTTCCTCCGCACCTCGCCCCGCAGCTCCTAGGCACCGAGCGGGAGGACGAAGCGGAGGACAACAAGGGGTAACAAGGTGGAAGCAGGTGACAATATCTAACTAATGATGTAATAAATACTGTAGATCTACTCTAGCAATTCCATGTACGGTACAAGTAACAAGTAACAAGTAGTGCAGTAATGAAAGGTAAAGAAGCAGCAGTATGAACAAGTAAATAAGCTAAGCTACCACTATGCTATCATCACAAGCGTACCCTAACTTATATAAATGCCCATACAAATATATAAGTTAGGATTTCCAGGAAATTTAACTTATCATATAAAAGAGCCCATACTAATTTATATGATAAGGATCTATGAAGCGTATGACCTAATTATGAATGAATGATATGATGCAATTTTATGCGCAGGCAAGTGCAACTCACACACAACGACTCTGTGATCACAGACCTTTAGTTCCCACTTTTTGAGAGCTAGCATCACTCTCGGGTACCACCGCTGTGGCTACGGCAGCAGCGGAGCGGGCGTCTCCGCTTCTAGACCGGTATGCACACTACCAAGCCTTAGACCCCTCTCATACGCCTCTGTACATGTCCAAGGTGCACTCTAGAGTCTCGCGTACGTACTTTGCTGACAAACCCGTCAGTCTTGTTGGGTCGGATGTGTGTTATCGGGGGTCGTCCTCCAGACCGCAGTGTAAAACAACCCACTGGCCCCTCTAACTCCCACAACCGCCTGGTGCACCGTACTGCCATCGGTGTGACGAACGGCCAGTACCGCATGCCCCGCCACGATATTTATGCACATGCAAGTAATTCATACCGAGCCTTCCGCTCGCAGGACAAAAACCCGTCCTGAATCCCTCAAACCCAAACACGGGTGAGAACGCACATCAGTGCCTTTATACCAACTCCCTCAAACCCCAAAACGGGTGAGCATATGTCATGAATCTCTCCAGCCCACACACGGGCGAGAAGGTACAACAATATCCTAACCTATTAAACTACTCTTGCCTACGGTTTATTATGCTTAGAGATTTAAGGTTAATCCCAGGACTGCCCCCGGTATTCCCTGTGAAGGGCTCTCAAGGGGCACTAGGAACTGTGTTGGGATTACGCCCAGCGTTCCCTTTCGCAAGGATATTTATTTTAGTTGATGGCTACCCATGTATCTTCCCAGCTCTCCTTATTGCTTTAGTATAACCCTAGTGACTTAAGTTATTACCGGGAAAACCGACGGTCTTCCGCCGATCCCCACTCCAGTTGTTAGTTAAGACTTGCACTTTTGATCCCTCACTAAGAAAAACTCTACCCACCAGGGTTACATATGTTGAACTCTCTCTTATTTCTGCCGATAATCAGTCCCCTGGTAATTCCCTAAGGCAAGACCTATTTGTGTTATATGCAGACCATGACCTATGTTTACCCTAGAGATGTGATCTTCCAAAACTTAAGGCATCTTGCCTCTAAATATTTATCCTAAGGTATTATGGACTAAGGGAACTACCCTAAGGATTCTCATAATTTTTCCTGGCCAAATGGTCATTTAATTAATTCTCTTAATTTAAATGCTCGGCCACTTTACACATGAAGTGATTTAATTAAGCATCCTCTGACTTAGGAAATTTTTCCTGAGATGTATATTAACCAAATATTGCTGCCTTCAGAATTTCATAATTTTCCTTAAATTATTTATTGTCATTTTCTATTTAATAACAATCCCACATAAATTCCATTTTACACATGAAGTATAAGCATTATATACTCAAAAATTCCAGAAACATTACAGAGCCTTTAAGACACTAAATTATGGCTATTGGCAGAGAATCATCAAAATTGAATGTAAGATGGCCTATGGGGTTCCATTATAAGGTATTTACCAAAATGCCATTGTACTAATTTAACACAAGTAATGCATCCAATAAAATTCTAAGAAATTCATGATAAACTAATATCAACATTTTATGACAGTAGAATAAATCCCAAATTTTTCAGAGGTATAAATATATCATTTCAAGAATTATCATGATAAGGGTAAAATGGGAAATTTAGGGTATCTACTCCAAGGTTCTTCAAAACAGAGAAATCATAATTTTCCTAAGTCAAATGTGATGTAATCTATGCCTTGGTAATGTTGTTTGGATTTGTACTTGAATAAATCCTATTTTCCAATTTTTAATTCCAAAATAGCTATTTATAAAGTAAATTCCAATAAATGGAATTTTGATTCCAAAAATTCCATTATTAATTTGAAGAGTGACATTTACCCTAATGAGCCACTATAAATAATTTCATAATTCTTGCATGCAACCATTGGGCTAAATTCACCAATTTGCATTTTTGCTATTTGCACACCAAGCCTTAACATAGGCTAGCACATGCAAGTGGATTCTCCCACATGCAGTGATCCCAAGGTGCTGAAAATTTTATCATGCACCAAGGGTGACCCCACTGACCCACCACCAAAATTTGGGGCCATGGGGAGGAGTAGAACTCCATATATATCATTTATTTAAATTTTGATATTTTACCAAAAACTATAGGAAAATATTTTCCAAAAATTCCTAAATTTTGGCAGGAGGTAAGTAAGCCCTAATCATGCATGTGCCCAAAATTTGGGATCATGGTGACTAATATTGAGACCAGGGCATCCAATATAATTTTTGACCTAGTCTAGGACCAGTCCTAAGAGAAATGTCCTACAGGGCTGTATACTACTCCAAAATGTATGTTTAGGGTGGCATTTTAAAGGTAAGACCCTAGGCTACATTTTTCATTGAGGGTCTAAGGTCTGGAAATGCCTCCAGGAGGCCTAAATTTAACATGCAAAAGTACTGATTAAGTGTGACAGAAAATGACACTATTCATATATTAATCTGATTTATATTAATAATCGACGCACGAATCTTAAAGTAAGAATCGACGGAATCCGGTTATCGTCTACCTCCAGCCAACGGCTGAGATCGAGCCGACCTGGAGCGATTTTGCCGGCGGTTTCCGGCCAGCTGAGGCGTCGCCACCTCCGGCCAATGGTGCCATCACCTTCACGGTGGTGGTGGCTATCATTTCCCGGCGATGGGGCGGCGGGAGACGGCGGCGACGGCGATCCCGAGCGGTTTCAGAAACTTAGAATTTTCTAGATTTTCTCACATGGCATCGGGCTCAATTGAGCCCGATCTCTCGCCTATTTGATCTAAGAAGCTAGTGCGGGTAGAGGTGAAGTGAAACGCACCATAATCGGGGCTTGGCTGCGGGTCAGGCGGCGGTTTGCCGTGGTGGTGGTGCGCCGGCGAGCTCCTCCCCGAATGTTGAATTCTCCACCGTTTTCCATGAGTAAGTAGTCGAATTCCACTCCTCTCGGCCTTCTGAAGCTGATGGTGAGCTCTGTTTGGACTGAGGTGGGCTATAAGTGGAGATATCTCCAATGCTAGCTCGGTTTTGGGCTTTGGAGATTTCACCCAGCTGCCATGTGGCTCTCAGCTCTGGAATTCTGCTGGAAATGAAGAGGGGAGGTCAGCCACTTGGTTTTGGGCAGCCTAAGTCAGCTGATGGGGTGGCCATGTGGCCACCATTCCTTCATCCCTCTTTCTCTCTCCTCTTCTCCTAAAATTTCCAATTTTACCCCCTTGCATGCCTTCTCTCTCCTGATTTAGAGGGGTAGGGTTGGTCTTGTTCACTTGGGCTGACTATGGGCCAATTTTGGTGGGCTTGGTCCAAGGGGGAGTGACTTGGCCTTCATTTCATTCCTTAGGTCAAATTGTTGACCAATTTGACTTTTGGGGTTGACTGGTCAACTATGGTGGGTGGACTGACCCCACCTGGTGGAAATGGGTCTAGTGGCACCACCTAACTTGGTTTGGGTCAAGGGGGTGCCCCACTTAGGTTAATTAGGCCTATGGGTGTGGATTTGATCAAATTAAGCCCAAGGTTGACCTTGGTCAACTGGGGTCAAAATGTTGACCCAGTGACAAACCCTAGGGGCCACTTAGATTGTCTTTAGGGTTAGGGCAATGTGGTGGGGTCATGGTGTGGCTAGGGTCCCCACTTAGGCTAGTTTGACCTAGTTTGACTATGGTCTTATAGTGGGCCCCCACATGGCTACCACCCACTACCTGGGGTCAAACCTAGCTGGTCTCCTCAAATCTCACCCCATGCCTAACCCAATCTAAGTTGAGGGGTCTAGAAGTAACATGGGATGTTACAGCCACCACCGGTGCTGGGGGAGGATCCTTCCTCCTTGGGCGACACCCGGACTGAAACTAGGCTTGGGTGGCGCCGGCGGCGCTCCGGTCGCCGGGAGGGACATGCACCAAGTCTAGAATGGGGAGGCGAAGGAGAGAAGGTTCCACCTTGGTTTGGTGGGATCGGGAGGGGCTGGGCTAGTTAGCCATGGTTTGGTGGTGGTGGTGAAGTGTAGGAGGAGCCTCGACTTAGCTTTTTCCGGCCACCTGGGTTCCGACAAGGGTCAGGCAGGGGGGAGGTGGGCTGCTATGAGGTTTGGGGAAGGAGAGGGGGTGGGGTGGCCTTTATACGGTTGGGGAGGGGGAGCTCCCCTCCTTTTGGGTGGTGTGGGACTAATCCCACCTTAGTGAGGGATTAATCCCCACCGTCCAGCTATCCAAGGACAGCTGGAGGTCCCACATTTTCCCCCATGTGGGGAAAAAGGGAAGAATCCCTTATGGGCTTGGTACTTTAGGTGGGAGAGAGAGAGAGGGGGAGAGAGAGAGAGAGGGAGAGAGAGAGAGAAGAGTGGGTGGGCCTCCATTTGACCTAGGAAGGCTTGCTAGTTGGGGGCCCAAGGAAAGTGTGGGGGGCATGGGCCTTCCTCTTTTGGACAGGGGGGGCCTACTTGGAGAAAAATCCAAAAGATTGATTTTTGAGTGTGTTTGACCAAGTCAACCCTAGGGTGGGTCCCCCTTGCTGGTCAAAGTCAAAGTGGGTCCAAGTCACCGGGGTCGGGTTAAGGTTAGGGTGTCATGTCATAATTAGTGTGCGCATGCTTTTCGATGCATGACTATGCCTGATTTGACCACGGGTTGACCAATTGTCGTCGAAATTTACTGGGATGACTTCTGTTGACTTCGTATTGACCACACAAGTCCAACACCACTGATTAGGGTTGAATCGGAGTACGTTTGGCGAAAGTCCAAAATTTGCACGTCGCAGCGCACCAAAATGGTCGAAGTGTGTAAAACTATTGTTAGACCTCGAATTGTGACGTGACGGGTTCCGACGCACCTGTCTAGGTTATATGAGGTGACAAGAATCGACAAAACTCAATTCGGAGTTCTCTAGCTCGATATCCAAAATCTGCTCTCGTTGCATTTTACGAGGAATGGTCACATTCACTATATGATCTCGGGGTCCAACTGAACGAGTTCCGATGTACTCGTATTGACTACACGAGGTCACAGGAAATGACAGAACTCAATTTGGAGTTCTCTAGCTCTATTTCCCGCCTAGGGTTGTCTCGTACTGGGTCATGGGTAGGGTTCGGGCCACTTTTATTAGGCCCACTAGGGCTCTGGTGGCCCAATAAAAGTCGGGATGTTACAGCAGGTAAGCGAATCTCTCCCATGCCTCAGACAACGTTTCTTGGTCCAACTGCCAAAAGGTTGCAATATCCCTACGGGCATTCACAATCTTATCCACTAGGTGGAACTTAGCCAAGAACATAGAGGACATGGTCTCCCATGTGATAGCCGTCTCAGGAACAATATTATGGAGCCAGGTTTTGGCCTTGTCCCTCAGCGAAAACGGGAACAGCCACAGCTTTACTACGTCATCAGAAATACCGGCATAGCGGAATGTTCCGCAAATCTCCGAGAACTCTGCCAGATGGAGCTGCGGATCCACAGTCGCTAAGCTCGAGAACTGAGTATTATTTCAGATTATATTCATGATGGCAGGTTTAATCTCGAAGTGGTTGTTTATGATGGCTGGTCCGAAGCCCGGGTAAACACTTCCGACAGTAGGGGTTGTGAAATCACGCATTGTTCTAATGCGCATTTGGACCACCTCTTGGCCATCAACAACCCATTCACCATGGCCATTTCCACCTTGGCTTAAATCTTCCATCCTTTCTTCAGTAGCAGCAGCATGCAGGCGAGCTCGCCTCGCACGTGCCGTTTCAAGATCACACACAAGATCTTCAACCCTATCACTGGAGTTAGGATCTGTCATACAACACAAAAAATCCTTTCAAAATTACCAAAAACACTTACAAACTTTCTCAAAAGAAAAATACATGCAACAGTTGCACTCCCCGACAACGGTGCCAAAAACATGATGCGTTGGCAAGTGTACCGATAGTAGTCAAGTAATAAAGTTGGGCAGTTGAATCCACGGATCTCGATCTCTTGAGGAGTGCAAGTAGGGAGTGTGATTTCAGTATTGAAAAAGCGATTGCAAGTGTTATCATAAACAAAGGGGGTTTTGGTTTGGAGTTTCCTAAGTTTAACACCAATAAGCCTATTGCGGGTCACCGTCACTGCGTCTCTTTGATGGATTTATCAAGAGAGTAATATGAAAGATGGGAGAGCCAATAAGGGTTGTTGGATCCCTAGTTTGATTTGAGCTAGGTTCACTAACTAGGATAATTGACCCACCATGTATAGCCAGGGTCATGTTTGTGTTCTAGAGTTTAGGCTAAGTCCTTAGAATCAACCATACATGGACCAGCCAACAGAATACTGTAGAAGACTCAAACTTAGAAGAAAATCAAGTTCAGGAAGTGAGTTTGACATTCATCGAACTCAGCTCGACGAAAGTCGTGCTCAGCTCGATGAACTCAGAGTAAATTCTCTGAGTTGAGCTTGACGATATTCGAGCTCAGGTCGACGAATTCTGGGAGATCAACTTCAACACATTAAGTCCAGAATACTTTCTCTAAACTCAGGTCAACGAAGTTATGTTATCAGTTCGACGAACTTGGAGCACGGAATTGGGAAGTTTTCTCAGAAAGCAGTTAGGTGAACTCAGGTTGACGAACTTGGTTCTCAAGTCGACGAAAAAGAATTCCCAGGTCGACGAATACGATTTCTTTGTTCGACGAACTTTGATCTTAGGTCGACAAAAACAGTTCTTTGGTTGACGATTGCTGTGCAGTTCCAGACTTGGAATTTTCCCTCAATTTGTCCTTATTCTATAACAGAAATTCTTGAGTAATTAATGCTTATATTCTCTGAATATAGCCGTTAGTGGTAGCATTGATTATGATCTTCATCAGGAATATTACTTGTCGTTTTTAATGAGACAGTTGGGGAAATCCATTAATGCAATATTCTCTCCAGCCGATTTTCATTCTCCAGGCCGTCAGCAATTAATGGAATGGAATTCAAAATTCAAAAGTAGAATTTGAATGAAGATATAAAAGAGTTTTTCTTTTCTAGAATAATAACACAATAGAATACAGAGATAGAGAATACACAGAGAACTGATAGAATACATGAATACAGATACACAGAGAAGAGATCAACAACAACAATACTCTGAACCTTCTCTGTACAGAAAACAAATTGTTTTCTCCTTGACATTGCTGAAGAAGAAGAACAATCATTACAAATCAAGAGTCTTCTTCAACCTTCATTCCAGGAGCATTCAAAGACAATACATCCATATCAGTCAGAAGTTCCTGGATCTCATTTTCAAGTCTAGGCTGAAGACTGAAGACCTACACCCTATGCAAGACTCCAAGTGTTATTGAGAGGAGTTCTTGACAACAACAAAAATCCACTAGTCTTCTCTATTGAAAAGAGAAAGAGAAGACACCATCAATCTCTTTCCCCCCTCTGTATAAAGGGTTTATTAACTCCCTCCAAAAGTTTATTTTGGTTTTTGAGTTCCTGATCAAAAGCTCATTGATGACAGTCACCTTGTCAAAACCAGCAAGTGGATTCCTACCAGGGTGGTAGAAGAGTGGATGTACCCAGGTTGGGGAACCACTATAAAAGTTCTTGTGTTGTCTGGTTGCATTTTTTCTTTTTGTTCTTGCTGTGGCTGCGATAGATTAGATTATCTGTGCTGTGTTAGATTAGATTAACTTAGGTTACTATTTCTTTCTGTAAATCTTGGTATCTCTAATTTCATTACTATGATATTATTATATAAATAGCAAAAAGTTTTCAAGTTACTCTATTCACCCCCCTCTAGAGTAAATCAGGTCTAACCCTCACTTTCAATTGGTATCGGAGTAGTTTTCTTTATTTGTACAAGCTAACCCTTAAACCAAAAGATCTTGTGTTATATCTTATATTTATTTCTCTTAGGTTTAGTTAGTTCATAGCATGACACAGAATAAGGATTATGCAAGCACCAGACCTCCACTCTGTAATTTAAATAAATTTGCTATCTGGAAGGCAAGAATTAGGTTGTATATGAATTCCATTGATGAGGACATCTATAATTCTATTTTGACAGATCCTCCTCAACCTACAACATCTACTTCTACAACGACTTCAAGCACTCATGCAGTTCCACCACCTCGGTGGACTGATGCTCAGAAGAAAGCCAAAATTACATATTCCAAAGCCATAAACATATTGGCTCAAACCATGTCAGATGGCATTTTCTAAAAGGTGGCTGAGTGCACCACTGCAAAAGCAATCTGGGATTCTCTCAATTAGATGGTTGTCGGCTCAGCAGATGAGAGAAAAGATAGAAGATCAACTCTCATCTCACAGTATGAGAACTTCAAGAAAGATGAAGCTGAATCTGTTGGTGACATGTACAATAGATTAAGCTCCATTATCAGTGAGTTGAAGACCATGGATAAAGACATCTCTCTCACAGAGGTGAATGACAAGATCCTAATGTGCTTCCCAAGCTCATGGGATTACAGGATCTGGCCAATTAAGGAGGCCAGAAGCTTGAATGAGATTTCCACTGAATCTCTCTTGGGAAAGCTCAAATCTTATAAGCAGCTGATCAAATCCAGGGAAGCTGCAGAACAAAGGACTCCTCCATCAGCAAGAAAGGAGCAGAATATAACATTCAAAGCTACCGAAGCTTCAACAGTCAATGAAGAACTGATGAGTCTCTTTGCCAAGAGATTCTACAAAATGGCAAGAAAGGACTTCAGGAGAAAGTCATCCAGAAATGATGACAAGCCGAGGTATGATAAAACTCCTACTAAAGAAATAGTATGTTTTGGATGCAGGAAACCAGGACACTTCATCTCTAAATGTCCTGAGAATCAGAAGAAGGAGAGGAGAAGAGAAAAGGACCCCAGAAGCAAGCAATACAACATGTCTTCCTCCAGCAAGCACAAAAAGAAGGAGAAGGGATTTGTTGCTGAAACCTGGAGTGACACAGAAGATGAATCCACATCTTCCAGTTCCAGTGAAGAGGAAGATGAGGTGAAGGCAAAGGAAGTCTGCCTCATGGCTATCAATGCATCTTGCAGCCCATCAGATGCTGAAGAAGAATCTGATAATGAAGAAGCTACAGAATCAGAAGCTGATCAGGTACTATCATCATTTGATTATAGTTCTGATAGTTTTAAAATTGAATTTAAAATCATGTGTATAGATTTAATAAATTCTGAAAAAGAAATCAAACTACTTAGAGAAAAACTAACTGATCATGAAAAGTGTATCTCTGAAAATATTAAATTAAAAGATGATTTAGTTTTAGCAAATGAACAAATAATTTCACTAAAATCTGAATTAGCTGAGGCTAGGAAACTTGAAAAATCCATAAATGGGAGAAATATCAAGTTGATGGACATCACGAGCACAGTCAATGCCAGGTTAAATGATAAGCTGGGCTTAGGTGTATCATCAAGCCAACCCCCACTTATTCAGAAAAATATATTAACAACACCAATTAAATTGTTTCTGAAAAAGGAAAAGAGAAAATAGAAAATGATAAAAATCTTAAACAAATTGAATCAAAACCAAAGAATAAGAAAAGAAAACAAAATAAGAAAATCCAAATAAAAATAATGTTCAGCAGATTTCATCGAACTCCGATCGATGAAATATGTACAGTTCGTCGAACTCCATTCGACAAACTCCGAACGCAGATTTATATAACAATTATTCGTTGAACTACGATCGACGAAACCAGTATGGTTTTTCGACCAGAGATCGACGATTTTGGGTCTCAGAAAATGACTTCTATCATTCCATGAGTGGAGTTTGACGAACTCATCCCAATTCATCGAACTCAGGTCGACAAACTCACCAGAATTCGTCGAACGCAGATCAGTTTAACAAAAATTTTAATTTCTATAAAACTTATAACCAACAAAGAACATTTGATAATCAATTTAACCAATGTATAATTCCACCTAGGAAATATCACCCTTTAGGATATAAAAGCCAACCTGAATGTTCATTTATTTCCAGTTTTAGTTATGTAAAGAAAGAAGGACCCAAGGTAACCTGGGTCAGGAATGGCTAATCTGTTTCATTGCAGTTGAAAGACTGTCCTACCACAGAGCAATAATGGTACCTGGACAGTGGCTGTTCTACGCACATGACTGGAAATATGGCCAACTTAACACATTACAAGGCAAAGCTAGGACCAAAAGTAATATTTGGTGACTCCAATTGTGGCCAGACTGAAGGCTATAGGCAAATCAAAGTTGGAGCTGCCACCTTCAGGAATGTTGCATATGTAAGTGAACTGAAACATAATCTTTTCTCCATAAGCTAATTATGTGATGAAAGGTATCAGGTATCATTTACTAAAACCTCCTGTATTATTACTTATTTAGATAATCTTGTAGTATTGACTGACACTAGATTAGGAAACATTTATGTTGTTAACTTCCAAACAGCTAAATCTGAAATTTGCCTGTTTAATTCAACTTGTAACAATAATGACCTTTAGCATAGAAGACTAGCTCATGTTAACCTGAAAAACATTACCAAACTGTTGGGTATTGTATCCACGATTACCTAGATTTGAGGAAGCCACCTGTCAAGCTAAGATGAATTCACAATGTATTTGACGAAACATCTTAAGTTGTACTTGCAGTTCCTCCACACTAAGTGCACACCAATGTCAGGGTGCAGTAGGTCAATATACACGGGTCTGCACGACGTAATCCCTCGTTGAGCAGATCAGTGTGTTGGCCTATGTGTACTCTCTCTATTGGAGTGCACTTACTCTCAAGTACAGGGCCGTTCATATGCAAGAAGAGACAAGGAGCATGGAGGATCAAGGAGCAGCTCCTAGGTGGAAGACGAAAATTCGTCCAAGGCAAATTCGACGAGAATCACCAAGTGATTCTCGCCGATTCGGCGAGAATCACTAGTGATTCTCGCCGAATCGACGAGAATCATCAGTGATTCTCGCCGACTCCTTCTGGCCATCTCAAAATGGTGCCAAGTAAGATTCGGCGAGAATCACTTGTAATTCCCGCCGAACCAGTGGCCAAGCAGCCCATGTACACAAAGTAAAATTCGTTGAGAATCAATAAGTGATTCGACGAGAATCACAAACGATTCTCGACGAATCGTCGAGAATCACTTGGTGATTCTCGCCGATTCGTCGAGAATCACTTGGTGATTCTCGCCGATTCGTCGAGAATCGTCTGCGATTCTCGCCGATTTTCACTTGGCGTTTTCTCAGGTTGCTGCTGGACCGGATTCTGCTTCTGGACTAACTTGAACCGGAATCTGGGGATTTCTTTTGTGGGTCCCACAACGGTCAAATTTGTTGTATCTACAGGGTATAAATACATGGGTATTTTGAACAGTAAAGTGACGGAAAAAGAGAAAAAAACCGAGCCACCACGAAACCCTAATATCGCGAACTCTCTCCGCCGCCGTCGTCGCCGTCGGGCAAGTAGGTCGCCGTCAATAATAGAGATTCCTTCGTAATCTCCTGCGACAGAAGCTTAGCTAGGCTTGAGTCTCACGCGTCTATCCAGAGATCCTTTGTCTCTCGATTTGTTGATCGGAAACACTTCCCATCCGAATCGATCGAGACGACCGATCCTCGTGTGACCGTTGGAAGACCGAGCTTGCTTCGCAACGAAGTTTGGATCTCCAAGTTCAGCAGCCGCTCTTCATCGTAGCCGCCGATCCCGAAGCTAGCCGCCGCTTGTGTGCCGCCGCCGGTTCCGGGGAGATCCTCTCCAAGAGAGACCAAGGTTGTAGACTCTTAATCGACTTCAAGAACACGTCGTCGGATAAAGAGGAACACCGTAGTCTCCAAAAGAAGTTTGTATCACGTGTACTCTCTACATTTATTTTCGTTGTAAAGGAACTTTTGTTCCGTGTTGTAAGGGTTGGGTGCAACCCGTTTTGTGGGAGTATTGACTCTCACGTGTGGAAGGGCTCCTTCCGTTAGTGCGGGGATTGGATTTCAATCCCGTTGGAGAAGTGACCGAGTCGTCCCTTGTTGGGGAGATAGGTCGAAGGGGGAAATTGGATGTACCCAAGTCGGGGAACCACTATAAATTTGCTGTGTATTCTGTGTGCTGTGCTTGTTATTTTTATTGTGCAGGTACATCCGTAAATTCCGCAAAAGAACCACACGTCACCTATTCCCCCCCCCATAGGTGCACATAGCTGACACTAGGTGGACTTTCAAGTGGTATCAGAGCCAGGTTACTCATCAATAAGGTTAACACCTTGAGTAGAATCCTGCCACCAGTGTCAGAAGCATGGATCTGGATTATGAGATTCCGCCACTCAAACTCCCCGCATGCACAAAGGATTATTATCCCGTCTGGAGAATGAGAGTATCCTTTCACCTTGATGCCATCGATCCTCGAGCATCCTTCATCCTGGAAGATGGTCCGTTTATCCCCACGAAGACCTCCGACTCTGGGATCCTAGTGCCCATGGACGTTGCTGAGATGTCTGAGACGGAACTATCTCTATTTCACTTGGACGAGAGGATTCGACAAATTATCATGGATGTCTGGTCCGGAGCCTCTCGCTCTAGATTGGAAAAATGTCGAACGGCTAAATCTCTGTGGATGATGATCTCAGAGCTGATGGGGGGGTCAGAGAAAGCTGAAATATGCTGCCAATCAGAGGATGAAGCGTATGTGGGGGTCATCACTTCTGAAGATGAATGCAAGGATCCCTCGGATTGCATCAGAGCTCCTGTGTCCGTATCAGAGACTGACGAGACCAGTGAGGAAAGCAGCTCTGACGAGGACGAAATAATGGTCACTGATTCTAATGACAATAACTCAGCTGAGCAGGTAACATCTTTACCCTGCTCCATATCTTTTGACTTTTCTAAAGACAGAAACTGCTCTCCTCCAGAAAATACTGATTCCCTGAAGAGAGCACTTCAGGAAAGCAATCTACTTGCTGAGGAGCAAGCTCGAGAGATTGCTCGACTGAAGATCTTGTTGGTTCTCCAATTGGCGTCCAACAAGGTCAAGGACTCTAAGATCTCAGCTCTAGAGAATAGTCTAGATAATGAGAAACGTATAGTATCAAACTTTTTCAAAGTTGATGCTATAAAGAGAAAGCAAGAAACCGGGTGGATCTCCCGGATTATTCAGGGATGGAGAAATGGGGAAGCATTATTCCGACCCCCCACTCCAAGCAGGAAGGCAACTCATCATGCCTTCAGGTATGACCACAAGAATAATCGTGGTCACTGCAAGGGTGATCTGTCCCCATGTGGAGACACCCGGAGTGCAAGGGCCGGCATGGGCACCCACGAGAGAATACCTAAGGCTCATTCTGAGCCCTTTGTATTCACGGCCACTGCCACAACAAAGTGTGGATCTGCATGTCGTAGTTCACAGGATACTTCTCACCATTCGAGGACACGGGATAAGGAGGATAGAAGTCATGATGTCAGGCTTCATGGGGCCTCAGCAAGGGAGATGCCTGAAAGAATGGCACCACCTTCTCGACCTCATAACGCTCACATCATGCATTCGTTCCACCCTTCCTCGTGTCACGATGGAAGAGGAATTTGTGTGACAAGAACATGCCCTATCCCGTTTAGACCTAGGACCGTGACTATGTCAGTCACTAGATCAGGTCGAAAACGGCGATACAACATTCACCCTTGTTGGTGCTGCGGCAAAGTGGGGCACTTTGCCATTGACTGTTGGCACAACCCCTCTGTGCCCACAGCAAGGGCTTATCCACATTCTAGGGACAGAGGTAGTCTTCCAGACAGGTTTTCGGAAGGAAGGCAGTTGCGTGCATATGCTAATAGAAACCTAGGACCCAATATGATTTGGGTTCCTAAGGTAAAGTAATTCTGTCTTGCAGGGCAGTCCAGGTCCCCGTGAATACGAAGGGGACTGGACAGTAGGTGGCTCAAGGCTAACGTGGAACAAGCGTCTGCAATAACGGATGTGCTACCTGTTTGAGCATATTCACCTTGAGCCTCTAATGTGTTCTACCTGTGGAACTAAAACGATAACTCTCCAAATCCCAGGTAATTTTGATCAGTTCAAGGACTTGTGTCATGATGCATCCTCATTCAAATTAAATATATATATATTTCTATCCTTGCGTATACGTATACTTATGCTTATCATGTATGTGTGCACCTTTATGGAGAGACTAACTCGAGGCATGCAAACCATTACACATCAATAAAAGGTTAACAAAGATATGTCATTGTAAATTTCGACAAATCACAATTGACATCAAGAAGTGTCTGGAGAAGTCTCGCTCAAATCCGAATAGATTGTCGTTACAATAAACATGTATTTATTAATCTTATATTAACTTGACATTCGAAGAATTTGTAAATGTTGCAATGCTTCCCAACGTGGTAAAGAAAAACTCTTCAATTCAGAACCTTTCAATTCCTAGTAAAGAAAACCCTTAAATTACAAGTGGTAAAGAAAAACTTCAATATCACTTTATATACTCGGAATCCCGCCGAAGGAGCTCACCGACCCTTGGCATTCTCCCCGAATCCCTACGACTTAGACAAAACCCGCCGACCCATTTTATATCTCGCCGAATTAGACAAACGGTATTAGAAACCAAATTAGACAAATCCCGCCGAATCCCGCCGAAGGAGCTCGCCGACCGTTCGGCTTCCTTAAGTATCCCGCGGCATCAGAAATCGCCTTCTTCACGAATCCCGCCTCTCGTCGCAGCAATTCTTCCGCGGATTCGCCGAAACCCGCAGCCCTCCGACGCTCTCGTCGAATCGCCAAGTGAGTTCTCGTCGAATCGCTGCTGTGTTTCCATCTTCTTCCCGTGAGATTCTAGCAAGGCCGAACCCCACAAGGTTCTAGCGAAGTGTCCCCGTGACCGCAAGGTTCTAGCAAGGCCGAACCCCACAGGATACTCTTCCATCCACCGAAGATCTTCCCGAAGCTCATCAACCCACTTCCGTGTAAGCCCGTAGGTAACCTCCTCCTCACCCGCACTTGGACGCGCTCACTAGTGATGCTTTCTTTTTGAATGTTCATTAATGCTTAGAGTAGGACTTCTCTCTAGATCTTCAATGGCTCCAAGGACGACTGCAGGCTTGATTTCTGGCTGCGAGCTGGTTCGCACTGGATTTTCTCATGCCTCGGACGAGTTCCGGAATATCATTCTAATGCTAGAAGAGGCTGGGCTAACCTTCGTATTGGAGCACCCTTGAAAAGTTCTGGATAAAGAGGTGCTGGAGTTCTTCTCTACCGCAAGACTCCGAGATAGAGACTCCATCATCAAGAGCAAGGTGGCTGGGACAAAAGTTAAGATGTCTGCCGATAAGCTAACTCGCTACCTGCAGCTTTCAAGTTCGGAGCAGGGGGACTATCTAGAGGACGAGGACAAAGCCAGAACTCTCTTGTTCTGCGGTCTTCCAAGAGGCACTCGATCAGTAAAAAGAAAAGAGATGAATGAAGAAGGGAAGCTCCTTTCTGACGTTATTGGAAAAGTGCTCATCTGCAAGCCGGGCTCCCATGATCATATCTCCGGAGATATGTTCAAAATCCTCATCGCTGTGGTCTGCCGCAAGAGGTTCAACTGGGGAGAGTTGTTGTTCCAAAAGATCAAGGACACTCTAGGCACTCCGAGTTTCGGCCGCATCATAAGTCTATATCTCAACCAGCTCAACGGAGACAAGTTCGACATGAGCAAAGGCGTCCCTCTCCACTACTTGAAAAGGATGGATGCAAGTGTGTTTGATCGATGGGAGCGGCGCATCGGGCAGCCTGCTGTGGAAGAGCACGAGGAAGTATTTCCAGCAGTCTCCCCCGGTGAAATTCCTGATACTGTGACTGCAGGAATCGAGGGGGAGACTCAACCCACTCATATGGATATAATATCTGAAATCGCCCAGGTGGCCAAGGATGCGGTAGCCGAAATTCCTGAAGTAAGTGAACCTGAGCTGGAGGATGAGGAGATCCTGAACAGAAATAGTCAAGGAACCGAAGCTGCAGCACTGGAAACTGATGATCGGGAAGTGGAAGAAGCTGCTGACATAGATTAATTCTTGAATGAGGACGGAGAGGACGATGAAAATGAGGGACATGAAGTACTTGAGACTCCAGATACTGTTGAACCTCCTTCTGATAAGTCTGCACCAGTGGAGGGGGAGTTAAATAAATCTACAGAGGCCGCCCACATTCCTCCTTTGGAGCCTGTGATTGTATCCAGCTCTACCGACACGTCTGCTGAAATGCAAGGTCCACAAGTGCCCCCGGCTATTCCGTTACGCGATGACCTAGCCACTCACACTGTACACATCATTCAGGGCATCGTAAATGAGCTTAAAGACTCTTTTGATATAGCCCAGAAAACTCTGCTGAAAAGGATTAAGACTTCTGAAAATCTGATGCTCAAAAATATGGTGGAAATCAACCATAAGCTGGACATGATGGAGAAGAAATTTGAGGAGAAGTACACCGCGGCCGGCGAAGCTGTCACACTCTTAATGGCCGGTTTGAAAAAGAGTACTGATACTTTGGCTGTTGTAAATCAGAACGCACACGTTGTAGCCAACAATATTCAGAAATTTGATGGTAATATGGTCACCTTAAATGCCAATCAGCAGACCCTGATCACTGAATTCACCAAGACAACTAAGCATATTGATGACTCTCTGCACTCATATGCCAACTACATAGCTGTCGAAGCCAAAAAGGGGGAGAAAGAGTATATCGCTAAGCTGGCCGAGCTCCAAGAAAGCATGGATGCAAACTTCGCATAATCAAGCAAATACGTCTATGAGAGCTACTGGTGGATGCTCCAACAGGCGCTAGGTACGTTAGGCGTCGTCCTACCAGACAACCCTGCCGGTATTCATGTCCCTGAGACATCTAAGGCTGCTGAGGAAGTAAGTGTTGCTGAGGATGTTAGTGCAAGTGATGCTGCAGATATTCCCACACATGAAGCTGATGCTAGGGCTCTCTCCAAAGCTAAATTGAGGAGCATGTTTGACCAAGAGGCCTTAGCAAAAGCCAGGGGAAAGAGAAAAGTTCAGGAAGGGACCTCCAAGGAGACTCCAGCTGAGAAGCGAATCAGACTGAGTGAGGAGGATGTACGAAACGAAAGGTGGAGTCCAGTTTCAAGGAACATCATCTTAGACACCTTCCGGCTGCAAGAAAGAGGAGAGATCAATCGAAATGAAGCATATAGCCAGTATGAATGGGAAACGCACAAAGCATTTGAAGCGAAACGCAACATCTTTTTCAGAAACAACAAGGATCCAGACAAAGTTGCTCCTCCTAGGTACTACCCGAAGCCCAAGGAATACATGGAAAGGCAAAGCAAAAAGTACTTGGCTCAAACTCTTAAGGGTGACGTAGCTAAGGACAAATAGTCATCATTTTATAGCTGGTCACTGTGTCTTAAGAACATTTAATGATTATTACTGTCGTATGAACGATTCTGGATTATATGTGAATATATTTCTCTTGGTATATATATATTTAAATGTGTGAATGACTCAAGTCCTGTTCTGATTGCATATATTCTCTTGTGTTGCATGTTTAATTTTTGAATGCTATGTTATTATTTGATAGGTGTTATTCATCTTAGCTAGTAGGGTTTTGGCTTCGTCAAATAGGGGGAGATTGTTGGGTATTGTATCCACGATTACCTAGATTTGAGGAAGCCACCTGTCAAGCTAAGATGAATTCACAATGTATTTGACGAAACATCTTAAGTTGTACTTGCAGTTCCTCCACACTAAGTGCACACCAATGTCAGGGTGCAGTAGGTCAATATACACGGGTCTGCACGACGTAATCCCTCGTTGAGCAGATCAGTGTGTTGGCCTATGTGTACTCTCTCTATTGGAGTGCACTTACTCTCAAGTACAGGGCCGTTCATATGCAAGAAGAGACAAGGAGCATGGAGGATCAAGGAGCAGCTCCTAGGTGGAAGACGAAAATTCGTCCAAGGCAAATTCGACGAGAATCACCAAGTGATTCTCGCCGATTCGGCGAGAATCACTAGTGATTCTCGCCGAATCGACGAGAATCATCAGTGATTCTCGCCGACTCCTTCTGGCCATCTCAAAATGGTGCCAAGTAAGATTCGGCGAGAATCACTTGTAATTCCCGCCGAACCAGTGGCCAAGCAGCCCATGTACACAAAGTAAAATTCGTTGAGAATCAATAAGTGATTCGACGAGAATCACAAACGATTCTCGACGAATCGTCGAGAATCACTTGGTGATTCTCGCCGATTCGTCGAGAATCGTCTGCGATTCTCGCCGATTTTCACTTGGCGTTTTCTCAGGTTGCTGCTGGACCGGATTCTGCTTCTGGACTAATTTGAACCGGAATCTGGGGATTTCTTTTGTGGGTCCCACAACGGTCAAATTTGTTGTATCTACAGGGTATAAATACATGGGTATTTTGAACAGTAAAGTGACGGAAAAAGAGAAAAAAACCGAGCCACCACGAAACCCTAATATCGCGAACTCTCTCCGCCGCCGTCGTCGCCGTCGGGCAAGTAGGTCGCCGTCAACAATAGAGATTCCTTCGTAATCTCCTGCGACAGAAGCTTAGCTAGGCTTGAGTCTCACGCGTCTATCCAGAGATCCTTTGTCTCTCGATTTGTTGATCGGAAACACTTCCCATCCGAATCGATCGAGACGACCGATCCTCGTGTGACCGTTGGAAGACCGAGCTTGCTTCGCAACGAAGTTTGGATCTCCAAGTTCAGCAGCCGCTCTTTATCGTAGCCGCCGATCCCGAAGCTAGCCGCCGCTTGTGTGCCGCCGCCGGTTCCGGGGAGATCCTCTCCAAGAGAGACCAAGGTTGTAGACTCTTAATCGACTTCAAGAACACGTCGTCGGATAAAGATGAACACCGTAGTCTCCAAAAGAAGTTTGTATCACGTGTACTCTCTACATTTATTTTCGTTGTAAAGGAACTTTTGTTCCGTGTTGTAAGGGTTGGGTGCAACCCGTTTTGTGGGAGTATTGACTCTCACGTGTGGAAGGGCTCCTTCCGTTAGTGCGGGGATTGGATTTCAATCCCGTTGGAGAAGTGACCGAGTCATCCCTTGTTGGGGAGATAGGTCGAAGGGGGAAAGTGGATGTACCCAAGTCGGGGAACCACTATAAATTTGCTGTGTATTCTGTGTGCTGTGCTTGTTGTTTTTATTGTGCAGGTACATCCGTAAATTCCGCAAAAGAACCACACGTCACCTATTCCCCCCCCCATAGGTGCACATAGCTGACACTAGGTGGACTTTCACAAACTATCTAGGGACAACTTTGTTAGAGGATTGCCTTCTTGCCCCTACAAGAAGGAAAGCCTTTGCAGGGCTTGTCAATTTGGCAAGCAAACTAAAAGTAGTTTTAATCATTAAACAAAAACGACTCACCTAGGATATTGTACTTATACATATGGACCTTTTTGGCCCTATAGCTGTATAAAGTTTAGGAGGGAAATCTTATACTTTAGTGATTCTAGATGACTTCTCTAGATTCACTTGGGTTTTCTTTCTAAGATCTAAGTCTGATAACTTCAAAGTTCTTATAGATTTTCTCAAGAACATACAGATTGAGTACTCTACTCTAGTTGCATTGATCAAAAGTGATCATGGTACTGAGTTTGAGTCTCTTCTTATGCAAGAGTTCTGTAGGAAGGAAGGTATCAGACATTGCTTCTCATCTCCTAGAACACCTCAAAAAAAGGGGTTGCTGAAAGGAAGAATAAAACCGTAATTGAATCTGCAGGAACATTACTTGCAGATGCTAATTTGCCCCAATCCTTTTGGGAAGAGGATATAAGCACAACAAATTATGTACTGAATAGAAGTCTTATACACAAGCTTAAGAATAAGACTCCTTATGAGCTACTAAAAGGGAAGAAACCTAAAGTAGACTACTTTAAAAGTTTTGGATGTTTTTGTTATATACACAACAATAATAAGAAAAACATTAGAAAGTTTGAAGCCAAGGCTGATATGGGAATTTTTCTTGGATATTTCCAAGTAAGCAAGACTTATAGGGAGTATAACAAATCTACCTTAAAATTGAAGAATCTATACATGTTTCTTTTGATGAGACTAACATGTTTTTCAAGGAGAAGACTTCTTCTACCAATGAATCTTTGCAGGAATATAATTTGTGTGAGAAGCTTAATGAACTGACCCTCACCAATGAGGCAGTTAGCCATCCTTCTCCACAAGGTGCTGAAGAAAGTGAAGAAGAAGACACTGAAATCAGTGATGAACCAACAACCACTAACCTAATTCCACAAAAGGAATTTGTTCCCCAAGCTGTTGAACAACCAACTCCACCCACTTAATTTGTCACACTTAGAGATCACCCCATATCTCAAGTGATTGGAGAGATATCAGTTGGTGTGCAAACAAGGCATCAACTCAAACAAGATTTGATGCATGCCTGCTTCATATCTCAAATTGAGCCTTAATCCATCAAAAATGCAGAGCAAGATCCGCTCTGGTTTATTGCAATACAAGAGCAGCTCAATCAATTTGAGAGATGCAGAGTTTGGGACTTAGTTCCCAGACCCAAAGACTATCCAGTCATTGAAACTATGTGGGTATATAGAGACAAGCTGGATGCCCAAAGTGTCATCATAAGGAATAAAACAAGGCTGGTTGCTCAAGGTTATGGGTAAGAGGAAGGGATTGACTATGACCAGACTTTTGCTCCTGTTGCAAGGCTGGAAGCAATCAGGATTTTCCTTGCATATGTGGCCTACAAGAAATTTAAAGTCTATCAAATGGATGTCAAGTGTGACTTTCTGAATAGAGAACTTAGAGAAGAGCTTTATGTTGAACAACCTTCAGATTTCATCTCTCCAACTCATCCCTCATATGTCTTTAGATTGCATAAAGCTATCTATGGTTTAAAGCAAGCTTCGAGAGCTTGGTATGAGACCTTAGCTAGCTTCTTGATAGAGCGTAAGTTTTCTAGAGGCATTATAGATAGGACATTATTCACTAGGCACCATAAGGATCAAATATTGGTTGTACAAATTTATTTAGATGATATTATATTTGGGTCTACTGATTCCAAACTATGCAAGAGATTTTTTGACCTCATGCATTCAAAGTTTGAAATGAGTAGCATGGGTGAGCTCTCCTACTTCCTTGGTCTCCAAGTGAAGCAGCTACCTGATGACATCTTCATATCCTAGGCTAAGTATGCTAAGGAGCTTATCAAAAAGTTTGGGATGGCAGATGCCTCAGCAAAGAAAACACCCATGACCACTAATGCTGTAATAGATTCTGATAAGCATGGGAAACCTGTTGATCAGAAATTATATAGGGGCATTGTTGGGTCCCTGATATACCTTACATCAAGCATACCTGACATAATGTTTGCCACATGTCTTTGTGCTAAGTTCCAGGTGAACCCTAAATAATCTCACCTAATTTTCTTAAAAAGGATTTTAAGATATATAAAGAGTTGTCCTAGTCTAGGACTTTGGTATCCCACTAAGTCAGAGTTTGAGTTAACTGGATACTCAGATGCTGACTTTGCTGGATGTAGAGTAGATAGAAAAAGTACCTCTAGAACATGCCAATTCCTTGTTGCTAGATTAGTCTCCTGGTTCTGCAAGAAGCAGTCATCTGTGCCCACATCAACTGCTAAAGCAGAATATATAGTAGCCGACAGTTACTGTTCCCAGATGCTGTGGATTCTGAATCAACTTCTATACTATGGGTTCAACTTAAATATTTCAACTCTACTATGTGACAACATAAGTGCTATATCCATAACACAAAATCCAGTCCATCACAGTAGGACTAAGCATATAGACATTAAGCACCATTTCATTAGAGAGTGTATAGACAAAAATAAAATTAATCTTGTCTATATCTACACTGATTTACAAAGAGAAGATATCTTCACCAAACCTTTGGATGGGAGGAACCATCTATTCTTCATAAATCAGCTTAGTATGATAAATGGAGAAGCTTTAATTTGATTTCTGTCTTTTGTCGATGATTTTTTTAAAATTCGTCGAACAGAGATCGACGAACAGAGAAAAGTTCTAGAGAAATATGTCGAACAGAGATTGACGAACTCTCTGTGAGTGAAGTTATTTTCGTCAACCGGAGATCGACGAATCTGCTTCAGACAACTTTCATCGAACGAAGCTCGACGAAATGTTTTCACATCTTCTAACTGAGATCGACGAATTCTTTTGACTATAAAATATTTTATCGACCTCAGATCGAAGAATTTTTATTATTCATCGAACGGAGTCTGGCAGTTCATATTCTGAAAACCTTATATCTAGGTTTTCTTCGACCTCCGTCCCGCACTTTCAGTTCCTTTTTGCACTCATGACATCTTCTTGTGGTTCATTAAAGATTTGCAGGAGAACTCATGGCGTTTATTCGAAGAAGAAATCGGAGAGAAAATATGTTGCTCAAAATGGGTCACTCCGGAGAGAACCCAAACAAGTTATTGAAGAAGAACTTATCTGCCGAATATAAGTTCTTAGCAGTTGTCATCGGGAAAGTGCTGCTAGGCAAACACACCGCCCACGACTACATAACCAGGCATAAATTCATGGTGATGAGTGCTCTGGTTGAGAAGAAAGCAACAAATTGGGGCAAGCTGTTGTTTGAGTTAATAAAAAAGAAGAACAATAAGAAAGAGGTCTGCTTTGGAAGAATTCTAGGGATATTTCTTCATGACAAGGCACCTGAACATCTGGTCTCCATGACCATGTTCATCAATGCCTCCAAAAGGCTAACCTCTATCTTGTTTGGCAAATGGTAAAGGAGAATTACAAAGCCATCCCAGGCTTCCTCCTCCTCCAGGCCTTCTGAGAGCACAAGAGTTATCATAGCCGCTCCTCCACCCCCAGAAGAAGCTCCCTCCACCTCCACCATTCCTTCTTCTCCACAACCTCAACCACCACAATAACAACAAGTTCACATTCCAACTCCAGCTCCATCTCCTGAACATTCTTCACCACCACCATCTCCACCTCCATCTTCTCGCCAGATATATATCTCTGCAATACCATCCTCTCCATGCAGGAACCCTCAATCAACCTCCTGTCTTCACCACATCAATCACCGCAACCATCCCCACATCAATCTCCTTCACCTTCACTACACCAGTCTCCACACCAATCACCACACCACTCTCCCATCCAGGAACCCATCTCCTCCCCCACACTCACAGTTCTAATTTCTACTTCTGCTACTCCATCTATTCCTATCCCTCTAGCCATCCCAACTGATTGTCCACATTTATAGTATACACATACAGATTTCCCAAATGCCTTCTCTATCTGCTCTCATTGTGGTCATCACACTCCACATTCCACTTCTTCTCCAGAACCCCTCTATCTTAACTTCTCTGATATTGCTAAGGATCTGCTAGCCTTCATCTCTCCCACTATACAGAAACTCATAGATAATGCTCTAGCTCCCCTCACTACCTCTATCCATACTCTCTCTGCCAAAATTGCTGATCTATCCCCTGTCCCTTCTTCTGGGGGACTGGATCCAGGACCCTCTGTAGCCAGTCAGAGGGAGATGCTCCATGATGAAGAAGTTCCAGTGGCAGCAGCAGGAGCAACAACAGGAACAGATTCTTTAATGTCAGACTCTTCAGAAGAAACAACCACTCCTTCTAATATAATAGATTTAAATGATTCAGATACAGATATGGATGAGCCTGTTATGGCTGAAATTGAAACTGTTGGTGATTATATTCTAAATCACATAGTTAATCTGACTTCTTTATTGGATTTATTCAATCTTATTTATAGAAATAATCTACCCAGTTTTTCTTATCAACATTCTTTGGCCATTCTACCATACACTGCACCAATCAGCCCCATAGTTGCCAAGCAACTTAAGGCTAGTCTTACAGTTGCAGAGCCTCTTATAGTATCAACTCCCAAGAACATTGCTTCTCCTAAATCCATTTCACCTCCCACCTATAAAATGGATGACAGCCCACTGCCAGATCTAGATGAAATAATTATGGAAGATATTGAAGAGGAAAATAAAACAGTTGCTGAAAGCACTGCTGACACAGTTATTCCAGAACCTCCAACTCCAGCTCCAGCCCAGCTCCAGCTCCAGCTCCAGCTCCAGCTCTAGTACCTCAAGCTCAGCCTTAGGCTGACAAGTCAATTGACAAAGACCTTCTGAAAGTTTTGGATGATTTATATGATAATACTCAGGGATCCTCCTCTAAAAAAGATGATGACGATGATGATAATGATAATTTTGATGATAACCCTTCTGCAAAGAAGAAAGTTTCTAAGAAAAGGAAGGCTCGTCCAGTTACTGCTCCCAAGCCAAATGCAACACATGATACTCCTTACTATATCCTTCAGAAAATTACTCCTTATCCTGGGATGCCAGCCTCGATGTGGCTGTCTAAGAATCTGCAAAAGGAAAGAAAGAAGAGCAGGAGATATTCTCCTCCTCCTCAGCGACATTGGAAAGGACCTCCTCCTCCACCTGCTGCTGGTGCTTCAGACAGCTCATCTCAGAGGTATACCTCATATACTAAAACATATCATAGACAACATGGTAGATCCTCATCTCACCAAGGAAGCAGCCAACAGAGGTACTCCTCCAGCAGGCAGCAACATCAACAACCTCAACAACAATAACAACAACAACAACAATATCCCCATCAACAGCAACAACAAGTTCCTGAACCTATAAAAGCTGACAGTCCTAAAAGGCCAGAGTCTCCTCCCATTCCATTTGTGGATCCAGAGACATAGACTACTGCTAGAATGGTCAGGTTCCAGGAACTGGTTGGATTATCATTGATAAACAAAGCTAAAGCTGAAGGAAAAGATGCCTCCTAGTATTCAATAATGTCCAAATACAGGAAAGACGAATTGAAAAGGTATGAGAAAGCTAACAATTTTTTTAATGTAGATGAATATATGAATCTACACCCAGAGGCTGTTGTGCCTAGAGCCATATCTCTCAATATCATTGGAGCTGCTGATATGACAATATCCAAGAAGCAAGCAGCTAATCCCAACAGAGAGATCAAGTTTACACAGCCTGCTGACAAAGAAAGAAAGGACAAGCAAAAGGACAAACTGAAGAAAAAGAAATGAGTTTCTTCTGTTTAAGTTTCTATCTTTCTAAAAACTCTTTATTTATGTACTGTCACAAAGCTACTTTGTAAATATCTGCTGCATATTTCATTTTTTTGTCAGATATATTTTCCTGCTTTGTGATTATTTTTATTTAATGTCTATTAGTGACCTCACCCAAATAGGAGGAGATTGTTGGATCCCTAGTTTGGTTTGGGCTAGGTTCACTAACTAGGATAATTGACCCACCTTGTATAACTAGGGGCATGTTTGTGTTCTAGAGTTTAGGCTAAGTCCTTAGAATCAACCACACATGGACCAGCCAATAGGAGACTGCAGAAGACTCAGACTTAGAAGAAAATCAAGTTCAAGAAGTGAGTTCGATGTTCATCGAACTCAGCTCGACAAAAGTCGTGCTCAGCTCGACGAATTCAAAGTAAATTCTCTCAATTGAGCTCGACGATATTCGAGCTCAGGTCGATGAATTCTGGGAGATCAACTTCAATACATTAAGTCCAGAATACATTCTTTGAACTCAGGTCGACGAAGTTATGTTATCTGTTCGATGAACTTGGAGCACAGAATTGGGAAGTTTTCTCAGAATGCAGTTAACTGAACTCAGGTCGACGAACTTGTTTCTCAGGTCGACGAACAAGAATTCCCAGGTCGATGAATATGATTTCTCTGGTCGATGAACTTTGATCATAGGTCGACGAAAATTGTTCTCTGGGCGACGATTACTGTGCAGTTCCAGACTTTGAATTTTCCCTCATTTTATCATTATTATATAACAGTAATTCCTGAGTAATTAATGCTTATATTCTCTGAATATAGCCGTTAGTGGCAGCATTGATTATGGTCTTCATCAGGAATATTACTTGCTGTTTTTAATGGTACAGTCGGGGAAATCCATTAATGCAATATTCTCTCGAGCCGATTTTCATTCTCTAGGCCTCAACAATTAATGGAATGGAATTCAGAATTCAAAAGTAGAATTTGAATGAAGATATAAAAGAGTTTTTCTTTTCCAGAAGAATAACACAATAGAATACAGAGATAGAGAACACACAGAGAACTAATAGAATACAGGAATACATATAGACAGAGAAGAGATCAACAATAATAATACTCTGAACCTTCTCTATACAAAAAATAAATTGTTTTCTCCTTGACATTGCTGAAGAAGAAGAAGAACAATCATTAGAAATCAAGAGTCTTCTTCAACCTTCATTCCAGGAGCTTTCAAGGACAACACATCCATATCAGTCAGAAGTTCCTGGATCTCATTTTCAAGTCAAGGCTGAATACTGAAGACCTACACCCTGTGCAAGACTCCAAGTGTTATTTAGATGAGTTCTTGACAACAATAAAAATCCACTAGTCTTTTCTGTTGAAAAGAGAAAGAGAAGACACCATAAATCTCTCTCCCCCCTCTGTATAAAGAGTTTATTAACTCCCTTCAAAAGTTTATTTTGGTTTTTAAGTACCTGATCAAAAGCTCATTGGTGGCAGTCACCTGATCAAAACCTGAAAGTGGATTCCTACCAGGTGGTAGAAGAGTGGATGTACCCAGGTTGGGGAACCACTATAAAAGTTCTTGTGTTGTCTGGTTGCCTTTTTCTTTTGTTCCTGCTTTGGCTGTGATAGATTGGATTATTTGTGCTGTGTTAGATTAGATTAACTTAGGTTGCTATTGCTTTCTGTAAATCTTGGTATATCTTATTTCATTACTCTCATATTATTATATAAACAACAAAAAGTTTTCAAGTTACTCTATTCACCCCCCTCTAAAGTAAATCGGGTCTAACCCTCACTTTCTAGGGTCGCAATCACCTCTTTGCCACGCTTGCTTCTAAAAATCGCTATAACGACACTATCTCAACAAGAACATGAAAAACTGATGCTCAGCAACACAATCAAGATCTAAGATATAACAACACATAGAAATGCTAAAATACTTAAAATAAACAGTGTTCTTAAGCAACAATCAAACAACCACAAGTTCAGAACAAAGTAATTACAAGATGAGGGGGAGAAATACAACCAAATACACGAAGGCTTTCCGAGATTCGCGGCCGGAGTCAAGGGTTGTCGGGCCTTGTTCGAGCTCAGTCTACAGATGACGTCTGGGGTCCAGAAGGGTTTTCACCTCATTCCAATAATCCGTCTTCTTCGTTAATAGTCGCTGGGCTAAATCTATCCGGAAAACTCCATGGATGCAGCACCTTATGAGCTTGAAATGGAGCTTGGAGTTCGGAGAAGAAAATGGTAGCCAGAGATGAAGCTATTGCGAGCTTTTGGAGGGAGAATGGTAGCCGGATCAACTCTCCAAGGAGGAGAGAGAAAATATTAGTTGGAGGGATGTTTTCCCTCTCAAAGGAGAAGAAAAGGCGGCTGGGTCGGACTAGATCGGAACTATCCTTCAGGAAAAAGAAATCTGCTCTTTAAATAGAAGCAGGTCAGAAAAATAGGCATGCATGGTTTGGCGCACGACCGTGCGCAAACCGTGCGATATTAACTTTCAGAACACGCCTGCGTAAGGAGAAGCATTGACTCGTGTGTTGTACTCGCGCAGGGGCGCTTCCACCCGTGCGTGAAGGAAATCGCACGGGTAGAAATAAAAAGCTGGAATTCAGGACAATACCGGGGAACCGTGCGTTTTACTCGCACGTGGGAACTGCCACCCGTGTGTGAACAAATCGCATGATTAACCACAGAATGGAACAAACAAAAAAACAAACAAACAAATAAGAAAGCTACAGGAAAACCGTGCATTTCCTTTGCGCATGGTTCTAAAGAAACCATGCGTGAAGATCGTCGGGCTCAGCTTGACGAAATTCTCCGAGCTCCACTCGACGTTTATCTAGCTCAACAAAATGCTTGATTGGGCACAAACTGTGCGTGAAAGGAACACTCGACCGTGCGTTTTCCACAAATCAAAAATCCTCCCTTGGGGAAAACACACTACCTGCACATCAAAACCAAAGCTGGAGCAAAAGCTCCCAGCACCAAACATACAACACAGAAAAGCCGGAAAGAGCCATGGGGAGCACCATGTGCATACCCCCAACAATAGAATGCGCAATTGCACAATCTCGGGCCAAAACAGTGCACAAAATGGTCCATGACCGAACGATGCAAATATAACCGATAACCGGTTGAAATGCAATGCATGAGTGGGAAAACCAGCCCAGATGAGTCCAAAAAATCCTATAAATATCGGACATGTAAATTTAAAATATGTTGGGTACATTGGTCAAATGTACCTGATTTGAAGAAGCCTCACCCAACTCAATGATATACATCATAATGTATTTGATGTATGTTTGAGTTACTTGTGCAGGTTAAGAAAGTACTGGACTGAAGCAAAAAGTTTCTAAGTCCATGTGTCGACACCCAGAGGGAATGTGTCGACACTTAAGAAAGCTTGTGTCGACACCCAGACAAGCAGTGTCGACACTTGGAGTCATTGTGTCGACACCTGGGATGCAGAGTCGACACCAGACAGAAAGTGTCGACACTTGGAGCTGTGTCGACACTCAGTGAAGAAAAGTGCAGACAGAAAGTGTCGACACAAGGAGCTGTGTCGACACCCAGTGAAGCTGAGTCTACACCAGAAAGTGTCGACACTCAGCAAAAGTCTGCAGAGACTAAGTACAAGTGTCGACACTCAACACAATGTGTCGACACTAAGTAGAAGAGTCAGCACATGAAGTAAGTGTCGACACTCAACACAATGTGTCGACACTCAACAGAAGAGTCAACATTTGAAGTATGTGTCGACACCCAGAACAATGTGTCGACACACAGCTGAAGACTCAACACTTGAAGAAAGTGTCGACACAAGGAGCTGTGTCGACACTTAGCAAAGAACAGAATTATCTCCAAAATATTCTAAGTACAAGTGTCGACACTATGGGAATGTGTCGACACTCAGCTGAAGTCTCAACAAGAAGAAGGTGTGTCGACACAAGGAGCTGTGTCGACACTCAGCAAGAATCAACATTGAAGACTTGTGTCGACACCAAGAAGCAGTGTCGACACTTGATAGATTCAACACAAGAAGATGTGTCGACACAAAGGAGATGTGTCGACACATAGAAGAATTCAGCAAAAGCTAGAAGAACAAGTACTTGTGTCGACACTCAATTTCAGTGTCGACACATGCAGAAGAATCTGTGTCGAGACATACAAGGAGTTGTGTCGACACCTTGTAGACTTGTGTCGACACTTACACAACATGTGTCGACACTTGGACTATAAGTGTCGACACTTAAAGACAGAAAGTCTCGACACTTACAGACAGTTAGAGATTTTCAAGAAGTGACTGGATGACTTGACAGCTGCCGTTCCAGCCGGTCTACAGCACCTGCCAGAGATATCAGAAGTCAGTTATGGACCGGACCAGCCGGTTAGCATGAAGAAGGCCTATAAATAGGCACCCACAGTTTACAGAAACGGTTGTTGAAGTTGTTGATCAGATTATTGTTAAGGTTGATCACCTTGTTGAAGTAATTATTAAAGTGGTACAAAGAGTATCAACACAAGAAGATCTAGCAGTTCAAGTGCAGATCTAAGAAGTTGGAGAGAGAGGGCTCCTTCCAAGAAATCAGCCTCTGGAACTAGGCTGAGAAGAAGGATTCAGATTCAATTCTGGATCTTAAGTGGCAGAGGTCAAGGAACAACTGCAGAGGATTCAGTCTTATTCAGTTCTACTCAAGAAGCTTTGAAGAAAGCTAAGTCAGGGTGAATCCAGCTGAGTTCTTCCAAGAACTCATCAAGAATCTCTCAACTCCCCTCCTTTAATTCTGAGTTGTAGAGTTATTATTTGTATTACATTTTAACTTGTAGGATCCTTTGGATCTGAGTGATTTGTAAGCCTGTATTTATAAAGGCTGAGGGTAGGGCTTGTTATCCTGAGTGTAGGAGATAGAGATCTCTGAGTGCAGGCCTTGTTGGCTGAGTGTAGGCCTTGATTGGCTGAGTGTAGGCCCTTATGGCTGAGTGTAGGCTTTGGGATAAAGCTGAGTTGTAAGGCTTTGGGCCTGAGGTGTAGGAACCAATTTGGGTTCTGAGATAGTGGAGAAGTTTGGCCGAATCTAGTACACTGCTAGATAGGCGAAGGGGGAAAGTGGATGTACCCATATCTTGGGGAACCACTATAAAACACTGTGTGCTATGCTGTGATTGTGCTGTGGATTAGCTGTGTATGTTTTGTTATTGCTGATTGCTGTGCAAAAGTAGTTAGAAATCTGTGATATAACTGTTTGGCTGCCAACAAAGTTAGAAAAGGATTAGGTCACCTATTCACCCCCCCCTCTAGGTGTTTAGGTACCATATCTTTCAAGTGGTATCAGAGGGAGGTTCCTTAAAACAAGGACTAACAGTCTGAGGAGATCCTGTTTGGTAGATTCAGTGTAAGGCAACACAGATTCAAGAAATTCAAGAAAATCAAGAAACATGGGTTCTTCTGAGAATCACAAGGAATTGGGTTCCATGAAATTACCCATATGCAGGAAAGAGATCTTTGGGATCTGGAAAGAAAGGGTAAGGCTATTTATGGAAGCCTCTGACCCTAGAATCTACATCACAGTAAAGGAAGGGCCTTATGTGCCCATGAAGATTTCAGTTCTAGATGCAAATCAGAGAACTCCAAAGGATTTCTCTGAGATGACTAAGGATGAGATTGTCCTAGCTACCATAGACAAGAGGGCACAGAACATAATAGTGAGTGCCATTGATGATGCAATTTTTCAGAATCTTATACATTGTAAGACAGCCAAGGAGATGTGGGACACTCTTATAGTGTATATGGAAGGATCTGAAGAAGTCAGACAAGATAGAAAATCCTTGCTAAATCAGGAGTATGAGAGCTTTAGACAAGGTAAAGGTGATAGCATAACTGAGTGCTATAAGAAATTTTACAGAATAGTTAATGAACTCATGTCTTATGAAAGAGAGTTCAGTAACTATGAACTAAATGACAAGTTCCTAAGGTCCCTAACCAAAGATTGGGACACCAAGATCTGTGCCATAAGAGAAATGGCTAAGTTGGGGGAAATTCCTCCTCCCACACTGTTTGGCAAGCTATTGTCATATGAGATGCAGTTGACTGTAAGAAAAGAGGAGGAGAAATCTACAAGGACTGAGCACAAAGAAAGAACTGTTGCTTTCAAGACAGAAGTTCCCAGAAAGTGCAGGAATAAGTCTTCAACTCCACCTCCAGAGGTAGTTGAATCAGAATCTGATGAGTCTATCAGCACAAAGAGTGAGAGCAGTGAAAGTGATGAAGACTTTGCTGCCTTCACTAGACACTTTCAGAAATTCTTGAAGAAGAAACAGTGGAGGTCAAGACCTTCTTCTTCAAAGGGAAAGGAAGTCTTTTATCAGGAGAAAAAGCCTTCAAAGAAAGACAGGAAGAGGACAAAGTCAAGCAAGGCAATTAGTTCTAAGATAGTATGCTACTGCTGCAATAGACAGGGCCATGTTATTGCAGATTGTCCAGAGAAGAGAAAGGATTCTGGTGACAGAAAAAAGACTCACTTCAAAGGGAAGAAAGAGAAGTCTTTTGTAGCCAAGAAAGAGAAGACTCTATCAGATATTTCTTCTTCAGAATCTGAGTCTGATGCTGAAGCCTACATAGGGATGTTTGCTGAAGAAGAAGAGGAAGAATTCATGCAGTTAATGGAGTCTATCTATGAACAAGAAGACAGTCATTGCCAAGGGCTAATGGCTTTGACAGAAAGTGCCAAAATCCTGGAGCAGCCAGGACCCAGTCAGGTACAAAGTTCAAGTTTAAATTCAGTCTCTTGTTCTAGTTCAGATTCAGATTCTTCTTCATCAAGTGATGAGAATGTATCTGAGTCTGAGGATGATATTCA
The DNA here is from genome assembly GCA_039583875.1 of Platanthera guangdongensis. Taxonomy (NCBI): domain Eukaryota; kingdom Viridiplantae; phylum Streptophyta; class Magnoliopsida; order Asparagales; family Orchidaceae; genus Platanthera; species Platanthera guangdongensis. Next base: position 217,697,824 of record CM077151.1, read on the forward strand.
TCAACTTATAGATGAATATAGAGTGCTGTTGCAAGCTTACAAGAAAAGCAAGTCCCTTGCCAAAAGTCAGGCAAAGGAGATTGCTGAACTTAAAGCTGGTGCAACAGATTTTGAGAAGCAGTTTGATCAAAAGTTGAATGAGATAGCTAGGCTGAAACACATAACAGTGATTCAGGTGGGTACTATTTCATTTAAGAATGATCAAATTAAGAGTCTGGAGATCAATCTTCAGAAGGAGAAGGACTTAGTTGCTAGGTTTTCTAAACCTAAGTCAGTGTTAGCTTTAATTGATGATTTTGTTCATCATAAAGGCAAGGCTGGGCTGGGCTTTATTAGACCTGCAAGGACTGAGCAGTACAAGTCTAAGTCCAAGGGCAAAGCCCCAGCATTCAACAAGACTGCTGTAGATAATATAGCAAAGGCTGTACCTAAGCAAAGGTACAACAAGTTTGAATGTTGGTGCTGTGGCAAAATTGGCCACTTTGCAGTGGACTGTTGGCACAATGCCAGTGCCAAGGTGAGTAGCAAGCTACCTGCTGGAAAGCCAATAGGTAGGTTTGTCAAATTGCAAACTAACAATCACCAAGGACCCAAGAATACTTTGGGTTCTAAGGTTCATTAATTTGTTTTGCAGGTGAGTCCAAGTGGCCATACCCCAACATGGTACTTGGACAGTGGATGTTCCAGACATATGACTGGAACAAGGGGACTACTAAAGGACTACATACCAATCAAAGATGGTCCTAAGGTTACCTTTGGTGGTTCTGAAAAAGGAATCATCAAAGGGTTTGGTAACATTTCTACAAACTTAGTTACCATTACTCAAGTGGCTTATGTTAAAGGGTTGAAACACAACCTAATAAGTATAAGTCAATTAAGTGATGTAGGGTATGACATCTCATTTGTTAAAAATGGTTGTCATATAAAGAGGTCAAGTGATCAAGAGATCATTTTGACAGGTTATAGGAAGAGGAATGTCTACTGCCTAGACATTATGATTGAGAACAATGGTTCTCCAGTTTGTCTTGTAGCCGATGAGACAGTCTCTCATTGTGTCAAATGGCACAAGAGGCTTGCCCATCTTAACTACAAGACTATTAGCAAACTCTTTAGCAAAGAGTTAGTGAGGAATGGTCCTCAAGTTAAGTGTGTCAAAGATGGTATTTGCTCAGCTTGTCAAAAGGGCAAGCAGACTAAATCCACCTTTAGAAGCATAAAAAACAAAGATGCTGTGAGGTGTTTGTACCTCTTGCATTTGGATCTCTTTGGTCCAATGCCAGTTCACAGCTTAGGTAGGAAGGTCTATACCCTTGTAGTTGTAGATGACTACTCAAGGTTTTCCTGGGTGTTCTTCTTAAGGCAGAAATCTGAAACACCTAGTGTCTTCTATAGCTTTGTTAAGCAAATTCAGAATGAACTAAATAGTACAGTGGTCAAAATTAGAAGTGATCATGGTACTGAGTTTCAGTCTGAAAGCATGACAAAACTATGTGAAGACTTTGGGATATTTCAAGAATTCTCTTCACCTAGAACACCTCAGCAAAATGGCATTGCTGAGAGGAAAAATAGGACCTTGATAGAGGCTGGTAGAACCCTATTAAGTGATACATCACTGCCAGAGTATTTCTGGGCTGAAGCAGTTAACACTGCATGCCATGTTATAAATAGGGCTACCATCTCTAAAGGGCTAAACAAGACCCCCTATGAAGTTGTGAAAGGCAGGAAACCAAACCTATCCTACTTCAGGATCTTTGGTTGCAAATGCTTCATACTTAACAATGGGAAGTCTTACTTAACTAAGTTTGCTGCCAAGTCCCAAGAGGGAATTTTTGTTGGGTACAGCAATAATAGTAAGGCATATAGAGTCTACAACTTGTCTACACAAGTTGTAGAAGAATCAGTGCATGTAGTTTTTGATGAGACTAAACTTATTAATAATGAGTTGTCTAGCAATGTATGCAGCCCCACAGGTTTGACAAAGAAAATGGACAAGCTTACTATAGAAGAAGTGCCTGCTGCAAGACAGCAAGGAGAGGAGAGTAGCTGTTGTCCAGGGGGAGAACTACATGTGCCTATTGCTGAAGAAATCCAAGGTATACAGCATGATGCAGATGCTGAAGTGGTTCAACCAGAAGTGAGGATGCCTCCAGCCCACAGGCATCTTAGAGATCATCCAGTAGAGCTGATTATTGGAGATCCAAGACAAGGAGTTCAAACAAGGAGCAGAAATCAGAATGCTGCAATCTATTCCAGCTTTCTGTCACAAGTTGAACCTAAGAAGTTTGAAGAAGCAATACAAGATCCACAATGGACTGAAGCAATGCAAGAAGAGCTTAATCAGTTCAAGAGGTGCAAAGTCTGGGAATTGGTTCCTAAACCTAAAGACCACAATGTAATAGGAACTAAGTGGATCTACAGGAATAAGATGGATGAACAAGGGGTCATCATTAAGAATAAAGCTAGACTGGTTGCTAAAGGATATAGGCAAGAAGAAGGTATTGATTTTGATCAAACCTTTGCTCCAGTAGCCAGACTGGAAGCCATAAGAATGTTCTTGGCCTATGCAACCTATCAAGGATTCAAGGTATACCAAATGGATGTCAAGTCAGCATTCCTAAATGGTAATTTGAAAGAAGAAGTCTATGTGGAGCAGCCTTCAGGTTTTGTTGATCCAACTCTACCTCATTATGTCTATAGACTTAGGAAAGCTTTATATGGATTAAAGCAAGCCCCTAGGGCTTGGTATGAAACCCTATCTAGTTTCCTCATTGAGAACAAGTTCTCAAGGGGGAAAATAGATAAGACTCTATTCCTTAGGGAATCTAGAGGCAAAGTCATACTAGTCCAAATATATGTAGATGACATAATATTTGGGTCTACTGAAAGCAGCCTTTGCAAAAAGTTTGCAAAACTTATGCAAGTTCAGTTTGAGATGAGTAGTATGAGAGAGCTGAAGTTTTTCTTGGGTCTCCAAGTTAAACAGACTGAAAATGGTTTGTCCATTTGTCAGTCCAAGTTCACCCTAGAACTCATAAGGAAGTATGGTATGGATTCATCCAATACCATGAAGACTCCTATGGGGTCAAGTATGTCTCTTAGCAAGGATGATGCAGGGAAACCTGTAGATGAAACCTTGTATAGAGGGATAGTTGGCTCCCTATTATACTTGACTGCTAGTAGACCAGACATCATGTATGCTACATGTGTTTGTGCAAGGTATCAAGCCTGCCCTAAAGAGTCTCACTTGACTGCAGTCAAGAGAATATTGAGATATCTAAAGGGCACTCCCTATCTAGGCCTCTGGTACCCTAGGAATGGAGATTTTGATCTAACAGGTTATTCAGATGCAGACTTTGCAGGATGCAAAGAGGATAGAAAGAGCACTACTGGAACCTGTCAATTCCTAGGTGGGAGACTAATTTCATGGAGTAGCAAGAAGCAAACCAGTGTGGCTATCTCCACAGCTGAGTCAGAGTATGTGGCTGCAGGAAGTTGCTGTGCTCAACTTCTGTGGATTCAACATCAGCTAGAGGACTATGGATTTCAGGTAAGTAGAACTCCACTTTACTGTGATTCTACAAGTGCTATTTCAATAGCTAATAACCCTGTATCTCATAGTAGAACAAAACATATTGAGATTAAATATCACTTTCTTAGAGAACATGTAGAAAGAGAAGATATTTCACTTGAATATGTTAAAACTGATAATCAGATAGCTGACATGTTTACTAAGCCCCTAGAAGAAGCTAAGTTCAATAGATTCAAAATTGAACTAGGAATGATAAACTTAGAGTAAGTTTACAGATTTGAAAATGACTAAGTAAAAAGGTGTCGACACATAGACAAGTCTATGTCGACACAGAATAGTGGTGTCGACACTTCAGGAAAAAGGTGTCGACACATCTAGGAATGTGGTGTCGACACTTCAGAATGTTAGTGTCGACACAGAATGTTAGTGTTGACACATCCCAAGTGGTGTCGACACTTAGTATTTACTCAGAATTTTCTAAGTAAAGTCTCGACAATGTGTCGAGATATGTTGTGTCGACACATAACCAAGTGTCGACACATACAATCTGTTGACTAAACTTGTGTCGACACATATGTGTCGAGACATTATAAGTCAGTGTCGACACTTATTGCCAGTGTCGACACATTTTAAGTTAGCTGTCCCGCCTGTTCATCTTCAAACTTAGACAGGTATAAATAGGGTTCTGTCTTTGTTTGTCGACACGCTTTCAAAGTTTCGAGACCAAAACTACTGTTTCGACACCTCTCTTTTCTAAAGACAAATTCTCCAAACCCTAATGGCTCCTAAGCTTGAGGAAAACGTTAACGAGGGTTATGAGCTTGTGCGCGGCGCATTCGACGATGCAGATGCAGAAATTCAGGCGGTAGTAACCCTAGTCGCCGATTCTGGTCTAGAATTTCTCTTGTCTGAACCTACAAAGATTTGGAAAAAGGAAGTTCTCGAATTCCTTAATGGAGCTGCAGTCGATGAATCTGGATTCAGAATCAAATCCAGAGTTCATGGGACTAAGGTCAAGGTTTCACCAAAAAATCTGAGGAAGGTGCTCCAGCTACCCAAAATTCAAGAAGAAGAAGAGGTTACTGCTTCAAAGACCAGGGAAGCTTTGACCTGGTGTGGTCTTGATCCTAAGATGAAGATAGGATCTGTATTCAACAGAAAAGGAATGAATAACCAAGGGAAGTTCATGTCTGAAATTGTAGGAAAAGTCTTACTCAGCAAGACTGGAGGGCATGATAGAGTGTCTGCCTACATGTTTGAAATCATGACAAGAATAATCTTCACTCTGAAAATAGATTGGTCTCAAGTGGTGTATGAGAAAATTAAGGAAAGTCTGAAGAAGCCCAATCTGGGCAGGATCATTAGTCTTTACCTATCTGGTACCATACCAGAGGTAATGAATACTGCTGCAGGCAGCAAGATAAACCATATGAGGAAAATGGATCAAAGGATCTTTTCCAGATGGGACAGGGTGTTGTCCAAGGAAGTGGCAACCCCAGAGAAGCCAGTTACTGAGAAAGACAGTCCTCCTAAGAAGAAAAGGAAGCAAGTTCCTGTGACACAGGAGTCCTCCAGCAGTTCAGGGAGTGATGAACAAGTAGTTTTCACTCCTGATGACCAAGAGGAAGTGGCTGCAGAGAAGACCCCTGCTGCTCAAGATATAGCTGAGATCCAGGGGGAGCTGCCTCAAGCTAGCCCCATCCATAGGGATCACAGCCAGGGGGAGCTTCCAGGTGTAGAAGAACCCTCTACACTGGAGAGTGAACAAGCCACTAACATCATACAAGAGGTACTCATTGACCTAAATACATTGAATTTTTCTATAGTAGATTCTGATTTGTCTGATGTACATCAGCAAACTCAGCTAGACAGTCAAGTTCCAGATGTTGTTTTAGAAGACACATCTGCTGTAGTTCAAGATGATACTTCTCAAGTGGTTGAAGAACCAAGAACTTCTCCTGCACAGTCTCCACCTGAATATACAATGGAAGATTTGTTTCTAAATCTAGATCAAGAAGATTTTAACATGGACAAGGATGCTGCTGCTGAAGATAAGAATGCTGCTGCTGAGGGGGAGCCACTGACAGTTCTGGAAGAGCCTTTAAGGCCAGAAAATGAGAAGGCACCTGATGTGCAAACTGAAAAACCTCAAAGCCCTAAGGACAGGGTTGATATTGCCAGCACTTCTGCCTCTGAAGATGAGGAGAGTGCTAGGGCCAAGAAGAAGAAACTCTATGTCTTCAAGAGGAGAAGCCAGAGTTATAAGAAGGCTCTGCAATCTATAGCCCCACAGCCTATAATTCAACAAGCCCCAACTGTTGATTATAGTGCCTTAATGATTGCCATGCAGATAAAACTTGATGAACAAAGAAAGGCTATAGAGGCTTATGTTGATGCAGGGCACAGATCATTACAATTTGATCTGGCCCAAGATATAAAATCTATAAGGTTTGAAATGAACCTTAACAAGAAAGAGATGACAGACTGCTTCCACAAGGGTGGCAATGCAGTGGTGTATCTGGCAACACACCAAGAGAAGATAAAAGTACAAGTAGATGATATAGCATTGAAGCAAGGGTATGTACTGGAAAATCAGTTAAGGATGAATGACAACTTGACTGCTTCACACAATGCTATTGTCACTGAAATAAAGAACAAGGCTGCTGAACCTTCAACATCTACTGCTGCTGCCAAAGCTGATTTTGATAAAGTATTCCAGGAAGAACTTACTGCTGTTAAGTCTGCTATTAAAGATTCCCAGAAAGTCATCTCTGAACAACTTACAAAGCTGAAACCATTCTTTAAAGAGGGAATCAGGTATTTGGATAGTCAAATAAGATTTCAAAAGGATGATGTCAGAGACCATATGGCTAGAGAAGTCATAAAGGGGGAGAGAGTATTAGTCAAAGCTAGCTCTGACCATGCCAAATGGATATCTAACTCCATCAGAGCTACACTGGGCTATCCTCCACTCTGTGATGATGATAATGTTGCTGAATCTGGGATTCAAAGTGCATATCTTGGAGGTGAGCAACCAGAGGTAGCTCAGGTCATATATCCACCTCCAAATTTTGACATGGTGCAAGCTGATATTCACTAGATGTATAGCCCAACTACAGGGAAGTCAAATATTGTTCTGGAAAAGGTTGTTCAACCTATTTCTGCAGCTATGCAAGAGGCATTAGAGAAAGAAGAAGAGGCAAGGTTGTCAAAGAAGAGGTTTAGGGAACAAGCAAAACAAAAGCCAGATTTTGAACAATGGAGCCCTACCTCTAGGAATATAATCTTAACTGCCTGGAAAGCTGCCAAGGACAATGCTCATGAAAGGAACAAGTGGTTCTCTGAAGCAGAATGGAGGAAACATGAAATAAGACAGGAGGCCATTGTTCAATATAGAAGAAAGGCAAAGATGGGAAAGCTACCTCCTACTGCAGTGGAGCCTAGCAAGTACTTCCCTAAGCCATATCATTATTTTGAGAGGCAGAAAATCAAAGCAGAAGAGCTGAAGAAGAAGGACTTAAAAGGCAAGAAGCCTGCTGATGCTGCAACTGCTGAAGCCACTGTTAAAGCTCAAGTCCAACCTGGCAAAGGCATAGTTATCAAAGAACCAGACCAGAAATAGATTAGGAATTGACTTGAAGATTGTTGTAATCTTTTGAATGAAAAACATTTTTGTAAACCATTGAAGACGTATTAGAAAAATGTTAGAACAATATGATAAATATATTTCATGATTGTTCTGAGAATATGTCTATTTCTTGTTTGTTCTGCAATGTTGAATGTGTATACATGTGTGAAATATTACATGTTTATGTTTACCCTGCTGTTTATAATCTGCTTTACATCATTCTGTAATTTTTAATTATGAATGGTGTATATCATTGACTAAGGGTTATGACTTCTCCAAATAGGGGGAGATTGTTGGGTACATTGGTCAAATGTACCTGATTTGAAGAAGCCTCACCCAACTCAATGATATACATCATAATGTATTTGATGTATGTTTGAGTTACTTGTGCAGGTTAAGAAAGTACTGGACTGAAGCAAAAAGTTTCTAAGTCCATGTGTCGACACCCAGAGGGAATGTGTCGACACTTAAGAAAGCTTGTGTCGACACCCAGACAAGCAGTGTCGACACTTGGAGTCATTGAGTCGACACCAGACAGAAAGTGTCGACACTTGGAGCTGTGTCGACACTCAGTGAAGAAAAGTACAGACAGAAAGTGTCGACACAAGGAGCTGTGTCGACACCCAGTGAAGCTGAGTCTACACCAGAAAGTGTCGACACTCAGCAAAAGTCTGCAGAGACTAAGTACAAGTGTCGACACTCAACACAATGTGTCGACACTAAGTAGAAGAGTCAGCACATGAAGTAAGTGTCGACACTCAACACAATGTGTCGACACTCAACAGAAGAGTCAACATTTGAAGTATGTGTCGACACCCAGAATAATGTGTCGACACACAGCTGAAGACTCAACACTTGAAGAAAGTGTCGACACAAGGAGCTGTGTCGACACTTAGCAAAGAACAGAATTATCTCCAAAATATTCTAAGTACAAGTGTCGACACTATGGGAATGTGTCGACACTCAGCTGAAGTCTCAACAAGAAGAAGGTGTGTCGACACAAGGAGCTGTGTCGACACTCAGCAAGAATCAACATTGAAGACTTGTGTCGACACCAAGAAGCAGTGTCGACACTTGATAGATTCAACACAAGAAGATGTGTCGACACAAAGGAGATGTGTCGACACATAGAAGAATTCAACAAAAGCTAGAAGAACAAGTACTTGTGTCGACACTCAATTTCAGTGTCGACACATGCAGAAGAATGTGTGTCGAGACATACAAGGAGTTGTGTCGACACCTTGTAGACTTGTGTCGACACTTACACAACATGTGTCGACACTTGGACTATAAGTGTCGACACTTAAAGACAGAAAGTCTCGACACTTACAGACAGTTAGAGATTTTCAAGAAGTGACTGGATGACTTGACAGCTGCCGTTCCAGCCGGTCTACAGCACCTGTCAGAGATATCAGAAGTCAGTTATGGACCGGACCAGCCGGTTACCATGAAGAAGGCCTATAAATAGGCACCCACAGTTTACAGAAACGGTTGTTGAAGTTGTTGATCAGATTATTGTTATGGTTGATCACCTTGTTGAAGTAATTATTAAAGTGGTACAAAGAGTATCAACACAAGAAGATCTAGCAGTTCAAGTGCAGATCTAAGAAGTTGGAGAGAGAGGGCTCCTTCCAAGAAATCAGCCTCTGGAACTAGGCTGAGAAGAAGGATTCAGATTCAATTCTGGATCTTAAGTGGCAGAGGTCAAGGAACAACTGTAGAGGATTCAGTCTTATTCAGTTCTACTCAAGAAGCTTTGAAGAAAGCTAAGTCAGGGTGAATCCAGCTGAGTTCTTCCAAGAACTCATCAAGAATCTCTCAACTCCCCTCCTTTAATTCTGAGTTGTAGAGTTATTATTTGTATTACATTTTAACTTGTAGGATCCTTTGGATCTGAGTGATTTGTAAGCCTGTATTTATAAAGGCTGAGGGTAGGGCTTGTTAGCCTGAGTGTAGGAGATAGAGATCTCTGAGTGTAGGCCTTGTTGGCTGAGTGTAGGCCTTGATTGGCTGAGTGTAGGCCCTTGTGGCTGAGTGTAGGCTTTGGGATAAAGCTGAGTTGTAAGGCTTTGGGCCTGAGGTGTAGGAACCAATTTGGGTTCTGAGACAATGGAGAAGTTTGGCCGAATCTAGTACACTGCTAGATAGGCGAAGGGGGAAAGTGGATGTACCCATATCTTGGGGAACCACTATAAAACACTGTGTGCTGTGCTGTGATTGTGCTGTGGATTAGCTGTGTATGTTTTGTTATTGCTGATTGCTGTGCAAAAGTAGTTAGAAATCTGTGATATAACTGTTTGGCTGCCAACAAAGTTAGAAAAGGATTAGGTCACCTATTCACCCCCCCCTCTAGGTGTTTAGGTACCATATCTTTCAAAATATAATGCGAGTACCTGAAGTGAACTCGTGAACAGCTGCTAATCTCTCCAAAAGAGAAGTCAAAGTAGGTAAATTTAAAATATAACGTGAGTTCCTAAAGTGAACTCACGAACACCTACAAATCTATGCAAAGGAGAAGTCAAAAGCAGTTAAATTTAAAATATAACACGAGTACCTGAAGTGAACTCATGAACACCTGCTAATCTCTGTAAAGAAAAAGCCAAAAGCAGGTAAATTTAAAATATAACGCGAGTACCTGATGTGAACTCGCGAACACCTGCTAATCTCTACGAAAGAGAAGTCAAAAGAATGTAAAATTAAAATATAATGTGAGTATATGAAGTGATCTCGCGAACACCTGCTAATCTCTATAAAGGAGAAGTCAAAAGCAAGTAAATTTAAAATATAACATGAGAACCTGAAGTTAACTCCCGAACACTAGCTAATCTCTATAAATGAGAAGTCAAACACAGGTAAATTTAAAATATAACATGAGTACCTGAAGTGAACTATCGAACACATGCTAATTTCTACAAAATAAAGATCAAATGCAGTTAAATTTAAAATATAAAGTGATTACCTAAAGTGAACTCACAAACTCCTGCTAATATCTTCAAAAAAGAAGTCAAAAGCCGGTACATTTTAAATATAACTCGAGTACTTAATGTGAACTCGCGAACACCTGCTAATCTTTGCAAAGGAGAAGTCAAAAGCAGGTAAATTTAAAATATAACACGAGTACCTGAAGTGAACTCATTAACACCTGCTAATCTCTACAGAGGAGAAGGCAAAAGTAGGTAAAATTAAAATATAACGCAAGTACCTGATGTGAACTCGCAAATAACTGCTAATCTCTACGATAGAGAAGTCAAAAGCAGGTAAAATTAAAATATAACATGAGTACCTGATGTGATCTCGCGAACACCTGCTAATCTCTACAAAGAAGAAGTCAAAAGTAGGTAAATTTAAAATATAACACGAGTACCTGAAGTTAACACGTGAACAGTAGCTAATCTCTATAAATGATCAGTCAAAACATGTAAATTTAAAATATAACATGAGTACCAGAAGTGAACTCTCGAACACCTGCTAATTTCTACAAAAGAAAGAACAAAAACAAATAAATTTAAAATATAAAAGTGAGTACCTAAAGTGAACTCACGAACAACTGTTAATCTCTTCAAAAGAGAAGTCAAAAATAGGTAAAATTTAAATATAACGTGAGTACCAGAAGTGAAATCACGAAAAGCTTCTAATCTCTCCAAAACAGAAGTCAAAAGTAGGTAAATTTAAAATATAACACGAGTACAGATAAATTTAAAATATAACGCGAGTACCTGAAGTGAACTCGTGAATATCTATTAATCTCTTCAAAAGAGAAGTCTAATGTAGGTAAATTTAAAATATAATGCAAGTATCTAAAGTGAACTCACGAATAACTAGTAATCTCTGCAAAGGAGAAGTCAAAAGCAGGTAAATTTAAAATATAACACGAGTACCGAAACCGATCTCATGAACACCTGCTAATATCTGCAAAGGGGAAGTTAAAAGTAGGTAAATTAAAATATAACACAAGTACCTGATGTGAACTCGCGAACACCTGCTAATCTCTGCGAAAGAGGAGTCAAAAGCAGTTAAAATTAAAATATAACACGAGTACCTGAAGTGAACTCGCGAACACCTGCTAATCTTCACAAAGGAGAATTCAAATGCATGAAAACTAAAAATATAACTCGATTTCCTAAAGTTAACTCGCGAACACCTGTTAATCTTTATAAAAAATAAGTCAAAAGCAGGTAAATTTAAAATATAACATGAGTACCTTAAGTGAACTCGCGAACACCTGCTAATTTCTACAAAATAAAGATCAAAAGCAGGTAAATTTAAAATAAAAAGTTAGTACCTAAAGTGAACTCACGAACACCGGCTAATCTCTTCAATAGAGATCTAAAAAGCTCGTAAATTTTAAATAAAACACGAGTACCAGAAGTGAACTCGTGAAAAGCTTCTAATCTCTCCAAAAGAGAAGTCAAAAGTAGGTAAATTTAAAATATAAAGGGAGTACCTGAAGTGAATTCGATAACACCTGCTAATCTCTGCAAAGGAGAAGTCAAAATCAGGTAAATTTAAAATATAACATGAGTACCTGAAGTTAACTGGAGAACACCTGCTAATTTATACAAAAGAGCGGTCAAAATAGGTAAATTTAAAATATAACTCGAGTACCTGAATTGAACTCCGGAACACATGTTAATCTCTGCAAAGGAGAAGTCAAATGCAGGTAAATTTAAAATATAACGCGAGCACCTGATGTGAACTCGCGAGCACCGGCTAATCTCAACAAAAGAAAAGTCAAAACATGTAAAATTAAAATATAACGCGAGTATCTGAAGTGAACTCGTGAACACCAGCTAGTCTATACAAAGGAGAAGTCAAAAGCAGGTAAATTTAAAATATAACAGGAGTACCTGAAGTTAACTGGCGAACGCCTGGTAATCTCTATAAATGAGAAGTCAAAAGCACATAAATTTAAAATATAACATGAGTACTTGAAATGAACTCGCAAACACCTACTAATTTCTACAAATGAAAGATCAAAAATAGGGAAATTTAATATATAAAGTGAGTACCTAAGTTGAACTCACGAACACCTGCTAATCTCTTGAAAAGTAATGTCAAATGCCGGTACATTTTAAATATAACCAGAGTACCAGAAGTGAACTCGCGAAAACCATCTAATCTCTTCAAAAGAGAAGTAAAAGTTGTTAAATTTAAAATATAACGCGAGTACCTGAAGTGAACTCGAGAACACCTTCTAATCTCTACAAAGGAGAAGTCAAACGCCGGTAAATTTAAATTATAACATGAGTACATGAAGTTAACTCGGGAACAACTGCTAAATTTTACAAAGAGAGGTCAAAAATAGGTAAATTTAAACTATAATACAATTCCTTGAAGTGAACTCGCGAACACCTGCAAATCTCTGCAAAGGAGAAGACAAAAGCAGGTAAATTTTAAATATAACGCGAGTACAGGTAAATTTAAAATATAACGCGAGTATCTAAAGTGAACTAACGAACACCTGCTAATATCCTCAAAAGAGAAGTCAAATGCAAGTAAATTTAAAATATAACTCACATACCTAAAGTGAACTCACGAACACCTGCTAATCTCTACAAAGAAGAAGTCAAAACCAGGTAAATATAAATATAACGCGAGTACAGGTAAATTTAAAATATAACGCAAGTACCTATAGTGAACTCGCGAACACCTGCTAATCTCTTCAGAAGAGAAGTAAAATGCAAGTAAATTTAAAATATAACTCGAGTACTTAATGTGAACTCGCGAACACCTGCTAATCTCTGCAAAGGAGAAGTCAAAAGCAGGTAAATTTTAAAATAACAGTAGTACCTGAAGTTAACTGGTGAACACCAGCTTATTGTTACAAAAGAGAGGTCAAAATAGGAAAATTTAAAATATAACGCGAGTACCTCAATTTAACTCGCAAACACATGCTAATCTCTACAAAGGAGAAGTAAAAAGCAGGTAAATTTAAAATATAACGCGAGCAGCTGATGTGAACTCACGAGCACCGGCTAATCTCAACAAAAGAAAAGTCAAAACATGTAAAATAAAAAAAAAATAACGCGAGTACCTGAAGTGAACTCGCGAACACCAACTAATCTCTATAAAGGAGAAGTCAAAAGCAGGTAAATTTATAATATAACACGAGTACCTGAAGTTAACTGGCGAACACCTGCTAATCTCTATAAATGAGAAGTAAAAATCACGTAAATTTAAAATATACCATGAGTACCTGAAGTGAACTCACAAACACATGCTAATTTCTACAAATGAAAGATCAAAAACAGGGAATTTAATATATAAAGTGAGTACCTAAATTGAACTCACGAACACCTGCTAATCTCTTGAAAAGAAAAGTCAAATGCCTGTACATTTTAAATATAACCAGAGTACCAGAAGTGAACTCGCGAAAACCTTCTAATCTCTCCAAAAGAGAAGTCAAAAGTTGTTAAATTTAAAATATAACACGAGTACCTGAAGTGAACTCGAGAACACCTTCCAATCTCTGCAAAGGAGAAGTCAAATATAGGTAAATTTAAATTATAACACGAGTACCTGAAGTTAGCTCATGTGCAACTGCTAATTTCTATAAAGAGAGGTCAAAAATAGGTAAATTTAAAATATAAGGCAATTCCTTGAAGTGAACTCGCGAACACCTGCAAATCTCTACAAAGGAGAAGTCAAAAGCAGGTAAATTTAAAATATAATGCGAGTACATGTAAATTTAAAATATAACGCGAGTACCTAAAGTGAACTCGCGAATACCTGCTAATCTGGGGGAGGTGTGCTGCTCTGAGGCTTGGGGAAGGAGAGGGGGTGGGGTGGCCTTTATAGGGTTGGGGAGGGGGAGATTCCCTCCTTTTGGGTGGTGTGGGACTAATCCCTCCTTAGGGAGGGATTAATCCCCACCCTCCATCTATCCAAGGACAGTTGGAGGTCCCTTATTTTCCCCCATGTGGGGAAAAAGAGAAGAAGCCCTTATGGGCTTGGGCTATTAGGTGGGGAGAGAGAGAGAGAGAGAGAGAGAGAGAGAGAGAGAGAGAAGAGTGGGTGGGCCTCCACTTGACATAGGAAGGCTTGCTGGTTGGGGGCCCAAGGAAAGTGTGGGGGGCATGGGCCATCCTCTTTTGGAGAGGGGGGGGGGGCTACTTGGAGAAAAATCCAAAAGATGGATTTTTTGGTGGGTTTGACCAAGTCAACCATAGGGTGGGTCCCCCTTGCTGGTTAAAGTCAAAGTGGGTCCAAGTCATCGGGGTCGGGTCAAGGTTCAAGTGTCGTGTCATAATCGGTGTGCGCACACTTTTCGATGCATGACTATGCCTGATTTGACCACGGGTTGACCAATTATCATCGAAATTGACTGGGACGACTTTTGTTGACTTCGTATTGATCACACGAGTCCAAAACTACTGACTGGGGTTGAATTGGAGTCCGTTTGGCGAAAGTTCAAAATTTGCGCGTCGTAGCGTGCTAAAATGGTCGAAGTGTGTAAAACTGTCGTTAGACCTCGAATCATGACATGATGGGTTCTGACGCACCTGTCTAGGTTATATGAGATCACAAGAATCGACAGAACTCAATTCAGAGTTCTCTAGCTCGATATACAAAATCTGCTCTCGTTGTGTTTTACGAGAAATGGTCACATTAACTATATGACCTTGGGGTCCAACTGAACGAGTTCTGATGTACTCGTATTGACTACACGAGGTCACAGGAACTGACAGAACTCAATTCAGAGTTCTCTAGCTCTATTTCTCGCCCAGGGCTGTCTCCTACCGGGTCATGGGTAGGGTTCGAGCCACTTTTATTGGGCTGACTAAGGCTCTGGTAGCCCAATAAAAGTCGGGATATTACAATCTAATAAAAATAAAAGGATTTTCGTCCCCCAAAATTTGCTTGAAATAGTGGGAAAAAGTAACATACCTGGGGAAAAAGCTCTGGGTGGTTTTCTTGGATGTGTGCTTCAGGTTCCCACATGAACTCCTCTAGTCCGCAGTTTGACCATAACACCTTAACCATCAGAATGGTTTTGTTACGTAGTGTCTTCACCTTGTAATCTACTACTTTGACGGGTTTGAGACGGGCGGATCGATCTGACTGTAGTTGCGCCGGTGGGGTAGGAAGGTGCTGCTCTAGTTGCCGGAGGACTCATCTCAAGGAAGAGACATGAAACACATCGTGAAGATTCTGTTGGAATCCTAGTTCTGATTTGTCAAGGATCACTATTAGGTTTGCTTAGATTGACCCAAAATGTATAGTCATGGGTCATAGGTCTATTTCCAGGACTTGCCTCAGAAGGAATCTCCAGAATTGCTGAAAGAATTCTGAGAAATGCAGTTAAGATAAAGTCAGTAAATCAGTTTAATGATCGTCGAATGCAGTTCGACGAACGGCGAACTCAGGTCGATGAATTCTGAGTTCCTTCTCTGAACTCAGGTCGACGAACTCTGGTCTCAAGTAAGAAGTTTAGCTCAACGAATTCCAGCTGAGCTCGACGAACTCCGAGCTCAGGTCGATGATCGCTAAACTCAAGATAGATTCCCAGCTCGACGAAATAGAAGCTGAGCTCGACGATATGCGAGCTTAGGCCGACGAATTCAGTGCAATCAGTTACAGTTGGCAGAATTAATTATAGTCAATGACCAAGCCTATTTATTTACAGTTGGCAGATCAACTAAAGAATTAATTACAGTTAATATGGAAATAGCCGTTCAAATGCTACATTAAACATAGGCTATTCCAGGATTAATTCAGGATTAATTCCCAAGGCATCTTCTATTCTTGGGAATGCTTCTGCCGTCTTCAAAATTAAAGAATTCAAATATTTGTAGGATATATAAGAGATTTACATAAGGAACATGAAACATATAGAGATAGAAATAGACACACACAGAGACACATAGCACTGCATCAAACAATAACAAGACAGTGAACAAGAACACAGTGAAGGCTTTTCAGTTTACAGAAGAAGGAGGAACTCTGCATCAATAAACATACTCATCAGAGTTCTCCATCTGCTCCAGGCTTCTCAAGAGACATACATTCATATCAATCTAAGAAGCTTGCTGGAGACATCTTCATTCTGAAGGCCTATCACCCTGAAACAAAGCTCTAGACTTTTTCCTGAACCATTCTACATCTAAGGGGGAGCTCTTTGCTAACATCATATCCACTTAAGTCTTCTCAGTTGTATATTGAGAAAGAGAAGACAAAATCATCTCTCACCCCCCACTGTATAAAGGGTTATAACTCCCTTCAAAAGTTAACCCCTGGTTGCAAGTCACCTGACCAAAAGACTTGAAGTTTGGTTTTTGAGCACCTGATCAAAAGCTAATTGGTGTCAGACACCTGATCAAAACTTTGAGTGGATTCCTATCAGGGTGATAGAAGAGTGGATGTACCCAGGTTGGGGAACCACTATAAAATCCTTGTGTCTTCTGGTTGCTTGCTCTCTTTCTTTATTTTCTTTGTGCTGTCATCTTCTACTTTTTACAGTTATACATATATCTCTAATTAGTGTTATTTAAGATCTATCCCCCAAACTTTTAATTGGTATCAGAGCGGGTTTTCTTAGTTGTATAGGCTAACACCTGAACCAAAATGATCTGATAGATCTTATACTTTTTAGAGTTTATCATGGCACAAAATGAAGAGTTTTCAAGCACCAGACTACCTATGGGCAATCTAAATAAGCTTGCATCATGGAAGATAAGGATTAGGTTTTATATGAACTCCATTGATGAAAGCATTTTCAACTCCATGTTGACAGGTCCAGCTCAACCTCAGGAAACAACAAGTACCAATGCCATTCCATCATCTCAATGGATAGATGCCCAGAAAAGGCTGAAGATTGCTGATGCACAAGCAATGAACATTCTTGCACAATCAATGTCTGATGACATTCTTCTGGAAATTGCTGAATGTTCATCTGCAAAAGATATGTGGGTCTCCCTCACAACAATGGCTGCTGGATCAGCTAAAGAAAGAATAATTGATGCTGAAACCTGGAGTGACTCTGAAGCTTCATCCTGCACAACTGAAGATGAAGAAGAGTCAAGAGCAAGAGAGTTCTGCTTAATGGCAATAAATGCCTCTTACAGCAACCTTGATGAAGAATCAGACAATGATGAAGAATCAGAATGTGAATAAGAAGATCAGGTAATCTCTACCCTTGATCTTTCATCACAAGAATTTAAAAATGAGTTTAAATTATTATGTAAAGACTTGATTCAATCTGAAAAAGAAATAAAACTTCTCAGAGAGAAATTTAATACTGTATCTTCTGAAAATATAAAACTTAAAGAAGATTTAATGGATGCCCTTGAACAAATAAGTCATCTAGAATCAATTAAAGGAAAAGATAAGTTAGAGAACATAGACAAAATAACTGAAGTTTTACCAAATCAAACCAAAAACATTCAAAACATTTTAGTTCAAAATAATTCGTTGAACCGAGCTCGACGAAAACAACATCAGTCATCGAACAAAGCTCGACGAACTATGAATAAAGATTTCAATCTTAACTAGTCTGAAATCTATGCTGGACGAAATAGATATAATTCACCGAACAGAGGTCGACGAAAATGGAACAGAGAAAACAATTTCCATTGTTCTCTGGGCAGAGATCGACGATCTCAATACCACTCGTCGAACTCAGGTCGACGAATTTACTTTAATTTATCGAACTCAAGATTTCAGAATAGAAATTTTTATTTCTTTCAAAATTATAATCAAGCTCAAAATGTTAAAAATCCTTTCACTGAGTGGATAATCCCTCTTAGGAAATATCATCCACTTGGTTATAAAAGTCAACCTGAATGTTCTTTTATTTCTAATTATTATAAAAAAAGAACCAGGCCCCAAGGTAATCTGGGTCTAGAATTTCTAACCTCTCTTTTCAGGAAAAGTCCTAGCTTACCACAAAGGAACATTGGTATTTGATAGTAATCAAAAGCTATAATCTCAGCTAACACAGAGGATACATCAGTGGGTGTATAGTGAGAGATTATTTTAAAGGCTACAGTAGTAGAGAGCTATAAATTCTACTCAGATTTGGCCAAGGAATTTGTGCATGGAAAAGTAAATAGTGGAGATTGTTTGTTTTACAAAGAGGAAACTGCTTTGAAGGATGAAGCAATATCTTTATTTTATTTAATCTATTTCTCAAAGCACCCTTGTACATCTGCTGAATTTTTTTATAAATCAGGCAGATTGATTTTGCTTTGTAGTATATTTGTTTTTATGTAAATAGTGTCCTCACCCAAATAAGGGGAGATTGTTGGAACCCTAGTTCTGATTTGGGCAAGGATCACTATTGGGTTTGCTTAGATTGACCCAAAATGTATAGTCATGGGTCATAGGTTTATTTCCAGGACTTGCCTCAGAAGGACTCTCCAGAATTGCTGAAAGAATTCTGAGAAATGTAGTTAAGACCAAGTCAGTAAATCAGTTCAACGATCGTCGAACGCAGTTCGACGAAGGGCGAACTCAGGTCGACAAATTCTGAGTTCCATCTCTGAACTCAGGTCGACGAACTCTGATCTCAAGCAAGAAGATTAGCTCGACGAATTCCAGCTGAGCTCGACGAACTCCGAGCTCAGGTCGACGATCGCTAAACTCAAGACAGATTCCCAGCTCGACGAAATAGAAGCTGAGCTCGACGATCTGCGAGCTCAGGTCGATGAATTCTATGCAATCAGTTACAGTTGGCAGAATTAATTACAGTCAATGACCAGGCCTATTTATTTACAGTTGGCAGATCAACTAAAGAATTAATTACAGTCAATATGGAAATAGCCGTTTAAATGCTACATTAAACATGGGATGTTCCAGGATTAATTCAGGATTAATTCCCAAGGCATCTTCTATTCTCGGGAATGCTTCTGCCGTCTTCAAGATTAAAGAATTCATATGTTTGTAGGGGATATAAGAGATTTATAGAAGGAACAAGAAACATATAGAGATAGAAATAGACACACACAGAGACACAGAGCACTACAGCAAACAATAACAAGACAGTGAACAAGAACACAGTGAAGGCTTTTCAGTTTACAGAAGAAGAAGGAGGAACTCTGCATCAATCAACATACTCATCAGAGTTCTCCATCTGCTCCAGGCTTCTCAAGAGACATACATTCATATCAGTCTAAGAAGCTTGCTGGAGACATCATCATTCTAAAGGCCTATCACCCTGAAGCAAAGCTCCAGAGTTTTTCCTGAACCATTCTATATCTCAGGGGTAGCTCTTTGCTAACATCATATCCACTTAAGTCTTCTCTGTTGTATATTGAGAAAGAGAAGATAAAATCATCTCTCACCCCCCAGTGTATAAAGGGTTATAACTCCCTTCAAAAGTTAACCCCTGGTTGCAAGTCACCTGACCAAAAGACTTGAGGTTTGGTTTTTGAGCACCTGATCAAAAGCTCATTGGTGTCAGGCACCTCATCAAAACTCTGAGTGGATTCCTACCAGGGTGGTAGAAGAGTAGATGTACACAGGTTGGGGAACCACTATAAAATCCTTATGTCTTTTGGTTGCTTGCTCTCTTTCTTTATTTTCTTTGTGCTGTGATCTTCTATTTTTTACAGTTATACATATATCTCTAATTAGTGTTAGTTAAGATCTATCCCCCAAACTTTCAGATTCCCCAACTCTGGGGGCAAGGCTAAATGATAGGTGACGGGGCCAACACGCCCTATCACCGGATAGGGGCCCAAGAAGCGGGGATCTAACTTTTTCTGCTTCCTCAACCGGGAGACACCATGCATGAGCTTTATTTTCAGAAACACCATTTCCCCCAAGCTGAATTCCACCAGTAGGTGTCGCGCATCATAGTACTTAGCCTGTCAGCTCTGCGCTTCCTTCATTCGCTCCTGAATCAGCTGTATTGCTGTCGTAGTGTCATTGATGTAAGCCACTCCCAAGGCTTCCGAGTCCTCTTCCTGAGCCCAAGTCAACGGGGTTCGGCAACGTCTTCCATACAATGCCTTATATGTAGCCATCTTAATGCTAG
This sequence comes from Platanthera guangdongensis, assembly GCA_039583875.1. Taxonomy (NCBI): domain Eukaryota; kingdom Viridiplantae; phylum Streptophyta; class Magnoliopsida; order Asparagales; family Orchidaceae; genus Platanthera; species Platanthera guangdongensis. The sequence goes on from CM077151.1 coordinate 217,717,957, forward strand.
CCTGGTAGCTGTTATTGTATGAAAATTTGACTAATGACAACAGCTGCTCCCACAGTTCATTGTGCTCCACTATGCACAGTCGAAGAAGATCCTCCATTGTCCGATTCGTACTTTCCGTCTGTCCGTCTGTCTGCGGGTGGAAGGCGGTGCTAAAGGCCAATTTGGTTCCCAAGTACGCCAGTACCTGCCTCCGCTCCTTAGATATGAAACGCCCGTCACAATCTAACACAATGGACTTTGGTACTCCGTGAAATCGTACCACTTGCTCTAGGAACATCCTGGCCAGGATATCTACTCCGTCACCCTGTCGGTTTGGAATGAACCGCGCTACCTTGGTGAGTCGATCTACGACTACCCATATTGATTCATTCCCAGCGCGGTATTGAGGTAGGCTGTGGACGAAGTCCATGGAGATGTCTTTGAACTTCCATTCTGGTATCCGCAGGGGCTGTAATAGGCCTCTTGGACTGCGGCATTCGGCTTTGACCTTCTGACTGGGCCACGAAGTTGGTGACATCTCTTTTCATTCCAGGCCAGTAAATGGTCCTGCACAAGTTCATGAACATCTTAATTATGCCAGGGTGAATCGAGTACCTGGACTGATGGGCCTCTTGCAGAATTTCCTCACGAATTCCCCCGGTTGCGGGAACGAATATGCGATGTTTAAATTGTAGAATCCCCTCATGCAGATTATAATCCTCCTGTGCCCCTCCTTGCAGAGATCGGATGATCGGCATTACCTCTGGGTCTATCTCTTGGGCTTCTCGTATCCGGTCCCGGATGTCGCATTGGATCTCTATCCAATACAGCTGAGAATAGTAATTTTCCGGATCTCTTCGGGCAACCAGTGTAACCTCCAAGTCTATCAAAGACTGGAAAAGTTCCTTAGGGATCTGCTCCATCCAACTCCCGGCTATCGCAGGCTGGCGTCTCAAGGCATCAGCGACTCTGTTAGCCTTCCCAGGGTGATATTGGAGAGCGAAGTCATAATCGCAAAAGAATTCCTGCCATTGGCACTGCCGGAGATTCATCTCTTTCTGTGTGAAGATATACTTGAGGCTCTTATGGTCGGAGAAGATATCACATCTTACTCCATATAGATAATGCATCCAGATTTTAAGGGCGAAGAGACGGCGCCCAACTCTAAATCGTGCACTACATAGTTTAATTCGTGCGACTTTAATTACCGCGAAGCGTAGGACACTACCTTGCCATGCCGCATTAGGACTGCTCTCAATCCCTTCAGGGAGGCATCAATGTAGATTTGGAATCCCTCGGTCCCTGTGGGATCGTAAGGATTGGCGCGGAAGTCATCCGCTTCTTCAGTTCAACGAACGTAGCCTTGCACTCTGGAGTCCATCAGAATGTGACGTCTTTCTTGGTGAGAGCAGTTAGGGGTAGGAAAATCTTGGAAAAACCCTCGACAAACTTCCTGTAGTATCCGGAAAGACCGAGGAAACTCCAAATATCCGCAGCCGTCATGAGTGGCGGCTAATTTTGTACTGCCTGGATCTTGGCTTGGTCTACTGCCACTCCTTCCTTATTTATCGTATGGCCCAAGAATCCAACTTCTTCCAGCCAAAATTCACACTTACTGAATTTGGCGAAGAGAGAGTGCTCCCGGAGCTTTAATAGAACCATCTACAGGTGTCGGGTATGGTCCGTCTTGGTCTTCGAGTAGATTAGGATGTCGTCTATGAAGACGATGACAATGTGATCCAAGAAGGGTTCAAAGACTTTATTCATCAGGTCCATGAAGGCGGAGGGCGCATCGGTGAGCCCGAAGGGAATTACTAGAAACTTATATAGACCGAATCGGGAGCTGAAGGCAGTTTTGGGAACATCTTCCTCTCAGATCCGAAGCTGATAATAGCCAGATCTTAGGTCCATCTTGGAGAACACGGATGCACCTTGCAATTGATCGAATAGTTCGTCGATCCTAGGGAGGGGGTATGTGTTGCGTATGGTAAGCTTATTCAGTTCCCTATAGTCAATGCATAGTCGCAGAGTCCCGTCCTTCTTCATGACGAAAAGTACCGCGGCTCCACAGGGCGAGGAACTAGGACGGACAAATCCATCATCTATTAGTTCTTGTAGCTGGATCTTTAATTCAGTCAGCTCCCTTGGGGACATCCGGTAGGGGGCTCACGATACTGGCCATGCTCCAGACACGAGCTCAATCTGAAAGTCGACCTCTCACTAGGGTAGCAACCCCGGGAGGGACTCAGGGAAAATATCTGGAAAGTCGCGGAGTACTGGGACCTTGGCAAGCACTTGGGTTTTATCTTACATCTCGAAATAAATAATGAATACTTCGTCCTTCTGTCGGATGGATTTCACCATCTGCATAGAAGTCAAGATAAAACGCGAGACAGAGGGCACGCCTGTCAACGCGACGCTCTGGCCATTTGGATTCTGTAGCCGGACTACTCGCTTGGAACAGTTAATTTGTGCTTGGTGCTCGGCCAGCCAGTCCATCCCTAGAATGATGTCAAATCCAGTTATTGCTAGAATGGTTGCGTAGATTTCAAATTCTACCTCTCCCAGCGTAGCCTGGAACGAAAACTTTTCGGTGGATGTCATATCAGACCAGTCTGGTAAACGGATTCGTACAGACAGTCCGGTCGAACGGATAACATTTCCTTTTGTTGTGATAAATTCGTTGGAGACGAAAGAATGAGTCGCTCCTGTGTCGAAAAGGGTTTTGGCAGGGTGTCCTTGGTGGAGACGACGACCCCCAAGTTGTTGATGATGACACGCTAACGGAAGACCCTCCTTCGTCTCCTATAAAGGACTCGCATTGCCATGGTGTTCGTAAGGAGCGGCGCTACAATCTCCGCCCTCGGCGCAAGACAAATAACTAGTTGAACTTATTTTATTATTAGCTTAAGATCATTCATATTTTTAGCATGCTTTATTTACACATTTGGAGTATGTTATTTAATTTGGGCTGTATGTAGCCATTGAGTGTTTTATTTTTATTTGGGCTACATATAGCCAAGACTTGGTGTTAAGCCTATATATAGGCATGTATGGTTTTGTTTAAGCTTAGTTGAAAGGAAAAGAAACCCTAAGACTTTCCTTACTTGCTAATCTCCCTCTCTCTCTCTTCCACTCCTAGCCGCCACTCTCCTCTTTCTCTCTCTCTCTCTATAAAGCATTCGACCAGCCCCTCTCCCTCATCTTCCTCTTCCAAACCGCCACGCCCCCTTCCTCTTCTTCGCCAAATCCGGCCGCCCCTCTCCTTCCTCTTCCTTAGCCGCCAACTCCTCTCCACCATCTTCAACCCGACCACCTCCATCCAAAGCCGGCCGACCACCAACCTCCACCACCCGAGCTCCCCTTTGAAGAAAACCGGCAGCCCATCTTCACTTGGAGTTTTATCCGAGAAAGGCCTCCTTCTACGACGATGAATCTGGATATCGGTGTGAAGCGGCCAAGGTGGACGATCTATCTCTCCATTTGGCGTACCTCCATTGTAGACCGACGGAGAGAGCGATCCCTTACCCCACTCAACCCCATACCCATTAGAATCTGTAGTGGAACTAAACAGACAGGAAGATAATTCTAGTGGCGGAGCAATATATGACGTTAAATCCGAAACATTAAAAACAGGGGAAATACCCCAATCAGTTGGTAATTCCAAAAGAAATGCATTGTCTCCTAACCTCTTTAAAGTCCGAAAAGGTCCTGCTCGACGATCCGCTAACTTTTTTAAGGTGCCCGTAGGCAACCGTTCAGGGATGAGATGCACCATGACTAAATCGCCCACTTTCAAGTGAGACACTCTCTTATGTAAGTTAGCGATATATTGATAAGAAGACATGTGTGTGACTAGCGCTTCCTTACTGTACTTATGTAAAATGAAAGCGTTAGAGACAAATACTATTGTAGGCAGACTTAACATGTAAAATAGCGGTAACGGAACTACTTGAGATGGAACCAAGGGAACTAAATATGGTGGCGCCAACGGAAAGTAATAGGGTGGCACTAGCGGAACTACATATGGTGGCACCAACCCAACGAGATCTGGTGGTACCAACAGAATGCGATCCGTGGCACAAAAGATGGCAACATCATTGACGTACTCTCAGAGATTTGGTTAGTTTTAGAAAGTCGAATGGATACCAAATTAATGAGACATTCATCATGACCAAACACGAAATCTATTATCGCACTACGAGACATGTCCTAATAAGGGTCCAGCATGGATGGTAAAATAACATGACTCAAATCAGGCAAAATAAATTCATGTCCGAAAGGATCCGCTGGTCGGGTCAACATATCAGAAGGGAGAGTCGGTAAAGCTAAAACCGGGAGAGAGTTAAGATCGCATTTAATTTCAAGCAATGGAGTTAGCATCAGGGGATGCTCATCCAGGTCTACTTCTATGTTGTCTTAAAAAATATAACTCTCTCGCTAGGACATTCTTCCAACTTATAAATCACGACATCAGTAGCAGTACAGATCTCAGGAATGGGAGCATCGATAGATTCCAGAGGAGGGGCTAAGTCATGCCCAATGTCAAAATACGGATTTATCGTCCAAGTAAAATCCTCCGGGTGAAAGCCATCAAAATCAAACGGAAAATCAAACAGAAGATTTTCCCTCACAAAAAACTCAACTGGCTCGTCATCACCTAACTCATGATCAGAGAAACATTCGCCACAGGGTGACTCTATCACCTCACTAGAAACTTCACTCAAATCAGACTCAGTAATGGTTTCAGAAACATCGACGAGGGGAAGTGGAGATGATTCCTCAGAATTGGGCACTACAATATGTCTCGGAATAAAAATAACCAGCTCGAGTCCTAACATTTCATCGCCTAAATCACGACTGGGTAAGCTCTCAGCATAAGGTAACACTTCCGACTCAGCCAGAATATCAACAGACTCAGGGTCATCAGAGGACTCCATGGAAGTCAAGGTAGACAGCGCAGAAGTATCACTGAAGGGGAGTGGAGATGATTCCTCGGGGGAGAAATCCTCATCCATGTCACTAGGGTAACCATTCTCTTCAACGTCAATACAATCGTCAGTAATATCAGCCTCGCCCTCAGTGACGGTCACAGTCCTAGGCACGACCTTAGACTCATCAGGGGAGTCTACAACTAAATCAGGCAACTCAGGGGGAGACTCAAAATGGTCTACGGGCGTAATCAGGGTAGGACGCACAATAGCGCCAAGACCAAATTCGCCACTAGACTCACCTATAGTAATCGTCTGACATGAGGGAACTTTACTCCTAGAAATCTGGTGCTTCTCAATTTCCAATGCCGTGCAAAAGGTGGTGTCTAGATCGGTGTGACCATATCGCAATAACTTTCCCTAGATGTAGGGGCTCAACCCCCTACAAAACTTGGAAAGGGTGACCTCAGACGATTCCTTCACACCGCTCCTAACCGTCAAATCCTTAAAGAGTTGCATATAATCTGAGACCGACTTATTCCCTTATTTAAGGGTAGCCAAATCATCAGTTATTTGCAGTTTGGCCTGGGCGTTTGGTTTATCTTCATTCCTAAAGAACGGTATGGAACTAGCGCCGTCCGTAGGATAACTAGGGTGTTGCCTTTGGAGAAATGGTACTACTTGGCTAGCCTTTAATTGGCCAATCAATGCCTTAATCTCATCCACTACTGGGCATTGGAATGGCTTTCTAACGTCCCTAATGGAACCTAATGATTTTCATCGGGAAAAATTGACGTCGTATGCCATATTGTGATAACCGGAGAGAAAACTCGATCCGGAATTTGTGCACATACAATGAGAAATGCTTCTGGCCCAATTAAAATAGGTTTGTCTGAATTGTTCCTGCTTAACCACTAGGGTAATATTAATTTAAAATAGATTTTCTTGCAGAATAAAATATGAAGATTATTAATTAATTTTTTTTTTATTTTTTTGCTGAAAAATAAGAAATTTAAGCCGCTATTGGCAGACCAGAAATAAATTTGTTTTTTGATTATTTTGACTCTAAACGTGCACACAAAGTGCGTGTTAACGTGCTAAATAAGAGGGGAGGGTGCCAATTAAAAAATTGACAAGAACCTCCCTCTGATACCAAATTGATGTAGGCCAAGGTGTTTGACGCTATAACGACAAAGGGAGTAACACGTATGCCTCTCTATTTCCACTATTACGCTCACACAATAACTAAACGCAGTACACCCACGAACAATGTTATCAACTATCGCTAACATACAGTAGCCACGCCGATTAAAGATCGAACAAACGACAAGAGGCCGATGTTCTCTCAAGCTAAAAGGACCAATCTTGGGTCCGATCGAGCGATGGTTGTACCAAAAGAGGTCTACCCAAAATGCGATCTTAACTCTCTCCCGGTTTTAGCATTACCGAGTCTCCCTCCTGATATGTTGACCCGACCAGCGGATCCTTTCAGACAAGAGTTTATTTTGCTTGATTTGAGTCATGTTATTTTACCATCCATGCTTGACCCTCCTTGGGACATGTCTCGTAGTGCGATAATAGATTTCGTGTTTGGACATGATGAATGTCTCATTAATTTGGTATCCAATCGACTTTCTAAAACTAACCAAATCTCTGAGAGTACGTTAATGATGTGGCCATCTTTTGTGCCACCGGATCGCATTCTGTTGGGACCACCAGATCTCGTTGGGTTGGTGCCACCATATGTAGTTCAGCTAGTGCCACCCTATTACTTTCCATTAGCGCCACCATATTTAGTTCCCTTGGTTTCATCTCAAGTAGTTCCGTTACCGCTATTTTACATGTCAAGTCTATCTGCAATAGTATTTTCCTCTCACGCTTTCATTTTACATAAGCACATTAAGGATGCACTAGTCACACACATGTCTTCTTATCAATATATCGCTAACTTACATAAGAGAGTGTCTCACTTGAAAGTGGGCGATTTAGTCATGGTGCGTCTCATCCCTGAACGGTTGCCTACGGGCACCTTAAAAAAGTTAGCGGATCGGCGAGCGGGACCTTTTCGGATTTTAAAGAGGTTAGGAGACAATGCATTTCTTTTGGAATTACCAACTGATTGGGGTATTTCCCCTATTTTTAATGTTTCGGATTTAACGCCATATATTGCTCCGCCACTAGAATTATCTTCCTGTCCGTTTAGTTCCACTACAGATTCTCATGGGTATGGGGTTGAGTGGGGCAAGGGATCGCTCTCTCTGTCAGTTTCCAACGGAGGTACGCCAAATGTTGATGATATAGATTTTCCCCCTTTGCTGCCTAATGCTTTTCCCAGGTTTTCCAGGACAACATTTTTGCCAGACAGGATTCTCCAGGATGACGTGTTTCCCACTGCAGATGGAGATGTGCGCCGCTACTTGATTCGATGGCGTGATCGCCCCGCCTCTGATGACTCTTGGCTCCCGGAAGCGGAGGTCACTATATTGGATGGAGTTCTTCTCCGATGGTATCTTCAAGACAACTCATCAGTGATGAGTCCTTTCAAGCGGGGTAGATTGGTGGAGACGACGGCCCCCAAGTTGTTGATGACGGTATGCTAACGGAAGACCCTCCTTCGTCTCCAACAAAGGACTCGCATCGTCATGATGTTCGTATGGAGCGGCGCTACAATCTCCTCCCTCGGTGCAAGACAAATAACTAGTTGAACTTATTTTATTATTAGCTTAAGAACATTCGTATTTTTAGCATGCTTTATTTACACATTTGGAGTATGTTATTTAATTTGGGCTGCATGTAGCCATTTAGTGTTTTATTTTTATTTGGGCTACATATAGCCAAGACTTGGTGTTAAGCCTATATATAAGCATGTATGGTTTTGTTTAAGCTTAGTTGAAATGAAAAGAAACCCTAAGACTTTCCTTACTTGCTAATCTCCTTCTCTCTCTCTTCCTCTCCTAGCCACCACTCTCCTCTTTCTCTCTCTCTAAAGCATTCAGCCAGCCCCTCTCCCTCATCTTCCTCTTCCAAGACGCCACCCCCCCTTCCTCTTCTTCCCCAAATCCGGCCGCCCCTCTCCTTCCTCTTCCTTAGCCGCCAACTCCTCTCCACCATCTTCAACCCGACCACCTCTATCCAAAGCCGGCCAACCACCAACCTCCACCACCCGAGCTCCCCTTTTAAGAAAACCGGCCGCCCATCTTCACTTGGAGTTTTATCCGAGAAAGGCCTCCCACGACGAGGAATCTGGATATCGGTGTGAAGAGGCCAAGGCAGACGATCTATCTCTCCATCCGGCGCAACACCGACGGAACTGTGGAAGAGCGATCCTTCAAAGGTAGTCGGAATCATCTATTCCGACTTGGGTAACGATCCTCTCCACTCACGTGTGATTCTCTCTTGATAGTACAGTGGTCGGAAAGATTTTTGCGTTGGATTTGAATCGTTAGATTCTTTGTGGTTTTTCCTTTTGATTTGCATCAATCTTAAACGCGTTATTTTCTAAAGGGTTTGGCGAGCCCCGTAATTTTGTTGGGAGAGATCTACCATTTTTCGATCGCATTTTGTGTAGACCTCTTTTGGTACAACCATCGCTCGATCGGACCCAAGATTGGTCCTTTTAGCTTGAGAGAACATCGGCCTCTAGTCGTTTGTTCGATCTTTAATCGGCGTGGCTACCGTACATTAGCGATAGTTGATAACATTGTTTGTGGGTGTGCTGCATTTAGTTATTATGTGAGCGTAATAGTGGAAATAGAGATGCGTACGTGTTACTCCCTTTGCCATTATAGCATCAAACACCGTGGCCTACATCAGTCCTTCTACCAACAAGATTCCTGACGATATGGGAAATATATAGATATATATCATCCAACTAATATACATATATATGTAATATACAAAATCAGTGGAAGATCTGATATCTCCTATCGCCTAAGATATATACCTATGACTACGTCAGGGGCCGGTCCGTGCTGCAGGTCCAGTGCGTAGGCCTCCTGGGGCGCTGCTCGGCCCTGCTGGCCTCTCCTGCCAGCTCTGCCTCTGTGGCCTCTCTAACCATATCCTTGTGCCGGCTGCCCACCCTGAACTGCTCCAAATTCGGGTCTCCCCATCGCCGGAGGGCAAAAGGCCCTCATATGTCCTGGCTGCTGACACAAGAAGCAGTTCCCTGTGAAGGGAACATCTCGTCGGGCCACTAGTGGGGACTGTGGAGCTGGTCTAACATCTGGCTGTACAGTTGGGGGTGCTGGGGGTACTGGTGGGCGCCTAAAAGGCTGCCTGCGGCGTCGCTGCCTGGGCTCTCTATCCTGTCTGTGGGGAGCGATTCCTCCATCTCGCCTCTAGTCTCGAGGGAGCTCTACCTGACCTCTGCGCCGCTGAGCCACTGTCTGCTGGTCCAAATCTAAAGCTGATGTATGAGTGGCTATGGTGTGAAAGGTGGCCTGAGAGAGCATAATCAGGGCCTGCCTCAGGTTGTCTCGTAGTCCTCGGTAGAACTGAGAAGCTCTATCGCTGTCCAAGGCAGCCAGGTTCCCGGCAAAATGTGCCAGGTGTATAAACTCTCTCTCATTCTCTTCCACTGTGCAGTTGCCCTGTCGGATGAGCAGGAACCGCTCTTGCAACATGGCTCAGTCTGAATCTGTGATAAAAACCTCTAGTAGAGCTATGGAGAACTCCCCCCAAAGGATCGTGCTCAACGGCCGACCTCGAAAGGTAGATCGACTAGCCGCTCTCCACCAATCCCTCGCATATCCCTCCAAGAGGGTCACCACCAAAGAGACTGCTGCCACAGTTGGGCACATCATTCCGACTAACAGCTCGTCCACTCTCTCCACCCACTCCTCTACCTGGATGGCCGTCTCTGTACCCCTGAAAGGGGGAGGCCTCAGTCCTCGGAATGTCATAAGCAGATTGGTGGGTGCGGTCATCTCTCACGGTGGCTGTGCTAGGGCATCTCGGAAAGTCGCTAGTATAGCCGTCAATGTCTGCCCCACATCTGTCTTGACAAACGGTACGGTCGCGAGAGCAACCGGGTCTGGTGGTGGGGTAGCTAGAACATATCCTCTGGAGGAGGATCCCCCGTTACTATACTCTGGTATCTAGAGAAGTAACAGGAAAGAGTGTCAGTATTTTGCAAAAGTAGGGGAAATTTGCAAAAACGACAACCCAAGCGGAAAACAACGTGAATGGGCGTACTATCGTACAGTCTAGAATCCCTAAGCCGCGATACTAGGGTCAACCAGGCTTCCACTGTAAGGTTCGTCCCGAACCGAGAACGAAGTGCGGGACAAAGGGATCCTGAGACTGCTCTACAAGGACGAATCGTGATGGCTCTGATCCGTTTGTAGTGCCCCCAACCTTTTGCCCGGGTCGGGCCAGAGGGGTACTATTGGCCCAAGACGTCCACCCAGTGCTCTTAGGGGAAACAGTCCACCCTAACCAAGCACTAGATGGATGCCTTGCTCGGCTCGAATCATAACATACACAACCCATCAAAGCATAGAGGAAGCATTAACAGGACACCATTGCAGATTTATATATAACATATCAAAATCGCAGCAGTTTTAGGGCCGAAGCCTATGTCTTTAAATAAGCCCGTGGGCTATACATGTGCTACATATAATCCTCATATACTCTCTCTCTATGCTGCTCGGTAGAACTCACGTATCTAAACTCTAGAGATGGCGGGGGTGCATCTGCTTGAGTAGACCTAGCTGCTGGCATAATCATCTGCGACAACGGGTCACTACGGTGCTCCACCTCCTGTGAATGGTTAATCAAATAACCGTTAGTCACAGAGCTAAGTGGAAACAAATTTCCTCCCCGGATCCACATCTTGGGGACGAGCACGCACCCACCAAACAAAAGTAAATAGCCAAAGTAAGAGAGGGTTAGCACAACATTTCATATATGAGTAGCTAGGAGCAATTATAAAAGGATGCAGTATAACCGGTAAAAGCAGCAATAATATAAATTGGTTATAACAAGGCTCTACTAGCTCATCAGCACATCATGTTTTCATATCCTGAAATCTATCACAGGAATTCACAGCCTCGCACACACTGCAGGCATTCATAGCCACGCACACACCGCAATCATTCATAGCTGCGCACACACCACAGTCATTCATAGCCGCGCACACAAACCCTATGTCGACATAGTTTGGACTGCTTCTGTTCCAGCAGGGTAGCGAGCCCCGCGGGGTTCGCCGATGTGGCCGTCGATGACAGTGGCTAGTCCTGCCACTTCTGGTGGTGATCGTACCCCACAACACCAGGCCCTAACGTAAAACCATATGTACTCTTGGATGTGAGCGACATCCGGCGAAACATTTTGGCCGACCAGCGGAGGAAAACCCGACGTGGAATATAACGGTCGGTCACCCATATTACTCATCTCCCTGTTGCCTTTAGTCATCTACCTTCCCACACCGGTACGAATGTTCTGCGGAAGGGGCAGACCCACCACTATTTCACCACAAGCAATTTACATACAATCAAACAAAGGCAAAAAATATATACATCGGGTCTACGTCGGCCTGCCCTGCTAGGCTTTAGACTTCGGGCGTCGGCACTCAGCTCTACTTTCGACAAGGAGCGTGGGAGCGCATTATTTGGGGCTAGACCTGGAGGACTACTTCGGCTCCGATTATCCCCAACTAAGGCTCGACGACTGCTCGTCAGAGCAGGACCCGGGACTAAAATATTAAATTGCAAGAGAATAAGTGCGGTGCTTATGCTGCTTATTAAAAGTGCTGGAATGAAATATGACTAGTACGAGACTGTAGTAATACTGAATAGAATGTACAAAAATAAGCTTGACCAGTACAAGACTGGAGTAGTACTTAAATAGAATGTACTGAAATAAGCTTGACCAGTACGAGTTTGGAGTAGTACTGAATAGAAAGTACTAAAATAAGCTTGACCAGTACGAGACTGGAGTAGTACTGAATTGAAAGTACTAAAATAAGCTTGACCAGTACGAGACTGGAGTTATAATGAATTGAAAGTACTGAATTGAAATAAATAAAGGAACTGGACCAGTGCAAGACTAGAATAATCATAAAGAAAATGGTTAGTAGTCCAATCACTCCATTCAGGAGGCTTCAGTTCCATATCCATTCTCAGGATACTTAGTTCAGTTCTATTTCAGTTTTTAGTAAAGCTTCCTTGGGTTACACCCATTATCCGATTATAATTTGGTTGCACCTTATTAATTACGGCTTAATTAGATCCAGGGTTGGCTAGGAGTTACATTCTTATAGCCGTCAGGGGCAACTTTAAGCCATCACTCGTACTCTCATCTTTCGAGCGTGCCATATTCATCTGTGAGTCGAGGCGCTCGACGATTTAACGAAATCTTGGAAAAACACCTGGAGCTTAGTCACTGGCCTCAGCCGCTCTCGTCGATATAATAGTTTAATGTACTTATTTAAATAGAAAGGACTGGTCGCGCGCTTCAATTTTCACCTTCGAGGGAAAATGAGCGGAAACAACGTTCCGAGCGCGACCCTAGGCTTCCAAATTTTAGGAAAATATCAAAACACATCCCCATGACCCCAAATTTTGATACAGCCCTTGGAATGGCCTAAAATGAGCATAGTAATTGTTTTAGAATTTTCCAAGGTAATTTGGGCATTTAATTTAGCCAAACAAATTTCATTTTGACTTTTAAAAATATTAAATTTACTCAAAAAATTCTCAAAATTTTGAAGAGGTAGCCCTCATCATGGGGAACATTTTTCTTGTTGGTCATTTTTCTCCTAGAGGCCTAGGATTGGCCCAGAAATTTCCAGAAATTTCTGTCCTTTTGATTTGGTCTGCTAATAGCAGATCTAACTGATCCTGCGGCTAAAAATAAGCCTCAGGGTGCTTTTATCCTCCTGCCCCCATAGCTGATCGGCAGCAGATCCTCTGTGGGGGGCGCTGATGCTGATGTGGGGGGGGGGGGAGGGGGGGTGGGTGGGTGGGGTTTAAGGTAATGCCAGCCGCCCGATCTTCATCACCAGATCGGGCGGCTGCTGCTTCTCGCTAGCGGTGCAGAGGTTGAGCCGCCTCTACCACCGCTGTTATGTTGCCGCAGAAACTGGCGCCGGCCCCGATCAGCCCGCCGGGAGCCGGTGGTTCTCTGGGCGGTGGTGCGGGGGCCTGACGTCACCGGCCGCCACCGAAAAAACTATCCCGAGAGCTTTGGGGTGGTGGTGGCCCTGCTCCCGGCGCCACCACCCCACCCCCGCTCATCGAGCCTCCTGCCACCCATCAGTCCTCCCCCGGCCGATGCGTCGGGGGTCGGTATTCACACCGGCGATGGTCCGACGGCCATGCGTCGGCGGTGGTCTGGCGGCCATGCGCCGCCGGCCGCCGCCGCCAACTTTAAACAGAGAAAATCCTCTGTTTTGCGGGTACCGCCGGAACCACATTTTTCGGCGGCACCGCCTGGGGCCACTACCCCCAGTGGTGTAACACTCCCCCAATGCCACCACCGGTGCTGGGGGAGGATCCTTCCTCCTTGGGCGACACCCGGACTGAAACTAGGCTTGGGTGGCGCCGGCGGCGCTCCGGTCGCCGGGAGGGACATGCACCAAGTCTAGAATGGGGAGGCGAAGGAGAGAAGGTTCCACTTGGGTTTGGTGGGATCGGGAGGGGCTGGGCTAGTCAGCCATGGTTTGGTGGTGGTGGTGAAGGGTAGGAGGAGCCTCGACTTAGCTTTTTCCGGCCACCTGGGTTCCGACAAGGGTCAGGCAGGGGGGAGGTGGGCTGCTCTGAGGTTTGGGGATGGAGAGGGGGTGGGGTGGCCTTTATACGGTTGGGGAGGGGGAGATCCCCTCCTTTTGGGTGGTGTGGGACTAATCCCTCCTTAGGGAGGGATTAATCCCCACCCTCCAGCTGTCCAAGGACAGCTGGAGGTCCCACATTTTCCCCCATGTGGGGAAAAAGGGAAGAAGCCCTTATGGGCTTGGGCTTGGGCCTTTAGAGAGAGAGAGAGAGAGAGAGAGAGAGAGAGAGAGAGAGAGAGAGAGAGAGAGAGAAGAGTGGGTGGGCCTCCACTTGACTTAGGAAGGCTTGCTAGTTGGGGGCCCAAGGAAAGTGTGGGGGGCATGGGCCTTCCTTTTTTGGACAGGGGGGGCCTACTTGGAGAAACATCCAAAAGATGGATTTTTAAGTGGGTTTGACCAAGTCAACCCTAGGGTGGGTCCCCCTTGCTGGTCAAAGTCAAAGTGGGTCCAAGTCATTGGGGTCGGGTTAAGGTTCGGGTGTCATGTCATAATCAGTATGCGCATACTTTTTAGTGCACGACTATGCCTGATTTGACCACGGGTTGACCAATTGTCGTCGAAATTTACTAGGATGACTTCTGTTGACTTCGTATTGACCACACGAGTCAAACACCACTAACTAGGGTTGAATCGGAGTCCGTTTGGCGAAAGTCCAAAATTTGCACGTCGCATCGCACTAAAATGGTCGAAGTGTGTAAAACTGTTGTTAGACCTCGAATTATGACGTGACGGGTTCCGACGCACCTGTCTAGGTTATATGAGGTGACAAAAATCGACAAAACTCAATTCGGAGTTCTCTAGCTCGATATCCAAAATCTGCTCTCGTTACATTTTACGAGGAATGGTCACATTCACGATATGATCTCGGGGTCCAACTGAACGAGTTCCGATGTACTCGTATTGACTACACGAGGTCACAGGAATTGACAGAACTCAATTTGGAGTTCTCTAGCTCTATTTCCCTCCTAGGGTTGTCTCCCACTGGGTCATGGGTAGGGTTCAGGCCACTTTTATTAGGCCCACTAGGGCTCTGGTGGCCCAATAAAAGTCGGGATGTTACAGCAGGTAAGCGAATCTCTCCCATGCCTCAGACAACGTTTCTTGGTCCAGCTGCCAAAAGGTTGCAATATCCCTACGGGCATTCACAATCTTATCCACTGGGTGGAACTTAGCCAAGAACATAGAGGACATGGTCGCCCATGTGATAGCGGTCTCAGGAACAATAGTATGGAGCCAGGTTTTGGCCTTGTCCCTCAGTGAAAACGGGAACAACCATAGCTTTACTACGTCATCAGAAATACCGGCATAGCGGAATGTTCCGCAAATCTCCGAGAACTCTGCCAGATGGAGCTGAGGATCCACACTCGCTAAGCTCGAGAACTGAGTATTATTTTGGATCATATTCATGATGGCAGGTTTAATCTCGAAGTGGTTGTTTATGATGGCTGGTCCGAAGCCCGGGCAAACACTTCCGACAGTAGGGGTTGTGAAATAATCACGCATTGTTCTAATGCGCATTTGGACCACCTCTTGGCCCTCAACAACCCGTTCACCATGGCCATTTCCACCTTGGCTTAAATCTTCCATCCTTTCTTCAGTAGCAGCAGCATGCAGGCGAGCTCGCCTCGCACGTGCGGTTTCAAGATCACACACAAGATCTTCAACCCTATCACTGGAGTTAGGATCTGTCATACAACACAAAAAATCCTTTCAAAATTACCAAAAACACTTACAAACTTTCTCAAAAGAAAAATACATGAAACAGTTGCACTCCCCGACAACGGTGCCAAAAACATGATGCGTCGGCAAGTGTACCGATAGTAGTCAAGTAATAAAGTTTGGCAGTTGAATCCACAGATCTTGAACTCTTGAGGAGTGCAAGTAGGGAGTGTGATTTCAGTATTGAAAAAGTGATTGCAAGTGTTATCATAAACAAAGGGGGTTTTGGTTTGGAGTTTCCTAAGTTTAACACCAATATGCCTATTGCGGGGCACCGTCACTGCGTCTCTTTGATGGATTTCTCAAGAGAGTAATATGAAAGATGGGAGAGCCAATAAGGGTTGTTCGATCCCTAGTTTGATATGAGCTAGGTTCACTAACTAGGATAATTGACCCACCATGTATAATCATGGTCATGTTTGTGTTCTAGAGTTTAGGCTAAGTCCTTAGAATCAACCATACATGGACCAGCCAACAGAAGACTGCAGAAGACTCAAACTTAGAAAAAAATCAAGTTCAGGAAGTGAGTTTGACAGTCATCGAACTCAGCTCAGCTCAACGAACTCAGAGTAAATTCTCTGAGTTGAGCTTGACGATATTCGAGCTCAGGTCGACGAATTCTGGGAGATCAACTTCAACACATTAAGTCCAGAATACTTTCTCTGAACTCAGGTCAACGAAGTTATGTTATCGGTTCGACGAACTTGGAGCACAGAATTGGGAAGTTTTCTCAGAAAGTAGTTAGCTGAACTCAGGTTGACGAACTTGGTTCTCAGGTCGACGAACAAGAATTCCCAGGTCGACGAATACGATTTCTCTGTTCGACGAACTTTGATCTTAGGTCGACAAAAACTGTTCTTTGGTCGACGATTGCTGTGCAGTTCCAGACTTAGAATTTTCCCTCATTTTGTCCTTATTCTATAGCAGTAATTCCTGAGTAATTAATGTTTATATTCTCTGAATATAGCCGTTAGTGGTAGCATTGATTATGATCTTCATCAGGAATATTACTTGTCGTTTTTAATGGTACAGTTGGGGAAATCCATTAATGCAATATTCTCTCCAGCCGATTTTCATTCTCCAGGCCGTCAGCAATTAATGGAATGGAATTCAAAATTCAAAAGTAGAATTTTAATGAAGATATAAAAGAGTTTTTCTTTTCTAGAAGAATAACACAATAGAATACAGAGATAGAGAATACACAGAGAACTGATAGAATACATGAATATAGATACACAGAGAAGAGATCAACAATAACAATACTCTGAACCTTCTCTGTACAGAAATCAAATTGTTTTCTCCTTGACATTGCTGAAGAAGAAGAACAATCATTACAAATCAGGAGTCTTCTTCAACCTTCATTCCAAGAGCATTCAAGGACAATACATCCGTATCAGTCAGAAGTTCCTGGATCTCATTTTCAAGTCTAGGCTGAAGACTGAAGACCTACACCCTATGCAAGACTCCAAGTGTTTGTTGAGAGGAGTTCTTGACAACAACAAAAATCCACTAGTCTTCTCTGTTGAAAAGAGAAAGAGAAGACACCATCAATCTCTTTCCCCCCTCTGTATAAAGGGTTTATTAACTCCATTCAAAAGTTTATTTTGGTTTTTGAGTTCCTGATCAAAAGCTCATTGGTGGCAGTCACCTGATCAAAAACAGCAAGTGGATTCCTACCAGGGTGGTAGAAGAGTGGATGTACCCAGGTTGGGGAACCACTATAAAAGTTCCTGTGTTGTCTGATTTCATTTTTTCTTTTTGTTCTTGCTGTGGCTGCGATAGATTAGATTATCTGTGCTGTGTTAGATTAGATTAACTTAGGTTACTATTGCTTTCTGTAAATCTTGGTATCTATTATTTCATTACTATGATATTATTATATAAATAGCAAAAAGTTTTCAAGTTACTCTATTCACCCCCCTCTAGAGTAAATCAGGTCTAACCCTCACTTTCAATTGGTATCAGAGTAGTTTTCTTTAGTTGTACAAGCTAACCCTTAAACCAAAAGATCTTGTGTTAGATCTGATCTTTATTTCTCTTAGGTTTAGTTAGTTCATAGCATGGCGCAGAATAAGGATTATGCAAGAACCAGACCTCCACTCTGCAATTTAAATAAATTTGCTATCTGGAAGGTAAGAATTAGGTTGTATATGAATTCCATTGATGAGGACATCTACAATTCTATTTTGGCAGGTCCTCCTCAACCTACAACATCTACTTCTACAACGACTTCAAGCACTCATGCAGTTCCACCCCATATCTCAAGTGATTGGAGACATATCAGTTGGTGTGCAGACAAGGCATCAACTCAAACAAGATTTGATGCATGCCTGCTTTATATCTCAAATTGAGCCCCAATCCATCAAAAATGTAGAGCAAGATCCGCTCTGGTTTATTGTAATACAAGAGCAGCTCAATCAATTTGAGAGATGCAGAGTTTGGGACTTAGTTCCAAGACCCAAAGACTATGCAGTCATTGAAACTATGTGGGTATATAGAGACAAGCTGGATGCCCAAAGTGTCATCATAAGGAATAAAACAAGGCTGGTTGCTCAAGGTTATGGGTAAGAGGAAGGGATTGACTATGACCAGACTTTTGCTCCTGTTGCAAGGCTGGAAGCAATCAGGATTTTCCTTACATATGTGGCCTACAAGAAATTTAAAGTCTATCAAATGGATGTCAAGTGTGACTTTCTGAATAGAGAACTTAGAGAAGAGGTTTATGTTGAACAACCTCCAGGTTTTATCTCTCCAACTCATCCCTCATATGTCTTTAGATTGCATAAAGCTCTCTATGGTTTAAAGGAAGCTCCAAGAGCTTGGTATGAGACCTTAGCTAGCTTCTTGATAGAGCGTAAGTTTTCTAGAGGCATTATAGATAGGACATTATTCACTAGGCACCATAAAGATCAAATATTGGGAGTACAAATTTATTTAGATGATATTATATTTGGGTCTACTGATTCCAAACTATGCAAGAGATTTTTTGACCTCATGCATTCAAAGTTTGAAATGAGTAGCATGGGTGAGCTCTCCTACTTCCTTGGTCTTCAAGTGAAGCAGCTACCTGATGACATCTTCATATCCTAGGCTAAGTATGCTAAGGAGTCTATCAAAAAGTTTGGGATGGCAGATGCCTCAGCAAAGAAAACACCCATGACCACTAATGCTGTAATAGATCTGATGAGCTTGGGAAACCTGTTGATCAGAAATTATATAGGGGCATTGTTGGGTCCCTGCTATACCTTACAGCAAGTAGACCTGACATAATGTTTGCCACATGTCTTTGTGCTAAGTTCCAGGTGAACACTAAATAATCTCACCTAATTTTCTTAAAAAGGATTTTAAGATATATAAAGAGTTGTCCTAGTCTAGGACTTTGGTATCCCACTAAGTCAGAGTTTGAGTTAACTGGATACTCAGATGCTGACTTTGCTGGATGCAGAGTCGACAGAAAAAGTGCCTCTAGAACATGCCAATTCCTTGTTGCTAGATTAGTCTCCTGGTTTTGCAAGAAGCATCTGTGCCCACATCAACTGCTGAAGCAGAATATATAACAGCCGACAGTTACTGTTCCCAGATGCTGTGGATTCTGAACCAACTTCTAGACTATGGGTTCAACTTAAATAATTCAACTCTACTATGTGACAACATAAGTGCTATATCCATAGCACAAAATCCAGTCCATCACAGTAGGACTAAGCATATAGACATTAGGCACCATTTCATTAGAGAGTGTATAGACAAAAATAAAATTAATCTTGTCTATATCTACACTAATTTACAAAGAGCAGATATCTTCACCAAATCTTTGGATGAGAGGAACCATCTATTCTTCATAAATCATCTTAGTATGATAAATGGAGAAGCTTTAATTTGATTTCTGTCTTTTGTCGACGATTTTTTTAAAATTCGTCGAACGGAGATCGACGAACAGAGAAAAGTTCTAGAGAAATACGTTGAAAAGAGATTGACGAACTCTCTGTGAGTGAAGTTATTTTCGTCAACCGGAGATCGACGAATCTGCTTTAGACAACTTTCGTCGGATGGAGCTCGACGAAATGTTTTCACATCTTCTGACTGAGATCGACGAATTCTTTTGACTATAAAATATTTTATCGACCTCAGATCGAAGAATTTTTATTATTCATCGAACGCAGTCTGGCAGTTCATATTCTGAAAACCTTATATCTAGGTTTTCTTCGACCTCCGTCCCGCACTTTCAGTTCCTTTGCACTTGATCTTCTTATTTTTGTTGCAGGAGAACTCATGGCGATTCCGGCGAGCACTCTTTCCACCATGAAATTTGATATGGGTTTTGACATTAATTTTGACTCTTTCAAGCACTCTGATCAAATCTTCATGGACATTCTAAAGTTATTTGAAGAACAAAATCTGAAATGGTTCATGACCCACAGAATAAAGATTGCCATGACAGAGATCAAAGAATGGGTCTTTACTTCTACTACAACAGAAGATACCATGACAGGAACAATCTCTGGTAACTCAGTTTCTCTTTCCCCCAATATACTAACTGAAGTTTTTGGCTTACTGAATGGCGAAGAAGAAATCAAAATGGATACTAAGGAGTATGAAAATATGTTGCTCAAAATGGGTCACTCCGGAGAGCCCAAACAAGTTATTAAAGAAGAACTTATCTGCCAAATATAATTTCTTAGCAGATGTCATCGGGAAAGTGTTGCTAGGCAAACACACCGCCCACGACTACATAACCAGCATAAATTCATGGTGATGAGTTCTCTGGTTGAGAAGAAAGCAACAAATTAGGGCAAGCTGTTGTTTGAGTTAATAAAAAAGAAGAAAAATAAGAAAGAGGTCTGCTTTGGAAGAATTCTAGGGATATTTCTTCATGACAAGGCACCTGAACATCTAGTCTCCATGACCATGTTCATCAATGCCTCCAAAAGGCTAACCTCTATCTTGTTTGGCAAATGGTAGAGGAGAATTACAAAGCCATCCCAGGCTTCCTCCTCGTCCAGGCCTTCTGAGAGCACAAGAGCTGTCATAGCCGCTCCTCCACCCCCAGAAGAAGCTCCCTCCACCTCCACCATTCCTTCTTCTCCACAACCTCAACCATAACAACAATAACAAGTTCACATTCCAACTCCAGCTCCATCTCCTGAACATTCTTCACCACCACCATCTCCACCTCCATCTTCTCCCCAGATACATATCTCTGCAATACCATCCTCTCCATGCAGGAACCCTCAGTCAACCTCATGTCTTCACTACATCAATCACCACAACCATCCCCAGATCAATCTCCTTCACCTTCACTACACCAGTCTCCACACCAATCACCACACCACTCTCCCATCCAGGAACCCATCTCCTCCCCCACACTCACAGTTATAATTTCTACTTCTGCTACTCCATCTATTCCTATCCCTCTAGCCATCCTAACTGATTGTCCACATTTAGAGTATACACATACAGATTTCCCAAATGCCTTCTCTATCTGCTCTCATTGTGGTCATCACACTCCACATTCCACTTCTTCTCCAGAACCCCTCTATCTTAACTTCTCTGATATTGCTAAGGATCTGCTAGCCTTCATCTCTCCCACTATATAGAAACTCATAGATAATGCTCTAGCTCCCCTCACTACCTCTATCCATACTCTCTCTGCCAAAATTGCTGATCTATCCCCTGTCCCTTCTTTTGGGGGACTAGCTCCAGGACCCTCTGTAGCCAGTCAGAGGGAGATGCTCCATGATGAAGTTCCAGTGGCAGCAGCAGGAGCAACAACAGGAACAGATTCTTTAATGTCAGACTCTTTAGAAGAAACAACCACTCCTTCTAATATAATAGATTTAAATGATTCAGATACAGATATGAATGAGCCTGTTATGGCTGAAATTGAAACTGTTGGTGATTATATTCTAAATCCCATAGTTAATCTGACTTCTTTATTGGATTTATTCAATCTTATTTATAGAAATAATCTACCCAGTTTTTCTTATCAACATTCTTTGGCCATTCTACCATACACTGCACCAATCAGCCCCATAGTTGCCAAGCAACTTAAGGCTAGTCTTGCAGTTGCAGAGCCTCTTATAGTATCAGCTCCCAAGAACATTGCTTCTCCTAAATCCATTTCACCTCCCACCTATAAAATGGATGACAGCCCACTGCCAAATCTAGATCAAATAATTATTGAAGATATTAAAGAGGAAAATAAAACAGTTGCTGAAAGCACTGCTGACACAGTTATTCCAGAACCTCCAACTCCAGCTCTAGCTCCAGCTCTAGTACCTCAAGCTCAACCTCAGGCTGAGAAGTCAATTGACAAAGATGTTCTGAAAGTTTTGGATGATTTATATGATAATACTCAGGGATCCTCCTCTAAAAAAGATGATGACGATGATGATAATGATAATTTTGATGATAACCCTTCTGCAAAGAAGAAAGTTTCTAAGAAAAGGAAGGCTCGTCCAGTTACTGCTCCCAAGCCAAATGCAACACATGATACTCCTTACTATATCCTTCAGAAAAATACTCCTTATCCTGGGATGCCAGCCTGGATGTGGCTGTCTAAAAATCCGCAAAAGGAAAGAAAGAAGAGCAGGAGATATTCTCCTCCTCCTCAGAGACATTGGAAAGGACCTCCTCCTCCACCTGCTGCTGGTGCTTCAGGTAGCTCATATCAGAGGTCTACCTCATATACTAAAACATAACATAGACAACAAGGTAGATCCTCATCTCACCAAGGAAGCAGCCGGCAGAGGTACTCCTCCAACAGGCAGCAACATCAACAACCTCAACAACAACAACAACAACAATATCCCCATCAACAGCAATAGCAAGTTCCTGAACCTATAAAAGCTGACAGTCCTAAAAGGCCAGAGTCTCCTCCCATTCCATTTGTGGATCCAGAGACAGAGACTACTGCTAGAATGGTCAGGTACCAGGAACTGGTTGGATTATCATTGATAAACAAAGCTACAACTGAAGGAAAAGATGCCTCCCAGTATTCAACAATGTCCAAATACAGGAAAGACGAATTGAAAAGGTATGGGAAAGCTAACCATTTTTTTTAATGTAGATGAATATATGAATCTACACCCAGAGGCTGTTGTGCCTAGAGCCATATCTCTCAATATCATTGGAGCTGCTGATATGACAATATCCAAGAAGCAAGCAGCTAATCCCAACAGAGAGATCAAGTTTACATAGCCTGCTGACAAAGAAAAAAAGGACAAGCAAAAGGAGAAACTGAAGAAAAAGAAATGAGTTTCTTTTGTTTAAGTTTCTATTTTTCTAAAAACTCTTTATTTATGTACTGTCACAAAGTAACTTTGTAAATATCTGCTGCATATTTCATTTTTCTGTCAGATATACTTTCCTGCTTTGTGATTATTTTTATTTAATGTCTCTTAGTGACATCACCCAAATAGGAGGAGATTGTTGGATCCCTAGTTTGATTTGGGCTAGGTTCACTAATTAGGATAATTGACCCACCTTGTATAACTAGGGGCATGTTTGTGTTCTAGAGTTTAGGCTAATTCCTTAGAGTCAACCACACATGGACCAGCCAACAGAAGACTGCAGAAGACTCAGAATTAGAAGAAAATCAAGTTCAAGAAGTGAGTTCGATGTTCGTCGAACTCAGCTCGACGAAAGTCGTGCTCAGCTCGACGAACTCAGAGTAAATTCTCTGAGTTGAGCTCGACGATATTCGAGCTCAGGTCGATGAATTCTGGGAGATCAACTTCAATACATTAAGTCCAGAATACATTCTTTGAACTCAGGTCGACGAAGTTATGTTATCAGTTCGACGAACTTGGAGCACAGAATTGGGAAGTTTTCTCAGAATGCAGTTAGCTGAACTTAGGTCGACGAACTTGTTTCTCAGGTCGACGAACAAGAATTCCCAAGTCGACGAATACGATTTCTCTGGTCGATGAACTTTGATCATAAGTCGACGAAAACTGTTCTCTAGTCGACGATTACTGTGCAGTTCCAGACTTTGAATTTTCCCTCATTTTGTCATTATTCTATAGCAGTAATTCCTGAGTAATTAATGCTTATATTCTCTGAATATAGCCGTTAGTGGCAGCATTGATTATGATCTTCATCAGGAATATTACTTGCTGTTTTTAATGGTACAATCAAGGAAATCCATTAATGCAATATTCTCTCGAGCCGATTTTCATTCTCTAGGCCACAACAATTAATGGAATGGAATTCAGAATTCAAAAGTAGAATTTGAATGAAGATATAAAAGAGTTTTTATTTTCTAGAAGAATAACACAATAGAATACAGAGATAGAGAATACACAAAGAACTAATAGAATACAGGAATACAGATAGACAGAGAAGAGATCAACAATAATAATACTCTGAACCTTCTCTGTACAAAAAATAAATTGTTTTCTCCTTGACATTGCTGAAGAAGAAGAAGAACAATCATTAGAAATCAAGAGTCTTCTTCAACCTTCATTCCAGGAGCTTTCAAGGACAACACATCCATATCAGTCAGAAGTTCCTGGATCTCATTTTCAAGTCAAGGCTGAAGACTGAAGACCTGCACCCTGTGCAAGACTCCAAGTGTTATTTAGAGGTGTTCTTGACAACAACAAAAATCCACTAGTCTTTTATGTTGAAAAGAGAAAGAGAAGACACCATCAATCTCTCCCCCCCCTCTGTATAAAGAGTTTATTAACTCCCTCCAAAAGTTTATTTTGGTTTTTTAGTACCTGATCAAAAGCTCATTGGTGGCAGTCACCTGATCAAAACCTGAAAGTGGATTCCTACCAAGGTGGTAGAAGAGTGGATGTACCCAGATTGGGGAACCACTATAAAAGTTCTTGTGTTGTCTGGTTGCCTTTTTCTTTTGTTCCTACTTTGGCTGTGATAGATTGGATTATCTGTGCTGTGTTAGATTAGATTAACTTAGGTTGCTATTGCTTTCTGTAAATCTCGGTATATCTTATTTCATTACTCTCATATTATTATATAAACAACAAAATGTTTTCAAGTTACTCTATTCACCCCCATCTAGAGTAAATCAGGTCTAACCCTCACTTTCTAGGGTCGCAATCACCTCTTTGCCACGCTTGCTTCTAAAAATTACTATAACGACACTATCTCAACAAGAACATGAAAAACTGAAGCTCAGCAACACAATCAAGATCTAATATATAACAACACATAGACATGCTAAAATACTTAAAATAAACAGTGTTCTTAAGCAACAATCAAACAACCACAAGTTCAGAACAAAGTAATTACAAGAGGAGGGGGAGAAATACAACCAAATACACGAAGGCTTTCCGAGATTCGCGGCCGGAGTCAAGGGTTGTCGGGCCTTGTTCGAGCTCAGTCTACGGATGACGTCTGGGGTCTAGAAGGGTTTTCACCTCATTCCAATAATCCGTCATCTTCGTTAATAGTCGCTGGGCTAAATCTATCCGTAGAACTCCACGGATGCAGCACCTTATGAGCTTGAAATGGAGCTTGGAGTTCATAGAAGAAAATGGTAGCCAGAGATGAAGCTATTGCGAGATTTTGAAGGGAGAATGGTAGCCGGATCAACTCTCCAAGGAGGAGAGAGAAAATATCAGCTGGAGGGATGTTTTCCCGCTCAAAGGAGCAGAAAAGGCGGCTGGGTCGGACTAGATCGGAACTATCCTTCAGGAAGAAGAAATCCGCGCTTTAAATAGAAGCAGGTCAGAAAAATAGGCACGCATGGTTTGGCGCACGACCGTGCGCAAACCGTGCGATATTAACTTTCAGAACACGCCTGCCTAAGGAGAAGCATTGACCCGTGTGTTGTACTCGCGCAGGGGCGCTTCCACCCGTGCGTGAAGGAAATCGCACGGGTAGAAATAAAAAGCTGGAATTCAGGACAATACCGGGGAACCGTGCGTTTTACTCGCACGTGCGAACTGCCACCCGTGCGTGAACAAGTCGCATGATTAACCACAGAATGGAACAAACAAAAAAAAACAAACAAACAAGAAAGCTACAGGAAAACCGTGCATTTCCTTTGCGCAAGGTTCTAAAGGAACCATGCGTGAAGATCGTCGGGCTCAGCACGATGAAATTCGCCGAGCTCCGCTCGACGTTTATCTAGCTAAACAAAATGCTTGATTGGGCACAAACCGTGCGTGAAAGGAACACTCGACCGTGCGTTTTCCACAAATCAGAAATCCTCCCTTGGGGAAAACACACTACCTGCACATCAAAACTAAAGCTGGAGCAAAAGCTCCCAACACCAAACATACAACAAAGAAAAGCCGGAAAGAGTCATGGGGAGCACCATGTGCATACCCCCCAACAATAGAATGCGCAATTGCACAACCTCGGGCCAAAACAGTGCACAAAATGGTGCATGACCGAACGATGCAAATATAACCGATAACCGGTTGAAATGCAATGCATGAGTGGGAAAACCAGCCCAGATGAGTCCAAAAAACCCTATAAATATCGGACTCATCAACTCTACTAAACAATCTATCCAAGGTCATAGTCAAGTAGCTTTAGTGTTTTACATTTTCATGATCGGGTGTTGATTATATGATATTCCCTGTGAATATGTGGAAGTGCTCCAAAGTTTTTATCTGCTGAAGTTGTTAAAATAAAAAGATGATGAAAAAAGAAAATATATGTATAAAAAAATAATTGTGGAAAAGTAAAGTGAAAAGAAAATGTGTAATTGAAAATCCTATTTGAGATTTTGAGGCGGTAGGTAGTGCACTCACCCGTGTTATCGAGTTCAAGTCTGGTGGTGTGGTGCACCTGCATATATTGTTGGCGAGAGGATATATTTTTGTTGAGCTCATTTGGGTTAGGTGCGTAACCTTCTTTTTATCTTTGTTTACCTCACCGAAACCCAAGCCTCATTTCTACCCTAAAGTCCTACAGATTCACGTTTGAGTCAAACTAGTGCCGTTGAGAGAGTGTGAACGGGCAAGCCTATGGACCCCGACATTGATGGATTTCTTTGGAGGTGATACTAAGCCCCGATTTTTAGCAATGCCCAACTGAGTGGCCTGCCTACTTTCTTCCAATGCATGATCGAACGATTCTCCAGGATTCTATTTTTGAGTAGTTTCAATATTTATTTACGCCTGTTGAAATTTATAAACTTCGTAGCATAATTATAAATTGTATCTATTATATTTGCTATGCCCATGTTGTTTTTGATTTCTCGCTTTACTTTATTTGGAAATTTCTAAGACAGCTAGCTGTTTTCTAGTTCACGGAGAGATGATTTGTTCAGGACGAGCAAATATTTAAGTCTAGTGGTGTGATGAGTCCGATATTTATATGGTTTTTTGGACTCATCTGGGCTGGTTTTCTCACTCGTGCACTGCATTTCAACCGGTTATCGGTTATATTTGCATCGTTCGGTCATGGACCATTTTGTGCACTGTTTTTGGCCCGAGGGTGTGCAATTGGCCATTCTGTTGTTGGGTGTATGCACATGGTGCTCCCCATGGCTCTTTTCGACTTTTCTTTGCTGTATGTTTGGTGCTAGGAGCTTTTTCTCCAGCTTTGGTTTTGATGTGCAGGTAGTGCGTTTTCCCCAAAGGAGGATTTCTGATTTGTGGAAAACGAATGGTCGTGCGTTTATTTCACGTACGGTTTGTGCCCGGTCATGTGTTTTGTTGAGCCGGATAAACGTCGAGTGGAGCTCGGTGAATTTCGTCGAGTTGAGCCCGATGATCTTCACGCACGGTTAATGCACGATTTCTTCGAAACCGTGCGCGAAGGAAACACGTGGTTTTCCTGTAGCTTTCTTGTTAGTTTGTTAGTTTGTTCCATTTTGTGGTTAATCGTGCGATTTGTTCACGCATGGGCAGCAGCGCCCGTGTGCGAGTAAAATGCACGGTTCCCCTATATTGTCCTGAATTCCAGCTTTCTATTGCTACCCGTGCGATTTTCTTCATGCACGCGGAAGCGCCCGTGCACGAGTAAAACGCACGGGTCAACTCTTCTCCTTCCGCAGGCGTGTTCTGAAATTTAATATCGCACGGTGTGTGCACGGTCGTGTGCCAAACCGTGAGTGCCTATTTTTCTGACCTGCTTCTATTAAAAGCGCAGATTTCTTCTTCCTGAAGGATAGTTCCGATCCAGTCCGACCCTGCCGCCTTTTCTGCTCCTTTGAGCAGGAAAACATCCCTCCAGCCGATATTTTCTCTCTCCTCCTTGGAGAGTTGATCCGACTACCATTCTCCCTCCAAAAGCTCGCAATAGCTTCATCTCCGGCCACCATTTTCTTCTCCAAACTCCAAGCTCTATTTCAAGCTCAAAAGCTACTGCATCCGTGGAGTTCTTCGGATAGATTTAGCCCAGCGACTATTAGCGAAGAAGACGGGTTATTGGAAGGAGGTGACAGCCCTTTTGGACCCCGGACGTCATCCGTAGACCGAGCTCGGAGAATGCCCGATAACCCTTGACTCCGGCCACAAATCTCGGAAAGCCTTCGTGTGTTTGGTTGTATTTCTCCCCATCCTCTTGTAGTTACTTTGTTCTAAACTTGTGGTTGTTTGATTTTTGCTTAAGAACATTGTTAATTTTACATATTTCAGCATGTCTATGTATTATTATATCTTAGATCTTGATTGTGTTGTTGAGCTTCAATTTTTCGTGTTCTTGTTGAGATAGTGCCATTCTAGCGATTGCTAAAAGCGTGCGTGGAGAAGAGGTGATTGCAACCTCATTGGCTCGCCCATCTTTCATATTACTCTCTTGAGTAATCCACCAAAGAGACGTGGTGACGGCGACCTGCAATAGGCTTATTGGTGTTAAACTTAGGGAACTCCAAACCAAAACCCCCTTTGTTTATGTTAACATTTGGAATCATTTTTTCAATAGCGAAATCACACTCCCTACTTGCACTCCTCGAGAGATTGATATCAGGTGATTCAACTCCCCAGCTTTATTACTTGACTACGATCGGTACACTTGCCAACACATCAATGGTGTCCGGATTAATATTACTCTCATGGATGTCCTCAGTCAAATTTCTAATTATGCAAAATATTTGAAGAACTTGTTGGTTCAGACTCGATAGTTGAAAAATTCTAGTGCTATCTCTACCGTGGGTGACTACATCAGTTTTACTATAGAGCATTGGATTGTGAAATTGAAGGACCCAGACAGTTTCACCATTGTAAAAAAAGCTAAATAAAGGCAAATTTTATTGCTCCAAAATGTTAATTATTACATAGGTATGCCCCCTTATTTATAGAAATCAGGGGTGATGAGAGAATACAATAACCGATGTGGGACTAAATACAAGTCAGGAGGTCAACACTGTTTGACATGTTCAAACTGCCCACTATACAACAATAACAGAACACAAAGTGACAACTAGGAAAATCGCTTAACTGCCAGGGAAGACTGCTGGTACAGGTAGCCAGACTTCAACTATGGGTTGCCACCAGATCGTAGTTGCGGTTACCCATCATACCATAGCTGCTACAAGCTACAGGACAACAACCACGGGTGGCCACTAAACCGCAGTTGCGGTTAACCATCTGTCTGCTGCCGCGGCTTCAACCAGACTGATGTGGCTTCATCCAGATCGCTGCAGCTCACCGACAGACCACTACTGCGACTCTCTGCCAGACCGTTGTGGATTCATTCAGACCGCTACGGCTAATCGACATACAGCTTTTGTGGCTTTCTGCTAGAACGCTGCAGCTTCCTTCAGACCGCTGCAGCTAACCTCCAGACCACGGCTGCGGCTATTCCTCAGACTGCCACTACTGCTGTCCACCCGATCGCAAGCTGAGGTACACCACTAGACCGTTGGACCAAACTGCTAGGTCATTGAGATAGATAGACCGTAGCAGTTAGACATAAGTCTGTCCGATCTCCTCAAGCTCTAACACTCCCCTTCAAGCTGGAGCATATATATCTACCATGCCCAACTTGCTGCAAACCACCTCAGAAGGAGTGACTGGCTTGGTGAAGAAATCAGCTAGTTCTCTCTCAGAGATAACAAACAAAGTGCAAATCTGATTCTTCAAAATCTCCTCTCTAATGAAGTGGCAATCAACCTCGATATGCTTCATCCTCTCATGAAAGACATGATTTTTTGAAATACATATGGCTGCCTTGTTGTCACAAAACATTGGCAGAGGATGATAATAAAGCTCTCCACAATCAAGCATAAGTGTCCGTAACCACTTTAGCTCGCAAGTAGTTAAAGCCATGCTCCTATACTCAACTTTTGCGGTCGACTTAGAGATAACAACTTATTTCTTGCTTTACTAGCTGACCAATTTTTTGCCAATAAACGTACATAACCCAGATGTGGACTTCCTATCTTCCTTATTATTGGGTCCATTGCCCACAATGTCCTCGATTTGAGGAAGTCAATCTTGTCAATGATATACGTATATCAGTAGATGACAATGATGGGACAGCCTATTTGGCTAAGTCAGTTGGATTGAGAAATTTGGCTAAGTCCAAATTTGTCGAACTAAGCTCAGAGTTCGCCGAGCTGAGCCAATTGTTCGTCGAACTAAACTCATAGTTTGTGAAATTTGGAAAAGTTAAAATTCGTCGAATTGAGCTCAGAATTCGTCGAGCTAAGATCATTGTTCGTCGAACTCAGTTCAACATTCGTCGAACCTAGTTCAGAGTTGAGTGAGGCTGGCTGAGACTGTTGGGTTTCTCTATAAGGATGGCACAACGCTTGTGCACGCAGTGGAAAAGAAAGACATCAAGAAAAACCCAAAGAGATGTGGATCGGGCCATGAACGTTGAATAAATAAGTTAGCAAAACTAGGCAAAAATTACCTCGGTGGCGTTGAGTCACAACTCAACGGAGATGCTCCAAACTTTGTCTTCTTGCTAGTGGCGAGCTCTACGTTGAATAATATCCACGTTTCTGCAGAAGTCCACACGAGCGGGAGAACACCGGGCTTTTCGTCACACGGAAAAATAGGAAGGATGAAAGGACCGCACCTTGCTTTCCACGGACTGCTAGGTCCGCGCCAGGAAAAGCAACACCAGCGACGATCGCCGGAAATGAAGAGGTCGACAGAGCGAACACGGCGGCGGCGGAACCCTTCCGTCGGCGGCGGGATTCGGGATCGGGGAACGATCGCGGAACGGCTTCCGTCAAAATCGATTCGATCGGCTGTAAAAGCACATATCACCCGAAAACCCTAAGTGTCCCTTTTATACCGAAGGCATAAAAGACTTAGGAAAATCGCTATCCGCAGACCACCCAGAAATAGGGTTCAGAATCGGCGAGTATCAATCGGCGAGAGTCGGTCAGAATCGGCGAGAATCGATCAGCGAGTATCACCATGGATCAGCGAGAATCAGAGTACAATACTCGACGATTCTCGCCGATCGTCGAGCCTCATTTGATGATACACGTCGAATCTCGTCGACCGTCGAGCCGCGGTCGACGATACTTGTCGAACTCGTCGATCGTCGAGAATCAGCATATTGATTCTCGACGATTCTCGTCGATCGGCGAGAATCAGAGAGACGATTCTCGCCGATCGGCGGGAATCAGAAAGACGATTCTCGACGAAAGTTATCGACCCTCGGACGACAATCCTTACCAGCCCTCCAAGGCAACATTTGCCCAACCCGATGATTCTTTAAGGCAACACTTTGCCCACAACCCCATTCAAGTCGGTGATTGGCAACCTTTACCAACACAGTCAATCATCCAACTTCTCCACATCTCTTATGTGCGACCCTGCAAGCCCATATCGCGTTGGCAGTGAGATTACATGTTTGATCACTTCCAGATCACAATGGTAACTCCAACAGACTCCCACTTGATGTCGAAAGTATCAAAGCAAAAACCTCACAAACAATGAGCGGCATCTAGCAATGCATCATTGCTCCCCAAGCAATAAGAGTTTATAACTCATAAGCCTTTATGACCAATGTATCAGCGTTGTCTTTGTCCCTTTGTCCCTTACATCCGGAAAGAACTAGAGGCATGGACCGTGTCACCCTCGTAATAGCTCAATCCAAGTTTCTTGATCCAGGACGGACTTCCAGAGAATGGTGAGTCCAATATCACATATTGACTCAACCAAGCATGGCCATGCATTTCTCAGTCCAGTTCCATCAAGGGGCCCATGGATGCAACTCCTGTCATATAGGAGGACAAATCCCATATCTGCTCACACACAAACACCCAAATGATTCGTAACATGCCCAACAACCACCCTTATCATCAACCTTTCTCAAGGAAGACTTTAGATGGCATCAAAGCACGCTCTTCCTCACTTGATGAATGCTGTGACTTCAGGTCAAAGGATCACAACACCATTGTCAATTGAGACCTACTCGTGACACGATTGGATGACAATCCACAGAGTAGTCTCAGGTTGGGTCTGTCCAGTACAACTTGTTCATTAACAAGTACCCACGTGATGACTTGATATCACAATATCATGACCTGTGAGAACCGGTCATCAGTCAACACACGTGCTAGTCTTCATGTACCATCATCACCCTTAGCTTCTATGATGATACTCGACCAGGGACCTTTAAGAATGAAGCTTCAAATAAATCATAGGCTCTCACATTCAAGTCACGTACTTGATGTCCCATGGAAGCGAACATTCTAAGGGTATCTATCATGTTAACATTTAACTATCATATAGAAAAAGACATAATAAAAGAACTTGCCATTAATTGTAAAAGAAAAACTTAGGTACACAGTTCATCATATGAACAAACAACCAACAAAATACATATTTACATGCAATCCACAAGATTCTCGCTAGAGTTGATCATTTAGGTATCGTATACCCATCGATCTAGTATGACCATCATGCTTTCTCTGCGCGAGAGTCTTTGTCAGCGGATCCGCAATATTTTCCTCAGTCGGCACTCTGCAAATGTTTACATCTCCTCGTTCGACAATCTCACGAATAAGATGAAACCGCCGAAGTATGTGCTTGGAGCGCTGATGAGATCTAGGTTCCTTAGATTGTGCAATTGCACCATTGTTATCACAGTAGAGAACTACGAGACCAACAATGCTAGGAACTACATCAAGCTCGCCGATGAATTTCCTAATCCATACAGCCTCCTTCACCGCATTAGCTGCTGCGATATACTCGGCCTCTGTTGTAGAATCAGCAACTGTCTCTTGCTTGGAACTCTTCCAGCTCACAGCTCCTCCATTCAGGCAAAACACAAAACCTGACTGAGACTTGGAGTCGTCTCTATCAGTTTGGAAGCTAGCATCCGTGTAACCACTTACAACGAGCTCTTCCTCTCCACCATACACCAAGAACACATCCTTAGTTCTTCTCAAGTACTTCAGGATATTCTTGACTGCAATCCAGTGACACCCACCGGGGTCTGACTGATACCTGCTAGTCATGCTCAAAGCAAAGGAGACATCGGGCCGAGTACATAACATCGCGTACATGATTGATCCAATTGCTGAAGCATATGGAATCAACTTCATGCGGTCCTTATCTTCACAAGATTTTGGACACTGGTCCTTAGAGAGATTCACACCATGAGACATGGGCAAAAATCCTTTCTTGGACTCAAGCATGTTGAACCGCTTCAACACCTTTTCGATGTACGTACTCTGGGTCAAACCCAGCAACTTGTTCGATCTATCTCTATAGATCTTAATACCGAGTATATAAGCCGCTTCACCCAAATCCTTCATTGAAAAGTAGTTCCCTAGGTTGTTCTTAACAACTTTTAGGGTAGGAATGTCATTCCCAATCAACAGTATGTCATCTACATACAATATCAGGAAGACAACAATGCTCCCACTGATTCGCTTGTAAACACAAGGCTCATCTTCATTCTTGATGAAACCAAACTCTTTGATTTTCTCATCAAAACGAAGATTCCAACTTCGAGAGGCCTGTTTCAGTCCATAAATGGACTTATTCAGCTTGCATATTTTAGTGGCTTCATCTGGGGATACAAAACCCTCGGGTTGTGTCATGTACACTTCCTCAAGGAGGTTTCCATTAAGGAAAGCCGTTTTGACATCCATCTGCCAGATCTCGTAGTCATAATACGCAGCAATAGCAAGCAATATCCTTATGGACTTTACCATGGCAACAGGGGAAAAGGTCTCATCATAGTCAATACCATGAATTTGCTTGAAACCCTTAGCCACCAGTCGCCCTTTGAATGTCTGTACATTCCCATCCATGTCGGTCTTCTTCTTGAAGACCCACTTGCACCCTATGGGTCGTACCCCTTCAGGTGGTTCCACCAAGTTCCAAACTTGGTTTGCATACATGGAGTCCATTTCAGATTTCATAGCCTCAAGCCATTTGTCGGAGTCCGGTCCATTCATAGCCTCTTGGTAGGTTGCTGGTTCATCATCATGATCCATAAGCAACACATTACCTATTTGAGACACGAGAAATCCATATCTCTCAGGCTCAAACCTCGGTCTACCAGATCTACGTAGGACTTGTGTTCCCTGAGCAGGTTCTCTAGCTACAACATCTTGTAGTCCTGTCTCAGAATCCAATTCCGGTTCATTCACTACATGTGGTTCTTGAACTTCTTCAAGCTCTACCTTTTCAGTCTTTCTTGATAAGAACTCTTTCTCCAAGAAGACACCAGTCCTTGCGAAAAACACTTTGCCCTCAGACGGTAGGTAAAAGTAATACCCTTTCGTTTCCTTAGGATATCCCACCAGATAACATTTATCCGATTTGGGTTCCAGCTTGTCAGGCATTTGACGTCTCACGTATGCCTCACAACCCCAAATTTTAATGAACGACATACTAGGACGCTTCCCAGTCCATATCTCATATGGTGTCTTCAGAACCGTCTTCGTTGGAGCGCGATTCAATGTCATTGCAGCAGTCTCTAAAGCAAAACCCCAAAAGGAAACAGGCAAGTCTGCATGACTCATCATCGAACGTACCATGTCTAACAGAGTACGATTTCTCCTCTCAGACACACCATTATGTTGTGGTGTTCTAGGTGGAGTGAGCTGTGATACAATACCACACTCTTTCAGATGATCACGGAACTCATGACTCAGGTATTCGCCACCTCGATCAGATCGGAGTGCTTTAACCCTTTTACCCAACTGGTTTTCTACTTCATTCTTGAACTCTTTGAACTTTTCAAAGGTCTCGGATTTGCACTTCATAAGATACACATATCCGTATCTACTGAAATCATCAGTAAATGTAACAAAGTAGAAATACCCACCTCTAGCCATGGAACTCATGGGTCCGCATACATCGCTATGTACAACACCCAAGAGATCCTCAGCCCTCTCAGTATAACCAGTGAAAGGAGCTTTAGTCATCTTGCCTAACAAACAGGATTCGCATCGCTCAAATGATTCATAATCAAATGAGTCCAAGAGTCCATCTCTATGGAGCTTGGATATGCGCTTCTCGTTGATATGGCCCAAACGACAATGCCAGAGAAAAGTAGGGTTCGAGTCATTTGTTCTTAGTCTTTTATTATTTTCTACATTACAGATCAGATGGTCCAAGTTCAAAACATAAAGACCATTAAACAATTGGGCTACAACATAACAAACATCATTCTTAAATATAGAACAACAATTATTCTTAATTATAAAAGAAAATCCAATCATATCCAAACATGAAATAGATATAATGTTTCTAGTTATGGCCGGAACAAAATAACAATTATCAAGTTCTATTACAAGCCCACTGGGCAAAGAAAGACGATAAACCCCTACGGCTACAGCAGCAACTCTTGCTCCATTGCCGACGCGGAGGTCCACCTCCCCTTTACTCAGCAATCTTCTCCTTCCTAGTTCCTGCACATTTGTACAAATGTGAGAACCACATCCGGTATCCAATACCCAAGATGAAGGAGCAGAAAGGTTTATCTCTATAAAGTAAACATTTGAAGCGGAAGTCATACCTCCCCTCAATTTCTGCAGACCCTCAATGTACGAAGGACAGTTCCTCCTCCAATGACCAGCCTTGCCACAGTGGTGGCATTTCCCTTCCTTCACCGTGCTTTTCTTTTTCATCAGTGCTGAAGACTTGGGCTCAAGGTATGACTTAGGTCCCACCTTCGTCTTCTTAGAGCCCTTGGCCTTGCCCTTGCCCTTATGCACCATCAGTATGGGGCTGGCAGGCTTGGCCTTCTTCATATTGATTTCGGCAGTTCTCAACATGCCCAGGATTTCGGGCAGTGTCTTGTCTATTTCATTCATGTTGTAGTTCAAGACGAACTGCTCATAACTGTCCGGCAACGATTGCAGGATCAGATCCGTGGCCAACTCTTGAACAAGAGGAAAACCCAGCCTCTCAAGGTTCTCTATATACCCAATCATCTTGAGTACGTGAGTCCCTACTGAGTCTCGAACTCCCATCTTGCACTGAAACAACGCTTTTGTGATGTCGAACCTCTCTTGACGAGCCTGCCCTTGAAACATTTTCTTGAGATGCTCGTCAATCTCCTTGCACCCCATGTTCTCATGTTGCTTCTGAAGCTCAGAGTTCATAGTGGCAAGCATAAGGCATTCGACATCTAAAGCATCGTCAGTATACTTCTTATAAGTATCTTTCTCAGCACGGGAAGAGTTCCCGGTCGGCACCTCGGGGGCTTCTTCTTCCAAGACATAGAGCTTTCGCTCTTGCCTGAGAACAATTCTCAGGTTCCTATACCAGTCCATGTAATTTGTCCCACTGAGCTTATCCTTCTCAAGGATGGCTCTCAGAGACAACGTGGAGTGTGAAACACTTGCCATGGAATTCTACAAGAATTTATGCAGAATAAAATCAGTACCAAAATTTCAAATACAATTTATTTTAATTTGGACTTCAATTAAAATACTCCCACTATTTTGTTCGAAATGATAGCCCTCACTAACAATTCGGAGAGTTCATGCGAGCTACTCTCTTAGTGGACAAGATCCGTATTTCACCAACACTATGAGTCCGCTTTGGCATTCCTCTCACGATGCGGTTATTTAAGTAGGCAACGCTTGCCAATTGCATCCTCATGCAATTCTTGTATGGTTGGTGAATAACTCCTTATTCGCATCCATCATATGGTGCATGCCAACCCTATGCCTCTAGGCACTCAACCTTTGAGGTCACCTAGTTAAGATGGACCCGATGTCGACAGTGGGATATCACAATTATCCGCTCGCACCCTTACCAAGATAGATTAATGCACCTTGCTTTGGCAAGCCCACACTTCATCGATTGAGGCAGGAAGAGTGTCATCCATCGGAAGGCATCCGAACACTTAATATTAGATGAAGGGATTTTCAATTATAGGTTAACAATTAACCATGATCAACATTTGATCAATGTGCACATCCAAAGAAAAACAATTCTAAACCACATGCATCCCTTATGTGCACATCCTAACACCATCAACAATTGATAGAAGGAAGGGCTAAATCTGAACATCCGGAAACTTTCAAATCCTCAGATTTACATGCATTGGACAAAGGCAAAGACAACTCAACTTAAAGCAGTAGACAAGCTCATCTCTCTTTGTTGGATTCAAAATCCAAAACAAAATCGAGGGATGGTTACTGCTAAGGAGATCACAATTTCTAACAATTAGAAATTCCACGCAATTCCAGAGGTTCTTGGCGGGGAACCAAGACTAAATCTAGACATTTAGAACACTTCTAAATCCCTAGGTTTACACGCACTGGAATAACAAACTTCCAATACAACGATCATGACCGAACCTCCCTCTGATACCACTGTTGGGTTTCTCTATAAGGATGGCACAACGCTTGTGCACGCAGCGGAAAAGAAAGACATCAAGAAAAACCCAAAGAGATGTGGATCGGGCCATGAACGTTGAATCAAGAAGTTAGCAAAACTAGGCAAAAATTACCTCGGTGGCGTTGAGTCACAACTCAACGGAGATGCACCAAACTTTGTCTTCTTGCTAGTGGCGAGTTCTACGTGGAATAATATCCACGTTTCTGCAGAAGTCCACACGAGCGGGAGAACACCGGGCTTTCCGTCATACGGAAAAACGGGAAGGATGAAAGGACCGCACCTTGCTTTCCACGGACTGCTAGGTCCGCGCCAGGAAAAGCAACACCAGCGACGATCGCCGGAAATGAAGAGGTCGACGGAGGGAACACGGCGGCGGCGGAACCCTTCCGTCGGCGGCGGGATTCGGGATCGGGGAACGATCGCGGAACGGCTTCCGTCAAAATCGATTCGATCGGCTGTAAAAGAACATATCACCCGAAAACCCTAAGTGTCCCTTTTATACCGAAGGCATAAAAGACTTAGGAAAATCGCTATCCGCAGACCACCCAGAAATAGGGTTCAGAATCGGCGAGTATCAATCGGCGAGAGTCGGTCAGAATCGGCGAGAATCGATCAGCGAGTATCACCATGGATCGGCAAGAATCAGAGTACAATACTCGACGATTCTCGCCGATCGTCGAGCCTCATTTGATGATACATGTCGAATCTCGTCGACCGTCGAGCCGCGGTCAACGATACTTGTCGAACTCGTCGATCGTCGAGAATCAGCATATTGATTCTCGACGATTCTCGTCGATCGGCGAGAATCAGAGAGACGATTCTCGCCGATCGGCGGGAATCAGAAAGACGATTCTCGACGAAAGTTATCGACCCTCGGACGACAATCCTTACCAGCCCTCCAAGGCAACATTTGCCCAACCCGATGATTCTTTAAGGCAACACTTTGCCCACAACCCCATTCAAGTCGGTGATTGGCAACCTTTACCAACACAGTCAATCATCCAACTTCTCCACATCTCTTATGTGCGACCCTGCAGGCCCATATCGCGTTGGCAGTGAGATTACATGTTTGATCACTTCCAGATCACAATGGTAACTCCAACAGAGATAGTCTATGCCTATGGTTTAAGAGGCAGAAAAGTGGCTAAGTCCACATGCATTGAGAGAAGGTCATTCACTCAATGCCATATCCTCTTAAGTGTTGAGTAACACTCAGTCTCTAACACCCCAAAATCTCGAAATTGGAAAAATTGGGTGACACGGCCTGGGACACTGGCGTGTCCCAGGACGTGTCCTTCCTGGGTGAACAGTCGACGTGTTGTCGAGAACATTTGGTCGATGATCATCGAGTGCTTAGGACACGTCCTGTGACACGGGCGTGTCACAGGGCGTGTCAGCATGGTCGACGAACTCAACTTAAGCAGGGGCATGTCTGGTGCCGTGTATGGGCACACGACCTGAGACACAGGCGTGTCACAGGCCGTGTGAGTCTCGGGTCGATTTTGATTTTCTGCAGCCTGATGTACACGGCCACAGACACCGGCATGTCTAAAGCCGTGTCAGGTGACACGGCACGTGACACGGGCATGTCACATGGGCGTGTACTGGACTAGATAAGTCGGTTGAGCACCGCTTTGGGAACACGGCCCGTGTGTCACAGGCCATGTCAGGCAAAAATTATGCTTTGTGGCAAAATCGTGGCCGTCTGTTCCTTCAGCCGGGATCCAAGGGCTGAGTTGTCTCCCTGCTTCCTTAAGGCCGTGGATTGAGATGAAATAACTCATTTCATACTTGGCTTTCATCTTTCTAAATCCTAGAGAGAGAAAGGGAGAGGAAGAAGGAGGAGGGGGAAGGGGCTGGTCACTGGTGGTGCTGTGATTTTCCGATGAGAGATCCGTGGCCGTCGTTGTGGAGGAAAAGCTGTTACGGTTCTTCCTAGCCAGTTAGGAGCTTATGGCACCGAAGCGGTCTTCGAGGGTAATGACCTTTCTTCCTAGCCATGTGAAGGCTTCCTTTTGACATATGCATCTGATTCCCCCACCAGAGGGTGGCTTGATATGGGAGTCTTTGGGTTGATTCATGGAATCCCTAGTTGATTGGCATATAGATCCGTCAATTGAGTACGTAATAAGCATGTTGTGTGAAGCCCGTCTAGACAGGTTGGTATAAATTGGTGATGTTGCTTACGAGCTGGAGAAGACTCCGTAATAAATACGTAGTTTAGGAGTCGACGAGTTTGACCTGTGAAGGGAATTAGCAGGAAGTACTATAGTGGTAGTTCAGGAAAATTACCCGTATAATGCTTGTGTTGCTTGTGCTGTTGGGTTTTACCTTTGAAGAGAGTAGCAGGAAGTACTGGACTGGAAGTTCAGGAAATACCCTTTTGATGCTTGATGTTCTTGTGTGGTACCTGTGAAGAGATTAACAGGAAGTACTGGCGTGGTGAGCCAGGAAATACCCTTGACATTGCGAAGTCATACCTATGAAAGGGAGTAGCAGGAAGTACTGGTGTGCCCAGGAAAGACCCGCTGATCTGGTGATATAAAATGGGTGAAAGAGTAAGTACTGGTGCGCTCAGGAGAGCACCCAGGCTGGAATGCCAGAACAGGATCGGTGAGACCGACCCGCACCTTTGATTTAGCCGTGAGTACACTGTGCTCGGTGATGGCAAGGCGATTTGAGCAACGGGGGGTGGAGGATCCGACCTGCGTTATGTCTGTCCGACGTGAGACCTGAAAGTGTGGTCTATTGGAGCGCATAGCAAGAGTCGTAGGCCTGCACGCCATGACATAATGGGGGGCTATGTGCCAATCCCGGTGCATTACGACTAGAACTCCGGCTGCATGCCATAGAGTGAAATGCTTAAGTGATTTGCGATTGGGTTGCGACCCTGAGACGGTGGTGGGACCCGGGTTCGCCGGTACACCAAAAATGTGCCTTGAGAGCACGGATCGTCGGGCCAGGCAGCTGACACTTGTGGTGGAATGCGTGCGTAAAAGCACATTTGTGATATATATATATATGCTTGTGTTATGCCTGCAGGGAATGAATACCACTGCACCAGGAGATGGGTAGGGTTGTTATAATTTGGTCAGCTGAATGCTTACCGTTGCCTCTATTTGCCACCGTTGGGTGGAATGTCCCTATGCAGGTGCTGGAGAGCCGAGCGGGATGCATAAGGGATGGAGTCCTTGCTGCATTTGTTGCTGCCGTTGTTATCCCTTGAAGGCTAAAAGAAATGGAAGTGTTATGTTTTCTTTTGATGTGGCCGGCCTGCGTGCCAATGTTTGAGGCCACTATTTTGAAAGCCCTAAAAGGCCATAAGGCCAACTACTTGTATATGTAAGACATTCCTATCATGTATCAAATGTGGAGTTTTGATGTGTTGGACATTCAGGTGTGGAGTTCAAGTGTAGTGGTATAGGCTTCCGCTAGAATGCAATGTGTTAGGGTGCGCTGCGCTACTCTAGTATCACACCGTAACTGCACCGCCTGTTTTGTGGTCTATGCTGTGGGGCCACAACCGGACCTTCTAGTATATACTATGTGAACGGATGGGGTTATTATATTTTTGGTATCAGCTGTCTTGGTCTTTCCCTCTCGGAGTCGTGGTCGACTTCTTTTGTGGGGTGGCGAGCACGTGTTTGTGCAAACCAATTTAACACGATTGAACTCCTGAATGTCCATGGTAGGAATGCAAATACATGTGTTTGAGGAACCTGCGTGTTCCTAACCTATTGATATTGCTTGTGCACAGTCACTAATGTGTGTGTTGTCCACCTTTAGGTGACGCGGAGTGGTGCGGGGCAATCAGAGCCCCAGCAGTCTGATGAAAGTATGGCACCAGCCGAGGTGCCTACACCTCCGCCTTCTGCGGAAACTGTATGATTAGTTGCTGAGGCTGTATTTGCCATGATGCAAGCACAACCGCTTGGGCAGGAGCAAGGGTAGGCGCAGCCGACATTGAGGCCAGAACAGGTGGCGGCAAGGCCAGAACCTGTACCAGCTATGAATCCTCGAGTAGCTGAGAAGTAGTTAAAGCAGTTCATGAGTTTTCACCCGCCTACGTTCTCGGGAGTTGTCACAACCCGCATTTTCTCCGAAATTTAAGGAGTATCAGAGTAGAAGAAAACGCGCGTTGTGATGCCACGTCAGACAGGGGATAACTGTCGACGCTCAGGCAACCACCAACAACTAAGACTATGAAAGTTCAAAAGCTTTAATGATGTGAAAATCAATTATATTTTTTTTGAGGCCGTATCCCTCGGCTACGTGGATCAACTAGTCCACCCTTCAAAATTATACTTATACGTAGCGGAAAATACTTTATTCATTTTTTTAACACCCTAAGAGAATGCTTAAGCGTCCCCAGGGGACGCCTCAGGCTATGCAAGACCCTAGATTTAATTTATATATTATATATAGGAAATACCCTTTTTACGTGGTTTGAAAATAGTGATTAAGCTTTTTAGAAAGGAAAACATGTTGTCTATGTTCTTGATATAACAATTATTTTCTTTATAGGTTTTAAAGTAACTAGCAACCTAACATAAATCATCCCAGAAGCAAGTTTAATAAACTCCAAAACAGGAAAAATCTAGCAGTATAAGCAAGGTACAAAGTATCTAAAAGAGAAACCACCAGTGGGCGCCAACAACTGACACGAACCCACTGGTGAGTAGGCATGTCTGTACTACAAGTCTAAAGAAACTACCTCCCAGGAGTGAGGAAAAGAGACTCAGCAGCAGCTATAACACTAGCAAACTCCAGAAGAACCCTAGCCGCACAGTCGGCTATAATCCTGAACCTGAGGCATTCAAAGAAAAGAACGCCTCAGCAAAGCAATATATATATATGAAAAGAAACAGTAGCATAAGGAAGAAGTGAAACAGGTAAGGGCTAAAGTAAACGAGTGCAGGAAAATACACGCCATGAGTGAGTAAAAAGGGGTGCACCAAGTGCACAGGTGAGGTCAAGCCTCTCACATCTCTGCAGGAAGAATTAGCAAAATAATAAATCCAGGTATAAAGCTAGAGCAGAAAGAGTCACCTAGTACTGGAGATGGACAAAAATCAGAAATAAGGGCCTAGACTGGTGGCAACGGTCCACCCACGCCTAACAGGCCTAAACATCTCAAGGTGCTGTGGTGGTGGCATCGGTCCAACTCAACCAAACAGCTCACATTGTCTTAATAAGACAAGAAGTAAAACAAGGGTGGCGGCATCGGTCCGACCCACCTCAAAATCGCATCCTACTCCAGCACTACGCGACCCGGGAAAAACCCTTACTAGAGGTGCCATGATCCACCAAGAAAGTCACACTGAACCCTAACCAATCTAGAGTCACCCACCTAAGAGCCCGTTTTAAACCAGTGGACTAAACATCCAAATTGTTCAATCGAGTGGTTCCACTCAAAGTAAAAAGAAGAAAAATCAGCAGACATCTTGATACTAAACCCTGACCAATAGCTTGACATTAAACGTAAACGAGTAATTTGATCTCAACTACACCGATACAATTAGTTTGATCACAAAACATAACCAATTAATTGGACACCAAAACATGAATAATTAATTCAATACCAAACATATACGATTAATTTGTTACCAAACATAAATAATTAATTTGCGTGGTTTGAATCTAAACTTGTGCAGGAAATGAATCGTACTGGACATGATTTAAAGCTACAGCAAACCTATTAAAAAGAACAGTGCTTCATGCTATATACTCGGTTTAGGCAGGATTCAAAGCCAAAAAAAAGGGAACAACAGTCTAAACTCCTTCAGGTCGCAATTTTAACAACCAAGGGATTTGAACAAGAACAGAGCTACAATCCTTAACAGATCTGGGCATGACTCAAGTTCCAAAAAAAAATGCAGCATCTAGACTAATACATCATATGGTATAAGATTCGTTCCGACACCCCTATCCGTGAGACCACAACATACAACAAGTGAGGATTAGCACCAAAGATTGCGGGTGAGCAAAAGCCTAGGAGGGAATCGGAAATCTGAAATCAAGCATCACCCCCCCAAAAAAAACAAGAGCTTTATATTGAAATTATTTTGACAAGGGCGAAGGGCGCACTTGCCTTGGTTGCCTTTGAAGAACAACAAAAAAAAACGGCCAAGCTCCCTCTTCTCAACCGCCGGCCACAAGCAAAAGTGGGGAAAATCCTGGACAACCCAACCGGGAAGAACAACATCATAAAAAAAAACCAGGAAAACTGCACCCTAAACTACCGATCGGGCAAAAGATCAAGGAGGAAATCGCGAAAATAATACCTCCAAATGGAGCTCTCGGCTAGGGGAGTGAGGATCCGGCCTCAACTCGCGTTTTCGAGCGAATCTGGGCGGAGGGCAGGCAGTCGGAGCAGCACCAGGATCCCGCCTATCGCGCCTTTCGCTCGGGAAGCTGCAGCGGGCCGCCGGATTGAGGAAGAAAGGGGAAATAAACCTAAACCTAAAGCATTACTTATATATATATATACTTATTCATTTATATTCCTATATTTATATATATACACACCACACACATATATATATATTTATACATACACATTAACACATGATCGCAGGCACGCACATGCAATTTATTAAAACCTTGCATGTCTACAACACGCACTATGCCCTAAATGCGCAAACATGAAAATATGCTCGCACATATGACGACTCGCTAACTAGCGACCGTCGAAAAGGCGCGAAAACTAACGCTCTCGGATTCCGAACAAATCCGCACCGTAGCTAAACACTCGGGCTACAAAAACATCAGCGAAGTCGGGCACAACCTCTGGCGACCACACACTCGGGCTAACCTCACCCAAAGCCAAAGCACAAGGATTCCCTAAAAGGCTCAGTCGGGCCTCTAAAACAGACGCCGGCTAGCTGGGGAAACCATACAACAGGCTATAACCTCCAAGAACACCTAACGAGGTACTCTAACAACGGCACGAGCCGGAAATGCGCCGACGTAATGCCAAACGAGGACTTAAATAATTGCCGAAAAAATTCGGGGGCGTTACAGTCACTCCCCCTAAAAGAAAGTTTCGTCCCGAAACTTTACGTACACTACCTCTACTAAAGAGGAAAGTAACAAAATAATAGTTACTAGGAAGATACATACCCAACAAATCAGGAGAACAAGCGAGGGTAAGCCTCCCTCATAGCCGACTCTAGCTCCCAAGTCGCACTTTCCAAATCTTGATTCTTCCAAAGAACCTTCACCATCGGAATAGACTTTGACCGCAGCACCCGGTCCTGAGTATCCAAGATGCGGACCGGCACCTCCACATAAGAGAGGTTAGGCTCCAACTGGGGCACGACATCCAAGACTTGCCCACTGCTCCGTACACACTTCCGCAGCTGGCTCACGTGAAAGACATTATGCACGCCTGGGAAGTTGGCGGGTAGATCCAACCTATA
This sequence comes from Platanthera guangdongensis, assembly GCA_039583875.1. Classification (NCBI taxonomy): domain Eukaryota; kingdom Viridiplantae; phylum Streptophyta; class Magnoliopsida; order Asparagales; family Orchidaceae; genus Platanthera; species Platanthera guangdongensis. The sequence goes on from CM077151.1 coordinate 217,762,484, forward strand.
TGCTGCCACACCAATACGCTCCAAAATTCTGAATGGGCCCACATAACTCGTATCCAGCTTATGGTTCGTGCCGAACCTCTTCACTCCAACCATCGGAGACACCTTCAAGAAAACCAAATCCTCTACCGAAAATTCCAAATCAGACCTACGCCGGTTGGCGTTTTTCTCATATCTCTCCTAAGCTAACCGAACCTTTTCCCGAATGAGCTTCACAGCAACCTCCATTTCCTCGAGAGCATCAGGACCCAACAAAGGCATCTCCCCGGCCTCAGTCCAAAACAACAGAGTTCTGCAGCGCCTCCCATACAATGCCTCGAAGGGAGCCATTTGCAAGCTCTCTTGGTAACTGTTATTGTAGGCAAACTCCATGAGCCGCAAACGCTCATCCCACGCTCCACCGTGATCTAGAATGTAGCACCTGATCATATCCTCCATAATCCGGTTCACCCGCTCGGTCTGCCCATTTGTCTGAGGGTGGTAAGCGGTAGAATATCTCAAGTCTGTGCCCAAACCCTCCTGCAAAATCTTCCAGAAACGGGAAGTAAATCTGGAGTCTCGGTCTGAAATGATGCTCACGGGAACTCCATGCAATCGGATGACCTCGCTCAAATACAGCTCTGCTATCTTCTTCATCGGGTAGTCGATCTTATAAGGTACGAAGTGCGCACACTTCGTCAATCGGTCCACGATCACCCAAACTGAGTCAAATCTTCTTGGAGACCTTGGTAAGCCCGTGATGAAGTCCATAGAGATACTTTCCCACTTCCAAGTTGGGATTTCCAAGGGAGTCAACCTTCCACCAGGCCTCCCATGATCGGCCTTCACCCGCTTGCAAGTGTAACATTCAGAAACATACCGAGCTATATCCCCTTTCATACCTTGCCACCAGGCGATCTGCTTCAAATCATGATACATCTTCGTGGATCCTGGGTGGTAAGCAACACTGGATCCATGAGCCTCTTTGCATACCATACTCCTGATGTCTCCAACCGCGGGGATGCAAAACCTGCCGCGGTACTTCAAGGTACCCGAATCGTCGATGGAGAAATCCGGCAACTCCCCTCTCTCAGCCCTGAGGTACAGGTGTAACAAATCTGGATCGTCCTTCTAGTGCAACCTGGTGAGCGAAATCCAAGATGGCTCTACCACTGCCAAACTGCTATGCAAATCACAGCCTCCCACAGAGATGTCCATCAACAGGAACTCTTCCACTAAACGGACCGCCGTGAGGTTGAAGATCTTCCCTGTCTTGTGGCTCAGGGCGTCGGCCACCACATTGGCCTTGCCTGGATGGTACTGGATCTCCACGTCATAATCGGCCACGAACTCTAGCCACCGCCGCTGGCGCAGATTCAGCTCCTTCTGAGTAAACACGTACTTCAGGCTCTTATGATCTGTGAAAATCTTGCACTGGGCCCCATAGAGTAGATGCCTCCACAGCTTCAACGCAAAAATCACCGCCGCAAACTCGAGGTCATGCGTAGTGTAATTCCGCTCGTGAGTCTTCAACTGCCGCGACCCATATGCGATCACCTTCCCCTCTTGCATCAACACGCCTCCGAGCCCAACATGCGAGGCATCCACATAAACATCATAGTCCTTGCCCTCCGTAGGCAATGTCAGAACAGGAGCAGTGCACAATCTCCTCTTTAGCTCCAGAAAGGCCTCCTCGCACTGCTCGCTCCAGATGAACGCTGCATGCTTCTGTGTCAGCTTAGCTAAGGGCACTGCCAAGGTAGAAAAGCCCTCAACAAACCGTCTATAATAGCCGGCCAACCCCAAGAAGCTCCTAATCTCCTTGGGTGTGCTCGGCCTATGCCAATCCATCACTGCAGAAATCTTCACCGGGTCCACTGAAATGCCATCCTTGTTCACCACATGACCAAGGAAGGACACCTGAGGCAACCAGAACTCACATTTGCTCAACTTGGCGTACAACTGATGATCCCTCAAGGCAGATAACACCAACCGCAAGTGCTGATCATGCTCCGCAGCATTCCGAGAATAAATCAGAACGTCGTCTATGAATACGACCACAAACTTGTCCAGAAAATCCTTGAACACCCGGTTCATCATGTCCATAAATGCTGATGGCGCGTTGGTCAACCCAAAAGACATAACTAGGAATTCGAAATGTCCATGCCTCGATCGAAAAGCCGTCCGCGGAATGTCCGACTCCCGGATCCTGTGCTGATGATATCCTGATCGAAGGTCAATCTTGGAGAACACAGAACTGCCACGTAACTGATCGAATAAGTCGTCGATTCTGGGCAGGGGGTACCTGTTCTTGATGGTGACTTTGTTCAACTCCCTATAGTCGATGCAAAGGCGCATCGAACCATCTTTCTTCTTCACAAAAAGAACGGGTGCACCCCAGGGCGACGAGCTCTGCCTTATGAAACCCTTCTCCAATAACTCATCCAGCTGGGTACGCAGCTCCTCCAGCTCTCGCGGGGCCATCCGGTACGGCGCCTTAGCAATAGGACGCGTACCCGGCTCCAAATCAATCACGAACTCGACATCTCTGGCCGGGGGAAGACCGGGAAGGTCGCTAGGAAACACATCAGAAAACTCACGGACAACAGGAATCTCATCCAACAACGGCACACTGCTAACAGTCCCCAGCACCGATACTAAGCAAGCAAAACAATCAGAACTGAATAACCTCTGAGCACATACCGCAGAAATCGCCGGAGATGCCTGGCGCGGATCGCCATAAATACTCCCAGGCTGACCGTTGTCCTTCTTGAAATCCAAGCGCTTGCCCCTGCACTGGATCACTGCATCGTATCTGGACAACCAATCCATACCCAGGATGACGCCGAAATCTTCCAAGTCTATAACCTTCAGATCCGCCTTGGCTGGGAAATCCTCCAACATAATAGGACAATCCATAATGCCCTAATCTGATATCACGGAATCACCCGAGGGGAATTTGATGCAAAAGGCATCACCGACACGATCAAGAACCAGCTGGCACCGCTCTACAAAGGCCCTAGCCACAAATGAGTGGGTAGCACCTGAGTCAAAGAGAACGCGCGCCCAGCGGTTCTTTACCTTAAAACTCCCTATATACATATCAACGGGGAAATTGCACAGTCAATAAAGAAAACAAAAGCCAGACTAATCTGCAAAAGAAGTAAAAGACTAGCGAGAAGGTTTACCTGAAATGACTTGCGTCGAAGTTTGAGCCTCCGCTGAAGATATCACGTTCAGCTTCCCTTTGCCTCTATCCATAGACTGAGGCGGTGGCAACGCCTGAAGAGGAACTGGTCGGTGCACAGACTGGAGCTGCGGGCATCGGGCCTTGGTATGACCTTTCTGTCCGCACTGATAGCAGACCTTGTCCTTCAACCAGCAACGAGCAACATCGTTCCCCTCTTTCTTGCACAAAGTACACACCACATTCTGCCTGGGAGCACCCTGAATAGCATGCACATGCTCATTCTGCGCCGCCGCCCTCGTGAAACATCTCTCAGCAGGATGGCCCGACCGGCCACAAAAACTACAAACCTCCTTGCTCCTCTTCCCCGAAGGAGCACCGGGCACTTGGGGGCTCTTTGCTTCAGCAGCTTTCCTCTTCTCATTCCTTGCCTGTTGTCCTCTTTGCTTCACGTTTTCGATGGCTTCTACCTTCAAAGCGGCCTCCACTGCCCCAGCATAACTCACCGCTCCATGAGCCACCGCTAGCTGCTGTACATCGCTCCGCAGGCCACCGAGGAAACGCTTTGCTCTATCCTCCTCTGAGCTCACCAAACTAGGGGCAAAGCGACTGAGTTTGCTGAACTCAATCTCATACTCGCTGACTGAGAGCTGCCTCTGCTTCAGATGCAAGAAATCATTCATCAACCTGTCTCGCTCCATTGACGGTAGAAATTTCTGCATCAAGATCTCCTTGAAGGAAGCCCAAGTGCTTCCTCCTACCATTCCCTCCTTCTCCCTCATCCACCAGCTCTTCGCTAACCCCTTCAGCTGATAGGCGGCCAGCATCACCTTCTGATCCTCAGACACTCCAGAGTAGTGAAACATTTCTTCTATGGTGATCAACCAGTCATCCAATATCATGAAGTCCGCCTTACCATCGTAGGTAGGGGGTCGCAGTCGCTGGAACTGAGTGATGAAAGCCATCTCCGGGGGCACCACCACTGGAGGCACCAAAGGGGCTGGGGGTGCAGGAGGTGCGGGAACAGCTAAACCCGCAGCAGGGTCCTGTGCTCTCGGGGCTAGTCCTGCCACCACAGATAACAGGGACTGGATCTGAGACTGAACGTCCACCATCTGCCTCGATAGAGCCTCATTGCTCTGCCTCAGACTTTCCATAACTGCACTACTTTGAGCACCAGAAGACTCACCCTCAGAATGGGGAGTCGATCTCGCCACCCTACGCTTAGGCGCCATCCTAAAAAGATCAACAAACAAACATCAGAACCTAGCTCAACTACTAGGACAAATCAACAGGTACAGACAAACCTACATAAGTACTTGCTTTCACTGCCAACTTGCTCTGGGGTTTTTTTTTATATATGTATATATATATTTATACAGGGGAAATAATGTCGTGCTTAACCTAAGATGATTCGCCACCATCACACTAACTCTTGTGCCTAAATCGAGAATGCATGAATTTATATTCTTTTTTGACTCAAAACCATGTGTGTACATATGTCATCCTGCAAGTCTTTAGCTTGGCACGTTGTGCTTATGCAATGTTATGTTATGCATGATTGTGCTATGCATTCTAAAAAGGCCCTAATGCATGTTATGAGCGGCGTACACATGAAAATGTTATGCATCCCATACTACATAACATTTTCATGCAACGAAAAAGAAAACGTGCTAGTCGCATTCATGTGGTGAGGTTATGCATCCCATACTACATAACCCTCACATGTTGCCTCCTATGGTGGCTCCATATACGGACACATATTATGCATCCCATACTACATAATATGCCCCGTATACTTCATGTTATGCTATGAGTGTAGTGTTCGTGCTTCAGCCAAGATGTGCTGATGACATATCGGTGTATGTATGACATGATGCTAAACTTCTAATACCTACAAGGAAAGGTTGCCCGACAAATTGTCAAGCAACCTGGCTCTGATACCAACTATCACAACCCACATTTTCTCCGAAATTTAAGGAGTATCAGAGTAGAAGAAAACGCGCGTTGTGATGCCACGTCGGACAGGGGATAACTGTCGACGCTCAGGCAACCACCAACTACTAAGACTATGAAAGTTCAAAAGCTTTAATGATGTGAAAATCAATTATATTTTTTTGAGGCCGTATCCCTCGGCTTCGTGGATCAACTAGTCCACCCTTCAAAATTATACTTATACGTAGCGGAAAATACTTTATTCATTTTTTTAACACCCTAAGAGAATGCTTAAGCGTCCCTAGGGGACGCCTAAGGCTATGCAAGACCCTAGATTTAATTTATATATTATATATAGGAAATACCCTTTTTACGTGGTTTGAAAATAGTGATTAAGCTTTTTAGAAAGGAAAACATGTTGTCTATGTTCTTGATATAACAATTATTTTCTTTATAGGTTTTAAAGTAACTAGCAACCTAACATAAATCATCCCAGAAGCAAGTTTAATAAACTCCAAAACAGGAAAAATCTAGCAGTATAAGCAAGGTACAAAGTATCTAAAAGAGAAACCACCAGTGGGCGCCAACAACTGACACGAACCCACTGGTGAGTAGGCATGTCTGTACTACAAGTCTAAAGAAACTACCTCCCAGGAGTGAGGAAAAGAGACTCAGCAGCAGCTATAACACTAGCAAACTCCAGAAGAACCCTAGCCACACAGTCGGCTATAATCCTGAAGCTGAGGCATTCAAAGAAAAGAACGCCTCAGCAAAGCAATATATATATATGAAAAGAAACAGTAGCATAAGGAAGAAGTGAAACAGGTAAGGGCTAAAGTAAACGAGTGCAGGAAAATACTCGCCATGAGTGAGTAAAAAGGGGTGCACCAAGTGCACGGGTGAGGTCAAGCCTCTCACATCTCTGCAGGAAGGATTAGCAAAATAATAAATCCAGGTATAAAGCTAGAGCAGAAAGAGTCACCTAGTACTGGAGATGGACAAAAATCAGAAATAAGGGCCTAGACTGGTGGCAACGGTCCACCCACGCCTAACAGGCCTAAACATCTCAAGGTGCTGTGGTGGTGGCATCGGTCCAACTCAACCAAACAGCTCACATTGTCTTAATAAGACAAGAAGTAAAACAAGGGTGGCGGCATCGGTCCGACCCACCTCAAAATCACATCCTACTCCAGCACTACGCGACCAGGGAAAAACCCTTACTAGAGGTGCCATGATCCACCAAGAAAGTCACACTGAACCCTAACCAATCTAGAGTCACCCACCTAAGAGCCCGTTTTAAACCAGTGGACTAAACATCCAAATTGTCCAATCGAGTGGTTCCACTCAAAGTAAAAAGAAGAAAAATCAGCAGACATCTTGATACTAAACCCTGACCAATAGCTTGATATTAAACGTAAACGAGTAATTTGATCTCAACTACACCGATACAATTAGTTTGATCACAAAACATAACCAATTAATTGGACACCAAAACATGAATAATTAACTCAATACCAAACATATACGATTAATTTGTTACCAAACATAAATAATTAATTTGCGTGGTTTGAATCTAAACTTGTGCAGGAAATGAATCGTACTGGACATGATTTAAAGCTACAACAAACCTATTAAAAAGAACAGTGCTTCATGCTATATACTCGGTTTAGGCAGGATTCAAAGCCAAAAAAAAGGGAACAACAGTCTAAACTCCTTCAGGTCGCAATTTTAACAACCAAGGGATTTGAACAAGAACAGAGCTACAATCCTTAACAGATCTGGGCATGACTCAAGTTCCAAAAAAAAATGCAGCATCTAGACTAATACATCATATGGTATAAGATTTATTCCGACACCCCTATCCGTGAGACCACAACATACAACAAGTGAGGATTAGCACCAAAGATTGCGTGTGAGCAAAAGCCTAGGAGGAAATCGGAAATCTGAAATCAAGCATCACCCCAAAAAAAAACAAGAGCTTTATATTGAAATTATTTTGACAAGGGCGAAGGGCGCACTTGCCTTGGTTGCCTTTGAAGAACAACAAAAAAAACGGCCAAGCTCCCTCTTCTCAACCGCCGGCCACAAGCAAAAGTGGGGAAAATCCTGGACAACCCAACCGGGAAGAACAACATCATAAAAAAAACCAGGAAAACTGCACCCTAAACTACCGATCGGGCAAAAGATCAAGGAGGAAATCGCGAAAATAATACCTCCAAATGGAGCTCTCGACTAGGGGAGTGAGGATCCGGCCTCAACTCGCATTTTCGAGCGAATCTGGGCGGAGGGCAGGCGGTCGGAGCAGCACCAGGATCCCGCCTATCGCGCCTTTCGCTCGGGAAGCTGCAGCGGGCCGCCGGATTGAGGAAGAAAGGGGAAATAAACCTAAACCTAAAGCATTACTTATATATATATATATACTTATTCATTTATATTCCTATATTTATATATATACACACCACACACATATATATATATATATTTATACATACACATTAACACATGATCGCAGGCACGCACACGCAATTTATTAAAACCTTGCATGTCTACAACACGCGCTATGCCCTAAATGCGCAAACATGAAAATATGCTCGCACATATGACGACTCGCTAACTAGCGACCGTCGAAAAGGCGCGAAAACTAACGCTCTCAGATTCCGAACAAATCCGCACCGTAGCTAAACACTCGGGCTACGAAAACATCAGCGAAGTCGGGCACAACCTCCGGCGACCACACACTCGGGCTAACCTCACCCAAAGCCAAAGCACAAGGATTCCCTAAAAGGCTCAGTCGGGCCTCTAAAACAGACGCCGGCTAGCTGGGGAAACCATACAACAGGCTATAAACTCCAAGAACACCTAACAAGGTACTCTAACAACGGCATGAGCCGGAAATGCGCCGACGTAATGCCAAACGAGGACTTAAATAATTGCCGAAAAAATTCGGGGGCGTTACAGGAGTTGGATCCCGTGCACAGGCTGAAGACTGGTTGTCGCGTGTTAAGAGGATTATGACGGCGATTGGAACAGAGGAGCATCAGAAAGTCACCTTAGCCTCCTTCTTGCTGGAAGGAGAGGCTCGTTTGTGGTGGGACGAAATGGAGCTACACCACTTGGCAGGTAGACCGTTAACACAAGTGTCGATGGAGGAATTCTCTCGGCTCTTCCTATAGAAGCACCTCCCGGCGGCACAACGTATAGCCATGGAGAATGAATTTCAAAGGCTGATTCAAGGAGAAGGCAGTGTGGAAGCTTACCTCCATGAGTTTACACGATTGGGGCGGTATGCATGTTCGATATTTGATGATGAGCAGAGGAAGACGAATAGGTTCTACGAAGGACTGCGGGACGAGTTGAGATTCCTGCTTTCTATTTCTGTGAACCAAGGCTTCCAGGCATTAGTTGACACTGCCTGCAAGCTGGAAAAAGACATGAAAAGGGTGTAGGGGAAGAGGGCATTGGCTGTGACATAGCCGGAGTTTAAAGAGCCCCGACCGACGAAGTCATTTTATAAGAAGAAATGGGGAAAGAGGCCCAAGACGGAGGGACAAGCTCCTTCTTCAGTTACATCGGGAGCAATGTCGGGGACCACTTCAAAGCCGGATACTCGTACGTGCTTCAATTGTGGACAGGTGGGGCATATAGCCCGGGATTGTCGGGTGCCACCAAAGAGTGAAAAGAAGGTGGGAATGTCATATGCAGAAAAGTGCAAGGCAGTGGTGGAATCTTCTACATCGCAGGCGCAGCCCTGGGTATACAATCTTGGCCTGCAGGAGGCCATCAAGCAGAGTGACGTCGTCACAGGTACGAGTTATGTTTTGTGCATTGTATTGCTTGTATGCTTGGTTTAGTGCATATGTGTATGCAGTTTGTATGTGTGACATGATGGTCACAGGATTTGTGATGATTCGGAACACGCTGGCACGAGCACTGTTCGATCCGAATGCGTCGCACTCTTTTCTGTCTAGCGAGTTCATAGAGTGGCTTGGGATACCAAGTCGTGTAAAGATAGATAGCGTCAGAGTGGTGTTGCCGAATGGTTGTTTGATGCTCGCAAACCGAGCTTGTGATGTGGCGGTGTAAATAGGAAGTCAGGAGTTCTGTTTGACTGCATCTGTATTGCCGATATCAGAATTCGACGTGACATTTTGTATGGATTGCCTCGCGGAGCAGCATGCTTTGATTGATTGCCAGTACAAAGAGATCACGTTGGGCCAGAATACTGAGCAGGAGACGAGGTTTGCGGGTATGCGAGTAGTTGGCGGGATGTTGATGTCTGCACTCCAAGTTGTCAAAGCTGTTCAGAAAGGCACAGGGTTATACTTCGCGTTGATTCAGGCTGTGGAGCCTAAGGCCAGTGTGTGCGATGTTCCGATCGTGTCAGAGTTTACAGATGTGTTTCCCAAGGATCTCCCTGCGCTACCTCTTCAGGTAGAGATTGACTTCACGATCGAGTTAGTGCTAGGTGCGAAACCTGTGCCCCGCTCGACATATCGCGTCGCGCTAAAGAAAATGGCGGAGTTGAAAGTCCAACTGAAAGAATTGCTGGAGCAGGGTTATATACGCCGAAGCATGTCTCCTTGGAGCGCCCCTGTGCTTTTTGTGAAAAAGAAAGACGGTGGCTTGCGGTTATGTATTGATTACCGCGAACTGAATAAGCTGACCGAGAAAAATAAATATCTGATTCCACGGATTGATGAGTTGTTCGATCAGCTAGTGGGATCATCCGTCTACTCAAAGTTGTACTTGAAGTCTGGGTACTACCAGTTGAGAATCCGGGAAGTTGACATTGCGGGAAGTTGACATTCCCAAAATCGCATTTGGAACACGGTACGGGCACTATGAGTTCACGGTAATGCTGTTTGGACTGTGCAATGCGACCTCGGTATTTATGGACTTGATGCACCGAATATTCCGAGAGTACATGGATCTGTTCATGATAGTGTTCATTGATGATATCCTGGTGTACTCGAGATCGGAAGCCGATCATGAGAAGCACTTGCGGTTGGTATTGAATACCTTGAGGCAGAATCAGCTCTATGCCAAGTTCTCGAAGTGCGAGTTTTGGCTAGCGTCAGTGGATTTTTTGGGCCATGTGGTTAGTGGAGCGGGCATAGCAGTGGATCCAGCAAATATAAAGGCCATACATGAGTGGCCGATGTTGTCTTCAGTGGCCGAAGTCAGGAGCTTCCTTGGACTAGCGGGCTACTATCGAAGATTTGTTGCAAATTTCTTGCGGATCGCTTTGCCGCTAACCACACTAATGAGAAAAGATCAGAAGTTCGTTTGGACGCCAGAGTGCGCGCTAGCTTTTGAAGAGCTGAAGATTCGGTTGACCACGACGCCTGTGTTGTCATCGCCATGTGGTACCAATGGGTTTGTAATCTACGGTGATGCCTCAGGGAGCGGCTTAGGCTGCGTTCTTCTACAAAATGGAAAGGTAATCGCTTATGGCTCACGCCAGCTGAAGGTGCACGAATGAAACTATCCCGTCCATGACTTAGAATTGGCGGAAGTGAACTTTGCACTAAAACTGTGGAGACACTATCTCTATGGAGTGAAGGTGTAGATCTATACAGATCATAAAAGCCTAAAGTACCTGTTGGAGCAGAAGTACCTGAATATGCGACAACAAAGATGGTTGGAGTTCCTCGGGGACTACACCTTTGAGATTCATTATACTCCCGGTAAGGGGAATGTAGTCGCAGACGCCTTGAGTCGGAGAGCTCTGGTAAGGGAGTGCTGGTTGCAGAGGCATGATGAACGTCTCATCCAGGAGTTGGAAGCATTGGAGATCTCGTGTGTTGACAAGAATGTTATAGCCGATGCATGTCTGAACTGGACGGAGCTACAGTGTGACCTTTTAAACCGGATTTGATGAGCAACGAGATTAGATGAAGATCTCTTACACTATGCTATAGAGGGGCCAGAGGGCAAATTCTCCTGGGATGACGGTCTTTTGCGGAAAGAGGGCCGCTTGTGCGTCCCGAATTTGGGTAAATTGAGGGAAGAACTGATGTATGAAGCGCATTATACGAAGTACTCCATGCACCCAGGGAGCACAAAGATGTTCAGGGATATGAAAAAGCTGTTCTGGTGGCCAGGGCTAAAGAAAGATGTTGCTCATTATGTGGCCAAATGCCAAACATGTGCTATGGTGAAGGCGGAATGCCAAAATCCGGGCGGTTATTTGAAGTCATTGCCGATTCCACAATGGAAGCTTGACGATATTTCCATGGATTTCGTACACGGGTTGCCGAGATCGCAACGAGGAAATGATTCCATCTGGGTGATTGTCGATCGGCTGGCGAAAGTGGCACACTTCCTACGAACAGACGAGATGATTCGGTGGAAACTTTGGCAAAGTTGTATGTTTACCAGATTGTGCGGCTATGATTGATCTTTTTCGCATCAAGTCCGAAAACTTAATGCGGTTAAAACTCCAAAAATATTTACGAAGCGCGGCGCCCCGGGCGGTTTTATTTAAGTAGAAAAGCGGATTTGGTTTTTATTTAGAAAACGGGGCGCGCGTATTTATTTATTTGGATATAAAAAGGTGTGATCGAGTTTTAACGAAAGGAGGCAAGTGCACCTATCGTGAGTAGTACAGGATATTCCGGGTGGAATATAGAGGTCGTATTGTTCTCGGGGTCGGTTCGATTATTTCTACACTTCCCTGGAGGGGACTATTATTTTACCGATAATTTTATCTTGTCGGGATATTATTTATATAAACAAAAGGCAGAAAATAAAAGCATAATAAAGGGTGGAGCCGATGAAGAGCTTAGCTCGATGGCACCGAATGCAATTCGAACTAAAATAGACTTTGAATAAAAAGAGATCCTAAGTTTCTAAATAATTAGGGCGGAGACTTGGCCGTGGAGGTTCCACTAAAATGAACTCACCTATCTCTAGGACTATCGCTCACCTGAACATTAAGACTATTCGACCGGGCTCTCGTCCGATGAAGGATTCCTCTTAATGCTCGCATTATGCTAAGAACCCCACTATTGGGTGGGGAACCCAATCCGATAGAGTTGGCGCACCTCCTCTCTCAAGGGTTAGTGCGGAACTCCATTTAACCAAAGGGGTGATCGGTCCATACGCACGGCCTCTCGGCTAGCTAGCGTATGGACTACGGAAATAGGTCCCACACATCGATTATGTGGTCCTACGCGTCGTAAACCCACGACAAACCTTAAGTGATTTTAGTTAGAAAAATGAGACCTTTAATTATTTTAAGCTATTTTATTTTTCCCAATGCTCTTCGATACTGAGGGCTAAGAACGTTAGCCACTCATCGGAATGGGGACGACAGCGTTGAAAAAGCAGAAAATTAAAGCAGTAAAATAAAGCAGGAAAATGAAAGCAGTAAATGGAAAGCAGTAAATCGCAAGTCCTACTCAAACGAGTAGGACTGAAATGAAAGCTGTAAAATTGCAAGTCCCGGCGCAAATGCGTGGGCGGGAAAAAGAAAGCAAGTCCTACTCAAACGAGTAAGAGAAAATAAATGCATTTACAAGTTCATTCCAATTATTACAATAAAGACCGACCATTTAACTCAAGTGAGTAGGCGGTAAATAAAATCTAGCCATTTAACTCCTAGCGAGTAGGCGAAAAATAAAAGCTAACACTCACGCACTTGACATAAAATTAAAACACACCCACTCTACAGAAAGTAAACACACTCTACTGGAATAAAATCCTGTTATTTAACTCAAGTGAGTAGGCGGTAAATAAAAACACACACACTTGTTTGAATAAAATCCAGTCATTTAACTCAAATGAGTAGGCGGAAAATAAAAACAACACACGCACACAATCTACATGAATTGAAATAAAGCTATAAAAACTAACTCATACACGCACGCACACGTACAAAAAATAGGAAAAGCTAAGTGACCGAAAAATTAAAACAACTACATTTTTACCGATGGAATGCGGTAGAAATGAATAAAAAGTGAAAATAAAATTTAAAGGAACAAAAGTTTTTGCAAATAAGCGAAAAGTGCAAGTGCTTGAAAAATAGAAATAAATACATTTCTACCAATGGAATGCGGTATAAATGTGTAAAAAGAAGAAATAAAATTTAAACGTGCAAAAGTTTTTAGAAAATAAAAGCAAAAATGAAGTGCTTGAAAAATTAAAACGACTATGTTTTCATTCTTATACCTTTATAGAAACGCATAAAATGTGGAAATAAAACTAAAAGTGAACGAAAAGTTTTACAACCCTAAAGAGCCTAAGTTAAAGAAATTTAAAAACCACCTTTTAAAACATTTTTATAAGCCCATAGGAATGAAAACTACGTAGAAATAATAAAATAAACCTAAACAAGTACGGAGCATGAAAATAAAATTGCGATTACAACAGCTAGAAAATTGATAAATTCCTAAGTTAAATTAGTTACAAAAGCTAAAGTAAAAAACATAAAAAGCACAGAAAAGGAAACGAAAAATTACTTAAGTTAGGGCGCTTGGGCAGATTTTCATACATCATAGAGGAGAAAATGAACATTTCTATTAAGTAAAAAATGGTTACAATAAACATAAAATAAAAACATAAAAAAAGGTGGGAGAGAAAGTTCCCTTACAATGCATAAACAGCCCCCAAGTACAGCCCTAACATAAGCAAAGTGGTTCAAAAAGTAGAACACGGGTCTCATACAATAGTTGGAAATTTATAGAAAAAATTTTGAAAGTACACGCCCTCTGACACGGGCGTGTCAGGCGGTGTGTCAATACTATTCAACGACTGAATTCGGTGAAGTGACGGATTTGACGGTCAATTTGACTTTACGGCCGAAAACGCGGCGGTCACGCCTCTGGTCACGGGCGTGACGATGGGCGTGTCGTTCGGCGCTTAAAGGCGTTGTTGACTTCGGGATTTGCCGACGACAGTTTGTCGGGCGAGGTGGAGCAGTCACGCCCCAAGTCACGGGCGTGACGTTGGGCGTGTCGGGTTGAGTCGACACTCGACAAACGTCGAGCGTAAATTGTCGAGAGATGGTCACGGGCTTCGGCACGGGGCGTGTCGGGCTGACACGGGCATGACGCTCATCGGACATGGGTGTGTCCCTCTTGGGTCGACGATCGTCGAGTTAAAATTGTCGAGCGCGAGTTTTTGTCGAGCAGAATTGTCATGGGTTTGGGTCACGCCCCGTGTCGCGTGACACGTTCGTGTGGCCGGGCGTGTCAAGCTTTTTACTTCAGAAATTGGCTATTTCACGGGTCTTGACGTGTCACGCCCTGGTCTCGGGCGTGACTTGTCAATTTTGGCAGATTTTTAATTGTTTCCTGAAAAATAAAATAAAATAAGTTTGTATGATATTTACAATAAAAGGAGCAATTTATTGAATAAAAATAAGTAAAAATGACAAAAATAAATGAAAACAACTAAATTAATGTACATAAAAATAGTTATATTTACAATTCATCAAATACCCCCATACTTAAGCTTTTGCTATTGCAGAGCAAAAGTTTGAGATGAACTTATAATAAATAAAAGAAATCCTAAGTTTAGCTACTCCTTGAATTAATTAAAAGTAAGATTACAATAAACATCCGGGGTTATAGAATTAAATCCTAATTTATGAAATGTTATAAATAGAGGAAGAGTTTCAAAAAGACTTCTAGATAAAATAAAATAGAAAGCAAAAATTTATTTTTGTTAGTTTAACAAAGATGGATTGGATTTATATAAAAAAACTTTAGCTTAAAAGAAATTAAATGAAATAATGCAATTTAAAAGTTATGCACTCAAAAAATTTTAAATTAATTCTAGAATCATAGAAATAGGCTAAGTTGTTTGGTGGTTTATGAAGAAGGCTTGAATATTGAGGTGAGGTAATTTTTTCTCGAACCTCCAATTTTTTTTTTTGGATAGTTAGGAAAATGAAATCTTATTTTCCTAACACATAATAATTTTTTTTCTTTCTTCATAAATTAAATAACCCAATGTATATGTGTAGGAGTAATGAATTTTATCCTCTTACTCCATAACATATAATCTTTTTAAATATTGGGTGCCTATGTTTACGGAATGAAATCTTATTCCCATTGACATAAAATCTTTTAAAGGGATAAAGTAGGGGTAAACATGTCAAGTAAGACATGAAAACAAATGGAAGTGGGTTTATTATTTTTTTTTCAAAAGGAAAACTAGCGTTTAATAAAAAAAAGTTTTGAGAGCAACCTTTTTAAAATGAACGTTCCGATGTTTCTAAAAGCATGAAGTAGAAATAATTGAAATCCATGGATATTATTTTCTAACATAAAAAACAAGCTTCTATTTATAAAAATTAGAAGTGGTGGTGAAAAACAAGTTCTCTATTATAAGGAAAGACATAAAAAATTCTTTAATACTTAACCCTAGACACTTAAATCTATCGAACTTTAATTAATAAACGAATAGTAAACAAAGAATAAGTAAAATTCGCTTATAAATTAACTCGAAACTAGATTTTTGGAAAGCAAAAAGGGTTAAGAAATGGTATATTCGATTTTATTTGTTACATAATTTAACAAAATATTTTTGGGATTTTAGGGTTTTTATCATTTTTTGTTATTTTTTTTGTAATTATGATCTTCTTTTTTGAATTTTTAGAGTTATTATCTTTTTTAGGAATTTTTTGTTTTTCTAATTTTTTTGATTTTTTTGTGTATTTTGATAAGTAATTTACAAGAATAAGGAGAGAAAGAAGTGTTATTTACAAAGGAGATAGTGGGGGAAAGAGATCAAAATTTTTTTTGTTTTTATTTTTAAATAATGTACAAAGTAAAAACTCGAAGGTGGCCCGCAAACAGACTCTTCTTTGGGTGGTTGATTCGATGAGTCGACCGCCGCGGGTATGTAAAAAACCGAGCTTTTACAAATAAGAAGATGGGGGGGGGGAGAAAGATTAATTTTTTTACAAAAAATATTTACAAAGTAAAAGAAATTCATTTTTTTGAATTTTTATTTTATGATTTTTTTGAACTTTTTGTTTTATAATTTTTTGAATTTTTTGGTTTTATGAATATATTATTTTTTTAAAGTTTTTTTTTATTATAAAAATAATGAATTTTTTTTTTGAGTTTTTGATTTTTGCATTTTTTTTGTATTTTGTGTTAAGTACAGAATATAAAAAGGGCAGAATAGGAAAACACCCTCATACTTAAACCCAACATTGTCCCCAATGTTACAATCTAAGTATGCGGAACAGATAATATACAAATTAAAAAATGTACAAAAACAAAAATAAAAAAAAGAGGGTAGAAGCTTCTCTTAGACGAGTGCGGGAGTCCCGGGTTGAAACCCTGCATTAGGTAGAGGAAAGAAAAAAAGCAAAAGATAACATAAAAATGAAAAAGATACACTCGGCTAAAAGGGGTTGTGAGTGGTAGGGGGCAAGTGCGTGGGTGACTCGGAAGGTAGCTAAGGCCTTAGCGACCACTGCATGATAAAAATGTGATCCCCTAGCGCGCACAATAATGGAAGCGTGCCGAAGCAAAATGAAACGAAATAAAACAAATTAAAATAAAAGAACTTAAATAAAACATATATACATTTGTTAATATCAAATTATTATATTTTTTGGTGTTTTTAAGTGGATTTTTTTATTTTTTAGTTGGTTTTTAGTTTTTTGGTGTTTTTTTGAATTTTTTTTAGTTTTAACTTTTTCTCTTTTTTTTGAGTATGTTTTATGTTTTTTTTTTCATTTTTTTAAGTGTTGAGATTTTTTAGGTGTTTGGTTTTAGATTTTGTTTTGGGATTTTTTGGGTTTTAGATTTTGTAGATTTTTTATTTTTAAAATTTTTAGGTTTTTTAGAGTTTTTAGATTTTTTAAGTTTTATACTTTTTCAAGTTTTTAGAGTTTTTTGGTTTTTAAGTTAGTTTTTTTTGTTAGTAGAAAACGACATCATTTCAAAAAAATATTTTATAAATAATAATAATATTATGATAAAAATATATATATTTTTTGAAGTTTTTTAAGTAGTTTATTATTATTATTATTATTATTATATTTTTGTTGGCCATTTCTAATTTTTGTTATAATTATAGATATAGGTAAAATTAATAGATTTCCAGGGTTCAAAATAACGACTCGAAAAATCCCCGGCAACGGAGCCAAAAACTTGATTGATATTTTTCGCATCAAGTCCGAAAACTTAATGCGGTTAAAGCTCCAAAAATATTTACGAAGCGCGGCGCCCCAGGCGGTTTTATTTAAGTAGAAAAGCGGATTTGGTTTTTATTTAGAAAACGGGGGGCGCGTATTTATTTATTTGGATATAAAAAGGTGTGATCGAGTTTTAACGAAAGGAGGTAAGTGCACCTATCGTGAGTAGTACAGGATATTCCGGGTGGAATATCGAGGTCGTATTGTTCTCGGGGTCGGTTCGATTATTTCTACACTTCCCTGGAGGGGACTATTATTTTACCGATAATTTTATCTTGTCGGGATATTATTTATATAAAGAAAAGCAGAAAATAAAAGAATAATAAAGGGTGGAGCCGATGAAGAGCTTAGCTCAATGGCACCGAATGAAATTCGAACTAAAATAGACTTTGAATAAAAAGAGATCCTAAGTTTCTAAATAATTAGGGTGGAGACTTGGCCGTGGAGGTTCCACTAAAATGAACTCACCTATCTCTAGGACTATCGCTCACCTGAACATTAAGACTATTCGACCGGGCTCTCGTCCGACGAAGGATTCCTCTTAATGCCCGCATTACGCTAAGAACCCCGCTATTGGGTGGGGAACCCAATCCGGTAGAGTTGGCGCACCTCCTCTCTCAAAGGTTAGTGCGGAACTCCATTTACCAAAGGGGTGATCGGTCCATACGCACGGCCTCTCGGCTAGCTAGCATATGGACTACGGAAATAGGGCCCACACATCGATTATGTGGTCCTACGCGTCGTAAACCCGCGGCAAACCTTAAGTGATTTTAATTAGTTATAAAAATGAGACCTTTAATTATTTTAAGCTATTTTATTTGTCCCAATGCTCTTCGATACTGAGGGCTAAGAACGTTAGCCACTCATCGGAATGGGGACGACAACGATGAAAAAGCAGAAAATTAAAGCAGTAAAATAAAGCAGGAAAATGAAAGCAGTAAATGGAAAGCAGTAAATTGCAAGTCCTACTCAAACGAGTAGGACTGAAATGAAAGCTGTAAAATTGCAAGTCCCGGCGCAAATGCGTGGGCGGGAAAAAGAAAGCAAGTTCTACTCAAACGAGTAGGATAAAATAAATGCATTTACAAGTCCATTCCAATTATTACAATAAAGACCAGCCATTTAACTCAAGTGAGTAGGCGGTAAATAAAATCCAGCCATTTAACTCCTCGTGAGTAGCCGGAAAATAAAAGCTAACACTCACGCACTCGACATAAAATTAAAACACACCCACTCTACAGAAAGTAAACACAGTCTACTGGAATAAAATCCTGCCATTTAACTCAAGTGAGTATGCGGTAAATAAAAACACACACACTTGCTTGAATAAAATACAGCCATTTAACTCAAATGAGTAGGCGGAAAATAAAAATAACACACGCACACAATCTACGTGAATTGAAATAAAGCTATAAAAACTAACTCATACACGCACGCACACGTACAAAAAATAGGAAAAGCTAAGTGACCGAAAAATTAAAACAACTACATTTTTACCAATGGAATGCGGTAGAAATGAAAAAAAGTGAAAATAAAATTTAAAGGAACAAAAGTTTTTGCAAATAAGCGAAAAGTGCAAGTGCTCGAAAAATTGAAATGAATAAATTTCTACCGATGGAATGTGGTAGAAATGCGTAAAAAGAAGAAATAAAATTTAAACGGGCAAAAGTTTTTAGAAAATAAAAGCAAAAATGAAGTGCTTGAAAAATTAAAACGACGACGTTTTCATTCTTATACCTTTATAGAAACGCATAAAATGTGGAAATAAAACTAAAAGTGAACCAAAAGTTTTACAACCCTAAAAAGCCTAAGTTACAAAAATTTAAAAACCACCTTTTAAAACATTTTTATAAACCCATAGGAATGAAAACTACGTAGAAATAATAAACTAAACCTAAACAAGTACAGAGCATGAAAATAAAATTGCGATTACAACGGCTAGAAAATTGATAAATTCCTAAGTTAAATTAGTTACAAAAGCTAAAGTAAAAACATAAAAAGCAAAAAAAAGAAACGAAAAATTACTTAAGGTAGGGCGCTTGGGCAGATTTTCATACATCATAGAGGAGAAAATGAACATTTCTATTAAGTAAAAAATGGTTACAATAAACATAAAATAAATACATAAAAAAAGGGGGGAGAGAAAGTTCCCTTACAATGCATAAACAGCCCCGAAGAACAGCCCTAACATAAGCAAAGTGGTTCAAAAAGTGGAACACGGGGCTCATACAGCAGTTGGAAATTTATAGAAAAATTTTTGAAAGTACACGCCCTCTGACACGGGCGTGTCAGGGGGCATGCCAACACTATTCAACGACTGAATTCGGTGAAGTGACGGATTTGACGGTCGATTTGACTTTGCGGCCGAAAATGCGGCGGTCACGCCCCTGGTCACGGGCGTGACGGTGGGCGTGTCGTTCGGCGCTTAAAGGCGTTGTTGACTTCGGGATTCGCTGGCGCCAGTTTGTCGGGCGAGGTGGAGCAATCAAGCCCCAGGTCACGGGCGTGACGTTGGGCGTGTCGGGTTGTGTCGACACTCGACAAACGTCGAGCGGAAATTGTCGAGAGATGGTCACGGGCTTCGACACGGGGCGTGTCGGGCTGACACGGGTGTGGCGCACATCGGACACGGGCGTGTCCCTCTTGGGTCGACGATCGTCGAGTTGAAATCGTCGAGCGCGAGTTTTCGTCGAGCAGAATTGTCACGGGCTTGGGTCACGCCCCGTGTCGCGTGACACAGGCGTGTGGCCGGGCATGTCAAGCTTTTTACTTCATAAATTGGCTATTTCACGGTTCTTGGCGTGTCACGCCCCGGTCACGGGCGTGACTTGTCAATTTTTGGCAGATTTTTAATTGTTTCCTGAAAAATAAAATAAAATAAGTTAGTATGATATTTACAATAAAAGGAGCAATTTATTGAATAAAAACAAGTAAAAATGACAAAAATAAATGAAAATAACTAAATTAATGTACATAAAAATAGATATATTTACAATTCATCAGGCTATACAGTGTTCCCCGGAGCATCGTAAGTGATCGAGATGGGCGGTTCACATCGAATAACTAGAGGCTAGTTCATCAACTGTTGGGCACGAAGTTGACATTCAGCACGACCTTTCATCCCCAAACGGATGGCCAAACTGAAAGGACGAACAGAACAATGGAAGACATGCTTCATATGTGCGCCCCCGACTTCAGAAAGAGATGGGAAGATCATCTCTATATGGTGGAGTTCGCTTACAATAATAGCTACCAAGCAAGCATCGGCATGGCGCCATATGAAGCTCTATATGGATGGAAGTGTCGTACTCCGTTAGCTTGGGTAGAAGCGGGCGAAGCCAGAGTTTATAGGCGTATTGAAGTCGATGAAGCAAACTCGACTATACGCACTATTCGAGAATGACTAGTGATCGCTCAAGATCAACAAGCGAAATACTACAATGCCAAGCACCGGAACGTGGAGTTTGCGGTAGGCGATTGGGTATACTTGAAGATCAAACCCTTCAAAGGCGTATCCAAGATTCGACATCTGAAAAAGTTAAGTCCAAGATACCTTGGTCCATTTGAAGTGGTCGAGCAAGTTGGAGAAGCCGCATATCGACAAGCTCTTTCGGTAGACTTGGGTGGATTGCATGATGTGTTTCACGTCTCGGTGCTGTGGAAGGCCGTGAAAGATCTAGCTCAGGTGATCAGATATGATCAAGTGCCGGTGGAGTATGGGCTAACGACGAAGGTTAGGCCCATTCAGATCGAGGATCGAGCTGAGAAGCAGTTGCGGAACAAGACGGTCGGGATGGTTAAAGTCCGGTGGGACAATTGTGGCCATGAGGAGCTTACACGGGAGCGAGAGCAGACCATGTGAGCTGAGATTCCAGAACCTTTTGTGTAACAGTTATGCACTATGTATCGACTTGTATTACAACTATTATGGAATGAAAATCCTTCTGTTTGAGTTCCTTACGTGGTGCAAATTTCGGGGATGAAATTTCTGTAAGGAGGGGAGGGTTGTAACACCCCAAAATCCAGAAATTGGAAAAATTGGGTGACACAGCCTGGGAAACGGGCGTGTCCCAGGGCGTGTCCTTCCTGGGTGAACAGTAGACGAGTGGTCGACAACATTTGGTCGACGATCGTCGAGTGCTTAGGACACGGCCTGTGACACGGGCGTGTCACAGGGCGTGTCAGTATGGTCGACAAACTCAACTTGAGCTGGGGCGTGTCTGGTGCCGTGTATGGGCACACGGCCTGAGACACGGGCGTGTCACAGGCCGTGTGAGTCTCGTGTCGATTTTGATTTTCTACAGCCTGATATACACGGCCACAGACACGGGCATGTCTGAAGGCATGTCGGGTGACAAGGCACGTGACACGGGCATGTCACATGGGCGTGTACTAGACTAGATAAGTCAGTTGAGCACCGTTTTAGGAACACGGGCGTGTCACAGGCCGTGTCAGGCAAAAATTATGCTTCGTGGAAAAATCGTGGCTGTCCGTTCCTTCAGCTGGGATCCAAGTGCTGAGCTGCCTCCCTGCTTCCTTAAGGCCGTGGATTGAGATGAAAGAACTCATTTCATACTTGGCTTTCATCTTTCTAAATCCTAGAGAGAGAAAGGGAGAGGAAGAATGTAACGCCCTGAAACTCAAAAGAGCGATGGGAGGCATTTTGGGCCAAATCTGGTATTTGGCAGGAGGCACACGGCCTGGGACACGGGCGTGTCCCAGGGCATGTCAGGCTCGAGTCGACGTTTTGGCCGCGAGGTCGACGAAATTTGGAGTCGACGGACGTTGAGCAGCGAACACGGCTTGAGATACGGGCGTGTCTCAGGGTGTGTCGAGCTCGTGTCGACGATCGGCCCGGGAGTCGACATTTTCACTCAATGATGTGTCAAGACAAGGTACACGGCCTAGGACACGGGCGTGTACATGGCCGTGTTGTGTGGTCGACGAACTTCTCTCGACGAAGTGTCGATACCATGAACACGGCCTGGAGCCCAGGCGTGTTCGGGTGTGAGACGGGCGTGTCAAATTGGACACGGGCGTGTCCAAGACCCGTGTGAGTCTCGGGTGGTTTTCGGGGCTGTGTCGATGGGGACACACGGCCAACCACACGGCCGTGTCAGTTGGAACACGGGCGTGTCAAGTCTAACACGGGCGTGTCGGATGCCCATGTGTTTTTCAAGACGCGTCGATTTTGACAGCGAATGAGGGACACGGCCCTGGACACGGGACCAATCCAACATCCTACACAGAGCATTCTAGCGGAAGTAATTTTATTAGTTGCAATAATAAAGAACCCAACAATAGCATGAATGTCCACTAATACGTCAAAAGGAATGAAGTACGAAATACACCAGTACTGGCCTTATGGCCTTACAATTGTTTTCCTCCAATTACATGTTTTTCAAACCTCGGCACGTAGGCCGGCCATACATGAATAAAAGAAAACACTCAAAATTAGGTCTTCGATGGCCGGCTCGACAACTTGGGCTTTAGCCCGCTATTTACCGCTCGGCTCCGCAGCACTTGCTAGCACAATCCACCGCAACGGTGGCAAACCAAAGCAATGGTCAGCAATGCTGACCAAATTATAACGATTCCGCCCCCAATTCGGGGCGGCGATGCTCCTTCCCTACAGTTCATTAGCATAACCAAGCACTATATATATACATTGCATCACAGGCGTTGGCACGTATGGCCATACGCCCCGTGCACTCAGGGCACATTCTCGGTGAACCGGTCAATGTCACGTCAATTTAAGCCATAGACACCCCGGTTTCACCACCGCCACTTTGACGACCAAACTATGAGCATTTTGTCTTCCCGGCATAAGTCACGTTAATTTAAGCCATAGACCGCCGAAGACCCTCATCTATACCAACGGTTCACACCGAACGATATAGAACGGGTACGATTCCACCTATCCCGTGCTCACATCGCAACGACAAATTAAGCCATATGCGCGGGTCAAACTTCTCCCGAGTCCCGTTTCCGTCACACACTTCACATAACCGGTTATGTTCAAGTTGGGTCTCAGGCCACCATGTTGGCAGAATCACGTATCTGCCCAGTTTTCCGGGTGCACCTTGGAGTTAATCCCCAAGGCTCCCTGCTGCAATCTACCATGTAGAAAACCCAAAAAACAACCAATCTGACGAAGTCTTCTCCGGCCATTTATGCAATGCAACATCACCGATCCAGACCAACTTGTCCGGTTATGCTTCACACATCATGCCTATATCCGTTCTCGGTTAGGGACTTTACATGTACACAACGGGGACTATTCATGTCTACCCGAAGGAACGCCTCAAACTCACCGCAAACTCGCGAGAGCGGACTTCCCTATGCAAAAGAAGTAGAGCTTCACATGCTCAAGTAGAGAATCGTTACCCTAGCGTTCTTCCTTGGCGCCATGGAAATGTAAGCGGATGACAAGCACCGCTCTCTCCTTGCCTCCGTATATCCGAAGTCGGTTCGCGATTTGGAGCTCCGAAGCTCTGCCGGTGACCGGATCTAGGCTTCTTCTTCCTCCTTTGCTCTCCCCACTCTCTTGACTTAGAAAGAGAACCACTCAAGTGAAATGAGTGTTTCGAAGGCCCAATCCCGGGAATATCCCAGTAGGAATAACCCCCAACCGTCGGATCCCAAAATAAGGAAACGAATGACTACGATTCGTAGCTGAAAAGTAAAACCTGTGCCGAACACGTCCTGCGACACGCCCGTGTCCAGGGACGTGTCCCTCATTCGCCGTCAAAATCAATGCATTACAAAAATTACATGGGTCCCGACACGCCCGTGTTTAAACTGACACGCCCGTGTTCAAACTGACACGACCATGTGGTTGGCCATGTGCCCCCATCGACACAGCCCTGAAAACAACCCAAGACTCACACGGGTCTTGGACACGCCCGTGTCCTATTTGACACGCCCGTGTCAAACTCGAACATGCCTGGGCTCCAGGCCGTGTTCACTGTCTCGACACTTCGTCGAGCGCAGTTCGTCGACCACCCGACATGGCCTTGGACACGCCCGTGTCCTAGGCCGTGTTCTGTGTCTCGACACATCGTCGAGCAAAAATCGTCGACTTCCCTGGCAGATCGTCAACACGAGCTCGAAACGCCTTGAGACACGCCCGTGTCTCAGGCTGTGTTCGCTGCTCGACGATCGTCGACTCCAAAAATTCGTCGACCTCCGGCCAAATCGTTGACTCGAGCCTGACACGCCCTGGGACACGCCCGTGTCCCAGGCCGTGTGCCCCCTGCCAAATTCCAGATTTGGCCCAAAACGCCTCCCGTTACTCCTTTGAGTTTCAGGGCATTACAATACCCCCCCTGATCCTGAAGCTTCTTTTAAAATAAATGGACCTTCCCAGCTAGGGTTGAGCTTCCCGACAGTTGCCGACCTTCCTGATGTATCCACCTTCTTCAGCACCAAGTCCCCCTCCACAAATTGCTTGACTCTGACGTGCTTGTCAAAGTACTTGGCCATCCTCCTCTTCACCTCTTCCTGTCGGACGGCAGAAAGGTCCCGCAGTTCTTCCACCATGTTGAGGGAGAGCCACAACTCTTCCTTATTCTCAGCCTGCCATCCTTCCCTGCCTTCCCCTGCTGTGATAACTCGACGAGTTTGAACTTCGAACTCTACGGGGAGCACTGCCTCGCACCCATGGGAGAGCTTGAAGGGGGTCTCTCCTGTAGCTATGTTGGGGGTGGCCCTCAAGGACCATAGAATTGCGAGAAGCTGTTCCACCCAGCTCCCCTTCAGATTTTCTACTTTCTTTTTTCGGTGGTTTACAATGATCTTGTTCGCAGCCTCCACCTGCCCGTTGCTCCTAGGATGGTGGACCGAGGCGAACCTGAGGTCGATCCCGCGATGCTCGCAGAAACTGGTAAACTCCGCACTGGAGAACTGGGGCCCATTATCTGTGATGATTGCCTGGCGCAACCCATGGAGGCAGATGATCTCCCCCCAAACAAAGTTCCTGATGACCTGGGAAGTCACCTTAGCCAGCGCCTTTACCTCCAACCACTTGGAGAAATAATCGATCATTACCAGTAGGAACTTTCTCTGCCCACTGGCCTGGGGGAACGGTCCAACCAAATCCATTCCCCAGATGGCAAAGGGCCACGGGGTTGTGATACTCTTGAGTCACTGAGCTGGTTGAAGATGGAGGGGGGCAAACAGCTGGAACTTGTGGCACCGTTTTGCAAACTCCGTCGCATCTCGGCCCAGGGTGGGCCAGAAGTACCCCTGCCTGAAAATCCTCCCTTCCAGGGTCCGACTCCCGGAGTGACTTCCACATTCCCCGGAGCGGACTTCTTCCAAAATTCTTTGCACTTCCCCCTCGGCCATGCATCGAGCAAACATCCCCGAGAGAGTCTTTTTGTACAATTGCCTGTCCTGGAGGAGGTAGTACGCCGACTTGTGCCTGAGCTTCTTCTTATCCACCCCTCCGGATACTCTCCCGTGGAAAGGAAAGTTACTATCGGAGCCATCCATGAAGGCCGCTGGTCTATCTCCATAAGATCCCCCTCTTCGACGGAAGGGCGGAACAAGTTGGTGATGGTGCCCCCCACCCGGGGACCATGCTTTGCCAGCTGATCGACCTGCTCATTCTCCTCCCAGGACACGTGTTGGATGTAAAAAGTTGGGAATGTGCCAATGACTCCCTTTACTTTAGCTAAGTATAGCTGCAGGGTAGGCTCTCTCGCCTCGAACTCCTTGTTGATCTGGGAAGCTACCACCATGGTGTCAGTAAGGACCTCCACGTCCAACATCCCCAGCTCCCTGGCTAGGCACAGCCCTGCTATCACGGCCTCATACTCGGCCTGATTGATGGTGATGGGAAAGTGCACCACAACTGTCTATTCAATTTTAGTTCCCTGAGGACTTTCCAGGATCACCCCCACCCCTAGGGAATGCCTCCCCGAGGCGCCATCCACCTTTGCCTTCCAAGGAGTTGGACGAGTGAGCTCTTCCTTCGCCACCTCAATCACATAATTGGCCAAGAAGTCGGCCATCGCTTGAGCTTTGATCGAGAGGAGGGGGACGAAGGAGACGTCGAACTCACTCAACTCCACCGACCACTTGGCTAGCCTGCCAGAATGCTCCACCCCCTCAAAGATGTTGCGGAGGGGATGGTCAGTCACCACTCAGATTGAGTGTGCCTGGAAATAGGGCCGCAGCCTTCGGGCTGAGATGACCAGGGTGAAGGCCAGCTTCTCCAAAATTGGATACTGGAGCTCCGCCTTCCTCAGGACCTTGCTCACGTAATATATGGGTAGCTTCTTCTTCCCCTCTTCACGAACTAAGACAGAGCTCAGGGACTTCGCCCCGACCCCGAGATACAAAAACAGGTCCTCCCCCTCCTTTGGCCCTTGGAGCAATGGGGCCCAAGTCAACTGCACCTTGAGGGCCTGGAATGCCTCCTCGCACTCCTTGGTCCACTCGAATAAGGGGGAACACTTCTCCCCAGCCCGGGAGAGGAACCTACTTAGCACTGCTAGCTTCCCTGTCAGTCGTTGACCTCCTTGGTGTTCTGTGGGGATCCCAGCTCTAAGATGGCCTTGACCTTATCGGGATTCGGCTCGACCCCTACAAGAGTGAGGAGGTGTCCCAAGAACTTTCCCCTACTAGCACCGAAGACACACTTCTGGGGGTTCAACTGCATCTTGTACTTGCGTAGGGTAGCAAAGGTCTCCTCCAGGTCGTGGAGGTGAGAGTCCACATCCTGACTCTTGACCATGAGGTCATCTACATATACCTCCAGGTTCCTCCCCTTCTACTCTTTGAAGACCCTGTCCATCATCTTCTGGTAGGTCTCCCCGCATTCTTTAGCCCGAAGGGCATCATCTTGTAACAGTAGCATCCATCCCCCGTAATGAACGAGACATCCTTGACATCCGGGGGATGCATTCTGATTTGATGATAACCTAAAAATGCATCTAGAAAACTCATTACAGAAAAACCAATGGCTGAGTCAACCAGCGCGTCGATCCGAGGCAAGAGATAACAGTCCTTAGGATAAGATTTATTAAGCAAGGAGAAGTCGATACACATACGCCACTGGTCGTCCCCTTTTTTCACCATGACTACATTTGAGACCCAGCCGGGGTATTGGATCTCGGATAAGAAGCCGTCCTTGAGGGGTTTCGCCACCTCCTCCCTGATGGGCTCTGCCAGCTTGTCCGCGATGGACCTCTTCTTTTGTTGGGCGGGGCGTATTCCCGGGTCCAAGTTGAGGCGGTGGCAAGCCACATCTGCGTCAACCCTCCGCATCTCCGCGGTGCTCCATGCGAAGACGTCCACGTTCCTCTGGATGCACTCCAGCATCCTGCCCTGAGCCTCCGGGGTCAGCCCTCCGTTGACGCGGACCTTCTCCACCCTGCCTTCTCGAGTGAGGACTTCCAGCTCCACCACCTCTTCCGCAGCCTCCAACCTGGACTGCTCTCCCCATTCTTCAAATCCCTCTCCCCTGGGATGAGGACCTCCGCCTCCACCTCTTCTTCCACGGCCATCGCCTCGGCTAACTCCTCCCGATCTCCTCCTGCTGCCTCTACCCCGATGCAGCTCTCCGCCTCCAGCTCTTACCTTCCAGCTTCCTGCTCCGCCCTCTCCATCCTTCGCTCCATCTCCTCGGCTCCCTCTTACCAAGAAATGGAGATCACGGCAGTGACGTAGCATTCCCGTGCCACTTTGGGGTCCCCCCTGACCCTGACCTGAATCCCCTCTACGTTGAACTTCAAGCATTGATGGAACTATGAGGGAACGCAGCGGAAGGAACTGATGAGGGGCCTCCTGAAGATGGCGCTATAGCTGTTGTGGGCATCCACGATGACGAACCTGCAGTTCCTAGACTGCCCCCCAGGGTGACATGGAGGCCTACTCCTCCCTCCACTTCCTTCCTCTCCCCAGAAACTCCGAACAGGGGCCCATCCAAGGCCAACACCCTCTTAGCCTCCACCTTCATCACGTCAAACGCCTTCTTAAAGATGACATTGACGGAGCTTCCGTTATCGACGAGGATCCTGGAGACGGTAAAATTTTCGATGGCTGTGTGGATGACCAGCGCAACGCAAAAGGATCCTCATGATCCGACATATTGCTCCAGGAGAAAGTGATCCTCTCTTCTAGGTGTGGGGTTTGGGTTGTCGAGCCAACGCTCCGGCGATACATGGTGTGGAGGCTCGCCTTCTAGGAAGCCTTGACTCCCCCCCCCCCCCCCGTGGATCACTCCGATCACCCCTCGGGTCCCATCATCAACCCGGTCTTCGCAACGGACCTCCTCCGCCCGGGGCAGGACCTCCTCGATCCTCACTTCCTGACGCCCCTGCTGCTGCTGCCGCTCCTTGTTTCCCCTTATTTTGAGGAAGTCCGGGCACGTGGCGGTGGCGTGCCCATCCTCTTGATGGAAGTCGCAGTATGGCAACTCCACCCTAACTTCTCTCCTCCTCCTCCTGGCTACTCTCCTCCTCTCACCTATGGCTATGGCCATAGCCTCTTCTTGGTCGGGGAGTCGAGGCCTCTTCTACCACCTCCAACCCGGGGGGTGGAATTGATCTTGCCCCCCTTGGTGATGGTCCCTTCCTTGGTACCCTCTTTGTGGCCCCTGCCCTTGCCACTCGGTCCTCCAGCCTAACCTACGATCAGGCTCCTAACGCCCCCACCTGGGCTGCTGATGACCCTGGTGCTGCCTCTGCTCCCTCTATCGGGGCTCTCCTCTCCTCTCCTCCTGTCCTCCTCCTCCTCTTGGCTCCTTCTCATCTTCCGTGGCCCACCTGGCCAGCTTCCGAGCAAACTCCGGGTTTGACGCCTCCCCGTCAACTTCTCTCTCCGTCCTCTCCATCAACTCCTCGTAGGAGAGGGGGGGTATCCTCTTCAACTCCATCCTGAAAAAACCATGCTGCAGGCACAGGGTGAAAGCCATCATCAAACTATGGCCCGACATCTCCTGAACCTGGGTGACCTCCTCCTGGAATAGGTCTACATAGCCCCCTAGCATCTCCTTCACTCCCTGCTTGATGTGGAACAGGGACTCTGACTCCTTCTTCCACCTCATCGAGGTAGTGAAGCTCAGCATGAACCCCCGACGCAGGTCATCGAAACAGTAGATTGAGCTGGCCGACAGCTGATGGAACCACTCCCTCGCCTTCTCCTTGAGGATGATGGAGAAGAGGCGGCATTTGAACCCAGCCGACATTTGTCGGATTGAAACTACGTCATCAAACCACTGGACAAGTTGGACCGGGTCGCCCTTCCCGGTATAGTAGGTCATCTCGGGTTCCCTGAACCCTTCTGGAACTGGAGCTAAAGAGACCAACTAGCTGAAGGGGCTGCCACCCCCTACTGGGCGAGCTGGCGAGTCTCGCGAGCCCAGTTTGCCGAACTGGCCTCATCCTGCCGAGCCGGGGAAGAGCTTGCGCCCGGGGAGCTCGCACCCCCGGCCCTCCACGGCAATTTCCTTCCCAGCTTGCCTACCGGGGGCGTCCTCGCCCAGAGAGGGGGCGCCTACGATCTGGACTGCTGGAGTCAAGCACTCTGCTCGCGTGCCAAGTGCGAACTTGACGAGGCCCAGCACCTCGTTCCTGAAATCTTTAAACATCCCCACCGTGGCCAGAGGTGGGGAGGGGGGGGGGGCGGCGAGCTCGACCTGTCAGGTCCCTGTCCTCCTATCATCTAGCTTGCTGAAGCTTTTCTGCAATGACCATGCTCCACGCTCATCGTACCAAAATGTTGAAACCGAAATCTCGGTTTCCTGTGGAGTTCACCCTTGGGGAAGGGGTGATCGCGCACATACTTCACACCTACAAGTAAAACAACAAAAGAAACAAGGGAGAACTTACCTAAGGGCTCGGCGGGGAGGACCCACCACACACTCGGAAGATCTGAGAGCGCTTCCCCTCCTTAGCCAAAGGCCGAGCTAAGGTATCCTCAGAAAGTACTTGAAAACTGGAGCAAGAGAGCACAGGAAGCCTGCTTTCTGGTGTACCCCTTGGGTCCTATTTATAGTTTTCAGAATCTAAACTGCCAATAACCAAACTGAACTGACCTGAAATTACCAAAAAGCCCTGGGTTGGGTCTGCCAACAGCCAAACTTTGCAGTTTCGAAGGGCTATGGGCAGTCCAGCGGGGGCTAAATAGTAAAAGGTACCTCATAGATCTAGGCGAGCTGGGAAGTATGGCCACCTCGGCAGATCCTGCTCGCCTACTGTTGCCGAGCTCCATTTCGCGAGTGCGAGTTGGGACAGCGAGCTCGCCTATCGATCGGCCTCTGTTAGTGGACCTCAGCTCGACGAATCGTTGCTTATCTCGGCGAATGCCATGCTTGTGATCGACGAATGCCGAGCTCGGGCTCGGGTTTCTCTGCCGAGCTCGCCTGGGGCCTTGGTAATCTGAGCTGGCCGGCCTGGTTCCGGGTTCACCCCGCTCGCCAGATACGGGGTTGTACACTTATCTAACTTGAAAAGTTCATAATATCCCCTAAATTCTTTTTCTGATGCAATATGTTATCCAAGTTTTCTATGGTCATCATACAGCTGAAATAACTCAACAGAGTTTTATTCATTTGCTCAATATTGAGATGTGCATCAAAATCCTTTCTGAAACACTCCCCTTTCTTAAACTCACATAATTCAAGCATAACAATTATATGAAACCTTATCTGTGACAGAAATGAAAATACAGTATCTTATTGAGGCCAATGGCAAGGGTAGTACCATCTAGAAGAGAGAATACCATTTGTTCTAGCATAAGGATAACATCTTCATTGAAAATGTGTTGCATCCTATCCCACAAGAAGTTGTAGATATTAAGAAAATTTCCATCATAAGGTTGATCCAACAAACTTAGGAGATAATCAACTGTCTTCTGCAAGACAAGCAAAGGCCTTATCAACTCAGCTTCATGCTCAGCAATCCTATCTTGAAAATTTCCAGTATTGATTAATTTAGAAAATAAATAACAAGATGTACTCACCAAAGAGACCAAGCTTGAATATCATGAACTTCTTGAAGGTGCCACTAAAGAGACCAAGCTTGTAATATCACCAACTTCTTACCCATATAAAACATAATTCATTGTGAGCGGGGGAGCATAGAATTTGCATTGAGCGCACACAACTACATAAATTTATAGCTTAAAGTATTGATTTTAATGAGGAAGAATAGAAAATAATAAAGCTCAAGTGATCTCTTAAAGTAATAATTTTTCAAAGACCATCTAAGTGTTTTTGCCTAATCAAGAAAATAGATAACATACCTACACTTGGAAAAGATGATATACAAAAAAGTTATATCCATGTTCTTGATCAAAAAGTTATATCGATGTTTTCTATAACAAATATGGAAGATTACTAAGCCATCACAACTAGTGTTTTAACAAAAAGAAGATCTCAAAAAAATTAAGAATCCTGGTCCAAAAAATCTTGTATCAGCTAGCATTCAGAATATTTTTAAAACTAACATTCAGAATATTTTCAAACCATTTTTGCATCTTGGTCCAAAAAATCTTTTCCCACTTTTTTTGTACATTTCAACCCTAACATTCATGTTCTCATTCTTTTCACTCATTTTCCCAATTTTTATCATGCAGTATCAGTTAATGTATAAGCATAAATAATTAATGGTGATGAATCTAATAACTAGTGGAAATATTCTCATTGTGTTCCTGGATGAAGTATTAATTCACTACCAACAATATGAGTAGGTTCACATAAGGATGCACTTGGTTATTTAACCAAAAACCTCTACCAGATATTGATGAGATAGAATTGAAAACTCTAACATAATATTTAAAAATGTACTCATAAATCGTGTATCTCTATCAATATAATGGTTAAACAAAAATTGAAGAACCTAGGTAAAAATATGAATAATTTGGAATTAAAAGAGAATGTGGTGAATTGCAGATAGTGATTTCAAGTGAATAAGCCTTGCAATTTCTGATGTAAGTTCCCCTTGAAGACAAATATCTCACAAATTACTACAAGAGAAGGAAACAGAACAAAGAAAACACAAATAAAACTAATATGCATATCATGAAGTAAGATATATTGTAGTTTGTTTTGAACTTACTTCATGCAATTTGTGGATGTTATTAGATAAGAGATTTAGGAATCCAAGTGAGACAGTATGAGGCAATTCTCTTCGGTACCCAAACACTGTGTGTTAGCTTATGGGGAGGTAATGATGAATGTGCCCTTTCGAGTAGTATAGGTGAGTCATTTTTAACTATGGGCCTCCATTCATATTTTGGTTGAATGTTATTTTTATATTGCAAATTTTCATTAAGATTTTTACGAGTCTTTATGTGATGATCTTTAATTGAACAATGTTGCTTTAGAGGTTTAGATATATTGAAATTGTTCTCCCAGTTAAAATTATGTCGCTTAACATAAGGACTCATAGTGTAGTGATTCTATAAAGGAAATTTACGTTCTTTTAATATTAAATTGGGAATGAATTGAGTTTGCACATGAAGATGATTTTTATGTTTTGGAATTTCATTTACATGTGCATGACAGTTTCTATTCTTGTTGATTTACTTAGTTATTATATGATAATTCATATTCAACATGCTTTCAGGTTTTGCTTGAAATTTAGGAGATGTGTTTTGTGAGTTTTTAATTATAATTTCTTAAGCATGTTGATTTTTGTAACTAATTTTTTATTTTAAATTTTGAGATTGTTTTTAGCTTTATTGTATGCAATTGAGCTATTTTTAAGGGTGGAGACTTTCGATTCAATATAAGCTTCATACTTACTCCTGAATTCATCAAAAGTCTCATTCATCTCCTTAATTTCAATTTTATAATCATTGCATCTAGCACAATCTCTTTTTAAAGATGAGTTTTCTAGACATAACTTCTCATTTTGTTCTTTTACCAAATGAAACTCTTTTCCTAGATCCCTGTATTTTTCTTGTAGTTCAGTGCAGTTAATACGAGGCATGTAGTATTTATCTAAAGAGCATGTGAGAGAATTAGGCACGACAATAACAGGTTCTACATTGGCATTTGCTTTCAGAGTGTTATTTTCTACACATAATTTTGGGTCAATATTTTCTAATTTCAGGTTTTACATTTAGCAACATTTACCACATGCAATGTAGAAGTAGAATCATAATCATGACGGGAATTTTATTTTCTTATAGCGCACATGGACGAGGTGTGATTTGAGTGTAAAGTTCCTTTATCATCTTCCTATTGGCTCTCTTCTTCCTATGATATATTTTCATTTTACCTTCCTCGTGATGTGGTTGTCATGTGTTCCTCCAAGAGTGAGTCTTCATTTCACTTTTCACTTGGATCCATAAGGAATTGCTCAGATTCATTATCTGCAGAAGGTGAACTACAAGTAATCTCAAAAAATTTCCATATATTATAAGCAGTAGGAAATGTGTAGACGAGTTTGAAAATTTCATGAACAAACCTGGAAAACATACTATTCATAGCTTTGGTATTTAAATGACATATATACTTATTTAAATTATTTGGGGGCTTGATACACGTCATGTTCCAAACTTCCAAGTCTAAAAATATAAGGAATTTTCTCATTTTAGTTTTCCACGCATTATTGTTCACAACTGTAAACAGAGGTGGTGCTAATGAGTCTTCTGAGTACAAATTTCCATCCCCACTAGTTGATTCGAGAAATGGGTTGGCCATTATTCCTGGTGGTAAAACCGTTTTGGAATAACCTGGCTCTGATACCACTTGTTGGATCGGGAGGCCAACCTTAGAGGGGGGTTAATAAGGTTTGCAGATTAATTGAAAAATTAAAATTAGTTTTATCCAGGAAAACTGGTTCTGGATGCTACCGCGGGGAGCTACCTACCTTGGGCACGATGGTAGATCATAGAACTTATTTTCTTGGATAAACTTTGCCTTGGAGATGCACATACCCTGTAGAGATTTATCAGCATATAACTATGAAATTACAATAAGAATGAAGAACAAATAATAATTATATTCAAAAGTATTGAGAGTGGTTTACAATTACAAATAACTAGATCTATATGACGCCAGCGATTGGAGGAGATGAAATATTGGTTTCTCTTATTGTTTCTATACCGACCCTATACGCAGGCCGGTTGGCTCTCTCCCTCCCCCTAGAAAGGTCTTCGAGTTGGCTCTTCACCTTCCTCCCCAGAAGTGTCTTAGATCCTCACTAAATCCCCCGATCTAGACGTCCCTTCACCGAGACAATTTCTCACGGAACCCTTCCCGATTTCTGACGAACTTTACCGGTCGATTTTCCTCACCCATAAACGATTAGAAAAGAGAAAAATACAATAAGAGAGTAAAGAAGATTAAAAGTGATTCTCCCTCAAGACGATTCCTCTGTTGATCAGTGTGTGACCGGTGCTGAAGATCTTCATTTTATTGCACCCAATCAACTCCTCTTGGTAATTGCAGTCCTTTGCTCGCCGAAGATCCTCTTGTGCAAATGGTAGGGAGGCGGCTTTCTCTTCCTTTGATGGAGATGGTAAAATTGCTCTGAGACGGCACACGAACCCTAGAATCAGAATATGTCTCTCTTTATCTCCAAGAAAAGAGGCACACTTTTATTTGTATTGAGAAAATAAGCGACCATCGGTGGTAAAGATAGCGCCCGACGGTATGTCAATGCTCGTTGATGTTCCAGATGTCCAGCAGATTTGGAAAAATATCTAAAACAATATTTTTCCTCTTTTTTGAGCTATCGCGGCGCAGTACGTAGCTTTTTCCTGGTAGTAGCATGATGACTCGATGCTTGTTTAGAGAGCTAGCGCACCGCGGTAAGGCTAGCTCCATGTGGTGCTCCACAAAGTGCTCGTCCTGAATTAATTCTAAAGCTAGAGATCGGCGGTAGGTTCCAGAACTTGATTTTCCCGTTCTTTTGTACATGTAAATCTACACACTATACCCAACGCTCATATGATCAAATACAACACGGGATTTGATATTGTCAAACTAAAGAGGTGTGAACCATTGGCTCCAACAGGGAGATGGCCAACGTATGTACGTAGTTATTAGTCATGCCTTAAATGTCATCAATGATTGGCCACATGGCAGAAAAGATCAACATTATGAGCTTGAAAATCGTAGAATTCTATATGGTAAAATTTTTGGAAGCTATAGATATACAGAGTCATTGAAATCTCTAAAGTGTATAGAAACTCCTATACCATTTGACAAACGGTTGACATTGCCAAATATTAGGCTTATTATCAGTTCATACTGCAACATTGATTTAGTTCAACATTCAAAAGTGAAAAGTCTTACATTTATTCTACTAGATTCATCTATGCCATCAATACCACTTTGTTTGCTTTGGATTTTCAAAAGGAAAATCATTTCATTCAATTGAAATAAAATGATTGCTCTACAATACAACATATTATTCAAGTTGGATGAGATATGATTAAACGATAATGGAGGATTGAGAGAAATATTATAAACCATTGATTACAAATTCTAAACCTCCAATCGGTGAAATAATATCGGTGCACTTAGATGATGTTGCATGAAGATGTACACATTTTTAATTTTATATTTTCTAAGTCAAAATTTTGATAATATATTTATTTAACCATTTTTATTTCATTTATGTAGGTATTATGAATTAAGAGAAGTTATCATTGGAAATTCATCAAGAACAAACAAATCTGAAGTCATTTTTGCATGTGATTTTGGCTATGATTTATATTTAGGATGTTTTTTGTGTTTTGAAATCATCTTTTGTTTAGGGTTAGGTTTTCGACTATTGTATCTCTCAAATTCAGTTTTGTTAATAAAATTTGCATGTTAGCGCTTGGCGGTATAACTTACTGCTGGCGGTAGTGAAGAAATATTGAATTCCTACATTTTTTATAATTAATATCCAATATAATCTTTACTAAATTATTAAATTAAGATTTCTATAAAATATTTCAAAACTTTATTCATAAACTCTGATACTTTTATTAAAGTTTTAAAATTCCATAAAGCCCTTATTCACCACCCCCTCCTCTAAGGGTAACATAAGATCCATCAGTCATCTCATCCCTCCTTCTGTCTAGCGCTAGCTCAATCATTTTGCTCCCCTTTTTATTTCAAAACAAGACTTTGATAGCCTACGGGCAATATAATTAGGGAGATTACTTGGCACCCCCCCCTCTCCTGACGTGATTGCGGAGTCCCTAGGAGACCCGAATAACCTTGCCAAACTGAAGAGGCGAATGGTGGATGTGCTCTGAAAGTATGGACTCGTGCTTAGCGAGATCCAAGAACAAAGTGCTTTAGGCGAGGTTGTCCTGGAACAGTGCATGAGTGATCTGGAAAGAGGATACATTCTTCTAGCAGAAGAAACACATCAAGGAAAAGGAGGTGAGGCAACATCACCGGAGACGCACTTCTAGTGAATCAAAGATTATATGTGCATTATGCAGCTAGAGGTTTCCGCGATCCAAGAATACAACAAACCCCGCCGTCCGCCAAGGTTAGGGATGCGAGGTTGGGGAAGATGGAAATGGCTATTATTATGATTCTGCCAACCCCTTCGGCTCGCTCTTCCTTTAGAAATAAAAATGTTTTTGCCACTATAATTTTAACTTGTATAAACTAAATCTACTATCTGATCATGTTTAACCCCACCCCGTAGGGATTTATGTTTTCATTTGATTTGGCTCACATGTTGTTCAATATTAAGATTTTATTTTGTTATAGGGGAAGCCACACTTGCCTCCCAGAGGCGAGTGGGACATTCACAACACGGGTTGGAGTGTGGAGACCAAGGGTGAGTGGATGGTGCCTCCTCCTACTCTTTCCTATCTGTTGTTTTATATAAATGTCCTCCCCCTATTTACTCTTTTCACCTATGGTATTAACTACTTTATCCCTACCCTTCTCTTCTCTTTTACTGCATTCAGACCCTTCCCGTCCCTTAACCTCCTCCTGCTAAGGTTCAACACTCACCACCCTGAGAAAGGCAAGGCAATTAACACTTTTTATAGAGATGAGCTCGCCTTCCCCATTTCATATTTCTAGGTTTGGCTCCACCTTTTATTGTGTCCAGAGGTTTGACAGGTTCTGAATTATTTTGGAGCGGTACCCACGCAATTTAACATGAATGATATTGAAAGTCTTTTTTAAGAGTAGCTACACACCTAGAGGGTGGGGGGGGGGGGTGAATTGGTATGTTTAAAATCTTTTATTCTTTGGTCATGTTGGGTGTTAGGTTTATTTGTTAAGATTTCAAGAGTCCCAATAACAAATAAGAATTTATAGTGGTTCCCCAATCTAGGGTACATCCACTTCCCCCCTTCAACTATATAATAGTGAGCTAGATTCGTCTAACTCCTCCTTTTACTTGGCTCCTTGAGCTTACACCTCAGATCCCTCAAGATCCAACACCTTGGAGTGTACCTCACTCCTACAACTCAGAGTATAGCAAATCCTACCTCAGGCTTAGCAACCCCACACTCAGAGATTCACAATTCTCCTACCTCAGATCTACACAGAGATCCTACCTCAGGCACAAGCCTTACCTCAGATCCTAAACAGGATCCTATAACTCAGAGACTCGACTCCTACACTCAACCTTTATAACACAAGCTTACGGCTCAGATCAAATAATGATCTTACAGATAGAGCAATACTTTTGTGATGTTTGACTCCAGAGAAATGGTCCTCCGAGTCACCTTCTTGAACTGAGTAAACCCAGTCCTAACTCTCCACGGCTACAAGATTATGGATCTTCAGAGTTGTTTTGCTTGTACTAAGAAGAACTGATGCAGAGCTCTATATCTTCAAGCTTTTAATATATCAATGTTTAAATCAGTAGCCTTGAAGATGAACAAAAACTTTCTTTGAGTGCTCTGCTACTCCACCTTTTATAGAAAATTAAGTTTTTTGTTCTTGCTAAAGATGACATGGAGATTTTCGATTCTTATCACTTTAATCAGCAAGCAACTTTTTGTCTTTTGTAACCCTTCTATAAATTCGAGAATGATCGATTGGGACGACTTCTTTTAATTTATCTGTAAAGTGTTTTTATATCCTGCCGTCCAACGGCTCTTTGCTCTGTATGGGCAAACTAAAATATCAGCTATAAAGTTACTTTAGCTTTAACTACTGTTTAAAAAGTGTTCGGTGTCATTTGGCTTCTAGTGCGCAAATCACGCTTAATTTGAAATTTGATGATGTCAGCATGACTCATCACTTGTAAACTTAGCAGTTTTCTCAATCAATCTACACAGTCATTGAGTGAAGCTATGTGACTCAACGCAAGAATACATAGTAGATAATCTTCTTCTTAAGGCGTTAAGTAAGCCTTCATCTCTCAATGCTTTTGTCTCAGACAGCTAAACTGATAAGAATTGAGTGAACCTTCATTACTCAGCGCATTTGTACTTGGCAGAATTCTTCTAGTTGAAGGCATTGAGTAAATCCACTTTACTCAATGCTTCTGGACTTGGCAGTCATTCTGACTGAAGGCATTGAATGAGCCTTCTACACTCAACAATTCTGGACTTGCACCGAATTTCTGAATGAAGGCATTGAGTGAAGAGCCTTCACTCAATGCTTCTGGACTCTGCGGAATTATTGATAAGGCATTGAGTGAGCCTTCTTCTCTCAACTCTTCTATACTTGGATAGATTTCCTTTTAAGTAGGCGTTGAGTGAACAACCTTCACTCAATATTTCTAGTCTTAACCAGATTTGAGTCCAGCACCACTGAGGCTTTGAATGCATTATCTACTGTCAATGCTTTTAGCCTTTTGGCATTGAGTGAAGTGAACTCACTCAACGCTTCTAGACTTAGCCAGATTTCTATTTTTCTAGCATCCTGTCTTGAGTCCAAATGGTATTCTGACCTTAACGACCTATCTATTCATGGAATATCAGACATCTTGCATATATTGAACTTGAACATATATCAAATATAATCATGTGTAGACTATTAATTTGTGGGCCTTCTTCAAATCTGGGATATTGTGATCAATGGACCCAACAATCTCCCCATATTTGAAGAAGTCAGAATCCTAGTCAATGATATACACTACCACATAGAAAAGATAAATTTCATAACAAACAGGAACAATAAATGACAAATAATTAAGATATGATTAACACATAATGTGATAATTATAAACAAAATGTGTGCTCATAATAATGTTCATATTCCTAAGGCCCTTAGGAACCTAATACATAAAACAATTTTGGTTTCCGGTTCCTTGATGACTATGCCCCTCCTTGGCCTCTTAGTTACCTTCTCATCATCTTCAATATTCTTTTGCCTTTGCCTTTAAAAATAGTTGTAAGGCTTTGGAAAGTACTTGCTAGGTTGTAGGACATCTAATGGCACAACACCTATCTTCTTATCTCTTCTGAACTGTCTCCTTATTTCTTAATTTCTTTTTAGTTTGGCCCATTCT
Source organism: Platanthera guangdongensis (assembly GCA_039583875.1). Lineage (NCBI taxonomy): Eukaryota > Viridiplantae > Streptophyta > Magnoliopsida > Asparagales > Orchidaceae > Platanthera > Platanthera guangdongensis. The sequence goes on from CM077151.1 coordinate 217,802,133, forward strand.
AGGGAGCTCTATAACTTTCCTCATTTTGTTTTGTTCTCTTTAATTTGGTCCCAGGCTGACAGAATGATCATCCTAGATTGAGGACTCCATCTCTCAAAGTCGGGCCCGGATTCTATTTCTTCTTTGTATCTCTTCTTACTTTGTCTACTTTCTTCATCTTCTTCAGTAGCAGCCTTGCCTTTCATCCTTGATATTTGTTCAGTTGTGGGGCTGAAGGTAGGAACATCAGTGTTGTAGTATGGAGACCGGGAGATCTGGCAGCTTGTGTCTGGCGGTTTGGAGATCGGGTGGTCTGGCAGTTTCACTCTAGCGACTTGTAGCCAGGACGTCTAGCGGCTTCTCTCCAGTGGCTTGGTAGTCGAGTTGTTGTTGACTGGAGACCGGGAGGTCTGGCGGTTTGATGCATATGACTTGATGATCGGGCGGTCTAGCGGTCTCTCCTTGCAGTTTCACTTCTCTTTATAGTAGTTGTCGGGCGATTAGCCCACTCATCTAACCACGTGACCTGTGCGGTCTGATTTTTTGTATAACAGGTTGTAACATTGTTTATTTGTCCCACATTGTTGATTTGTAATCGTTCCCCTCTCCTCCATTTTATAAAAGGGAGGCTATTCCTTTCTAACAATTTTATTTTTTTGGATAATAAAAATTATATTATTTCAAATTTCGTACTATTTCTTTCTTGTTCGTACATGGTATCAGAGGAATCGATCTTTTCCATTTGATTCTGTGAGTTTCTTCTATCCTCGTGGTTTGCCCTCTCTTCTTGCGGCCTGCTCATGCTTCTTTCTTTTTTCCGGTGATCTTCATCTGTCCTCTCGGTTTATCTCTACCGCACGCCCTCTCTATCTGCGCGGTCTGTTCGTGCGGTTTTCCTGTCTCTGTTCTCTACTCGCACCTGCTTGCGCGACCTTCCCTTCTTCCCGCAACCTGTTTCTATTCACATGACCAGTTTTCGCAGTTTGTCTTCGCGCGACCTATCTTCACGTTGTCTTTTCTCTTCTATTCGTGCGACCTATCTGCCCATGATCTGTCTTGCCGCAACCTATCCCCGCGCGATCTTTCTTGGCGTGACCTGTCTTCGCGACCTTGTCTCTTCTTCTATTCGTGTGGTCTATTCTCCTTGTTCGCACGACCTGCCTTCGCAGCCTTATTTCATATGGTCTCTTCTCCTTGTTCGTGCGACCTGCCTTATTTGCGCAACCTGTCTTCTCCTTGTTTGCGCGACCTGCCTTCGCAGCCCTGTTCGTGCGGTCTCTTCTTATGTTTGCGTGGTATCTTTCCCTTGTTCTGCTCTCTTCTCTTCTATGGCACTCTCCGACACCTCCTCTTCAAAGCAATCCGCCTCCGTGGTCACGTCTTCAGAAAGTGGCAACGTCGTTACTCAAGGAAAATGTTTGATCGACTCTGGCGCTACCAATCATATGACTGGCAATCCTCAGCATTTTTCTCTCCTATAAACACATGATTTGTTGCCCCCTGTCTTTATTGCGGATGACTCTCCCTCACTGGTCAATGATATGGGAGTGGTTCAAGTCACTCAGTCTCGTTTCTTGGCATATACCCTATACGTGCCAAAGTTTCCTTGCAATTTATTATCTGTAACTTCTCTATGCAAGCAAATGTAGTGTTCCATCACATTCACTCCTACTTCATTTTCTTTCCAGGATTCGGGATCCCAACAGATGATTTCTATTGGGCCTGAGAGCAGAGGCCTCTACTACATCGACAACGTTTCAACTCTGTCTGCCTTCTCCTCCTCTTCTACAGACCTTCTTCAATGGCATCTTCGCCTTGGCCATCCTCCTCCACGGCTTCTTTGTCAACTTCTACCCCACCTCTGTCCTCATAGTCCTCCTGTCAACTGTGACACATGTCAGCTTGGGACGCATCACCGCTCCTCCTTCCCACCACAGCAAGGTCGTAGATTTTCCCGTCCATTTGACCTCATTCACTCCGATGTCTGGGGTTTGCTCCTACCCTCACAATAGGTCGGGGTAGTTTATATTTTGTAACTTTTATTGATGATTTCTTACATTGTATGTGGGTGTATCTTTTAAAAGATCACTTTGAGTTATTCTATGTATGGACATCCTTTTATTTTATGAGTAAAACTCTGTTTGATGTCTCTATTAAAATCTTTTGCTCCAATAATGCCAAAGAATATCTTAGTCATGATTTTCTTCTTTCTATATACAACATGGGATTGTTCATCAAGCTAGTTGTGTCTATACCTCACAGCAAAATGGAGTGGCAGAACGCAAAAACCATCACCTCTTTGATGTCACTCGCACTCTGATGACACAAATGAGGGTTCCTCATTCCTATTGGGGCTATGTCATTCTCATCTCCTGCTATCTCATCAATCGCATTCCATCCATGCTTCTCTATGGTCAAACCCCATTCTCCATTCTCTATTTGGGCAAGGATTCGTTTCCTCTCCCTCTGCATATCTTTAGGTGCACGACATTTGTGCACGCTCCCTCCACCACCCGTTACAAACTCTCTGTACGTGCCACCAAATGTGTCTTTATGGGTTACTCTATCACTCAGAAAGGTTATTGTTGTTTTGACCCTGTTCTTCGCAAGCAGTTCATCTTTGCGACCATAACCTTCTTCGAAAATGTGTCCTATTTCTCTCGCGACTCCTCTTCTCTTCCTAATGTACCTGCTTCTCCTACCGTCCCCTCCATCCCATCTACACCTACCAAGATTTCTCCTACACCACCATGCCCACCGTCTCCTCCTCCTCTCTCTCCGCCTTTATTATCTTCCTCTTTTGTGCTGCCATCTCTCCCTCCTCAAGGGCCAGTTCTCTCCACCAAGGATGCACCAGATACTGAGGAACACACCGACCTGGATCTTCTCATTGCTATTCGCAAAGGGGTGCAGACATGTACCCCGCACTCGCAGGTTCCTCCTTGTGGACATGTACTGTAACATTCCTCAAACAACTAGACCCCGAGGAGTGGTTTTGACATGACTAGGTCATGATAAAACCATAAGAAGCTCAAAGGACCAAGTGAACAAGGGCCAAGGTGAAAATCAACTTGGTCTTCCTATAGTACTGCCTCACCGCCAGACTTAGGGGGTCACTAAGGACCTAATGGGTACATGCAAAGTGGCCAAGTTGTCTTAAGACCACCATAAATCTAAATGGGTCAAACTGGCCTACTTAGGGTCAGTTGACCCTTCATTAGCCAAGTTGACCCCACACATGCCCTCCTGACCCTAAAATGAGGTCAATGGGTCACGAGGGACACATTCGGATCAACACAAAAGGCTAAGTTGACCCAAGTCAACCCTAGCCCTAAAATGGTCAAAGTGCCCTAACTAAGGGGCAGGTGATCTACAAGGCATCAAGACAACCCTACCTATACCCTAGGGGAGGCCAATGGGTCACCAAGGACCCATTGGGGTCCACCCAAAAGGTCATTTTCACTAAGGTCAACTCCACCCTTGAAATGGGTCAAACTAGCCTAAATGGCTACCTCAAGCCCAATCCACTTGGGCTATGCCCAATTAAGGTGGATCATTGGTTTATGGGGGCTGCAAAATATCGTATTAGCCATTTAATTCCTGTAAATGTTGACTAGGAGAGAGAAGCTTCATTTGCCCTTTAATGGAGGAGAGAGAAAGTGGGTAGGAAGGCCATTCATGGCTTGGAAGGCCAAATGCCCTTTTTTCTTGTTGGAATCATCCCCCTTGGCCATTTAGGAGAAGGCCAAGGGTTTTCTCGGCCACGACAGTGCCTAGGGGAGGAGTATTGCCATGGCCGAGCCAAGCTTTTAATGTCCATTAATGTCCATTGATGGCTTGGCCTCTCCCCTCCCCAACTGGTGTTTTAAACACCATCAGTGGCATGAGAGGAGTCTTTCCCACCATTTACCTGAAGATTTCGAGCCACTTGACTGTACTGTTACAGAACACCAGCAAAAACTGCACCACAAATGGCAACCCGGCGATCGGCTTGACTCCAGACCACCAATAAGGTCCTCCCTTGCTCCTTCTTCTATGGGTAAATAATATGATTCAATAGGGAAAAGAATCGGGCTCAATTGAGCCCGATCAAAGGTTTCAATTCCTCTAGTTTACCGAAAAAATTAACCTGTCGGGATCGCCGGAATCCACCCCTCCGGCAGTTGTGCCTCCACCTGGCGATAGCCAGCACTTCGATGGAGGTGGTGGTGGCGGTGGCCGACCACGGAGGTGGTCGGGTGGACAGGAAATGCGCATGGAACAAGCTCCAGGACGGAGGAATTTTAGCCGTCGGCTGGAGCTTGATGATGACGGGATGTCGTTTATTTTGCGCCAAGATTCGTGCGCCCTGATTATATTCCTAGGAATTAATGATTTCAATTATGTGATTTTTCTATCACACATTTTAAACTTAATGTTTCTATTTTTTAAAAAATATCTAGGTGTTGTTTCAAAGAAAATGATAAAGAAGAAAATTGTAACTTTATGGGTCTACTTTATTTTAAAATTGATTTGAACCAAGTTGTGTAAGTTGTTTGACCACATCACTCATTTTGGTGAGGTCTATCCCTAGGACTAGTTAGAGATTTAAATGTGTTCGCCCACTTCACCACAAGTCTAAATGACCTGAAATTTGGATAGCGATTCATTCTAACCTATACCTAGGTCGTGCCCAAAAATTGGAATTTTTGGAGATATTTTTCTATAGTTTTTGAAATTATTTAATAATCCTTGGGTAAGTTGAGATACTTAGTCAAGGAACATATTAGGCATATAGAAGCATGGAAAAATTGTTAAATATTGTTTAATTGAGATTACAAGGGTGTGTCTTCATAAAGTGCCTTATGATGGTTTTCCTTAGGATAATCTTTTACCTAGTTTACTTACTTGTGAATTTCATGAAACTTAGAAAGTGAAGTTTTGTGATTATAATGTAGCTCTGCTAATTTTTGAGGAATTTTTGGAGTAGTAGTTTTGGTACTTCCTTCAATACCCCTATTTATATGAATTATTTTTGAATAAATATTTAGAGGTTAAATGTTTTATGATAGTTTATGATATTTAGTATTCACTGATATCATGTTATCCTACAGTGTTCATAATGTTTGAATGGTTATACCCTAAGCAAATCTAGTACTTCTTGTTCAAATCACCCATGGATTAATTTTGGGAAAACTTAATTAAATATCAAATTTAATTAGAAAATTATAAATTTCTTGATTTAGGCTAATCGTGTCATGATAGACCCCCATTAATTATCTTAAGGCTTTTAGATGAAAATTGGAGTACCTCCTATCGTACACATCATATAGCTTGAGTGGTCTACATATAGTAAAACTACAGAAAAGGTCGTTGGGTGAGAAATGAACTTAGGAAGTGAGGGTATTAGGTTGCTGGTTATGGTAAGGTATAAAAGGGTTCATCATCGGGTGTTATGATGAGGAGTAATGATGACTTCACTGGTGTAGGTGGTGTTCGGGGTCGACGAAACAACGTCATCCCTGTAGTGGGAGGAAGAGTCTTAATACACCAAGATTAGATCCAGTATAATATAAAAGTGATCGGGTAATGGGTAATAACCAATAATAGTAAGCGCCTTACGAAAGGGAACAATGGCTTCAGCTATCATCATAGTTCCCAGTGCCCTTAGAGAACCCTTCACCGGCTATGCCGGGGGCAGTCCTAGGCTAACCTAAATTATAAGAATAAATTTAAAAGAGCAAATAGTATAAGTAGGGATTCATAATTCACAAACCCCAGTAGCTCGGGAGGTTGGTTAGATTAGTTTGATTAGTCATTCGAACGGTAGGTTCGGAAGGTAGATGTAACGGACGGGATAGTCCGGGGAGCTGGTGGCTCGGAAGGATTTGGATACATAAATAAGGTGGTAGGTCTTCGGTATTGGACGGTCGTTCACACAGAAGTCGATACATTAACTCGGCGGGTGTGGTTGACACTTAGCCAAAGAAAGTCTGGTGGATATGGCCAGCACTAGTACGTGGTGACTCTAGGTTGTGTCCTTCTTTAGGCGTACGTAAAGGCTAGGCCTGGTAGTGTGGATACCCGCCTAGGTGTGGGGGGCCCGACCCACTGTCTCCATTTGCCACTATGGAGGTTCCTGGGAGTGAAGCTAGCTCCCCAAATGGGGGGGGGGGAACTAAATGTCTGTGCATATATAATCGTGTGCGTGAGTTGCACTTGCATGAATCATGACATAACATATCACTACACTCATACTTGCATACAACCGATACCCCATCGTATAAATTGCTATGAGACTTTTTATACAATGGGAGCCTTGCAGAAGACCCCTTAACTTGTAAGTTTATATGAGCATTCATATAAGTTAAGGTTACTTACTTCTTATCATGTCTTGCTTACCTCTATTGCTTTAATCTACTTGTTTGCCCTACTGCTTACTATTATAGAACTGCTAGCTTGTATCTTCCTTCCTTAGTTGTATATACATTATAATTAACTGCTAAAATAGTTCCACCGTCACCTGCTTTGCTTATTCTCCACCTTTATAGCTTCCCTTTCCTCCTCCCCGCTCGGTGCCTAGGAGCCATGGGGGAGGGGTAGGGGATGATAGGACTTAGTCTTTTGACTAACGGTTTTCAGACCACAACATTCCAGGGACTCCGAATGGGATACATGAAGCAATATCAGGGGACACATCACCAGTAGAGTACGGTGCTCATGGAGGTGGGCCAGTCTAGCACAGGAGCACCAGCTACTGGTTCAGTGAGTGATTAGTTTACTTAGCTTCCGCGAGTGTTTGTAGTGAGGATTTGTTGTACCAGACTTGAGCCCGTTTATATTTCTTTATACTGTTTTATTTCAATAGTTTTATTATATGTGGACTTGATGTGATTTCCTTTACATATATTACATGTGATTGTGGACTTAGTTTTATCCATACTATGTGTATACTTCTCTTTCTCTTTGGTGATTGTAAAGGCCGGCAAGATAAGCATTTTGTATTGGCGACCTTTCCGAGTATCGGTGTCACCACAAAACGACAATTCTGGCCATAATACCTGGGTGGTTGAAAAAGAAAAAAATGGGATCTTATAAACTGGTATAAGAGGAAACATTGATCCACGAGAAGAAGTCCACAAAAACCCTGGGCCACCCTGCGCGAGCTTAGTTTGCAGACAAATTAGCAGCGGATGCGGTGGTGGGCCCATAAGGGAGATCACATGTAAAATTCCACTTTATCTCTTCCATTCATTCCATTTGTATGCTATCTAACAATTGGAATTCTTCCTTGTATCCTGCGACGAACCCTACCCCACAACAGGGAACACCTCAGGCATATAATATGGTCCCACCCCACAGACTCTTGCTCCATTCCAGCAGACGGAGATGGGGTATACATTGACGACCATTCTGGAGGCCTTCAGGGCTCAGCAGGCCCCGAATCCACAAACAAATCCTGGGGCCAACTGGATGAGTGCCTTCTAGGGTCTTTCTCCTCCATCTTACCTAGGGACGGAGTCGGAAGTCCGCACAGAGGAGTGGTTGGACATCATCTACGAGATGCTTGCGGGGATTCGATGCCCGACAGTGGAGACAGTTGCTTTGGCAGTTTCCTGCCTAGAGTCACATGGGAAGAGGTGGTGGAAGTCGCAGCTGGACACCACCTTTGCTGGAGTGGATTGCGCAGACATCTCCTGGGAGGAGTTCAGAGCAGCTTTACTGGGACATTTTGTACCTCAGTCAGCGAGGGACGAGTTGGAGGATAGGTTCCTGCAGTTAATGCAGGGCAACAGGGGTAACACCCCCATCTGTCGTATGGTATATAACAGAAGGTCCATCTGGAACCCGACACCATATACCACGGACAGTTGGAGGGGTTACGTATGAATAACCAAACTATCCAATTAAGACTACTCGTCCTAACACAGATCATTCTAGCGGAATCTTTTAAATAGTTGAAACAACCCATAATAGTAATCCAATAATCATGAATGTCCACAACCACTACAACTATAATGAAATACAAATACACTGAAAGACACTTGTCCTTATGGCCTTATAGGAGTTCACTTAGCAATATAATTGAAAGAAATTGTACCCTAATCACCTAGAGGGGGGGGGGGGGGTGAATCAGTGACTTAATCTTTTTTAAACTTTTAAGCAGATTATATCACAGATTTCACAGAACTATCCACAGCATACACAGTATCAATCAGCAATCACAGAATAAAGCATGCACACAGTGAACACACAGATTTATAGTGGTTCCCCAAGGTTTGGGTACATCCACTTTCCCCCTTCGCCTATCTAGTAGTGTACAAGATTCGGCCAAACTCCTCCACTATTCCTCAGATCCTCAGATCTTACACTCAGAACCCCAAATGGTTCCTACAGCTCAGGCCCAAGGCCCTACAACTCAGTCTTCACAAAGACCTACACTCAGCCTTCAACAAGGCCTACACTCAGCCACAAGGCCTACACTCAGAGATATAGATCTCCTACACTCAGGCACACAGGCCCTACCACTCAGCCTTTATAATTTCAGGCTTACAACTCAGATCCCTAAGGATCCTACAAGAAAATAAGAATACAATGTATATACCTACAACTCAGAATAAGAGAGACGAGTTGACAGGTTTCTTGATGAGTTCTTGGAAGAACTCTGCTGAGATCAACCTCACTTGGCTTTCTTCAAAGCTTCTTGAATGTAGAACACAATAGGGTTGATACTCTCTGCAGCTGATCTTCAATCACTGAAACTTAAGAATCAGACCTTGATCTGAAACCTTCTTCACAGCCTGGTTCCAACAGCTGTCTTCTTGGAAGGAGCTCTCTCTCTCCAACTTCTTAGATCTTCACTTGAATTGATTCTTCAATGAATAGCTTGATCTTGTGTGAATCCTCATCTTCTGTTGACAGAATAGGCCTATATATAGGCCTTCTTCATGGTGACCGGCTGATCCGGTTTCTAACGACTTTCTGACAACTCTGACAGTTGCAGTAGACCGGCTGGAATGGCAGCTGTCATGTCATCCAGTCACTTCTTGAAATATCTGTAACTGTCTGAAAGTGTCGAGACAGTCTGTCTTTAAGTTTCGACACTTGTAGACTAAGTGTCGACATAAGTAGACTAAGTGTCGACACTAGCCTTCAAGGTGTCGACACAACTCCTTGTATTGTAGAATTTACTTTTTGACACGGCTTCTTCAATATGTGTCGACACTGATATTGTGTGTCAACACAACTCCTTGTTCTTTAGTACTTCGTTGATTTCTTGTAAGTATCGACACAACTCCTTTGTGTCAACACATCTTCTTGTGTTGAACTTATTCAGTGTCGACACATCTTCTTGGTGTCGACACATGCCTTCTGTGTTGATACTTTTGCTGAGTGTCGACACATCTGCTTGGTGTCGACACTTGTACTTAGTCTTCATAGAAATTTACTGAGTGTCGACACAGCTCCTTGTGTCGACACTTTCTTCATGTGTTGAGACTTCTGCTGTGTGTCGACACATTCTTCATGTGTTGAAACTTTGGCTGAGTGTCGACACATCTCCTTTGTGTCGACACTTGTACTTAGAATTTGTTGAACTTTGCTGAGTGTCGACACAGCCTCCTAGTGTCGACACTTTCTTCATGTGTTGAGTCTTCTGCTGTGTGTCGACACATTCTTCAATATGTCGACACTTGTACTTAAACTCTGTTGAAGTTTGCTGAGTGTCGACACAGCCTCCAAGTGTCGACACTTTCTGATGTAGACATAGTTCCTCTGGGTGTCGACACTGCTTCTAAGTGTCGACACTGCTTCACTGGACATTTCTTCATCGAGTGTCGACACACCCTGTATGTGTCGACACTTTCCTTCAGGTGTCGACTCTGCATCCCTGGTGTCGACACAATTACTCCAAGTGTCGACACTGCTTCTCTGGATGTCGACACAAGTCTTCTTAAGTGTCGACACTTTGCTTCTGGGTGTCGACACATGGACTTAGAAACTTTTCAGCTTTCCCTATAAATACTTAACCTGCACAACTAAACTCAAAACACATCAAATACATTTTGATGTATATCATTGAGTAGGGTGAGGCTTCTTCAAATCAGGTACATTCATTCCAATGTACCCAATAATCTCCCCCTATTTGGAGAAGTCATAACCCTTAGTCAATGATATACACCATACATAACAAAATTACAGTATGATGTAAAACAGGATTATATAACAGGGTAAGTACATAAACATGTATTAATCAAAACATGTATACACAGATATCTCAGAACAATTAATGTAATAGTTGAACATATATCACATTGTTCTAACAACTTCAATATTTTCATTATCCAAAAGTTTACAGAAAGTTTTAATACAAGTGATTACACATAGTAAACTTAAGATAATTCTATTCTATTTCTGCTCAGTCTCCTTGATCACTATGCCCTTTCCAGATTGTATCTTTGCTTGAACAGGGGCTTCAACATCTTCAGCAGCAGCAGGCTTCTTGCCTTTAAGATCCTTCTTTGTCCGCTCTTCAGCCTTGATCTTTTGCCTCTCAAAGTAATAATAAGGCTTGGGAAAGTACTTGCTAGGCTCCTGGGCATTAGGAGGTAGCTTTCCCATCTTTGCCTTTCTTCTATACTGCACAATGGCTTCTTGCCTGTTCTCATGCTTCCTCCACTCCACATCAGAATACCATTTGCCTCTGTCCACAATATTGTCTTTGGCAGCCTTACATGCAGTCAGAATAATATTCCTTGAAGTGGGGCTCCACTGTTCAAAATCAGGCCTGAGTTCAGCTTGCTCCCTGAATATCTTCTTAGACAATTTGGCTTCTTGTTCCTTCAGTATAGCTTCTTGTATAGCCTCAGACACTGGCTGAACCACTTTTTCTATGATGATCTTCTGATTTCCCTCAGGAGGGCTATACATTGACTGTATATCTGCTTGTATCATATCAAAGTCTGGTGGAGGGTATATTACTTGAGCCACTTCAGCTTGCTCCCCTCCAAGATATGTAGGATTAATCCCATACTCTGCAACATTATCATCATCACATAATGGAGGATATCCAAAGGTGGCTCTGATGGAATTGGAAATCCATTTTGCATGATCAGAGCCTGCTTTGACTAACACCCTCTCCCCCTTTATGACTTCTCTTTCAATGTGATCTCTTTGATCATCTTTCTGGAATCTTATTTGGGCATTTAGATAATTTACTCCATCCTTGAAGAAATGTTTCAACCTTTGGAGCTTTTCAGTGATGAGCTTCTGGGAATCTTGAAGTGCAGTAGTAACAACAGTTAGGCTTTCTTGCAATGCTTTGTCAAATTCCTCTTTGGCAGTAGTCAGGGCTGCATTCTGGGAAGTTGCTATATTCTTTAGTTCAGTTACAATAGCATTGTGGGAAGCTGTCAAATTATCATTCATTCTTATTTGATTCTCCAGAACATAGCCTTGCTTTACTTCAAGTTCATCCACTTGAGCTTTGATCTTCTCTTGATGATCTGCTGGATGATCTCTTAGATGTCTATTAGCTAGAGGCAGCCTGGCTCCATGTTGAACTCTTCCATCTTCTTCAACTTGCTGCACTCCTTGGTCTTCTTCTGCATCAGGTGCATCTAGTACTCCCCCTGGACAACAACAACTATCATCTACATGCTGAATTGCAGTAGATCCTTCTTCAATAGTGAGCTTGTCCATCTTCTTAGTCACACATGTGGATCTGCAAATACTTCTAGACAACTCATTGTTAATAAGTCTAGCTTCATCAAATACTACATGTACTGACTCCTCTACAACTTGTGTAGTCAAGTTGTAGACTGTTGAAGTTGGAGACCGGGCGGTCTGTCTTGGCGGGTTAGAGACCGCGCGGTCTGGCGGTTTGACTCGGCGACTTGTAAACCGGGCGGTCTAAGCAATCTTCACAGGCGACCTCTCTGCATCTCTTATTGTAAGTCGTGCGGTTAGTGCTTCTGTCTAACCGCGCGGCCTGTGCGGTTTACTTTGTACAGTCCGCTTAGCTTGTAAATTTTAGTCCCACATCTCTTATTTATATTCTCTCTTCTCTCCTCCATTCTATATAAGGGAGGGCATACCTTTGTAATAGTTATCATTTTTTGGATAATAAAATTTCGATTATTCAAAAGTTTATTCGGCTTGTTCTCTTCTTTTCGCTTCCTTTCTCTACTTTCTAACATGGTATCAGAGCACACGGTCTTTTCCTCCTGATTCTGTGTGCTCTCTGTTGTTCGCGGCTTGTCTTCCGCGTTCTGCGGCTTGTTCGCGGCTTGCCTTCTCCTCTGTCCGCGCGGTTTGTTTCTATCCGCGCGGCTTGTTTCTGTCCGCTGCCTGTTTGCGCGGCTTGCTCTTCTTGTTTCTCTTCTCCTCCTGCTCTTTGTCGCAGCGACCTGTTTCCGTGTCGCCGCGCTCCTTGCTCTTTCCTGCCGCTCCGACTTCCTAGTCGCTGCGGTCTGTCTCTGTCCGCGTGTGTTGTCTCTGCACTCGCGGTTTGCTGCTGTGATCTGCCTGACCGTGCGGGTTGTTCCTTTCTTACCCGCATCTTGGTCGCGGTCACCTGCTCTTCTCCTCTCTTCTGTTCGCTCGGCCTTTTCAGTCCGCGCGACCTCTTCCCCGCTGTGCCCTTGACCGCATTCTCGCAACTGCTGTGATCTGCCTGACCGTGCGGGTTGTCCCTTTCTTACCCGCATCTTGGTCGCGGTCACCTGCTCTTCTCCTCTCTTCTGTTCGCTCGGCCCTTTGCAGTCCGCGCGACTTCTTCCCCGCTGTGCCTTGATCTGGATCCTAGCCGCTCGTGTTCAAGCGGCTTCTTCCCTTTTGTTCCCGCCGCGGTTTCACGCGGATTCTTCCTTGTTTGAGCGGCCTCTCCGCCTCTTCGCTCTTAGCCGCTTCTCTTGTTAGTCTCCGCGACCTCCTGGTTTAGTCGCGCGGCTTGTGCTCTGCACCTTGGTCGTGGCCCTTCGTGCCGCTGGTGTGCTGTCACCGAGACCGCTGCAGTTTCTTCTTCCTCCCTTCATGGCTTTCGCCTCGGTTGTCACGTCTTCTGGTCGTGCACACGTTGTTACTCAGGGCAAATGGCTGATCGACACTGGTGCTACGAATCATATGACCGGCCATCTCCCGTGTTTCTCTCTCCTAGAAAAACATGCTCGCTTGCCCCCAGTTACTCTCGCTGACGGCTCTTCATCATCTGTTCATGGCACCGGGATAGTTCATGTCACCCCGTCTCTTCACTTGGCGGATACTCTATATGTGCCCAGTTCCCGTGCAACTTATTATCTGTTACATCTCTTTGCAAGCAATTACAGTGTTCCGTCACATTTACTTCTACTTCTTGCTCTTTTCAGGATCCGGACTCCCAACGGACGATTGCTACTGGGACTGAGAGTGGCGGCTTATACTTCCTCGACAACATTTCTGCTTTTTCCACCTTCTCCTCCACCTCCACAGATCTTCTCCAATGGCATCTCCGCCTTGGTCATGCTCCTCCCCGTCTTCTTCGTCAACTTCTGCCCCACCTTCCTCCTCAAAGTCCTCCGCTCAACTGTGAGGCCTGTCAGCTTGGCAAGCATCACCGCTCCTCCTTCCCTCCAAAGCACGTTCGTAGCTCTACCGTCCGTTTGATATTATCCACTCCGACATCTGGGGTCCTTCTCCTACTCTTACCATTGGTCGGGGTAGTTCCTATTTTGTCACGTTCATTAATGATTTCTCTCGCTGTACGTGGGTGTATCTGTTAAAAGATCGCTCCGAATTATTCTCTGTATGGACATCCTTCTATCTCATGATCAAAACTCAGTTTGATGTTTCTATCAAAGTTTTTCGGTCTGATAATGCCGCAGAATATCTCAGTCGTGACTTCTCTACATTCTGCATGCAAAATGGGATTCTTCATCAAACTAGTTGTGTCTATTCTTCACAGCAAAATGGTGTAGCCGAACGCAAAAACCGACACCTGCTCGATGTCGCTCGCACCTTGATGACCCAGATGCATGTTCCTCGCTCCTATTGGGGCTATGCTGTTCTCCTTGCCTGCTACCTCATCAATCGCATTCCCTCCACGGTTCTCCATGGCCAAACCCCGTTCTCCATTTTGTATCCGGGCAAGGAGCCGTTTCATCTCCCTCTCCAAATCTTTGGATGCACTGCCTTTGTGCATGCCCCTTCTGCCACCCGTGATAAGCTCTCCCCTCGCTCCACCAAATGTGTCTTTCTGGGGTATTCCACCACTCAGAAAGGGTACTGTTGCTTTGATCCCGTCCTTCTTAAGCAGTTCGTCTCTGCTGACGTCACCTTCTTCGAGAATACCTCCTACTTCTCGGATGCCTCTTCTCCTCTTCTCCCAGCTTCTGATTCTCCTGCCATTCCCTTCGTTCCCTCGTCTCCTCCTACACTCTCCACCACTACACCGTCTCCCCCCTCCTCTTCCTCCACCTCTCTCTCTCCCTTCTCCACCACCCTCTCCCTCCTCTCCGCTGCCGTCGCTCTCTTCTCCCGGGCCAGCTTTCTCTACCACGGATGCTCCGGATGCCGCGGGCCCGGCTGACCTGGATCTTCCTATAGCTCTTCGCAAAGGGGTGCGGACGTGCACCTTACACCCCTTGCTGCTGTTGTTTCCTATGATCGTCTTACTCCTTCTCGCAGGGCCTTTGCACTGGCTATCTCTGCCACTGCCACACCCCGCTCCTATCAGGAGGCCCTTGCTATTCCTCACTGGAAGATGGCCATGGATGAGGAAATGGCGACCCTCACTGAACGGGGTACCTGGACTCTTGTTCCTCCTCCCTTTGGCACTGATGTTGTTGGCTGTCGCTGGGTCTTTGTGGTCAAATTTAGCCCAGACGGCACTGTGGATCGGTATAAGGCTCGCCTTGTGGCTAAGGGCTTTACTCAGACCTATGGGGTTGATTACTTTGACACCTTCTCCCCTGTGGCTCGTCTCAGCACAATCCGGGTTCTTCTCTCTGTGGCCGTCAATCGGGATTGGCCAATTTCTCAGCTGGACGTCAAGAATGCCTTCCTTTATGGTGATCTTCACGAGGCCGTTTACATGGAGCAACCTCCTGGGTATGTTGCTCAGGGGGAGACACGAGTATGCCGGCTGCAGAAGGCAATTTATGGCCTCAAGCAGAGTCCTCGAGCTTGGTTTGACAAGTTCAGCGGTATTGTGGCGGCTGTTGGTTTTGTGCGAAGCTCTGCTGATCACTCTCTCTTTATTCGCAAAACTCCTTCTGGGCTGGTTGTTCTTGCTGTATACGTCGATGATATTCTTCTCACTGGCGATGACCAGGAAGGGGTAGCCCTGACAAAGCTACATCTTCGCCAACATCTGATCACTAAATATATGGGCTCTCCAAAGTACTTTCTTGGGATCGAACTCTCTCGGAAGCCCGACTCCTTAGTTCTCTCTCAGCGTAAGTATGCCCTTGATCTTTAAAAGAGGCAGGATTGACTGGAGCTAAACCTGCCCGATGTCCATGGCTATTGGGAGGACAAAACCTGGACAGATGATTCGCCTCTTCTTTCAGATAGTTCGCGATACAGGCGTCTGGTTGGTAAGCTCATATATCTCACAGTGACCAGACCCGACATTTCTTATGCTGTGGGCAAGGTGAGTCAATTCATGCAAGCGCCCAGGGATTGTCATCTTCAGTCCGCCTTGCGGATCTTGGAATATGTCAAAGCAGCGCCTGGGAAAGGATTACTGTTTCAGAAGAATGGTCATCTGAGGATTGAAGCCTACTTAGATGCAAGTTATGCTGATGACAAAGGGGATCGCAAGTCTACCTCAGGTTTTTGCACCTTTGTTGGGGGAAATCTGGTGAGCTGGAAGAGTAAAAAGCAGTCTGTTGTCTCCAGGTCCAGTGGAGAAGCTGAGTATCGCAGTATGGCGTCAACCACTTGTGAGTTGAAATGGTTGCGGGCTCTCATGCTAGATTTAGGAGAGGTGTACAACCATCCTCTACCTATGTTCTGTGATAACAAGGCCGCCATATACATCTCCAAAAATCCTGTATTCCATGAAAGAACAAAGCACATTGAGGTTGACTGCCATTTCATTCGTGAAGAGATTTTAAAAGAACAGATTTGCACTCCGTTTGTCACATCTGATAAAGAGCTAGCCGACATCTTCACCAAGCCAGTCTCCGCCTCGTTTCTGCATGTTTGCGACAAGCTGGGCATGATTGATATATATGCTCCAGCTTGAGGGGGAGTGTTGAAGTTGGAGACCGGGCGGTCTGTCTTGGCGGGTTAGAGACCGCGCGGTCTGGCGGTTTGACTCGGCGACTTGTAAACCGGGCGGTCTAAGCAATCTTCACAGGCGACCTCTCTGCATCTCTTATTGTAAGCCGTGCGGTTAGTGCTTCTGTCTAACCGCGCGGCCTGTGCGGTTTACTTTGTACAGTCCGCTTAGCTTGTAAATTTTAGTCCCACATCTCTTATTTGTATTCTCTCTTCTCTCCTCCATTCTATATAAGGGAGGGCATACCTTTGTAATAGTTATCATTTTTTGGATAATAAAATTTCGATTATTCAAAAGTTTATTCGGCTTGTTCTCTTCTTTTCGCTTCCTTTCTCTACTTTCTAACATAGACCCTATAAGCCTTACTGTTGTTGCTGTACCCAACAAAGATCCCCTCTTGGGATTTGGCAGCAAACTTGGTTAAGTAAGACTTTCCATTGTTAAGTGTATAGCATTTACAACCAAAGATCCTGAAATAGGATATGTTTAGTTTTCTGCCTTTCACAATCTCATAGGGGGTCTTATTTTGACTCTTAGTAATGGTAGCCCTATTAATTACATGGCATGCAGTATTAATTGCCTCAGCCCAGAAATACTCTGGGAGAGTTGTGTCACTTTGTAACAGCCCAAAGGTCAGAAACAGGCAATTTTTGGGTGACACGGCCTGGGACACGGGCGTGTCTCAGGGCGTGTCAGGTGACACGGCCTGCGACACGGGCGTGTCGCAGGGCGTGTCGAAGTTGTGTCGACGATTGGGCTTTGTCTCGACGATTTTTGGTCTCGACGATTCGTCGAGAGGAGGCACACGGCCCAGGACACGGGCGTGTCCAAGGCCGTGTCGCATGCTCGACGATTTTGTCTCGACGATCGTCGAGTGTCGAGACCTGAGTGTCGAGTGTCGAGAGTTTGAACACGGCCTGTGACACGGGCGTGTCACAGGGCGTGTCAAATCAGGCGGTGAGCTCAGCCCGCCGAAGGAAATTCGACAGGGCGTGTCTTTGTGCCGTGTCTGCGCACACGGCCTGGGACACGGGCGTGTCACAGGCCGTGTGAAGTCTCGGGATGATTTGGGATTTTTTTTCCCAGGTACACGGCCACAGACACGGGCGTGTCTGAAGGCGTGTTGGTGACACGGCCCATGACACGGGCGTGTCCCGTGGGCGTGTCACTGGTTTGGATAAGTCGGTTGACCACCGCTTGAGGCACACAGCCAGGCACACGACCGTGTTCGAGGCCGTGTCAGGTCAAAAATAGGTGTTTTTGGCAGAATCGTGGCCGTCCATTCCTTCAGTCTAGATCCAAGGGCTGGAAGCTCTTCTTCTTTTTCCTTAAGGGCCGAAATCAGAGAAAGGAATCTCATTTTCCTTAGCCTTCATCTTTCTTCAAGAGAGAGAAAGAGAGAAAGAAAGGAAGAGGAAGAAGGAAAGGGGGCTGCTGTCGGTGGTGCTGCGGTTTCCCGACGAGAGATCCGAAGCCAGCGTTGCGGAGGAAACGCTCTCGCGAGTCGTGCAAGCTAGCTTGGAGTCCATGGCACCGAAGCGATCGTCAAGGGTAACGACTTTTCTTCCTAGCCATGTGAAGGCTTCCTTTTTGGCATATCTTTTGATTCCCCCACCAAGAGGTGGCTGCTTTTGGGAGTCATTTGGGTGATTCTTGAAATCCCCTTTTTGTTAGCATATAGATCCGGAAATGGAGTACGGAATAGGCATGCTGTGTGAAGCCCATCTGGACAGGTTGGTCTGGATTGGTGATGTTGCATACGAACCGGAGAAGACTCCGTGATAAACGTGTAGTGTTAAGGAGTCTACGGGTTATGCCTGCGAAAAGGAGTAGCAGGAAGTACTGGGGTGGTAGCCCAGGAAAATAGCCATGTTATGGTTTTGGGTCCAACCTGTGGTTATCCACACAGGAAGTACTGGTGGGATCAGGAAAGGCCCTTTTTGTGATGCTTGATGTCCTAGGGTGTCCACCTGTGGAGCGAGTCACAGGAAGTACTGGTGTGCCCAGGAAAGACCCCTGACATTTGTAATTTGCGGTGTCCACCTGTGACGGGAGTCACAGGAAGTACTGGTGTGCCCAGGAAAGACCCGCTGTTGTTGTGAGGAAATGGGTATAGTGACATACCCAGGCTTGAATGCCAGAACAGGATTGGTGAGACCGACCCGCGCCTTTGCTATAGCCATGAGTACGCTGCACGCGGAAAAGGCAAGGCGATTTGAGCAACGGGGGGATGGAGGATCCGACCTGCGCTATGTCCGTCTGACGTGAGACCAAAAAGTGCGGTCTGTTGGAGCGCATAGCAAGAGTCTTCGGCCTGCGCGCCATGACACAACGGGGGGCTACGGGCCATCCCAGTGTCCGAGGACTAACTCCGGCTGCACGCCATGGAGTAAATGCTCAAGAGTGTTACCGTTGGGTGATAACCCTGATACGGTGGTGGGCAAGAGGTTGCCAGAACACCAAGAATGTGCCCTGAGTGCACGGACCGTTGGGCCGGGCGGCGAACGGTTGTGATGGCTTGTGTGCGTGAAAGCACCTTTTGATGATATAGTTTGCCATACTTGTGATATGATATGCCTGCAGGGAAAAATACCGCTGCCCCGAGAGAAGGGGTAGGGTCGTTATAATTTGGTCAGCTGAGCGCTGACCGTTGCTTTTGTTTGCCACCGGTGGGTGGATTGTCCTTGCACAGGTGCTGGAGAGCCGAGTGGGACGCGTTGAGGTTGATGTTCCTGCTGGTGCTGCTGCTGCTAGCCCTCGAAGGCTAGTTGTGTTCTTTTGAGTGTTTTCTTTTATTGTGGCCGGCCTACACGCCAATCTGTTTTAGGCCACTGTTTGAAAGCCATGTAAGGCCATAAGGCCAACACTTTTGACATGTTGTAAGACATTCCTATATGTATATAAATGTGGAGTTTTATGTTTGGACATTCATGAGGAGTTCAAGTAGTTTAGGCTTCCGCTAGAATGCTTTGTGATAGGTGCGATTGCGCTACTCTGGTATCATCCTGTACCTTCACCGACTGTTTTGTGGTATATCCTGTGGGGCCCCGGCCGGACCTTCTAGAATATATCATATGAACGGATGGGGTTGTTACATTTTTGGTATCGGTTGTCTTGGTCTTTCCCTCTCGAAGTCGTGGTCGACTTCTTTTGTGGGGTGGCACGCACGGGTTTGTGCAAACCAAAGTCTACGATTGAACTCCTGAATGTCCATGATAGGAATGCAAAGTTTTGTGTTTGAGGAACCTGTGTGTTCCTATCTTGTTGCTTACTTGTGTCATTTTCTATTGGTAGGCGACGAGTGCGATGGTTTGGCAGCAGGAACCCCAACACTCGTTAGGCAGCATGACGTCAACTGTGGTACCAACCTCTCCTTCATCGATAGAAACAACTCGACTGATTGTTGATAGGGCTTTTGCAACGCTCAAGTCTTACCATGAAGGACAAGTTTCACCCTCTGATCCGGTGATGCGTTCCATGCCGGGTAGGGAACTTGAGCAGCTAGCAAGGGGAAGTGCCTCAGCCTCGTCGGGACATATGTGTTTGAGCCAAGGAGAGAACACGGTTGCGGACTATTTTCATGCATTTGTTGCAATGAGCCAACAACCCGAGTTTATGTTTGAGACCGAGGAGATGAAGATCAATCGGTTTTATGGTGGGCTACGTCAGGAACTCCGTTTCTTGTTGATGGGTCCTAAGTTCTTGGGCTTCCAACCACTGGTGGAGGCAGCGAGACTGTTGGAAATCGACTTGAGGAGAGCCCAGCAGATGCCTGTGACTCGGAAAGTGCGCACTCCAAGGTTTGGGAAGTCGGCTCACTGGAAGAGGCGGAGACAAGAGAAGCGTACTTGTTATGCGTGTGGTCAGGTGGGACACCTTGCTCGTGACTGTGGGGATGGTGTTCAGCAGCCAAAGAAGCAGTCCAAGTGTTATTCGTGTGGGAAAGCAGGACATAAAGCCCGAGATTGCCGCGTTGGCGCGTAGCAGGCAAGAAAGGGCGACAGCACGATGTAGATAAATAAGGAGACTTCTCATGTACATAACTAATGGTGACTTATATATGTTTAATGTACAGTAAGCTGTTTTGGATGAAAATGTTATGAGGACCTGTGTCCGATATGGATGTGTGGGATCAACGTGTGTTGTCAATTGTTGCTGTTTTCTACCATGGGGACATGTGTGCCCAAACTTGGCAAGAGTCGTCGATGTTTACGCTGATCGTCTTGCTTGTTTTTGTTTGCATCTTGTGACTGTTGGTTGTATATGTTAGGTGCACCACAGGCGCCGTTTACGAAGGATGTTTCGTCTTCTTTTCTGTCTCGTGAGTTTCTTACGCGGCTTGGGATTCCCAGGATCGCAAAGACAGATAGCGTCACCATGGTGTTGCCGAATGATTGTTGGATGCTTGCGCATCAAGCTTGCGATGTGGCGGTTCAGTTAGGAAGTCGGGATCTCAGGTTAACTGCATTTGTTTTGCCAATATCGGAATTGACGTGATTTTGGGTTGGATTGGCTTGCGGAGCAGCACGTTATGCTTGATTGCCAGTCCAAAGAAATCACGTTAGGCCAGAATACCGAACAGGCGGGACGTTGATGTCTGCACTCGAGGTAGTCAAAGCTGTTCGGAAGGGTGCGGAGTGTTACTTTGCACTCATTCGGGCTGTTTGAACCTAAGGCCACGTTGTGCGAGGTTCCGATTGTGGCAGAATTTACAGATGTGTTTCCCACGGATCTCCCTGGGCTACCACCCCAGCGGGAGATTGACTTCACAATTGAGTTGGTGCCAGGTGCGAAACCCGTGGCCCGCTCGCCATATCGCGTTGCGTCTAAAGAGATGGCGGAGTTGAAGGTTCAACTACAAGAAATGCGAGAGCAAGGTTATATCCGCCCAAGTATGTCACCTTGGAGCGATGTATTGATTACCGTGAATTAAATAAGCTGACCGAGAAGAATAAGTATCCGATACCTCGGATTGATGAATTATTTGATCAGCTAGTTGGCTCGACCGTCTATTCGAAGTTGGACCTGAAGTCTGGTTATTACCAGTTACGAATTTGGGAAGGTGACATTTCCAAAACCGCATTTGGAACACGCTATGGGCACTATGAGTTCACAGTTATGCCCTTTGGCTTGTGCAATACGCCTTCGGTGTTTATGGATTTGATGCACCGTATTTTCCGTGAGTACCTGGATCTGTTTGTGATTGTGTTCATTGATGATATCCTGGTGTACTCGAAGTCTAAAGCTGAGCATGAGATTCATTTGCGGTTGGTGTTGAATACATTGCGGTAAAATCAGCTCTATGCCAAGTTCTCGAAGTGCGAGGTTTGGCTATCGTCAGTGGCATTTTTGGGCCATGTGGTGAATGGAGCGGGCATTGCAGTGGATCCAGCGAAGATAAGAGCCATACAAGAGTGACCAAAATTGTCTTCCGTGGCCGAAGTCAGGAGTTTCCTTGGACTTGCGGGCTACTATAGAAGATTTGTAGAGAATTTCTCGCGGATCGCTTTGCCGCTAACCACACTAACGCGAAAATATCAGAAGTTCGTTTGGACGCCAGAGTGCGCACGATCTTTTGAAGAGCTGCAGATTCGGTTGACCACGGCGCCGATGTTGTCTTTGCCATGTGGAACCGATGGGTTATGATGCCTCAGGAAGCGGCTTAGAATGCGTTCTTCTGCAGAGCGGAAAAGTGATTGCTTATGGCTCACGCCAACTGAAGGTGCATGCGCGACACTATCCCGTCCAGGATTTGGAACTAGCGGCGGTGCTTTTTGCACTCAAGTTGTGGCGACACTACCTTTATGGTGTGAAGGTGGCGATCTATACCGATCATAAGAGCCTAAAGTATCTGTTGGAGCAGAAAGACTTGAGTATGCGACAACGACGGTGGTTGGAGTTCCTTGGGGACGACACGTTCGAGATTCACTATACACCCGGGAAAGGGAATGTTGTCGCGGATGCCTTGAGTCGGCGAGTTCCGGCTAGAGCGAATTGGTTGCAAAGGCATAATAAATGTCTTATCCAGGAGTTGGAAGCATTGGAGATCTATTGTGTTGACAAGAGTTCCACTGCCACTGCATGTTTGAACTGGACCGAGGTGCAATGTGACCTTGCGGACCGCGTTCGACGGGCAACGGAGTTGGATGAAAATCTCTTACGATATGTGAATGAAGGGCCAGAAGGCAAATTCACCTGGACTGATGGTCTTTTGCGCAAAGAGGGTCGTTTGTGCGTCCTGAATGTGGGGAAGTTGAGGGAAGAACCGATGTATGAAGCACATTATACGAAGTATTCCATTCACCCCGGGAGCACAATGATGTTCAACGATATGAAGAAATTTGTCTGGTGGCCAGGGCTCAAGGAAGATGTTGTCCTGTATGTAGCCAAATGTCAAACATGTGCGATGGTGAAGGCGGAATGCCAAAAGCCGGACGGTTATTTGAAGTCACTACCGATCCCAGTGTGGAAATTTGATGATATTTCCATGGATTTTGTGCATGGCTTGCCAAGATCGCAGCGAGGAAATGATTCCATTTGGGTGATAGTTGACCGGCTAACAAACGTAGCACATTTTCTCCCGAACAGACGGGATGATTCGGTTGAAAATTTGGCAAATCAGATTATACGGCTTCACGGTGTTCCTCGGAGCATCGTACGTGATCGAGATAGGCAATTCACACCAAATGATTCGAGGCTAGTTCACCGACTGTTGGGCACGAAGTTGACTTTCAGTACGGCCTTTCATCCCCAAACGGATGGCCAAACTGAACGTACCAACAGAACAATGGAGGACATGCTCCGAATGTGCGCCCTTGACTTCGGAAAGAGATGGGAAGATCATCTCTATATGGTCGAGTTTGCGTATCATAACAGCGACCAGGCAAGCATTGGGATGCCACCAGATGAAGCCCTATATTGAAGAACGTGTCGTACTCCCTTAGCTTGGGTAAACGCGGGTGAAGCCCGGGTTGTTAAACCAAATGAGGTGGATAAAGCAAACTCAACCATTCAGACTATTCGAGAGAGATTGCTGATTGCTCAAGATCGACAAGCGAAGTCCTACAACGCCAAGCACCGGAATGTCGAATTTGCGGTTGGCGATTGGGTCTACTTGAAGATCAAGCCATGAAAAGGGGTCTCCAAGATTCGACGATTGAAAAAGTTGAGTCCAAGATTTTTGGGTCCTTTTGAAGTGGTTGAGCGAATGCGCGAAGCGGTTTATCGGCTAGCTCTGTCGACGAACTTGGGTGGGTTACATGATGTCTTTCACATCTCAGTGCTTCGGAAGGCCGTGAAAGATCCCGCTCAAGTGATCGCGGATGATCGTGTGCTGGTGAAGTATGGGCTAACAACGAGAGTTAGACCCATTCAGATCAAAGATCGAGCCGAGAAACAGTTGCGGAACAAAACGGTCGGTATGGTAAAAGTCCGGTGGGACAACTGCGGCCGTGACGAGCTGACATGGGAGCGCGAGCAAACCATGCGAGCAGAGTTCCCAGAGCTGTTTGTGAATGTTGGAACATAAAATGTTAGATGTTGTTACCTTTTCTTGCTGGTTTCTGTTACTTTCCTGTCGCTAAATTTCGAGGACGAAATTTCTTGTAGGAGGGGAGGATTGTAACAGCCCAAAGGTCAGAAACAGGCAATTTTGGGTGACACGGCCTGGGACACGGGCGTGTCCCAGGGCGTGTCAGGTGACACGGCCTGCGACACGGGCGTGTCGCAGGGCGTGTCGAAGTTGTGTCGACGATTGGGCTTTGTCTCGACGATTTTTGGTCTCGACGATTCGTCGAGAGGAGGCACACGGCCCAGGACACGGGCGTGTCCAAGGCCGTGTCGCATGCTCGACGATTTTGTCTCGACGATCGTCGAGTGTCGAGACCTGAGTGTCGAGTGTCGAGAGTTTGAACACGGCCTGTGACACGGGCGTGTCATAGGGCGTGTCAAATCAGGCGGTGAGCTCAGCCCGCCGAAGGAAATTCGACAGGGCGTGTCTTTGTGCCGTGTCTGCGCACACGGCCTGGGACACGGGCGTGTCACAGGCCGTGTGAAGTCTCGGGATGATTTGGGATTTTTTTCCCAGGTACACGGCCACAGACACGGGCGTGTCTGAAGGCGTGTTGGTGACACGGCCCATGACACGGGCGTGTCTCGTGGGCGTGTCACTGGTTTGGATAAGTCGGTTGACCACCGCTTGAGGCACACGGCCAGGCACACGGCCGTGTTCGAGGCCGTGTCAGGTCAAAATAGGTGTTTTTGGCAGAATCGTGGCCGTCCATTCCTTCAGTCTAGATCCAAGGGCTGGAAGCTCTTCTTCTTTTTCCTTAAGGGCCGAAATCAGAGAAAGGAATCTCATTTTCCTTAGCCTTCATCTTTCTTCAAGAGAGAGAAAGAGAGAAAGAAAGGAAGAGGAAGAAGGAAAGGGGGCTGCTGTCGGTGGTGCTGCGGTTTCCCGACGAGAGATCCGAAGCCAGCGTTGCGGAGGAAACGCTCTCGCGAGTCGTGCAAGCTAGCTTGGAGTCCATGGCACCGAAGCGATCGTCAAGGGTAACGACTTTTCTTCCTAGCCATGTGAAGGCTTCCTTTTTGGCATATCTTTTGATTCCCCCACCAAGAGGTGGCTGCTTTTGGGAGTCATTTGGGTGATTCTTGAAATCCCCTTTTTGTTAGCATATAGATCCGGAAATGGAGTACGGAATAGGCATGCTGTGTGAAGCCCATCTGGACAGGTTGGTCTGGATTGGTGATGTTGCATACGAACCGGAGAAGACTCCGTGATAAACGTGTAGTGTTAAGGAGTCTACGGGTTATGCCTGCGAAAAGGAGTAGCAGGAAGTACTGGGGTGGTAGCCCAGGAAAATAGCCATGTTATGGTTTTGGGTCCAACCTGTGGTTATCCACACAGGAAGTACTGGTGGGATCAGGAAAGGCCCTTTTTGTGATGCTTGATGTCCTAGGGTGTCCACCTGTGGAGCGAGTCACAGGAAGTACTGGTGTGCCCAGGAAAGACCCCTGACATTTGTAATTTGCGGTGTCCACCTGTGACGGGAGTCACAGGAAGTACTGGTGTGCCCAGGAAAGACCCGCTGTTGTTGTGAGGAAATGGGTATAGTGACATACCCAGGCTTGAATGCCAGAACAGGATTGGTGAGACCGACCCGCGCCTTTTCTATAGCCATGAGTACGCTGCACGCGGAAAAGGCAAGGCGATTTGAGCAACGGGGGATGGAGGATCCGACCTGCGCTATGTCCGTCTGACGTGAGACCAAAAAGTGCGGTCTGTTGGAGCGCATAGCAAGAGTCTTCGGCCTGCGCGCCATGACACAACGGGGGGCTACGGGCCATCCAGTGTCCGAGGACTAACTCCGGCTGCACGCCATGGAGTAAATGCTCAAGAGTGTTACCGTTGGGTGATAACCCTGATACGGTGGTGGGCAAGAGGTTGCCAGAACACCAAGAATGTGCCCTGAGTGCACGGACCGTTGGGCCGGGCGGCGAACGGTTGTGATGGCTTGTGTGCGTGAAAGCACCTTTTGATGATATAGTTTGCCATACTTGTGATATGATATGCCTGCAGGGAAAAATACCGCTGCCCCGAGAGAAGGGGTAGGGTCGTTATAATTTGGTCAGCTGAGCGGTGACCGTTGCTTTTGTTTGCCACCGGTGGGTGGATTGTCCTTGCACAGGTGCTGGAGAGCCGAGTGGGACGCGTTGAGGTTGATGTTCCTGCTGGTGCTGCTGCTGCTAGCCCTCGAAGGCTAGTTGTGTTCTTTTGAGTGTTTTCTTTTATTGTGGCCGGCCTGCGCGCCAATCTGTTTTAGGCCACTGTTTGAAAGCCATGTAAGGCCATAAGGCCAACACTTTTGACATGTTGTAAGACATTCCTATATGTATATAAATGTGGAGTTTTATGTTTGGACATTCATGAGGAGTTCAAGTAGTTTAGGCTTCCGCTAGAATGCTTTGTGATAGGTGCGATTGCGCTACTCTGGTATCATCCTGTACCTTCACCGACTGTTTTGTGGTATATCCTGTGGGGCCCCGGCCGGACCTTCTAGAATATATCATATGAACGGATGGGGTTGTTACACACTTAATAGGGTTCTACCAGCCTCAATCAAGGTTGTATTTTTCCTTTCAACAATGCCATTTTGCTGAGGTGTTCTTGGTGAAGAAAATTCCTAAAATATCCCAAACTCTTCACAAAGCTTTGTCATACTATCAGATTGGAATTCAGTACTATGGTCACTTCTTATTTTGACCACTGTACTGTTTAACTCATTCTGAATTTGTTTGACAAAACGATAGAAGATACTAGGTGTTTCAGATTTCTGTCTAAGGAAGAACACCCAGGAAAACCTTGAGTAGTCATCTACAACCACAAATGTGTAGACCTTCATACCTAGGTTGTGAACTGGCATAGGACCAAAGAGATCCATATGCAAGAGGTATAAGCACCTCACAGCATCTTTGTTCTCAATGCTATTAAAGGTGGATCTAGTCTGCTTGCCCTTTTGACAAGCTGAACATATCCCATCTTTAATACACTTAACCTGAGGACCATTCCTCACTAACTCTTTGCTAAATAGTTGACCAATTGTCTTGTAGTTGAGATGGGCTAGCCTCTTGTGCCATTTGACACAATGAGAGACTTTCTCATCAGCTACAAGACACACTGGAGAAACATTGTTCTCACACAAAATGTCTAGGCAATAGACATTTCTCTTTCTATAACCTGTCAAAATGATCTCTTGATCATTTGACCTCCTGATATGACAACCATCTTTGACAAATGAGATGTCATATCCTAAATCACTCAGTTGACTTATACTAATAAGGTTATGTTTCAAACCTTTAACATAGGCCACTTGAGTAATTGTTATAAGGTTGCTAGAAATGTTACCAAAAACTTTGATGATTCCTTTTTCAGAACCACCAAAGGTGACTTTAGGACCATCCTTGATTGGTGTGTAGTCCTTTAGCAATCCTCTAGTTTCGGTCATGTGCCTGGAACATCCACTGTCCAAGTACCATATTGGGGCATGGCCACTTGGACTCACCTGCAAAACAGATTAGTTAACCTTAGAACCCAAAGAATTCTTGGGTCCTTGGTGCTGGTTAGTTTGCCTCTTAACAAAGCTACCTGCAGATCTTCCAACAGGCAGTTTGCTACTCACTTTGGCACTTGAATTGTGCCAACAGTCCATGGCAAAGTGGCCTACCTTGCCACAGCACCAGCACTCAAATCTATTGTACCTTTGCTTAGGTACAACCCTAGCTGTTCTATCTACAACAGGCTTGTTGAGTACTGGGGCTTTGCAATTAGACTTGGACTTTACAGTCCTAGCTGGTTGTGTAAACCCCAATCCAGTTTTACCCTTGTGAGGTATAAACTCATCTATCAAAGGTAGAACTGATTTTGGTTTAGAGAACCTTGCTACTATATCTCTCTCCTTCTGAAGACTAATCTCCAGATTTCTGATTTGATCATTCTTAAATATTATAGTCCCCATCTGAATAACAGTTATGTGCTTCAGTCTGGCTATTTCATTTAGCTTTTGATCAATCAACTTCTCAAAATCAGTTGCAGCCTCTTTGAGACTAGCAATCTCCTTTGTCTGACTCTTGGCCAAGGATTTGCTTTTCTTAAAAGCTTGCAACAGTACTCTATATTCATCAATCAATTGATGAATATCCCCTTCAGATTCAGATCCACTGGCATCATTTGATGCTGATGTAACTGAATCTGAACTAGCACTAAAAATTGAACTTAAAGAACAATTTTGTACCTTACTAGGTCCACGCTGATCCTGGATTTTGTCACCTTCTGACAAGGCCATCAGTCCTTGGCACTGATTGTCCTCTTGCTCATATATAGAGTTCATTATCTGGATGTACTCCTCTTCCTCTTCTTCAGCAAACAGTCCTATGTATGCTTCAGCTTCTGACTCAGTTTTTGAAGATGATATATCTGACAGGCTTTTGTCCTTCTTGGCAACAAAGGACCTTTCCTTTTTGCCCATGATTTGAGTCTTCTTCTTATCAGTTGACTCTTTTCTTTTCTCTGGACAGTCAGCAACAACATGTCCTTGTCTGTTACAGCAATAACATACAATTTTTGATAAAGTTGCTTTGCTTGACTTGGGCTTTCTCCTGTCTTTCTTTGATGACTTCTTGTTCTGATAATAGTCATCTTTTCCCTGTGAAGTGGATGGCTTTGACCTCCACTATTTCTTCTTTAGAAACTTCTGAAAGTGTCTTGTGAAGGCTGCAAAAACCTCATCACTCTCACTGCTTTCAGAGTTCCTGCTTTCTGATTCATCTGACTCAGTCTCAGCCACTTTTGAAGGTGGAGATGGAGACTTACTTTTATATTTCTTGGTGGCTTCTGTCTTGAATGCCACTGCTCTTTTTTTATGCTCACTTCTTGTAGTCTTCTCCTCCTCCTTCCTTACCATCAACTGCATCTCATAGGATAGCAGTTTTCCAAACAATGTTGGAGGAGGAATATCTGCTAACTTGGCCATTTCCCTTATGTCACAGATCTTGGTGTCCAGTCCTTTGTTAGGGACCTCAAGAACTTATCATTCAGCTCATAATTGCTGAATTCTCTTCCATAGGACATCAACTCATTGACAATCCTATAGAATTTCTTGTAGCATTCTGTTATACTATCAGACCTGCCTTGTCTGAAGCTCTCATATTCTTGGTTTAACAAAGACTTCCTGTCTTGTCTAACTTCTTCTGAACCCTCCATGTACACTATCAAAGTATCCCACATCTCCTTTGATGTTTTACAGTGTATCAAGTTTTGAAATGTAGCATCATCTATGACACTTACAATGATATTCTGAGCCCTCTTGTCCATGGTGGCCAGAATAATCTCATCTTTTTGTCATTTCAGAAAAGTCTTTTGGTGTTATCTGATTTGCATCTAACACAGATACCTTCATAGGCACATATGGCCCTTCTTTAACTGTGATATAAATTCTAGGGTCTGAGGCTTCCATAAATAGTCTCACCATTTCTTTCCAGATGCCAAAAATCTCCTTTCTGCATATTGGTAACTTCATGGATCCAAGTTCTTTGTGATTTTCTGTGGAACCCATTTTCTTGATTTTCTTGATTCTGCACTTGATTAAACTGAATCTGCCAACAGGATCTACTCAGACAGTTATGTCCTTTTTGAGTAACCTCCCTCTGATACCACTTGAAAGAAATTGTACCCTAATCACCTAGAGGGGGGGGGTGAATAGGTGACTTAATCTTTTTTAAACTTTTAAGCAGATTATATCATAGATTTCACAGAACTATCCACAACATACACAGCATCAATCAGCAATCACAGAATAAAGCATGCACACAGTGAACACACAGATTTATAGTGGTTCCCCAAGGTTTGGGTACATCCACTTTCCCCCTTCACCTATCTAGTAGTGTACTAGATTCAGCCAAACTCCTCCACTATTCCTTAGATCCTCAGATCTTACACTCAGAACCCCAAATGGTTCCTACAGCTCGGGCCCAAGACCCTACAACTCAGTCTTCACAAAGACCTACACTCAGCCTTCAACAAGGCCTACACTCAGCCACAAGGCCTACACTTAGAGATATAGATCTCCTACACTCAGGCACACAGGCCCTACCACTCAGCCTTTATAATTTCAGGCTTACAACTCAGATCCCTAAGGATCCTACAAGAAAATAAGAATACAATGTATATACCTACAACTCAGAATAAGAGAGAAGAGTTGACAGGTTTCTTGATGAGTTCTTGGAAGAACTCTGCTGAGATCAACCTCACTTGGCTTTCTTCAAAGCTTCTTGAATGTAGAACACAATAGGGTTGATACTCTCTGCAGCTGATCTTTAATCACTGTAACTTAAGAATCAGACCTTGATCTGAAAAATTCTTCACAGCCTGGTTCCAACAGCTGTCTTCTTGGAAGGAGCTCTCTCTCTCTCTCCAACTTCTTAGATCTTGACTTGAATTGATTCTTCAATGAATAGCTTGATCTTGTATGAATCCTCATCTTCAGTTGATAGAATAGGCCTATATATAGGCCTTCTTCATGGTGACCGGCTGATCCGGTTTCTAACGACTTTCTGACAACTCTGACAGTTGCAGTAGACCGGCTGGAATGGCAGCTGTCATGTCATCCAGTCACTTCTTGAAATATCTGTAACTGTCTGAAAGTGTCGAGACAGTCTGTCTTTAAGTGTCGACACTTGTAGACTAAGTGTTGACACAAGTAGACTAAGTGTCGACACTAGCCTTCAAGGTTTCGACACAACTCCTTGTGTTGTAGAATTTACTTCGCGACACGGCTTCTTCAATATGTGTCGACACTGATATCGTGTGTCGACACAACTCTTTGTTCTTCAGTACTTCGTTGATTTCTTGTAAGTGTCGACACAACTCCTTTGTGTCGACACATCTTCTTGTGTGGAACTTATTTAGTGTCGACACATCTTCCTTGTGTCGACACATGCCTTCTGTGTTGATACTTTTGCTGAGTGTCGACACATCTGCTTGGTGTCGACACTTGTACTTAGTCTTCATAGAAATTTGCTGAGTGTCGACACAGCTCCTTGTGTCGACACTTTCTTCATGTGTTGAGACTTCTGCTGTGTGTCGACACATTCTTCATATGTTGAAACTTTGGCTGAGTGTCGACACATCTCCTTTGTGTCGACACTTGTACTTAGAATTTGTTGAACTTTGTTGAGTGTCGACACAGCCTCCTAGTGTCGACACAGCCTCCTAGTGTCGACACAGCCTCCTAGTGTCGACACTTTCTTCATGTGTTGAGTCTTCTGCTGTGTGTCGACACATTCTTCAATATGTCGACACTTGTACTTAAACTCTGTTGAAGTTTGCTGAGTGTCGACACAGCCTCCAAGTGTCGACACTTTCTGATGTAGACACAGTTCCTCTGGGTGTCGACACTGCTTCTAAGTGTCGACACTGCTTCACTGGACATTTCTTCATCGAGTGTCGACACACCCTGTATGTGTCGACACTTTCCTTCAGGTGTCGACTCTGCATCCCTGGTGTCAACACAATTACTCCAAGTGTCGACACTACTTCTCTGGATGTCGACACAAGTCTTCTTAAGTGTCGACACTTTGCTTCTGGGTGTCGACACTTTGCTTCTAGGTGTTTCAGATTTCTGTCTAAGGAAGAACCCCCAGGAAAACCTTGAGTAGTCATCTACAACCACAAATGTGCAGACCTTCCTACCTAGGTTGTGAACTGGCATAGGACCAAAGAGATCCATATGCAAGAGGTATAAGCACCTCACAGCATCTTTGTTCTCAATGCTATTAAAGGTGGATCTAGTCTGCTTGCCCTTTTGACAAGCTGAACATATCTCATCTTTAATACACTTAACCTGAGGACCATTCCTCACTAACTCTTTGCTAAAGAGTTGACCAATTGTCTTGTAGTTGAGATGGGCTAGCCTCTTGTGCCATTTGACACAATGAGAGACTTTCTCATCAGCTACAAGACACACTGGAGAAACATTGTTCTCACACATAATGTCTAGGCAATAGACATTTCTCTTTCTATAACCTGTCAAAATGATCTCTTGATCATTTGACCTCCTGATATGACAACCATCTTTGACAAATGAGATGTCATATCCTAAATCACTCAGTTGACTTATACTAATAAGGTTATGTTTCAAACCTTTAACATAGGCCACTTGAGTAATTGTTATAAGGTTGCTAGAAATGTTACCAAAAACTTTGATGATTCCTTTTTCAGAACCACCAAAGGTGACTTTAGGACCATCCTTGATTGGTGTGTAGTCCTTTAGCAATCCTCTAGTTCCAGTCATGTGCTTGGAACATCAACTGTCCAAGTACCATATTGGGGCATGGCCACTTGGACTCACCTGCAAAACAGATTAGTTGACCTTAGAACCCAAAGAATTCTTGGGTCCTTGGTGCTGGTTAGTTTGCCTCTTAACAAAGCTACCTGCAGATCTTCCAACAGGCAGTTTGCTACTCACTTTGGCACTTGAATTGTGCCAACAGTCCATGGCAAAGTGGCCTACCTTGCCACAGCACCAGCACTCAAATCTATTGTACCTTTGCTTAGGTACAACCCTAGCTGTTCTATCTACAGCATGCTTGTTGAGTACTGGGGCTTTGCCCTTAGACTTGGACTTTACATTCCTAGCTGGTTGTGTAAACCCCAATCCAGTTTTACCCTTGTGAGGTATAAACTCATCTATCAAAGGTAGAACTGATTTTGGTTTAGAGAACCTTGCTACTATATCTCTCTCCTTCTGAAGACTAATCTCCAGATTTCTGATTTGATCATTCTTAAATGTTATAGTCCCCATCTGAATAACAGTTATGTGCTTCAGTCTGGCTATTTCATTTAGCTTTTGATCAATCAACTTCTCAAAATCAGTTGCAGCCTCTTTGAGACTAGCAATCTCCTTTGCCTGACTCTTGGCCAAGGATTTGCTTTTCTTAAAAGCTTGCAACAGTACTCTATATTTATCAATCAATTGATGAATATCCCCTTCAGATTCAGATCCACTGGCATCATTTGATGCTGATGTAACTGAATCTGAACTAGCACTAAAAATTGAAATTAAAGAACAATTTTGTACCTTACTAGGTCCAGGCTGATCCTGGATTTTGTCACCTTCTGACAAGGCCATCAGTCCTTGGCACTGATTGTCCTCTTGCTCATATATAGAGTTCATTATCTGGATGAACTCCTCTTCCTCTTCTTCAGCAAACAGTCCTATGTATGCTTCAGCTTCTGACTCAGTTTCTGAAGATGATATATCTGACAGGCTTTTGTCCTTCTTGGCAACAAAGGACATTTCCTTTTTGCCCATGATCTGAGTCTTCTTCTTATCAGTTGACTCTTTTCTTTTCTCTGGATAGTCAGCAACAACATGTCCTTGTCTGTTACAGCAATAACATACAATTTTTGATACAGTTGCTTTGCTTGACTTGGGCTTTCTCCTGTCTTTCTTTGATGACTTCTTGTTCTGATAATAGTCATCTTTTCCCTGTGAAGTGGATGGCTTTGACCTCCACTATTTCTTCTTTAGAAACTTTTGAAAGTGTCTTGTGAAGGCTGCAAAAACCTCATCACTCTCACTGCTTTCAGAGTTCCTGCTTTCTGATTCATCTGACTCAGTCTCAGCCACTTTTGAAGGTGGAGATGGAGACTTACTTTTATATTTCTTGGTGGCTTCTGTCTTGAATGCCACTGCTCTTTTTTTATGCTCACTTCTTGTAGTCTTCTCCTCCTCCTTCCTTACCATCAACTGCATCTCATAGGATAGCAGTTTTCCAAACAATGTTGGAGGAGGAATATCTGCTAACTTGGCCATTTCCCTTATATCACAGATCTTGGTGTCCAGTCCTTTGTTAGGGACCTCAAGAACTTATCATTCAGCTCATAATTGCTGAATTCTCTTCCATAGGACATCAACTCATTGACAATCCTATAGAATTTCTTGTAGCATTCTGTTATACTATCAGACCTGCCTTGTCTGAAGCTCTCATATTCTTGGTTTAACAAAGACTTTCTGTCTTGTCTAACTTCTTCTGAACCCTCCATGTACACTATCAGAGTATCCCACATCTCCTTTGATGTTTTACAGTGTATCAAGTTCTGAAATGTAGCATCATCTATGGCACTTACAATGATATTCTGAGCCCTCTTGTCCATGGTGGCCAGAATAATCTCATCTTTTGTCATTTCAGAAAAGTCTTTTGGTGTTATCTGATTTGCATCTAACACAGATACCTTCATAGGCACATATGACCCTTCTTTAACTGTGATATAAATTCTACGGTCTGAGGCTTCCATAAATAGTCTCACCATTTCTTTCCAGATGCCAAAAATCTCCTTTCTGCATATTGGCAACTTCATGGATCCAAGTTCTTTGTGATTTTCTGTGGAACTCATTTTCTTGATTTTCTTGATTCTGCACTTGATTAAACTGAATCTGCCAACAGGATCTACTCAGACAGTTATGTCCTTTTTGAGTAACCTCCCTCTGATACCACTTGAAAGAAATTGTACCCTAATCACCTAGAGGGGGGGGGGTGAATAGGTGACTTAATCTTTTTTAAACTTTTAAGCAGATTATATCATAGATTTCACAGAACTATCCACAGCATACACAGCATCAATCAACAATCACAGAATAAAGCATGCACACAGTGAACACACACATTTATAGTGGTTCCCCAAAGTTTGGGTACATCCACTTTCCCCCTTCGCCTATCTAGTAGTGTACTAGATTCGGCCAAACTCCTCCACTATTCCTCAGATCCTCAGATCTTACACTCAGAACCCCAAATGGTTCCTACAGCTCAGGCCCAAGGCCCTACAACTCAGTCTTCACAAAGACCTACACTCAGCCTTCAACAAGGCCTACACTCAACCAGAAGGCCTACACTCAGAGATATAGATCTCCTACACTCAGGCACACAGGCCCTACCACTCAGCCTTTATAATTTCAGGCTTACAACTCAGATCCCTAAGGATCCTACAAGAAAATAAGAATACAATGTATATACCTACAACTTAGAATAAGAGAGAAGAGTTGACAGGTTTCTTGATGATTTCTTGGAAGAACTCTACTGAGATCAACCTCACTTGGCTTTCTTCAAAGCTTCTTGAATGTATAACACAATAGGGTTGATACTCTCTGCAGCTGATCTTTAATCACTGCAACTTAAGAATCAGACCTTGATCTGAAAACTTCTTCACAGCCTGGTTCCAACAACTGTCTTCTTGGAAGGAGCTCTCTCTCTCCAACTTCTTAGATCTTCACTTGAATTGATTCTTCAATGAATAGCTTGATCTTGTGTGAATCCTCATCTTCAGTTGACAGAATATGCCTATATATAGGTCTTCTTCATGGTGACCGGCAGATCCGGTTTCTAATGACTTTCTGACAACTCTGACAGTTGCAGTAGACCGGCTGGAATGGCAGTTGTCATGTCATCCAGTCACTTCTTGAAATATCTGTAACTGTCTGAAAGTGTCGAGACAGTCTGTCTTTAAGTGTCGACACTTGTAGACTAAGTGTTGACACAAGTAGACTAAGTGTCGACACTAGCCTTCAAGGTTTCGACACAACTCCTTGTGTTGTAGAATTTACTTCTCGACACGGCTTCTTCAATATGTGTTGACACTGATATTGTGTGTCGACACAACTCCTTGTTCTTCAGTACTTCGTTGATTTCTTGTAAGTGTCGACACAACTCCTTTGTGTCGACACATCTTCTTGTGTTGAACTTATTTAGTGTCGACACATCTTCTTGGTGTCGACACATGCCTTCTGTGTTGATACTTTTGCTGAGTGTCGACACATCTGCTTGGTGTCGACACTTGTACTTAGTCTTCATAGAAATTTGCTAAGTGTCGACACAGCTCCTTGTGTCGACACTTTCTTCATGTGTTGAGACTTCTGCTGTGTGTCGACACATTCTTCATG
Source organism: Platanthera guangdongensis (assembly GCA_039583875.1). Taxonomy (NCBI): domain Eukaryota; kingdom Viridiplantae; phylum Streptophyta; class Magnoliopsida; order Asparagales; family Orchidaceae; genus Platanthera; species Platanthera guangdongensis. The sequence goes on from CM077151.1 coordinate 217,837,845, forward strand.
TGTTGAAACTTTGGCTGAGTGTCGACACATCTCCTTTGTGTCGACACTTGTACTTAGAATTTGTTGAACTTTGCTGAGTGTCGACACAGCCTCCTAGTGTCGACACTTTCTTCATGTGTTGAGTCTTCTGCTGTGTGTCGACACATTCTTCAATATGTCGACACTTGCACTTAAACTCTGTTGAAGTTTGCTGAGTGTCGACACAGCCTCCAAGTGTCGACACTTTCTGATGTAGACACAGTTCCTCTGGGTGTCGACACTGCTTCTAAGTGTCGACACTGCTTCACTGGACATTTCTTCATCGAGTGTCGACACACCCTGTATGTGTCGACACTTTCCTTCAGGTGTCGACTCTGCATCCCTGGTGTCGACACAATTACTCCAAGTGTCGACACTACTTCTCTGGATGTCGACACAAGTCTTCTTAAGTGTCGACACTTTGCTTCTGGGTGTCGACACATGAACTTAGAAACTTTTCAGCTTTCCCTGCAAATACTTAACCTGCACAACTAAACTCAAAACACATCAAATACATTTTGATGTATATCATTGAGTAGGGTGAGGCTTCTTCAAATCAGGTACATTCATTCCAATGTACCCAACAATAATGTTTTCCATACATCGGCTCGCAGGACGGCCACACATGACAAAATAAAGAACAACTATTCGCTTTGGCCTTCGAGGGCCAGCACAGCAACATGGGCTCCAGCCCGCTATTTGGCACTCGGCTCTGCAGCACCTGCAAGCAACATTCCACCGCACGGTGGCAAACAAAGCAACTGTCTGCCAAAGCCGACCAAATTATAACGACCCCGACCCTAACTCGGGACGACGGTGCTCCTTCCCTGCAATTCATTAGCCCAGCAAAACAATATAGAACAAACATACTACGCCACAGGTGTAGGCTCGCACGGCCATACACCCCGTGCACTCAGGGCACATTATCGGTGAATCCTGACACTTCAGTGTAACATCCCATATTACTTCTAGACCCCCTTAACTTAGATTGGGTTAGGCATGGGGTGGGTGTTAGGAAAAATTAGCTAGGTTTGACCCTAGGTAGTGGGTTGTAGCCATGTGGGGCCCACTATAGGTCCAAGTCAAACTAGGTCAAACTAGCCTAAATATGAACCCTAGCCACACCATGACCCCACCACATTGCCCTAACCCTAAAATAATCTAAGTGGACCCTAGGGCATGTCATTAGGTCAACCCTTTGACCCTAGTTTACCAAAGTCAACCATAGTCCTAAGTTGGTCAAACCTATACCTATAGGCCCAATTAGCGCAAGTAGTGCACCACATTGACCCAACCCAAGTTGGGTGGTGCCATTAGACCCATGACCACCAAGTGGGGTCAGCCCACTCATCATGGTTGACCAAGTCAACTCAAAGTCAACCTAGTCAACATAATTGACCTAAAGAAGAAAATGAGGGCTAAGTCCACTCTCCTTGGGCCAAGCCCACCAAACTTGGCCCATTATCAGCCCAATGGTCAAAGACCACCCCTACCCTCTGATTTTGAAGAGAGGGTCACATACAAAGGGGAATTTTGGAGAATTCACCTAAAAGAGGAGAGAGAAGGTGAGATTAAGAAGAGGAGGCCACTTGGCCTTGGCTCCTTCTGCCCCAATAGGTACTGGCTAGCCTCCTCAGAAAATTCAGCAGGTTTTGGCAGCATGGTGGCCACCTCGCACCATGGGTGAAGCCTCCAAAGCCCCAAACCGAGCTCACCTTGGTTGTATCTCCATATATAGCCATTTCTAGCTCAAACCGACCACACCATCAGCTTCATTTAGTGGAAACGAGTGGAGAACGAGTCCTGGAGCAGAGCATTTGGTGAATAAACGAGATTTTGAGCAGGAGATCGTCAGAGCAGCTCAACCATGGCCAACCGTCACCGTACTCGCCGCCAAGGCTTGATTCAGGTCCGTTTCGCCGCCTCTCTACCCGTACTAGCTTTCTAGATCCTTTAGGAGAGACATGGGGCTCAATTGAGCCCGATACCATGTAAGGAAATGGAGATTTTTCCTTGCTTTTCTTCTTGCTCAGGTTCGCTGGAGAGGCCAACTCCGCCGGCCACATCACCGGGAATCGCTAGCCACCACCTTAGTGAAGGTGGTGGCGACATCCGCCGACGGTGGTGGTGGCTCAGCTGGCTGGAAATAGCTGGGCAAGTCGGCCCAGAGGAAATCAATCTCGGCCGTTGGCTGATTGGGGATGACCAGATCCCGTCCATTCTTGCGTCAAGATTCGTGCAACCCAATTTTTATTAAATTAAATAAACTATGGTATATATTTACATTCTGTCACACTTATATATTGATATTGCATGTCTATTTTAGTCCCCTTAGAGGCATTTTTAGATCTAGTGATTAAGATTAAAGTTGTAGCCCTTCCTCTTAACTTTATTTTGCCACCTTAATCTTATAATTTGGTGCAGTAAACAATCCTGTAGGGCTATTTTCCTAGGACTGGTCCTAGGCTTGGGCAGAAACCAAAACTAATGCCCATGCCAAAACAAATGTCCTCATGACCCAAAATTCTGGGCATGAGCTTAACTAAAGCATATCTAGCCCTTGCCAAAAGTTGAGAATTTTTAGAGAAAATATTTCTATAGTTTTACTCATAATACACAAAATTAAATAAATAAAATATTTGGAGGGTTATGGCTCCAAATGGCCCCAAATTTTTGTGGCATGTCCTTGTGGACTATAAATGTGCATGGTACAAATTTCAGCACATTTGTACCAATGCATGTTGGGTAAACTCACTTGCATGTGTTGATTATACATAGGCTTGGGGTGCAAATAGCCAATTTTGAAATATTGTGTATTAGGCCTATTTGGAACATCCAAAAATCATGGTATTGATTTCAGAGGCTCATTATGGTGAATTATACCCCACATTGTAATAATGGGATTTTTTGGATGCAAAAATCCCATTATTTGGAATTTTTGGAATAATAGAACTTTTGAAACATAAATGTAAAAATAGGTTCATCATTGAGATAAAATCCTCAATTTTTGTCAAGGTTAATATAATGTTAGATTTAACTCCTGAAAATTTTTATGTCTCTGTTTGAAGAATTTTGATAGGAGTTATGTGAAAATTACCTTTTTTTACCCTCATTTTACTTAATTAGCAAATTGGTGAAAATACTTAGTAGAAAATTTTGCAAAAATTTGTTGGTGATATATCTGATTATTAATAACCTTATATAATTTTCTCAGCATTTTTGGATGAATCAGTAATGTTTAAAACCTTATAATGGCATTTTGGTAAATTATTAAGAATTGGAATTGGTAGGCCATTACATTATAGAGGTTGATGAAACTCTGCCATTAGCCTTACATTAATGATATATATGCTCTGTTATTTTCGTAGAATATTTAGTAATGTATTCCTTATACTTCATTTGGAAAATGATAATTGTGTGAGTTTTGTATTAATTAAGGAATAAATAGAAATAATCAAAGAAAAATTATAAATTTTGGTAGACAGCTATATTTTACCAATATGCAACTCAGGAAAAATTCCTTAGGTCAGTGGATTATGATTTGTAATACTTCATGTAATAAATGACCTAGGGGATTAATTAAATCATTTAATTAGAGGCTTTAATGACTTAAGAAAATTATGAAAATCAACATGATCACTTCATTAGTCCATACCATTATAGGATAAATAATTATGGGCAGGTGGCCCAAGGAATTGGAAGTTCTATTTCGGGGTGGTATTATGTCATGGGTTGCGCATAGTTTAAGTAGGTTATACTATAAGGACCACCGGGGGATAGATCGACGGATGAGCTAGAGGTTACGATTGGAGAATAACCTTGGTGGGTAATATTGTCTTAGTGACGAGAGTAAAAGTGCAAGCCCTTTGATAACAACTGGAGTGGAGGCCGGCGAAAGACCGTCGCTCTTCTGAGAACATCTTAAGTCATTAGGATCACTCAAGAGTAATAACTAGAGCTGGGGGTGAATTATGGGTAGTCATCAACTAAAGTAAATATCCGTGAGAAAGGGAACTTTGGGCGTAATCCCATAGTAGTTTCTAGTGCCCCCGAGATCCCTTCACCGGGTATACCCTGGGCAGTCCTAGGATTAACCTTAAATCACTAAGTATAATAACCCGTAAACAAGAGTAGTCTAATAGGTTAAGACATTGTGGTTCATTCTCACCCGTAATGAGTTTGAGGGATTTTGAATAAAGACACTATTATGCGTTCTCACCCGAGATGGGTTGGAGAGATATATGTTGCAGGCTCACCCGTGAAGGGGTTGAGGGATTCAGGATAGGTTGGTCCTGCGAGCTGAAGGCTCGAGATGAAATACTTGCATGTGCATAAATTTAGTGGCGGGTCATGCGGTACTGGCCAATCATCACATCGATGGCAGTACGGTGAACCAGGCGGGTGTGAGGGTTTGAGGGGCCAGTGGGTTGTTTTACACTGCGGCTGGAGGAAGATCCCCGATAACGCACACCCGACCCAACAAGACTGGCGGGTAGTCAGCAAAGTGCGTACGCATGGACTCTAGAGTGCACCTAGGACGTGTACAGAGGCGTATGAGAGGGGTATAAGGTTTGGTAGTGTGCATACCGACCTAGAAGTGTAGATGCCCGCTCTGCTGCTGCCGTAGCCATAACAGTGGTACCCGTGAGTGAAGCTAGCTCTCAAAAAGTGGGAACTAAAGGTCTGTGATCACAAAGTCGTTGTGTGTGAGTTGCACTTGCCTGTTGCATAAATTGCATCATAAACATTCATTCATATTAGGTCATACGCGTCATAGATCCTTATCATATAAATTAGTATTGGCTCTTTTATATGATAAGTTAAATTTCCTAGAAACCTTAACTTATAAATTTGTATGGGAATTTTTATAAGTTAATGTATGTTTTGTGATGGTAGCGTAGTGGTAGCATAGCTTACTTTTCTGCTCTTACTTTTAGCTCTTTACTTACTTGTACTGTACATGCTTTTACTTTTTGTGCTATATACATAGAACTGCTAGTGTAGATTTACTGCTCACACTCTTACTTGGTAGCTTAGTTTTCCTTGTCACCTGCTTCCTTTTGTTACCCCTTGATTATCCTCTGCTTCGTCCTCCCGCACGGTGCCTAGGAGTTGTGGGGCGAGGTACGGAGGAAACGACTTAGACTTTTTGACTAATGGTCTATGACCAAACTATTTTTAGGAGCTCGAGGAGATGGAGCACCAGCATGACCGGCAGCACGAGGTTACAGGGCGTGAGGATTTGATACCACCTACTACTACTACTACAACACTACCTCAGGTGGGATGAGTACGAGATTAGATGATTAGCTTCCGCTGTTTTGATATTTTGAGAGGAGAGTTTATTCATATGATGTACTGGGCATAAGCCCTTATTACTCTCCTATTTTTATTCTCATTGTAGACTGTGTACTCTTTCATTCATATATATGTATGATTTGTACTGTGACTGTAGACTAGCTGTGTTGTACTCTGTTATGTATTACTTCTACTTCTCATATTGGCCTATAGCTTTTATGATCGTACTAGCCGGCAGAATCGGCGTTTTGCGGTGTCGACTAACCTGTGCGTTAGTGCCACCGTAAGACGGTGGTTCTGGGCATAAGACTGGGAGCCTCTTTGGTAGGGGGGGTCTTACATTCAGCGTCTTCACCACCACCCCCAGGATGGCAACCCCGTGAGCATCTAGCCCTTCTAACCACTGTCTAAGGCTCCCAACTATGCTAACGGCTAGTCCTCTTTTCGGGTCTCTCGTACCGAACCACATAGCCCAGGTCTGATTCCACTTGTCCGTTGCTCACACCGCGTAGTTCACCTTAAGACGTACGCACGAGCCAAGGTTCTCTCGGATCCTGCTATCCCAAACATTCACATCACCCAGTTATGTTCAAGGCCGATTCCCTGACCGCCAAGCTAGCAGAATAACGATTCTGCTAAGTTTTCTGGGTGCGCCTTGGAGTTAATCCCCAAGGATCCCTGCTGCAATCTACCACGTAAAAACCCGAAAACCCAAAGCACGGAGTCTTCTCCGGCAAACCATAACAAATGCAACATCACTGATCCAGACCAACATGTCCGGGTAGGCTTCACACACAATGCCTATGTCCGTACTTCGATTCCGGACTCTATATGCAACACAAGGGGGACTATTGACGTCAACCCCAGGGAACACCGCACACTCGCCGCACACTCGCGGGAGCGGGTCTCCCTATGCAAAAAGAAAGAGAGCTTCACATGATAAAGTAGAGAATCGTTACCCTTGTAGTACGCTTTTGCGCCATGGAAAACTATCCAGATAGAAGTCTTCGCAACGGGATTTCCTCCACGGATTCGCTCTCGGTTCTCTAAACGGTGCTCCAATGCTCCGCCGGCAGCCAGAATCCTCCTCCTTCTTTCCCCTCTCCTTAACTCCTTGAAAGAGAGTGCTTAAGAGAGATATGAGGAAATGATCGTCTATTTCTAACCTTAACAGAGCAGGAACTCATCTGGGCCGTCAGATCTTAATTAAAGAAATCGAACGGCTTAGATCCGCTCAAAAATCCTCAAACCTAGGCCGAACACGGCCTTGCACACGGCCGTGTCCCAGGATGTGTGCCTCGATCCAGGCATGATCATCGAACGAAGAAAAACCACACGGCCAATACATGCCTGTGTCTCAACCTGACATGCTCGTGTCGGGTCCTCGACATGCCCGTGACCGGGGGCATGTAACATATAACCACCATGCCAACCACACGACCCTCCTGAACACGGTTGGGGACACGGGTATGAACATGCCCGTGTCACCGCTGACACGCCCGTGTTAAAACTGTGAACAACCCGTGTTTCCTGCCGCATCCTTCTCTGGATATAGTCGGCCAACACACAAGGAAATCCACGGCCTTGGACACACCCGTGTCCTAGGCCATGTACCCCTATACAGGCACCAAAATTTCTTTTGGACGTGATCAGCTCAAAAACGATTTTCGGGGCGTTACCACAAGACCATGCTAGAGTACTACTACGAGTTTACTCACCTTGCCCGCTATACAGATTTGTATCAGTTGGATGACGCGGGCTAAATAAAGATATTCTACAAGGGTCTTCAAGACGACATGAGACATGCCCTCCTCTTCATCTCCGAGGGGAGCTTGGCCAGGATTTTTGGGGATGGCCAAAAATAGAGAGGCAGATCAGCTCACAGTCAGGAGCCGGAAGAGATCAGCTGACAACGCAGTGATTGGAGGCCGTTGAGACCGTCCTCAATGTCAGGTTATTAGAGAAAGGAGGAATGGGCATCAACCTCATCGGGAGGATAAGCAGGAGAAGAGGAACTTGGTCGTGATGGCTCCTTAGCCTTTACAGATGTTAGAGATGCCAAGGACAGCAGAGAAGGCACCGACATGTTTTCGGTGCAACCAGCCGGGACACTTCAAGAGGAACTGCCCCATGAGGGAAGAACCCCGACCAGCACTTCAGGATGCGCTACCACCTCGGCAGTTTGGTGGCCAAGGACGCGATCGAGGATGTGGATTTTAGGACAGAGACCGCAGGCAGAGAGAGGGAAAGCATATCCCCTAGACCTGGCACAGCCTCAGAATCCGAAGCAGGTGATAGCATACATAGTCTGTGTCAGCGACAAGCCTGCTTATACTCTGTTCGACACCAGTGCCACACACTCATTTGTTTCTGCGGACTTTTCTAAAGACTTAGGTGACGAGCACCTCTTTATCGGCATCACTCAGAGGGTACACCTCCTAGACAGCTCCGTGATGACTTCATCCGCAAAGTGCAATATGGAAGTTTGTATTGGAGGAAAGACCTTCGAAACCCCTACAACGGTATTGGAAATATCGGGGTTCGATCTTATTTTGGGGATGGCATGGCAGTGTTGGCACCACGCCAGAATTGACTGTGCAGAAAAACAAATTTTCCTGGGGCATAAGGATTCGGAGGTCGTTTTCCAAGGTATTGAATTCGCACCTCGTATGTTGTTATCTTCTATTCAAGCCATCAAGGCCCATCTGTTGGGAGACGTGGTGTATCAGGTGCTTTTTAAGATGGCCGAGGCCAAAGATTCCATTCCGAATATCCCGGTGGTGCAGGATTTTACCGATGTATTTTCGGAGAAGCTACTAGGGCTACCCCCGCACCGGGAGAAGGATTTTCAAATTCAGCTCATGCCGCGGGCTAAGCCGGCATCCAGAGCTCCTTACCGAATGGCCCCGAAGGAGTTGGTGGAGTTTCAAAGCCAACTACAGGAGCTAGTGGAAGCCGGATTTGTCCGGCCTAGCACTTCACCATGGGGAGCTTCGGTATTGTTGGTTAAGAAGAAAGATGGGACACTTCGAATATGTATCGACAACCGGGCCTTGAACAGGCTGACGGTCCAGAACACGTATCCTCTGCCAAGGATAGATGAACTATTTGATCTGTTGGAGGGAGCTCACTGGTTTTCAAAGTTAGATCTAACGTCAGGGTACTACCTGGTGTGCATTCAAGAGGAGGACATCCTCAAGACAGCCTTCAGCAGTAGATACAGATTGTACGAGTTTACCGTGATGCCCTTTGGGCTCACAAATACACCCTACCCATTCATGAGTTTGATGAACCGGTTATTTGAGCCATATCTGGATGTCTTCGTCATCATGTTTATTGACGACATCCTCATCTACTCGAGGACAGAAGAGGAGCATGCGAGACACCTGGCTCTGACGCTAGAAAAGCTCTGAGAGCATAAGCTATTTGCTAAGTTTAGTAAGTGCCAGTTTTGGCTAAAAGAGGTGGCCTTTTTGGGCCATATTATCAGTGGAGCAGGATTGGCGGTAGATCTAGCGAAGATTCAGGCAGTATGAGATTGGCCACCACTGAAGATGGCAACAAATGTCAGGAGTTTCTTAGGGCTTGTCGGATACTACCGAAAGTTCGTGGAGGGATTTTATCAGACTACTCTCCCTCTCACATCTCTGACAAAGAAGGAGAATCCATTTTTTTGGACGCCACGGTGCGAGGCTTCCTTTCTTGATATGAAGGGTCGGCTTACCTCGGCCCCCATCATTGCTCTTCCATCAGGGAAGGAAGGATTCCAGGTGTACACAGATGCTTCCTATCAGGGGATGGGTGTCGTTATGATGCAGATCAGGCACGTGATAGCTTACGCCTCCCGTTAGTTGAAGAAATAATAGCAGAACTACCCAGTACACGACTTGGAGATGGGTGCAACAATTTTTGCACTGAAGATCTGGCGACACTATTTATACGGTGTTCACTGCGATATTTGTAACACCCCCTATCCGTCGCATAGCCTATAGTAGTAGGTCCGGCCGGGTCCCGACGCCATATACCACAGACAGACCGAAGGGTTACGCAATGGAACCATCCTTCCAATAACCAACGCCCTACGCAGAGTACATTCTAGCAGAAGCAATTTCAAAGTTTCAAATTAAGAACCCAGCCAACAACATGAATGTCAACTATATAAACCCAATAGGAATGAACGTACAAATACACAAGTACTTGGCCTTATGGCCTTACAATAGTTTACTCATATAAAAGTGTCTTCCAAACCTCGACACGCAGGCCGGTCACACATGAGAATTAAAGTAAACATTCATAATTAGGCCTTCGAGGGACGGCTCAGCAACAAGGGCTTTTTGCCCGCTATTTGCCACTAGGCTCCGCAACACATGCAAGCAACAATCCACCGAAGCGGTGGTAAACAAAACCAACACTCAACTAAAGCTGACCAAATTATAACAACCCTTCCCCTATACTCGGGGCGGCGATGCTACTTCCCTATACTTTATTAGCATAGCTTAATAGTAGTGAAATTACACATCATCACAGGCGTAGGCTCGCACGGCCACATACCACGTGCTCTAAGGGCACATTCTCGGTGAACCTGGTCAAAATTCATGGTCTCACCACCACCCATTGGATGACAAATCTCGTGAGCATTATGGTCTTTTTGGCCTAAGTCTAAGACCCGCCATCTATGAAAATAGCGAGTACCACGTACCCTAGGTCTCTCTAACCGAACGACATAGAACGGGTACAGTTCCGTCTAACCCATTGCTCACACCGCAACATCAATTTAAGCTGTCTGCGCGGGTCAAGCTTCCCTGAGTCCCAATCCAATCACAAACTTTACATAACCCAGTTATATGCAGGTTGGCTCCCAGGCCATCATGTTGGCAGAATCACGCATCTGCCCAGTTTTTTGGGTGCACCTCAGAGTTAGTCCCCAAGGTTCTCTGTTGCAATCTACTGCACAGAAAACCCAAAAAACAACCATCGGCGCGGAGTCTTCTTTGACCATTCATGCAATGCAACATCACCGATCCAGACCAACTTGTCCGGGTAGGCTTCACACATCATACCTATGTCCATTTCTCGATTACGGACTCTACATGCAAAATAATGGGGACTATTCACGTCTACCTGAAGGAACACCTCACACTCACCGCAAACTCGCGAGAGCGGGCTTCCTGTGCAAAAGGGAAAGAGGACTTCACACGTCCAAGATGAGAATTGTTACCCTAGCATTTCTCTTTGGAGCTTGGATCAAAACACTACCCGTCCCTCTTTTGAGTTTCTAGGCGTTACAGCTCTCTCCCTCTTAAACGAATTTCGTCCCGAAATTACAGAAAGGAAAAGATATAAACGAAACTTAAACGGTACCTGAGTGGAATAACTCTGGGTACTCCTCAAGCATGGTCTGCTCTCGCTCCCACGAGAGCTCCTCCCGACCGCAGTTGTCCAAACATACCTTGACCATCATGATGTCCTTGTTACGCAGTCGCTTGACTTTTGAGTCCTCAATGCGAATGGGCTTGACCTTCGTCGTCAACCCATTACCTACCGGTACTTGACCGACCGCACTCACTTACGAAGGCTCTTGCACCGCCTTCCGCAACATCGATATGTGGAATACATAGTGTAGACCACCCAGTTCCTCTGATAGCTTTAATCGATAAGCTGCTTCGCCAATCCGCTCCAGAACCTCAAACGGTCCAAGGTATCTCGGGCTTAGATTCTTCAAGTGCCGTACCCGTGAGACACCCTTGAACGGCTTAATCTTCAAGTACACCAAGTCGCCAACAGCGAACTCCACATTCCTATGCTTGGCATTATAGTACTTATCTTGCCGGTCCTGAGCGATTAGCAATCTTTCATGAATGGTTCATAGCAATGAGGTTGCATCTTCCACTTCTTGCCGCTTGTATAGCTTCGACTCACCCATTTCTAACCATGACAACGGCGTGCGACATCTCCTACCATAAAGGGCCTCGAATGGCGTCATTTGAATGCTCTCCTGGTAGCTATTGTTGTAAGCGAATTCCACCAAGTACAGGTGATCTTCCCACTGCCTCCCGAAATCCAAGATGCACACGCGAAACATGTCTTCCATCGTCCTATTGACCCTCTCGGTCTGACCATCCATCTGCGGATGAAAGGCCGTGCTGAAACTCAGCTTTGTTCCCAACATCTGCTGTACCAACCTCCAATCATTGGACGTGAACCGCCCATCTCGGTCACTCACGGTGCTACGGTGCACACCGTAAAGCCGCACAATATTATCCACATACAATTTTGCCAATTTCTCCACAGAATCATCCTTCCTATGCAGAACAAAGTGCGACACTTTCGTCAAACGATCTACGACCACCAAGATGGCATCGTTTCCCTTCTGTGACTTGGCAACCCATGCACAAAGTCCATAGTAATATCGTCGAACTTTGACTTCGGAATAGGTAAGGACTTCATGAAACCTCCAGGCTTCTGGCACTCCGCTTTCACTAAGACGCATGTTTGACACTTCGCCACGTACAGTGCCACAACCTTCTTAAGTCCTGGCCACCAGAACAGCTTCTTCATATCACGGTACATCTTCATGCTCCCTGGGTGAATCGAGTACTTGGTATGATGAGCCTCGTACATCAATTCCACCCGCAGTTTGCCCACATTTGGGATGCACAGACGACTGTCGTTCCAGAACAATCCATCCACAACATCAAATTGGGAATTTGACCCATCCAATGCCTCAACCATGATTTGCTTCATGTCGCCATCCAAATCCAGAGCCTACTGAACCCGATCAGTCAGGTCACACTGAACTTCTGTCCTGTTCAATAGCGCTTCGGCAATAGACTGCTTGTCAACACACGAGATCTCTAACTCCTCCAACTCCAGAACCAAATGCTCGTCATGAACCGACAGCCAGTTGGCTTGAGCTGGGGCCCTGCGACTCAACGTATCCGCAACTACATTGCCTTTCCCAAGCACATAATGAATCTTGAATGTGTAGTCTCCCAGGAACTCCATCCAACTCAGATGTCGCATGTTTAGATCCTTCTGATCCAACAAGTACTTCAGGATCTTATGGTAGGTATAGATATCGACCTTTACCCCATATTGGTAATGACTCCATAGCTTCAGGGAAAATATCACGGTCTCTAACTCCAAGTCATGGACCGGATAATTCCTCACATGCACCTTCAGCTGACACTTGCCATAAGCTATCACACTTCCATGTTATAGTAGAATGCAGCCCAATCCACTGCTCGAAGCATTGCTGTAGATCTCAAAGCCTTTGGTCCCACTCGGTGAACTTAAAATAGGCTCCGTGGTCAACCGACTGTTCAACTCTTCGAAATCTTGTGCACACTCCGGCATCCAAACAAACTTCTGCTCTTTCCTCGTCAGAGTCGTGAGGGGTAACGCTATCCGCGAGAAGTTCTCCACGAAGCGCCTGTAATAGCTGGCAAGCCCCAGAAAACTCCAAACTTCCACTACCATAGACAGCACAGGCCACTCCCGTATAGCAACAATCTTCGCCGGATCCACCACAATTCCCTCTCCACTGACTATGTGACCAAGGAATGCTACTGAGGACAACCAAAACTCGCATTTGGAGAACTTGGCATACAGTTGATTCCTCCTCAGTATCTCTAACACCAAATGCAGATGCTTAAAGTGATCCTCCTCACTCTGTGAGTACACCAATATATCGTCGATGAAGACGATCACAAAGTGGTCTATGTACTCTCTGAAAGTCCTGTTCATTAGATCCATGAACACTGATGGAGCATTTGTCAGCTCAAATGGCATGACCGTAAACTCATAATGCCTGTATCTCGTACTAAAAGCTGTCTTGGGCATATCACTTTCTATTATCCTCAGCTGATAATACCCGAACTTAAGATCCAATTTCGAGTACACCGTTGACCCGACTAACTGATCGAAAAGAACATCAATCCTTTGGATCAGGTACTTGTTCTTCTCCGTTAACTTGTTCAGCTCTCGATAATCGATACAGAGCCACAAACTTCCGTCCTTTTTCCTCACAAAACAACCGGTGCGCTCCAAGGCGACGAACTTGGACGCACATAACCCTGTTCCAAAAGCTCCCGAAGTTGTACCTTCAGCTCTGCCATCTCCTTAGGCGCTAGTCGATACAGAGAGCGTGACATAGGTTTCGCACTTGGCACTAGCTCAATAGTGAAGTCTATCTCCCATTATGGTGGGGCTCCAGGGAGATCGCCAGGGAACACATCAGGGTATTCAGATACCACTGGGATGCTGTCCAAAGCAGGCTTAGGCTTCGAAGTCTCCACTAGCGTGAAGAACAACTCTCCACCAACACGAACCGCCGTAACCACCTGAAGAGCAGACATCAAAGTCTTGATCGACCCTTTCAAGCCTGCGAACGTCGTCTCACGACCCGTTCCCAACTTAACCTCCTTGCGATTGCAATCAATATATGCTTGCTGCTCCGAGAGCCAGTCCATACCAAATATCACGTCGAACTCCACCAGCGGTAGTAACGATGCTTGCAAGTCTAACTCCTGACCCCCAATACGAATCTTTACGCCACAAACTCCATCTGCGTGCATCGAACATCCATTCGGCAACAACACATCCAGTTTGTCCTCTGCCATCAAAGAAGGTACTCCGATGCGCGATATAAATCCTTCGGACAAAAAGTAGTGCGAAGCTCCCGTATTAAAGATTGCTCTCTCCGGATTATCACAAATTAAAACAAAGCCTATACAAGCAGTAGTAAGGTAACACATGCAAGCTAACAAGTATTTAAAAAAACTAACTTGCTATAAATTTAAACTGTACCTATCACCACATCTGCTTGCTTGATGGCCTCCTGCTGGCCAAGGTTATAGACTCTAGGTTGAGCCGGAGCATAGTGAGATGCGGTTGACTCCACCGCCTTGCCCTTCTCCTCATAGGTTGCTCCCAGCTTCCTCTCGGACTTTGGGAGTCCGCTCCAATAGTCTCGGGCAAAGTGTCCCGGCTTCCCACAATTATAGCATGCGCCTGGGGTTCGGCTTGTAGTTACCCCTGAAGCACCGGAAGAGGGGGCTGGACCCGAAGTCCTAGCCTCCTTATTGAACTTACGATAACCAGACTTCGAATTTGTCGACATCTTGAACTATGTCTTCTTAACACCAGAGACTCTCTTCGCCTGCACATTCCTCAGATCCTTTTCCAACGACCGGGCCGTATTGACAAGGGTCAAGAAGCCCTGCATCTTAGGCCCCGAGAGCAGTAGCATTAAGTAATCCATCAGACCCTCATAGAATTGGTTTGTCTTACACTCCTCATCCGTGAATGTAGAGCTAGCATACCGACCCAACTGTGTAAATTCGTGGAGATTCTCGTCCAAGCTACTCTCTCCTTGCATCAAATTCTGGAATTCATTTTCCATCGCGATCCTCTGAGCCAAGGGAAGGTACCTTACCAAGAAGAGTCTCGAAAATTCTTCCATCGAGATGTCCGTGAGTTGCCTTCCCCTCAAATGATGTAACTCCAAACCTTCCCACCACAGCCTTGTATCTCCGTCCAACAGGAACGTAGCTATGGTGGTCATCTGCCACTCTTCCGTTTCAGTAGCTGTCAATACTCTCTTTACTCGGGAGAGCCAATCCTCAGCTTGGGATGGGTTTCCCGTCCCCGAGAACACCGGAGGATTAAAGCCCATAACATGCTTGAGCTGTCTTTCAGTTGCTCTCCTAGGCACCAAAGGTTCCACCAATACTTGCTCCACCCTTCTCGGTTCCGCTGCTTGAAGCAGTACCTGCTCTACCGCAGGAGCAGGCTGCTGCATTTACCTTGCAGGCTGCGCATTGATCATAGCAAACACTGCTTCGGCCACCAATCATATGGTTTCTGCCGAGGGAGGTGTTGTAGGCACATCATTTGGTGCGCTACTTGCCTCAGAAGCCGGACATTCTGATGGCCATGCACCACTCCTGGTCACCTATAGTCATGTAAAACACCATTAAGCGACCAAACAAAATTGAAAAAAACAAATATAGGAACACGCAGGTTCCCCAAACATGTGTATTTTCATTCGTAAGTGGACATTCATGGGTTCTTTTTATGTTATAACGATGACGCACACACTTGTGCTCACCACCACCTAAAATAATTCGTCCACGAATTCATTTAAGTTGACCGAAACCAGTAGTCAGATACCAAATTGTAACATACCCTATTCGTCGCATAGCATATAACAGTAGGTCCGGCCGGGGCCCGACGTCATATAATATAGACAGACCGAAGGGTTACACAATGGAACCATCCTTCCAATAACTAACGCCCTACGCTGAGTACATTCTAGCAGAAGCAATTTAAAAGTTGCAAATTAAGAACCCAGCCAACAGCATGAATATCCACTACATAAACCCAACAGGAATGAACGTATAAATACACAAGTACTTGACCTTATGGCCTTACAATAGTTTACTCAAATAAAAGTGTCTTCCAAACCTCGGCACGCAGGCCGGTCACACATGAGAATAAAAGTAAACATTCATAATTAGGCCTTCGAGGGCCGGCTCAGCAACAGGGGCTTTTTGCCCGCAATTTGCCACTAGGCTCCGCAACACCTGCAAGCAACAATCCACCGAAGCGGTGGCAAACAAAAGCAACGGTCAGCTAAAGCTGACCAAATTATAACGACCCCGCCCCTAAACTCGGGGCGGCGATGCTCCTTCCCTGCACTTTATTAGCATAGCTTAACAGTAGTGAAATTACACATCATCACAGGCATAAGATCACACGGTCACACACCCCGTGCTTTCAGGGCACATTCTCGGTGAACCCGATCAAAATCCGCGATCTCACCACCGCCCCTTAGATGACAAATCTCATGAGCATTATAGTCTTTCCGGCCTAACCCTAAGACCCTACATCTATGCCAACAGTGAGTACCACGTACCTTAAGTCTCTCTAACTGAATGACATAGAGCGGGTACGGTTCCGCCTAACCCGTTGCTCACACTACAACGTCAATTTAAGCCGTCTGTGCGGGTCAAGCTTCCCCGAGTCCCAATCCGATCACACACTTTACATAACCCGATTATGTGCATGTTGGCTCCCAGGCCATCATTTAGCAGAATCACACATCTACCCAGTTTTTCAGGTGTACCTCGGAGTTAGTCCCCAAGGTTCCCTGTTGCAATCTACCGCGTAGAAAACCCAAACAACAACCATCGGCATGGAGTCTTCTCTGGCCATTCATGAAATGCAACATCACCGATCCAGACCAAATTGTCCGGGTAGGCTTCACACATCATGCTTATGTCCATTTCTCGATTATGGACTCTACATGCAAAACAACGGGGACTATTCATGTCTACCCGAAGGAACACCTCACACTCCCCGCAAACTCGCGAGAGCGGGCTTCCTATGTAAAAGGGAAAGAGGACTTTACATGTCCAAGATGAGAATCATTACCCTAGCATTTCTCTTTGGTGCCATGAAGATCTATATGGATGAAAACAACCGCAATGTACTCGCCTCCACAGATTCGAACTCGGCTTGCGAGTTGGGGCTCCGAAGCTCCACCGATGACCAGATCTCTCCTCCTTCTTCTTCCTTGCTCTCCCCTCTCTCTAGAGCTCTTAGAAAGAGAAAACCCAAAAAGAATGAGGGTTTCCAACAATTTTCCCGGGTATATCCAAGCAAGAAAATCCCTTGGCCATTGGATCCCAAAAGAAGGAAATGGACGGGCACGATTCGCACTTAAAATCCAAAACCTGTGCCGAACACGGCTTGTGACACGCCCGTGTCCAAGGCTGTGTGCCTCAATCGATGTCGAAACCATCGTGTCCAGACCAGGACACGGGCTCTCAATACGCCTGTGTCACACCTGACACGCACATGTCATTCAGTACAAGCCCGTGTTGCCGGGCGTGTTCCTCCATCGACACAGGACCAAACACAACCCGAGGAGAACATAGGTATTTGACACGCCCGTGTCACATTTGACACGCCCGTGTCAAACTCGAACACGCCTGGGCTCCAGGCCGTGTTTCTCCCCCGACACAACTCGGCTAACTGCCCGAGTAGGATACGGCCTGGGACACGCCCGTGTCTCAGGCCGTGTTCTCCGTCTCGACGATTGTTGACTGCATTTTCATCGACCACACGGGCATCATCGAACCCGAGCACGTCACGGCCCTGGGACACGCCCTTGGCCCAGGCTGTGTGACCCCTACCAAGTCCCAAACTTGTCTCAAAATGCTACCTGTCCCTCTTTTGAGTTTCGGGGCATTACAACATTTTCTCGGACCATAAAAACTTGAAATACGTGGACTTGCAGAAGGAGCTAAACATCAGACGGAGATGCTGGGTAGAGTTTTTGTCGGACTATCAGTATACCATGCACTACCATCTCGGAAAGGTAAATGTAGTGACAGACGCTCTAAGCCGGAGAGCAAATACATCAGGAGCAGGTCCTCAGCTGATGGACTTGGAGTTGTTGAAGATGTTGGAGGAGATGCAGATATATTTAGTGACCGAGGATGATCCAGAGCTATATTCGGAGTAAATGACATCAATTATTGCCACCGATGACATTCAGGATCACATCAGGGACGGGTAGAGGCTGGATGTGAGGGCAGAGCCGATGTTCAAGGCCTTAGAGGAAGGTACAGTAGGGGATTACTCCTTGAGAGATGGACTGCTATGCTTTAGAGGCAGGGTCTATATACCGGCAAGAGGCCAGATTCAGGATGACATCATGACAGAGGCACACTGTAACAGATACTTAGTGCTCCCGGGGATCACTAAGATGGCAGCGGACTAGAAAAGGACGATGTATTCGCCGGACATGAAGAAGGATATTACTTATTTTGTGACGCATTGCGAGGCTTGTCAGCTCCAAAAGGTGGAGTGCAAGAATCCGGCTGGGTTACTACAGCCACTTCCAGTGCCGGAGTGGAAGTTTGAGGACATAGCCATGGATTTTATACATGGGCTACCCCAATCTCATACAAGGAATCATTCGATCTGGGTGATTGTCGATAGACTGACGAAGGTGGCCATGTTCATTCCGGTTGCGAAGGACGCTCCGGTCAGTGTGCTAGTACGGAGGTTCGTCAAGCAGTCTGTGCGCTATCATGGGGTGCCCAGGACGATCGTGTCAGATTGGGACGAATGATTTACGTCCAAGGAGTGGAGGTCAGTTCAGGCTTACCTGGGTTCTCGATTGATGTTCAACACGGCTTTCCACCCCTAGACAGATGGACAGACGGAGCGCACCAACCAGACATCGGAGGACCTTCTGCGCCTATACATTTTGGACCGCGGCGAGCCTTGGGAGAGACTGTTACCGCTAATTGAGTTCTCATACAACAACAGCCATCAGTCCAGCATAGGAATGGCCCCTTATGAGGCATTATGTGGATGGAGGTGCAGGACCCCACTATCTTGGATTTTGGATGATGATCCAAAGGCACTTGGCTCGGAGTTCGTGGAGGACACTGATGCTCAGGTTAGATTGATTCGATATAGGATGTTGGAAGCCCAGAGCAGGTAGGCCAAATACTATGATGCGGGGCATCGTCAGGTAGAGTTCCAGGTGGGAGACTGGGTCTTCTTGAAGATACATGGGAGGAAGAAGCTCAGTCCAAGATACATGGGGCCTTATAGGATCCTGGAGCGGATCGGCCCCTTGGATTATAGACTGGAGCTACCGCCGGAGTTGGCGGGATTGCAAGACGTCTTCCATGTCTCTTCACTTAGGAGGGCTCTACTACGCCCTCAGCAGCTGATTTCCACTGCAGACGGCCTGGTGGCCTCAGATCGATCAGTCAGCATGGAGCCTATCGAGATCGATGATACGACAGTGCGGGTCTTGTGACACAAGATGGTTCCGCTAGTCAAGGTTCTGTGGAGAAACCATTTGCAGGAGGAGCACACTTGGGAGCCACTGGACTTGATGCAATAATAGTACATGGAACTTTTCAAGTCAGGTATATCTTCAACTCCTAAGGATGTTACATACTTTTACTTCAGTAAAAATCCCGTAGGCTTAACCTTAATTTCGGGGACGAAATTTTTATTTTTATATATTGGGATTTATAACATTCCTCAAACAACTAGACCCCTAGGAGTGGTTTTGTCATGACTAGGTCATGTCAAAACCATAAGAAGCTCAAAGGACCAAGAGAACAAGGGTCAAGGTGAAAATCACCTTGGTCTACCTATAACACAACCTCACCGCCAGACTTAGGGTTTGACTTTATGGCTCCAACTTGATCCCATGACCCCACCACAACACCCTAAACCCCCTTGGGTGGTCCATAGGGTCACTAAGGACACAATGGGAAATGCAAAGTGGCCAAGTTGGCTTAAGTCCACCCTAACCCTAAATGGGTCAAACTGGCCTACTTAGGGTCAGTTGACCCATCCTTTGCCAAGTGGACCCCACACATGTCCTCCTAACCCTAAAATGAGGTCAATGGGTCACCAGGGGCCCATTGGGGTCAACACAAAAGGCTAAGTTGACCCAAGTCAACCCTAGCCCTAAAATGGTCAAAGTGCCCTAACTAAGGGGCAGGTGACCTACAAGGTACCAAGACAACCATAACCAACCCTACCTAGACCCTAGTGAAGGCTAATGGGACACCAAGGACCCATTGGGGTCCACCCAAAAGGTCATTTTTGCCAAGGTCAACTCCACCTTTGAAATGGGTCAAACTAGCCTAAATGGCTAGCCCAAGCCCAATCCACTTGGGCTAAGCCCAATTAAGGTGGCTCATTGGTTTATGGGGGCTGAAAAATATCGGATTAGCCATCTAATTCCTGTAAATGCTGACTAGGATAGAGAAGCTTCATTTGGCCTTTAATTGAGGAGAGAAAAGTGGGGAGGAATGCCATTCATGGCTTGTAAGGCCAAAGGCCCTCTTTTCTTGTTGGAATCATCTCCCCTGGCCAGTTAGGGAAGGCCAAGGGTTTTCCCAGCCATAGCATTGCCTAGGGGAGGAGTATTGTCATGGACGAGCCAAGCTTTCAATGACCATTGATGGCTTTGCATCTCCTCTCCCCAACTAGTGTTTTAAACACCATCAGTGGCATGAGAGGAGTCCTTCCCACCATTTACCTGAAGATTTCGAGCCACTTGACTTTACTGTTGCAGAACTCCGGCGACACCTCCACCGCAAATGGCAACCCGGCGATCAGCTCTGAAAGAATTGGTTTCAAGATCACCTAAACACCTACAGGGCGGGGGGGGGGGGGGGTGAATAGGTGCAATTCCTTTTTACTCTAAGGCAGAATATTAATTCAGATAATCATATAGAATTAATTAGATCTACAACTACCACATCACAGAAATCACAAAATCACACACAATCACAGATGACACACATATTTATAGTGGTTCCCGAAATGATGGGTACATCCACTTTTCCCCTTCGCCTATGTAGCAGTGTGCTAGATTCGGCCTAACTTCTTCCTTCCTTCTCTGATCAACAAATCTTACAGCTCAAAACCCAGTTAAGGTTCCTACAACTCAGAGTGAGTCCACACTCCTACAACGCAGGCACTTAAGCCCTACCTCAGCCTACACCTAGGACTACAACTCAGAGAATGAAATCTCCTACCTCAGGCACCCAGCCCTACCTCAGCCTTCCCAAGGCCTACAACTCAGAGATGTAAATCTCCTACCTAAGGCACTCAGCCCTACCTCAGCCTTTATAAATTAGGCTTACAACTCAGATCAATAATGATCTTACAGAAAAAAGATATAAAATAAGTTTTATCTTTCACCCAAGTTGAGAGAGAATGGGTAGAAAGAATTCTTGATCAGTTTTTGAAGAATCTGATTACCCAGAAATCAACCTGTCTTTGGCTTTCTTCAAAGCTTCTTGAATCTGAACACAATAAGGTTGAATTTCTTGAAGATGATCCTAAATCAGCTTACTTCTTAAAATCCAGAAATTAATCTGAATTTTTCTTTGCAGATAGTTCAGGATCTGTTCTTAAGCGACTAGTTGACGATAGTCTCTTTCTTCACTTGAATTGTTGGAGCTCTCTCTATCTACAAATTCTTCTGAATAACTTTTTAAAATTCTTCATTTAGATCCACTTGAAATCTCTGACTGGATTTCCTTGTGTAAGTAGGATCTTCTGTTGTAATTGTGTTGTGTACTTCGTCTTATTTTTTCTTTCGTTTGTTGTGGTGTTAATTCCAGTTGATAGAATCTGTCTTTATATAGACTTCATCGAAGGTTACCGGCTGATCCAGTTGCTAACCAACTTCTGACAAATCTGATAGTTGCAGTAGACCGGTTGGTTATGGCAGCTGCCAAGTCTCCAGTCACTTCTTGAAACTTTGTCTCTGTCAGCAAAGTTTTGAGTCTGAACTTCACATGTGTCGACACAAGCAGACTAAGTGTCGACACAATCCTTGGTGGTGTTGACACAGTTCTCATGATGTCGACACTGCTACTCAACATAGCTTCTGTAAGAATATGTCGACACGGTCACTTCTTGTCTTGGCACAATTAACTTTGAAGAGATTCTGGTGAGTGTGTCGACACAAGTCCTTTGTGTAACGCCCCGAAACTCGAAAGAGCGAAGGGGGACGTTTTTGGGCCAATTTGGGTTCTGGCTGCAGGCACACGACCTGGGACACGGGCGTGTCCCAGGGCGTGTCAAGCCTGTGTCGACACTAAGACGGGGTATCGACACTTTGGTCTCGAAATCGTGTCAAGACTGGGCACACGGCCTGCGACACGGGCGTGTCGCAGGGCGTGTCGACCCGTGTCGACACTTAGCCGCGAAGTCGTCGAGCTTTACTCGACGATTCGTCGAGACAAGGCACACGGCCTGCGACACGGGCGTGTCGCAGGCCGTGTCGACCCGTCCCGACGATCGACCCGGGGAGTCGACGAGAATGTCTCGACGATCGTCGAGACAAGGCACACAGCCTAGGACACGGGCGTGTCCAAGGCCGTGTCATCAAGTCGTCGATCTTCACACGACGAAGTGTCCCGTGTACACGGCCTGGGGCCCAGGCGTGTCAAGGTGACACGGGAAAGGATACGGGCGTGTCCTAGAACCCGTGCAGTGCTCGGGTTGAAAATGGGGAAAAATCATGGGGTACACGGCCGGCTACACGGCCGTGTCATGTGGAACACGGGCGTGTCAGCTCGAACACGGGCGTGTCCGATACCCGTGTGAGGTTCTAGGTGATTCGATTTTGACGGCGAATGCGGCACACGGCCCTGGACACGGGCGTGTGCCAGGCCGTGTTCGGTCCAGATTGGGCATTTCAGCCCCGAATCAAAGCCGTTCGTTTCCTTGTTTTGAGATCCAACGGCTGGGGGATGTTCCTGAAGGGATATACCCGTGGATTGACTTAGAAATCCATCACTTTTCATACCTTATCTCTTTCTAAATCCTTAGAGAGAGAGAGGAGAGCCAAGGGTGGAAGAAGAGCTAGATTCCGCCATTGGAGGAGCTTCGGAGCTCCGAATCACAAGCCGACTCCGGATCCACGGAGGCAACGCTAGTGCGGTGATTTCCATCCGATTACTTTTCAATGGCGCCAAAGAGGAACTCAAGGGTAACGATCCTCATCTTGAGCATGAATAGCTCTCTTTCTTAGCATAGGAAGCCCGCTCTCGCGAGTTTGCGGAGAGTTGGAGGCGTTCCTTCGGGTAGATATGTAAAGTCCCCGTTGTTTAGAGTCCGTATGCGAGAACGGACATAGGCATGATGTGTGAAGCCTACCCGGACATGTTAGTCTGGATCGGTGATGTTGCATTGCATAATGCCGGAGAAGACTCCGTGCTATTGGTTGTTTTTCGGGTTTTCTACGCGGTAGATTGCAGCAGGGAGCCTTGGGGACTAACCCAAAGGTGCACCCGGAAAACTGGGTGGATACGAGATCTTGCCAACTTGGTGGCCTGAGAGCCAACTTGAACATAACGGGGTTATGTGACTTGCGATAGAATGGGACTCGGTGAAAGTTTGACCCGCGCAAATGGCTTAAATTGTCGTTGCGATGTGAGCACGGGTTAGATGGAACCGTACCCGCTTTATGTCGTTCGGTTAAAGAGACCTAAGGTTACGTGGCACTTGCCGTTGGCATAGATGTGAGTCTTCGGCGGTCAATGGCTTAAATTGACGTGACCCATGCCAAGAAGACAAATTGCTCATAGGTTTGGCCGTCTAAGTGGCGGTGGTGAGTCCGGAATGTTAATGGCTTTAATTGACGTGACATCGACGAGTTCACCGAGAATGTGCCCTGAGTGCACGGGGCGTGTGGCCGTACGAGCCAACGTCTGTGATGTTATGGCTATGGTTATAAATTACTCGCTTATGCTATTGAAATGCAGGGAAGGAGCATCGCCGCCCCGAGTTGGGGGCGGGATCGTTATAATTTGGTCAGCATTGCTGACCGTTGCCTTGTTTTGCCACCGTGCGGTGGTTTGTTGCTTGCAGGTGCAGCTGGACCAAGCGGTCAATAGCGGGCTAAAGCCCTTTTTGCGAAGCCGGCCCTCGAAGGCCCAAGTAGAAGTGTTTACTGTTTTATTCATGTATGACCGTCCTGCGCGCCGTGGTTTGTAAAACATGTAATATTCAAGTGAAACATTTTGTAAGGCCTTAAGGCTTATTTTGAGTATTTTGTATAACATTCCTATTCTGTACTAGTGGACATTCATGCTCTAATGCTGGGTTCTTGTTTACAACTTTATAAACTGCTTCCGCTAGAATGCTCTGTGTAGGACGTTGAGATTGGTTGGATGGTTTCCATAAGTAACCACCCGGTCTGTCTGTGGTATATGGCGTCGGGCCCCGGCCGGACCTACTGCTATATGCTATGCGACGGATAGGGGTGTTACAATTTGGTATCAGACTACTGGTTTTGGTCGGGCTTAAGGGAATTCGTGGCCGAATTCTTTTTAAGGGGTGGTGAGCACATTGTGTGTGTCATCGTAATAACAGTAAAAAGAACCCATGAATGTCCACTTAGGAATGAAAATACTCGTGTTTGAGGAACTTGCGTGTTCCTATAATTGCTGTTCGCAATTTTATTTGGTCGCTTAACGGTGTTTTATACCACTATAGGTGACCGGAAGCGGTGCTGGACAGCCAAAATGTCCGGTTTCCGAGGAGCATAGTGCACCTGGTGAGGTGTCTGAGACTCCTCCTTCGTATGAAACCGTTAGAAGGATCGTAGAAGCGGTGTTCGCTGTGACGGGTGCACAGCTTGGAGGAAATGTACAACCCTGCGCCCCTGTTGTGGCTTCAACGCCGGTGGGCGCGATGCAGCAGATGACCTTTAGTAAACCATTGGGGCAGCAACTGCATATGCATTTAGTGCAGGGAGCGCACACGGTTGAGGAATATTTGCAAGCATTTCTTCTGATAAGTCGCTACCCGTGCTTCGAGTTGGATAACGAGCAAACTACAGTCGATAGATTTTATAATGGCCTGCGTGCCGAGTTACGAGTACTACTGCTAGGACCAAAGCTATTGGGATTCCGAGCCTTGGTGGAATCAGCTAAATCTTTGGAGGCAGATTTGAGGAAAACCCTCCCGATGCCAGCAACCATGGCATCGAACTATACAAACCCCTTAAGAGCTGCATCCGGCAGAATGCTGGAGAAAGGGGCTATGACATCGACTAGCAAAGCTACTTACACATGTTTTACTTGTGTAAAGAAAGGGCACTTTGCCCGAGACTGTTGGAAAGGTGCTAAGAAGGCCAAGAAAGCTATGTCAGGAGCAGTCAAGGACTTCAGTGCAAAGGAAATAGCATTCAAGGTGCCGAACACCTCAAAGTCTGGATATCGAAAATGGTATAAGAAGGCTAGGACTGCAGGTCCAGCCCCCTCTGCTGGTGCTTCTGGGGTGACTACGGGTCGAACCCCGAGCGCATGTTTCACTTGTGGAAAATCGGGGCACTTTGCCCGAGAATGCTGGAGCGGACGTCCCAAGTCCGAGAGAAAGTACACCGTCGTGAGGACAGGTATGGTTTAAAGATAGTTTTGCTTTACATACTTGTCACCCTTGTGCATATTAGCTTAGAACTATTGGTGCTAAGCCTTGTTGCGACTTTACTTTATCTGCGAGAGCACCGTTCGTTTAGGGAGCTTCACACTCCTTCTTGTCCGAAAGATTTATATCACGCATCGGAGTCCCTTCTTCGATGGCGAAGGATAAGTTGGATGTGTTGTTGCCCAATGGGTGTTCGATGCGAGCGGATAGGATCTGTGATGTTAAGACTCGTATTGGGGAGCAGGAGTTCGACCTGCGGGCGTCTTTACTTCCGTTAGTGGAGTTCGACGTCATATTTGGCATGGACTGGCTTTCGGAGCAGCAGGCCCATATAGATTGCGGTAGCAAGGAAGTTAAGCTGGGAGCAAGTTGTGAAACGACTTTTACGGGCTTAAAGGGGTCGAGCAAGACATTGATGTCTGCTCTTCAGGTGGTGAAGGCGGTTCGTGCTGGTGCAGAACTGTTCTTTACACTAGTGGAGGTTGCAAAGCCAAAGCCCGCGTTGGATTGTATTTCAGTGGTATCAGAATACCCTGATGTGTTCCCCGCGGATCTTCCTGGAGCCCCGCCTCAGCGGGAGATAGATTTTACGATCGAGCTAGTGCCAGGTGCAAAGCCTGTGTCACGATCTCCGTATCGGCTAGCGCCTAAGGAAATGGCGGAGCTGAAAGTTCAACTGCAAGAGTTGTTGGAGCAAGGGTATGTGCGTCCAAGTCCTTCTCCTTGGAGCGCACCGACCTTCTTTATTCAGAAGAAGGATGGAAGGTTGAGGCTGCGTATTAATTATCAGGAGGTCAACAAGTTGACGGAAAAGAGCAAGTACCCAATCCCAAGGATCGATGATCTTTGTGATCAGTTGGTAGGGTCAACGACGTACTCTAAATTAGATAAGGGAGAGTGATATCCCTAAGATAACGTTCAGTACAGGACACGGGCGCTACGAGTTTACGGTCATGCCGTTTGGACTGACTAATGCGCCGTCGGTGTTCGTGGATTTGATGAACAGGACCTTCCGGGAGTACTTGTACCATTCTGTGATCGTCTTCGTCGACGATAGTCTGGTGTACTCGCAGAGTAAGGAAGATCACTTCAAGCATCTTCTTTTGGTTTTGAGACGATAAGGAAGAATCAGTCATATACCAAGTTCTCGAAGTGCGAGTTTGGTCACCCTCAGTGGTGTCCTCGGTCTTGTAATGAGTAAGGAAGGTATTGCAGTGGATCCGACGAAGATTGTTGCGATATGAGAGTGGCCTGAGCTTGCTACGGTAGCGGAAGTCCGGAGTTTTCTGGAGCTTGCCGGCTACTATAGGCGCTTCGTGGAGAACTTCTCGCGGATAGCGTTACCTCTCACTACTTTGACGAGGAAGGAGCATAAGTTCTTTTGGACGCCAGAGTGCGCGCGAGCTTTTGAGGAGTTGTAATGTCGGTTGACTACGACGCCTGTGCTGACTTCGCCGAGTGGAACCGAAGGCAATGAGATTTATAATGATGCTTAGGGCAGCGGTTTGGGTTGCGTGCTACTGCAACACGGAAGCGTAATAGCATATGGCCGTGAGTTTTGCCTTGAAGCTATGGAGGCATAATTGTATACGGTGTGAAAATGGATCTCTATGCCGGTCACAAGCGTGTGAAGTATCTGATTGATCAGAAGGATCCGAATATACGACAGCGTAGATGGATGGAGTTCTTGGGAGAATATACATTCAAGATCCACTACGCGCCTGATAAAGGGAATGCGGTTGCTGACGCGGTGAGTCGCCAAGCCCCAGCTCGAGCCAATTGGCTATCTGTGCATGTTGAGCGGTTGGTGCAAGAGTTGGAGGCGTTGGGGATCATTTGTGTGGACAAGCAATCAAGTGCTGAAGCAGTTCATGGTAGAGGCTCTGGATGGGTCAAATTCCCAATTCGTCGTGGAGGACGAATTGCTTCGGAGAGACGGTCGTTTGTGCGTCCCTAGTGTGGGCAATTTGCGGGTGGAGTTGTTGTACGAGGCACACCATACCAAGTACTCGATTCACCCGGGGAGCACGAAGTTGTACCGTGATGTGAAGAAACTGTGTTGGTGGCCGGGTTTGAAAAAGGATGTGGCGCTATACGTAGCGAAGTGCCAAACCCGCGCCTTGGTAAAGGCGGAGTGCCAAAAGCTGGGAGGATTTCTTAAGTCCTTACCTATTCCGGAGTGGAAATTCGACGACATCTCTATGGACTTTGTGCACGGTTTGCCAAGGTCGAAAAAGGGGAACGACGCCATTTGGGTGATCGTGGATCGATTAACAAAGGTGATACATTTTATTCCGCATAGGAAGGATGATCCGGTGGAGAAGTTAGCAAAGCGTTATGTGGATAACATAGTACGACTTCATGGTGTGCCCCGCAGCATCGTGAGTGACCGAGATGGGCGGTTCACGTCCAATGATTGGAGGCTGGTGCAACAAATGTTGGGAACAAAGTTGAATTCAGCACAGCCACCCATCCGCAAACGGATGGGCAGACCGAGAGGGTCAATAGAACCATGGAAGACATGCTCCGCATGTGTGTCTTGGATTTTGGGAAGCAATGGGAAGACCACCTTTATTTGGTGGAGTTCGCATACAACAACAACTACCAAGCGAGTATTCAGATGGCGCCCTTCGAGGCCCTATATGGTAGAAGATGTCGCACGCCGTTGTCTTGGTTAGAAACGGGTGAGTCAAAGTTGTATAAGCGATCGGAAGTGGAGGAGGCTACTTCTTTGGTGAGAACCATTCGGTAGAGGTTGCTTATCGCTCAGGACCGACAAGCAAAGTACTATAATGCCAAGCACAGGAATGTGGAGTTCGCTGTGGGCGATTATGTATACTTAAAGATCAAGCCGTTCAAGGGTGTCTCGTGGGTGCGACGAGTGAAAAAGCTAAGCCCGAGATACCTTGGGCCGTTTGAGGTTCTGGAGCGAGTTGGTGAAGCGGCCTATAGGTTGAAGCTTTCAGTGGAGCTAAGTGGTTTACATGATGTATTCCATATTTCGGTGCTTCGGAAGGTGGTGCAAAAGCCTACGCAAGTGATCGCGGTTGATCAAGTGCCGGTGGATAGTGGGCTAACGACAAAAGTCAAGCCCGTGCGGATCAAGGACTCGGAGGTCAAGCGGCTACGCAATAAAGAGATCAGGATGGTCAAGGTCCGGTGGGACAATTGCGGTCGTGAGGAGCTCTCTTGGGAGTGAGAGCAGACTATGCTTGACGAGTATCCGGAGTTTTTCCGCTCAGGTACAAGTTTTGTTTTTGTATGCCTTTCCTTATGTAATTTCGTGGGCGAAATTCTTTTAAGAGGGGGAGAGTTGTAACGCCCCGAAACTCGAAAGAGCGAAGGGGGACGTTTTTGGGCCAGTTTGGGTTCTGGCTGCAGGCACACGGCCTGGGACACGGGCGTGTCCCAGGGCGTGTCAAGCCTGTGTCGACACTAAGACGGGGTATCGACACTTTGGTCTCGAAATCGTGTCAAGACTGGGCACACGGCCTGCGACACGGGCGTGTCGCAGGGCGTGTCGACCCGTGTCGACACTTAGCCGCGAAGTCGTCGAGCTTTACTCGACGATTCATCGAGACAAGGCACACGGCCTGCGACACGGGCGTGTCGCAGGGCGTGTCGACCTGTCCCGACGATCGACCCGGGGAGTCGACGAGAATGTCTCGACGATCGTCGAGACAAGGCACACGGCCTAGGACACGGGCGTGTCCAAGGCCATGTCATCAAGTCGTCGATATTCACTCGACGAAGTGTCCCGTGTACACGGCCTGGGGCCCAGGCGTGTCAAGGTGACACGGGCAAGGACACGGGCGTGTCCTAGAACCCGTGCAGTGCTCGGGTTGAAAATGGGGAAAAATCATGGGGTACACGGCCGGCTACACGGCCGTGTCAGGTGGAACACGGGCATGTCAGCTCGAACACGGGCGTGTCCGATACCCGTGTGAGGTTCCAGGTGATTCGATTTTGACGGCGAATGCTGCACACGGCCCTGGACACGGGCGTGTGCCAGGCCGTGTTCGGTCCAGATTGGGCATTTCAGCCCCGAATCAAAGCCGTTCGTTTCCTTGTTTTGAGATCCAACGGCTGGGGGATGTTCCTGAAGGGATATACCCGTGGATTGACTTAGAAATCCATCACTTTTCATACCTTATCTCTTTCTAAATCCTTAGAGAGAGAGAGAGGAGAGCCAAGGGTGGAAGAAGAGCTAGATTCCGCCATTGGAGGAGCTTCGGAGCTCCGAATCACAAGCCGACTCCGGATCCACGGAGGCAACGCTAGTGCGGTGATTTCCATCCGATTACTTTTCAATGGCGCCAAAGAGGAACTCAAGGGTAACGATCCTCATCTTGAGCATGAATAGCTCTCTTTCTTAGCATAGGAAGCCCGCTCTCGCGAGTTTGCGGAGAGTTGGAGGCGTTCCTTCGGGTAGATATGTAAAGTCCCCGTTGTTTAGAGTCCGTATGCGAGAACGGACATAGGCATGATGTGTGAAGCCTACCCGGACATGTTAGTCTGGATCGGTGATGTTGCATTGCATAATGCCGGAGAAGACTCCGTGCTATTGGTTGTTTTTCGGGTTTTCTACGCGGTAGATTGCAGCAGGGAGCCTTGTGGACTAACCCAAAGGTGCACCCGGAAAACTGGGCGGATACGAGATCTTGCCAACTTGGTGGCCTGAGAGCCAACTTGAACATAACGGGGTTATGTGACTTGCGATAGAATGGGACTCGGTGAAAGTTTGACCCGCGCAAATGGCTTAAATTGTCGTTGCGATGTGAGCACGGGTTAGATGGAACCGTACCCGCTTTATGTCGTTCGGTTAAAGAGACCTAAGGTTACGTGGCACTTGCCGTTGGCATAGATGTGAGTCTTCGGCGGTCAATGGCTTAAATTGACGTGACCCATGCCAAGAAGACAAATTGCTCATAGGTTTGGCCGTCTAAGTGGCGGTGGTGAGTCCGAAATGTTAATGGCTTTAATTGACGTGACATCGACCGGTTCACCGAGAATGTGCCCTGAGTGCACGGGGCGTGTGGCCGTACGAGCCAACGTCTGTGATGTTATGGCTATGGTTATAAATTACTCGCTTATGCTATTGAAATGCAGGGAAGGAGCATCGCCGCCCCGAGTTGGGGGCGGGATCGTTATAATTTGGTCAGCATTGCTGACCGTTGCCTTGTTTTGCCACCGTGCGGTGGTTTGTTGCTTGCAGGTGCAGCTGGACCAAGCGGTCAATAGCGTGCTAAAGCCCTTTTTGCGAAGCCGGCCCTCAAAGGCCCAAGTAGAAGTGTTTACTGTTTTATTCATGTATGACCGGCCTGCGCGCCGTGGTTTGTAAAACATGTAATATTCAAGTGAAACATTTTGTAAGGCCTTAAGGCTTATTTTGAGTATTTTGTATAACATTCCTATTCTGTACTAGTGGACATTCATGCTCTAATGCTGGGTTCTTGTTTACAACTTTATAAACTGCTTCCGCTAGAATGCTCTGTGTAGGACGTTGAGATTGGTTGGATGGTTTCCATAAGTAACCACCCGGTCTGTCTGTGGTATATGGCGTCGGGCCCCGGCCGGACCTACTGCTATATGCTATGCGACGGATAGGGGGTGTTACACTTTGTGTCGACACAGTTGATGTCGACGGAACTTTCTGTGTGTCGACACAGGTCCTGTGTGTCAACACAGTTGATGTCGACTGAACGTTCTGTGAGTCGACACAAGTCCTGTGTGTCGACACAATTTGTTCTGGTGTCGACACAGCTTTTCCAAGTGTCGACACAATTGACTCCAGATGTCGACACAGCTTTTCTCAAGTGTCGACACAAGCCTTCACAAGTGTCGACACAGCTTCTTCTGGTGTCGACTCATGGACTTAGAAACCTTTCGTGCAAATTCTTCACCTGCACATGTAAACTCAAAACAACATCAAATACACCTTGATGTATATCACTGAGTTGGGTGAGGCTTCTCCAAATCTGGTACACATTTTCCAATGTACCCAACAATCTCCCCCTATTTGGAGAAGTCATAACCCATAGTCAATGATATACACCATTTATAATAAACACACATTATGATGTATATAAACATTACATGATAGGGTAACATATAAGCAAAATATATATAATATGTCATTACAGAATGATGCAAACACAATGAGCAAGATTCATTGTTTTGTTTAAACTATCAAAAGTTTGTCAACAAATAGTTTACATAGATTTTTTAACGACTAAAGATTACATTGTTGTAAAATATAGTTAATCTATTCTAAGACTGGTCAGGCTCCTTAATGACTATGCCTTTGCCTGACTGGATCTTGGCTTGTACTGGAGCTTCAGTATCTTCAGTTGGCTTCTTGCCTTTCAGATCTTTCTTATTTTGTTCTTCAACCCTTATCTTTTGCCTTTCAAAATAATGAAAAGGCTTGGGGAGGTACTTGCTAGGCTCCAAAGCATTAGCAGGTAACTTCCCAGCTTTTGCTTTCCTTCTATATTGAAGAATGGCTTCCTGCCTGGCTTCATATTTGTGTCATTCTTGCTCAGTGTACCATTTGCACCTTTCATGGGTCTTGTCCTTTACAGCTTTCCAGGCAGTAAATATAATATTCTTGGAAGTAGGACTCCATTGTTCAAAATCAGGCTTCAACTCTGCCAGTTCTCTAAATCTTTTCTTGGAAAGTTGAGCTTCTTGCTCTTTAGTCAAAGCTGCCTCTGACATGTCTACTTTCTCAATGATAATATTTTTAGTACCCTCTGGAGGGCTATACATCTGATCAACCAGGTGTTGAATTTGCTCAAAGTTATAAGGGGGATATATGATTTGAGCTACTTCCTGCTGACCCCCTTTAATTCCTATAGCTTGAATTCCTGACTCAGCTATGTTGTCATCATCACATAGGGGTGGATATCCAAGAGTTGCTCTAACAGCATTTGTTATCAATTTGGCATGCTCTGAGCTAGCATTGACTATCACCCTCTCCCCCTTTATGACTTCTCTTTCAATATGATCTCTAAGATCATTCTTTTGAAACCTGATTTGAGTATCCAGATAATTTGTTCCCTATGTATAATATGCTTTAAACTTTAGAAGCTGAGCAGATATAATCTTCTGAGAGGCTTAAAAGTGCAGATTGGAAAGTGGCTAAATCCTCTTGAAGTTTCTTATCAAACTCAGATTTCTCTTTAGCCCTTGCCTCAGTCAGGGCAGTTGCAATATTCTTTAATTCTATAACAATCACATTATGTGATTCAGTAAGATTATCATTCATTCTAATTTGATTTTCAAGGACATAGCCTTACTTGACCACTATATCATCAACTTTAGTCTTTATTCCTTCTTGTTGTTTTGCTAGGAAAACCACAACATTACCTCCTTTATGGAAGCAATCTGTCATCTCCCTCTTATTCTGGTTTACCTCAAATCTAATTGATTTGATATCTCGAGCCAAGGAGAATTGCAAATCTTTATGAGTTTCATCCATATAATTCTCCATGGCTATCCTTTGTTCATCTAACTTTACTTGCAAAGATACCAATAAGGAGCTATAATCTTGTGCAGGAGCTGGTTGTGGAGCAGTTTGCAATGCCCTTTTATAGTTTTGGCTTCTTCTTCTGAAAACCATCAGCTTTCTCTTCTTTGCTTGAGATTCTGCTTCATCTTCAGAAGCTGAGGTACTTGCTATATCAACTCTTTCCTGAGGACTAGGAGGCAGTTCCTTTTCAGTCCTAGTTTGCTCCCCTCAATGTCAGCTTGCTCCCCCTCAGTTCTGGCTTGCTCCCTTTCAGTTCTGACTTGCTCTAAATCAGGGAACAACTCTTCAAGGGTAAACTCTTATTGAGTTTGGACTGGAGGCACTCTTAACTCTGGAGCATCAACAGCTGGAGATGTATCTTCAATGATAACATCCTGTGCTTGATTGTTGAGTTGAGTGGTCTGATCAACATCAATCAAGGGCACAATTAGTGTTTCACACTCATTATTGAAAATTATTTGATTAACTTCTTGGATTACCTAAAGAATAGTTTGAGTAGCCATTTCACTTTCTAAGTGTGTTGTCTCTTTCTCAAGATGAGGCTCCCCCTACATCTGATCATCAAGTCTAATGTCTTGAGCAGGTGATTTCTCAGTATTCTCTGGCCTCTCTTCATCAGCCATGTCTTTTACTATCACTCTATCCCATCTAGAGATTATCCTTAGATCCATTATCATCATGTGATTGATCTTGGATCCAGCAGCCTGTTGCATCACTTCTAGAATTACTCTAGTCAAGTATAAACTTAATATCCTTCCCAGATTAGGTTTCTTGATGCTTTCCCTAATCTTCTCATATATGACTACAGACCAATTGATGTTGATTTTGTAGATAATCCTGTTCATAAGGCTGAACATGTAGGTTGAGACCCTATCATGTCCACCTTGTTTGCATAAGATTACTTTCCCAACTACTTCAGAAAGGAATTTTCCTTGTACATTCCTTCCTTTTCAATTCATGGATGATCCAATTTTCATGGTGGGATCTAATCCACACCACTGGAGTGCTTCCCAGGTCTTGGTAGAGGTAACTTCATAGTCTTCTTGAGTTTTGGGCAGATGAAGATTTTTTCGTATGCTCTTCATGGTGAGTTTAATTTTATTACCCTGGATTGAAGACCTAATCTTTAGTGCAGTTGAATCCTGAGTTGCAGCTCCATAGAACTCAAGGATTTCCTTCTTCCATATCTTTGTAGGTTCTGATGTCAAATACTCCAATCCATTTTCTGTAATTAGGGCTATCACAACTTTAATCGCTGGTTCAGCATCATCAAATGCATTTTGTACCAGTTCATAACCCTCGTTCACATTTTCGTCAAGTTTCGGCGCCATTGGGATGGTGAGAAATCTTGAATAGAGAAGAGAGAGTTTGTCGACACAAGAATCTAGTCTCAACAAAAATCTGGAGAGTGTGTCGACAGGGTTTGTGCTTGACCTATATATATGTGTCTAAACATAGAAGGTCAAAAGGCACGTCAAAATTTACTTAATGTGTCGACACTATTGAGATGGTGTCGACACAGACAGCTAATGTCTCGACAGAATTGTTGACTACTATGTGTCGACACCAATTAATTATGTGTTGACACAGACATACTTATTTGTTCAACCGAAATTCTGTGTCGACTCTAATTCTAAGTGTCGACACAACTTCTGAATGTGTCAAAACAACTTCTGGATGTGTCAACACAACTCCTCTGAAGTGTCGACACCAATTTTCTAGATGTGTCGACACAATTCCTCTATGTCGACATAGACCTCTTTTTGTGTGGACACAAAATTACTTAGACAAATTTGTCAATTTATACTATGTTCAGCATACCTAATTCAATTTTAAAATTATTGAATTTAGTTTCATCCAAGGGCTTAGTGAATATGTCAGCAATTTGAAAACTTGTATTGACAAATTCTAAACATATATCCTCTTTTTCTACATGATCCCTAAGAAAATGATATCTTATTTCTATATGCTTTGTTTTACTATGAGAAACAGGATTATGAGCAATAGAAATAGCACTTGAAGAATCACAGAATAATGGGGTTCTACTTACCTGGATACCATAATCTTTAAGCAGATGTTGTATCCCCAACAGCTGTGCACAACATCTCCCTGCAGCTACATACTCAGACTCAGCTGTGGAGATTGCCACACTAGTCTGCTTCTTACAGCTCCATGACACCAATCTTCCTCCTAGAAATTGACAAGTGCAAGTTGTGCTTTTTCTATCTTCTTTGGATCCTGCAAAGTCTACATCTGAATATCCAGTCAGTAGAAAATCTCTATTCTTAGGTTACCAAAGACCTAGATTAGGTGTGCCCTTAAGATATCTCAAAATCCTCTTAACAGCAGTATAATGAGATTCTTTTGGGCAGGATTGGTACATAGCACAGACACATATAGCATACATGATGTCAGGTCTACTAGTAGTCAGATAAAGGAGTGAGAAAACTCTCCCTCTATACAAATACTCATCTACAAGTTTTCCTTTATCATCTTTACTAAGATACATACTTGTCCCCATTGGAGTTCTCATGGTACTGGATGACTCCATACCATACTTCTTAATTAACTCCTGGGTGAACTTAGACTGGGATATGGACAGGCCATCATCATTCCGTCTTACTTGGAGTCCCAAGAAGAACTTAAGTTCTCCCATGCTGCTCATCTCAAACTTCTCTTGCATAAGTTTAGCAAACTTCCTACAAATGTTGTTTTCAGTAGAACCAAATATTATGTCATCAACATATATCTGGACTAGAATTATCTTCCCTTTGGATTCCCTAAGGAATAGAGTTGTCTATTTTCCCCCTTGAGAATTTGTTCTCAATGAGGAAAGTAGACAAGGTTTCATACCAAGCCCTAGGGGCTTGTTTCAAACCATATAGGGCTTTACTAAGCCTATACACATAATTAGGATAGAGTGGATCAATAAAACCTGATGGCTAGTCTACATAGACTTCCTTCTTTAAGTATCCATTTAGGAATGCTGACTTAACATCCATTTGGAACACTTTGAAACCCTGATAAGCTATATAGGCTAGGAATATCCTGATTGCTTCCAACCTTGCTACATGGGAAAATGTTTGATCAAAGTCTATGCCCTCTTCCTGCCTGTATCCTTTGGCAACCAGCCTTGCCTTGTTCTTAATTATGATCCCACTCTCATCTAGCTTGTTCCTGAAGATCCACTTAGTCCCTATGACATTGTGGTCTTTTTGTTTAGGAACTAACTCCCAGACCTTGCATCTCCTGAATTGATTCAACTCTTCCTGCATAGCATCAATCCAGTGTGGGTCATGTATAGCTTCTTCAAATCTTTTAGGTTCCTATTGTGATAAGAAGCTTGAGCATAGTACAGTGTTCAAGCTCCTGCTTCTAGTTTGAACCCCTTGTCTAGGATCACCAATAATCTGGTGTACAGGATGATCCTTTAAATGTCTAACTGCTGGACGAAGTCTGTCTGTAGTTTGACTTTCTCCATTTTCTTCATTCTGCTGTACTTCAATGTCTTCTTCATCTAGAGAGACTTGTTAATTTATAGCATAATTTTCTTCATTCTGCTGTACTTCAATCTTTTAGGTTAGACTGAAATTTAGCATAATTTATAGAAGCCCTTCTTCCAGGTAAGCTGGCATTCATCCTAACACTAGTGTTGTGCCAACAGTCAATGGCAAAGTGTCCCACCTTGCCACAACACCAACACTCAAATCTATTATACCTCTATTTAGGTACAGCTTTAACAGCTTTCCTGTCAGCTATTCTTAATACTGTATGTACAGTGTTTCTTTGTTTGAGTGCTGGAGACCTCTTGTCATTCAGAGTGTCAGACTTACCATGACCATGTATGATATCATGATCATATCTCTTGGTAGGCTGTTGCACTTTTCTGAGAGCAATAGGGGGATTGAAGACAAGTGGCTTAACTGGGGCTTTCTTTTTCCTTTTGGAATTAGCTGCCCTAGTATTTCCCTTAAAACCCAATCCTGCCTTACCCTTTTGAGACACAAAGTCATCAATTAAGGAAAGGACAGATTTTGGCTTAGAGAAACTAGCCACTAGATCCTTTTCCTTCTGAAGTATGACTTCCAGACTTTTGATTTGATCACTCTTAAATGTGATTGTTCCCATCTGAATAACTGTTATGTTTTTCAGCTTGGCATTCTCATTCATCTTCTGATCCAACAGCTTTTCTGAATCAAATGCAGCCAACTTAAGAGCTGCAATTTCTTTAGCCTGAATTTTAGTTAGGTTTTTGCATCTCTTAAATGCCTGCAGCAAATCACCATATTCATCTATAAGTTGATGAATATCTCCTTCAGATTCTGATCCATGCACATCTTTTGATGCAGATTCTTCTGATTCTGAGCCAGTGTAATAATCAGAGTCTTCATATAAACTTTTTACCATACTGGGACCCGGCTGATCCTGGCAGTGATCTTCATCAGTCAGGGCCATCAGCCTGTTGCACTTATGATCTTCAGTTCCATTTATTGAGTCCAGTAATTGCAAGAACTCAGTCTCTTCTTCTATTGCAAACAGACCAATATAAGCTTCAGCATCAGATTCAGAATCTGAAGATGATGGATCTGTCTAGCTTTTATCTTTCTTTGCTACAAAGGATTTCTCCTTCTTGTTCTTATACTGAGACTTCTTCTTATCTGCAGATTCCTTTCTTTTGTCTGGACAATCAGCTACTACATGTCCAGATCTATTGTAGCAATAGTACACAATCTTTGTAGTTGTTGATTTGCTAGGTTTTGACCTACTCTTGTCCTTTCTAGATGACTTTCTTTTCTGATAATATTCATCCTTGGACTGAGAGGAGGATGGCTTAGTTCTCCACTGCTTCTTCTTCAAAAATTTTTGAAACTGCCTTGTGAAGACAGTAAAGTCCTCATCAGAATGATTGTTGTCTGAGGTGTGACTATCAGAACTTTCAGAGATCACTTCTGCAGATTTCTTAGAAGGAGATGGAGACATCCTCCTATCCTTTCTTGTGGCTTCTACCTTGAAGGCCACTGACTTTTCTCTATGGTCAACTTTACTACTTTTCTCTTCCTCCTTTTGGCCATAAGTTGCATTTCATAAGAAAGCAATTTGCAAAATAGTATTGGAGGAGAGATTTCTGCCAGTCTGGCAACTTCCCTGATGACACAGATCTTGGTGTCCCAATCCTTAGTCAAAGATCTAAGGAATTTATCATTCAACTCATATGTACTAAAGATCCTTCCATATGACATTAGTTCATTCACAATTCTGAAGAACTTCTTATAACACTCAGTGATGTTTGATTTACTTTGTTTGAAGCTCTCATATTCCTGATTAAGCATTGAGTTTCTATCTTGCCTAACTTCTTCTGATCCCTCCATGTAGACTATCAATGTGTCCCACATCTCCTTGATGGTTTTACAATAAATCAGATTTTGGAATGTTGAGTCATTTATGACACTCACTATAATATTCTGAGCTCCCTTGTCCATAGTAGCCAAGACAATCTCTTACTTAGTCATTTCTGAAAAGTCTTTTGGTGTCCTCTGATTAGTATCGAGAACTGAGACTTTCATTAGTATATAAGGGCATTCCTTAACAGTTATATATATTCTTGGATCAGATGCTTCCATAAACAATCTGACCCTTTATTTCCATATTCCAAAGATTTCCTTCCTACAGATGGGCAACTTCATGGAACCAAGTTCCTTATGGTTTTCTCCTGAACCCATCTTTTCTAATTTATTCTGACTCACAGATCTTACTCGGACTATTAAGTCTATCTTTGAGTAACCTCGCTTTGATACCACTTGAAAGAATTGGTTTCAAGATCACCTAAACACCTAGAGGGGGGGGGGGTGAATATGTGCAATTCCTTTTAACTCTAAGGTAGAATATTAATTCAGATAATCACATAGAATTAATCAGATCTACAGCTACCACATCACAGAAATCATAAAATCACACACAATCACAAATGGCACACAGATTTATAGTGGTTCCCCAAATGATGAGTACATCCACTTTCCCCCTTCGCATATCTAGCAGTGTGCTAGATTCGGTCTAACTTCTTCCTTGCTTCTCTGATCAACAGATCTTACATCTCAGAACCCAGACAAGGTTCCTACAACTCAGAGTGAGTCCACACTCCTACAACTCAGGTACTTAAGTCCTACCTTAGCCTACACCCAGGCCTACAACTCAGAGAATGAAATCTCCTACCTCAGGCACCCAGCCCTACCTCAGCCTTCCTAAGGCCTACAACTCAGAGATGTAAATCTCCTACCTAAGTCACTCAGCCCTACCTCAGCCTTTATAAATTACGCTTAAAACTCAGATCAATAATGATTTTATATAAAAAAAGATATAAAATAAGTTTTATCTTTCACCCAAGTTGAGAGAGAATGGGTAGAAAGAATTCTTGATCAGTTCTTGAAGAATCTGATTACCCAGAAATCAACCTGTCTTCGGCTTTCTTCAAAGCTTCTTGAATCTGAACAAAATAAAGTTGAATTTCTTGAAGATGATCCTCAATCAACTTCCTTCTTAAAATCCAGAAATTAATCTGAATTCTTCTTTGCAGATAGTTCAGGATTTGTTCTTAAGAGACTAGTTGATGATAGTCTCTTTCTTCACTTGAATTGTTTGAGCTCTCTCTCTCTCTACAAATTCTTCTAAAGAACTTTTTAAAATTCTTCACTTAGATCCACTTGAAATCTCTGACTGGATTTCCTTGTGTAAGTAGGATCTTCTGTTGTAATTGTGTTGTGTACTTCGTCTTCTTTTTTCTTCCGTTTGTTATGACAGCTGTCAAGTCTCTAGTCACTTCTTGAAACTTTGTCTCTGTCCGCAAAGTGTTGAGTCTGAACTTCACATGTATCGACACAAGCAGACTAAGTGTCGACACAATCCTTGGCGGTGTCGACACAGTTCTCATGATGTCGACACTGCTACTCGACATAGCTACTATAAGAATGTGTCGACACAAGTCCTGTATGTCGACACAGTCACTTCTTGTCTTGGCACAATTAACTTTGAAGAGATTCTGGTGAGTGTGTCGACACAAGTCCTATGTGTCGACACAGTTGATGTCGACTGAAATTTCTGTGTATCGACACAAGTCCTGTGTGTCGACACAGTTGATGTCGACTGAAATTTCTGTGTGTCGACACAAGTCCTGTCTGTCGACACAATTTCTTCTGGTGTCGACACAGCTTTTCAAAGTTTCGACATAATTGACTTTAGATGTCGAGACAGTTTTTCTCAAGTGTCGACACAAGTCTTCACAAGTGTCGACACAGCTTCTTCTAGTGTCGACTCATGGACTTAGAAACTTTTCCTGCAAATTCTTTACCTACACATGTAAACTCAAAACAACATCAAATACACCTTGACGTATATCACTGAGTTGGGTGAGGCTTCTCCAAATCTAATATAGATTTTCCAATGTCTACAATAGGCTCGACTCCATACCACCAATAAGGTCCTCCGTTGCTCCTTCTTCTATGGGTAGATCATAGGATTTAATAGGGAAAAGAATCAGGCTCAATTGAGCACGATCCAAGCTTTCAATTTCTCTTGTCTTCCGAAAAATTTAACCCGTCGGGATCACCGGAATCCACCCCTCCGGCGGCTGTGCCACCACCTGGCGATAGCCACCACCTCGGCGGAGGTGGTGGTGGCGGTGGCCGGCCAGGGAGGTGGCCGGGAAATGCGCATGGAACAAGCTCCAGGACGGGGGAATCCTGGCCGTCGGCTGGATCTTGAGGATGACGGGATGCCGTTTATTTTGCGCCAAGATTTGTGCGCCTTGATTATATTCCTAAGAATTAATGATTTCAATTATGTGATTTTTCTGTCACACATTTTACACTTAATGTTTCTATTTTTTAAAAAACACCTAGGGGCTATTTTAAAGAAAATGATCAACATGAAAATTGTAGCTCTAT
This sequence comes from Platanthera guangdongensis, assembly GCA_039583875.1. Lineage (NCBI taxonomy): Eukaryota > Viridiplantae > Streptophyta > Magnoliopsida > Asparagales > Orchidaceae > Platanthera > Platanthera guangdongensis. Next base: position 217,878,630 of record CM077151.1, read on the forward strand.
GAGTCTAATTTATTTTAAAATAGATTTGAACCAATTTGGTAAGTGGTTTGACCACAACACTCATTTTGGTGAGGTCTATCCCTAGGACTAATTAGAGATTTAAATTTGTGCCCCCACTTCACCACATGTCCAAATGACCTGAAATTTGGATAGAGAGTCATTCTAACATATACCTAGGTCATGCCCAAAAATGGGAATTTTTGGAGACACTTTTTTGATAGTTTTTGAAATTATTTTATAATCCTAGGGTAATTTAATTAGGGGACCTAATGACATCCAAACCCTCCCAAATTTTTGTGGGTGGTCCTTGGGTCATCATAAGGCTCTGTATAAATTTTCATCCCATTTGGAGATGATTTAGTTTGGAAATACGCAAACCATAGCCTTGCCTTAAAAGGGGTATTTAGGTCAAAAGTGCCCCTTATGGGTTTGAGTGGACAAACCACCTCAACAGAGGTTGAAATTTTGGCCACTGGTTTGACATGTCACTTAACACCCTAATATGGGTTATGGGGTGGATTAGGGTGGATTTGCCCTAGGACCATAGTTCTAACCCTATGGTTGAACTTTGGGGGCTTGTGAAGGACATAGGGGGTTATGTTCTTGGATGGACTTGGGGATTGGTCCATGAGATCCTAGGGTGGTCAAATGCCCTAGGAATGGATATGGTGGTATTGAGACACATGCACCACAGATAAACCACATAATAAGTATTTATGACTTTAAACCCTAGAAATTATCTTACGGGTCAAATGACCTTGAATCTTGAAGACATTTTGGAATGGATAATTTCATAATATTATTAACCTCTGGTATTTTTCTTATGATGTTTGGAGATCAGTAGATCATCCTTGTAGTCGTAACTTCCATATTTCCCTTTTGATGTTAATGATGAAAATATGATGTATAGGTGGTAGAATTGTTTGAGATTCTGGAATAGATAATCAAATGACATTAGGTTGCACTAGAACTTTATTTGGAGTGGTTGAATCTTTATTTGTAGTACCTCCTTTGTAAAATAAATTAGTGTACCTTACCTGGATAAATAGGAAATAAATATCATAGCTTGCTGGAAAATTGAGATACGTAGTCAAGAAACATATTATGGCATATAGAAGCATGAAAAAATTGTTAAATGTTGTTTAATTGAGATTATAAGTGTGTCTTCATAAAGTGCCTTATGATGGTTTTCCTTAGGATAATCTTTTACCTGGTGTGCTGAGTTGTGAATTTCATGAAACTTATGAAGTGAAGTTTTGTGATCATAATGTAGCTTTGCTAATTTTTGAGAAATTTTTGGAGTACTATTTTTGGACTTCCTTCAATACCCCTATTTATATGAATTATTTTGGAATAAATATTTAGAGGTTAAATGTTTTATGAAAGTTTATGATATTTAGTATTCACTGATATCTTGTTATCCTACAGTGTTCATAATTTTTGACTAGTCATACCATAAGTAAATCTAGTACTTCATGTTCAAATCACCCATGGATTAATTTTGGAAAATCTTAATTAAATATCAAATTTATTAGAAAATTATAAATTTATGGATTTAGGCTAATCATGTCATGATAGACCCCTATTAATTATCTTAAGGCTTTTAGATGAAAATTGGAGTACCTCCTATCGTACACATCAAGTAGCTTGAGTGGTCTGCATATAGTAAAACTATAGAAAAGGTCGTTGGGTGAGAAATGAACTTAGGAAGTGAGGGTATTTGGTTGTTGGTTATGGTAAGGTATAAAAGAGTTCATCATTGGGTGTTATGATGAGGAGTAATGATGACTTGAGTGGTGTAGGTGGTGTTTGGGGTTGACAAAACATCGTCATCCCTGTAGTGGGAGGAATAGTCTTAATACACCAGGATTAGATCCAGTATAATATAAAAGTGATCGGGTATTGGGTAATAACCAATAATAGTAAGTACCTTGTGAAAGGGAACAATGAGATTCAACTACCATCATAGTTCTTAGTGCCCTTAGAGAAACTTTCACCGGGTATGCATGGGGCAGTCCTGGGCTAACCTAAATTATAAGAATAAATTTAAAAGAGCAAATAGTATAAGTAGGGATTCACAATTCACACAGCCTGGTAGCTCGGGAGGTTGGTTAGGTTAGTTTGATTAGTCATCCGAACGGTAGGTTTGAAAGGTCGATGTAACGGACGGGATAGTCCGGGGAGCCGGTGGCTCAGAAGGATTTGGATACATAAATAAGGTGGTGGGTCTTCGGTATTGGACGGTCGTTCACACTGATGTCGATACGTTGACTCGGCGGGTGTGGTTGACACTTAGCCAAAGAAAGTCTGGTGGATATGGCGAGCACTAGTATGTGGTGACTCTAGGTTGTGTCCTTCTAGTGGCGTACGTAAGGGCTAGGCCTGGTAATGTGGATACCCGTGCAGGAGTGGGGAGCCCAACACACTGTCTCCATTTACCACTATTGAGCTTCCTGGGAGTGAAGATAGCTGCCAAATGGGGGGAACTAAAGGTCTGTGTGCATATAGTCACGTGCGTGAGTTACACTTTGTTGGGTAATGTATCCACACTAACCCAGATTTGATGAAGTCACCCATGAACTAAGATGAATTAAGTTGTATTTGATGCTTGGGTTGAGTTATGTGTTTGCAGGAATTCTTATGAGATGTGTAGACCAATGTCATTCTACAATGGGTCACCAAACACAGGACCATATAGTGTAATCCCTCATTGTGTGCTGCAAAGTGTTGACTCATGTGTACCCTCTCTATTGGGATACACTTCATATTCAAGCTCTACGACTATGTGAAAAGACATGATGATGGTCATCCCTTAGAAGAAGAAAAATTCTGTCAAGAAAATTTTCCTAAGTAAGGTACTCGAGTAGTTCTTTACTTACTCGAGTAAGTTACTGAGTTACTCAAGTATTAATACTTCTACTCGAGTAGTTAAGATTTATCCCGAGTAGTTCAATTATGGCTCTCAAGTAGTTAAGACAACTACTCGAGTAGTTTCTTTTCTCCTCTCGGTTTTACAGAAATTATCTTCTCAAATTTTTCTAAGTTAAATACTCGAGTAGTCATCTTATATACTCGTGTAGTTTTATCTTCTGTCTCGAGTAGTTTTATCTTATATACTCGAGTTGTTCCATTTGTCTCGAGTAGTCTAAGTCATGTACTCGATTAGTTCATCTACTACTCAAATAGTCCAGTGTTTATACTCGAGTAATCCAGAATTCCATTCCAAAAAATTTCTCTAAGTGAATTACTCGAGTAGTCATCTTATATACTCGAGTAGTTCTATTTGTCTCGAGTAGTTCAACTTCTATACTCGAGTAGTTCTTTTTTCTAGTCCAGAAATTTTCTAAGTCTATGACTCGAGTAGTTTCTTATATACTCGAGTAGTTCTTTCTTATATACTCGAGTAGTATTTCTTATACTCGAGTAATTTACTCCACCTCTCGTGTAAGTACTTAAGTACTCGAGTATATTATTTTTGTTACTAGAGTAGCTGATTCCGTTTATTTTTATTTACTCGAGTAGTTGACTCCATGTACGCGAGTAATGATCTCATTCCCTCTCGAGTAGTTTTTATCATGTACTCGAGTAGTCATCTTCTACCTACTCGAGTAGTGCTGCATGTACTCGAGTAGTCTGTTATATCTCGAGTATTATACTTTGACTTTTCCGAAAATTCTTTAAGTCCAGACCTAAAGGTCTTATTCATGAACTTGACGTGATTGGTCCACGTATCTCTCATAATGACTCAATTAAGTCTAATCTTTTCTGATCCTATAAATGGTCTTGTCTAAACCGACAAACCCTTACAATTCTAATTTATCAAAGAAGATTATTTTAAGAAGTTTTGCAGCCATACTCTCTCAAGAATTTCTGTCTCCTCTCTCTCTCCAAGAAACGAAAAACACTGCCGTCGCTATCGGAGATTCCCAACCGGCTAGGGTTTTCATTTTCAGAGGATTCAGATTAAGAAGATTTTATAGACCAAGATTTCCGCTCAACTCTTCATCCTCTATTCGATCGTGTAAAGTCAAGAAGATCCAGATCTGATTTTGCCGAGATTTTCTTCACCTCTCTGATAAAGCCTCAACGCCTAGAAGAAGAAGATCATGGGCGACAGTTTGCAGATCTGAAAAAAGAAGATTACTGTTTGTATTTCTTTACAAATTTATTTCATTATTGTAGAGGAAGTTTTCTCCGAGTGTAGGAGTTTTTCAACTCTGAGATTGTAGGAAGTTTTACCTTTCGAGTGTAGATCCGTTTTGGGGATCGAGTTTGTAGGAGCGTTGTTCCAAGGGTAGGATTGATTTTCAATCCGAGATAGTGGAGTAGCCGAGTCTAGTGTATTGCTAGATCGGTGAGGGAAAGTGGATGCACCCAAGGTTGGGGAACCACTATAAATATTGCCTCGTCTGTGTTTGATTGGTAGATTGATCTGTGCATTGGTTTGTAATTTTTTATTCCGCAAAAAGACGCACATCTCACCTATTCACCCCCCTCTAGGTGATTTAGGTAGACAACTATAAACTTTCAATTGGTATCAGAGGGAGGTTGATCGTTAAAAGATTAACACCTTGATCAAATCCTTCAATAGTTGTCCTTTGAGATCTACCAAAGATGGACAAGGCTAAAACTTTTTCTAGGCTTCCTTTGTGCACTAAGAATAATTTTCCCATGTGAAAAGAGAAAATCAAGTTCTTTATGGAAGCTGTGGATCTAAGTATTTTCATGATAGTTGAAGAAGGTCCTTACATTCCCATGAGCGTCTCCACTATAGATCCAACTAAGAAAGTCCCAAAGAAACTTATGGATCTAGATAAGGATGAGATTGCACTTGTCTCATTGGACAAAAAGGCAAAAAATATTATAGCAAGTGCAGTCGATGATTCAATGCTGCAAAACCTGATTCACTACCAATCTGCGAAGGAGATGTGGCAGTCACTAGTTACCTTAATGTAAGGTACCGAAGAAGTGAGGGATGATAGAAGATCTCTTCTTAATCAGAAGTATGAAGCTTTCCGACAAGGAAATAAAGATACCATTGCAGACACCTTTGAGAATTTCTTCAAGATAGTGAATGGGCTAAGGGTTTAGGCAGAGTTTTCACTAATGGAGAAATAAACGATATGTTCTTGAGATCCCTAACTAAGGAATGGGATAACAAGGTCTGTGCCATAAGGGAGTTTGGAAAACTGGCCGAGACAGATCCTCAGAATCTCTTCGGGAAGCTTATGTCGTATGAGCTTCAACTCAACACCAGAAAAGTTGAAGAAGAGAAGAGCAGGTCTGCATTCAAAGAGAAGTCTGTTGCTTTAAAGGCAGACACCTCTAAGAAGACAAAGGTTGTTTCTCCTACTCCAGCACAAGAAGTTAGTTAAGAAGAAACCTCGGAGCCAAGCACCTCAGGGTCTGAACTATCAGAAGGAGAGTTCTCACTACTCTCTCGACAGTTCAAGAAATTCTTGAACAAGAAGAAGCAATGGAAAGGCAATGATGCCTCCTATAGAAGATCACGACACGATGGTGATCATCAATGAAAAGTCTCAAGCAGCCATGACAGGTATAATTCTAAACAGAACAAATATGTTTCTACTGACATTATATGTTATTGTTGTAATAAGTCAGGACACGTCATCGCTGACTGCCCTCATAAGAAGAAGGAGGTGGTAGAAGAGAGGAAAAGAAGTCCTCGTACAACAAGAAGAGGACAAAGAAGAGCTTGATGGCCAAAAAGGGCAAGACTCTTAGTGACTCTGACTCGTCTGAGTCGAGTGAAGAATAAGAAGCCTATTTTGGGCTCATGGCTCAAACTGATGATGAACAAGAGCCCCAGTTCACTGGGAAGGTAAACTCTCACACTCCTCTTTCTGATTCTGAAGTTTCTGAACATGATTATGAGGATAGCTCTTCTGACGATGAGTCAGAACTCATGGCCCAATATAAGGAGTTAATCATGGCTTACGACAAATGTTGTCGAGTTGTGAAAACTCAGGCTAAAGAGATAAAGTCTCTCAAAGCTGAAGAGAGCATCTTGAGAGAGAAAGTCGCAAAGACTTACTCACTCGAAGAGAACTTCAATAATACTATTGAAGAATATAACAAAGCTCTTGAGCACCTCGGCCTTAAAGAGAAAATCATCAAAGAGCTGGAAGCCCAACTTGCTGCTGAAAAGAAACTAGTTGAAAGTTTCTCAAAGCCCAAGACAGTTCTTCCATTCATTGCTGAATTCTCAGCCAAGGCTAAGGGTGCGGGACTAGGCCATGAAGAAGCTCCTAGTAAGTCTTCTAGGAGAAATAAGGCTCAACGAAAGAATAAGGCCGCCAAAAAGGCCTTAGCCAAAGAGATGGGGAAAGCCCCTCAAGATCGGACCACGATCAAAAAAGTTATATTACCTTCAAATGAGTTTGATCTTGACTCATCTTACGGACACTTTGCTAGGCCTACTTATGTAGAGCCAAAGTCTCGTTATCAAGGATGGACTCGACACAGAAACTTTGTCGAAAGTGTCGTTAAGGCACCTTATAAAGAAGTGATTCTTCAGAGCTATGGCCATTTTAATCATGGTCATAACTTCAAGAAGGCACCAAAGGCAAAGCCTGTTGTAGAAAAGCAGTGAAGGAGAAGAAAATATGTGATTGTCATCATCATGAAGCTTCTTCCTCCAAGAATGCTGCACCTGCTAGACCACAATTCCAAAAGGTCAAGCAGGAGAACATAAGGCAAAGATACAACAGATTTGACTGTTGGTGTTGTGGCAGAATTGGTCACTTTGCCATTGATTGATGGTTTAATCCTAGAAATGCTGCAACCCCATATGTTGGCAATATGAGGAAGACCACTCCTAATGCTACTATTCGTAGGGGGAGTGTTCTAACCCGAGATCAAGGACCCAAACATATTTGGGTTCCTAAGGCAAACTGATTGTGATTGCAGGTATGTCAAAAGGCCACCAAAACGCCAATCTAGTATTTGGACAGTGGATGCTCTCGGTATATGACCGGGACAAGAAGCCTAATTCAGAACTTTACTCCAGTCGTGAATGGACCGAAGGTCATCTTTGGTGGTTCAGACCATGGAATCACTAAAGGCTAGGGTATGATTACGAATGGTAATGTATCCTTCTCAGATGTGGCTTACGTTGAAGGTTTGGAACATAACCTTATAAGCATAAGCCAACTCTACGATAAAGGATACATAGTTGGGTTTCACACTGATAAGTGCTTGATAAAATCTGTTGACAATATGGAAACAATTCTATCCGGCACTCGAAGCAGAAACATATTTTGCTTGAATTTCATTTATATAGATTCTTTGACACCAGTGTGCTTTTTAGCAAAAGATAGTGCGTCGCTTGGTGACCAATGACACAAGAGACTAGCACATATTACTTTCAAAATTATTAATAAATTATTTTAAATGAACTTAGTACTTGATGCCCCAAATGTCAAGTACGTCAACGATAGACCTTGTCATGCATGTGTCAAAGGCAAGCAAACAAGGGCTACCTTTAAAAGCGTTATTGGCAAGGATTCTAATAGATGTCTTCATCAACTGCATATGGACTTGTTTGGTCCACTGCAAATTAGAAGTTTGGGAGGAAAGGATTATACATTAGTAATTGTTGATGATTACTTGCGCTTTGCGTGGGTGTTATTTCTGAAACAAAAGTCAGATACCTTCGACATCTTTACTAATTTTGTCAGGTAAGTACAAAATGAATACAACTGCTCCATAGTCAAAATCAGAAGTGACAATGGAACAGAGTTCAAATCTTGGGCCATGACAGAATTTTGTGAAAGCTTAGGTATCTTTCATGAGTTTTCCTCTCCTCATACTCCACAACAGAATGGAGTGGCCGAGAGAAGGAATAGAACACTCATAGAGGCCTGCAGGATCATGTTGAGTGATGCTTCACTTCCGGAGTACTTTTGGGCTGAAGCCGTCAACACTATATGCCACATGCAAAATCGAGCTCTCATAAACAAAAACCACGATAAGACACCTTACAAACTTCTGAAGGGTAGGAAACCGACAGTCTCATATTTTAGAATTTTTGGCGGTAAATGCTTCGTGCTCAACAATGGCAAGTATCATACTACAAAGTTTAGCGAAGAGAGTTTTGAAAGTATTTTTGTAGGTTATAGTAGCCATAGTAAGACATACAGGATTTTTAATAGAAAAACCTTGATCGTGGAAGAATCGATACATGTTGTATTTGATGAGACGAGTTTGCTGCAAAGCAAATATTCTTGTGTGCTCATTGAAGATGCAGGTGCAAAGCTGAAAGGAATTAGCTTGGATGGACTGTACGAAGATAAAGGTGAAAAGTTCATCAAGATCACCACTCCAAACCCTATTGGAGAGGCTGATGATCATGATGAAGAGGTCATCCAAGATGAAGAAGTCACTCCGGTGGTAGAAGACAATCCAGATGCAAAGACACTAGAGCTCAGACATCTGAAGGATCACCCCATGGACCAGATCATAGGAGATCCCTGGGATGGTGTCAGAACTCGTAGAGGTACAACTAATGAGAATCTATATTTAAGTTTTCTATCACAGGTTGAACCAAAGAAGTTTGAGGAAGCAAACTCAGTCACATCATGAATAATGGCGATAGAAGAAGAACTAAATCAGTTCAAGTGCTGCAAAGTATGGAAGCTTATTCCAAGACCCAAAGGTAAGAACGTCATTGGGACAAAATGGGTCTACAGGAACAAGATGGACGAGGATGGAACAATAGTAAAGAACAAGGCCAGACTTGTCGCAAAAGGCTATCGTCAAGAAGAAGGTATCGACTTCGACCAGACGTACGCTCTAGTGGCAAGGCTAGAGGCAATAAAGGTATTCCTAGCATATGCTGCACTCAAAGGCTTCATTGTCTACAAGATGGACGTGAAGTCTGCCTTCCTTAATGGTGACATAAAGAAAGAGGTGTATGTGGAACAACCTCCAGGTTTCGTTGATTCTAACTTTCCTGATTATGTTTACTTACTGCATAAAGCGTTATATGGCCTGAAACAAGCTCCTCGAGCTTGGTATGAGACGTTGTCTATCTTTCTACTTGAGAACAAGTTCACAAGGGGAAAGATAGACAAGACATTATTTCTTAGGGAAATTAAAGGCAAGATTTTGCTAGTGCAAATCTATGTCGACGACATTATTTTTGGTTCTACTGATGATAACCTCTGCAAGAAGTTTTCAAAACTTATGCAAGGGAAGTTTGAAATGAGCAGTATGGGCGAGCTGAAGTATTTCTTAGGGCTTCAAGTGAAACAGTCAGAAGATGGAATTTCCATCTCGCAGACCAAGTTCACCAAAGAGCTTATTAAGAAATTCGTAATGGAGAACGCAACCTCGATGAGGACTCCAATGAGTTCAACTATGTCTCTAGATAAGGATGAAAAAGGGAAACCTTTTAATGAAACCAAGTACAGAAGCATAATTGGATCCTTGCTTTACCTCACTGCAAGTAGACCTGACATAATGTTCTCAATATGTGTCTGTGCTAGATTTCAGGTGAACTCTAAGGAATCTCACTACACTGCTGCAAAGCGGATTTTGAGATACCATAAAGGTACACCAAATCTTGGATTATGGTACCCAAGAGGTAATGACATCGAACTAATTGGTTTTTCAGATGCAGATTTTACAGGGAGCAAAGACGACAGGAAAAGCACTTCAGGGACATGTTAATTCTTTGGAAGAAGACTTATCTCCTGAAGTAGCAAGAAGCAAAACTGTGTGGCAATTTCAACGGCTGAGTCAGAGTACATCTCTGCTGGCAGTTGCTGTGCACAGTTACTTTGGATAAAGAATCAATTTGAGGACTACAACATGAAGTTTGAAAAGATTCCATTATTTTGCGACTCTTCCAATGCAAAAGCAATAACCAACAACCTAGTCTCGTACAGCTGGACAAAGCATATAGAGCTAAGGTATCACTTCATCCGGGAGCATGTGGAGCATGGGGACATAGACCTTCAATATGTCTCTACAGATAGGTAAATTGCAGACATTTTCACGAAGCCGCTGGATGAGACCAAGTTCTCGTTCTTCAAAATAGAACTTGGGATGCTCAACAAAGAAAACTAGAGAAGCTGGACTTTCAAGAGGGCTCAAGGCTCAAAGATAGAATTGCTCAAAAGAGCTGAAGCAACCAAGATGAAAATCTGTGAAGAAGTTGGCACTTAGTGATGCCATCTCTCAGCTATCTGTTGAAGTCAGAAAGGGGGAGAAATTGGTAAAAGAATATCTAGAAAATTTTCATAGTTCTTATGCTTGCTTACACTGATTTATATACTTAGCATTCTTTTTATGTCCATAATTTACCTTAGTGTAAATGGTTCTGACTTCTACAAATAGGGGGAGATTGTTGGGTATTGTATCCACACTAACCTAGATTTGATGAAGTCACCCTTGAACTAAGATGAATTAAGTTGTATTTGATGCTTGGTTTGAGTTATGTGTTTGCAGGAATTCTTATGGGAAGTGTAGACCAATGTTAGTCTGTAATGGGTCACCAAACACAGGACCATACAATGTAATCCCTCATCGTGTGCTCCAAAGTATTGACTTATGTGTAGCCTCTCTATTGGGATACACTTCATATTCAAGCTCTAGGACTATGTGAAAAGACTTGATGCTGGTCATCCCTTAGAAGAAGAAAAATTCTATCAAGAAAATTTTCCTAAGTAAAGTACTCGAGTAGTTCTTTACTTACTCGAGTAAGTTACTGAGTTCATACTCGAGTAATAATACTTCTACTCGAGTAGTTAAGATTTATCCCGAGTAGTTCAATTATGGCTCTCGAGTAGTTAAGACAACTACTTGAGTAGTTTCTTTTCTCCACTCGATTTTACAGAAATTATCTTCTCAAATTTTTCTAAGTTAAATACTCGAGTAGTCATCTTATATACTCGAGTAGTTTTTTCTTCTGTCTCGAGTAGTTTTATCTTATATACTCGAGTAGTTCCATTTGTCTCGAGTAGTCTAAGTCATGTACTCGAGTAGTTCATCTACTACTCGAGTAGTCCAGTGTTTATACTCGAGTAATCCACAATTCCATTCCAGAAAATTTCTCTAAGTGAATTACTCGAGTAGTCATCTTATATACTCGAGTAGTTCTATTCGTCTCGAGTAGTTCAACTTCTATACTCGAGTAGTTCTGTTTTCCAGTCCAGAAATTTTCTAAGTCTATGACTCGAGTAGTTTCTTATATACTCGAGTAGTTCTTTCTTATATACTCGAGTAGTATTTCTTATACTCGAGTAATTTACTCCACCTCTCGTGTAAGTACTTAAGTACTCGAGTATATTATTTTTGTTACTCGAGTAGCTGATTCCGATTGTTTTTATTTACTCGAGTAGTTGACTCCATGTACTCGAGTAATGATCTCATTCCCTCTCAAGTAGTTTTTCTCATATACTCGAGTAGTCATCTTCTACCTACTCGAGTAGTGTTGTATGTACTCGAGTAGTCTGTTATATCTCGAGTATTTTACTTTGACTTTTCCGAAAATTTTTTAAGTCCAGACCTAACGGTCTCATTCATGAACTTTGACGTGATTGGTCCACGTGTCTCTCATAATGACTCAATTAAGTCTAATCTTTTCTGATCCTATAAAAGGTCTTGTCTAAACCGACAAACCCTAAAAATTCTAATTTATCAAAGAAGATTATTTTAAGAAGTTTTGCAGCCGTACTCTCTCAAGAATTTCGGTCTCCTCTCTCTCTCCAAGAAACGAAAACCGCCGCTGTCGCCGTCGCAGATTCCCGACTGGCTAGGGTTTTCATTTTCAGAGGTTTCAAATTAAGAAGATTTTACAGATCGAGATTTCCGCTCGACTCCTCATCCTCTATTCGATCGTGTAAAGTTAAGAATATCCAGATCTGATTTTGCCGAGATTTTCTTCACCTTTCTGATAAAGCCTCAATTCCTAGAAGAAGAAGATCCTGACCGACAGTTTGCAGATCTGAAAAAAGAATATTACTGTTTGTATATCTTTACAAATTTATTTCATTATTGTAGGAGAAGTTTTCTCTGAGTGTAGGAGTTTTTCAACTCTGAGATTGTAGGAAGTTTTACCTTCCGAGTGTAGATTCGTTTTGTGTATCGAGTTTGTAGGAACGTTGTTCTGAGGGTAGGATTGATTTTCAATCCGAGATAGTGGAGTAGCCGAGTCTAGTGTATTGCTAGATCGGTGAGGGAAAGTGGATGTACCCAAAATTGGGGAACCACAATAAATCTTGCCTCGTCTGTGTTTGATTGGTAGATAGATCTGTACATTGGTTTGTAATTTTTTATTCCGCAAAAAGACGCACATCTCACCTATTCACCCCCCTCTAGGTGATTTAGGTAGGCAACTATAAACTTTTACACTTGCATAAATCATGGCATAACATATCACTACACTCATACTTGCATACAACCGACACCCCATCGTATAAATTAGTATGGGACTTTTTATACGATGGGAGCCTTGCAAAAGACCCCTTAACTTATAAGTTTGTGTGGACATTCATATAAGTTAAGGTTACTTATTTCTTAGCATGTCTTTCTTACCTGTGTTGCTTTACTCTACTTGTTTACCCTACTGCTTAGTATTATAGAACTGCTAGCTTGTACCTTCCTTCCTTAGTTGTATATACATTATAATTAACTGCTAGAATAGTTCCACCATCACCTGCTTTGCTTATTCTCCACCTTCATTGCTTCCCTTTCCTACTCCCCGCTCGGTGCCTAGGAGCCATTGGGGAGGGGTAGGGGATGATAGGACTTAGTCTTTTGACTAACTGTTTTTGGACCACAACATTCCAGGGACTCCAGATGGGAGACAGGGAGCAGCAGCAGGGGATACAACACCAGCGGAGTACAATGCTCATGGAGGTGGGCCAGTCTAGCACATGAGCACCAGCTACTGGTTCCTTGAGTGATTAGTTTACTTAGCTTTCGCGAGGGTTTGTAGTGAGGATTAGATGTACCGGGCTTGAGCCTGTTTATATTTCTTTGTACTGTTTTATTTTAGTACTTTAATTATACGTGGACTTGGTGTGATTTCCTTTACATATATTACATGTGATTGTGGACTTAGTTTTATCCATACTATGTGTATACTTCTCTCTCTCTTAATTTGGTGATCGTAAAGGCCGACAGGATCAGCATTTTGTAGTGGCGACCATCCCGAGTGTTGGTGTCACCACAAAATGGAGATTCCGGGCATAAGACCCTGGTGGTTGAAAAAGAAAAAAAATGGGATCATATATTTACCCAGTACTCACAGGTTCCTTCTTCCCATATCTCTTCGCAAAGAGGTGTGGACATGTACCTGTCACTCACAAGTTCCACCAAATGTCGGTTCCTCATTGTTAATATTTCTCAAGACGATCAAGGAGATAGCTTTGATACCAAGTCAAACTTTCATAGCTATCAAGATGACACCTTGATATCAAGAAACAACCTAGATTAAGTGGAAAATGAGAAGCAGGTGCAGGAACACTTCAACCGTAACCAAGCTCAATAAACCAGATGCAAGGAAAGTAACAAGCAGGTCATGTATTAACAATCTTCTTTACAGCAAGATGTATACATGACGAGACATGATTTCGCCAGGTAAAACAAGGATGCAGAGATCAACAAAAACAAGAAGCCAGACGGACAGAAGCCGAGACCGCTGAGACCTCCGCCCTTGCTGAACTGAACAGTGAAGTCCGCTGAGACCGCGAGGTCGCGCGGACTACCCGGTATTCAAGCTGAAGAAGAGCTGTCTGCAATCTGCAAGTCGCCTGACCGTTGAGGTCGCCTATCTGCCAGTTAGACCACAAACAGTGCTATAGAACAGAAGAACAGGCCGTCGAGACTGGCGGACAGGTTATTGAACTGGGAAAAGCTGAAGGAGAGAAAACTAGTTGGCCACAACCCAACCTGTTGCAAACCGCTGATTGTAAACCCCATGCTCCACTGATCGCTGACCACAGTCAGTACCAAAATCCTGGCTTATCAGTGCTAGCCACACAACCTGTAAATAGAAAACCGGTTATCATTCTCAAACAGCGCGAACAGAAATACAAGGCCGCAACAATAAACCCAAGTCCTACTTACTATTCATTCAGTTAATATTGATGTTACTGGGGGGTCCTATTTATAGGCACGGGAAGGAGTGTGATCACCGCCCCATGAGATAGGAAAACCAACCCCTATCCACAGCTAGCACAACTTGTTCGCACAGGTCGCAGTGACCATATAGACATGCACCCAGTCCGCGCAAACTTGTATCAACTCCAAGACCCACATGAAGCACCTGGCAGACACAGAACCAGTCCTCATATCTGTAGCTTGCACCAAGGCCAGAGCCTAAGATGTCGAGCTGCCGGATAGCCGGGACATCCTGGAGAACATGCGGACACCGCGAGTACAACGTACATGCCACCAAGACTTGTCTTCAATCAAGACCAAGTATTGCATCCAGCAATCTTTGAACAAGCTCTACAGACGCAAGGTTCCAGTCCGCATAGACCGCTTGCTCAACTCCAGTTCACCTAACTGCGAACTCTGCAGTTACCTCCTAACCGTACCACCTAAGATCAATGGCACAGGAAAATGCTGATCTTACGAGCTCTAAGAACAGTCCACCACCCGTACTCCTGGAGCTTCAACCGAGTCCGCACCTTGCCAGTCTTGGCGAGCTCTGCGGATAGCAATCCTATCCGCCTAGTTACTCTCTAGGAATCAATTGCTGCCTGAATGCAACACGACCTGGTAAGCCGTCTCTTCTGTCCACGTTGATCGCGCGAACAGATTACCCAGGCCGCTAGAGCAAAAGCTGACTACAGCACCATTGCTGACCTGGCAAGCCGCCAGTCCTATCCATACAGGCCGCACAGACCGGTCGCTCAGGTCACCCAATCCACAACTTTCACTTCATTATTTTCAACACTCCCCCTTGAAGTGAGAAGTGATGACCAACCCCAGCAGACACTGTAACCGTAAACATGGTGTAACATCCCGACTTTAATTGGGCCACCAGAACCCTAGTGGGCCCAATAATAGTGGTCCGAACCCTACCCCTGACCGGGTGGGAGACAACCCTTAACGGGAAATAGAGCTAGAGAACTCCGATTTTAGTTCTGTCAGTTCCTCTGAGCTCGTATAGCCAATACGAGTGCATCGGAACTCGTTTAGTTGGACCCCGAGGTCATATAGTGGATGCGACAATTCCTCGTAAAACACAACGAGACTGAGATTTTGGATATCGAGCTAGAGAACTCCGAATCTAGTTCTGTCAGTTCATGTGGCCTCATATAGTCAATATGAGCGCATCGGAGCTCATCGCGTTACAATCCGAGGTCTAACGACAATTTTACACACTTCAGCCATTTTAGCGCACTACGACGCACAAATTTTGGACATTCGCCAACCAAACTCCGATTCAACACCAGTTAGTAGCGTTGGACTCGTGTGGTCAATACGAAGTGAACGGAAGTCATCCCAGTCAATTTCGACGACAATTGGTCAACTCGTGGTCAAATCAAGCATAGTCGTGCACCAAAAAGCGTACGTGTAACATCCCACTTGCAATTAGGCCCCTCAACTTAGATTGGGTTAGGCATGTGGTGGGTGATAAGAATTTTAGCTAGGTTTGACCCTAGAAGGTGGGGTGTAGCCATGTGGGGCCCACTATAAGTCCCAAGTCAATCTAGGTCAAACTAGCCTAAATATTAACCCTAGCCACACCATGACCCCCACCACATTGTCCTAAGACAAAGAAGAATCTAAGTGAACCCTAAAACATGTCATTAGGTCACCGATTGACCCCAATTTGACCAAGTCAACCCTAAACCTTAATTTGGTCAAACCCACACCTAAAGGCCCAAATAGTTCAAGTGGGCCACCACCATGGCCCAACCCAAGTTGGGTGGTATCATAGGGCCATGACCTTCAGGTGGGGTCAGCCCACTCACCAAGTTGACCAAGTCAACTCTAAATGTCAACTTGGTCAAACCTGTGGCCTAAAGAGGAAAATGAGGATCAAGCCCATTCCCATTGGGCAAAGCCCACCAACCTTGGCCCATGACCAGCTTAAGTGCCAAAGACCAGCCCTACCCCTCTAGATTTGGAGAGAGAGTGCATGCATGGCGGCATTTTGGAGAATTCACCCAAAAAGAGGAAAGAGAAGGTGGAATTAAGAGGAGGAGGCCACTTGGCCTTGGCTCCTTCTGCCCAAAGCTTGTTGGCTGGCCTCCTCAGGCAATTCCAGAAGGATTTGGAGCATGGTGGCCACTTGGCACCAAGGGTGAAGAATCCAAGGTTGAGCATGAGCTCACCTTGGAGTTAAATCCACTTACAGCCCACCTCATCCCAAATCACCCCCACCATTAGCTTCAGAGAGAGGAGAGGAGTGGAAATCGACTACTGGATCGAAGCAAACGGGGGAGAAACAAGAATTTGAGCAAACTATCGCCGGAGCAGCTCGGCCATGGCCAACCTCCGCCGAACTCGCTGCCAAGGCCTGAATCTGGTCCGTTTCACCTCCCCTCTTCCCGTACTAGCATCCTAGATCAAATAGGGGAGATATCGGGCTCAATTAAGCATGTTGCCATGTGAGGGAAAGCTAGATTTTCCGAGTTTTTCATGATGCTTGGGATCGCCAGAGAAGCTAATTCCGGCAGTCTCACCGCCGGGGAACGCCAGCCACTAGCTCAACGAAGGTGGTGGCAATAATCGCCGGTGGTGGCGCCGGCCCAGGTGGCCGAAAATGAGAATTTTTCTTCATCCAGGTCGGGATCATCCCAGCCATTGGCTGGAGGTTGGGGATGAACGGATGTCGTCTGTTTCATCTCAAATGATTTATATATTTTAATTAATGAACAGTAACATTTGTGTCACACATTTTCAGTGATATTGCATGTTAAATCTAGGCCTCTTAGAGGCATTTCCAGAACAAGAACTCTAAATTAAAATTGTAGCCTATTTTCTTAACTTTAATATTGCCCTTAAACATCAAATTTGGTATAGTAGATTTGGCTGAAGGCCTGTTTTCCTAGGACTGGTGCTTGACAAGGGCAGAATTTCAAATGCATGCCCATGCCAAACCAGAAGACCATATGACCCAAAATTTTGTACATGTGCTTGAATAGGTAGACTTAAACTCTGTCCAAAAATTGGAATTTTTGAGAAAAATATTTCTATACTATTTGTGAAAATACACAAAAGTAAATTAATGAAATATTTGGAGTAATATGACTTCAAATGGCCTTAAATTTTGGTGGCATGTCCTTGGGTTCATTATAGGCCCATGATAATAATTTCAGTCATTTTTGACCTCTGCATGATGGGTATTCCCTCTTGCATGTGAAGGGTGAATAAAGGCTTGGGGTGCCTTTAACAAAAATTTAAATAATGGGGATTTAGCCCATTTAGAACATTAAAAGCCTTTGAAAGCTTGGTCAGAGGATTATTAGGGTGAAATATATCTTCAACAGAAGTAATGGGATTTTTGGGATCAAAAATCCCATTATTTGGAATTTTTGAATATTAGGCGATTTATTGATAAAAAATTTTAAAATAGGGTTAATGATGAGTTAAAATTCTCAAGTTTTGTTAAGCACTCAAGAGAGTCATATTTAACCTCTGGAAAATTTTATGGGCCTGTTAGAGGAATATATCTTGGAATTATGTAGAATTTACATTTTTGCCCCTTTATGGAAATTATTTCAAAATGATGGAAATTACAGTAGAAATATTATGGAAAAATTCCTAGTGATTTAGTTCTGTGATTTGGACCTTGTGTAATTTTCTTGGTATTTTGGGATGCTTCTATAGATTTAAAATCCAAATAATGAAATTTTTGTAATATTTGTCATTTGATGTTTGATGAACTAAATTACTGTCTAGAGCCATGAAATCTTGTATTTGGTATTATTTTAGAAATTTACATCTGCAGTAATATTACTAGAATTTTTAGAGACATATTTAATGTACTTCATTTGTAAAGTGGCTAATCTATGGATATTAACTTTAAATACAATTAAATGGAAATATAAATGAGAAAATTACAATACTTGGAAACCAGTCATGTATAATATAGTACTTCATGTATAAAGTGATGTAGGCCACTTTATTAAAGGATTTAATTAGGGTCTTTATGACTTAGGAAAATAGTGAAAACTCCACATAGTCAATATCATATATCATACAATCCATGATAAATGATTAGGGTCACTTAGCTAAGAAAATTGGGAGTCATACTTTATGGGTGGTACTAGGTCATGGGTAGTAACTAACACAGTTAGCCTAATCCACTAGGACCACAGAGGGATATGATTGACCATTGAGGTGAGAATTGTATTAGAGGAATAAGCCCTGACTGGTCTCCTATAGGTCACTACTGGATCACGAGGGGTAGAGTGCAAACCATAAGGACAATGGTTAAAACAGAGATGGACGGAAGGCCGCCGATTTCCCCGGTAATATCTTAAGTCATTAGGATTGTTCCAGAGAAACAACGAGAGCTGGGGGTGAATTATGGGTAGTCATCAAATAAAGTAAATATCCTCGAGAAAAGGAGCTTTGGGCGTAATCCCATCGTAGTTCCTAGTGCCCCCGAGAGCTCTTCACCAGGTTTACCCTGGGCAGTCCTAGGATTAACCTTAAATCACTAAGTATAATAACCCGTAGACAAGAGTAGTCTAATAGGTTAAGACATTGTGGTTCATTCTCACCCGTGACGGGTTTGAGGGATTCTGAATAAAGGCACTATTGTGCGTTCTCACCTGTGATGGGTTTGAGGGATTTTGAATAAAAGCACTATGTGCAATCTCACCCGCGATGGGTTGGAGGGATTCAGGACGGGTTGGTCCTGCGAGCTGGAGGCTCGGGTTGGAATATCTTGCATGTGCATAAACTGTGGCAGGTCATACTGTACTGGGCCAATCGCCACACCGATGCCACTACGGTGGCTCTGGCTAGGTGTGATGGTTTGAGGGGCCAGTGGGTTATTTTACATTGCAGTCTGGCGGACGATCCTCAAAAATGCAGACTCGACCAAAAAGACTGGTGGGTAGCCAGCAAATAGTACGCGGATACTTTAGAGTGCACCTAGGGAGTGTATAGAGGCGTATGGGAGGTCTATGCCTGGTAGTGTGATACCCGCCTAGGAGTAGAGATGCCCGCTCTACTCCTGCCGTAGCCACAATGGTGCTACCAGAGAGTGATGCTAGCTCCGAAAAGTGGGAACTAAAGATCTGTGATCACAGAATCGTGTGTGAGTTTCACTTGCATGACTCATAAATAACTGCATGCATTCATTCATATTAGGTCATACGCTTCATGGATCCTTATCATATAAATTAGTATGGGCTTTTTTATATGATAAGTTAAACTTTGGAAACTATAACTTATATGTTTGTATGAGCATTCATATAAGTTAGGGTACTTCTGTGATGTATTATAACAGTAGATTTTTATACTTTATTTACTGCACTTTACTGACTTCCAATTTTACTTACTTCTGTACTATACCTGCTTTTACATTTGGACTATATACATAGAACTGCTAGTGTAGATTTAATGCTTACATTCATAATTGGTAGTGTAGAATACTTGTCACCTGCTTCCCTTTTGTTACCCCTTATTATCCTCCGCTTCGTACTCCCGCACGGTGCCTAGGAGTTGCGGGGCGAGGTGTGGAGGAAACGACTTAGTCTTTTTGACTAATGGTCGGTGACCAAACTATTTTTAGGAGCTTGAGGAGATGGAGCACCAGCACGACCGGCAGGACGAGTTGACAGGACGTGAGGAGCTACTTCCACCACCACCACCTACTAGTACTACTACAGCGATACCTCATGTGGGATGAGTTCGAGGAGATAGATTTGCTTCCACATTTTATTTTGTGAGGAGAGTTGTTATTCATGTACAGGGCATAAGCCCTTTTTACTCTTCTTATTATTTCTAATCATTGTGGACTGGATGTACTTTCATTTCATTATATGATATGTACTGTGACTGTGGATTGGTTGTGGTTTATTTCTACCTATATACTTCTGTTTCTCATATTGGCCTACAGGTTTATGATCATGCTAGCCGGCAGAATCGGCGTCTTGCGGTGTCGACTAACCCGTGTGTTTGTGTCACCGTAAGACGGCGGTTCTAGGCATAAGACCGGAGTCTCCTTGGTAAGGGGAAGGGTCTTACAGTATGCACACCAATTGTGACCCGACAACCGAACTTTGACCCGACCCCGACGACTCGGACCCACTTTGACTTTGACCAGTAAGGGGGACCCATCCTAGGGTTGACTTGGTCAAACTCACCTAAAAATCCACTTTTTGGATTTTCCTCCAAGTTAGGGGCCCACCTCCTCTCCAAAAGAGGATGGCCCATGCCCCCCACACTTTTCATGGCCCCCCAACCAGCAAGCCCCTAACCTAAAGCAAATGGAGGCCCACCTACTTCTTTCCCACTCTCCCCCTCTCTTTCTTCACCATGGAGGCCCAAGCCCATGGGGCTTTCCCCTATTCCCCACATGGGGATTATATGGCATCTCCAGATGTCCTTGGACAGTTGGAGGGTGGTGATTAATCCCTCCCTAGGGAGGGATTAATGCCACATTGACAAAGGGAGGGAGCTCCCACGCCCCAATCCTATAAAATCCACTCCCCCCCTCTCTTTCCCTCACAGCTCACAGAATAGCCCCTCCCCTTGCTCCCCCCTCTGCCGGAGCTCTAGTGGCCGGAAAAACCAAACCGTAGCTCCTCCTCCCCTCCTCCACCACCTTGAGCCATGGCCGACCAAGCCGGCCCCTCCCGAGCCCTCCAATCCCAGGTAGAAGCCTTCTCCCTCACCCTTCTCCATTTTGGACGTCTTGCATGACGCTCCCGGCTGCTGGAGCACCACCGCAGTCACCCTTCTCCCCCCCCCCGTTTAAGAAAAACATGTCTCCTGCGGCGGCCGGCTGCGGCAGGCCGCCAGACCACCTCCGGAGGGAGCGCCCGCCACCGGCGGGTCGGCCGGTGGTGGAGTCACGGCCGGTCGGCGGCCGGCCAGCAGCTGGAGAAGCCCGTATGGGCGGTGGGATATGTTACAGCGTGGGGGGGGGGGGAAGGTGATGAGCAGTATTTTTCGTTTATATATATATATATATATAATATTATATAAATATATTGTAATATTATAATTTATAATGGGTTGATTTTTGTTGAGACTAAAATAGGCTCCAAAAAAAAGTGTTGAACATGAAATATGTTCCCCAAACTAAGGGCTCCCTCCACAAATATTTTGAGAATTTTTGGAGTTGATTTGGTATTTTTAAAAGCCTAAAAAAAATTATTTAGCCAAATTAAAGGCCCAAAACTATTCGAAAAATTTTGAAAATTTTTCTACAGTCTTTTTAGACCCCCTTGTAGGTTGTATCAAAACGTGGAGACTTGGGGTTTAAAATTTAGATTTCTCTCAATTGTTGAGTGCCTAGGGTCGCGCTCGGAAATGATTACGCTCATTTTCTTCAAATGAAAATTGGAGCCCACGACTATCCTCTCTAATTTGAATTATAAATTCAAATTATCTTATCGACGAGAGTGGCCGAGGCAAGTGACTAAGCTACGGGTTTTCCGAGATTTTGCAAAACCGTCGGCTCCTTGACTCTCGAGTGAATAAGGAACGCTCGGAAGGTGAGAGCACGAGTGGTGAGTTATGAATTATTCTTGACGAATAAAAAGGGTGTACTCCTAACAAGCCCCTGATCTGATTAAGTCGTAATTAATATGACGCAACCGAATTAATTAGATCTTAAAATGGGTGTAACCCGAGAAAGCCCTTTAAAAACTGAGATGGAACCGAATCTCTCCTAAGAACGGAGATGGAACTGAATCTCTCCTGAGAACAGAGATGGAACTAAATCTCTCATGAGAATAGAGATGGAACTGAATCTCTCCTGAGAACAGAGATGAAACTGAATGTGCCTCCTGGATGGAGATGGAACTGGAAAATCTCTCCTGAGAACGGAGATGGAACTGAAGCCTCCTGGATGGAGTGATTGGACTACTAATAATTTTCTTTATGATTATTCTAGTCTTGCACTTGTCTGGTTCCTTTATTTTTTCAGTTCAGTACTTTCAATTCAGTACAACTCCAGTTTCGTACTGGTCAAGCTTATTTCAGTACTTTCATTTCAGTATTACTCTAGTCTCGTACTAGTCAAGCTTATTTCAGTACTTTAATTTCAGTACTACTCTAGTCTCGTACTGGTCAAGCTTTTTAGTACTTTCTATTCAGTACTACTCCTGTCTCACACTGGTCAAGCTTTTCAGTACTTTTTATTCAGTACTACTCCAGTATCGCACTGGTCAAGCTTTTCAGTACTTTCTATTCAGTACTACTCCAGTCTCGCACTGGTCAAGCTATTCGGTACTTTCTATCGAGTATTACTCCAGTCTCGTACTGGTCACATTTCATTCCAGCACTTTAAATAAGCAGCATAATCATCGCACTTATTTCCATTGCAATTTACTATTATATTCCCGTGTCCTGCTCTGACGAGCAGTCATTGTTAGGGTTGAGCCTTAGTTGGGGATAACTGGAGTTGAAGTAGTCTTGCAGGTCTAGCCCCAAATAATGCGCTCCCACGCTCCTTGTCAAAAGTAGAGCAGAGTGTCGACGCCCAAAGTGTAATCCTAGTAATGCAAGCCGGCGTAGACTCGATGTTATATTGTTTGCCTTTTGTTTGATTGATTGTAAATTGCTTGCGGTGAAATAGTGGCGGGTCAGTCCCTTCCAAAGACCGTTCATACCGGTGCGGGATGGTTGACGACTCAAGGCGACAGGGAGATGATTACCACGGGTGATCGGCCATTATATTCCCCGTCGGGTTTTCCTCCGCTGGTCGGCCAAAATGATTCGCCGGATGTCGATCACATCCAAGAGTACACGAGGTTGTACGTTAGGTCCTAGTGTTGTGCGGTACGATCACCTCCAGAAGTGGCAGGACTGGCCACTGTCACCGATGGCCACATCGGTAAGGCCCGCGGGGCTCGCTACCCTGCTGGAACAGAAGCGAACCAAACTATGTCGACATAGGGTTGTTGTGCGAGGATATGAATGCCTGCGGTGTGTGCGCGTCTATGAATGCTTGCGGTGTGTGTGCGGCTATGAATGTCTGCAGTGTGTGCGCGGCTATGAATGTCCGCGGTGTTTGCGTGACTGTGAATTCCTGCGATAGATTTCAGGATTTGAAACCTGATGTGCTGATAAGCTAGTAGAGCCTTGTTATAACCGATTTATACTATTGCTGCTTTTACCGATTATTCTGCACTCTTTTATAATTGCTCCTAGCTGTTCATATATGAAATGTTGTGCTAACCCTCTCTTGCTTCGGCTATTTACTTTTGGGTGGGTGCGTGCTCGTCCCCAGGGCGTGGATTCGGGGAGGAGATTTGTTTTCACTTAGCTCTGGGACTAACAATATTTGATTAACCATTCACTGGAGGTGGAACACTGTAGTGACCCACTGCCATAGGAGATTACGCCAGCAGCTAGGACTACTCGAGCAGATGCACCCCCACCGTCCCCAGAGTTTAGAGATGTGAGTTCTGTCGAGCAGCTTAGAGAGAGTATATGAGGATTATATGTAACACATGTATAGCACACAGGCTTATTTAAATACTTAGGCTTCGGCCCTAGATCCGCTGTGATTTTGATATGTTATACATAAATATACAATGGTCTCCTGTTAATGCTTCCGCTATACTTTGATGGGTTGTGTATGTTATGATTCGAGCTGAGCAAGGCGACCATCTAGTGCTTGGATATGGTGGTTTGTTTCCCCTAAAAGCACCGTGTGTACGTCTTGGCCCAATAGTACCCCTCCGGC
Organism: Platanthera guangdongensis; assembly: GCA_039583875.1. Classification (NCBI taxonomy): domain Eukaryota; kingdom Viridiplantae; phylum Streptophyta; class Magnoliopsida; order Asparagales; family Orchidaceae; genus Platanthera; species Platanthera guangdongensis. Next base: position 217,902,493 of record CM077151.1, read on the forward strand.
CGACCCGGGCAAAAGGTTGGGGGGGGGTACTACAAATGGATCAGAGCCATAATGATTCGTCCTTGTGGAGCAGTCTCAGGATCCCTTAGTCCCTCACATCATTCTCGATTCGGGATGAACCTTGCAGTGGAAGCCTGGTGGACCCTAGTGTATAATCTTCGGGATTCTAGACTGTACGATAGTACGCTCATACACATTTGCAAAATACTAACAATCTTTCCTATTACTTATCCAGATACCAGAGTACAGTAATAGGGGATCCTCATCCAGAGGATACGTTCCACCTACCCCACCACCAGACCCGGTTGCTCCTGCGGTCGTACCGTTTGCCGAGACAGATATAGGGCAGACACTGATGGCTATACTAGCGACTTTTCGGGATGCTCTGGCACAGCCACCGTGAGAGATGAACTCACCCACCGATCTGTTGACGAATTTCCGAGGACTAAGTCCTCCCCTTTCAGGGGTTCAGAGACGGCTATCCAGGTAGAGGAGTGGGTGGAGTGAGTGGAGGAGCTGTTAGTAGGAATGATGTGCCCAGCTGTGGCTGCAGTCTCTTTGGTGGTGACCCTTTTGGAGGGATACGTGAGGGATTGGTGGAGAGCGGCTAGTCGCTCTACCTTTCGAGGTCGGCCGATGAGCACGATCCTTTGGGGGGAGTTCTCCGTCGCCCTAATAGAGTTTTTCATCACTGATGCAGACCGAGCTGCTCTACAAGAGAGGTTCCTGCTCATTCTACAGGGCAACCGCATCGTGGCAAAGTATGAGAGAGAGAGTTCATACACCTGACACGCTTTGTCGGGAATCTGGCTGCCTCCGACAGGGATAGAGCTTCTCGATTCTACCGAGGACTATGAGACGACCTGAGGCAGGCCCTGATCTTGCTCTCTCAGGCCACCTTTCACACCATAGCCACCCATGTGATAGCTTTAGTGTTGGACCAGCAGACCGTGGCTCAGCGGCGTAGAGGTCAGGTAGAGCTTCCTCGAGACCAGAGGCAAGATGAAGGAGTCGCTCCCCACAGACAGGACAAAAAGAGCAGGCAGCAACGCCGCAGGTAGCCTTATAAGCGCCCATCAGTACCCCCAGCACCCCCAGTTGCACAGCCAGACAGTAGACCAGCTCCAGCTCCACAGCCCCCACTAATGGCCCGACGAGATGTTCCCTTCGCAGGGAACTGCTTCTTGTGTCAGCAGGCAGAACATATGAAGGCCTTTTTCCCTCAGGCGATAGGGAGACCAGGGTTAGGAGCAGTTTAGGGTGGACAGCCGACACGAGGATAGGGTCAGAGAGGCCGCAGAGGCAGAGCTGGCAGGAGAGGCCAGCAGGGCTGAGTAGTGCCCCTGGAGGCCTACGTATTGGACCTGTAACATGGACCGGCCCTTGACGTAGTCGTAGGTATATATCTTAGGCGATAGGAGATATCGGATCTTCCACTGATGTTGTATATTTCATATATATGTATATATATATATTATTTGGATGATATATGTCTGTATATTTCCCCATGTCATCAGGAATCTTGTTGGTAGAAGGATACCCTGCCAAAACCCTTTGCGACACAGGAGCGACTCATTCTTTCGTCTCCCATGAATTCATCGCAATAAAAGAAAATGTTATCCATTCAACAGAACTGTCTATACGAATCCATTTACCAGACGGGTCAGATATGACATCTACTGAAAAGTGTTCGTTCTAGGCTACACTGGGAGAGGTAGAGTTTGAAATCTACGCAACCATCCTAATGATAACTGGGTTTGACATAATTCTGGGAATGGACTGGCTGGCCGAGCACCAAGCCCAAATAAACTATTCCACGTGAGAAGTCAGGCTACAAAATCCAAATGGCCAGAGCATTACGTTGACAGGTGTGCCCTCTGTCTCACGTATTATCTTGACTTCTACGCAGATGGTGAAATCCATCCGATAGAAGAACAAAGTATTCCTTATTTATTTCGAGATGGAAGATAAAACCCAGGTGCTCGCCAAGGTCCAAGTAGTCCGCACTTTCCAGATATTTTCCTTGAGTGTCTCCTGGGATTGCCACCCCAGCGAGAGGTCGATTTTCAGATCAAACTCGTGTCCGGAGCACGTCCAGTATCACGATCACCCTACCGGATGGCCCCCAGAGAGCTGACTGAACTGAAGATCCAGCTCAAGGAACTAATAGATGCTGGATTCGTCCACCCTAGTTCCTCGCTCTGGGGAGCCCCGGTACTTTTCGTCAAGAAGAAGGACGGGACTCTGCGATTGTGCATCGACTACATAGAACTGAATAAGCTTACCATACACAACATGTACCCCCTCCCTAGGATTGAGAAACTGTTCGATCAGTTGCAAGGTGCTTCGATATTCTCCAAGATGGACCTAAGGTCCGGCTATTACCAGCTTCGAATCCGAGAGGAAGATATCCCCAAGACTGCCTTCAGCTCCTGATACGGTCTATATGAGTTCCTGGTGATGCCCTTCGGGCTCACCAACGTGCCCTCCGCCATTATGGCCCTGATGAATAAAGTCTTCGAACCCTTCTTGGATCACTTTGTCATCATCTTCATAGACAACATCCTAATCTACTCGAAGACCGAGACAGACCATACACGGCACCTGCAGATGGTGCTATTAAAGCTCGGGGAGCACTCTCTCTTCGCCAAATTTAGTAAGTGCGAATTCTGACAAGAAGAAGTTGGATTCTTGGGCCACACGATAAATAAGGAAGGAGTGGTCGTAGACCAAGCCAAGATCCAGGCAGTATAAAATTGGCCGACGCTCAGGACGGCTGTGGATATCCGGAGTTTCCTCGGCCTTGCCGGATACTACAGGAAGTTCATCGAGGGATTTTTCAAGATTGCCCTACCCCAGACTGTTGAAAATTATGAAGTGAAAGTGGTTGATGGGACAGGCCGGGCGGCCTGGGCGGACAGCATCGGCGGACTGGGCGGACTGGGCGGACTGCGGCCTAGTGATAAGTCTAGTGGAAGCTGGCTGTTCTGAGCGGGTTGTACAGGAGTAGTCCGCGGACTGTGCGGCATGGTATCTACGGATAGGGCGTTGGCTGTTTGGTTTAGCCATGGAGCGGCCTGAGCGGATAGCAGCTTGCGGACTGTTGTACTTTGCTCATTGGCCGGGTTGCAAGCTTGCGCGTAACCGGCAGATTCAGTGTTATCTGCAGAGGCTGGAGGACTGATGTGTCTGCGGTGTTCGCTGTTGCGGACTGGCCTTAGAGCTTGGCTATGGCCCTGGCAAGCTCTGGTGTTACAACAGGTGTTTTGCTGTGGAAGGATTTGGCGGACTGGTGTGTGGAGTCCGACACATAGCTATTGCTTTGTACAGTGGCGAGTAGCTTGCGCACTGCTTCTCCTTGGCGAAGTGTTGGCGGTATGTTGCTTGTTGGTTGACGGACAGGATTCTGTGTCGACCATGCTCGCGGTTGGCCCTTAGTGGTTCTGGACTTGGTCACACTCTGTGCCAAGACCAGGGTGTCCGCTGTATCCGCCAAGTCCGCTGTTGACCGGGCGGACTGTGTCTGCTCTGCCTTTGGTCGTGGACTTGTGGCGGATAGAGGCTTGAGTCTTGCATACTGCCTCTGGTGTGTGCGGACAACCATTGAAAGGGGGTTATTGTCCTGCAGTGGTTGTAGGTTGTGCGGGCTGATGCCTTGTCCGCATAGCCTGTGCGGACTGAGGAGGGTTCTCCAAAGGTGCCTTGCTCCTGGCGGTTTGCCTTGGTTTCCGGCTAAGTCCTTGCAGACTCGGCGGACGGAAGGTTGCTAGCGCGCGAGCTGGGGTGGTGATCCTATCATGTAGGGCGGTGACCACACTCCTCACCCCACCTATAAATAGGACCCCCCGGCAGTCTACAGTAACTGGAGTGAACAGTAAGTGGGTGCTTGGTCAGGGCTGCGGTCTCAGTTTGTTTGTCCATGCGGATTGATTCAAGGCTGACGGTTTGCTGTGTGCAGGTTGCGCAGGTAGCTTCAAGGAGCCAGGAGTTTGGTTATGACTTTGGTCAAGTACTTTGAAGTTGTGCAGTCTCTGCAGATTCAGTAGGAGGTCGCTCTGCGGCTTGTCAGCTCTGTTTCATCTTTGCCAGCTTCAATAACCTGTCCGCTGGTCTTAGGCGGGTAGGCGGTCTGTTCCTCAGTTCCTCAGCAGGAGGCGAATAACGGTGTGTCCGAGCGGCCTCGCGGCTTTGGCGGACTCCGTGTCTATTCGGCGGATTGCAGCTAAGCTCGGGCGACTTCGTCGGACTCGGTGACCTCGGCGGTCTCGGCGGACTCCGGTGCTGTCCGCCCGACTTGTTTTGTTGAACTTTCTGTTATAGCTGTTGTACTAGCGAAATCATGTCTCGCTAAGTATACATCACTGTGTAAATAAGTAGAATGTATAAAAGATCTGCTTGTGCTTCCATTATGTGTTGGTGTTAACCTTTGTTCCTTGGTTTTCCGCTGGTTCAAAGTGTGAACTTGGTAGTGCCGAAGATATTAATTTGGTGTTTGGGCTACCTTGCTGACCACTTTGAGAAAATTCAACATGGTATCAGAGCCAGGTTCAGTTGCGTGAGCCGTAGTCAACCAGTATTGTGACTCTGTGCTGGAGTGGTGATCAACCTGTGTTATTGCTCGGAGCTTCTGAAAGGTGACCAATGATTGTTGCAATGGAAGGAACTTTTGAAAGAGGTCTGGGCATTGAACTCTTAACGCCGACTAACTTCAAGAAGTGGAAGTCGTGTATGAAGAGTTATCTTCTGGGCGAGGAGCTATGAGAAGTCATCGATGGTGATGACAGGCAGGAAGTGACAGTTGCTTTTGGTACTGCTGAGCAGGTTCGGCTCTGGAGAAAAACAAACGCCAAGGCAGAGTTCATTCTGAAGAGGGCCGTGTCGCCAGAACTGTTTGATCACATCATTGGATGTGAGTCGGCTGCTGATATTTTGACAACCATTGATGAGCTGTTCAATAGGAATAATGTGGCGCGGCTTCAGTTTCTGGAGAATGAGTTGGCTAGAACAACTCAGGGAGACCTTTCCATCTCGAAGTACTTCTTAAAGATGAAGAGCTTGTGTGCTGAGCTGTCGGCACTTGATCCTGATGAGCCAATCTCTGAGGCTAAGATGAAAAGGCACATTATCTGCGGCTTGCGGAAGGAGTATGTGGCCTTTGTTACATCTGTTCAAGGTTGGGCTACTCAGCCCTCTCTGCTAGAGCTTGAGAACCTGTTGGCATCTCAGGAAAACTTGGCAAGGCAGATGGCTGGAGTGAATATCAATCAGGAAGGCAGTGAAGCTCTCTTCTCAGGTAAGAAGAAAGGATAAAAAGGGAAGAAGAAGAAGAAGCAGATCGCTGGTGAGAAGGAGCCTTTAACGTCTTATCAGCCGGAGAGGAGCAATGCTCCTAAGGACTGGAAGAAGAACCTGAAGTTCTATCGGTGTCATCAGCGAGGGCACTTCAAGCGGGACTGCAAGGTCAAACTACAGCCTGGGCATGCTGCGGGAAAGGAGGAAGCTTGCTCGAGAAGTGAAGAAGCAGAATGGGGTGGAGCTTTCATGACAGGCACTTGTGTCTGGGCCTTGTCTGCTGAGGACTTCAATAGCGAGTGGATCGTGGACTCTGGGTGTGGTCATCACCTCACCGGAGACATGTCGAAGTTCACCTCCATACAAGCATACTCAGGTAACAAAGTTATTATCACTGCTGATAATACTGTTTATGTAGTTGAAAAAGAGGGGGTAGTGTCCTTGGGTAGTGATCAGGGGACACTCACGTTAAGGAGTGTGTATCACGTACCGGGCATGAAGAAAAATCTCTTCCCGGTGACCAATGCGGTGGACGCTGGGTATCACATTCTGTTTGGGCCAATAGACGTGAGGTTCCTTCGCAACGTATCATCGGTTAAGGCTGATGTTGCTTATGTCGGAAGGAGGGTGAAGAACTTGTTTGTTCTTTCCACCAATGCTTATGTTGATAGATGAGGGCCAATGATAGCGCTGCTATCTGTCATGAGCGGCTGGGGCATGTTGGCATGGACAAGCTGAAGGCGATGACTAGTAAAAGTTTGGTGAGGGGGTTGCCTAAGTTGTCCTCCTTTGGTGACGGGCATGTTTGCGTGGGGTGACAATACGATAAGGCACATCGCCTTTCGTTTGATAAATCACAAACAAGAAGCAAGAAACTATTGGAGTGTATTCATGGCGACCTGATGGGACCAACGGCCATTGCCAGCCTTGGTGGAAGCAGATTCATGCTTGTCTTGGTTGATGACTACTCAAGGTATACTTGGGTGTACTTCTTAAAGGAGAAGTCAGAAGCCTTCCGTTTGTTTGTGGAGTCCAAGGAGTTGGTAGAAGGCCGGCTTGGCTTGCGGATCAAGAAGCTGAGAACTGATAATGGTGGTGAGTTTATCTCCTCCGAGTTTTCTAACTTCTGCAGGAAGCACGGGATCCAACGAGAGCTTACTTATGCTCACACTCCACAACAAAACGGAGTAGCGGAGCGGAAGATCCGTCATCTGACGGAGACCTGCAAATGCTAGCTTCATGAGAAAGATATCCCAAGGTCCTTTTGGGCGGAGGGGATGTCTTGTGCTGCTTTTGTCATCAACAGGATGCCGCTCAGCCCTATCAACATGAAGACTCCTGTTGAGCTGTTGCTAAAGGAGAAGCCGAGTGTGGGACACCTTAGGGTGTTCGGTTCAACTTGCTACGTGCATGTCTCGGATGCTTCACGGACTAAGCTGGATGCAAAGGCAAGGAAGCTTGTCTTTGTCGGCTACGATGAGCGGAAGAAGGGATGGAAATGCATGGACCCAGCGACGAAGAAGTTTGTGGTATCAAGAGACGTTGTATTTGACGAACTGACATCGTATCGAGGTGGCTCGGTTGAGCTAACTGGAAGTAGCAGGGTTGATGAAGCACCGGTGGTTGCTGCTGAAGGCTTGGAAGAGGAGCTTGCTGTTCACCAGCAGCTCCTGTTACTTCTAACTCCGAGGCTGAGCCTTCTGGCTCAGGAAGCAGGGGGAGTATTTCCCAAAACTTGCCCCAAGTAAGAGTTGCGGTTGAAGAGGCAAAGGAAGCAATGAGCAAGGAGCCGACCCTTCGAAGATCGAAGAGGGTTGTGAAGCTACCGGCTCGGTACTGTGATGGGAATGCAGTGAGCTTTGTCTCCTGCTTCTTTACAGGTCCTCTGGATGAGCGAGAGCCTGCAAACTTCAACAAGTCCACTGGAGTTAAGGAGTGGGAAGATGCCATGAAGGAAGAGATTGATGCTCTGAAGAAGAATGAAACTGGGGACCTTGTGCCCAAGGTTGATGGCATTACTCCGGTTACTTGCAAGTTGGTGTACAAGTTGAAGAAGAAGGCCGATGGGAGCATTGATAGGTTCAAGGCTCGCCTGGTCGCTAGATGATTCTCACAGCAGTATGGAGAAAACTATGAGGAGACGTTTAGTTCGGTAGCGAAGATGACTTCAGTTAGAGTGGTGATCGCCTTGGCTGCTAGCAAGGGATGGAGAATGTGGCAACTTGATGTGAAGAATGTCTTTCTTTACGGAGAGATTGACAAGGACATCTTCATGGATCAGCCGCTCGGATTTATTTCTGAAGATCATCCGGACTACGTTTGCAAACTCAGGAAAGCTCTCTATGGGTTGAAGCAAGCTCCTAGAGCTTGGTATGGGAAGATTGCAGAGTACTTACAATTCTGTGGATACCTTGCTTCCAACTCGGATTCAAGCTTGTTCGTCAAGAAGAATGGGGAGCTACAAGTCTTGGTCCTGCTATATGTGGATGACATGATCATCACAGGGAATTCAGAGGGGGAAGTAGCAAGGCTTAGGGTCGAGCTTGCTATACGCTTCGAGATGAAAGACTTGGGAGAGCATCATCACTTTCTCGATCTTGAGGTGGAGAGGAAGGAGTGCGGGATTCTCATTTGCTAGAAAGGGTATGCAGATCGCATTGTGAAGCGGTTCGGCATGGGCGAAGGGAAGAAGTGCTATACTCCACTGGAACCTGGGCTGAAGCTTCGACGAGATGAGGGAAGGGTTCTTCTTTATCCCTTGGTGTTCAGGGCTCTTGTTGGGAGCTTGATTTACTTGACGATTACAAGGCCAGACATTGCTTTTACTGTTGGCCGAGTAAGTCGGTTCATGGCTGAACTAAGGAAGACTCATCTAGTGGCGGCAAAGAGTATTCTGAAGTATGTCAAGTCTACTTCTGACATGGGACTCCTCTATGGAAGGGACTCAGATTTTGCCTTGCTTGAGTACACGGATGCTGACTATGGCGGTGATTTGTAGGATCGAAGGTCTACTTCAGGTTATGTGTTCACTTGCGGTTCAGCTAGCATCTCGTGGTGTAGCAAGAAGCAGGACTCGGTGTCAGTCTCAACAACGGAGGCAGAGTATAAGGCTTCGGCCTTGGCAGCTCGGGAAGCCATCTGGTTGAGGAGGCTTATAGAGGATGTTCATGAAGAAATGAAAGGGCCTACTTTACTCCGGGTTGATAATGAGAGTGCTCTCAAGCTGGTAAACAATCCAGTGTGTCACGCCAGGACCAAGCACATTGAGATCGATCACCACTTCATCAGGGAGAAGGTGTTGGAGGGATCTCTGTTGGTCGGGCATGTTCGGAGTGAAGATAATCTTGCTGACATCTTCACGAAGCCACTGTCGAAGGGGCCCTTTGAGCGGTTGTGCAGCTTGCTGGGCTTGATCACCACTTCTCACTTCAAGGGGGAGTGTTGAAAATTGTGAAGTGAAAGTGGTTGATGGGACAGGCCGGGAGGCCTGGGCGGACAACATCGGCAGACTGGGCAGACTGGGCGGACTGCGGCCTAGTGATAAGTCTAGTGGAAGCTGGCTGTTCTGAGCGGGTTGTACAGGAGTAGTCTGCGAACTGTGCGGCCTGCTATCTGCGGATAGGGCATTGGCTGTTTGGTTTAGCCATGGAGCGGCCTGAGTGGATAGCGGCTTGCGGACTGTTGTACTTTGCTCATTGGCCGGGTTGCAAGCTTGCGCGTAACCGGCAGATTGGGTGTTATCCGCGGAGGCTGACAAACTGATGTGTTCGCGGTGTTCGCTATTGCGGACTAGCCTTAGAGCTTGGCTATGGCCCTGGCAAGCTCTGGTGTTACAGCAGGTGTTTTGCTGTGGAAGGCTTTGGCGGACTGGTGTGTGGAGTCCAGCACGTAGCTATTGCTTTGGACAGTGGCGAGTAGCTTGCGGACTGCTTCTCCTTGGCAAAGTGTTGGCGGTCTATTGCTTGTTGGTTGGCGGACAGGATTCTGTGTCCGCCATGCTTGCGGTTGGCCCTTAGTGGTTCTGGACTTGGTCACACTCTGTGCCAAGACCAGGGTGTCCGCTGTATCCGCCAAGTCCGCTGTTGACCGGGCGGACTGTGCTTGCTCTGCCTTTGGTCGTGGACTTGTGGCGGATAGAGGCTTGAGTCTTGCGGACTGCCTCTGGTGTGTGCGGACAGCCATTGAAAGGGGGTTGATGTCCTGCAGTGGTTGTAGGTTGTGCGGGCTGATGCCTTGTCCGCATAGCCTGTGCAGGCCGAGGAGGGTTCGCCGAAGGTGCCTTGCTCCTGGCGGTTTTCCTTGGTTTCCGGCTAAGTCCTTGTGGACTCGGTGGACGGAAGGTTGTTAGTGCGCGAGCTGGGGTGGTGATCCTATCCTGTAGGGCGGTGACCACACTCCTCACCCCGCCTATAAATAGGACCCCCCGGCAGGTCTACAGTAACTGGAGTGAACAGTAAGTGGGGGCTTGGTCAGGGCCGCGGTCTCAGTTTGTCTGTCTGCGCGGATTGATTCAGGGCTGACGGTTTGCTGTGTGCAGGTCGCGCGGGTAGCTTCAAAGAGCCAGGAGTTTGGCTGTGACTTCGGTCAAGTACTTGGAAGTTGTGCAGTCTCTGCGGATTCAGCAGGAGGTCGCTCTGCGGCTTGTCAGCTCTGTTTCATCTTTGTCAGCATCAATAACCTGTCCGGCGGTCTCAGGCGGGTAGGCGGTGTGTTCCTCAGTTCCTCAGCAGGAGGCGAATAACGGTGTGTCCGCGCGGCCTCGCGGCTTCGGCGGACTCCATGTCTATTCGGCGGATTGCAGATAAGCTCGGGCGACTTCGGCGGACTCGGTGACCTCGGCGGTCTCAGCGGACTCCGGTGCTGTCCGCCCGGCTTGTTTTGTTGAACTTTCTGTTATAGCTGTTGTACTAGCGAAATCATGTCTCGCTAAGTATACATCGCTGTGTAAAGAAGTGGAATGTTTAAAAGATCTGCTGGTGCTTCCATTGTGTGTTGGTGTTAACCTTTGTTCCTTGGTTTTCCGCTGGTTCAAAGTGTGAACTTGGTAGTGCCGAAGATATTAATTTGGTGTTTGTGATACCTTGCTGACCACTTTGAGAAAATTCAACATAGACTGCTCTCAACAAGAAAGACGCCATCTTCCGATGGATGCCGGAGTGCGAGATTACATTCATCGAACTAAAGAAGCGGCTGACTTCCACGCCAAGCCTTACGATTCCTTCAGGGTCCGAGGGATTTCAAATCTACACCGATGCCTCCCTGAAATGATTGGGAGCAGTCCTAATGCATCATGACAAGGTAGTGCCTACGCTTCGCGGCAATTAAAGCCGCATGAATTAAACTACGCAGCATACGATTTAGAGTTGGGCGTCATCGTCTTCACCCTAAAAATCTAGAGGCATTATCTGTACGGAATAAGATGTGAGATCTTCTCCGACCAGCCTCAAGTATATTTTCACGCAGAAGGAGCTGAATCTCCGACAGTGCCGATGGTTGGAATTCTTATGCGATTACGACTTCGCTCTCCATTATCACCCCGGGAAGGCTAACAGAGTCGCTGACGCTTTGAGCCGCCAGCCTGCGATAGCTGGGAGTTGGATGGAGCAGATCCCTAAGGAACTTTTCCAATCTTTGATAGACTTGGAGATTACCCTGGTTGCCCGAAGAGATCCGGAAGAGTACTATTCTCAACTGTATTGGATGGAGATCCAATGCAACATCCGGGACCGGATACGAGAAGCACAGAAGATCGACCCAGAGATAATGCCGATCATCCGATCTCTGCAAGAAGGGGCACAGGAGGATTATAAACTGCATGACGAGATTCTACAATTCAAGCATCGCATATTTATTCCCTCTACCGGAGGAATTCGGGAGGAAATTCTGCAAGAGGCCCATCAGTTCAGGTACTCGATTCCCCTTGGTGTAGTTAAGATGTACGTAGACTTACGCAGGACCATCTACTGGCCTGGAATGAAAAGAGATGTCACCAACTTCGTGGCCCGGTGCCAGAACTGTCAGAAGGTCAAAACCAAATGTCGCAGTCCAGGAGGCCTATTACAGCCCCTGTCGATACCAGAGTGGAAGTTTGAAGACATCTCCATGGACTTCGTCCAAGGCCTACCTCGACCCCGTGCTGGGAATGAATCAATATGGGTGGTCGTAGATTGACTCACCAAGGAAGCACAGTTTATTCCAAACCGACAGGGTGACGATGTAGATATCCTGGCCAGGATGTTCCTAGAGTAAGTGGTACGATTCCACGGAGTACCAAAGTCCATCGTGTCAGATCGTGACAGGCTCTTCACATCTAAGGAGTGGAGGCGGGTGCAGGCATACTTGGGAACCAAATTGGCCTTCAACACCGCCTTCCACCCGCAGACAGATGGATAGACGGAGAGGACGAACCGGACGATGAATGATCTTCTTCGACTGTGCATAGTGGAGCACAATGAGCCGTGGGAGCAGCTATTGCTGTTGGTTGAATTTTCATACAATAACAACTATCAGGCTAGTATTAATATGGCTCCGTACGAGGCATTGTATGGAAGACATTGCCAAAGCCCGTTGACTTGGGCTCAGGAAGAGGACCCGAAAGCCTTGGGAGTGGCTTACATCGATGACACTACGGCAGCGATACGACTGATCCAGGAGCGAATGCGGGAAGCGCAGAGCCGATAGGCTCAGTACTAAGATGCGCGACACTGACCGGTGGACTTCAGCATGGGGGAAATGGTGTTTCTGAATATAAAGCTCATGCATGGTATCTCCTGGTTGAGGAAGCAAAAAAAGTTAGATCCCCGCTTCTTGGTCCCCTATCCGGTGATAGAGCGTGTTGGCCCCGTCGCCTATCTTTTAGCCTTGCCCCAAGAGTTGGGAAATCTTCATGATGTGTTTCGTGTCTCTTCCTTGAGACGAATCCTCCGGCAACCAGAGCAGTACCTTCCTACCCCTCTGACGCAACTATAGTTAGATAGATCCGTCCGGCTCGAACCCGTCAGAGTAGTAGATTACAAGGTCAAGACACTACAAAACAAAACCATTCCAATGGTTAAGGTGCTATGGTCAAACTGTGGACGAGAGGAGTTCACGTGGGAACCTATATCACTCCTCCGAGAAAAGCACCAAGAGCTCTTTCCCCAGGTATGTTACTTTTCCCCCTACTTTAAGCAAATTTTCGGGGACGAAAATCCTTTTATTTTTATTGGATTGTAACATCCCGACTTTTATTGGGCCACCAGAAGCCTAGTGGCCCCAATAAAAGTGGCCTGAACCCTACCCCTGAACCGGTGGGAGACAACCCTAAGAGAGAAATAGAGCCAGAGAACTCCGATTTGAGTTCTGTCAGTTCCTGTGACCTTGTATAGTGAATACGAGCGCATTGTAACTCGTTCAGTTGGACCCCAAGGTCATATAGTGGATGTGACCATTCCTCGTAAAACGCAACGAGAGCGAGATTTTGGATATCGAGCTAGAGAACTCCGAATCTACTTCTGTCAGTTCTTGTGGCCTCATATAGTTAATATGAGCGCATCGGAGCTTGTCGCGTCATAATCCGAGGTCTAACGACAATTTTACACACTTCAGTCATTTTAGCGCACTGCAACGCGCAAATTTTGGAAATTCGCCAAACGGACTCCGATTCAACCCCAGTCAGTGGCGTTGGACTTGTGTGGTCAATACGAAGTCAACTGAAGTCGTCCCGGTCAATTTCGACGATAATTGGTCAACATGTGGTCAAATCAAGCATAGTCGTGCACTGAAAAGCGTACGCACACCAATTGTGACACGACACCCGAACTTTGACCCGATCCCGATGACTTGGACCCACTTTGACTTTGACCAGCAAGGGGGACCAACCCTAGGGTTGACTTGGTAAAACCCTCCTAAAAATCCACTTTTTAGATTTTTCTCCATGTGAGGGGCCCACCTCCTCTCCAAAAAAGGATGGCCCATGCCCCCCCAACACTTTTCATGGGCCCCCAACCAGCAAGCCCCTAACCTAAAGCAAATGGAGGCCCACCTACTTCATCTCCCACTCTCTTTCTTCACCATGGAGGCCCAAGCCCATGGGGCTTTCCCCTATTCCAAACATGGGGAATATGTGGCACCTCCAGCTGTCCTTGGACAGCTGGAGGGTGGTGATTAATCCCATATTCCATGCAGGCCCAAGCCCATAGGGCTTACCCCTATTCCCCACGTGGGGAATTTATGGCACCTCCAGCTGTCCTTGGACAGCTGGAGGGTGGTGATTAATCCCTCCCTAGTGAGGGATTAATCCCACATTGCCAAAGGGAGGGGAGCTCCCCCTCCCCAATCCTATAAAAGCCACCCACCCCCCTCTCTTTCCCTCACAGCTCACAGAGCAGCCCCTCCCCCTTCTCCCCCTCTGCCGGAGCTCTGGTGGCCGAAAAGACCCAAGACGAAGCTCCTCCTCCCCTCCTCCACCACCTTGAGCCATGGCCGACCAAGTCGGCCCCTCCCAAGCCCGCCAAACCCAGGTGGAAGTCTTCTCCCTCCCCCTTCTCCATTTTGGACGTCTTGCATGGCGCTCCCGGCGGCCAGAGCACCGCCACCGTCACCCTCCTCCCTCTCGTTCAAGAACAAAAATGGCTACGACGGCGGTTGGCGGCGGCAGGCCGCCGGACCACCGCGGGAGGGAGCGCCCCCCACCGGCAGGTCGGCCGGTGGTGGAGTCACGACCGGCCGGCGGCTGGAGAAGCCCGTATGGGCGGCAGGATATGTTACAACGGGGGGAGAAATGTGATGGACAATATTTTTCGTTTATATATATATAATAATATATTATATATATTATTTAAATATATTATAATAAATATTATAATTAATAATGGGTTGATTTTTTTGAGACTAAAATATGCTCCTAGGAAAAACGTGTTTAACATGAAAAATGTTCCTCTAACTAAGGTCTCCTCCACAAAAAGTTTGAGAATTTTTGGAGTTGATTTGGTATTTTTAAAAGCCCAAAGGAAAATTATTTGGCCAAATTAAAGACCCTAAACTCTTCGAAAAATTATGAAAATTTTTCTAGAGTCTTTTTAGACCCCCTTGTAGGTTGTATCAAAACTTGGAGACTTGGGGTTTAAAATTGAAATTTCTCTCAATTGTTGAGTGACTAGGGTCGCGTTCGAAAATGATTACGCTCATTTTCTTCAAATGAAAATTGGAGCCCGCGACTATCCTCTCTAATTTAAATTATAAATTCAAATTGTCTTATCGATGAGAGTGGCCGAGGAAAATGCCTAAGCTCTGGGTTTTCCGAGATTTCGCAAAACCGTCGAGCACCTCGACTCTCGAGTGAATAGGGCACGCTCGGAAGATGAGAGCACGAGTGGTGAGTTATGAATTATTCTTGACGAATAATAAGGGTGTACTCCTAACAAGCCCCTGATCTGATTAAGTCATAATTAATATGATGCAACCAAATTAATTGGATCTTAAAATGGGTGTAACCTAAGAAAGCCCTTTAAAAACTGAGATGGAACTGAATCTCTCCTGCGAACAGAGATGGAACTGAATCTCTCCTGAGAACGGAGATGGAACTGAATCTCTCATGAGAATGGAGATGGAACTGAATCTCTCCTAAGAACGGAGATGGAACTGAATGTGCCTCCTGGATGGATATGGAACTGGAAAATCACTCCTGAGAACAGAGATAGAACTAAAGCCTCCTGGATGGAGTGAATGGACTACTAACTATTTTATTTATGATTATTCCAGTCTTGCACTGGTCCAGTTCCTTTATTCTTTTCAGTTCAGTACTTTCAATTCAGTACAACTCCAGTTTCATACTGGTCAAGCTTATTTCAGTACTTTCATTTCAGTATTACTCCAGTCTCATAGTGGTCAAGCTTATTTCAGTACTTTCATTTCAGTAGTACTCCAGTCTCATACTGGTCAAGCTTATTTCAGTACTTTCATTTCAGTACTACTCCAGTCTTGTACTGGTCAAGCTTTTCAGTACTTTCTATTCAGTACTACTCCAGTCTCGCACTGGTCAAGCTTTTTAGTACTTTCTATTCAGTACTACTCCAGTCTCGCACTGGTCAAGATTTTCAGTACTTTCTATTTAATACTACTCCAGTCTCGCACTGGTTAAGCTATTCGGTACTTTCTATCCAGTACTACTCTAGTCTCGTACTGCTCATGTTTCATTCCAGCACTTTAAATAAGCAGCATAATCACCGCACTTATTTCCATTGTAATTTACTATTATATTCCCGGGTCCTGCTCTGACAAGCAGTCATTGTTAGGGTTGAGCCTTAGTTGGGGATAACTGGAGTTGAAGTTGTCCTCCAGATCTAGCCCCAAATAATGCTCTCCCACGCTCCTTATCGAAAGTAGAGCAGAGTGCCGACACCCGAAGTGTAAGCCTAGTAAGGCAGACCGACGTAGACCCGATGTTATATTATTTGCCTTTTGTTTGATTGATTGTAAATTACTTGCGGTGAAATAGTGACGGGTCAGTCCCTTCCGCAGACCGTTCGTACCGGTGCGGCATGGTTGATGACTCAAGACGACATGGAGATGAGTACTACGGGTGACCTGTAAAGAACCGGCCCACGACACGCTCGCCGACCCCAAGCGATGTTACAAGGCTGCAGCCCGTGCCACCCAAACCCATCTCCGGCCTGTTTCTCATCACGGAGAGTTTTTGGGAATGCTAGGTTTCGAACCCAGCACCTCCTTAACAAGGCACCTTAAACAGCCCTCATCACCAACTGAGCTGCAGCACAGTTGGTGATGAGGGCTGTTGAAGGTGCCTTGTTAAGGAGGTGCTGGGTTCGAAACCTAGCATTCTCAAAAACCCTCCGTGCTGAGAAACAGGCCGAAGATGGGTTTGGGTGGCAGGTGCTGCAGCCCTGTAACGTCGCTTGGGGTCGGCGAGCGTGTCGTGGGCCGGGTCGTTACATAAAAGTGCACTTTTTATGTAACGACTCGGCCCACGGCACGGTCGCCGACCCCAAGCTATGTTACAGGGCTGCAGCTCGTACCACCCAAACCCATCTCCGGCCTGTTTCTCAGCACGAAGGGTTTTTGAGAATGCCAGGTTTCGAACCCAGCATCTCCTTAACAAGGCACCTTCAACTGCCCTCATCACCAACTGAGCTGCAGCTCAGGTGGTGATGAGGGTTGTTGAAGGTGCCTTGTTAAGGAGGTACTGGGTTCGAAACCTGGCATTCTCAAAAACCCTCTGTACTGAGAAATATGCCGGAGATGGGTTTGGGTGGCACGGGCTGCAGCCCTGTAACGTCACTTGGGGTCGGCGAGCGTGCCGTGGGCCGGGTCGTTACATGACCGGCCGTTATATTCCCCGTCGGGTTTTCCTCTGCTGGTTGGCCAAAATGATTCGTCGGATGTCGCTCGCATCCAATAGTACACAAGGTTGTACGTTAGGGTCTGCGGTTGTGTGGTACAATCACCCCCAGAAGTGGCAGGACTGGACACTGTCACCGAGGGCCAAATCGGTGGGTCCCGCGGGGCCCGCTACCCTGCTGGAATAGAAGCGGTCCAAACTATGTCGACATAGGGTTTGTGTGCGCGGCTATGAATGCCTGCGGTGTGTGCGCGGCTATGAATGCCTGCGGTGTGTGCGCGGCTATGAATGTCTGCGGTGTGTGCGCGGCTATGAATGCCTGCGGTGTGTGCGCAGCTATGAATGCCTCTAGTCTGTGCGCGACTGTGAATGCCTGCGATAGATTTCAGGATTTGAAACCTGATGTGCTGATGAGCTAGTAGAGCCCTTTTATAACCGATTTCTATTATTGCTGCTTTTACCGGTTATTCTGCACTCGTTTATAATTGCTCCTAGCTGTTCATATATGAAATATTATGCTAACCCTCTCTTGATTTGGCTATTTACTTTTGGGTGGGTGCGTGCTCGTCCCCAGGTTGTGGATCCGGGGAGAAGATTTGTTCCCACTTAGCTCTGTGACTAATTGTTATTTGATTAACCATTCACAAGAGGTGGAGCACCGTAGTTACCCGCTGTCATAGGAGATTACACTAGCAGCTAGGACTACTCGAGCAGATGCACCCCCGCTGTCCCTAGAGTTTCGAGACGTAAGTTCCGTCAAGTAGTGTAGAGAGAGTATATGAGGATTATATGTAGCACATGTATAGCCCACAGGCTTATTTAAACACTTAGGCTTCGGACCCTAGATCCACTGTGATTTTGATATATTATATATAAATCTGCAATGGTTTTTTGTTAATGTTTCTGCTATACTTTGAGGGTTGTGTATGTTATGATTCGAGCTGAGCAAGGAGGCCATCTAGTGCTTCGATAGAGTTGATTGTTTCCTCTAAAAGCACTGGGTGGACGTCTTGGCCTAATAGTACCCCTCCGGCCCGACCCGGCAAAAGGTTGGGGGGGTGGGGCGTGGGTAATACACATGGACTCTCCGATAGCAACATCGAGAAGTTGTCCACGATAAAGTCCTTGTTCTGCATATCCTAGACCATAAGGGATCCCTCCAACACCTTTGGAAAGGAGTCATGCTTCCCTCCACCTTCTTCTTCATCTTCAACACCCACTTGTACGTCATAGGAGTAACACTAACCTTGGGCATAATGTCACAAGCCTCGTCACCGTTGAGGGCAGTCATCTCCTCATCCTTGGCACCTTCCCCCTCCTTGACTCTAGTGGTTCGTTCAAAGCTAGAAGGCTCTCGCTCGATCTGAGGGCCTGTGAAGAAATAAGAGACCGAGCTCACCACATTCCCTTCATAATATCGAGCTGGTGGTCTAACGGTCTCCTTCGATCTACAAAGGGCCTGACCGTTACTGACCACCTCTGCTATGTCTTCTGCACCAGCTCCAATCTCGTGTAAACCTGGTGTATCACTCCCCTTGCCTCCTGAACAAGAAGCCACCGCCCAAGAACTAGAAGCACCTGGAGCATCACTCCCCCGACTTCCTGAACCAGAAGCACCTGGAGCATCACACGCCTTACTTCTTGAACCCGACGCCTCTGCCTAGGAGCAAAAATAACCTGGAGCTCCTAATGACACATGCAGCTCCAACCGAAGATCTTTAGCAGCCTCCTTTTGCCCACTATCTAACATGCTCTCCTTCAGCTCCACAGATGAGCTACCTCTATATGACATCAGTTCATCGAAGAAAACTTCTCTGGACACGATGAACTTCTTCATCGCAGGATACAAACACCTCCATCCATTCTTCTATTCATCATAGCCCACGAAGACAAGCTTCCTCGTCTTCGCATCCAGCTCTGTCCTGAGAGAATCCTGGACGTATACATAACAGGTTGAACATAAACCTCAAGGTGTTCCACGCTGGTATTTTTTTCGAATATCAGCTCAACCGGATACTTCATGTTGATCAGACTCAAAGGCATCTAATTGATGACATACACCTCGCTAGCCATCCCTTCTGCCCAAAAGGCCTTAGGAATGCCTTTTACATGAAGCCAACACTTACAGGTATCCATCAACTAACGGATCTTCCGATCTGCTACTCCACTTTATTGTGCAGTATGCACACAAGAAAGCTCTCTCCGAATTTCGTGCTTCCTGCAAAAGTTAGAGAACACGGTTGAATCAAATTCACCTCCGTTGCCCGTTCTCAACTTCTTGATACGCAGGCCAAGCTGGCCCTCCACAAGCTTCTTGAACTCCACAAACAAATGGAGTGCGTCCCAATTCTCCTTCATGAAGTACACCTAAGTGTACCTCGTATAGTCATCAATCAACACCAACATATACCTGCTGCCTCCATGACAGGCAGTGACGGTCGGTCCCAACAGCTTACCACGGATGCACTCCAATGGTTGAGAATACCCTATCTGTAACTTATCAAATGTGAAGCGATAAGCCTCACTGTATTGACAACCCACACAAATATGACTGTCGCCGAAGGATGATAACTTAGGCAAGCCTTTCACAAGGCTCCTTTTTGTCATTGCTTTTAACTTGTCCATCACGGCATGTCCCAGTGTTTCATGCCAGATAACCGCGCTATCATTTGCTCTCATCCGATCAACATAAGAACTTGTTTACGCCACAACCAAGTTCTCATCCCTTTTCCATATATGAGTGACGTTCACCGACTGAAGGAAATAATTATAGTCCTTTTTGAAGTGGCCAGGCTGGTTACATCTATAACACCTTGTCCCTTCCTTCCTCTTCCTAACAAGCCTAGGAGCATACCTCTCCTCTTGCTGATATGAAGTAGAAGGCCTATCACCTGCATCCGACTTCTTCTTTGTGTCCCATCTCCTTTTCTTCTTATAGAAGAGCGCCTCAACATCTCCTCCAGAGACAGTAACTCCAGCCATCTAATTTGCTAAGCTCTCATGCAAAGCCAGGAGGTTCTCCAGCTCCAACAAAGACGGCTGATTGGCCTAGCCTTGAACGAAGGTTATAAAGTCCAATATTCCTTTCGCAAACCGCGTATTATGTGCCTCTTCAGCTTCTCCTTCAAAATAGGCTCATTAGGGTCCAACGCTGAAATCTAGCGCATAAGTTCTTCATCTTCAAGAAGAATGACGAGATGGACAAATCCCCTTGAGTGGCTCCAGCTATTGGGTCCATTGATCCCAATGTCCTAGATTTGAAGGACCAACAAACAGTGTATACACATGTGGTGATCTAACTTGTGTTCAAGTTTAATGATTGCAGATTGTCCTAGTATGCAGTGATGGGACAAATAGCCTAAGTGGCTAAGTTAGGTAAGTTCTTACCTACGTGATGAAAAGATAGAAAACTTTGTAAGTCCGCAGGCATTGAGTGAAGATCATTCACTCAACGCAAGATGAATTATAGTGCTGAGTAAAGCCTAATCAGTCAAAGCCATGAAATGACAAGCTTAGAAAGTGGCCAAGTCCACATACATTGAGTGAAGTGAACCCACTCAACGCCATAGAGTAAAAAGCTATAAGTCAGGCTAATACAGTCAAAGCCTAAAGAGAAATGAGCTGAAAAGTGGCTGACTTCACAAGCATTGAGTGTATCTCGGTCACTCAATGCCTTAGCTTCAATATTGCTGAATAGCTGAGCTCATAGTTCGTCGAACTAAGTTCTGATTTCATTGTGTTGAACTTTCACTCATTCGTCGAGCTGAGCTCAGAGTTCGTTGAACTGAACTCTAAATTTGTTGAACTAAGCTAATACTTATTTGTCGAGCTAAGCACAAAGTTCGTCGAATTGAGTTCTAAGTTCGTCAAGCTCAAGCTGAATTCTGAAATAAAAAATCTAGCTAAGGCAGGAAGCGTTGAGTGAGGCGTGGTCAGTCAACGCACTCAACACCATGATGCAGAATTAGTGCATTAAATCAAAAAAGCGTTGAGTGAGGCATGCTCACTCAACACTATCAACGCTTAAGATGCCGAAGAAGCATAAATGGCTAAGGCAGAAAGCGTTGAGTGAGGCACGTTCACTCAACGCTCTCAATGCCTAAAATGCAGAATGCAGTCAAGGCACATGAAGTTAAGTGAAGTATGTTCTCTCAACACTCTCAACGTCATGCATGCAGAAGAGGCTGTAGAAAGTGTTAAGTCAAAAAGCGTTGAGTGAGCTTTACTCACTCAATGCTGTCAATGCCTAGATAGATAAAACAGTCTAAGTACTTTGGCATTGAGTGAATCTCATTCACTCAACGCCTATACTGCTGATGCTTGAATTTTAACTGAGTCTTCAGGTGCTGATGTCAGCAAGTCAAAAGGTCAACCATATTCAAATTGTGAGCGACAAAGCCACAATATATGACAAAAAGCACTGCATGCCTACTGTACGTCAGTTAGGCGTTAAAGCAAGTATGCAGCTAGCATTAATGAAGTGGGACCCACTACTGAAAGAGCGGTTGGGTTACATTAAATAAAAGGAGAAGCTCTTTACAAAAAAAGAAATTGTTATAGTAGTTCATCATAATTGTTATTATTGTGGGTGTGGCTGAAGAACAAAGAGCCCAAGACAAGCAAGTCTAGAGGCAGATTAAGTGAGCTGTTGAAATCAACATCTTCAATAGCAAGATTGATGGTGCCATCATCATCTACACCAGCTAGAAAGCTCAGGATGATTCACTGAGAAAGAGATAGCAGCTAGGGCCGACCCTTACTGTAGGTTCTTCCCAGATCCGGCCAACAAATCGTAAAGAACATTTTCTTGGGGAGTTGCGAAGAAGGAGATGAAGCTGAGCAGTTGGCTCAGTTCAGAAAGGCTTAGAGAAGCTAATCTGCAAGTTACTTCCAGCATAAGCAAAAGCATATACATCATTGTTGCTGCGAAGAAGAGAGGGCTGAACTTTTGGTTCAGTTCAGAAAGGGACATAACCGTATTCTGCAAGTCACTTCCAGCTTCAGTGGATATACTTGTTGCTATGAAGTGGTTGGGGCTAAGGTGTACTTGGTCCAGAAAAGTAGACTCAGGAAAACATTCCTAGTGTCAAAGTTGGGCTGAGTCTAACTCAGTCAAGGTAGATTGGCACAAAGAAATTCCTCTTGTGTCCAATCAAGGACCTCAACAACCCACTTCCATCTAGAAGGATCCTTTGTGGATCTGAGAGGTAGTAGCAAACTTGCTCTGAGCTAGGTGATCAGTTGATCATTGAGTGGTAGGACATTTGTTCCTGAGTTGTAGCAGAGTGTATCTCTCTGAGTTGTAGGAGAAAGTTTGCTCTGAGGTAGGGCTATCCTCCATAGCCTGAGTGGTAGGGCTTAATTGCCTGAGGTAGGTGATACTTATATCAATGAGTGTAGGCCCTTGTGGCTGAGGTGTAAGTCTAAGAGGAGACTGAGAGATCCTGAGGGATCTGAGGTGTAATCTCTTTGGAGCATTGTTTTGGAGAAGTGCCTTGACCAATAGGAAGTTGGCAAGGTGGGAGGAGAGTGGATGTACCCAAAGATTGGGGAACCACTATAAATCTATGTGTACTCTGTTGTGTTGATTTTCTTTTTGCAGGTAGCTCATCTTTAAAGCACAAATTAACCAACCAATAAAGCAGCAAACTAAAAGAAAATAAAAGTTAGTCACTAAGGACTAAGAAACCTATTCCCCCCCCCCATCTATGTGATTTAGCTATCCTTGAAATAAAGACTTTCAAGTGGTTTCAGAGGGAGGTTACTCAAAAAGGACCTAACTGTAACATCCCATGTTACTTCTAAACCCCCTTACCTTAGATTGGGTTAGGCATTGGGTGGGTGCAAGGAAAAATTAGCTAGGTTTGACCCTAGGTAGTGGGTTGTAGACATGTGGGGCCCACTGAGGGGCCAAAGTCAAACTAGGTCAAACTAGCCTAAAAAGGAACCCTAGCCACACCATGACCCCACCACATTGCCCTAACCCAAAAATAATCTATGTGGACCCTAGGGCATGTCATTAGGTCAACCTTTTGACTCTAGTTGACCAAAGTCAACCATGACCCTAATTTGGTCAAACATATACCTATATGCCTAATTAGCCCAAGTAGGACACCACATTGACCCAACCCAAGTTGGGTGGTGCCATTAGAACCATAACCACCAAGTGGGTCAGCCCACTCATCATGGTTGACCAAGTCAACTCAAAGTCAACCTAGTCAACATAATTGACCTAAAGAAGAGAATGAGGGCTAAGCCCACTCTCCTTGGGCCAAGCCTACCAAACTTGGCCCATGGCCAGCCCAAGTGGAGAAAGACCAGCCCTACCCCTCTGGTTTTGGAGAGAGGACACATACATGCGGGTAAAGTGGGAATTTTAGGAGAGAGAAGAGGAGTAAGAAGAGGAAAAGAGGTGGAGGCCACTTGGCCTTTGCTCCTTCTTCCCAAAAAGGGTGTTGGCCGACATCCTCAGGAAATTTCCAGCAGAATTGGCAGCATGGTGACCACTTGACACCATTGGTGATACAACCAAAGCCCAAACCGAGCTCACCTTGGAGTTATCTCCACATATAGTCCTCCTTAGCTCAAACCGACTACACCATCAGCTTCAGTGAGTGGAAACAAGTGGAGAACGAGTCCTGGGGAAAAGCTTTTGGTGAAGAAACGAGATTTTGAGCAGGAGATCGCCGGAGCAGCTCAACCATGGCCAACCGCCGCGAACCTCGCCGCTGTGCCGCCATTCGGGTCCGTTTCGCCTCCCCTCTACTCGTACTAGCTTTCTAGATCCTTTAGGAGAGACATCGGGCTCAATTGAGCCCGATACCATGTGAGGAAAGGGAGAATTTTCCGAGCTTTTCTTCTTGCTCGGGTTTGCCGGAGGAGCCAATTCCGGCGGCCTCATTGCCGGAAATCGCTAGCCACCACCTTAGTGAAGGTGGTGGCGACACCCGCCGGCAGTGGTGGTGGCTCAGCTGGCCGGAAATAGCCGGGCAAGTCTTCCCAGCGGAAATCAATCTAGGCCATTGGCTGATTGGGGACGACGACCAGATCCCGTCAAATTTACTTCAAGATTCTTGCTCATCAATTAAATTAAATCAAATTTAAAACTATAGTATTATGTATAATCTGTCACACTTATACAGACATATTTCAAGCTATTTTTAGACCTCTTAAGTTCCAAGACATGCACCTTAAATGAAATTTGTGGCTTAGTGTCGTAACGTTAATTTGGCACCTTAAACATCAAATTTGGTGGAGTATATTGGGATGTAGGTCAGTTGTCCTAGGACTGGTCCTAGGCAAGGGCAGAATTTCAAATTGATGCCCAAGCCAAACCAGTAATCAAAATGACACCATATTTTGGGTGCATGCATGTTTAGGGCATATTTAGCACCTGCCAAAAATTGAGAATTTTAGGAAAAATGTTTTCTATAGTTTTATTCATAATACACAAAATTAAACAAATGAAATAATTGGAGTGTTATGACTCCAAATGTCCCCAACTTTTGGTGGTATGTCCTTGGGGACTATTCATGTGCTTGGTAAAATTTCAGCACATTTGGACCAATGCATGTTGGGTAAACTCACTTGCATGTGTTGATTATACATAGGCTTGGGGTGCAAATAGCCAATTTTGAAATATTGTGTATTAGGCCTATTTGGAACATCCAAAAATCATGGTATTGATTTCAGAGGCTCATTTGGGTGAATTATACCCCACATTGTAATAATGGGATTTTTGGAAGCAAAAATCCCATTATTTGGAATTTTTGGAATAATAGAAATTTTGAAAAATAAATGTAAAAATAGGCTCACCATTGAGATAAAATACCCAATTTTTGTCAAGGTCAATATTATGTTAGATTTAACTCCTGAAAATTTTTATGTCTCTGTTTGAATAATTTTGATAGGAGTTATGTGGAAATTACCTTTTTACCCTCATTTTACTTAATTAGCAAATTGGTGAAAATACTTAGTAGAAAATTTTGGAAAATTTCTTGATGATATATCTGAGTATGAATAATCTTGTATAATTTTCTCAGCATTTTTGGATGACCCAGTAATTTTTAAAAACTTATAATGGCATTTTGGTAAACTGTTAAGAATTGAATTTGGTAAGCCATTACATTATAGAGGTTTATGAAACTTTGCCATTATCCTTAAATTAATGATATATATGCTCTGTAATGTTCATAGAAGTTTTAGTAATATATTCCTTATACTTCATTTGAAAAATGACAATTGTGTGAGTTTTGTATTAATTAAGGAATAAATAGAAATATCAAAGGAAAATTATAAATTTTGGTAGACAGCTATATTTTACCAAGATGCAACTCAGGAAAAATGCCTTAGGTCAGTGGATTATAATTTGTAATACTTCATTTATTAAATGACCTAGGAGATTAATTAAATGATTTACATAGAGGCCTTAATGACTTAAGAAAATTATGAAAAGCAATAGGCTCACTTCATTAGTCCATACCATCCTAGGATAAATAATTAGAGGCAGGTGGCCGAAGGAATTGGAAGTTCCATTTCGAGTTGGTATTAGGTCATGGGTTGCGCATAGTGTAAGTAGGTTATACTATAATGACCACCGGGGGATAGATCGACGGATGAGTTAGAGGTTACAATTGGAGAATAAACTTGGTGGATAGTGTTGTCTTAGTGACGAGAGTAAAAGTGCAAGCCCTTGGATAGCAACTGGAGTGGAGGGCGGCGAAAGACCGTCGCCCTTTTGAGAACACCTTAAGTCATTAGGATCACTCAAGAGTAATAACGAGATTTGAGGGTCAATTATGGGTAGTCATCAACTAAAGTAAATATTCTAGAGAAAGGGAGCTTTGGACGTAATCCCATCATAGTTCCTAGTGCCCCCGAGAGCCCTTCATCGGGTATACCCTGGGCAGTCCTAGGATTAACCTTAAATCACTAAGTATAATAACCCGTAAACAAGAGTAGTCTAATAGGTTAAGACATTGTGGTTCATTCTCACTCGTGATGGGTTTAAGGGATTTTGAATAAAGGCGCTGTTGTGCGTTCTCGCCCGAGATGGATTGGAGGGATATATGTTGCAGGCTCACCCGTGAAGGGTTTGAAGGAATCATGACAGGTTGGTCCTGCGAGCTGGTGTCTTGAGATGAAATACTTGCATGTGCATAAATATAGTGGCGGGTCATGCGGTACTGGCTGATCGTCACACCGATGGCAGTACGGTGAACCAGGCGGGTTTGAGGGTTTGAGGGGCCAGTGGGTTGTTTTACACTGCGGTCTGGAGGACGATCCCCGATAACGCACACCCGACCCAACAAGACTACGGGCTGCAACAAAGTACGTACGCATGGACTCTAGACTGCACCTAGGATGTGTACAGAGGCGTATGATAGGGGTCTAAGGTTTGGTAGTTTGCATACCAGCCTAGAAGTGGAGATGCCCGCTCCGCTGCTGCTGTAGCCACAGCGGTGGTACCCGAGGGTGAAGCTAGCTCTCAAAAAGTGGGAACTAAAGGTCTGTGATCACATAGTCATTGTGTGTGAGTTGCACTTGCCTGTTGCATAAATTACATCATAAACATTCATTCATATTACGTCATACGCTTCATAGATCCTTATCATATAAATTAGTATGGGCTCTTTTATATGATAAGTTAAATTTCCTGGATACCTTAACTTATAAATTTGTATGGGCATTTTTATAAGTTAACGTACGATTTGTGATGGTAGAGTAGTGGTAGCATAGTTTTACTTTCCTGCTCTTACTTTCAGTTCTTTACTTACGTTACCGTACTGCGTTTTACTTCACTTGTCTTACTTACTTCAGTTTTATACTTTACTTACTGCACTTGTACTTCTTACATAGAACTGCTAGAGTAGAACTACTACTACTCCTCATATACTTGTTAGTATAGTGCCACTGCCACATGTTTACACTTGTTACCCTTTTTTGTCCTCCTCTTCGTCCTCCCGCACGGTGCCTAGGAGTTGCGGGGCAGGTGTGGAGGAAACGACTTAGTCTTTTTGACTAATGGTCGGTGACCAAACTATTTTTAGGAGCTCAAGGAGATGGAGCACCAGCACGACCGGTCGAACGAGATGACAGGATGTGAGGAGCTGATACCACCACCTACTACTACTGCAGAGTTGCCTCAGGTGGGATGACTTGGTGATGATAGTTATCTTCTGGTGTTTAGAGTTGAGAGAGAGGATTTTGATATGATGTACTGGGCATAAGCCTTTTTTATTTCTGTAGTCATATGGACTGATGTATTTCCTTTTCATATATTTATATATATGTACTGTGACTGTGAACTAGTTGTGGTTTACTTTTACCGCTATACTTCTGTTTATCATTTTGGCTTACAGGTTATATGATCGTATTAGCCGGCAGAATCGTCGTGTTGCAGTGTTGACTAACCCGTGTGTTAGTGTCACCGTAAGACGACGGTTCTAGGCATAAGACTGGGTAGCCTCCTTGGTAAGGGGAGAGGTCTTACAAACTAGTATCACTTGACCAAATGATCATATGAGAAAGAAGTCCACAACACTGGACCACCCCGCGTGAGCATTAGTTTGCGGACAAACTATGCAGTGGAAGCAGTGATGTGCCCATGTGTAAAAAGTCACAGAACATCAGTCCATTAAATACAATGAGTTAGGCCAGTTCTGTTTTAACCTTACCTTTATGCAACCTCCACAGGTCGCTGCGCCGCAAAATGTGTTCCCCCCCCCAGCTGCCATTCCATTTCTACATACAGAGATGGGGCAGACTTTGACGGCGATCCTGGAAGCCTTCAAAGCCCAGCAAGTCTCGGCTCCGCAGCCAAATCTGGGGTCAAGCTGGCTGAGTGCCTTCAAGAGCCTGTCCCCACCGTTGTATCGTAGGACAGAGGATGCTGTGAACATGGAGGAATGGATGGAGGCCATACATGAGATATTGGCAGGCATCAGCTGCCCGATTGGCCTAGCAGTACCTCTAACCACCTCTGCATTAGAAGCTCACGCAAAGAGATGGTGGAAGTCCGTACGAGATTCTACATATGCTGACTGGGAGCTGTCAGACATATCTTGGGAGGAGTTCGGCGAAGTATTTTTGGATCACTTCGTATCCATCATAGACAGAGATGCATTGGAGGAGAGGTTTCTGAACCTCAGGCAGGGGAGCAGATCGGTGATTGAATACCAGAGGGAGTTTTCCCACCTTGCCAGGTTCGCAGGGATACATGATACAGACGACAGGAGGTATGCCAATAGGTTCTACCGGGGCCTCAGAGATGACTTGAGGTAGGCCCTATTGTTCATTTCTCACGGCACATCAGCCCAGATCATCGAGATGGCAAAGAAGCTGGAGGTCGACCAGCTGGTGGTGCAAGGCAGAGGGAAGAGACCATACGATGGGTCGACACCTGGAGAGAGCAGCAGGGGCTCTCAGAGAGGCTGGACCATTGGATATAAGAGGTGTGGGGGACGTCGTCGTCCCAACTTCAGGCAGGAGCAGGGGCCTCCACCAGCATTAGCTCCCCCACCTCTACAGGTGCATGTTTTGAGGAGATAGGATGACCATGGACACCGGCCGGTAGTTTGTTATGGATGCCGCCAGCCCGGGCACATTAGATCAGAGTGTCCGCATCGGTTCCATCCACCTCCTCCTCCTCCACTTTCAGTGGCCCCTTCAGTACAGCAGGGCTTAGTCCGAGGCCGAGGACAAGGTCGAGGGCGAGGCCAGGGATATCACGGCCGAGGACGTAACCAGTAGCAGATGTACGCTTTGGACCTCACGGAGCAAAGGAACCCCGAGGAAGTGATTACATGTACTTAAATTATTATTAATTTAGAAATTTCAACCTTAGTAGTGCCTTGAAAACCATAGATATAACCTCCATTTTAACTCAAATAAATCTCAGGCATAGTTATGATCAGCGGCAAGCCCGCTCATACCCTCTTCGACACGGGTGCTTCGCACTCATTCGTGTCGGACACTTTTATTGAAGGACTAGAGAGTGTGGAGAGATTCCCTGGCATACAGATGAGGGTGCGTATTCCTGATGTCTCAGAGCTTCGGACCACAGATAGCTACAACATGGAGGCCGAGATAGGAGGCAAGACATTCGAAGCTCCGGCGGCGGTCTTGAGATTGCTGGACTTTGATTTGATTTTGGGCATGACCTTGCTTCATTGGAACTATGCCCAGATCGACTGCGCCTCTAAGAGGATCACACTTAGGCATGGAGACTACTACGTTACTATTGAAGGTATCCGACCTATCCCCCATCTATCATCATCTTCTGTATAGGCTGTCAAGGCCTATGAGCAGGTGGAAGAGGTGTACCTTATCTGCTTCGAGATGGTGGCAGCAGAGAGTTCTATAGCTGATATCCCGGTGGTTCGGGATTTCTCTGATGTATTTCCGGAGAAATTGACTGGACTACCACCAGCTCTGGACTTGGATTTCAGGATTCAATTGGTGCTGGGGGCGAGGCCAGTGTCCCGGGCACCTTACAGGATGGCTCCCAGAGAGTTGGCAGAATTCAGGACTCGGCTTCAGGAGCTTGTGGAATCGAGATTTGTGTCGCCGAGCTCGTCACCGAGGGGAACCCCAGTTCTCTTTGTGAAGAAGAAAGACGGATCATTGCGGCTGTGCATAGATTACAGGGAGCTGAACCGGTTGACGGTCCGGAATACCTATCCGCTGCCTTGGATAGACGAGTTATTTGATCAGCTTCAGTGGACCTTCTGGTTCTCTAAGCTGTATTTGAGATCTGGTTACTATCAGCTGCGCATTCGAGAGGAAGACATCCCAAAGATGGCTTTCAGCTCACGATACGGGTTATACGAGTTCACGGTGATGCCTTTTAGGCTCACGAATGCCCCTGCCGTATTCTTGAGTCTAATGAACCTTGTATTTGAACCCTTCTTGGACCGCTTCGTCATTGTATTCATCAATAATATTCTGATCTATTCCCGGACTCAGGAGGAGCACACAAAGCATCTGACACAGGTTTTATAGAGGCTGCGAGCCTCCCAGATGTATGCGAAGTTTTCTAAGTGCCAGTTCTGGCTACAGGAGGTGGCCTTCTTGGGGCATATGATTAGTGGAGCTGGATTGGCGGTGGATTCAGCCAAGATAGAGACAGTGAGAGATTAGCCACGACCGAAGACAGTGTTAGACATTCGCAGCTTCTTGGGATTAGCAGGTTACTATCGTAAGTTCGTGGAGGGGTTCTCGAGGATAACAGTCCCCCTCACGACCTTGTCGAGGAAGGATGTAGAGTTTGCTTGGACAGAGCAGTGCGTGACATCGTTTCAGGAGTTGAAGGACCGACTTATCTCATCCCTTATCCTTGCACTCCCATCTGGGAGTGAGGGATTTCAGATTTACACGGATGCCTCATACGAAGGGATGAGTGTTGTACTGATGCAGCACGGACATGTTATCGCTTATGCTTCGAGATAGTTGAAGAAGCATGAGCATAACTATCCAGTACACGATTTGGAGCTCGGGGCTGTTGTATTTGCACTAAAGATATGGCGGCACTATCTGTATGGGGTTCATTGTGGCATTTTTCTCAGATCACAAGAATCTCATGTACATCGATACATAGAAGGACCTAAACCTGCAATAGAGGAGATGGCTAGAATTTCTCTATGACTATGATTACCTGATTCACTACCACCCGGGGAAGGCAAACACAGTAGCAGATGCACTGAGCAGGATGGACGGCACCTCTGGGCCGGAGCCCCGGCAGCTGTATATTACTATGGTTTCTGAGGCCGAACCAGTAGGGTAACAAGAGTACCTGAGTTCATTAATCAGAGATGATGACATTCGGGAGCACATTATGACGCATCAGAGGCTGGATGCTACATTGGAGCCGATTTTCAGTGCCCTGGAAAGGGGCAAGGTTGAGGATTACACCTGCAGGATGATCTCCTTCGATTCCGTGGACGCATTTATATACCAGCAGGGGGCGCTATCCAGGATGATATACTTAGAGAGGCACATTGCTCTAGATATTCAGTGCATCCCGGCATCACCAAGATGTGGGCAGATTTACGGAAGACTATGTATTGGCCTGGGATGAAGAGGGAGATCACCCACTTTGTGACACATTGTGAGACGTGTCAGCGCGTTAAGGCAGAATTCAGGAGCCCGGGAGGTTTATTACAGCCATTGCCAGTCCTAGAGTGGAAGTTCGAGGACATTACTATGGACTTTGTGCACGGACTACCTCGCTCCCACTCTGGGCATGATTCCATCTGGGTCATAGTAGACAGACTGATCAAGGTGGTGCGCTTTATTCCAGTCAGGAAGGATGCTCTAGTTGCAGTTTTGGTGAGATTATTCATGGAGCAGTTTGTCAGATACCATGGCATCCCCAGGACGATTGTTTCGGACCGTGATGGTCGGTTCACTTCGATGGAGTGGAGGGCTGTGCATGCTTACTTGGGCTCTCGGCTTACTTTTAGTACCGCCTTCCACCCGCAGACCGACGGGCAGACCGAGCGGACCATCCGTACCATGGAGGATCGACTCCGCCTATGCATATTGGATACGGGGAAGCCTTGGGAGAGGCTGCTACCATTGATCGAGTTCTCCTACAATAACAGCCACCAGACTAGCATCAGGATGGCTCCATATGAGGCACTTTATGGGAGGAAGTGCCGAACACCACTGTCATGGGTTCAGGATGTGGATACCAAGACTCTTGGTTCTAATTATGTGAAGGATACAGAGGCTCAGGCTCATTTGATCAGGGATCGACTGTTAGAGGCCCAGAGTAGATAGGCAAAGTATTCTGATGCTCGGCACCAGATGGTGGAGTTCCAGGTTGGAGACAGAGTTTTCTTGAAGATTCGTCCAATACACAGTGTCACTCGGGTGCAGAGGCACAAGAAGCTCAGTCCTCGATACATGGGGCCGTACTTGATCCTAGAGCGGATCGGCCCCTTAGCTTACCGACTGCAGCTGCCACCGGAGTTGGGTACCATACACGACATATTCCATGTATCTTCCTTGCGAAGAGCCCTCCTACGGCCGGAGCAGCACGTTACTACTACAGCTGGTCTGATACCGCCAGACAGATCCGTCAGATTGGAGCCGATCCGGATTGATGATACAGATGTCTGTGTGTTGCGGAAGAAGAAGGTCCCTATCGTGAAGGTATTGTGGTACAATCATGGATGGGAGGAGCACACCTGGGAACTGAGGGATCTGATGATTGAGCAACACTCGGAGCTATTCACTTCAGGTATACTTTAGTTTATGTGTTTAGATTTCTTATAACTCTTGCAAGTAGAACCCCGTAGACCCGAACTTAAATTTCGGGGACGAAATTATTTTTTTGTTTATAGGATTTGTAACATCCCATGTTACTTCTAAACCCCCTTACCTTAGATTGGGTTAGGCATGGGGTGGGTGTAAGGAAAAATTAGCTAGGTTTGACCCTAGGTAGTGGGTTGTAGACATGTGGGGCCCACTAAGGGGCCAAAGTCAAACTAGGTCAAAGTAGCCTAAATAGGAACCCTAGCCACACCATGACCCCACCACATTGCCTTAACCCTAAAATAATCTAAGTGGACCCTAGGGCATGTCATTAGGTCAACCCTTTGACCCCAGATGACCAAAGTCAACCATGACCCTAATTTGGTCAAACCTGTACCTATAGGCCCAATTAGCCCAAGTAGGACACCACATTGACCCAACCCAAGGATGGTGGTGCCATTAGACCCATGAACACCAAGTGTGGTCAGCCCACTCATCATGGTTGACCAAGTCAACTCAAAGTCAATCTAGTCAACATAATTGACCTAAAGAAGAAAATGAGGGCTAAGCCCACTCTCCTTAGGCCAAACCCACCAAACTTGGCCCATGGCCAGTCCAAGTGGACAAAGACCAGCCCTACCCCTCTGGTTTTGGAGAGAGGACACATGCATGAGGGTAAAGTGGGATT
Organism: Platanthera guangdongensis; assembly: GCA_039583875.1. Classification (NCBI taxonomy): domain Eukaryota; kingdom Viridiplantae; phylum Streptophyta; class Magnoliopsida; order Asparagales; family Orchidaceae; genus Platanthera; species Platanthera guangdongensis. Next base: position 217,935,069 of record CM077151.1, read on the forward strand.
TTTAGGAGAGAGAAGAGGAGTGAGAAGAGGAAAAGAGGTGGAGGCCACTTGGACTTGGCTCCTTCTGCCCAAAAAGGGTGCTGGCAGACCTCCTCAGGAAAAATCCAGCAGAATTGGCAGCATGGTGACCACTTGGCACCATTGGTGATACAACCAAAGCCCAAACCGATCTCAGCTTTGAGTTATCTCCACATACAGTCCTCCACAGCTCAAACCGACCACACCATCAGCTTCAGTGAGTGGAATCGAGTGGAGAATGAGTCCTGAAGCAAAGCTTTTGGTGAAGAAATGAGATTTTGAGCAGGAGATCGTTGGAGAAGCTCAACCATGGCCAACCACCGCCAACATCGCCGTCGTGCCACAATTCGGGTCCGTTTCGCCTCCCCTCTACTCGTACTAGCTTTCTAGATCCTTTAGGAGAGACATCGGGCTCAATTGAGCCCAATACCATGTGAGGAAAGGGAGAATTTTCCGAGCTTTTCTTCTTGCTCAGGTTCGCCGGAGGAGCCAATTCCGGCGGCCTCATCGCCGGAAATGGCTAGCCACCACCTCAGTGAAGGTGATGGCGACACCCGTTGGCGGTGGTGGTGGCTCAGCTGGCTGGAAATATCCGAGCAAGTCGGCCCAGCGGAAATCAATCTGGGCCATTAGCTGATTGGGGACGATGACCAGATCCTGTCAAATTTACTTCAAGATTCGTGCTCATCAATTAAATTAAATCAAATTTAAAACTATAGTATTATGTATAATCTGTCACACTTATACAATCATATTACAAGCTATTGTTAGACCTCTTAGAGGCAGTTCCAGGACATGCACCTTATATGAAATTTGTGGCTTAGTGTCTTAACTTTAATTGGGCACCTTAAACATCAAATTTGGTAGAGTATATTGGGCTGTAGGTCAGTTTTCCTAGGACTGGTCCTATGCATGAGAATAATTTCAAATTGATGCCCAAACAAAACCATTAATCAAAATGTCCCCAAATTTTGGGTGCATGCATGTTTAGGGCATATATAGCCCCTGCCAAAAATTGAGAATTTTTGGGAAAATGTTTTCTATAGTGTTATTCATAATACATAAAATTAAATAAATGAAATAATTGGAATATTATGACTCCAAATGGCCCCAAATTTTGGTGGTATGTCCTTGGGGACTATTCATGTGCATGGTAAAAAGTTTAGCACATTTGGACCACTACATGTTGGGTAAACTCACTTGCATGTGTTGATTATACATAGGCTTTGGGTGTAAATAGCCAATTTTGAAATATTGTGTATTAGGCCTATTTGGAACATACAAAAATCATGGTATTGATTTCAGAGGCTCATTAGGGTGAATTATACCCAACATTGTAATAATGGGATTTTTGGAAGCAAAAATCCCATTTTTTTGGAAATTTTGGAATAATAGAACTTTTGAAAAATAAATGTAAAAATAGGCTCACCATTGAGATAAAATCCCCAATTTTTGTCAAGGTCAATATTAAGTTAGATTTAACTCCTGAAAAGTTTTATGTCTCTGTTTGAAGAATTGTGATAGGAGTTATGTGGAAATTACCTTTTTACCCTCATTTTACTTAATTAGCAAATTTGTGAAAATACTTAGTAGAAAATTTTGGAAAATTTCTTGATGATATATCTGAGTATGAATAACCTTGTATAATTTTTTTAGCATTTTTGGATGACTCAGTAATTTTTAAAAACTTATAATGACATTTTAATAAATTGTTAAGAATTGAATTTGGTAGGCCATTACATTATAGAGGTTGATGAAACTCTGCCATTAGCCTTAAATTAATGATATATATGCTCTGTAATATTCCTAGAATTTGTAGTAATGTATTCCTTATACTTTATTTGGAAAATGACAATTGTGTGAGTTTTGTATTAATTAAGGAATAAATAGAAATAATCAAAGAAAAATTATAAATTTTGGTAGACAGCTATATTTTACCAAGATGCAACTCAGGAAAAATTACTTTGGTCAGTGGATTATGATTTGTAATACTTCATATATTAAATGACCTAGGGGATTAATTAAATGATTTAATTAGAGGCCTTAATGAATTAAGAAGATTACGAAAATCAATAGACTCACTTCATTAGTCCATACCATCCTAGGATAAATAATTAGGGGCAGGTGACCCAAGGAATTGGAAGTTCCATTTCGGGGTGGTATTAGGTCATGGGTTGCGCATAGTGTAAGTAGGTTATACTATAAGGACCACCGGGGGATAGATCGACGGATGAGCTAGAGGTTACAATTGGAGAATAACCTTGGTGGGTAGTGTTGTCTTAGTGATGAGAGTAAAAGTGTAAGCCCTTGGATAACAACTGTAGTGGAGGCCGGCGGAAGACCGTCGCCCTTCTGAGAACACCTTAAGTCATTAGGATCACTCAAGAGTAATAATGAGAGCTGGGGGTGAATTATGGGTAGTCATCAACTAAAGTAAATATCCTTGAGAAAGGGAGCTTTGGGCATAATCCCATCGTAGTTCCTAGTGCCCCCGAGTGCCTTTACCGGGTATACCCTTGGCAGTCCTGGGATTAACCTTAAATCACTAAGTATAATAACCCGTAGATAAGAGTAGTCTAATAGGTTAAGACATTATGGTTAATTCTCACCCGTGATGGGTTTGAGGGATTTTGAATAAAGGCACTGTTCTGCGTTCTCGCTCGAGATGGGTTGGAGGGATATATGTTACAGGCTCACCCGTGAAGGGTTTGAGGGAATTAGGACAGGTTGGTCGTGCGAGATGGAGGCTTGAGATGAAATACTTGCATGTGCATAAATATAGTGGCGGGTCATGCGGTACTGGTCGATCGTCACACTGACGGCAGTACGGTGAACCAGGCAGGTGTGAGGGTTTGAGGGGCCAGTGGGTTGTTTTACACTGCAGTCTGGAGGACGATCCCCGATAACGCGCACCCGACCCAACAAGACTGATGGGTTGTCAGTAAAGTACGTACGCATGGACTCTAGAGTGCACCTAGGACATGTACAGAGGCGTATGAGAGGGGTCTAAGGTTTGGTAGTGTGCATACCGGCCTAGAAGTGGAGATGCCCGCTCCGCTGCTGCCGTTGCCACAACGGTGGTACCTGAGAGTGAAGCTAGCTCTCAAAAAGTGGGAACTAAATTTTTGTGATCACAGAGTCATTGTATGTGAGTTGCACTTGCCTATTATATAAATTGCATCATAAACATTCATTCATATTCTGTCATACGCTTCATAGATCCTTATCATATAAATTAGTATGAGATCTTTTATATGATAAGTTTAATTTCCTGAAAACCGTAACTTATAAATTTGTATGGACATTTTTATAAGTTAAGGTACGATTTGTGATGGTAGAGTAGCGGTAGCATAGTTATACTTTCCTGCTCTTACTTTCAATTCTTTACTTACTTTACCGTACTACGTTTTACTTCACTTGCCTTACTTACTTCAGTTTTATAGTTTACTTACTGCACTTGTTCTTATTACATAGAACTGCTAGAGTAGAACTACTATTACTCCTCATATACTTGTTAGTATAGTGTCACTGCCACCTGTTTACACTTGTTACCCTTTGTTGTCCTCCGCTTCTTCCTCCCGCACGGTGCCTAGGAGTTGCGGGGCGAGGTGTGGAGGAAACGACTTAGTCTTTTTGACTAATGGTCGGTGACCAAACTATTTTTAGGAGCTCGAGAAGATGGAGCACCAGCACGACCGGCAGGACGAGATGACAGGACGTGAGGAGCTGATACCCCCACCTACTACTACTGTAGAGTTGCCTCAGGTGGGATGACTTGGTGATGGTAGTTATCTTCCGCTATTTAGAGTTGAGAGAGAGAGATTTTGATATGATGTACTGGGCATAAGCCCTTTTTACTTCTGTACTCATATGGACTGATGTATTTCCTTTTTATATATTTATATATATGTACTGTGACAGTGGACTAGTTATTGTTTACTTTTACCGCTATACTTCTGTTTCTCATTTTGGCCTACAGGTTATATGATCGTATTAGCCAGCAAAATCGGCATGTTGCGGTGTCGACTAACCCGTGCGTTAGTGTCACCATAAGATGATGGTTCTGGGCATAAGACCGGGTAGCCTCCTTGGTAAGAGGAGGGGTCTTAAACTAACAGTCTGAGTAGACCTCAAAGGATAGCTTAAAGGATTTTAACTTATGTGTTCAAAAGAGAACCATAAGGTGTGGAGATCAATGAAGCTTCAAATCAGCAAAAAAAGACAAGAGGACCATTAGAATACTAGCTGCTCTTGTAGAAGACAAGATCTTTCTAGATACAAGAGCAAAGATCAGGACCCCTCTGTCACATTTAGATAGTGACTCAGAGGTGTATGAAGCTGAGGAAGGTGAATGCAGAAGCTATGCACTAACAACTACACCAGAAGAAGATTTCTGCCAGGATCAGCCTGGATAAAGTCAGGTATATTCCCCATCTAGCTCATCCTCAGAGTCTGGATATGAATTCTGCTCAGGCTCTAATGCATCCTCATCAAATGATGATGAGAGTCCTCTATCAGAAGAGGATATCAATCAATTGATTGAAAATCATGCTGCCCTTCTAAAAGCTTTCAAAAAAAGCAAGTTGTTTGTTAAGAAACAAGCAGAGGAAATATGCCATAGTCAAGGGAAAGGCCCATCCTGGACCTTTTGTATTTATTACACCAGCTCCATCACTCTTGAGCAAGGCAGTGGTCTTTTCTCAAAGTCTCCCTGCACAAACTCTGACCAAGGGTAAATCTGCAGGAAGCAAGACATGGAATCTTCTAAGGGCACCAATAGCATATCCTCTGCAAAGAGAATAGTTGCTGATAGAACTTGTGAAAAACTAAGCTCTTCTCATGGCAGACGTACTCTCAGTCAGACTGTGACTAAGAGAAATTAGAACAAGGAAGCTGCTCTTCCTTCTGTTCAGTCTACAGTCAACCTTTTTGCCAGATCTGCTCAAAAGAGAAGATATAATATTCATGAGTGCTGGTGTTGTGGCAAAGTGGGACACTTTTCCATAGATTGTTAGCGCAACCCCAGTGTGCCATGGGCAAGAGAAAGTCTTCCTGACAGGGCTCCTATAGGTAAACATATGCATTTTTAAACTGATAAGAACCTAGGACCCAAGTCAGCTTGGGATCCTAAGGTAAGGTAATTTCTGCCTTGCAAGATAGTCCAAGTGGCCATAACCATTTATAGTCCTTGGACAGAAATGTACCAGACCCAAGTCTTAGTATAAGGGATGATTCAACTTATCATCATGCATAAGATGTCAAAGACAAGTGAATTATTAACGGGGAGCTTGCAAAGGAAATCCAGATGCACATCAAAGGCTAAATATCAGAAGCAAAGTTGCTGGTATGCTCATAGACTGTGAATTCAGTATGGGATTCAAGTCTATAGGGCAAAGATAAGTTGAAGTCACCTAGCTTTAATTCTACTATTTAATTGCTAAACTGATTATGCATGTTAGAAATAAGGTAATTAAAACAAATGATTGAGAAGATGTAAAAACATTAGTCTAAACAACTCTTCTCAATAAATATGTTAGTGGCTCATACGTTCATTATGCCACAAGAAGTAACTAGTCTCAACATACCCAAAGACACATATTACATGTGCAATACTAGGTTAAATAAGTGTCAAAAAATAGGTTTAATCAATTGAGTTTGGGGGCTAATACACTCTCAATTGAAATTAATTTAAGGATATTGAAATTATGTCTAATTACACCCCAAATAGAACACATATAAGAATGTGTACTGTAAGACAATCTTACCCCTACAAGATTAGGCCAACACTATTAGGGGCTAGTTGAAATCTAATTACTAAAGAAAACAAATGTTGAGCAAAATAAGCTTACTCAACAAAAACTGTAGAAAAGATGGGCTGCAGATATGTGTCAGATTCAATCCTGGCCACTGATCCAAATTAATCAACAAAATAGGTTAGTGACTTTACGCCTTCTTTTTAGGAATAAATATAAGTAGAAGAGCTTGTGCAATAAGGCAAGTCATTGTTCCTTACCCTCTCCCACCTGCATTAGCCGAATCGACAGAAAGCCATTCTCACTAGGTTTCTGAAATTCTCAAGCAAAATGGCGCCCAAAGTTCAGATTTCTCTTTGAGGGAGCAGAGGTTGTTCACAATGTATTCATTGACGCTACTGAAGAGATTCAGCATGTGCTTCATCTTCTGTAGAAATCTAACCTAGTCTTTGTCCTGACTGAGCCCTCTTTGTTGTGGAGGAGGGAAGTGCTTGAACTATTTGCAAATGCCAAGGCAGATATATCAGCAGGCAAAGTTAAGACTGTAGTTAGTGGGAAGAAGGTAAAGATTACCCCCAGAAGGATTAGCAAAGCACTGCAGTTCCCAAAGTTCTCTGCGAATGATGACAAAGACGAACTGGGAACATGATGACATTAAAACTGCAATGAAATGGTATTGGTTGTCCAAGCACTCCACCGACTCAATTTTGAGAAAAGAGCAATTTCTTAGCTGATGTCAATGGGAAGGCCTTTTTATGGAAAACAAGGTCCCATGTCAAGATTTCAAAGAAAATGTTTGAGGTTATGGCTAGAGTCATTCTATCCAAAAGAACTGACTGGGGTAGTGTAGTGTTTAACAGGATAGTGGAGTGTCTTGCAGAACAAAATTTAGGGAGAATTCTTTCCCTATTTCTGCGATAGACAGTCCTAGAAATCCTGAACTTGAAGCTTGGTGCAAGAATACACAACTTGAGAAGAATGGACATCAAGATACTGGAGAGGTGGGATAGGGTACTTCAACCCCATGGACCATCAGTTGTGGAATGGAAAGGAAAGAAGATTGCTGCTACTGAGCCCAGCTTCTCTAAGAGCTCATTTGAGGAGGAAGAGCCTCACAATCCAGAACTATCATCATCTGCTGAAGAGTCCAGAAGGGGAATGAATATACAGGTATCAGTCTCTTTTGATCATACCCCTCTTAGTCGAGTAAGTAGACCAGAGTTAGATATTATCCCTGAAGATAATGAGCTTATTGCTGATGATTTGCCTTCAGCTAAGGATGTTGGGCAAATAGCAGAGGAAATTGTTAACAAGATCTCTGCAGAAATGAAGGAAGATGCTTCCAGGCATGTTGATACAGATGATCACCTATCTACACTTGAAGATGCTAAAGTTTTTAGCCCTCAGAGTGAGAGGCAGCATCTGATGAAGGAAGTTATGGAAATAGTATTCGCTAAGAAACAGTCTGCAATGGCTTTGGGGGGGCAGCCTGTGAAAGAGATAATGCATGATGCATTAGTTGTGGGGGAGACTCTTCAGGTACCACCCAAGGATAATCAGCCGCCTAAAGTAGAAGGTATTGCTGCCGATCTGCTTGCCAAGGAGGGCATGATAGGGGTTGAGGGGGAGATTTAATATGAACTCCCTGCTCAGAAGGAAGTTCTTAATATTGATTCCTCAATATCAGGAAGAGAGTCAGATGCTCCAGAAAGTGAAACAGATGCAAATGAGCCTGATTTTGATGAGAAGGAAGAGGTCAGGGCAATTCCTGATGAACTCACATCAGCTCAAACAAACCAGATTCCACCTCTCTTCCTTGCACAACAGAAAGCCTGCTAGATAAGAAAAGGAGGGCACTACAAAATTATGTGGATGATGTCCTCAAGGATATTAGAAATGATCTGGAAACTATGATCAAATCTATAAGATTTGAACTTAATCTGCTGAAAGGACAAACAATCAAATTCTTCACAAGAGCAGCTCAAGCTGTAGACTTTACAATGGAGAAGCTGGATGTGTCAAGCCAGAACATTATTATTATCATAGAAAATCAAGTGACTCGGGTCAAGAATAGTATGACAATCCATGAAAATGATAAAATTATGAGAAATGAACAGAACACTGAAATCTTCACAAAAATGGATGCCTGTACCAAGAGGCTTGATGACCACATGTGGGAAGTAAAGAATCATGTCACTGTTGGAGTAAACTACCTGGAAGTAGAAAGAAGCAAGGAAAGCAGCTCCTATGCAACTACATTAATTGAAGAGGCCAAAAGGGGGAGAGAGAATCTATAAGTACCAATACTGAAAACATGGTCTGGGCAACAAATGTTGTGAGAGGATCATTGGGATTAGAGCCAGTGCAATATAACAATATCCCAATGATGCTTTCTCAAGTGCTAGAGGATTTGAATAGAGAACCTACTCAAGATAATGAAGAGTATTGGATGTATATAGAAGATCATGATAGTGCTGGTAATTAGTGGGGAGTTCAACCCACTGTTGCTAAAATTCCCTCCTTCAACCCTACTGTAGACCAGGCACTACAGACAAGAGAATTGACTGCTGAAATTGATGAAACTGAAGAGGAAGTCAGGATGAGAAAAAGAAAATGCAGAGAAGAAATGGAGAAATGACTTGATTTTGAGCAGTGTATCCCAGAGTCCAGATCCATCAACTTGCTTTCTTGGGATCAGGTCAAGAATAAGAAATCAGAAAGAGGAAAATGGTATAACAAAACTGAATGGGATAAGATGGAAAAGAGGGACACAGAAAGAAGGATTTTCTGGAGAAACAAAAAGGCCAATATTCTCACTCCTGATATTGTGGAACCATCTAAATACATCACGAAGACCTTCATCTATTTTGAGAGACAAAAGTATAAAGCTAAAGCTGGAAAAGAAAAAGCTACTAAGGCTAACGCTGCCGATGTTGTTGATAAGAAGGGAAAGAAGATAGCTGGAGGAGAAGACAAGCCGACAAAGAAATCCAAAAGTACTGTAATTATGATATGGGAACCTGAAACTTGAAAAGTTTGAGGTTCTGCTTACAGGGCTAGGTGATATGATAATTTGTTTAAATTGCACAAACATTTATTCTCTATATGATTAAATAGAACAATCATTTGCTATAATCATTATTTGTCTGACTCATCAATTACTTTGATTTTGACTTATCTGCTACATCATTTGCTATGTCTATGATTTATCTGGATTATGCGGTGATAATGTGTTTTGTATATATATAACATAAGTGTGTTAGTGTTTACATTGGCTTAGGTTTTGACTTCTTCAAATAGGGGGAGATTGTTGGGTCCATTGATCCCAATGTCCTGGATTTGAAGAAGGACCAACAAACAATGTATACACATGTTGTTATTTTACTTGTGTTCAAGTTCATTGATTGTAGATTGTCCTAGTAAGCAGTGATGGGACAGATAACCTAAGTGGCTAAGTCAAGTAAGTTCTTACCTATGTGATGAAAAGACAGAAAATTGTCTAAGTTCACAGGCGTTGAGTGAAGATCATTCACTCAATGCCAGATGACTTATAGTGCTGAGTAAAGCCTACTCAGTCAAAACCATGAAGTGGCAAGCTTAGAATGTGACCAAGTCCACAGGCGTTGAGTGAAATCAACTCACTCAACGTCATACAGCAAAAAGCTATAAGTCAGGCTAATACAGTCAAAACCTAAAGAGAAATGAGCTGAAAAGTGGCTAAGTCCACAGGAGTTGAGTGCATCTCACTCACTCAACGCCTTAGCTTTAATATTGCTGAATAGCTGAGCTCAGAATTTGTCGAATTAAGTTCTGAGTTCGTCGAGTTGAACTTTCACTCATTCGTCGAGCTGAGCTCAGAGTTTGTCGAACTGAACTCTAAATTCATCAAACTAAGTTATTACTTATTCGTCGGGCTGAGCTTAAAGTTTCTCGAATTGAGTTCTAAGTTCGTTGAGCTCAAGCTGAATTCTAAAATAGAAAATCTAGCTTAGGCCGAAAGCATTGTGTAAGGCATGGTAACTCAATGCTCTCAATGCCATGATGCAGAATTAGTTAAAGCAAAAAGCATTGAGTGAGGCATGCTCACTGAATGCTGTCAACACTTAAGATGTCGAAGAAGTAGAAATGGCTAAGGCAAAAAGAGTTGAGTGAGGCACGTTCACTCAACGCTCTCAACTCCTAAAATACAGAATACAGTCAAGGCACATGGTGTTAAGTGAAGTATGTTCTCTCAACACTCTCAATGCCATGCTTACAGAAGAGGCTGTAGAAAGGGTTAAGGCAAAAAGCATTGAGTGAGCTTTACTCACTCAACGCTGTCAACGCCTAAATAGACAAAACTGTCTAAGTATTTTGGCATTGAGTGAAGCTCATTCACTCAATGCATATACTGCTGATGCTTGAATTCTAACTGAGTCTTCAGGTACTGATGTCAGCAAGTCAAAAAGTCAACCATATTCAAATTTTGAGTGGCAAAGCCACAGTACATGACAAAAAGTACTGTAGGCCTAATGTGCGTCAGTTAGGTGCTAAAGCAAGTATGCAACCGACATTAATGAAGTGGGACCCACTACTAAAAGAACGTTGGGTTACATTAAATAAAAGGAAATGCTCTTTACATAAAAATAAGTTGTTACAGTAGTTCTTCCTAATCGCCATTGTTGTGGGTGTGGCTGAAGAACTGAAAGCCCAAGACAAGCAAGTCTAGAGGCAAATCAAGTGAGTTGTTGATATCAACATCTTCAACAGCAACATTTCTTGTGCCATCTTCATCTGCACCAGCTAGTAAAACTCAGGGTGATTCACTGAGAAAGTGATGGCATCTAGGGCCGACCCTTGCTGCAGGTGCTTCACAGATCCAGCCAACAAATCCTTAAGAACATTTTCTTGGGGAGCTGTGAAGGAGATAAAGCTGAGCAGTTAGCTCAGTTCAGAAAGGTGCAGAGAAGCTGATCTGCAAGTTACTTCCAGTATAAGACAAAGCATATACATTATTGTTGTTGTGAAGAAGAGAGGGCTGAACTTTTGATTCAGTTCAGAAAGGGGGCAGAACATTATTCTACAAGTCACCTCCAGCTCAAGTGGATATACTTGTTGCTGTGAAGTAGTTGGGGCTAAGGTGTACTTAGTCCAAAAAAGTATACTCAGGAAAATATTCCTGGTGTCAAAGTTAACTCAGTCAAGGTAGATTGGCATAGAGGAATTCCTCTTATGTCCAATCAAGAACCTCAACAACCCACTTCCATCTAGTAGGATCCTTTGTGGATCTGAGAGGTAGGAGCAAACTTGCTCTGAGGTAGGTGATCAGTTGATCACTGAGTGATAGGGCATTTGTGCGTGAGTGGAAGGAGCGTGTATCTCTCTAAGTTGTAGGAGCAAGTTTGCTTTGAGGTAGCACTATCCTCCATAGCCTGAGTATGTTGGGTTTTAAGGGATGGTACAACACTTGTGCACTCAGTGAAAAAGAACAAGAAAAACCCAAACGATTTGTATCTTGCAATATTCATGAATCAAGAAGTAAAGCTTACTGTAATATAAATTACCTTTCAGGGATTGAGTCAGAACTCAATCAAGATGCTCCAGCAAAATCAGGCCAGTTACACAGCGGCTAGAGTATTGAGCGGAGAAAGTATTTCTGCGCCTCTACAGTAATCCACATGATCGGGAGAACCCACAACAACTTGTCACACAAGCGCTATGTCGGGAGAGGACACTCAGCATCTCCACAGACTGCTAGATCTATTGTAGGAGAGGCGACGGCGACACTCACCGAAATCGGGATCGAAATCGGTAACAGGATTAGCGGAACACTTCCATCAGGTTTCTATGTTTTCTTCTTATCGCACAGTATCAGCTCGTGTGCTGAAAGAAAAGAATAGTCCCCAGATAGCCCTAAAACATCCTATTTATATCCCAGGAGATAAATTTAGAAAGTCAACATTTGACTCAGCACGGGCACTTGTCGAACTCAGCTCGACGAAATCTGCGCTAAAGGCCAGCTCGGCGAACAATTATTCGAACTCATCTCGATGAAATCTGCGTCAAAGGCCAGAACGTCGAACTTCATTCGCCGAACTCAGCTTAACAAAATCTGCGCCAAATGCAAAAAATGTCGAAGGCATTGAGTGGACTCAATGCACTCAACACTTAAGTGCGACAGTCAACGCACTCAATGCAATTATTCGTCGAGTTAACACCTAACCCATGAAAGCATTGACTAGTCTCAATGCTCTCAACGCATTCAGCCTCATGGCGCTGAGTGAGCTAAACACACTCAACGAATAATGCCTTAGAATCTTACAAGCCCTATAGCATTGAGTGAGCTAAACACACTCAACGCCTTTAGCACCATGGCGTTGAGTGAGCTAAACACACTCAATGCCAAATCCCTTCAACTCATCATATGAGCTAAACTGTACAGATTCAATCTCCCAATTTCTCCACAATCTTATGTGCAACCCTAATAGACTCATACTGAGTTGGCAGTGAGGCTACATGCTTGATCACTTCAAGATCACTATGGTTGCACCAATAGTCTCCCACTTGATGTAGAAAGTATCAAACAAAAACTGCACAAACAATGAGCGATATATAGCAATACATCATTGCTCCTCAAATAATAAGAGTTTATAAAACTCAAAAGCCATTGTGACTAATGTTACAGTGTTGTCATGTCCCTTCGTCCCTTACATTCGGATAGAACTAGAGTTATAGACCGTGTCACCCTAATAAATGTTCAATCCCAGTTTCTTAATCTAGAATGGACTTGCAGAAAATTGGTGAGTCCAATATCATATATCGACTCAACCAAGCATGGTCATGCACTTTTCAGTCTCATTCCATCAAGGGGACCCATTGATGCAACTCCTGTCATATAGGAGGGCAAAACCTATCTCTGCTCACATGCAAATACCTAAATGATTCGTAATATACCCAATAACCACCTTTATCATCCAACTTTCTCAAGATTGGAATTTTGATGGCATCAAAGCACGCTCTTCCTCACTCAATGAAAGTTGTGACTTCAGGTCAAAGGACCACAACCACCATTGCCACTTCAGCCATACTTGTGGCACGTTCATATAATAATCCATAAAGTATTCTCATGGTGGGTCTGTCTAGTACAACTTGTTCATAACAAGTACCCATGTGATGACTTTATATCACAATATCATGACCTGTGAGGACGGTTCATCAGTCAATAAACATGATAGTCTTAAAGGTATCATCATCGCCCTTAGCTTCTAAGATGATACAACGACCAGGGACCTTTAAGAATGAAGCTTCTAAAATCATAGGTTCTCATATCAAGTCACTACTTGACCTATGGAAGCAAACACTCTAAGTGTATTTATTAAATTGAACTACTCTATCATAATAGAAATAATTTCATAATAAAAGAACTTGCCAAAATATATGAAATGAAATGCATATAGTACTTTTATTCATCAAATGAAATATTGTACATCCAACAAACATACAATCCACAAGACTCAAAATAGAGTTGATCATTTAGGTATCGTATACCCATAGATCTAACATGATCATCATGATTTCTCTATGCAAGAGGCGTTGTTAGTGGATCCGCAATGTTTTCCTCAATTGGCACTCTGCATATGCTCATATCTCCTCGATCGACAATCTCTCGAATTAGATGGAATCGCCGGAGTATGTGTTTGGAGCGCTGATGAGATTTAGGTTCCAAAGCAAGTGCAATTGCATAGTTGTTGTCATAGTAGAGATCTACAGGATGAACAATGCTAGGAACTACATCTAACTCACCGATGAATTTCATAATCCATATAGCCTCCTTCGCTGTATTTGTAGTGGCAATATACTTGGCCTCAGTAGTAGAATCAACAATTGTATCCTGCTTGGAACTCTTCCAACTAACAACACCTCTATTTAGGCAAAACACAAATCCTGACTGAGATTTTGAATCGTCCAGATCAGTTTGGAAGCTAGCATCCATGTAACCACTTACTACGAGCTCTTCCTCTCCGCCGAATACCAAGAACATATCCTTAGTTCTTCGCAAGTACTTGAGGATATTCCCGACGGCTATCCAGTGACCTTCAACGGGATCAGACTGATACCTGCTAGTCGTGCTTAAAGCATAAGAGACATCAGGTCTAGCACATAACATTACATACGTGATTGATCTAATTTCCAAAGCATATGGAACCAAATTCATGTGGTCCTTATCTTCACAAGACTTAGGACACTGGTCCTTAGAGAGACTCAAACCATGAGACATGGGCAAGAATCCTTTCTTGGACTCAAGAATGCTGAACCGTTTCAACACCTTGTCAATGTATATACTTTGGGTCAAACCCAACAACTTCTTCGATCAATCTCTATAGATCTTAAAACTGAGTATATATGTCACTTCCCCTAAGTCCTTCATCGAAAAGCAGCCCCCTGGGTTGTTCTTAATAACTTGTAGGGTCGGTTTGTCATTCCCGATCAATAGTATGTCATCTACATACAATATCAGGAAGACTAAAATGCTCCCACTAATCCGTTTGTAAACACAAGGTTCATCCTCATTCCTGATAAAACTGAACTCTTTGATCTTTTCATCAAAACGAAGATTCAATCTTCGAGAACCCTGTTTCAATCCATAAATGGATCTCTGCAGGTTGCATATTTTAGTGGGTTCACCTGGAGATACAAAATCCTCAGGTTGTGTCATGTACACTTCCTCGAGGAGGTTCCCATTAAGGAAAGCCATTTTAACATCCATCTGCCAGATCTCGTAGTCATAATGCATAGCAATAGTAAGCAGAATTTTGATGGACTTAACCATGGCAATAGGGGAAAAAGTCTCATCATAGTCAACTCCATGAACTTGCTTAAAAACCTTTGCCAACAATCGGCCTTTGAATGTATGTACATTCCCATCAATGTCAGTCTTCTTCTTGAAGTCCCACTTGCACCCTATGGGTCTTACCCCTTTAGGTGTTTCCACCAAAGCCCATACTTGGTTTTCATACATGGAGTCCTTCAAATTTCATGCAATCCACTCCAACAAAGTTGGTGTCTAATAGTGACTTCCACCATCTCTTCACATGCAACTCTAGGCAGGAAACTGTTAAGGCTACAGCCTCCTCTATCGGGCATCGAATCACAACCAGCATCTCGTAAATAATGTCCAGCCACTCCTCTGTACGGACTGCTGACTCCGTCCTGTGGTATGAGGGAGTAGAAAGCCCCCAGAAGGTATTCGACCAGTTAGCCCCTAGATTTAGTTGGGGGCTGGAGCATGTCGAGCCCTGAAGGCCTCCAAAATAACCGTCAATGTTTGCCCCATCTCCGTTTGCTGGAACGGAGTCAGAGCTGGCGGAGGTGGAGCCATGTTCTGTGCCTGAGGTGTACCCTGCTGAGGAGTAGGGTTCGTTGTAGGATACATGGAAAACTTCACGTGTTAGTTAATGTACAAGCGGAACTTATGAAAAGTGTACTTTTGCATGTGATTCTCCCTTATGGCACACCATTGCTTTCACAGCTAGTTTGTCCTCAAACTAAGCTCGTGCGGGGTGGCCGAGGGTTTTTGTGGACTTCTTCTCTTCCGATTGATGTTTCCTCTGATACCAGTTTGTATGACCCCATGTTTTGCTATGCTACAGGGCCTTGCTCCCAGAACTGCCATTTTGCGGTGACTCTGACACTCGGAGGGTTGGTACTACAAAACGTCGATTTTGCCGGCAATGATGATCGTCAAGAAGTAGAAGTACAAATGAGAGAAGGCAATTAAGTCAAGTCCACAAAACACATATAATATATGAAATAAAAATAACTACAATTCCACAGGGTAATATAAGTACTGAAATAGATCAGTAAGTAGGAATTTAAACGGGCTTATACCCGGTACACCAAATCCTCACTACAACCCACTCGCAGAAGCTAAGTAAGGCTAATACTCACGAAGCCAGAGACTGGTGCTCCCATACTAGACTAGCTCACCTCCATGTGCACCGTGCTCCACTGGTGCTGCATCTCCTGTTACTGCTCCCTGTCTCCCATCCGGAGTCCCTGAAATGTTTGGTCCACCAACCTTTAGTCAAAATACTAAGCCTGATTTCGCTCACCCCTCCCCCAGTGGCTCCTAGGCACCGTGTGGGAGGAATGATAGGAAAGATATGATGGTGGAGAGTAGGAACAAGTCAGGTGATGATGGAGCAATCTAGCAGGTATATTGTAACATTTATAGTGATATAAAAGGAAATGTAAGCAAGCAGTTCTATAGTAAAGAAGCAGTAATATAATCAAGTAAAGTAGTGCAGTAAGTACATGAAAACTAAACTATGGAATAAGTAACATTACTTTCTATGAATGAACAAAAAACTTTTAAGTTAAGGGGTCTTTTGCGAGGCTCTCATCGTATAAGATATCACATACTAGTTTATATGATGGGGTGTCAGGTTATATGCAGGTTTATGTGTAGTGATATGTTATGTCATGATTCATGCAAGTGCAACAAACACACACGACTCTGTGCATATAGACCTTTAGTTCCCCCATTTTGGAAGCTAGCTTCACTCCCAGGAGCCTCCGTAGTGGCCAACGGAGACAGTGGGTCGGGACACCCCACTCCTAGATGGGTATTCACACTACCAGGCCTTGCCCTTATGTACACCTATGAAGAAAACACTAGAGTCACCATGTATTATGCTGACCAACCGACAGTCTTTTCCTTGGCTAAGTGTAAACCACACCCGTCGAGTCATCATATCGACGTCGGTGCAAATGACCGTCAAACACTGACAACACACCTCTTTATGAACATGCACACATGAATTCTCGAGCCATTGGCTCCCCGGACTAACCTGTCCAATACAAGAACCTTCCGAGCCTTCGGCTCGCCAGGCTAACCTGCCCATTTCCACAACCCCAAGCCTACCGCTCGGATAACCTAAACAATCTAACCTCCCGAGTCACCGGGGTGAGTGAAAGTGAAGTCCTAGTATATCTAATTGCTCTTAACATTTTAATCTTACAGCTTATGGTTAACCTTGGATTGCATTGGGCATTCCCTGTAATGGGCTCTCGGGGGCACTATGAACTACGATGGGCTGAATCTCAAAGCCCCCTTTCGCAAGGTAGTTATAATTATTGGTAACTACCCATATTCCCAAACTCTCCTGATTTTTCACTTAATTTAAACCTAAGTACATTTAGACATCTTCCAGGGGAGATGCGATCTATCGTCGATCCCGAGCTCAACTCTGCCCTTGCACAACTGGCTCACACAACCTACCTTCTTTTGATGACCCTATTCATTTTCACCTAGACCAGGTACACCAAATATGTCATCATCTCATACAAGGGCCTACATGTTATCTTCTTCAGTTTTATACTTTGTGCAGACCTATTGAGCTACATGGTGTGCATGCATGGTGATCCCTCCAATTATTCATCCAATGACCTAAGATTATTACTGGGGGTCCATGATGATAATTTAAGGTTAAATCCAAAAGTTAAAATTTTCATAATTTAATTGGTATTTATTTCATTTTCTGCAAAATTTAGCCAACAATTCTTTTGAACACCAAGTACAACTTTCTGACATGATATGGTCCTAAAACAATTATGACAAGTGTATATCATCAAAATAACAAGAAATAATAAAATTCACACTTTTCTAGAAAGGTTTGACCTCTAAACAAATTATTGAATAGACAACTGCAATATTAGGATATTTAGGGGAAAATAGAATTATTCATCCAAAAATTATTGGACAACTACCAGATGAAAAACATAAGCAGTAGAGACTATTGACCAATTATGATTATAATTTTCAAAGCTCATTTGGCTACATAATTAAATCATTTAAAACAAATTAATATTAGGCACCTTGTGAAGCAACCAATATAGATAATCATCCAATAATTCTATAAAAATTCATAGAGCTCAAGGATGACTTAAAAGGTCCTCTGACCAAATTGCATATGTTTTCAATGTGTAGATATCTCTTAATAAATTCCTTAATAATTTGGGCAACTACAAAGGTTGTGAATGAAGTATCTCAAATACTGATCTAAAATTCATACTAAAATTTTCAGAGCTTAATAACAATATTATATGGTCACTGCCTAAATATCAAGATCATCCAAAGTCTTATGATGCAGTAATAAAATCAAGTGTAAAAGAGCCCTAAACGGTCCTAAATTGTTACAAGAGGGATGTAAGTTCTACAAAGTCCTAAAATTACTTCCTAGTGTTAAATTAAACCTTAGTCACACTTCTATCAAGTTACAAGGCATTCCAATGGCATGTAGTCTCATGTCCTTCATTTGGTTCAAACCCCATCACTAGGTCTTACACTAGGGTCCTAGGGTATCTGATGTGTTGGCAAGTGTACCGATCGTAGTCAAGTAATACAGTTGAGGAGTTGAATCCCCGAAAATCGATCTCTCGAGGAGTGCAAGTAGGGAATGTGATTTTGCTATTGAAAAAGTGATTGCAAGTGTTAACATAAACAAAGGGGTTTTGGTTTAGAGTTTCCTAGGTTTAACACTAATAAACCTATTGCGGGTCGCCATCACCGTGTCTCTTTGGTGGATTACTCAAGAGAGTAACATGAAAGATGGATGAGCCAATGAGGGTCGCAATCACATCTTCGCCGCGCACGCTTCTAGCAATTGCTAGAATGACACTATCTCAACAAGAACACGAAAAACTGAAGCTCAGCAATAGAATCATGATCTAAGATACAACAACACATAGACATGCTGAAATATATGAACTAAATAGTGTTCTTAAGAAACAATCAAACAAACACAAGTTCAGAACAAAGTAACTATAAGAGGAGGGGAGAAATACAACCAAACGCATGAAGGCTTTCCGAGATTCGTGGCCGGAGTCAAGGGTTGTCGGGCCTTGTTCGAGCTCGGTCTACAGATGACGTCTGAGGTCCAGAAGGGCTGTCACCTCCTTCCAATAACCCATCTTCTTCATGAATAGTCGTTGGGATAAATCTATCCGGAGAACTCCACGGATGCAACACCTTATGAGCTTGAAACAGAGCTTGGAGTTTGGAGAAGAAAATGGTAGTCGGAGATGAAGCTATTGCAAGCTTTTGGATGAAGAATGGTGGCCGGATCAACTCTCCATGGAGGAGAGAGAAAATATCAGCTGAACAGAAGTTTTCCCGCTCTGAAGGATGGAAATGGCGGGCTAGATCGGACCCTTTTCTAGAATGATGAAATTTGCGTCTTAAATAGAAAAATCAGAAATAATGGTCACGCACGGTTTGGCGCACGACCGTGCGCAAACCTTGTGATATTAACATTCAGAACAAGCCTGCGGAAGGAGAAGCGTTGACCCGTGGATTTTACTCGCACACGGACATTTCCGCCCGTGCGTGAAGGAAATCACACAGGTAACAATAGAATGTTGGAATTCGAGGCAAGCAGGTGGAACCGTGTGTTTTACACGCACACGGGCGCTTCGGCCCTTGCGTGAACAAATCGCACGATTAACCACAGATTGGTACAAACAAGAAAGCTATAGGAAAACCGTGCATTTCCTTCGCGCATGATTCCGATGAAACCGTGCGTTAACCGTGCGTGAAGATCGTTGAGCTCAGCTCGACGAAATTCATCGAGCTCCACTCGACGTTTCTCCAGCTCAACAAAACGCACGCTCTGGCACAAACTGTGACGAGTAAAATGCATGATCGTGCATTTTCCTCAAATCAGAATTCCTGCCTTGGGTAAAATGCACTACCTGCACATCAAAACCAAAGCTGGAGCAAAATCTCCCAGCACCAAATATACATCAAAGAATAGCCAAAAAGATCTATGGGGAGCACCATGTGCTTACCCCCGACAACAGAATGCTCAATTGCACACCATCGGGCCAAAGCGGTGCACAAAATGGTCAATGACCGAACAAAGCAAATATAACCGATTACCGGTTGAAATGCGGTGCATGAGTGAGAAAACAATCCCAGATGAGTACGAAAAACAATATAAATATCAGAGTCATCACACCATCATACTTTAACATTTGCTCATCCCGAGCAAATCATTTCTCCTTGAATTAGAAAACAGCTAGATGGCTTAAAAATTTCCAAATAAAATAAAGATAGAAATCAAATTCTTCATTGGCGTAGAAAATATAATAGGTAAAAATTTTAATTATACTACCTATTTTATAAATTTCGACAGGCGTAAATAAATATTATAACTACTCAAAAATGGAATTCTGGGGAATCGTTCGGTCAAACGTAGGAAGAAAGTATGCAGGATACTCAGTTGAGCATTGCCAAAGACCAGGGCTCGGGATAACCTCTAAAGAAATCCATCAATGTCGGGGACCATACTCTTCCCCGTTCACACTCTCTCCACAGCGCTAGTTTGACTCAAGCGTTAATCCGCAGGGCTTTAGGGTAGAAATGTGGTTTGGATTTCGGTGAGGTAAACAAAGATAAAAAAGAAGGCTACGCACCTAACCTAAATGAGCTCAACAAAAAGATATCCTTACACCAACAATACATGCAGGTGCACCATACCACTAGACTTGAACTTGATAACATGAGTGTGTGCACCGCCTATCACCACAACAATAACACAAATAGACTCTTCATTTTCACTTTCTTATTTTATATCAATCAGCACATATTTTTTTCTTTTCGTTTTCCAGATTTTTATGATACACTTGCTGCCAAATTTTCAAGAAAACTTCACCGCACAACCACATAACAACACCATAACAACAACACCAACGAAAGAATTAACATACTAATACATTGAGATTGGGGTATGCAACTAGGAAAAGCTTTTAGGCTCTGGTGATCGCGAAGTGGGGCTAAATCAACAGGAGGGGTAGGCTCAAAATAGGCTAAGAAGTATTATCGTCAGGACGGGTACAAGGCTCAATCGGGCCAAAACAAATGACCTACATCACGCTCACGCTAGACTAACCATGAACCAATGCTTCGAGAGTAGCTTGGGGGCAAGTTCTTAGCCACCGAGAAAAATGATCCTTCCTCCCGACTCGAGCAATACAAGGCTAGTGACGGCTACACACATTCCTACACCACCGTTCGATTACTCCAGATTCAACACTTTTGAGTAGTACAAACAATATTTATAAATGTAAAAAAGTATAAATCTACGAGCATTCACTCCTCACCTGAACGCTGACTTGTAATAGATCCCCCCAGTCACACAAGATGAGGGCAAGGCGAAATCTTTAGGGCCCAGGGAAGACAAATCTCCCTTGTCCCTAACATCTTCCTTCTCATGCCGGCGGGCAAAATTTCGCGCCTTGCACATGAGCAGTTCTTTTCTTTTCATGTCCATAGATGGGGATCGCCAGGGTGGTATAACCACACCAACCAATTCAGCGGCATGTCTACCTTTCTCATCCGGGGGCATCCTTTCCTCACCCGCGGCGGGTGAAGGATCAGCCCAAGTCACCTGTTTAACATTCTTACAAAATTTGTTCGGAGCAATAGAAGTTTTTAAGTCTATCTTCTACACGCACTCTACAGCCATGCTCAGCTCACGTTTCTTATTATCCGAGTCTTGTTTCACTCCTAGTAACTCCGCACTTGTTTCTGCTTCAGCTGACATCAACATTTCTTCCACTTTCACAGCCTTGTCTTGCTCATTCGGCAAAATAGCTATCTCATCAGCTATAGATAAATCATTAGATAACAGGACATTCAATTTCAGAAGTTCTTTAGTTTCATTTAAAATTATAGGGGGAAGTGACGGTGGTAAAGACAAATCGACCTTGGAAGCCATGGTGACACCGCTCGCATTAAATTGCAATGTAGCTTCACTAGATTTTAGGAATGGGACCCCTAAGATGGTTTTTGATGTATTTCCCATGGGTCCTAGCACTTGGAAGTCAGTGAATGTAACGCCCCCGATTTTTCTGATGTCATTATTTGGTTTGTTGACATCATAATTTCGACGTCAGTGCGTTACCCTTTTTTGTTTTGTTGACGCCACTGCACCGTTTGTGCGTTTTCGCATCCGTCGGGCCTATTTATCCAGATTTTGAGATTTTATTGGGTTAGAATGCCTTCCCTGTTATAAAGGTTGAGGTTTTCAGGACTTGGACTTGTCCGCTTCTATTGCGTTCCGAGCATTTTGGAGTCTCGGCGCGCGTTTGAATCCTTGTGAGGATATTCCTTTCTTGTGTAAGCTTTTGTTGATAGTGTCTCAAGAATGATACGTCGGATTCTAGGGTTATCTTCACTGCTGAATTCATTTAAAATTCAATGTGCATTTGGGCTCTGTTTAGAACTCCTATCTACCCTGTCGAGCTATTCTGAATATGATAAGTTATTTTTAATTATTTTAATCCTTATGCTGTTTTGATTCTCGGGAAGCCCTCCTTTATGTAGGTTTTCGTTGACCTGAGGCAGGTGGCACAGTTTTGGGGTGCTACCTGGAGTTTGGCGAAATGTCGAATCAAGGTAGACGATCGGCTCGACGATTGTCGAGCTGAGCTTGGCTATGGGTCGGGCTATTCTGGGTTTTGTGCTCAACAAAATCCGAGCAAATATCGTTGAGCTGGGTTGCGTTCGATGAATAACAAACTCAATTTGTTGATCGGGTTTTGCTTATGTTTGACGATCGTAGAGCGGAGCTCGACGAAGCGTCGAACGGAGCTCAACGAAGCATCGAGCTGAGCTCGACGATGCGTCAGGAGAATTTTCTTTCCTTCATGCTTGTTTCCGAGAAATGTTTCTCCATGTACTTGAGAGCTTCTTCTTAAGAAGACTTGTTGTACTCGAGAACGATCTTTCTTTCTTGTAAGGTGTAGTTTTGTTCTCGAGAACTACTTTCTATCCTCAAGATACCTTCTGTTCTTGAGAGGTGGTTTTTGTTCTCGAGATGCCTTTGCTATTCTCGAGAACTGTCTTCTAGTTCTCGAGAACTGTTAGCTCTTCTCTAGAACTGCCTTCTAGTTCTCGAGAACTATTTGCTGTTCTCGAGAACTGCCTTCTAGTTCTCGAAAACTGTTTGCTGTTCTTGAGAACTGCCTTCTAGTTCTCGAGAACTATCCGCTGTTCTCGAGAACTGCCTTCTAGTTCTCGAGAACTGTCTGTTTGTTCTTGAGATCCCCCTTACTTCTTCTTGAGTTGTCCGGTTCAACCGATCCCGGTTTGTTTTACTTAAGTGCTGATTAACTTAATAATACCCTTAGTATATATATACTTTATTTTCTTTTTCCTCCTTCACTTTGGACCGATTTCCTGTTCATCTTCCGAACCAGAGCGGCGTGGGAAAGATAGATAGAGAGAGTTTTTTTTTGTGATTCTTCCGGTGGCCGCCAACGATCCTTCGGTGCTTGAAATCTTCAACCAAATAAAGATCCGGAAAGCTCTCAATGAGAGCTATGCCATCGTGGTAAATTTTTACCCATTCCTTGATTTTTTTTCTCGCTAGGGTTTTTTGCGCTAACCTCTATTTTGGCCATTCTTGTTCAGATTTCGACTCCTTCCATCTTCTTTTGCCCCGACCTACAATGTGGAGTGGTTTGGAGAGTTTTTCCTGTAAAACCAAGGCAAATGATGGTTTTCTCCTTCCATTCTCTTCCTTATCCAGATTTGTATAAGTTTCTAACTTCTTTTTATCATGGTTAATAAATAACTTGCTGACTTCTAAGTGTTGACGTGATCTCTGTCTATTTTCCATTTTACTTTCCATGTTCTTGATCTTGGTTACCTAACCTTGTAGTGCTATACATTTTGATTATGCGATTAAATATCACTTTTACTACCGTTCCGTAACTTTCTCGTAGAATGTGTTGGAGGTTATTTAGGGTTGTAAATTCCTCCTAAAGTTTGATCAACCGCTTCGAATCTAGAATTGTTTAGTAGAATCCAATGTGCCATTGTTGTCTTGAGGTTTCTATCATGGTTTTTTTTCTACGTGGAGATGACGTTGGGTGAGACAAGCTGCACGTTTCTGTGAGGCTCTGAGCTCTAAACACGGATAGTTACGGTGTTTTACTTCCCTATTAGTACTTTTTGGGGCTCTACCGGATGATTGGGGCATTTGTGGTGAATGGTGGAGTGTTTAGTCTCCCCCGTATTTAGATGGATAATTATAAATGGGGTTGTGTCTGGCTGAGTTGACCACCCTGCCCATTTCGGATTGTTGGGTGGAGTTGACCACAGGTAGCTAATAGGGGTTTGTTTCCTTCCAAATGGTTTAATCATGACCTTTCTCCCCTTATAGTCTTGTACATTTGGGGTGCTTTGTGGTGCGTGATGCTTCGCGTAAGTGCTTCCTTTTTTTGGCATTTGTACATTTCTGCTGTACTTTAATTAAGAATTTTCCTTTGGTCTTGGGTTGGTACCACTCGACTTTGTTTCCTTTTGGCTTACTTTCCGCCATTACTTGTACATTCTTGCTGAGGTGTTCTGTCTTTGGAATGCCTCAGGTTCAGAGCTGTAGTTGGTAGCCGTACTAGTTTTTGGAGTTTCTGAGCAACAGTGTTGGCTGTGTTCTTCGCCTCTCCGTAGTGAGGTAGTTTGTTATTTTGTTTGTGTTCTTTTTGCTAGTTCAAACATACTTTACTTTTGTGGGTTCGTGTCAGTTTGTTGATGCTCACAGGATTGTTATTTTCGGATACTTGCGAGCTGCTTAGCTTTCTTTCTTTGAGTTTGGGATACTTGCTCTCTAGGATGTTTTATGCTAGGACTACATGTTAGATATTTTTAACTTATAAAACCCTATTATTATTACATCATACATGCCATCACTTCCAAAATTAAGTCACTACTTTCTGGTTAGCATAAAGACTTTTAACTAAACTCATTATAAATCTAAGGTCTTGCATACCATGAGTTGTTCCCTGGGAGACATTTACACTCAAGTTGGATGCTTAAACTCATAAAATAAGTATTTTCCGCAGCATATAACTATTTTCTTTGTGGACTAGATGAGCCACTAAGCCGAGGGATACGGCTAACTACTATACTTAAATTGATTTTAACTCAAAATAACTTAAAGAACCTTTCTTCATGGCTAAGTAGGAGTTTTGCCTGAGCGTCCGCAGTTATCCCCTGCTAATGTGGCATCATGACACGCATTTTTCTCTTACTCTGATATACTTCTTTAGCGGTGAAAAATGCGGGTTATGATAGTTGGTATCAGAGGGAGGTTGGTTTGACAATTTGGTCGAACCAGCCAAACTCGTTTAGTTTGTTTCCCTTCTTTCATTTGCATACACACACCGATGTGTCATCAGTACATCTTAACTGAAACACCGACACTACACTCATAGCATGAACAGAAGTATACGGGGCATATTATGTACTATGCGATGTATAATATGTGTTTGTATACGGATCCACCATAGGAGGCAACATGTGACAGTTATGTAGTATGAGATGCATGACCATTACCACATGGGTGCCAAATAGCACGTTTTCCTTTCTTGTTGCATGCGATGTTATGTAGTATGGGATGCATAAAATTTCATGTGTACGCCGCTCATGCATGCATTAAGGCCTTTTTAGAATGCATAGCACTGCATACATAGCATATCATCTCATAAGCACACGTGCTAAGTTAAGGTTTACATAATGACACATGCAGACATATGATTTTAAAGTAGAATAATCATAGGCACAGGAGTAAATAGGATGAGAGGATATCATCCTAAGTAGGACATAACATCGTTATAAAATCCCAGAGCAAGACGCATCATAAGCAAGTGCCTAAGTATGGTCTGAACTAGTTGTGTGGCCTAGTTGTGGTCTGGGATTGTTTTTGACGAGTCGTTCATTGCCTTTTCTAGAATGTCAAGACGTCCTACGATGAGGTCAACTCCCCTGTCAGAGGGCGAGTCGTCTAGTGCTCAGAATGAGGTCGTGATTGAAGGATTGCGATAGAGCAATGAAGCTTTGTCTAGTCAAATGTTGGAGATGTAGTCGTAGATCCAAACTTTGTTGTCCGTCATTACAGGACATCCTCTTAGAGTTCAGGATCCGACCGTGGGTGAAGGCATTCCAGTTCCTCCTGCTCCTCTAGTGCCCCCAGTTGTGCTGCGACCCAAGATGAACTTCATCTCGTACTTCCAGCGATTGGGACCCCCTACCTATGATGGTAGGGTAGACATTATGGCTTCGGATGACTGGATTATATCCATCGATGAGATGTTCTCTTACTCCGGAGTTTCAGCGGACCAGAGAGTAATGGTCGCTGCCTACCAACTCAAGGGTTTGGCAAAGAGTTGGTGGCTAAGGGAGAAGCAAAACTTGAAGGATGTATGTTCTTAGGAAGTTTTAAGGAGCTTTTGATGAAGAAGTTTCTGTCGTCGGTCGACCGAGACCGTTTGTTAAATGATTTCCTGCACTTAAAGTAGAGGCAGCTCACGGTGAGTGAGTATGAGGTGGAGTTCAGCAAGTTGAGCTGGTTCGTGCCAGATTTAGTAGTGTCTGAGGACAGCAAAGTCAAGCATTTTTTGGGTGGTCTAAAGAGTGACATCCAGCAGTTGGCGAGTTCTTATAAATCAGAGAGTTATGCCGAAGTAGTCGAAGCAGCTCTTAAGGTTGAGGCAATTGATAATGCCAAGAACTGAGGACAATAATCGAGAAGGGATAAGAGGAAGACTGGTGAGAGTAAGAGTTTCCAGGAATCCGGTGCTGCTTCGAGAAAGAGGAGCAAGGAAATTTGCAGTTTCTGTGGCCGGCCAGGCCACTCCTTTGAGAAATGTTTCCAGAGGCTAGGTGCTCAGAAACAGGAGCAGGTCCATGCGATCCCGGGTGCTCCTAAGGGAGATTTGGTTTGTACTTCTTGCAATCGGAAGGGGCATGATGCTGCCCACTATTGGGATAAGGTTTGAGTCTACTTTCAGTGCAGACAGAAGGGACACATCATGTCAAAGTGCCCGCAGTCTCAGTCTGTGCTGCAGCTAGTACTGGTTTGGGCCTTGCCACCGCCGCAGCTTGTAGACAAAGGGAAGGGAAAGCTGAACGTGTTGTCTCAAGAGGAGGCCCAGACTACTATCCAAGTGATTTTAGGTTAGTTTTTAACCTGGTCTGTTTCTGTTTTAGCTTATAGCTGTATTTTCGATGTAGTTTGATTAGTTATGTATGCATTTTATAGGGAAATTTAAAGTAAAGAACCGTTGGGCGCGTGTTCTCTTTGATTCCGGTGCTACCCACTCGTTTGTGGTTAAGGCATTTGTTGAGCGTCATAGTTTGACTCTCGATCAAGTTGGCGATGCGTTTCAAGTCAAGTTTCCTTTCGGTGATTCTGTGGTGTCAGACCAGGGTATTCGGAGTTGTCCGATTTTGTTAGGCGATTTTCTAGCAGTTGCCGATTTGAAGATGATAGACTTAGAAGATTTTGATTTGATCTTGGGCATGGATTGGTTGTCCAAATATGATGCGGTTATCCAGTGCAGGGTTAAGCTCTTGGACTTCAAGATGGACAATGGTCAACCCGGGAGTGTTTATGGTTTTTCACACCAAGTTTCTCCAATTATATCTATGGTACGTGCTCGGAAGCTGGTAAATTCCGGATGTTTTGTTTGTTTGGTTTCATTTTTGGAGACCATTGTTAGCTTGTCGCGTATAGAGGAGATTTCGGTGGTGCGGGAGTTTCCGGATATTTTTCCAGCTAATCTTCCTGGTCTCTCGCCTGAGAGGGATGTGGAGTTTATCATAGATCTGGAGTCAGTACCCGTCCCATTGCTAAGGTGCCATACAGGATGGCCCCTCGTGAGTTGGAGGAGCTGCGTACTCAGTTGGATGAGTTGCTCCTGAGTGGTTTTATTAGGCCAAGTTCTTCTCCTTGGGGTTCTCCCATCTTGTTTGTAAAGAAAAAGGACCGATCAATAAGGCTGTGTATTGACTATAGAGAGCTGAATAAAGTCACCATTAAGAATAGATATCCCCTGCCTACGATTAAGGATCCGTTTGATCAGTTGCGTGGTAGCTCTGTGTTTTCAAAGATCGGTCTTCGTTCAGGCTACCACCACTTAAGGATTCGTGAGGCAGATATTCCACGGACTGCCTTCCATTCGCGACATGGGCATTTTGTGTTTCTGGTAATGTCCTTTGGTTTGACCAATGCTCCCACTACCTTTATGAAAATGATGAACCGTGTGTTCAAGGATTTTCTGCCCCGTTTTGTGGTCGTGTTTATAGATGACATTTTTGTGTATTCCCGCAGTGCTGATGAGCATGCCCAACACTTGCATTTAGTTTTGTCTACTCTGAGGGAGTATAAGATATATGCCAAGCTAAGTAAGTGTGAGTTTTGGTTGCCTCAGGTTTCCTTCTTGGGTCATGTGGTAAATAAAGATGGAATTTTGGTTGGCCCTGAGAAGGTGACTACTATTATGGATTAGAAAAGGCCCACAACCCCCAAGGAGATAAGGAGCTTCCTAGGGTTGGCTGGCTATTATAGGAGGTTTGTAGAGTGTTTCTGTACGTTATATGCGCCTTTGACTAAACTGACATAGAAGAATGCAGCTTTCATTTGGAGCAATAAGTGCGAGGAAGCATTTCTTGAATTGAAGAGAAGATTGTACACTGCTCCAGTTTTCTCTCTGCCTACTGAAGGGTTAGAATATGCGGTGTATGTAGACACATCGCATGTTGGTCTGGGTTGTGTGTTGATGCATGAAGGCAAGATAATTGCGTATGGGTCGAGATAGCTAAAGGTACATGAAAAGGACTACCCTACGCATGATTTAGAGTTCGCAGCAGTGATTTATGCCCTAAAGTTGTGGAGGCACTTGTTGTATGACGCAATATGCAAGATTTATACCGATCATAAAAGCTTAAAGTATGTTTTCACTCAAGGAGAGTTGAATCTACGCTAGCAAAGATGGTTAGAGTATGTTGCTGATTATGATGTTGAGATCCAATACCATCCGGGCAAAGCTAATGTGGTAGGCGACGCCCTGAGTAGAAAGACGGGGAAAATTTTTAATCTTTCTGTGGATTCGCTGGTAGAAGAATTTCTCTTGATGAATATTTCTGTTGGGAGTTGTAATTTTTCAAATAGTTTGGAGGTAGCTGAGCCTTTATGGATTGCACTCACAAGACTGCATCAAAGGGAAGACCCTGAGTTATTGCACCTTTATGAGAGGACTGATAAGGGAGAGTTTCCAGATTTTTCGATCGATGATGCCGGTACCTTAAAGTACCGCGGTAGATTTTTCATCCCCAATGTTGAAGATATTTGAGTTACGTTATGCAGTGAGGCTCATGGTTCCAGTGTTGCCTACCACCCAGGTTCAACTAAGATATACCAAGATTTGAAGTAGATCGCCTGGTGGTTCGGAATGAAAGGTGATATAGCAAAGTTCGTTTCAGAATGTTTTATGTGCAAGCGAGTAAAGACCAATCATAGAAGACCTGGTGGTAAGCTAACACCCTTAGAAATTCCGAGTTGGAAGTGGGAGAATATCTCAATGGATTTCATTACTGGGTTACCGAGATCTCCCCGAGGTCATGATTCAGTTTGGGTTATTGTTGATAGACTAACGAAGTATGCTCACTTCGTGCATTTTAATATTGATTACCACATGAAGAAGATAGCTGAGCTATATTTAAACGAAGTCATTAGATTACATGGAGTTCCAATTAGTATTGTATATGACCAAGACTCTAGATTTACATCTCATTTTTGGAAGAGCTTACAGGAGGGGTTGGGTACCGATTTGAGGTATTCCACCACCTATCATCCGCAGACGAACAGTCAGACGGAAAGAGTAAATCAAATAGTGGAGGATATGATCAGATCTTATATTTTAGACCACGGTGGCGCTTGGGATGAGTGTCTAGACTCATGGAGTTTGCATACAATAATAGTTATCAAGAGAGTCTGCAGATGGCCCCATTTGAGGCCTTATATGGGAGACATTGTAGAACTACTTTATTTTGGGCTAAAGTTGGTGAGAGACCGTTGCTAGGTCCGGAAGTCCTTGAATAGATGAATTGTGCCATGACTCATATTCGAGAAAAGATCTGTGTGGCACAAGAATGCTATGAGAAAAATGCTAATCAACGAAGGGTTGATCTGGCGTTCGCTATTGGGGACATGGTTTTTCTGAAAGTTTCTCTGATGTCAGGTGTTAAAAGGTTTGGAAGGAACCACAAGTAAGACCCTCGGTATGTGGGATCTTTTTAGATTCTTGAACGCATCGAAGTGTCAGCTTATAAGATGGAGTTACCGGCTACCTTCCATGGTGTCAATGATGTGTTCCATGTAAGCCAGTTGCGGTAGTGTACTCATAGTAATCGTCAAGTCCTCGACTCGGTGCCCCAGATTCATCCCAACCTTATGTACGTGGAAGAACCTGTTCGTATTTTAAATTCTCAAGATCGAGTGTTGCGGAGAAGGACTATCCCTATGGTTAAGGTTCTCTGGCGAAATCAAGATGTCGAGAGTGCGACGTGGGAATTGGAATCAGCGATGAGAGAATCTCATCGACCTCTCTTCACTTAGTTTAGTTATGTCATCGAGTTGTTGGTAATAATTGAGTTTTGTTTTGGGTTGGGTTTTTTAGGTTGTGTTATGTTTCGGGACGAAACTTCTTTTTAGGTGTTGTGACTGTAACACCCTCAATTTTTTTGATGTCATTATTTGGTTTGTCGACGTCGTAATTTCGACGTCAGGGCATTACACTTTTTCATTTTGTTGACAACACTGCACCGTTTGTGCGTTTTCGCATCCGTCGGGCCTATTTATCCAGATTTTCGGATTCTGTTGGGCTGGAATGCCTTCCCTGTTATAAAGGTTGATGTTTTGAGGACTTGGACTTTTCCGGTTCTGTTGCGTTCCGAGCATTTTGGATTATCGGCGCGTGTTTGAATCCTTGTGAGGATATTCCTTGCTTGTGTAAGTTTTTGTTGATAGTGTCTCAAGAATGGTACGTCAGATTCTAGGGTTGTCTTCGCTGCTAAATTCGTTTAAAATTCAATGTGCATTTGTGCTCTGTTTAGAACTCCTATCTTCCTTATCGAGCTATTCTGAAGATGATAAGTTATTTCTAATTATTTTAAGCCATATGTTGTTTTGGTCTCGGGAAGCCCTCCTTTGGGTAGGTTTTCGTCCACCTGAGCCTGATGGCGCAGTTTTGTGTAGCAACCTAGAGTTTAGCAAAGTGTCAATTGGAGGTCAACGATATTCGAGCTGAGATCTACGATCGTCGAGTTGAGCTCAGTTATGGGTTACGTCTTCTTTTGCCCCGATCTGCGACGTGGTGTGGTTTGGAGAATTTTTCGGGTAAAACCAAAGCAAGTGATTCTTTTCTCCTTCCCTTCTCTTCCTTATCTAGATTTGTAGAAGTTTTTAACTTCTTGCTATCATGGTTAATAAATAACTTGCTGACTTCTAAGTGTTCATGTGATCTCTGTCTATTTTACATTTTACTTTCCATGTTCTTGATCTTGGTTACCTAACCTTGTAATGCTATACGTTTTGATGATGCGATTAAATATCACTTTTACTACCGTTCTGTAACTTTCTCGTAGAATGCGTTGGAGGTTATTTAGGGTTGTAAATTCCTCCTAAAGGTTGATAAACCGCTTGAAATATATTATCTTTTAGTAGAATCCGATGTGCTATTATCGTCTTGAGGTTTTTATCATGTTTTTTTTCTACGTGGCGATGTCATTGGGAGAGACAAGCTGCACGTTTCTGTAGGCCTCTGAGCTCTAAAACCGGATCGTTACGGTGTTTTACTTCCCTATTAGTACTTTGTGGTGCTCTACTGGATATTTGGGGCATTTGCGGAGAATGTTGGAGTGTTTAGTCTGCCCCACATTTAGACGAATAATTGTCTTTGGGGTTGTGTCCGGCTGAGTTGACCACCCAGCCCGTTTCAGATTTTTCGGTGGAGTTGACCACAGTTAGCTAATAGGGGTTTGTTTCCTTCCGAATGGTTTAATCATGACCTTTCTCCTCTTATAGTCTTGTGCATTTGGGGTGCTTTGTGGTACGTGAAGCTTTGCGTAAGTGTTTCCTTTTTTTGGCTTTTGTACATTTCTGTTGTACTTTAATTAGGTATTTTTATTTGGTCTTGTGTTGGTACCCCTCGACTTTGTTTACTTTTGGCTTACTTTCCGCCATTATTTGTACATTCTTGCTGAGGTGTTCTGTCTTTGGAATGCCTCAAGTTCAGAGCTGTAGCTAGTAGCTATGCTAGTTTTTGGATTTTCTGAGCAGCAATGTTGGCTGTGTTCTTTGCCTCGCCGTAGTGAGGTAGTTTGTTATTTTTTTGTGTTGTTTTTGCTAGATCAGACATGCAAGACCCCTTTTTTTTAAAACAACGGGTCTTAGGCCCAGAACCGCCGCTTTGCGGTGACACCTTCACACCCAGGAAGGTCATCACTACAAAAATCCGATCTTACCGGCCAAATCGATCACAACTGTAGAAAAATAATAAAAGACAAGTCCATAGAAATCACATATATAGTAAATAATCTCCATGAAGGGAGTGTCCACAGATATAAGAAAAATACTAAAACTTGGGCTCAAGCCCAGTACATCAATGTCCTCACTACATGTCTCTCATCGTGGAAGCAAAACCAAAATAACTACTAGAGACCAGGACTCACAGTCCTTACTGTATGAACTCCGGTACTAGACTGTCCTATCTATAAGCGTGCTGACCTCCGGGGCTACTCCTCCATACTGGGCTCCACGGTCCCCTAAAATGATGTGGTTCGAAAAGCGTTAGTCTAAAAGACTAAGTCCTCTCATCCCCCGCCCCTTCCCCCACGGCTCCTAGGCACCAAGAGGGGAGGAGGAAACGAGAGGACATGAAAGTGGAGAATAACAAATATAAGCAGGTGACGATGGAACTAATCTAGCAGTTCTATAGTGTATAAGACAGAATGAAGATAAGAAAGACTGAACAAGAAAAAGTAACCTTAACTTATATGAAAACACATAAGCCAAGAGATCTTTTGCAGGGCTCCTATCGTATAAAAAGTCCGATACCAATTTATACGATAGGGTATCAGTTTTCTAGCAAGTACACATATGTATTTACTGAATAAAAACCTTAACTTATAAGCACGCTCGTGCGAACTTATAAACCAAGGGTTCGTTTTGCAAGGCCTATTATATAAAGCGTCCCATACCACTTATACAATAGGTATCAGGTGTAACACCACAAATCTCAGGTTTGGGAAAATGTTGGGTGACACGGCCTGTGACACGGGCGTGTCCTGCTCGGGTGAGCAGCCGGCGAGTGGTCAACGAAAATTCGTTCGATGAAGAAATGAGGGAACACGCCCTCTGACACAGGCGTGTCAGAGGCCTTGTCCTCATCTGCTCGACGAACTTCAGTTCGACGAAATTAAGCTGGGGAGTGTCTAGTACCGTGTATGGGCACACAGCCTGTGACACAGGCGTATTACAGGCTGTGTCCTTTTCTGGATGTGACCAAGGCATTGAGGCCTGGTAAACACAGGTACGACACGGGTGTGTCTTAGGGTACACGGCCTTTGATACGGATGTGTCACTGGCCGTGTCCTAATCGGGTTGAGATTGATTTTGTGCAGCCTGATGTAAACGTCCACAGACACGGACGTGTTTGAAGGCATGTCAGGTGACACGGCCCGTGACACGGGCATGTCCCATGGGCATGTACTGGTCTGGATAAGTCGGTTGTGTACCGCTTTAGGTACACGGCCAGTGACATGGCCATGTCGCGGGTCGTGTCAGGCAAAAAATAGCCTTTTGTGGCAAATTAATGGTCGTCCATTTTCTCAGCTGGGATCCAATGGCTGAGAGCCCTCCCTGCTTCCTTAAGGCCGAAAACTAAGAAGGAAAATCTAATTTGAGTTTGGCCATCTTCTTTCAGAAACATAGAGGGAGAAGGAGGAGGAGGAAGAGGAGTCGGCCACCGGTGGAGCTGCGGAGTTTCGGTTGGAGAACTGAGGCCAACGTTGTGGAGGCAAAGCCGCTGCGGTGCTTTACAACCGACTAGGAATCCATGGCTCTGTAGCGTTCTTCAAGAGTAATGAATTTTCTTCCTAGCCATGTGAAGGCTTACTTTTTGGCATGTGCATCTGATTCCCCCACCAGAGGGTGGCTTGTTATGGCAATCTCTTGGGTTGATTCATGGAATCCCCAATCATTTGGCATATAGTTCCGGAAATAGAGTACGGAATAGGCATGCTGTGTGAAGCCAATTCGGAAAGGTTGGTCTGGATTGGTGATGTTACATATACGTACCGGAGAAGACTCCGTAATGAACGTGTAGTTTAAGGAGTCAACGGGTTCGACCTGCAAAGGGCAGTAGCAGGAAGTATTGGAGTGGTAGTTCAGGAAGATACCCGTAGAATGCTTGTGTTGTTGGGTTGTACCTGTGAAGGACAGTAACAGGAAGTACTGGCGTGATAAGCCAGGAAAATACCCTTGATTCTTGGAATGGTTGGTGGGTTGTGCCTGTGAAGGGGAGTAGCAGGAAGTACTGGCTTGGCAGTCCAGGAAAATACCCTCAAGTGGATGTTATGATATACGGTTAAGCCTAGGGATGGAAATTAAGTTCTATCGTTAACGCGAGGTGTGGCTCCTAGGTAACTGATGAATGTGAAGCCAGTTCCATGAGAATGGGCTGGTTATATGTGAACTGATGAGTTCACCTAAAGGAAACAGGTAAGGTGAAACCGACCCACGCCTTTTATGTAGCCACGAGTATGCCGTACTCGGTGATGGCAAGGCGACTTGAGCAACAGGGGGGTGGATGATCCGACCTATGCTATGTCTGTCCGACGTGAGACCTGAAGGTGTGGTCTATTAGAGCACATAGCAAGAGTCCTAGGCCTACGTGCCATGACACAATGGGGGGCTATGGGCCAATCCCGGGTCATTAAGACTGCAATCTCCTGCTGCACGCCATGGAGTAAATGCTCAATGTTTTACCGTTGGGTTACGACCCTGATACGGTGGTGGGCAACTGGTTTGCCGGTACACCAAGAATGTGCCCTGATTGCATGGATCGTTAGGATGCGTGGCTGACGGCTGCGATGGAATGTATGTGCGTGAGAGAAAAATGTATATATATGCCTGTGAAATGCTATGCCTGTAGGGAAGAAATACCACTGCCCCGGGAAAGGCGTAGGGTCGTTATAAAATTGGTTAGCTGAATGCTGACCGTTCCCTTGTTTGCCACCGTTGGGTGGAATGTCCTTGTACAGGTGCTGGAGAACCAAGGGGGACACATAAAGGCCGAGTCCCTACTGCTGTTGCTGCTGCCGCTGCCGCTAGCCCTTGAAGGCTAAGCTTAAAATGCTGTGTTTTGTTATATTTCGCTGGCCTACGTGCCAATGTTTAAGACCACTGTTATGCAAAGACTTGTATGGACATAAGGCCAACTGATTTGTATTTGGTGAACATTCCTGTTATATATAAATATGGATCTTTATATGGTGGACATTAAGGTTTGGAGTCCAGTGTCGTGTTATAAGCTTCCGCTAGAATGATTTTGTGTTAGGATGCGCAACTCTATTATCATTCCGTGACTTCGCCGTCTGTTTTGTGGTATATATTGTGGGGCCCGGCCAGACCTTCTAGTATATACTATTGAACGGATGGAGTCGTTACATTTTTGGTATCAGCTGTCTCGGTCATTTCCTTTCGAATTCGTGGTCGAATTCTTTTGTGAGGTGGCGAGCACATGTCTATGCAAACCATGTTAACATTAATGAACTCGTGAATGTCCACTTTAGGAATGCAAATACATGTGTTTGAGGATCCTGCGTGTTCCTATCTTATTTATATTGCTTGTGTGTGGTCGCTAATGTGCGTGTCTTGTTCACCTATAGGTGACGCGAAGTTGTGCTGGGCAATCGGAGCCCCAATGTTCTGATGAAAGTACGACACTAGCTGAGGTGCCTACACCACCTCGTTATGCGGAAACTATGTGATTATTTGCTGAGGCATTTTTTTCCATGATTCAAGAACATCCTCTTGGTCAGGTGCAAGGGCAAGCACAGCCGGCATTGAGGCCAGAACAGGTGGCGGCGAGGCCAGAACATGTTGAGGTTGTGGATCCTCGAGCAGCTATAAGGCAGTTGAAGCAGTTCATGAGCTTTAACCTGCCTACATTTTCGGGAGTAGGATCTCCCACGCAGGTTGAGGATTGGTTGTCGCGGGTCAAGCAGATAATGACGGCAATCGGGATGGAGGAAGATCATAAGGTCACTTTATCCACCTTCTTACTGGAAGGAGAGGTATGTTTATGGTGAGACGAGTTGGAACTACACCACTTAGTGGGGAGGCCGTTAACACAAGTGACGATTGAGGAATTCTCCCGACTCTTCCTGGCAAAGCACCTCCCGGCGGCACAACGCATTGCCATGGAGAATGAGTTCCAAAGGCTGACACAAGGAGAGGGCAATGTTGACATGTACCTGCATGAGTTCACGAGGTTGGGATGGTATGCGGGTTCGATCTTTGTTGATGAGCAGAGGAAGACGAATAGGTTCTACGAAAGATTGCGGGATGAATTGCGGTTCCTGCTCTCTAGTTTTGTGAACCAAGGCTTCCAGACATTGGTTGACACTGCATGCAAGCTGGAAAAGTATATGAAGAGGGTTCAAGGGAAGAGGGCCTTGGATGTGACACAGCCGTAGTTCAAAGTGCCCCAACCTGGGAAATCATACTATAAAAAGAATCGAGGTA
The DNA here is from genome assembly GCA_039583875.1 of Platanthera guangdongensis. Classification (NCBI taxonomy): domain Eukaryota; kingdom Viridiplantae; phylum Streptophyta; class Magnoliopsida; order Asparagales; family Orchidaceae; genus Platanthera; species Platanthera guangdongensis. The sequence goes on from CM077151.1 coordinate 217,971,475, forward strand.
AGAGGTCCAAGTCGACTGGACAAGCTCCTTCTACAGTTGCATCGGGTGCAACGTCGGGGGCCTCTTCAAGGTCGGATACTCGTACATGATTTACATGTGGAAAAGTCGGGTATATAGCACGTGACTATTGGGTTGTTCCGTCGAAAGGAGAAAAGAAGGCAGGGGCGTCGTATGCTGAGAAGGGAAAAGCAGCGGTGGAGTCCTCTGCATCTCAGGCGCAGCCCCGAGTCTACAACCTTGGCATGCAGGAGGCCATTAAGCAGAGTGACGTCGTCATAGGTACGAGTTAAGTTATTGATTGCTTATTTCATGCTTTCTTTGTTGCATATTTGTATGTGGCTTGTGTGTGACACGATTGCCACAGGCTTTGTAATGATTCGAAATATGCTAGCGCGAGCACTGTTTGATACAGGTGCTTGACATTCGTTCCTGTCTAAAGATTTCATAGCTCGACTTGGGATACCTAGTCGTGTGAAGACATATAGCATCAAGGTGGTGTTACCGAATGGTTGTTTGATGCTTGCTGATAAGGCTTGCAATGTGGCGGTGCAAATAGGAAGTCAGGATTTCTGTTTGACTGCATTTGTATTGCCGATATCGAAATTCAACGTGATCTTTGGTATGGATTGGCTCGCGGAGTAGCATGCCTTGATTGATTGTAATGCCAAAGAAATCACACTGGGCCAGGATACTGAGCAGGCGACGAAGTTTGTGGGTATGCGAGGAGTGGGAGGGATGTTGATGTCTACACTCCAAGTCGTCAAGGCTGTTCGGAAGGGCGCGGAGGTATACTTCATGCTGATTCAGGCTGTTGAGCCAAAGGATAGTGTGATCGATGTTCCGGTGGTATTGGAATTTGCAGATGTGTTTCCCAAGGATCTCCTTGGGCTACCACCCCAGCGAGAGATTGACTTCACAATCGAGTTGGTGCTAGGTGCGAAAATTATGGCCCGCTCGCCATATCGCGTCACGCCAAAGAAAATGGCGGAGTTGAAAGTCCAACTACAAGAGTTACTGGAGCAGGGTTATATACGCCCAAGCATGTCACCTTGGAGCGCGCCTGTTCTGTTTGTGAAAAAGAAAGACAGTGGTTTGCGGTTATGTATTGATTACTGCGAACTGAATAAGCTGACAGAGAAGAACAAGTATCTGATTCCACGGATTGATGAGTTATTCGATCAGCTGGTGTTATCAACCGTCTACTCCAAGTTGGATTTGAAGTCTGGTTATTACCAGTTGAGGATTTGGGAAGCTGACATTCCCAAGACCGCATTTGGAACACGTTACAGGAATTATGAGTTCATGGTAATGCCGTTTGGGCTGTGCAATGAGCCATCGGTGTTTATGGACCTGATGCACCGAACGTTACGAGAGTACCTAGACTTGTTCGTGATTGTGTTCATTGATGATATCCTAGTGTACTTGAAGTCTGGAGTCGATCACGAAAACCACTTGCAGTTGGTGTTGTATACTTTGAGGAAGAATAAGCTCTATGCCAAGATCTCGAAGTGCAAGTTTTGGCTATCGTCGGTGGCTTTTCTGGGCCATGTGGTAAGCGGAGAGGGCATAGCAGTGGATCCAGCAAAGATAAGGGCAATACAGGAGTGGCCAGTGTTGTCTTCGGTGGCCGAAGTCAGGAGCTTCCTTGGACTGGCGGGCTACTATAGACGATTTGTTGCAAACTTCTCGTGGATCGCTTTGCCTCTAACCACATTGACGAGAAAGGATCAGAAGTTCGTTTGGACGTCGGAGTGCACGCGAGCTTTTGAAGAGCTGAAGTGTCGGTTGACCATGGCGCCTGTGTTGACATCGCCATGTGGTACTGATGGATTTGAAATCTTCAGTGATGCTTCAGGAAGCGGCTTAGGTTGCGTTTTTCTGCAAAATGGGAAAGTGATTGCGTATGGATCTCACTAGTTGAAGGTGCATGAGCGAAATTATCCCGTCCACGACCTAGAGTTGGCGGTGGTGATCTTTGCACTGAAGTTGTGGCAGCATTATCTGTATGGTGTGAAAGTGGAAATCTATACAGACCACAAGAGCCTAAATAACTTACTGGAGCAGAAGGACCTGAATATGCGACAATGAAGGTGGTTGGAGTTCATTGGGGACTACACCTTTGTGATTCATTATACTCCCGGGAAGGGGAATATGGTCATTGATGCCTTGAGTCGGAGGGCTCCGGCAAGGGCAAATTGGTTGTAGAGGCACAATGAACGTCTAATCCAGGAGTTGGAAGCGTTAGAGATTTCTTGTGTTGACAAAAATTCTACAGCCGATGCATGTTTGAACTGGACGGAGGTGTAGTGTGACCTTGCGGACAGGGTTCGACAAGCAATGGAGCTGGATGCAAGTCTCCAACGCTAAGCCAAGGATGGGCCAAAGGGAAAATTCTCCTGGAATGACGGCCTTTTGTGGAAAGAGGGTCGTTTGTGCGTCCCGAGTTTAGGTAAACTACGAGAAGAGTTGATGTACGAGGCTCACTATACAAAGTACTCAATTCACCCTGGGAGCACAAAGATGTTCAGAGACATGAAGAAGCCTGTTCTGGTGGCCAGGACTGAAGAAAAATGTCGCTCATTATGTGGCCAAATGCCAAACTTGTGCTTTGGTAAAGGCGGAATGCCAGAAGCCTAGTGGTTTCTTGAAGTCGTTGCCGATTCCGGAATGAAAGTACGATGATATTTTAATGGATTTCGTGCAAGGATTGACAAGATCTCAGTGCGGGAACGATTCAATCTGGGTGATTGTAGACCGGCTGACAAAAGTGGCACACTTCCTTCCGAATAAACGGGACGATTCTATGAAAAGTTTGGAAAAGCTATATGTTGAACAGATTGTACGGCTACCTGGTGTTCCTCGAAGCAATGTGAGCGATCGGGATGGGCGATTCACATCGAATGACTGGAGGCTAGTCCATCAGCTGTTGGGTACAAAGTTTATGTTCAGTACGGCCTTTCATCCCAAAACAGATGGCCAGACTGAGAGAACCAACAAAACCATGGAGGATATGCTCTGAATGTGCGCCCTGGACTTTGGGAAGATATGGGAAGATCATCTCTATTTGGTGGAGTTTGCCTACAACAATAGCTACCAAGAGAGCATTGGTATAGCACCGTTTGAAGCTCTGTATGGTCGGAAGTGCCGTACGCCGTTAGATTGGGTAGAAGCAGGCGAATTCAAAGTGTATAAATATAACGAAGTTGAGGAAGCAAACTCGACGATACGCACTATCTGAGAGAGGCTATTGATAGCCCAGGATCGTCAAGCGAAATACTACAACGCCAAGCCCCATAATGTGGAGTTTGCGGTCGACGATTGGGTATACTTGAATATCAAACCCTTCAAAGGCGTATCCAGGATTCTGCAACTGAAAAAGTTAAGCTCGAGATATCTTGGTCCATTTGAAGTGGCAGAGCGAATTGGGGAAGCTGTATATCGGCTAGCCCTTTCGACAGACTTGGGTGTATTACATGATGTGTTTCACATCTCGGTGCTTCATAAAGCCGTCAAAGATCCAGCTCAAGTGATCGAGACTGATTGTGTGCCGGTGGAGTATGAGCTAACGACGAAGGTTAGGCCCATTTGGATCGAGGATCGTGCCGATAAACAGTTACGGAATAAGATGATCGGGATGGTCAAAGTCCGTTGGGACAATTGCGACCATGAGGAGCTAACATGGGAGCGAGAGCAGACCATGGGAGATGAATATCCCGAGCTCTTTATGTAACTGTTATGTAGTGTGCGTCGAGTTGTATTGAACGTTTATGGAATAAAACAACTTGTGTTTGACTTCCTTCCTATGTGCAAATTTCGGGGACGAAATTTATTGTAAGGATGGGAGGGTTGTAACACCCCAAATCCCAGGTTTGGGAAAAAGTTGGGTGACACGGTCTGGGACACGGGCGTGTCCCAGGGCATGTCCTGCTCGGGTGAGCAGCCGGCCAGTGGTCGACAAAAATTCGTTCGACGAAGAAATGAGGGAACACGCCCTCTGATACGGCGTGTCAGAGGCCGTGTTCTCCTCTGCTCGACGAACTTCAGCTCGACGAAATTAAGCTGGGGCATGTCTAGTGCCATGTATGGGCACACGGCCTATAACACGGGCGTGTCCTTTTCTAGACGTGCCCAAGGCATTGAGGCCTAGTGAACACGGGCACGACACGGGTGTGTCTTAGGGTACACGGCCGATGAAACGGGCGTGTCACTGGCCCTGTCCCGATCGGGTTGAGATTGATTTTGTGCAGCTTGATGTACAGGGCCACAGACACGGACGTGTCTGAAGGCGTGTTAGGTGACACGGCCCGTGACACGGGCATGTCCCATGGGCGTGTACTGGTATGGATAAGTCGGTTATGTACCGCTTAAGGTACACGACCTGTGACACGGGCGTGTCGCAGGCCCTGTCAGGCAAAAAATAGACTTTTGTGGCAAAATCATGGCTGTCCATTTTCTCAGCTAGGATCAAATGGCTGTGAGCCCTGATACTATAGATCACGGCAGTGAACCGGTCGCACAAGTATTATAAAATGGGCGAGTTTTCCCAAGTATCGATCTCACAAGGAACACAGTAAGGTGGAGTTAATTTCGAGGAGGACTTGAGATTGAAGTCCTCAGGTCGGAGCTAACTAAGGGGAGGTTTTGATGTTGCGGAAACAGAAAATAAAATGCTAACAACTACTCCTATGCAACGCCGCTATGCGATGCTTCGCCAGGCGGGATGGAAAAACTAGTCGGGCCGCTATGCACCGAATCACTATGCGGATGGACGAGAAGGCTAGCGGATGAGGTGGTTAGAACGGCGGAATGAGGGTCGAAAGCGCCTCTTCGCTACGCACGCCACTAGCAATTGCTAGTGCGGCAAGGGTGGATGGTGGTGGATGGAATATGGCGCAACTCAAGCAACTAAAGCGTAAACAAACACAGAGTCACATAGACATGAATCTAGTAAAGTTTACATCTAAAGTGCAACAACATCAATATAAATACAGTTTTAACACACATATACAACAATAAAGCAAGTACAAGTCAAGAGATCCACCGAATCCGAAGTCTTGCTGAGGATTCACGGTTGGAATCGTCGGGTTGTCATTCCGCATCCAAGCTCGGTCCTCAACTGCTTCCGGGGTAGAGAAGGGCTGTCACCACCTTCCAATGACCCGTCTTCTTCGTCTCACGATAGCGGACGAAGTTTGCTAGCTTTCCTTTGCTTGATGGCTATGGCGTCAAAACTCTACTTGAAGCTCATGGATGAAGAAGAAGGCCGAGAGGAAGCTCCGGCTCGGATTTGGCGGTGAAAGCTTGCCCGGAGCACCTCCCTAGGGTGGAAGATGAAGGGGAACGACGGAGAAGGCGGAAAACGGTGGAGGAAATGGGCGATCTGCGGATTCTCGTGCGGATCTCTCGGTTAGGGCGAGACCTGCACTTTTTATACAAAAGCAGAATTGAACAATGCGCACGATCACAGGCGCACGACCAGTGGTCGTGCGCGCTATGTCCTGTGCTCGTGCGCACTAGCATGGAATATCAGGAAGAAGAACTGGGATAATGCGCACGAGTAGTGGCGCACGACCAGTGGTCGTGCGCACTAAGTCCAATGGTCGTGCGATTACCCAGACAGGACTCCAGAAATGAGGAATCAATGCACACGATAAGTGGCGCATGACCGGTGGTCGTGCGCAGTAAGTCCAGTGGTCGTGCGCTTACCCCAGGCTGATTCTGGAAAACGAAGAGTAGTGCGCACGATCGGGGGAGCACGACCAGTGGTCGTGCGCATTATATCCCATGATCGTGCGCAGTATTCCTGTTTCACAACCATCCCGGAACACGCACACGACCCCTGTACCGAAAGGAAAAACCATCACTAATCTGTGCAGACATTCCAGACAATAACAAAAATGGAGTACAGACTAAAAGAATAACACAAAACACAACCACGGGCATAAATGTGCACTTCCTATGGAAATAAAGACAGGAAGAAATATATATGATAATGAACTAAAAGTGAAGTGCAACCGTGTGAAAACTAGCGCAGATTAGTCCGAAAATAGGTATATAAAGTGGACTCATCACACCCCCAGACTTAACTGTTTGTGCGTCCCGAGCAAACAAAATCTAAGCAAATAGGGAAAATGATTTAGCTAACAAGGAAATTGCGATACAGAGTACCATGCGAAGTCGCATGCTCGCGTGCGTAAAAATATAATAGAAGAAATTTTTAAGTATACAAAATAGTTTATACTTTTCACAATGCGTATCAAAATTTTATTATTACTCAAAAATGGAATCACGGTGAATCATCCGGTCACGCGTAGGGAGAAAGTAGACTAATCACTAGGAGAGCATTGCCAAAGATCGGGGCTCCGGATAACCTCCAAAGGAATCCACCAATGTCGGTGACCATATGCTTGCCTTTTTGCATTCTCTCCACGGCACTGGTTTGGTTCACACACGAATCAGTAGGACTTTAGGTGAAGAGATGGGGCTTGGGTTTTGGTGAGGTAAACAAGGATAAACATGAAGGCTATGCACCTAACCCAAAGGAGCTAGTATGAAGGGAATCCATCAGCTAACCAAAAGATATGCGGGTACACTACACCCCCAAACTTAACTATTAACATATGGGTGTGTGCACCGCCTACTCCACATATAATCACATTTCCAAAATGATTTTCAATTAAAACTTTTTCTTTTCACTTTTTTTTTCTTTACAAATATTTTTCTCTCTTTTTTTTTCTTTTTCTTTATTCAAATCATCTTTTTATTTTTGCAATTTCAGCAAATATAACATTGGAGCACATCCACATTTTCACATGTAATAACACCACATCACATCCCAACATGAAAAATATAAAACTCTAAAGCTCAACTCAGGAGTGCGACTAGGATTGGCTTGGAGGCTTTGGTGAAATCATGGTGGAGCTGAATCAAAAGGAGGGGTAGGCACAACGGGGCTAGCGAGGATAAGACGTTAGGAATGGTACAAAGCTCAACCGGGCCAAAATGATGGCCTACATCACGCTCATGCATGACTAACCTATACCCATGCTTCAAGAATAGCTTGGGGCAAGTTCTTAGCCAACGAGAAAGACTATCCATCCTCCCGACTCGAGCAATACAAAACTAACGACCGTCTACACACATCCCTAAGCTACCGACGGATTCACACCGGATTCACCAACTTTTGAGTAGAATAAACAGTATTTACGCAATTAGAAAAATATAAAACTAAAAGCATACAGAAAAATTAAATCTACTCCAATTTCTACACGAGACGAGAGCAGTTGACTAGAAACACAACAAGGCCAACATTTTACTCCGTCTCACAATCCTATGTTAGCAACATAATTTTCCCAAATCTAACAAAGAAATGAGTTTAACTCGCAGCATGCAAAAAGCTAAGCACGCGCTCATGTGGGTGCAGTGGTGTGTGATGCAATGAACTAAGCAAAATAAAACAATAAAGGCTTCTAGTATGCACATGAGATGTGCACGTGCAAAAGGTAACAAAACTAGCTCTCCCCCAGACTTAAACTAAGCAATACAGCAGATGATATAGAAATTAAAATCATAAAGAGCTAAGGGAAGAGGTTACCCAATGCTCAGCTAGTGAGCATACCAGAAGAGGCGTGGAAACTAAAGCAGGCCCGCCATACGAAGAATTAGAACCCTGCCAATGCAATTTTCCAAGAATACCTGCAGGGGTGAGCTCCGCAAAAACAAAACAAAATATACAAAAAGGAAATGCTGAAACTAAAAATAGACAAGAAAAATAAAATGCAGAAAATGAAAGATAAGTACTGGGGTTATTGTCATCCCAGTACGACTTATTAAATTCTAAACAGTTCTAGCTAATGGGCCTATGAAATAAAAAGTGCACAGGTAACTGGCCTAATATTCGTTTCGGTAACGGGTACCGATACAGTGATACAGCAGTTACCCCTCTACCTAAATAATCATACCTGCCCAACACAGGTAGAGGAAATAGGAAGTAGGATGAGGAGGAGGCCTGGTCCTCACTCATCTCACCACAAAACAAATCCTTGCCTAGCAAGGTATCGTCTACCACAAGTTCGCTGGGGGCGAAGGTGACGGCAGGGGCTTCCACTGTGAAGGAGGTAGGAACCTCCTCACACAAGAGGATGCACTCGTCGACAGCCTGAGCGCAAGGCTCAACGTCAACCCAACTTACCTATGGAGATTCAACCTGCATAGGCTCGGATAAAGAAGAGGGATCAAGAAATAAAGGAGACGAAGAACATAAAGAAATAGTCGGGGGCGTGATCCCGGTTTCACTCCCCAAAGGCTGAGGTAGAAAAATATCGTCAGTAATCTCGACAATGCTACAAGGCTCGGCTGGATCCATAGAGGCCTCAACCAAGACTTGGACTTCCTCCTTTGGTATCAAGGGAGAATCCTCGACACCAGGAAGGTTGTCCTCCTCCATGGGAGTGGAAACAACCCATGTATCACAAGCCTCAACTTGTTTTGCATCATCGAAAATGTCGCCAGAGACGACTGAAGTAGAATGCACAAAAGGGGGAAGAACTGTGCTTGAATAAAAGTCAAGCGCAGGTTCCTCACAAAGAATCGGCTCCACGCTTGGAGATGTATGCACAGGAGAGATGGGCTCAGCCATGTCGAAGCCTAGATCAGTCACACATCTGGTGGTTGTGTCCATATCATTCCCTTCAACAAATGAAGGTGACAGGGACACATAACCAGATGATGAAGGTGTGCCACCAAGGGTAGGAGTCGGGATGATCCGGATGTCCGGCTCATCATCCTCTTCCATAACACGGAGGTACTCGGCACAATCCTTCAGGACATGATCTGTTTTATGACAATACAAACACTTTCTCCCATTACGCTGCGGTCCTAGTGGGGCCGGAGAGGAATAGGAGAACGATGTATGTGGCAAGGACGATTGACCATAAGCTCGGGGCATAGTGTTTGAAAGGCTGTACGAATACATCATCTCATGCATTGTGCGCTGAGGCTTATGCTCAATATCTCTCGTAGGGCATTCATGACTAGCATGGGAAGGCTTCCCACACCAATGACATTGGGCATACGAATATCCCCACATGGTGTAGAAACAGCAGATTCAAAATAAATTGTGCAAATTACTAAATCCAACAATAAATTACTACAATGGCCTAAAGAAAAGGGAAAAAGGCAGACAAAATAGAAATAGAACAAAACAAAAGCGATTTGCAAAGGAAAAGGAAAGCAATCTCACGTCTCCCTCTCCAAAAACTCACACGACTGTGTTCCCCGGCAACGGCGCCAAAAACTTGATGCTATAGATCACGGTAGTGAACCGGTCGCACAAGTAATATAAAATGGGCGAGTTTTCCCAAGTATCGATCTCACAAGGAACACAGTAAGGTGGAGTTAATTTCGAGGAGGACTTGAGATTGAAGTCCTCAGGTCAGAGCTAACTAAGGGGAGGTTTTGATGTTGCGGAAATAGAAAATAAAATGCTAACAACTACTCCTATGCAACGCCGCTATGCGTTGCTTCGCCAGGCGGGATGGAAAAACTAGTCGGGCCGCTATGCACCGAATCACTAGGCGGATGGACGAGAAGGCTAGCGGATGAGGTGGTTAGAACGGCGGAATGAGGGTCGAAAGCACCTCTTCGCTACGCACGCCACTAGCAATTGCTAGTGCGGCAAGGGTGGATGGTGGTGGATGGAATATGGCGCAACTCAAGCAACTAAAGCGTAAACAAACACAGAATCACATAGACATGAATCTAGTAAAGTTTACATCTAAAGTGCAACAACATCAATATAAATACAGTTTTAACACACATATACAACAATAAAGCAAGTACAAGTCAAGAGATTGACCGAATCCGAAGTCTTGCTGAGGATTCACGATTGGAATCGTCGGGTTGTCATTCCGCGTCCAAGCTCGGTCCTCAACTGCTTCCTGGGTAGAGAAGGGCTGTCACCACCTTCCAATGACCCGTCTTCTTTGTCTCACGATAGCGGACGAAGTTTGCTAGCTTTCCTTTGCTTGATGGCTATGGCGTCAAAACTCTATTTGAAGCTCATGGATGAAGGAGAAGGCCGAGAGGAAGCTCCGACTCGGATTTGGCGGTGAAAGCTTGCCCGGAGCACCTCCCTAGGGTGGATGATGAAGGGGAACGACGGAGAAGGCGGAAAACGGCGGAGGAAATGGGCGATCTGCGGATTCTCGTGCAGATCTCTCGATTAGGGCGAGACCTGCACTATTTATACAAAAGCAGAATTGAACAATGTGCACGATCACAGGCGCACGACCAGTGGTCGTGCGCGCTATGTCCTGTGCTCGTGAGCACTGGCATGGAATATCAGGAAGAAGAACTGGGATAATGCGCACGAGTAGTGGCGCACGACCAGTGGTCGTGCGCACTAAGTCCAATGGTCGTGCGATTACCCAAACAGGACTCCAGAAATGAGGAATCAATGCACACGATCAGTGGCGCACGACTGGTGGTCGTGCGCAGTAAGTCCAGTGGTCGTGCGCTTACCCCAGGCTGATTCTGGAAAACGAAGAGTAGTGCGCACGATCGGGGGCGCACGACCAGTGGTCGTGCGCATTATATCCCATGATCGTGCGCAGTATTCCTGTTTCACAACCATCCCGGAACACGCACACGACCCCTGTACCGAAAGGAAAAACCATCACTAATCTGTGAAGACATTCCAGACAATAACAAAAAGGGAGTACAGACTAAAAGAATAACACAAAACACAACCACGGGCATAAATGTGCACTTCCTATGGAAATAAAGACAGGAAGAAATATATATGATAATGAACTAAAAGTGAAGTGCAACCGTGTGAAAACTAGCGCAGATGAGTCCGAAAATAGGTATATAAAGTGGACTCATCAAGCCCTCCCTGCTTCCTTAAGGCCAAAAACTAAGAAGGAAAATCTCATTTGAGTTAGGCCATCTTCTTTCTAAAACTTAGAGAGAGAAAGAGAAGAAGAAGGAGGAGGAGGAAGAGGAGCGGCCATCGGTGGAGCTGCGGAGTTCCGGTTAGATAACCGAGGCCAGCGTTGTGGAGGCAAAGCCGCTGCGGTGTTTTCCAGCCGACTAGGAATCCATCGCTCTGAAGCATTCTTCAAGGGTAACGACTTTTCTTCCTAGCCATGTGAAGGCTTCCTTTTTGGCATGTGCATCTGATTCCCCCACCAGAGGATGGCTTGTTATGGGAGTCTCTTGGGTTAATTCATGGAATCCCCAATCATTTGGCATATTGATCCGGAAATGGAGTACGGAATAGGCATGTTGTGTGAAGCCCATCCGGACAGGTTGGTCTGGATTGGTGATGTTGCATATATGCACCGGAGAAGTCTCCGTGATAAACGTGTAGTTTAAGGAGTCGATGTGTTAGACCTGCGAAGGGCAGTAGCAGGAAGTACTGGATTGGTAGTCCAGGAAGATACCCGTATAATGCTTGTGCTGTTGGGTTGTACCTATAAAGGACAGTAGCAGGAAGTACTGGCTTGATAAGCCCGAAAAATACCCTTGATGCTTGGAATGCTTGGTGGGTTGTGCTTGTAAAGGGGAGTAGCAGGAAGCACCGGCTTGGCAGTCCAGGAAAATACCCTCAAGTGGATACTATGATATACGGTTAAACCTAGCGATGGAAATTGAGTTCTGTCGCTAACACAAGGTGTGGCACCTAGGTAACCGATGAATGTGATGCCAGTTCCGTGAGAATGGGATGGTTATGTGTGAACTGATGAGTTCACCTAAAGGAAACAGGTAAGGTGAAACTGACCCGCGACTTTTATGTAGCCGCGAGTACACCGTACTTGGTTATGACAAGGCGACTTGAGCAACGCGGGGTGGATGATCCGACCTGCGCTATGTCCGTCCGACGTGAGACCTGAAGGTTTGGTCTATTGGAGCGCATAGCATGAGTCTTAGGATTGCGCGCAATGACACAATGGGGTGCTACGGGCCAATCCCGGGTCATTAAGACTGCAATCTCCGGCTGGATGCCATGAAGTAAATGCTCAATGTTTTACCGTTGGGTTGCGACCCTCATACGTTGTTGGGCAACTGGTTCGCCGATACACCAAGAATGTGCCCTGAGTGCACGGATCGTCAGGCTGTGTGGCTGACGGTTGTGATGGAATGTATGTGCGTGAGATCACAATGTATATATCTGCCTGTGAAATGCTATGCCTGCACGGAAGAAATACCACTGCCCCGGGAAAGGGGTAGGGTCGTTATAAAATTGGTCAGCTGAATGCTGACCGTTGCCTTGTTTGCCACCGTCGGGTGGAATGTACTTGTACAGGTGCTGGAGAACCAAGCGGGACACACAAAGGCTGAGTCCCTACTGCTGTTGCTGCTGCTTCCGCTGCTAGCCCTTTAAGGCTAAGCTTAAAATGCTATGTTTTGTTATATGTGGCTGGCCTGCGCGTCAATATTTAAGGCCACTGTTATGCAAAGACTTGTAAGGCCATAAGGAAAACTGATTTGTATTTGGTGAACATTCCTGTTATATATAAATGTGGATCTTTATATGGTGGACATTCAGGTTTGGAGTTTAGTGTCGTGTTATAAGCTTCCACTAGAATGATTTTGTGTTAGGATGCCCAACTCTGGTATCATTCCGTGACTTCTCCATCTGTTTTGTCGTATATGCTGTGGGGCCCCGGCCGGACCTTCTAGTATATACTATGTGAATGGATGAAGTTGTTACATCGGGATTATATGCAATGATTATGCTATGAAATGCAATTATGCCATGATGAAACATACAAGTGCAACTCACCCACTCGACTCTGTGTACACAGACCTTTAGTTCCCCCTTTCTTGAACCGAACCTCCCAGGATACCTCCGTAGTGGCAAACGGATGCGGTGGGTTGGGCCTCGCCCACTTCTAAACTGGTAATTGCACTACCAGTCAGACCTATCGCAAGCCTCAACGATGGTACACTAAGCGAAGCTCCTACGTGCTCTTACCGGCTGGAGCACCGGACTTTATTTGGCCAAGTGCTACACCACACTTGCCGAGTCAACGTACTAGCATCGGTGCATCGACCCTCCAATACCGAAGACCCACCACTTTATTCTTTATGCACATGCAACTTATGTATCAGCTATCGAGCCAAAGCTCCCCGGACCAGCCCGTCCGTCACAAACAACAACCGAGCCAAAGCTCGTCGGGCCAACCTGCCCATCACAAACAACAACCGAACCAAAGCTTGCTGGGCCAACCTGCCCATCACCAAATCCACTGAGCCTACTGCCCGAGTGACCCAACCTAACACCACGAGACATCGTGGTGAGTGAAATTGAAACCTTAGTTATACTAGTTACTCTTGCAATTCAGTTTTACCTATAGTTTGGGTTAGCCCAGGACTGCTCCCGGCATACCCCGTGAAGGGCTCTCAAAGGGCACTAGGAACTACGATGGGCAGAAGCTCAAAGATCCCTTTAGCAAGACACTAATTATTATTGGTTGCTACCCAACTCCCAAACCCTTATATGTTATACTGGATCTGACCCTAGTGTATTTGACACTTCCTCCCCTACGGGGAAGACGATCTTTCGTCGACCCCGAGCACCTCTGAACACTAGTCAACCACCCACTCCTCATCACAACTCCTGATGATGAACTCATTTCATTTACCAGACCAACACACCAACATCCCAACTCTCTGGGTGCATTCTGCACTATATCATGATTTCTGCAGTTTTACTAAACGCAGACCATCCTAAGCTATATGATGTATAAATTGGGAGGTACTCAAAATAATCATCCAGTATCCCTATAATAATTATTGGAGGTCTATCATGACATGTTTAGCCTAAATCCAGAAATTCATAGTTTTCCTAATTTAGCTGATAATTTGTTTAATTTTTCTAGTAATCCAAAAACCTAAGTTTGAACATGAAGTACCCATTTCATACATGCAAATTCTCCATAAAATCTATGATAAATACAAGATGACCATTTAACATAGAATCCAAAATATCCCAATTTTACAGCAAAGTTTAGGCCTCTAACCCTAATTTTAAATATAACCTATATTAATCATTTTTAAGAGACAAGTACAACAAGAATACTTCCCAAATTTCTGGGAAAATCCAGACATGTACATAATGAACAATAAACACTCTAGGCCAAGTTGCATATTTTTTCAACAAGAAATGAGCTCTAAAAGAATTATTTAATAAGTTCTCAAATTTATGAGCTTGTGAAGTAGGTACTGTAATTATGTATTTAAAAATTCTAATAAAATTCATATATGAGTATAATGGTATAAAACTCCCTCTGCCCAATTTTGCATGACTATAGAATGGATAGTGAGATCATCATATCAAAATAATTAAGTAGGGTTAACTCATGCATTACAAAGGAAGTACTAAGATTATTGCTCCAAAATTCCCAATTAAATTTCCATTGGTTCATACTACCCCTATGACCACACTACCCAAGTTTCATCATTGTTCAATGAGTTTTAATACCCTATTCTATTTATAAAATGTTTGAGCCCTAAACTAGGGTTAGGGTTTTGAGGGGCCTAGTTGTCTCCACATCCTCTAATATTTTTACCAGAGGGCTTTAGCTACCCTTGTACCCTCCCTACCAAATTTCAAGTCCATACAAGGGCATTTGACCACATGCCCCTCACAAGACACCAAAGACCATCGTTAGGGTTTGGTCTTGGGTACTTGGGCAAACTTACCCCAACCCAACCCATCTTCCATGGGAGGGTGTTAAAAGTCATGTCAAGTCAGTGGCCTAAATTTCAACCTCTGCTGAGGTGGTTTGCCCACTCAAAACTCAAAGTGCACTTTTGACCAAAATACCCTTATTATGGCAAGGATAGGGTTTGCAAGATTTCAATCCAAATCATCTCCAAATTTGATTAAATTTTATCCAGAGTCTTCTGATGACTCCGAGGACCACTCACCAAAATTTGGATGAGTTTGGATGTCATTTGGTCCCTTAATTAATTTACCCTTGAGTATTTAAATAATTTCAAAAACTATAGAAAAACTATCCCCAAATATTCTCATTTTGGGGCAGGCCTTGGTATAGCCTAGGGTGACTCCCTGTCCAAATTTCAAGTCATTTGGACAACAGATGAAGTGTGGGCACTCATTTGAATCTCTGCCTAGCTCTAGGTATAGACCCCACCACAACGAGTGCCCTGGTCAAACCATGCACCCAAATTGGTTCAAACCAATTTTAAATTACCGTAGACCCTAGGGCTACAAATTATATGTTGACCATTTTCTCTGACTTAGCATCTTGGTATTTTTAATAATTAAAAATATTAAATACTAAAGGTGTGACAGAAATGAAATAAAAAGAAAATATATAACCTATAGTTTAATCCATCGCCTGCATGAATCTTGGCCCAGATCGGGCGACTGCCGGTCATCTTCAACCTCCAGCCAACGACCCCGATTGCTTCTTCCTAGACAACTCCCACGCGCCGCCGCCGGCCATCCGGACACCTTCGTGGCAGGCCACCGCCACCACCACCTTCGTCGAGGTGGTGGCTATCGACTGGCGGTGGAACGGACGCCGGAGGGGCCTATTCCGGCAAACCCAATAGGTTAAATTTTGCGGAAAAACCTGGAGAAAACTTCTCCCGATCGGGCTCAATTGAGCTCGATTCTTATTCCTAATGAGTCTTAAGATCTACCCTTGGATGAAGGAGAAGGGGAGGACCTGAATTGCGTCCTGAGAGCGGGTGTTGTGCCTCCTCGCCATTTTCGGCCACCAAGCTTTGGCTCCTATGCAACTTCTACACCAACAGCAAGGGAATCAAGATGTAATCGGGGGAAATGCCTGCTCTGATCCTGGTGAAGGTTCTTAAAGAAGGAATTGGGGAGAGGAGGCTTGTAACTCCCCAATTCATCAAAGCACCATTAAAGGCCATTAAACCTAGTTTTAGGTTTCACCCAAATTGAGGGGATTGAGCCACCCCACTGGCTGGCCACCTCCTGGAAACTCTTCCCCTGCCTCCAAGGAGTTAAAGCCCCATCAAAAGGAGGGGTTATGGAGCCTCCATGGCCATGATGGCCATTAAGCCCTTGCTTTATCTCACATCCAAATTTGGGTAACTCCCTCTCTCTCTCTCCTAGACACCAAACTCTGAATTTGGTGGGCCCAAAATGTGTCTCTCCATCTTTTTGACCTATGGGCCACACTTGTCTGGGCCTAGCCCACTTGGATTGGGTTTGAGTTAGCCATTTACGCTAGTTTGACCACTTTGACCCACTAGTTGACTTTGGTAAAATTAGCCACTAGGGTTGACCCCAATGGGTCCTTGGTGACCCATGGGCTAAACCTCGAAAGTCTAGAAGTACTTGGGTAGGGTTGGTTGGGCATCTTGGGGGTCACTTGACCCTTAGTTAGGGAACTTTGACCTTTTTAGGGCTAAGGTTGACTTGGGTCAACTTAGCTTCTTTGGTTGACTCCAATGGGTCCTAGGTGACCCATTGACCTCAATCTAGGGTTAGGAGGACATGAGTGAGATCCACTTGGCTAAGGGAAGGTCAGTTGACCCTATGTAGGTCAATTTGACCCATTTAGGGTTAAGAGTTGACTTAGGTCAACTTAGCCACTTTGACTGCCCTCCATGGGTCCTTAGTGACCCATTGACCCCACTTTAGGTCTAAGAAGACCCATGTAGGGTTGGTTGGGCTTACTAGGGCACACTGCCCATAGTTAGGGCACCTTGCCAAATTTAGGCCTAGGGTGGTTCTAGGTTAACTTGGCCACCTTAGGTCAACTCCAATGGACCCTTAAAGCTCTAATGGACCTCCCAATGGATTGGTGAGGTCATGGTGGGATCTTAGAGTCATGGTGAAGACTCATGGTCATCTTAAACTATGGTTTAGGGATCTACTATTTGCAGTCCATTCAACCCAATCACCTTTATTACCAAGTCTACTTGGTCTTCTTAGGCTCCCTAGGGTTTTTTCATGACCTAGTCATGACAAAACCACTCCTAGGGGTCTAGTTGTTTGAGGGATTTTACAAATCCCAATATATAAACAAAAAAATTCGTCCTCAAAATTCTAGTTAAGCCTACGGGGTTTCAAGTATGAAAGGTAAACTGTAACATCCCAAGAGGTTGTGAGTTGTACCTGACTGAAAAGCTTCGGGTACCTTTGTTGTATCAAGTCCTGAGGTTCCCATGTGTGCTCCTCTCGCCAATGATTCCTCCACAGGACCTTGACCAATGGAACCTTCTTGTGGCGCAAGACTCGTATTCCATTATCGTCAACCCGGACCAGTTCCAGGTGAACTGACCGATCAGATGCTACCGGCCCATCCGTGGCCGTAATTTGCTGCTTCGGGCATAGTAGAGTACTCCTAAGAGAGGATACATGGAACACGTCGTGCAGACTCGGCATCTCTGGTGGCATCTCCAGCCTATATGCCAAGGGAACGATCCGCTCCAGGATCATATAAGGCCCTATATATCTTGGGCTGAGCTTCTTCTTCCGATCGCGTACACGTGAAACCCCATGCATCGGTCGAATCTTCAAGAATACTCTGTCCCCCACCTGAAACTCCTCCTGATGATGTCGAGCGTCGTAATATTTAGTCTGTCGGCTCTGTGCCTCTAACATCCTATCCCGTATCAGCCTCACCTGAGCCTCGGTGTCCTCAACAAACTTTGAACCCAAAGCCTTTGGATCCTCATCCTATATCCAAGACAGCGGAGTCCTACACCTCCGTCCGTATAGGGCCTCATAAGGAGCCATCCCTTTGTTGGACTGGTAGTTGTTATTATATGAGAACTCGATCAGTGGAAACAGCTTCTCCCAAGGCTCACCACGATCCAATATGCTAAGTCGCAACAGATCTTCCAAAGTTCGATTAGTGCGTTTCGTTTGCCCATCAGTCTGGGGGTGAAAAGCTGTACTGAATGTCAGTCGAGTGCCCAAGTAAGCCTGCACTGATCTCCACTCCCTGGACATAAACCGTCCATCCCGATCCGAAAAAATCGTCCTGGGTATGCCATGATAACGGACGAACTGCTCCACGAATTTCCGAACCAGCACACCAACCGAGTCATCATTTCTGATCGGGATAAACCTGGCTACCTTCGTCAGCCGGTCGACTATCACCCAGATCGAATCATTCCCCGCCCGCGATCGGGGAAGCCCATGTATGAAGTCCATCGCGATATCATCGAACTTAATCTCCGACACTGGGAGTGGCTGCAACAATCCTGCGGGGTTTCTGCACTCTGCTTTCACCAGCTGGTATGCCTCGCAGTGGGTCACGAAGTAGGTGATATCCTTCTTCATACCTGGCCAATACATGCTCTTCTTCAGATCCTCAGTCATCTTTGTAACTCCCTGGTGTACCGAATTCCGACTGCAGTGAGCCTTTGTCATGATGTCTTCCCGGACATGGCCTCCCTCTGGTATGTAAACATGTCCTCTGAAGCACACTAGGCCATCCCTCCGTGTGTAATCTCCCGCAATGCCTGCTTCTAAGGCCTAGAATATCGGCTCTAGCTTGGAATCCTGCCTCTACCCATCTCTGACTCATTCTCGAATATCATCTGTGGCAACTAACGATGATAGGTACTCCCGATATAGCTCTGAGTGATCCTCGGACACCAGGGATATCTGCATCTTGTTTAACATCTGGACAAACTCCAAGTCCATCAATTGCGGTCCTGCTCTAGAGATTGTGGCCTTCCGGCTCAGCGCATCTGCCACCACATTCGCCTTCCCTGGGTGGTATTGCATCTTGTACTGGTAATCTGCTAAAAACTCCATCCATCATCTCTACCTGATATTCAGCTCCTTCTGCGTGTCCACATACCTCAAATTCTTGTGGTCGGAGTATATGTCACAGTGGACACCGTACATATAGTGTCGCCAGACTTTCAGAGCAAATATGACCGCTCCAATCTCTAAGTCATGAACAGGGTAGTTCTGCTCATACTTCTTCAGCTGCCGTGAGGCGTACGCTATCACATGACCATTCTGCATCAGCACTGCACCCATGCCCTAGTAGGAAGCGTCAGTGTAGACCTGGACTCCTTCTTTCCCCTAAGGAAGGGCAAGTATAGGGGCCGAGGTGAGTCGATCCTTTAGCTCCTGAAAAGCTACCTCGCACTACGGTATCCAGACAAAGGGCACATCCTTCCTCATCATGGATGTGAGTGGAAGGGCAATACGAGAGAATCCCTCCACGAACTTCCGGTAGTAACCGACAAGTCCTAGAAAACTCCGCACGTCTGTGGCCTACTTCAGCTGCGGCCAATCCCGAACTGCCTGAATCTTGGCCGGGTCCACTGCCAACCCAGCACCACTGATGATATGGCCTAGGAAATCCACCTCCTTCAACCAGAACTGGCATTTGCTGAACTTCATAAAAAGCTGATGCTCCCGCAGTTTCTCTAGGGTCATCGTAAGATGTCGTGTGTGCTCCTCCTCTGTCCTCAAGTAGATGAGGATGTCATCAACAAACACAATGACGAACACATCTAAATATGCCTCGAACACCCGATTCATGAGGCTCACGAATGCTGATGGTGCATTCGTGAGCTCGAAGGGCATCACGGTAAACTCGAACAACCCATATCTGCTACTGAAGGCAGTCTTCGGAATGTCCTCCTCCTGGATCCGCAGCTGGTAGTAGCCTAACCTCAAATCCAATTTTGAAAAGAAATGTGCCCCCTCCAGCTGATCAAACAGCTCATCTATCCTTG
This sequence comes from Platanthera guangdongensis, assembly GCA_039583875.1. NCBI lineage: Eukaryota > Viridiplantae > Streptophyta > Magnoliopsida > Asparagales > Orchidaceae > Platanthera > Platanthera guangdongensis. The sequence goes on from CM077151.1 coordinate 217,991,194, forward strand.
GCAATGGATAGATATTCAAGACTGTCAGTCGGTTCAGTGCTCGGTAGTCGATGCACAATCTAAGTGTCACGTCCTTCTTCTTGACGGACAATACCAGTGCTCCCCATGGTGAAGATCTTGGCCGGATAAATCCGGCTTCCACAAGTTCATGCAACTGGCTTCGAAACTCTATCAACTCCTTCAGGGCCATCTGGTAAGGGGCCCTAGATGCCGGCTTAGCCCCTGTAACCAACTCTATTCAGAAATCCTGCTCCCGGTGCGGGGGTAGCCCTGGCAGCTTCTCTGAGAATACGTCAGCAAAATCTCGCACCACCGGGATATCCGAGATGGAATCCTTGGCATCAGCCATTTAAAACAGCACTTCATAGACTTCCTTCCCCTATAAGTGGGCCTTGACGGCCTACACGGATGACAGCAAGAGAGGGAGAATAGGTTTAATACCTTCGATGACGATGTAGGAATCCCCATGCCTCACGGTTATCCTCTTTGACAGACAGTGAATTTGGGCATGGTTCTAATGAAACCATGTCATGCCCAGGATCAAATCAAAGACTAGCATCTTCAGGATCGTTGTTGGTGCTTCAAATGTCTTTCTGCCAATCTCCGCCTCCATGTTGCAGCGGGCGGAGGTGAATAGCTCCGATTCGCCTGATAGTCGTATCCTCATCATCAAGCCTATGAATCATTCCACGTCTTCCAGCCCTTCCAAAAACTCTTCCGACACGAACGAGTGCAAAGCAACCATAATGAACAATGTATAGGCGGGCTTGCCGCTGATGAAGACTATGCCTGAGGTAGTTAAAGTCTTAGAAATCTAATTATGGTTTTCTTTCCTAGTTTATCAATTCTATACCCATAACTCTAATTACCTAGGAAAGAGAAAACTTAAAATTAACTGGCGTACATGTGATCACTTGCTCCAGATTCCGTTGTTGAGTCAGGTATAGTGCATACACTTGCTCTCTCTCCTGCATATGGTCTCTGCCCTGGTATCGACGTCCTCAGCCTCCAAAATACTGAGCTGGTGCGGTAGCCGGTGGTGCTGGTGGTGGTGCCCCCCTTATGGGACAGTTCCTCCGGATATTCCCCACCTGATGAAAGTTGAAGCACTCTGGCGGGGGATATGCCATACCCCAGGGTCTCTGCATCTCCTGCATCTAGAGAGGCTGAGTGGCCACCACTACTAGTTCTGTTGGGTACATTGGTTCTAATGTACCTGATTTGAAGAAGCCTCACCCTACTCAATAATATACATCAAAATGTATTTGATGTGTTTTGAGTTTACTTGTGCAGGTTAAGTATTTACAAGAAATATGAAAAGTTTCTAAGTACTTGTGTCGACACCCAGGAGCAAAGTGTCGACACTTAAGATGACTTGTGTCGACACCCAGGAAAGCAGTGTCGACACTTGGAGTACTTGTGTCGACACCAGGGATGCAGAGTCGACACCAGACAGAAAGTGTCGACACAAGGAGCTGTGTCGACACTCAATGAAGAAAAGTCCAGTGAAGCTGTGTCGACACTTAGCAGTTGTGTCGACACCCAGAGGAATTGTGTCTACATCAGAAAGTGTCGACACTTGGAGGCTGTGTCGACACTCAGAAAAAGTCAGCAGAGTCTAAGTATAAGTGTCGACATAATAAAGAATGTGTCGACACTCAGCAGAAGACTCAACACTTGAAGAAAGTGTCGACACAAGAAAGAATGTGTCGACACTCAGCAGAAGACTCAATACATAAAGAAAGTGTCAAAACAAGGAGCAGTGTCGACACTCAGCAAAGTTCAACAAAAAATTCTAAGTACAAGTGTCGACACTAAGGAGATGTGTCGACACTCAGCCAGAGTCTCAACAGAAGAAGAATGTGTCGACACAAGGAGCAGTGTCGACACTCAGCAAGTATCAACACAGAAGGCATGTGTCGACACCAAGAAGATGTGTCGACACTGACAAGTTCAACACATGAAGATGTGTCGACACAAAGGTGTTGTGTCGACACTTACAAGAATTCAACAAAGTACTGAAGAACAAGGAGTTATGTCGACACGCAATATCAGTGTCGACACATGATGACGAAGCTGTGTCGAGAAGTGAATTCTACAACACAAGGAGTTGTGTCGACACCTTGAAGGCTAGTGTCGACACTTAGTATACTTGTGTCGACACTTAGTCTATAAGTGTCGACACTTAAAGACAGACAGTCTCGACACTTTCAGACAGTTACAGTTATTTCAAGAACTGACTGGATGGCTTGACAGCTGCCATTCCAGCCGATCTACTGCACCTGTCAGAGTTGTCAGAAATCAGTTATGAACCGGACCAGCCGGTTACCTTGAAGAAGGCCTATAAATAGGCTTATACTGTCAACAGAAAGAGATGATTTAACTGAAGATTCAACACAGATTAACACAAATCAGTTGAAGTGATCTGAAGATCCATGAAGTTGGAGAGAGAGAGCTCCATCCAAGAAGACAGCCGTTGGAACCAGGCTGTGAAGAAGGATTCAGACCTTGTTCTGAATCTTAAGTTGCAGAGATCAAAGATCAGCTGCAGAGAAGATCAATCTTGTTGTGTTCTACATTCAAGAAGCTTTGAAGAAAAGCCAAGTGAGATTGATCTCAGCAGAGTTCTTCCAAGAACTCATCAAGAACCTATCAACTCATCTCTCTATTCTGAGTTGTAGGTATATACATTTTGTATTTTATATTTTCTTATAGGATCCTTAGGGATCTGAGTTGTAAGCCTGCAATTATAAAGACTGAGTGGTAGGGCCTGTGTGCCTAAGTGTAGGAGATTTGTATCTCTGAGTGTTGGCCTGTTGTGGCTGAGTGTAGGCCTTGTGGCTGAGTGTAGGCTTTGTGAAGAAGCTGAGTGTAGGTCTTTGAAGAAGACTGAGTTGTAGGGCCTTGGGCCTGAGCTGTAGGAACCTGTTTTGGGGTTCTGAGTGTAAGATCTGAGGATCTGAGATAGTGGAGGAGTTTGGCCGAATCTAGTACACTACTAGATAGGCGAAGGGGGAAAGTGGATGTACCCAAACCTTGGGGAACCACTATAAATTTGTGTGTTCACTGTGTGCTTGATTGATTACTGTGATTGCTGATTGACTGCAGTGTAGAATTAGTTAAGAATCTGTGATATAATCTGAAATCTGCCTAAAAAGTTAATAAAGATTAAGTCACCTATTCACCCCCCCCCCCCTCTAGGTGATTAGGTACAATTTCTTTCAAGTGGTATCAGAGGGAGGTTACTCAAAAAGGGACATAATTGTCTGAGTAGATCCTATTGACAGATTAAGTGAAATCAAGAAAATCAAGAAACATGGGTTCAATAGAGAATCATAAGCAACTTGGATCCATGAAGCTACCCATTTGCAGAAAAGAAATATTTGGCATCTGGAAGGAAAGGGTGAGACTATTTATGGAAGCCTCAGACCCTAGAATTTACATCACAGTTAAAGAAGGGCCATATGTGCCTATGAAGGTTTCTGTCCTGGATACAAATCAGAGAACACCTAAGGACTTCTCTGAAATGACAAAAGATGAGATAATTCTAGCCACAATGGACAAGAGGGCTCAGAATATCATTGTGAGTGCCATAGATGATGCTATCTTTCAGAATTTGATACACTATAAGACATCTAAGGAGATGTGGGATACTCTTATAGTGTACATGGAGGGTTCTGAAGAAGTGAGGTAGGACAGAAAGTCCTTATTAAACCAAGAATATGAAAGCTTCGGGCAAGGTAGATCTGATAGCATAACAGAATTCTATAAAAGGTTCTATAGGATTGTCAATGAGCTAATGTCCTATGACAGAGAATTCAGTAATTGTGAGTTGAATGATAAGTTTCTAAGGTCCCTAACAAAGGATTGGGACACCAAGATCTGTGCCATAAGGGAAATGACAAAGTTAGTAGATATCCCTCCACCAACACTGTTTGGAAAACTGCTATCCTATGAGATGCAGTTGATGGTGAGGAAAGAAGAGGAGAAATCTACAAGAAGTGAGAATAAAGAAAGAACAGTGGCATTCAAGACAGAAGCCACCAGAAAATACAGAAGTAAGTCTCCTTCTCCACCTCCAAAAGTGGCTGAGACTGAGTCAGATGAGTCAGCAAGTAGAAAGTCTGAAAGCAGTGAAAGTGATGAGGACTTTGCAGCATTCACAAGACACTTTCAGAAGTTCTTAAAGAAGAAACAGTGGAGGACAAAGCCATCTACTTCACAAGGAAAAGATGACTATTATCAGAACAAGAAGTCATCAAAGAAAGACAGGAAAAAGACCAAGTCTAGCAAAACAACTCTATCAAAAATTGTATGATATTGCTGTAACAGACAAGGACATGTTATTGCAGACTGTCCAGAGAAAAGGAAGGAGTCTAATGATAAGAAGAAGACTCAATTCAAGGGCAAGAAGGAAAGGTCTTTTGTTGCCAAGAAGGACAAAGGCTTGTCAGACATGTCTTCTTCAGAAACTGTGTCAGAAGTTGAAGCTTACATAGGACTATTTGCTGAAGAAGAGGAAGAAGAGTTCATCCAGATCATGAACTCCATATATGAGCAAGAGAACATCCAGTGCAAAGGACTGATGGCCTTAATAGAAAGTGACAAAATCCAGGAGCAGCCTGGACCTAGTAAGGTACAAAATTGTTCTTTAAGTTCAATTTCTTGTGCTAGTTCAGAATCAGATTCATCATCATCAAGTGATGAGAGTGCATCTGAGTCTGAAGGGGATATTCATCAATTGATAGATGAATATAAAGTTCTGTTGCAAGCTTTTAAGAAGAGCAAGTCCCTAGCCAAGAGTCAGGCAAAGGAAATTACTAATCTCAAAGTTACTGCAACTGATTTTGAGAAGATGTTTGATCAAAAGCTAAATGAAATAGCCAGACTGAAGCACATAACTGTGATTCAGATGGGGACTATAACATTTAAGAATGATCAAATCAGAAGTCTGGAGATTAGTCTTCAGAAGGAGAGAGATTTAGTTGCTAGGTTTTCTAAACCAAAGTCAGTTCTACCCTTAATTGATGAATTTGTTCATCAAAAAGGTAAAGCAGGACTGGGGTTTACTAAACCAGCTAGGACTGTTCAGTCCAAGTCTAAGGGCAAAGCCCCAGCTCTGAACAAGCCAGCTGTAAATAAAACAGCTAGCGATGTACCTAAGCAAAGGTACAATACGTTTGAGTGCTGGTGCTGTGGCAAGGTAGGCCACTTTGCCATAGAATGTTGGCATAATTCTAATGCCAAGTTGAGTAGCAAACTGCCTGTTGGAAGACCAGCAGGTAGCTTTGTTAGGAAGCAAACTAACCAGTACCAAGGACCCAAGAATTCTTTGGGTTCTAAGGTCAACTAATCTATTTTGCAGGTAAGTCCAAGTGGCCATGCCCCAATATGGTACTTGGATAGTGGATGTTCCAGGCACATGACTGGAACTAAGGGATTGCTAAAGAACTACATACCTATCAAGGATGGTCCTAAAGTCACCTTTGGTGGTTCTGAAAAAGGAATCATCAAGGGTTTTGGTAACATTTCTAGCACCCATATTACTATTACTCAAGTGGCTTATGTTGAAGGTTTGAAACATAACCTTATTAGTATAAGTCAATTGAGTGATTTAGGATATGACATCTCATTTGTCAAAGATGGTTGTCATATCAGGAGGTCAAATGATCAAGAGATCATTTTGACAGGTTATAGAAAAAGGGATGTCAATTGCCTAGACATTATGTGTGAGACCAATGGTTCTCCAGTGTGTCTTGTAGCTGATGAGACGGTCTCTCATTGTGTCAAATGGCACAAGGGGCTAGCCCATCTAAATTACAAGACAATTTGCCAACTCTATAGCAAAGAGTTAGTGAGGAATGGTCCTCAAGTTAAGTGTATTAAAAATGGAATATGCTCAGCTTGTCAAAAGGGCAAGCAGATTAGATCCACCTTTAGTAGCATTGAAAACAAAGATGTTGTGAGGTGTTTATACCTCTTGCATATGGATCTCTTTGGTCCTATGCCAGTTCACAGCCTAGGTAGGAAGGTCTATACCTTTGTAGTTGTAGATGACTACTCAATGTTTTCCTGGGTGTTCTTCCTTAGACAGAAATCTGAAACACCTAGTATCTTCTATAGCTTTGTCAAACAAATTCAGAATGAACTAGACAGTACAGTGGTCAAGATGAGAAGTGACCATGGTACTGAATTTCAGTCTGATAGTATGGCAAAATTATGTGAAGAATTTGGGATATTTCAGGAGTTTTCTTCACCAAGAACACCTCAGCAAAATGGCAATGCTGAGAGGAAAAATAGAACCTTGATTGAGGCTGGTAGGACCCTATTAAGTGACACATCTCTAACAGAATATTTCTGGGCTGAGGCAGTTAACACTGCATGCCATGTAATTAATAGGGCTACCATTACTAAAAGCCACAACAAGACCCCCTATGAGATTGTGAAAGATAGAAAACCAAACCTATCCTATTTCAGGATCTTTGGTTGTAAGTGCTTTATACTTAACAATGGAAAGTCTTACTTGACTAAGTTTGCTGCCAAGTCCCAAGAGGGGATCTTTCTTGGGTACAGCAATAATAGTAAGGCTTATAGGGTCTACAACTTGTCTACTCAAGTTGTAGAAGAGTCTGTACATGTAGTATTTGATGAAACAAGACTTATTAACAATGAGTTGTCTAGTAGTATTTGCAGCTCCACAGGTGTGATTGAGAAGATGGACAAGCTCACTATAGAAGAAGGATCTACTACAAGACAGCAAGTAGAAGATAGTGGCTGTTGTCCAGGGGGAGTACTACATGTACCTAATGCAGAAGAAGTCCAAGGAGTGAAGCAAGTTGAAGAAACTGAAGAAGTTCAACCTGAAGCCAGGATGCCTCCAGCTAATAGGCATCTATGAGATCATCCAGCAGATCAAATCATTGGTGATCTAAGACAAGGGGTACAAACAAGGAGCAAATATCAGAGTGCAGCACTCTACTCCAGTTTTCTATCCCAAGTAGAGCCAAAGAAGTTTGAAGAAGCCATCCTAGACCCTCATTGGATTGAGGCAATGCAAGAAGAGCTGAATCAGTTCAAGAGGTGCAAAGTCTGGGAGCTTATTCCTAAACCAAAAGACCACAACATAATTGGAACCAAGTGGATCTTTAGGAACAAGATGGATGAACATGGAGTAATTGTCAAGAACAAAGCAAGATTGGTTGCTAAAGGATATAGGCAGGAAGAAAGTATTGACTTTGATCAAACCTTTGCTCCAATAGCCAGACTGGAAGCCATAAGGATGTTCCTGGCCTATCCAACCTATCAAGGATTTAAAGTTTACCAAATGGATGTTAAGTCAGCCTTTCTTAATGGTAATCTAAAGGAAGAAGTCTATGTGGAACAGCCATCAGGTTTTGTTGATTCAACTCAACCTAATTATGTCTATAGACTTAGGAAAGCTTTGTATGGGTTAAAACAAGGCCCTATGGCTTGGTATGAAACCCTGTCTAGTTTCCTCATTGAGAATAAATTCACAAGGGGGAAAATAGACAAGACTCTATTCCTTAGGGAATCCAGAGGCAAGACAATACTAGTCCAAATATATGTAGATGACATAATATTTGGGTCTACTGAAAGTAGTCTTTGCAAAAAGTTTGCAAAACTAATGCAAGGACAATTTGAGATGAGTAGTATGGGGGAACTTAAGTTCTTCTTGGGTCTCCAAGTTAGACAGACTGAGAATGGATTATCCATATGTCAGTCTAAGTTCACCCTAGAACTCATAAGGAAGTATGGTATGGATTCATCCAGTACCATGAAGACTCCTATGGGGTCAAGTATGTCTCTTAGCAAAGATGATGCAGGGAAACCTGTAGATGAGACTTTGTATAGAGGGATAGTTGGCTCCCTACTCTATTTGACTACAAGTAGATCAGATATCATGTATGCTACATGTGTCTGTGCTAGGTACCAAGCTTGCCCTAAAGAGTCTCATTTGACAGCAGTCAAAAGGATACTGAGATATCTAAAGGGCACTCCTTATGTAGGCCTTTGGTACCCTAGGAATGGGGACTTTGAACTGACAGGTTATTCAGATGCAGATTTTGCAGGCTGCAAAGAAGAAAGAAAAAGTACAACTGGAACCTGTCAATTCCTAGGTGGAAGACTGATCTCATGGAGTAGCAAAAAGCAAACAAGTGTGGCTATCTCCACAGCAGAATCAGAATATGTGGCTGCTGGAAGTTGCTGTGCTCAACTTCTATGGATACAACATCAGCTTGAGGATTATGGAATTCAGGTAAGTAGAACACCACTATTTTGTGATTCTACTAGTGCTATATCTATTGCACACAATCCTATTTCCCATAGTAGAACTAAACGTATTGAAATAAAATATCATTTTCTAAGGGAACATGTAGAAAAAGAAGATATTTCACTAGAATATGTTAAGACAGATAATCAACTAGCTGATATGTATACTAAGCCCTTAGAAGAAACAAAGTTCAATAGGTTAAAAATTGAACTAGGTATGATAAACTTAGAATAAGTTTATAGAAATGGCTAAGTAAAATAGTGTCGACACACAGAGTTGTCTGTGTCGAGACATAGAATTGGTGTCGACACTTCAGAGAAAAGGTGTCGACACATCTAGGAAGTTGGTGTCGACACTTCAGAAAATTAGTGTCGACACATGACAAGTAGGTGTCGACACATCCAAGGTGGTGTCGACACTTAGACTTTATGCAGAATTAATGAAGTAAAGTCTCGACCATGTGTCGAGCTAAGCGCTGTCGACACATAAACAAGTGTCGACACATACATTTGGTTGACTAAACTTGTGTCGACACATAGGTGTCGAGACATTATAAGTCTGTGTCGACACTTTTCAACAGTGTCGACATAATTTGAGTTAGTTAACCCGCCCTTTCATCTTCAATCCTAGAAAGGTATAAATAGGATTTCTCCATTGTCTGTCGACACGCTCACTAAAGTTTCGAGACCAAATCAGTGTGTCGACACCTCTCTTCTCTCAATTCAAATTCTTCAAACCCTAATGGCGCCAAAGCTCGAGGAGAACGTGAACGAAGGCTATGAACTGGTGCGGCATGCATTTGACGACGCAGATCCAGAGATCAAGAATGTGGTAACCCTAGTTGCAGACTCAGGGTTAGATTTTCTTGTTTCAGAGCCGACTAAGATATGGAAAAAAGAAGTATTGGAATTTCTAAATGGAGCAACCCTAGACGACTCTGGATTCAAGATTAAATCAAGGGTTCATGGAGAAAAGGTGAAGGTCTCCCCAAAGAGTTTAAGAAAGGTTCTAAACCTACCAAGGACAAAGGAAGAAGATGAAGTTACTGCTTCTAAGACCAGAGAAGCATTAACATGGTGTGGACTGGATTCAAAGATGAAAAATGGATCAGTATTCAATAGGAAAGGCATGAACAGCAAAGGAAAATTCCTTTCTGAAATTGTTGGAAAAGTGATCTTAAGTAAGCCTGGAGGGCATGACAGGGTATCAGCCCAAATGTTCAATCTTATGACAAGGATTATCTTTACCCTGCAAACTGATTGGTCTGTTGTTGTCTTTGATAAGATTAAAGAGAGTATGAAGAAACCCAATTTGGGTAGGATATTAAGTCTTTACTTGGCTGGTAGTCTACCAGAGGTTATGAGTCAAGCTGCAGGCTCTAAAATCAATCATATGAGGAAGATGGACATGAGACTCTTCTTAAGATGGGATAGGGTCTTATCTAAGGAGATGCCAACACCTGAGAAAATAACTCCCCAAAAGAAGAAGAAGAAGATAGCTCCTGTGGCTCAGGATTCATCTAGCAGCTCTAAAGAGCATGTTGTCTTCATTCCTGATGAAGAAGATACTAGCACTGCTGAAAAGTCTCCAGCTCAACAAGAAGTTGTAGAGAGGTAGGGGGAGCTACCTCTAGCTAGCCCAGTACATCAGGATACTATCCAGGGGGAGCCACTTGTAGTGGAAGAGCCAACTCCACTAGAAAGTGAGCAAGCAACCCACACTATCCTTGAGGTAATCTCAGAAATCAATCAATTAGATTTCCTTATTGAGAGTGAAGTTATAATTGACAACTTATCTGATGTTAATCAGCAACCTCAGATTGATAGTCAACTCCCAGATGTTGTCATGGAGGACACATCTGTTGCAGCTCAAGTTGTATCTGATCAAGTAACTGATGAGATAAGAGAATCTCCATCTCTTCCTCAACGAGAATTTACTATGGAAGATCTCTTCCTTAATCTGGACCAAGCTGACTTTGAGAAGGAAAGTACTGCTGCTGAGGGGGAGAATGCTCAAGTTGAGGGGGAGCAAGTGGAAATTCTAGAAGAAACTGCAAGGAAAGAGCCAGAGAAGCAAAAAGCTGTTGAGGAGCTACCTAGGGAGAGGGTAGAAATATCAAGCACCTCAGCATCTGAAGATGAGGAGGCTGCAAGAGCTAAGAAAAGGAAGTTCCAAGTATTTAAGAGAAGGAGCCAGACTTATAAGAAGGCTTTACAAACTATAGCACCACAGCCTATATCACAGCCAACACCATCTGTAGATTATAGTTCTCTCATGGTTGCTATGCAAATAAAACTTGATGAGCACAGGCAAGCAATTGAAAAGTATGTGGATGAAGGGCAAAAATCTCTACAGTTTGATCTAGCCCAAGACATTAAGTCTATAAGATTTGAAATGAATCTCAATAAGAAGGAGATGACTGACTGCTTCCACAAGGGAGGGAATGCAGTAGTCTACTTAGCTACTCATCAGGAGAAAATAAAAGCTCAAGTGGATGACATTGCACTGAAGCAAGGATATGTTCTGGAGAACCAGCTCAGAATGAATGACAATTTGAATGCTTCTCAAAATGCAATTATCACAGAGATGAATAATATAGCTGCTGGTCAGACTACAGCTACTGCTACTGCTAAGGCAGAGTTTGATAAAGCTTTACAAGAGGGTATAACTGCTGTTACTTCTACTATTGAAAATTCTCAGAAGTTGATAACTGAAAAACTCCAAAGGTTGAAACCTTTCTTTAAAGATGGAGTAAAATATTTGGATGCCCAAGTAAGATTTCAAAAGGATGATCTAAGAGATCACATGGAAAGAGAAGTCATAAAGGGGGGAGGGTGTTAGTCAAAGCCAGCTCTGATCATGCAAAGTGGATTTCTAATTCTATCAGAGCAACTCTTGGTTATCCGCCTTTATGTGATGATGACAATGTAGCAGAATCTGGGATACATCCTTCATATCTAGGAGGGGAGCAACCTGAAGTGGCTCAAGTAATCTACCCTCCTCCAGATTTTGATATGGTACAGGCAGATATACAGTTCATGTATAGCCCACCTGAGGGACAACACAATGTTATCATAGAGAAGGTGGTTCATCTAGTATCTGAGGCTTTACAGGAAGCTATACTGAAGGAACAAACTGAACAAGAAGCTAGATTGTCTAAGAAGAAGTTCAGAGAGCAAGCTGAACAAAGGCCTGATTTTGAACAGTGGAGCCCCACTTCAAGAAATATTATTTTGACTGCTTGGAAGGCTGCCAAAGATAATATTCAAGACAGAAACAAATGGTTTTCTGAACTAGAATGGAGAAAGCATGAAAGCAGGCAAGAAGCCATAGTGCAATATAGAAGAAAGGCAAAGATGGGAAAGCTACCTCCTACTGCCCAGGAGCCTAGCAAGTACTTTCCCAAGCCTTATCATTACTTTGAGAGGCAGAAGATTAAAGCTAAAGAGCTAAAGAAGAAGGAGCTGAAAGGGAAAAAGCCTGCTGATACTGAAGATGTTGAAGCCCCTGTACAAGCCAAGATACAGTCTGGAAAGGGAATAGTGATCAAGGATGCTGAACAAAAATAGAATAGAATTTTCTTCAGTTTACAATTGTAATCTTTTGATTTTTAACACTTTGTAAACTTTTGAAAAATGAATATGACAAAGCTGTTAGAACAATATGCTGTGTGATATATTTATTTCATAATTGTTCTGAGATGATATCTGTGTATGCATGTTTTGTTTGATACATGTTTATGTTTGCCCTGTTATATAATCCTGCTTTACATCATGCTATGATTTTATTCTGTATGGTGTATATCATTGACTAAGGGTTATGACTTCTCCAAATAGGGGGAGATTGTTGGGTACATTGGTTCTAATGTACCTGTTTTGAAGAAGCCTCACCCTACTCAATGATATACATCAAAATGTATTTGATGTGTTTTGAGTTTACTTGTGCAGGTTAAGTATTTGCAGGAAAGATGAAAAGTTTCTAAGTACTTGTGTCGACACCCAGGAGCAAAGTGTCGACACTTAAGAATACTTGTGTTGACACCCAGAAAACCAGTGTCGACACTTGGAGTACTTGTGTCGACACCAGGGATGCAGAGTCGACACCAGACAGAAAGTGTCGACACAAGGAGCTGTGTCGACACTCAATGAAGAAAAGTCCAGTGAAGCTGTGTCGACACTTAGCAGTTGTGTTGACACCCAGAGGAATTGTGTCTACATCAGAAAGTGTCGACACTTGGAGGTTGTGTCGACACTCAGCAAAAGTCAGCAGAGTCTAAGTATAAGTGTCGACATAATAAAGAATGTGTCGACACTCAACAGAAGACTCAACACTTGAAGAAAGTGTCGACACAAGAAAGAATGTGTTGACACTCAGCAGAAGACTCAATACATAAAGAAAGTGTCGACACAAGGAGCAGTGTCGACACTCAGCAAAGTTCAACAAAAAATTCTAAGTGCAAGTATCGACACTAAGGAGATGTGTCGACACTCAGCCAGAGTCTCAACAGAAGAAGAATGTGTCGACACAAGGAGCAGTGTCGACACTCAGCAAGTATCAACACAGAAGGCATGTGTCGACACCAAGAAGATGTGTCGACACTGACAAGTTCAACACATGAAGATGTGTCGACACAAAGGTGTTGTGTCGACACTTACAAGAATTCAACAAAGTACTGAAGAACAAGGAGTTGTGTCGACACACAATATCAGTGTTGACACATGATGAAGAAGCTGTGTCGAGAAGTGAATTCTACAACACAAGGAGTTGTGTCGACACCTTGAAGGCTAGTGTCTACACTTAGTATACTTGTGTCGACACTTAGTCTATAAGTGTCGACACTTAAAGACAGACAGTCTCGACACTTTCAGACAGTTACAATTATTTCAAGAACTGACTGGATGACTTGACAGCTGCCATTCCAGCCGGTCTACTACATCTGTCAGAGTTGTCAGAAATCAGTTATGAACCGGACCAGCCGGTTACCTTGAAGAAGGCCTATAAATAGGCTTATACTGTCAACAAAAAGAGATGATTTAACTGAAGATTCAACACAGATTAACACAAATCAGTTGAAGTGATCTGAAGATCCAAGAAGTTGGAGAGAGAGAGCTCAATCCAAGAAGACAGCCATTGGAACCAGGCTGTGAAGAAGGATTCAGACGTTGTTCTGAATCTTAAGTTGCAGAGATCAAAGATCAGCTGTAGAGAAGATCAATCCTATTGTGTTCTACATTCAAGAAGCTTTGAAGAAAAGCCAAGTGAGATTGATCTCAACAGAGTTCTTCCAAGAACTCATCAAGAACCTGTCAACTCATCTCTCTATTCTGAGTTGTAGGTATATATATTTTGTATTTTATATTTTCTTGTAGGATCCTTAGGGATCTGAGTTGTAAGCCTGCAATTATAAAGGATGAGTGGTAGGGCCTGTGTGCCTGAGTGTAGGAGATTTGTATCTCTGAGTGTAGGCCTGTTGTGGCTGAGTGTAGGCCTTGTGGCTGTGTGTAGGCTTTGTGAAGAAGCTGAGTGTAGGTCTTTGAAGAAGACTGAGTTGTAGGGCCTTGGGCCTGAGCTGTAGGAACCTATTTTGGGGTTCTGAGTGTAAGATCTGAGGATCTGAGATAGTGGAGGAGTTTGGTCGCATTTAGTACACTACTAGATAGGCGAAGGGGGAAAGTGGATGTACCCAAACCTTGGGGAACCACTATAAATTTGTGTGTTCACTGTGTGCTTGATTGATTGATGTGATTGCTGATTGACTGCATTGTAGAATTAGTTAAGAATCTGTGATATAATCTGAAATCTACCTAAAAAGTTAATAAAGATTAAGTCACCTATTCACCCCCCCCCCCTCTAGGTGATTAGGTACAATTTCTTTCAAGTTCTCTCTGCTCCTGTCTCACCTCCTGTCGAGGCTGGTCTTCTGCTCTTCTCCCATCTCTCCCATCAGTGATGCGGCCCCGTCGCTGATCATTTCTGGCTCCTCAGCCCAGATCCTCAGTTGGTCGTTTCCGGCCTCGGGTAGTGTGCCAATCTACCTCGATCCTCTTCGCCATCTAAAATATTCGAGGGATAGGCCCGTCGGACACGAACATCAGAGCCTCCCTCAGATCCTCTCGTAGACCCTTATAGAACCTCTTAATGCAAACCGGGCTAGATGATTGAACTCTTGATGGTACTCCACCACTGTCTTGTTGCCCTGTCTCAACTGTAAAAATCTGTCTTCCAACTCATCTCTGGCCGATTGCGGAACAAAATGCTCCAACAGTGCGGCGTTGAACTCCCCCCAAGCAATCTCTGCAACCTCTCTGTCAATAAACGTCGTGTCCAGTGATGCCTTCCACCATCTCTTGGCATGGGACTCCAAGCAAGAGACAACCAAAGGCACCCTCTCCTCCCACGGGCACCGTATCCTAGTCAGCATCTCATATATGATGTCCAGCCACTCCTCCATCCGAACGGCCGACTCTGTACCCAAGTAGGATGGGGGAGAAAGTCCTCGGAAAATACTCAACTAATTGGCCCCCGGGTTTGGCTATGGTGCCGGAACCTGTTGAGTCATGAAAGCATCCAGAATAGCTGTCAGAGTCTGCCCCATCTCTGACTGTAGGAACGGAGTAGGGACCGGGGGAGGTTGTGCAACATTCTGAGTCTACTAGACTCCGCCCTATGGTGTAGAATGTGCTAGGGGCTGCATAACAAAAAGCCATTTGTAAGTAATTGTCTCAAACCTAATTAAAAGTGGACAATTTACATGTGATCCCTCATATGTGCACACCACTGCTTCTGCTGCTTAGTTTGTCCCCAAACTAAACTCGCGAGGGCTTAACCCAGTGGTTTTGGACTGCTACTTTTCGATCGAGGTCTGCTTTGATACCACTTGTAAGACCCCCTTTTTTTTAAAACACTGGGGTCTTAGGCCCAGAACTGCCGCTTTGCGGTGACACCATCATGGCCGAGAAGTTCATCACTACAAAATGCCGATCCTGCAGGCCAAATCGATCACAACTGTAGCAAAATAATAAAAGGCAAGTCCACAAAAATCACATATATAGTAAATAATCTCCACGAAGGGAGTGTCCATAGATATAATAAAAATACTAAAACTTGGGCTCAAGCCGAGTACATCAATGTCCTCACTACATGTCTCTCATCGCGGAAGCAAAACCAAAATAACTACTAGAGACTAGGACTCACAGTCCCTACTGTCTGAACTCCGGTACTAGACTGTCCCATCTCCAAGCGTGCCGACCTCCAGGGATGCTCCTCCATGCTGGGCTCCACGGTCCCCTAAAATGATGTGGTTCGAAAAGCGTTAGTCTAAAAGACTAAGTCCTATCATCCACCGCCCCTTCCCCCATGGCTCCTCGACACCAAGCGGGCAGGAGGAAAGGAGAGGACATGAAAGTGGAGAATAACAAATATAAGCAGGTGACAGCGGAACTAATCTAATAGTTCTATGGTGTATAAGACAGAATGAAGATAAGAAAGACTGAACAAGAAAAAGTAACCTTAACTTATATGAAAACACATAAGCCAAGGGAACTTTTGCCGGGCTCCTATCGTATAAAACATTACATACCAATTTATACGATAGTGTTTCAGTTTTCTAGCAAGTACACATATGTATTTACTGAATAAAAACCTTAACTTATAAGCACGCTCTCGCGAACTTATAAACCAAGGGGTCGTTTTGCAAGGCCTATTGTATAAAGCGTCTCATACGACTTATACAATAGGTGTCAGGATTATATGCAATGGTTATGCTATGAAATGCAATTATGCCATGATGAAACCTAAAAGTGCAACTCACCCACTCGACTCTGTGTACACAGACCTTTAGTTCCCCCTTTCTGGAGACGAACCTCCCAGGATACCTTCGTAGTGGCAAACGAAAGCGGTGGGTTGGGCCTCGCCCACATCTAAACCGGTAATTGCACCACCAGCCAGACGTATTGTATGCCTCACTGCTAGTGCACTAAGAGGAGCTCCTGCATACTCTTGCCGGCTGGTGCACCGGACTTTATTTGGCCAAGTGCAACACCACACTTGCCGAGTCAACGTATTGGCGTCGGTGCATCGACCCTCCAATGCCGAAAACCCACCACCTTATTCTTTATGCAAATGCAACTCATGTATCAGCTATCGAGCCAAAGCTCCCCGGACCAGCCCGTCCGTCACAAATAATAACCGAGCCAAAGCTCGTCGGGCCTTCCTGCCCATCACAAACAACAACCGAGCCAAAACTCATCAGGCCAACCTGCCCATCACCAATTCCACTGAGCCCACTGCCCGAGTGACCTAACCTAACACCCCGAGACATCGAGGTGAGTGAAAGTGAAACCCCGTTATACTAGTTACTCTTGCAATTCAGTTTTACCTACAGTTTGGGTTAGCCCAGGACTGCCCCCGGCATACCCCGTGAAGGTCTCTCAAAGGGCACTAGGAACTATGATGGGCTGAAGCCCAAAGCTCCCTTTTGCAAGGCACTTATTATTATTGGTTGCTACCCAACTCCCAAACCATTAAATGTTATACTGGATCTGACCCTAGTGTATTTGACACTTCCTCCCCTACGGGGAAGACGATCTTTAGTCGACCCCGAGCACCTTTAAACATTAGTCAACCACCTACTCCTCATCACAACTCCCGATGATGAACTCATTTCACTTACCAGACCAACACGCCAATATCCCAACTCTCTGGGTGCATTCTGCACCATATCATGATTTCTACAGTTTTACTAAACGCAGACCATCCTAAGATATATGATGTATAAAATGGGAGGTACTCAAAATAATCATCCATTATCCCTATAATAATTATTGGAGGTCCATCATGACATGTTTATCCTAAATCCAAAAATTCATAATTTTCCTAATTTAGCTGATAATTTGTTTAATTTTTCTAGTAATCCAAAAACCCAAGTTTGAACATGAAGTACCCATTTCAGACATGCACCCAAATTGGTTCAAACCAATTTTAAATTATAGTAGACCCCTAGGGCTACAAATTATGTGTTGACCATTTTCTCTGACTTAGCCTCTAGGTATTTTTAATAATTAAAAATATTAAATACTAAAGGTGTGACAGAAATGAAATAAAAAGAAAATATGTAGCCTATAGTTTAATTCATCGCCTGCACGAATCTTGGCGCAGATCGGGCGACTGCCGGTCGTCTTCAACCTCAGTCCAACGACCCCGATTGCTTCTTCCTGGAGCAACTTCCACGCACTGCCGCCGACCATCTGGCCACCTCCCTGGCCGGCCACCGCCACCACCACCTCGGTCGAAGTGGTGGCTATCGACTAGTGGCGGTACGACAGCCGGAGGGACCTATTCTGACGAACCCGACAGGTTAAATTTTGCGGAAAAACATGGATAAAACTTCTCCTGATCGTGCTCAATTGAGCTCGATTCTTATTCCTAATGATTCCTAAGAGCTACTCGTGGATGAAGGATAAGGGGAGGACCTGAATTGCGGCCTGAGAGTGGGTGTTGTGCCTCATCGCCATTTTCGGCCACCAAGCTTTGGCTCCTCTGCAATTTCTACACCAACAGCAAGGGAATCGAGATGTAATCGGGGGAAATGTCTGCACTGATCCTGGTGAAGTTTCTTAAAGAAGGAATTGGGGAGAGGAGGCTTCTAACTCCCCAATTCATCAAAACAACATTAAAGGCCATTAAACATAGTTTTCGGTTTCACCCAAATTGAGGGGATAGAGCCACCCCACTGTCCGGCCACCTCCTGGAAACTCTTCTCCTGCCTCCAACGAGTTAAAGCCCCATCAAAAGGAGGGGTTTTGGAGCCTCCATGGCCATGATGGCCATTAAGCCCTTACTATCTCTCTCCTCCAAATTTGGGTAACTCTCTCTCTCTCTCCCTCCTAGTCACCAAACTCTGAATTTGGTGGGCCCAAAATGTGTCTCTCCGCCTCATAGACCTATGGGCCACACTTGTCTGGGCCAAGCCCACTAGGATTGGGCTTGAGTTAGCCATTTAGGCTTGTTTGACCACTTTGACCCACCAATTGACTTTGGTCAAATTAGCCACTACAGTTGACCCCAATGGGTCCTTGGTGACCCAT
The DNA here is from genome assembly GCA_039583875.1 of Platanthera guangdongensis. Taxonomy (NCBI): domain Eukaryota; kingdom Viridiplantae; phylum Streptophyta; class Magnoliopsida; order Asparagales; family Orchidaceae; genus Platanthera; species Platanthera guangdongensis. Next base: position 218,009,572 of record CM077151.1, read on the forward strand.
GGGCCTCCCCTAAAGTCTTGAAGTACTTGGGTAGGGTTGGTTGGGCATCTTGGGCGTCACTTGACCCTTAGTTAGGGCACTTTGACCTTTTTAGGGCTAAGGTTGACTTGGGTCAACTTAGCCTCTTTGGTTGACTCTAATGGGTCCTAGGTGACCCATTAACCTCACTCTAGGGTTAGGAGGATATGAGTGGGATCCACTTGGCTAAGGGAAGGTCAGTTGACCCTATATAGTTCAGTTTGACCTATTTAGGGTTAGAGTTGACTTAGGACAACTTAGCCACTTTGACTGCCCTCCATGGGTCCTTAGTGACCCATTGACCCCACTTTAGGTCTAGGAAGACCTTTGTAGGGTTGGTTGGGCTTACTATGGTACACTGCCCTTAGTTAGGGCACCTTGCCCAATTTAGGCCTAGGGTGGTTCTAAATCAACTTAGCCACCCTAGGTCGACTCCAATGGACCCTTAGGGCTCTAATGGACCTCCCAATGGATTGTTGAGATCATGGTGGGATCTTAGAGTCATGGTGAAGACTCATGGTCATCTTAAACTATGGTTTAGGGATCTAGTATTTGCAGTCCATTCAACCCAATCACCTTTATTCCCAAGTCCACTTGGTCTTCTTAGGCTCCCTAGGGTTTTGTCATGACCTTGTCATGAAAAAACCATTCCTAGGGGTCTAGTTGTTTGAGGGATGTTACAAGACATACTTTACTTTTGTGGGTTCGTGTCATTTTGTTGACGCCCATAGGATTGTTATTTTTGGATACTTGCTAGCTGCTTTGCTTTCTTTCTTTGAGTTTGGGATACTTGCTCTCTGAGATGTTTTATGGTAGGACTGCATGTTAGATATTTTTAACTTATAAAACCCTATTTTTAGTACATCATACATGCCATCTCTTCCAAAATTAAGTCACTACTTTCTGATTAGCGTAAAGACTTTTAGCTAAACTCATTATAAATCTAAGGTCTTGCATAACATGAGTTATTCCCTGGGGGATATTTACACTCATGTTGGATGCTTAAACTCATAAAAGAAGTATTTTCTGCAGTTTATAACTACTTTCTTTACGGAGTAGATGAGCCAGTAAGCCAAGGGATACTGCTAACTACTATACTTAAATTGATTTTAGCTCTAAATAACTTAAAGAACCTTTCTTCATGGCTAAGTAGGAGTTTTGCCTGAGCATCTGCAGTTATCCCCTGCTGATGTGGCATAATGACGTGCATTTTTCTCTTACTCTGATATACTTCTTTGGCAGTGAAAAATGCGGGTTGTGACAGTAACTACAATAGCCCCATTCAGTTTCACTTCCACCTCCTTAATTTCCCTGTCGGTCTTTACTACCGACCCATCGGCAAGCACTAGTGACTTCCGGACACTCGATTCAAAATTTAAAGGAAATTTCTCAACATCTTGCAAAGAAAGAATGTTGTACGAAGACCTGGAATCACATAAAGCTACCGTCTCCATCTTATTAATCTCACACTTAATAGCCATTTCATTTTTATTACACTCCTCCGCCTCTCTAGTACTCTTCCCTTGCTCCGGGGGATTTTTCTCCATATCACTTGGGAGGGTGTCGCGAGTACGCTCGGAGAACACCTGGGCCTGTTGCCCCAGTTGTGTTTCCAAGTTTCTCATGGAAGCGGTTTGAGTGGCCATATTAGATTGGGCCATATCCACAAATTTTTCCATCATTTCCTCCAAAGCACACTTACGCTCCACCTGCGCATTCTGATTATAACCCAGATGCGGCAGTCGCGGCTGGCTGTTAGATGCTTGAGCATCAAATTGATGTTGGCCTCCCTGCCACCTTTGAACGGGAGCATTTTGATTCCCTGAGAAATTAGGATGATATCTCGCGTTCGGGTTATACGCATTATTATAAGGAGCAGTGCATTTTGATTATTTATAAAATTTACGCTCTCGTCAGAAGTTATACCTGATGGCTCAGCAAAGGTCTCTCCAACAGTGCACTCATAAGCATGATGGCCGGGGTTACCACAACCCTGGCATGAAATGTCCATAAATCGAGTTGGAGGCGTGGCCGATCTGGTTAACATTGTCCTTCCATCCAAAGTATGATGGCTCGCCTCCGCTTGTTGCGCCACCGCATTCACTTCAAATAGTTTCCTCTCCCCTCTAGAGGTATTTATTCCGGTGGTCTAGTATGTGCTATGGGAAGCAGTGTCGCGAAGTAGCCTCAAGGCCTCATCAGGAGATAGGTTCATTATTGTGCCTCCAACTACTGCATCGATCATTGCCCTGAAATTAGGCTCAATTGTGAAGTAGAATATTTCAACTAAATTCCACGCCTCACAGCCGTGCTGGGGGAATCGGCGTTGTAGGTCAACGAATCTCTCCCACGCCTCAGAAAATGTTTCTTGGTCCAGCTGCTGAAAGGTTGCAATATCCAGACGGGCATTCACAATCTTATCCACTGGTGGAACTTAGCCAAGAACATAGAGGACAGGGCCTCCCATGTAGTAGCGGTCCCAAGAACAATAGTATGTAGCCAGGTTTTGGTCTTGTCCCTCAGCGAAAACTGGAACAGCCTCAGCTTTACTATGTCATCAGAAATACAGGCATAGCGGAATGTGCCGCAAATCTCCGAGAACTCCGCCAGATTGAGCTGCGGATCCTCACTCATCAAGCCCGAGAACCGAGTATTATTTCAAATCATATTCAGGATGGCGGGTTTAATCTCGAAGTGGTTGTTTATGATGGCCGGTCCGAAGCCAGGTAAACACTTCCCGCAGTAGTTGTTGTGAAATCACGCATTGTTCTAACGCGTGGTTGTACCACCTCTTGGCCCTCAACAACCCGTTCACCGTGACAATTTCCTCCTTGGCCAAGATCCTCCATCCTTTCTTCAGCAGCAGCAGCACGCATGTGAGCTCGCCTCGCACGTGCGGTTTCAAGCTCTCACACAAGTTCTTCAACCCTATCACTGTAGTTGGGATATGTCATACAACACAAAAAATCATTTCAAAAATAACAAAAACACTTACAAACTTTTTCAAAAGAAAATTACAAGCAACGGTTGCACTCTCTGACAACGACGCCAAAAACTTGATGTGTCGGCAAGTGTACCAATCGTAGTAAATTAATAAAGTTGAGGAGTTGAATCCCCGGATATCGATCTCTCGAGAATTGCAGGTAGGGAGTGTGATTTCCCTATTGAAAAAGTGATTGCAAGTGTTAACGTAAACAAAGGGGGTTTTGGTTTGTAGTTTCCTAAGTTTAACACTAATAAACCTATTCTGAGATTCGTGGTCGGAGTCAAGGGTTGTCGGGCCTTGTCCAAGCTCGGTCTACTGATGACATTCGGGGTCCAGAATGGCTGTCACCTCCTTCCAATAACTCGTCTTCTTCATGAATAGTCGTTGGGCTAAATCTATCCCGAGAACTCCACGGATGCAGCACCTTATGATCTTGAAACGGAGCTTGGAGTTTGGAGAAGAAAATGGTAGCCGGACATGACGCTATTACATGCTTTTGGAGGGAGAATGGTGGCTGAATCAACTCTCCAAGGAGGAGAGATAAAAAATCGGATGGAGGGAAGTTTTCCCGCTCAGAAGGGCAGAAATGGCGGGCTGGATCGGACCATTTTCTGGAGCGCTGAAATCTGTGTCTTAAATAGAAAAATCAGAAATAATGGTCAAGCACGGTTTGGCGCACGACCATGCAAAAACCGTGCGATATTAACTTTTAGAACAAGCCTGTGGAAGGAGAAGCGTTGACCCGTGCGTTTTACTCGCGCACGGACATTTCCGCCCGTGCGTGAAGGAAATCGCATGGGTAACAACAAAAAGCTGGAATTCGAGGCAAGCAGGTGGAACAGTGCATTTTACACGCGCACGGGTGCTTCCGCTTGTGCGTGAACAAACCGCACAATTAACCACTGATTGGTGCAAACAAGAAAGCTACAGGAAAATCATGCGTTTCCATCGCACACGGTACCGAAGAAACCGTATATTAACCGTGCGTGAAGATCGTCGAGCTCAGTTCGATGAAATTCATCGAGCTCCACTCGACGTTTCTCCAGCTCAACCAAACGCATGCTCGAGCACAAACCATGAGCGAGTAAAACGCACGACCGTGCATTTTCCACAAATCAGAATTCCTGCCTTGGGGAAAATGCACTACCTGCACATCAAAACCAAAGATGGAGCAAAAGCTCCCAGCAGCAAAGAATAGCCGGAAAGTGCCATGGGGAGCACCATGTGCTTACCCCTGACAACAGAATGTGCAATTGCACACCCTTAGGCCAAATAGGTGCACAAAATGGTCAATGACCGAACGAAGAAAATATAACCACTTAACGGCTGAAATGCAGTGCACGAGTGAGAAAACATGCTCAGATGAGTATGAAAACCCTATAAATATTTGACTCATTAGTATATCCACCCCAAACCACACCTAGATCCCTTGTGGGGGTTATTAGATGGCTTTGAGGCTCTGTCCAAGGTCCCATCCCCTTTGGGTGAGGATTCTCCACTCAATCCATCAAATACACATTTGCCCAAATTTACCCTTTAGGGACCAAATTTTGGTCAAACTAATACCTACTCAAATCAACCCCAAATGGGCTGAAATTTTTACCAGGGTCATATCATGATAATATTGGACAACCAACAAAATATTGGATGGTTTTGAGGTCATTAGAGCTCTTAATTAATTCATACATATTTTATTAAATGTTTACAAAAAGCTATAGGAAAATATTCTCTAAAAATTCTCATTTTTGGATATGGTAGAGGTATGGGTAAGAGTGACCCCAGTACAAATTTCAAGTCATTTGAATGGATGGATTGATGGGGGAACTCAATTTAATCTCTAGTTAACCCTAAGTATATACTGCACCATTTTGAGTGATGTGGTCAGACCACTGACCCAAATGGGTTGAAATCAATTTTAAATTAAACTAGACTTCCAACGCTACAACCTTCATGTTGGATATTTGTATTGTAGGGGGATCCAAGTATTTTTAATAATTAAATCTAATTACTATATAAAGTGTGACAGATAATGAATTAAAATGAGTTAATATTAAATTCGGCAGCACGAATCCTAAAGCACCAATGGACGACATCTGGTCGTCTTCTTCATGGAGCCAACGGCCAGGATTGGCCCGACCTGGGTGGTGTTTTCCCATGATTTCCAAGCCACTCGCGCCTCTTCTCGACCGTCCACCGCCACCACCACCTTCATTGAGGTGGTGGCTGGCGTTTTGCGGTGGTTGGCCAGTCGGAGGAGGCTCTAATAGTGGATGGTGAATAGAATTTAAAACTTGAAAATCAAGTTTTTGGCTTAGCCAATTTGAGTTCAATTGATCCCAAACCTTGCGGCCAATGGATAGAGATCTATCCACTGAGAAAGGAGAGGAGTATAAGACCTTTTGGGAGGGCTGGAGTCGGAACGATCGCTGTGTCGCCATTGACGGTGGTGGCACCGCTCGGTACTCTACAACAACACTACCAATGGGCTCGGTTGCTTTAGGAAAAAGGTGGAAACGGCTGCTGGGGGGTTTAGGGAAGCTTTTAAAATGCTCAATTGGGGGAGAGGAAGGGCCTCGGCTTCAATTCCATTATTGGCCTTGAAGGAGATTTTTGGCCAACCTGAAATTCACTAAATGCAGCCACCTAGGGGGTCGGCCATGGCTGTTAAACTCCTCTAAACGGGCTAGTGATAATGAATCAAGCCTTTGGAATCAATTGGAGAGGCCCATGGCCAACCTTGGCCATTATTGACCTTCTCTCTCTCTCTCTCCTCCATTTAGGAAAAAAAGGCCTTCTCTCTCCTAGTCAATATTTCCAAAATTGTAATGGCAATTTATGTAAATTCCTGCCTCCAAAAGCTAATGGGCCACTCTAATTGGGCTTACCCCAAGTGAGTTGGGCTTGGTTAGGTCCACTTAGGCTAATTTGACCTAATCTTAGGGTTGAGTTGACCTTGGTCAAATTGACCTTTTGGGTTAACCCTAATGGGTCCTTGGTGACCCATTAGCCTCCCCTAAGGTCTAGGAAGGGTTGGGTAGGGCTGATTTGGCACCTTCGAGGCCACTTGACCCTTAATTAGGGGACTTTAACCATTTTAGGCCTAGAGTTGACTTCGGTCAACTTGACCTCTTTAGTTGACCCCAATGAGTCCTTGGTGACCCATTGACCTCCTTAAAGGGTTAGGGAGGTGTATGTGTGGTCATTTTGGCTACGGGGGGGGGGGGGGGTTAACTGGCCCTATATAGGTTACTTTGACCCATTTAGGGTTAAGATTGACTTTGGTCAACTTGACTACTTTGATTGACCCCAATGGGTCCTTGGTGATCCTTTGGGCATCCTAAAGGGTTAGGGGTGTTATGGTGGGGTCATGGAGTCAAGTTGAAGCCCTAAAGTGAATCCCTATGGTGGGGTAATTGAAAATTACTATTTGCAGCCCAAGGTGGTTTCCACTTTCATTCCTAAGTTCATTTGGTCTTCCTCGGCTACCAAGGGTTTTGTGATGATCTAGTCATGACAAAACCACTCTTAGGGGTCTATTTGTTTGATGGATGTTACATCTACTATTTGTGGGCTTGTATCTGTCGTATTCCTAAGCGTACAGACTCGGCATGGCATCTAGTTGACTTACGCGTGTCTCGTGGGCATGCATAACATAACAATCAGCTACAAATAATTTTGACTTTCTTGATTATTATTAAATAGTAGTTTAAAAATTTAGTATTTGAAAACAAATATTTAAGAAAAATATGTTAGTAAAATGAAAAATATATAATATAATTATATAAAGATCAAAACTGTACAGCAAAAATCAACTTCAAATTGCACCAATGTTAAACCACATCACATGATTTTAATGCGGTGCGGTTTTATTCTGTCTAAAACCAACATCTTTTAGTGTGATTGCGGTTTGAGTTCAAACCACATCAGTTTCACCCATAATAGTTAATGGGTTCCCCTAGAGATATTCTGAGCTAGGTTGGGTGTCCAAGCTACCTCGTAAGGAGAAGCACTCACAGGCACAACTGACCTAAGCACGAGCACATCACGCCAAGACAGGCATGGCACAGCGCGTGCCGGCGGCCGCTGCTATAACGCCCCTGATGTACAACCCCGTGTCCGGCGAGCAAGAATCACCAGGGGCGAGCAGACCAGAATAGGAGCAGCAGGCGAGCTCGGCAGCGGCAGGGGCGAGACTGAACTCGGCAAGCGTCGGCCAGAGATCGTCGATCGGAGACCCCGAGCTCGTCATTCGCCGAGCGGGCTGCAACTCGCACCCTCGCAGTGGAGCTCGGCAACAATGGGCGAGTAGTGCATGCCGAGGTGGCCAGAGATCCCAGCTCGCCTGGGTGTCTGAGGTACTTTTTACTATTTTACCCCCGCTGGTCTGCCCATAGCCCTTCAAAACCGCGGAGTTTGGCTGTTGGCAGACCCAACTGGGGGTTCTCTGGTATTTTCAAGTCATTTATTTCGGTTATTGGCAGTCCGGATTTCAAAAGCTATAAATAGGACCCGAGGGGTACCCCAGAAAGCAGGTTATTCCCTGTGCTCTTCTCCCCAAAATCTTCAAGTGCTTTCTGAGGGTGCCTTAACTCGGCTTCAGGCTAAGGAGGGGAAGCGCTCTGAGATCTTCCGGGTTTGTGGTGGGACCTCCCTGCCGAGCCCTTGGGTCTGTTTCTCCTTGCTTGTCTTTTTTCTTGCAGGAATGAAGTAGGCGCGAGACCACCCCCTTCCCCGAGGGCGAGCTCCACAGGAAGCCGGGTTCCGGTTTCAACATTTTGGTGCGGTGAGCGTGGACAGTGGTCAGCGCAGAAAAGTTTCCGCGAGCTCAATGACGGGACAAGGATCCGACAGGCCGAGCTCGCCGCCCCCCCCCCCCCCCCCCCCCCCGCCTCTCGCAATGGTGGGAATGTTCGAAGACTTCAGAAACGAGGTGCTGAATTTGGTCAAGTTCGCACTCGGCACGCGGGCCGAGTGCTCGACTCCGGCAAACCAGATCGCGGCCGCCCCCTCATTGGGTGAGGACGCCCCCGGCAGGCGAGCTGGGAAGGAAGTGGCCGAGGAAGGCCGAGGGTGCGAGCTCCCCGGGCGCGAGCTCCCCGGGCGCGAGCTCTTCCCCGGCTCGGCAGGCCGAGGTCGCTTCGGCGAGCTGGGCTCGCGAGACTCGCCAGCTCGCCCAGTGGGGGGAGGGAGCCCTTTCAGCGAGCTGGTCTCTTCAGCTCCAGTTCCAGATGGGTTCAGGGAGCCCAAGATGTCCTACTACACCGGAAAGGGAGACCCGGTCCAGCACGTCCAATGGTTCGAGGATGTGGTCTCCATCCGTCAGATGTCGGACGGATTCAAATGCCGGCTTTTCGCCATCACCCTCCGGGAGAAGGCAAGGGAGTGGTTCCACCAGCTACCGGCCAGCTCCATCTACTGCTTCGAGGACCTACGCCGAGGATTCATGCTGAGATTCACCACTTCGAAGAAGAGGAAGAAGGAGTCCGAGTATTTGTTCCACTTAAAGCAGGGGGTGAACGAGACGTTGGGAGCTATGTGGACCGATTCCAGGAGGAAGTTACTCAAGTCCAGGAGATGCCGGGCCATAGTCTGATGATGGCTTTTACCCTGGGTCTGCAACAGGGTTTCTTCCGAATGGAGCTGAAGAGAGTTCCCCCCTCTCCTACGAGGAGTTGATGGAGAGGGCGGCGAGAGAGGTCGACGGGGAGGCGTCGAACCCGGAATTTGCAAGGAAACTGGCCAGGTGGGCCATAGAGGAAGAGAAAGAATCGAGAGGAGTGAAGGCACAAGAGGAGAGAAGAGGGGAACCGAGGCAGAAGGAGCAGAGGCAGCTCCAAGGGCCGCAACAGCCGGGGTGGGGGCGTCAGGAGCCCGACCGTCGGTTAGGCTGGAGGCCAGAGTGGCAGGGGCATGGGCCGCAGAGGGGGAACTTCGGAAGGGGTCACTTTCAGGGGAGGCAAGACCAATTCCACCCCCCAGGCTGGAGGCAGGGCCAGAGGCCCCGGCTCCCCAATCAAGAGGAGGCCATGGCCATAGCCTTGGGGGCCAGGAGAGGAGCGTGGAGGAGGAGAAGAAGAGAGGTCAGGGTGGAGCTGCCCTATTGCGACTTCCACCAGGAAGAGGGGCACGCCACGGCCACCTGTCCGGAGTTCCTCGAGATGAGAGGGAATAGGGAGCAGCAGCAGGGGCAGCAGGAAGTAAGAATTGAGGAGGTCCTGCCTCGGGTGGAGGAGGATCGGTGCGAAGACCGGGTGGATGTGGGGACCCGGGGAGGGATCGGAGTGATCCACGGGGGAGTAGGGATCGAGGCTTCCCGCAAGGCAAGCATCCACACCATGTACTGGCGGAGCGTCGCCTCTACATCCCAAACCCCGCCACCGGAGGAGAGGATCACATTCTCCAGGAGTGATCTGCCAGACCACGAGGATCCGTTCTGTGATGCGCTGGTCATCAAGGCGGCCATCGAGAACTTCACCGTCTCTCGGATCCTCGTGGACAATGGGAGCTCCGTCAACGTCGTCTTCAAAAAGGCATTTGACAAGATGAAGGTGGAGGACAAGAGGGTGCTGGCCTCGGACGGGCCCTTGTTCGGGTTCTCGGGAGAAAGGAAGGAATTAGAGGGAGGAGTTGGCCTCCATGTCACCTTAGGGGGGCAGTCCCGAAATTGCAAGTTCATCATTGTAGACGCCCCCAGCAGCTACAGCGCAATCTTCGGGAGGCCCCTAATCAGCGCCTTCCGCTGCGTCCCCTCATCTTTCCATCAGTGCTTGAAGTTCAACGCTGAGGGGGTGCAGTTCAGGGTTAGGGGGGACCCAAAGGTGGCACGGGAATGCTATGTCACTGCGGTGAACACCATCTCTTGGCAAGAGGGAGCCGAGGAGATGGGGCGGATGATGGAGGAAGTCGAGCAGGAAGCAGGAGGGGAGGAGCTGTGGGTGAAGGACTGCGCAGAGAAGGCGGTAGGAGGAGATCTGGAGGAGGTTGCCGAAGTAAGGGCCGGGGGAGGAGAGATGGAGGTAGAGGTCCCCGTTCTGGAGGAAGGGGACGCCGAAGGATGGGGGAGCGGTCCAGGCTGGAGGCGGCAGAAGAAGTGGTGGAGCTTGAGGTGCTCACCCGAGGAGGAAGGATGGAGAAGATCCGCGTCAGCGGGGGGCTGACCCCGGAGGACCAGGGCAGGATGCTGGAATGCATCCAGAAGAACGTGGACATCTTCGCCTGGAACGCCGCGGAGATGCTGGGGGTTGACGCGGATGTGGCTTGCCACCGCCTCAACCTGGACCCGGGAACACGCCCCGTTCAGCAGAAGAAGAGGTCCACTGCCGACAGGCTGGCGGAGCCCATCAGGGAGGAGGTGGCAAAACTCCTCAAGGCCGGCTTCGTGTCTGAGATTCAGTACCCCGGCTGGGTCTCCAACGTGGTTATGGTAAAAAAAGGAGATGGCCGGTGGAGGATGTGTATCGACTTTTCCTTACTTAATAAAGCTTGTCCTAAGGACTGTTATCCTTTGCCTCGAATCGACGCACTGGTTGACTTAGCCGTCGGTTTTTCTGTAATGAGTTTTTTAGATGCATTTTCAGGTTACCATCAGATCAGGATGCACCCCCCGGACATTAAGGATGTCTCATTCATCACAGGGGACGGGTGCTACTGCTACAAGATGATGCCATTCGGGCTGAAGAACGCTGGGGCCACCTACCAAAAGATGATGGATAGGGTCTTCAAGGAGTAGAGGGGGAGGAACTTGGAGGTGTACGTGGACGACCTCATGATCAAAAGCCGGGATGTGGACTCCCACCTCCGGGACCTGGAGGAAACCTTCGCCACCCTGCGCAGATACAAAATGCGGTTGAATCCCCTTAAGTGTGTCTTCGGGGCCAGCCGAGGAAAGTTCTTAGGGCATCTCCTCACCCCCGCGGTGGTCGAGCCGAATCCATACAAGGTTAAGGCTATCCTGGAGCTGGGGTCCCCGCGGAATACAAAGGAGGTCCAACGGTTGACAGGGAAGCTAGCAGGGCTGAGTCGCTTCCTTTCTCGGGCAGGGGAGAAGTGCTCCCCCTTCTTCAAAACGCTGAGGGGAGGTCAGAGGTTTGAATGGACCAAGGAATGCGAGGAGGCGTTCCAGGCCCTCAAGGTGCAGTTGACACAGGCTCCGCTGCTCCAAGGGCCGAAGGAGGGGGAGGACCTGTTTTTATATCTCGGAGTCGGGGTGGAGGCCTTGAGCTCCGTCTTGGTTCATGAAGAAGGGAAGAGACAGCTCCCAATTTATTACGTGAGCCGGGTCCTGAGGAAGGCCGAGCTCAGGTATCCGATTCTGGAAAAGCTAGCCTTCGCACTGATCATCTCGGCTCGGAGGCTACGACCTTACTTCCAAGCACACTCAATCCGAGTGGTGACCGACCATCCCCTCCGCAACATCTTCGAGGGGGTGGAGCATTCATGCAGGTTGGCTAAGTGGTCGGTGGAGCTGAGCGAGTTCGACGCCTCCTTCGTTCCGCGGCTCTCAATCAAAGCTCAGGCAATGGCCGACTTCCTGGCCGACTACGTGGTTGAAGTGGCGGAGGAAGAGCTCACCCGCCCGACCCCTTGGAAGGTGAGGGTGGATGGCGCCTCGGGGAGGAATTCCCTAGGAGTAGGGGTGATCCTAGAAAGCCCTCAAAGGACCCGAATCGAGCAGACTGTGGTGGTGCACTTTCTCATTTCCAACAACCAGGCCGAGTACGAGGCCGTGATAGCAGGGCTGCGCCTGGCCAGGGAGCTGGGGGTATCAGATGTTGAGGTCCTTACCGACTCCATGGTAGTGGCTTCTCAGATTAACGGGGAGTTTGAGGCAAGGGAGCCCACCATGCGATCATACTTGGCCAAGGTAAAGGGGATCATTGGCACTTTTCAAACTTTCGCCATCTGACACGTGCCCAGGGAAGAGAATGAACAAGTCGATCAACTAGCAAAGCATGGTCCCCAGGTGGGGGGCACCATCACCGACCTGTTCCGCCCCTCCATCGAGGAAGGGGAGCTTATGGAAATCGATCAGCAAGCTTCATGGATGGATCCAGTCGTGGTCTTCCTCTCCACAGGAGAATATCCAGAGGGGGTAGATAAGAAGAAACTAAGGCACAAGTCAGCATATTACCTCCTCCGGGACGGGCAGCTATACCGGAAGACCCTCTCGGGGATGCTAGCCCGCTGCGTGACCGAGGGTGAAGTACGGAGGATCTTGGAGGAAGTCCACTCCGGGGAATGTGGGAGCCACTCCAGGAGTCGGACCCTGGAAGGGAGGATAGTCCGGCAAGGGTATTTCTGGCCCACCCTCGGCCGAGACGCTGCAGAGTTCGCGAAAAGATGTCATAAGTGCCAAATGTTTGCCCCTCTCCAGCTGCAGCCAGCCCAGCGGCTCCGTAGTCTCACGGCCCCATGGCCCTTCGCAATTTGGGGAATGGATTTGGTTGGGCCGTTTCCCCAAGCCAGCGGCCAGAGAAGGTTCCTCCTAGTGATGATTGACTACTTCTCAAAGTGGATGGAGGTGAAAGCGTTGGCCAAGGTGACCTCCCAGGTGATCAGGAACTTTGTTTGGGGGGAGATCATCTGTCGCCATGGGCTGCCCCAAGCCATCGTCACAGACAATGGGCCCCAGTTCGCTAGTGCCGAGTTCACCAGCTTCTGCGAAAACCTTGGGATCGATCTCAGGTTCGCCTCGGTCCATCACCCCAGGAGTAACGGGCAGGTGGAGGCCGCAAATAAGATCATCGTCAACCTCCTCAAAAAGAAGGTGGAGAACCTGAAAGGGAGTTGGGTGGAGCAGCTTCCCGCGGTTCTTTGGGCCCTGAGAACCACCCCCAACACAGCTACAGGAGAGACCCCCTTCAAACTCTCCCACGGGTGCGAGGCCGTGCTCCCCATTGAATTCGAAGTCCAAACACCGCGAGTCGTGGCAACAATAGAAGGCCGTGAGGAATGGCAAGCAGAGAATGAGGAGGAACTAAGGCTTTCCCTTGACATGGTGGAAGAGGTAAGAGACCTTTCCGCTATCCGGCAGGAGGAGGTAAAAAGAAGAATGGCCAAGTACTTTGACAAGCACGTCAGGGTCAAGCAGTTCGTGGAGGGGGACTTGGTGCTGAAGAAAGTAGATGCGGCAGGGAGGTCGGCATCCGTAGGGAAGCTCACTCCCAGCTGGGAGGGACCATTCATTGTAAAGGTAGCCTTGGGGTCAGGTGGCTACCGACTCCAAAATGTAGAGGGTGAGACCCTGAGTCTCACCTAGAGTGGTGACGACCTCAAACGATTTTTCCCCTGAAACATGTAAGCAGCACTTTGATTATAATAAATTTCTTCAAGTCCTCTGATAATGTTGTAACTAGCCTGCATGATAGAATGTGATGTGTTCTGGACCCCGAGCAGATCCCGATGTCAGGCTCTCACCTAGCTAGCAGGACTGGAAGTCACTCGGTGTCATCCTTGGCCTCGAGCAGATCCCGCTGTCAGGCTCTCACCTAGCTGGCAGGGCTGGAAGTCACTCGATGGCGGTAGTAATGTACCCCGGGCAGATCCCGCTGTTAGGCTCTCACCTAGCTGACCGGGCTGGAAGTCACCCGGTGTCATCCTTGGCCTCGGGCAGATCCCGCTGTCAGGCTCTCACCTAGCTGGCAGGGCTGGAAGTCACTCGATGGTGGTAGTAACGGACCCCGAGCAGATCCCGCTGTCAGGCTCTCACCTAGCTGGCAGGGCTGGAAGTCACTCGGTGTCATCCTTGGCCTCGAGCAGATCCCGCTGTCAGGCTCTCAACTAGCTGGCAGGGCTGGAAGTCACTCGATGGTGGTAGTAACGGACCCCGAGCAGATCCCGCTGTCAGGCTCTCACATAGCTGGCAGGGATGGAAGTCACTCGGTGTCATCCTTTTCCTTGAGCAGATCCCGCTGTCAGGCTCTCAACTAGCTGGCAGGGCTGGAAGTCACTCGATGGTGGTAGTAACGGAACCCGAGCAGATCCCGCTGTCAGGCTCTCACCTAGCTGGCAGGGCTGGAAGTCACTCGATGGTGTCGGCCTGGAGATCGTCAGATACGGGTCAAAGTCTAAGTGCCAGGGAGCAAAGGGGAAAAGGTTCTGTCGGGACGAGCTCGGGCTCGGCAAACCCAGCTCGGTATAATCAGGAAGGCAGGCCGGGCTGGATGGCTCTGCATGGGTGAGTTCGGGCTCGTCATCTCCGGCCCGGCATTGTCGGGGAGGCCGCAAGCCCGGGCCTCGCCAAAGGAAGCAAGCCAGATCGGGACACCTCGCCCCCTTCACCCATTATAGTTGAAAAATTTCTTCTTCGACGGGCACAACCTGGATGGCTCGCATGCGAGTAAAGGTAGGCGGATAGAAGGGTGGAGGCCGCGTGCGAGTAATAGTGGCGTGATAAGGGTGGAGAGCAACTCGCCGCGAAATCGTTTGGGGCTCGGCGAACACCCCAAGCGCATCTCGCTCGCGTGCGCGCTCTCATAATCACTCTACTCGCGGAACCTGTCCCTGCGAGGTCGCGGGAGGAAGCACTCGCATACACTCATAACACAACAAGCATAGTAAAGGAGCACCGGTATGATCAAAAAACTTCCATTGATTATTCACAAATGTACAGGGAGCTCGCCACGGCGAGTAGTCAAAAAAGGAAAGAAAGAAAAAGGAAAAAATACAAGGCTGTCAGCTGGCCTCGCCCCCTCCGCCGGACTGGTCCTCGCCGTCGCCCGAAGGATCCTGGAAACTCTTCCCAAACATTGCATCCAGGCTATCTTCTTTCTCACTGGGCGGCGTCGCTGGAAACAGACTCGGCATCAGGTCCCGAGCAGAGATCTCCCCGCATCCTTCCACCAGCACCCCGGAGTCCTTCATCATTGCGAGGGTGCACTCGGCGGTCTGGATTGAGTTGATCCGCAGTCTCTCGACGAGGTCGGCCTCGCCGAAGATGCGCGGGCTCTTGTAGGGGAGTGTGGGATCGATGTTGTGCGACGGGAAGAAGATCTCCGCCTGGCGACGCACCTCGCCGAGAAGGTGCTGGTTCTCCCCCTTCAACTTCGCGTTCGCGCCCTCCAGCTCACCAAGGCGCGCGCGCAGGTGGCCGTTCTCCTCCCCTAGCTCGGCGTTGCGAGCCTGGAGCTCTCCAGCAGCGTCGGCATCCGCGGCTAGTTGCGCGCGCAGCCGGCTAACCTCCTCTCCCAGCTCAGTGTTGCGAGCCTGGAGCTCGCCCGCCACCCCGGCATCCTGGAGAAAAGCCCATTTAGCAGCAGCACAAAGCTTTCCAAGTAAAAGAGAGCGGTGCGTAACACTTACCAATCCTCCGGCGGCCTGGGCGAGGAGACCATCCGCAATGCCGAGCCGCCTCGCCTGATCGGCGACCTGCTCCTTGGCGAGGTCGCGAGCCTGCTCGGCCTTTTCGAGCTAATGGCTGAGGGCGAAGCTACGGCGCGCCAGCATGTGGTGCAGCTCCAGAGTCCGCAAGTGGGACTGCAGGCCCTCATGGCCGAGCTGTCGGAGGGTCGTCCTCTTGTAGGCCTCGGCATCCTCCCGGCCATAGAGGCCGAAGCCGAGGGCATAGGCATGACCAGTGGCGGGCTCGCGGTCGTGCCAAGATGGGTGCAGGGTAGAGACGGAGACTCGATGAGCGAGCTCATCCCACTGTAGCATGGGCTCGCCCGCGGAATCCTTCCAGCGCGCGCCGAAGTTGAAGAGGGGGTGCTGCTTCGGCGGCGCGCGCTCGCGGGCAGCCCTCTTCGCCGAAGGACGAGGGGAGATCGCAGCCGGGGGAGAAGGTCCCTTGCCACCCTTCCGGCCCTTGCTGGTCGTCTCCTTCAGCGGGCTCCCCGGTGACGCGTCGGGAGGAGTCTCCGACGAGCTAATGTACTTGGGGCTGGGCTGATGTTGTTGTTGTTGTTGCCCCCGCGGAGCCAGCAGGGCCCTCCATATCTTTTTCATCTGACGGGGGCCGGATGGCGGGTTCGACCCCGCGTCCTCAGATCGCCTATTGCCGGAAGAGGGCTGCGAGAGGGCCGCCTCGTCTCGGCAGGCCGCTGCCGCCGCCCTCTCGCGAGCAAGAGGGTCAGTGTCGAGCACCGGGCCCGCGAACGGCGGGTTCGCGGGGATTATTCACTCCCCTGCATGAAAATACTTGGAAAGATTAGGAATTCAGATATGGTGATGTACCGAGTTCGGCGAGTAAGCGAGCTCGGCAAGATGAGGAGAGTATACCTTCGCCGGGCAGAACCGGGGGAAGCGCGTCGAGGCCCCTCCGCAGGAAGGCGACCTCGAAATCTTTGTGGAGAAAGAATTTGTGGAGCTCGGCGTCGTTGCCGGACACGGCCGGCGGGCGGTACACCTCCTCGCCTTTTTGTTGCGGCGAGTAGGGGATGTTGCCGAGATCGCCCTTGATGAAGGCGATCTTGGTCATCCAGGTGTGGTGCTTGTTCGCGATCTCGCGAACTTTGATCAAGGAGCCGCCGAAGTAAGCGACCCCGTCCGTCGTCGCCTTATAGGAGAAGAGTTTCCTGAACACCGTCAGGTTGAACTCGATCCTCTCCCGTCGGAGGTAGCTCCCGAACGCCACCATCATGGCGATGGCGTTTGAGTTCAGCTGCGCTGGGACGGCCCCGTAGTATTTCAGGATCTGCCGGATCTCCGGCCACAAGGGAAGTCGCAGCCCCACCTCGAAGTGCGAGATGGGGAATGCGAGCTCGTTCTCATAGAACGTGTTGATGGCCTCGCCCGGCCCCGGCCTGCGCGCCTCAAAGCCCGGCGGCACATACGCGGCCTTGAATTCCGCGAGCTCCTCCTCGCTGGTGTGGCCGTCGAAGAAGCAGTAATCTGCGAAGTGTTGCGCGCATTTGGAGCGGCCGTCGGCGTCCGGGTTGGTCTTGCCCATGATCATAGAAGAGAAGCACGACGCAAGCAGGGAAGGGAGAAAGCAAAGAAAGGGAAGCAGAGCAATAAAGACAGTACGAGGGTAGGTGAGGTGGGGGGCTATTTATAGGAAAGGGAATCTGAGGCAGGCTGTCACATCGTCGCAGCTCGCTGCCCCAGCTCGCCACCCCAGCTCGCCGACTTCCGACGCGTCCCAATGAAGGCTAAGTCACATTACAGCATTTTATTTTAGTAACATAATTAAGAATGTTCTAAGCATTATTCATCACAGAAGTAAAGAGTTCAGAATGGAAAATGGGGCACGCGGGCAGGAAGGGCACCGGGATGCGAGCGCCGGTCGGCTCGGCAGAGGAGCCCGCAAACTTACCTACCCCGGCCTCGCGACCCCCGCCCCCCAAGCTGCCGCGTGCGGAGTAGCTCGCGGATCCTTCCAGAATTCCTTTGCGCAACCAAGAGACCGTCGTCTATCTCCTCCAGGAGTCGGGAGGGGGACATCATCTCGCCAGCTTGAACGAGGCGCACCTCCTCAGCAAGACGCGCGTAGTCGCGCTGCAGTGTCTCGTTGACCCCCTGCACCTCGCGCAGTCCGCACACCATCTTCTTGAGGAGCTTGACCTCCCTCCTCATCAGCTCGCCTTGATCCACCTCCGGACCCAGGTAAGAGTTCAGCGAGCTCGGAGACGGGAGGGGAGAGTGGTGCGCTGCCCGCGAGGACTCCTCAGCAGCCGACTGACTGGGAAGAGCTGTAGAGGCAGATATCAGCAGAGCAAAAACTTATGAAGCAAAGGGTTGAGCAAGGCTGACCTGAAGAGCTCGGTGGTTCGAAGGAAATGCGAGGAGGGATGAACCTCAGGTCCTTCCCGCGACCTGGGCCGCGAGCCCCCGGCGAGATGAGCTCGAAGCCCGGGATGGGAATGGACACCAGACCTTCCCCGGCGGCCGCGTCAATTTGCCGAGGAGGGGAGCCCAGTGGTGAAGTTGGCCTCTGCGAGCTCACAGGCAGGATCCCGAAGAGGGGCGGCGGATCCCGGGGTTGGCTGTCCAATGCCGAGAGCCGCGAAGTGGCGAACGTGACCTCCCCTCGCGGCATGGGGATCCGCGGCACGGTGTCCCCGCCATCTGGTTGACCATCATGATCGTCGCCGACTACGACGACCACCACATCCTTCTCCAGAATAGTTCGGGTAGAAGAGCCGGTCTCACGAGCCAGGGTGGCCCTCAGGTCGCGGAAAATGGGCTCGGCCGCCTCGGGGAATGGCTTTGTCTTCTTGGAGCTCGGCTCCGCAGAATCATTTTGGGGAACTTTCGCGGGGACCGCCGTCAGCACGGCAACACGAGCCGTGGAAGCCTGGCGAGCTCGGTCTATGCGCTCTTGAATCTCCTTAGGAAGGGGCATCTTGGCAAGGCAATATGGGGAATGGTAAGAGCCAGGCAGCAGAGCAGGTGCATATATATAGCCGCAGGTGGCCCCCACCAGAAGATTCCCTCCAACTCGTCAGCCAGAGCTCGCCGCACACTTCGGGTTGGATGTTTCTTTCGGAGCTTTTTGACAAGCTCGAAAAGAGCGAGGATTGTGTACAACCCCGTGTCCGGCGAGCAAGAATCACCAGGGGCGAGCAGACCAGAACAGGAGCAGCAGGCGAGCTCGGCAGTGGCAGGGGCGAGACTGAACTCGGCAAGTGTCGGCCAGAGATCGTCGATCGGCGACCCCGAGCTCGGCATTCACCGAGCGGGCTGCAACTCGCACCCTCGCAGTGGAGCTCGACAACAATGGGCGAGTAGTTCATGCCGAGGTGGCCAGAGCTCCCAGCTCGCCTGGGTGTCTGAGGTACTTTTTACTATTTTACCCCCGCTGGTCTGCCCATAGCCCTTCAAAACCGCGGAGTTTGGCTGTTGGCAGACCCAACTGGGGGTTCTCTGGTAATTTCAGGTCATTTATTTCGGTTATTGGCAGTCCGGATTTCAAAAGCTATAAATAGGACCCAAGGGGTACCCCAGAAAGCAGGTTCTTCCCTGTGCTCTTCTCCCCAAAATCTTCAAGTGCTTTCTGAGGGTGCCTTAACTCGGCTTCAGGCTAAGGAGGGGAAGCGCCCTGAGATCTTCCGGGTTTGTGGTGGGACCTCCCTGCCGAGCCCTTGGGTCTGTTTCTCCTTGCTTGTCTTTTTTCTTGCAGGAACGAAGTAGGCGCGAGACCACCCCCTTCCCCGAGGGCGAGCTCCACAGGAAGCCGGGTTCCGGTTTCAACACCTGATATTTTGATGTTTAATCTAATTCTTTTACTGATATAATTTTGACGTCATGGAGTTACGTTGACTCGTGTTTTCGCGGGTGCCATTGTTAGAGTATGGTTTTGCTCAGAAAGTTTTCAGTGGGACTGGCGTCAAGCTTGCTTGTGGAATTCCCTTGCGAGACGAGTCTGTTTTGGTGACTCGGTGGAGCATTTTTCAGGATGTTTGGTGTATATGCTTCAGGGTGTGTTTACCCAAGTTTGGTCTGTCGGATCCTAATTCTGACTTCTTCTTTGTATTCATAGCGTCGACATTTAGCTACGATGCGATTTTCGTAAAAAACCGTGTTGGTGCAAATTTTGAGTCGTTTGACGATTAATTAATTATAAATTATTATTATAATGCTCATATTTATAAGTATAAACAGCCTTGTGAATAGACAAACCCTATTCATCATCTTTTTCCTGAAATTGTCGCCTGTTTGTGGAAGAGAGAAAGAGGCGGTCTTTGGAGAGTCTTCGGCCGCCAATTTTAGGGGCTCCAGTGCACGAAATCATCATCGGAGAGTAGATCTAGATAGCTCTCACCGAGATCTACGTTTCTACGATACATTATTTTTTCCATTTTGTGAAATTTTAGGTGTTAGGAATTTCGTTTTGACCTTCCTTCCTCTCGAAAAGTTTCAGATTTTTCTGCTTAGGAGTTTTTTAGGCCAGATCTTTAAAAAAAGAGTGCTGGTGTCGCCGGGTTCGGCAAGGTAGAGGCAAGTGGAGATTTTTCCCCATGATTATTCCTTATTTCCTATTATCTTGCTTCTTTCACTATACGAAAATTTAGATTAGGGTAGGGTTTCCCCCTTGCTATGTTGTTATAGAGCCTTTCTCCTGTGTTTGGGCTCCTGTTTTGTAAACCCCTCCCTTTCCTTAATTTTTTTGGAATTTATTCTGGGTTTGAGCATGAGTATTGTCAAAAGTTAGGAGTTGATTAACCTTTGTTTTGGTAGGATAGTATGTCTGGCAGCTTTTCTAAGGTTAAGCGTTAAGTGTGCCCTTGTCGCAGGAATCCAAAATTTTGTCTAAGTTAAAAGGCATTAAGTGAGTGGTATACACTCAACGCGGCGTTGAGTGAGCTGAATACACTCAACTCCATCCTTTAAAAATTCTGCCTAAGTTAAAAAGCATTGAGTGAGTGGTATACACACAATGCGGCGTTGAGTGAGCTGAATACACTCAACTCCGTCCTTTAAAATTTGATCTAAGTTAGAAAGCGTTGAGTGTGTCGTATACACTCAATGCGGCATTGAGTGAATCTAGTTTTGCTGAGTATTCTGGTTGGTGTGGAGTGCGTTGACTGCACTCGACGCGGCGTCGAGTGTACTCGACATTCTTTTTCTCCGTAAAGTTGGGAAATTTCACTAGTTCGACGTATTTCTCTAATATCCTAGTTTTGCTGAGTTAGAATCATCGAGTTTCTGTTTAATCCGTCAATTTTGAGTTTTATGGGTGCTTGGATATAAGGTTTGGTTTGGTTGGCTTATTTTCGTGAATCATTGCACCCAGGTATATTTTTTGTCTGTTTTTGGACTGCTGGGTTATGTTGAACCAGATGGCCACCACCGCAGTGCCGTTTTGAGACGTTTGGGTCTGTTAGATCTATTTGGACAGTTTGTTCCCGACTCAGATCTGGTTGCTTTACCGGTGTTAATGATTCATATATTAGTGAGATTTTTGTCTCATTTCTCCTTTTATGGCTTAGACTCATGCTATTTCTGCCTATTATCACAGATGTTCTCGGAGCATGACTCCATTCTCACTTGGTGCAAATTTCTTTACCTTTGAGTTTTATAAGTTTACTCTTTTTGTATTAACTTCTAGTTAGTTTGCTGTGTTTTGACAGCTATTCTGGTTTGGGTTGTTAATCCTACTACTCCTTTTTTTCACTGATAAGTTTATTTGTCACTTGTTTATTTTCTTGCAGTGGTATTCTTTTCTTGTGAATGCCTCAGGTTCAAAGAAGTAGACAGTTGTGCGGCTAGAATTTGGTGGTTTCTGGTGTTCTGTTGTCGCAATAGCAATTCCTCACCATTTGTGAGGTAGTTTGGTTCTTTCTCCTTTTTAGTTTAGATATATATATATATTTTTAGTGGGTTCGTGTCAGGTTGTTGACACCCATTGGAATTTGTTGAATGTTTAATACTTGCTAGTTGCTGAGCCTTGTCCTTTATGGATTGTTTGTTTCCTTGCTCTCTGAGAAGTTTTTATGCTAGGTTGCATGTTAGATATTTTAAACAATAAAAGTGTCATTTTTATTACCATATTCAGGTCATCTTTTAAAACTAACATCATCATATTTTAACCAGCATACAACGTATTTCTATACTTATGCTAAATCTAGAGTCATGCATTACATGAGTTGTCCGGTTGGGATGTTTATGCTCATGCAGGATGTTAAGCAATATAAACAAAGTACTTTTTCACAGTGTAAACTATACTTTCACTCGTGGACTAGTTGATCCACTGAGCTGAGGGATACGACTAATCAATTAAGCCTAAACTGCTTTTCTTATTAATAAACTTATGAATTTCATATAAATTGTAGAGTTTGGTGTCTTGCCTGAGCGTCTGTATTTATCCCCTGCAGGGTGTGGCATCACGACACGTATTTTCCCTTACCCTGATATAACTTTTAATGCGGGGAAAATGCGGGTTATGACAGTTGGTATCAGAGGGATGGGTTGTTGGATAATTGGTCGAGCAACCATCTCTAGTTTGTGTTAGTCGTCTTGGTACATTTAATACACACACCGATGTGTCAACAGTACGTCTTGGCTAAAGCATGAACACTACACTCATAGCATGATAAGAAGTATACAAGGCATATTATGTAGTATGGGATGCATAATATGTGTTTGTATATGGATCCATCATAGGTGGCAACATGTGACAGTTATGTAGTATGGGATGCATAACCACAATCACATGGGTGCCCATTAGCATGTTTTCTTTTTTCATTGCATGTGATGTTATGTAGTATGGGATGCATAACATTTCATGTGTACGCCGCTCATAACATGCATTAAGGCCATTTTAGATTGCATAGCACACATGCATGGCATTACATTGCATCAGCACACGTGTCAAGCTAAAGATTTACATGATGATATATGTACACACATATTTTTAGAGTAAAAGGAGTGAAAATTCATGCATTCATGGTTTATGCACATTTGTCAATAGGGTGACGGTATATCATCCTAAGTTGAGCATGACATCGTTATTGAAAATCCCAGTGCAAGTTAGCAGTATGAGCAAGTATTTAAGCATGTATTATCTGAACTAAGTTGTTTGGTTCTGGTGGTTAAGCTAGGTTTTGATTAGTTGTTTGTTGTTTTAGTGGTCGACTCCCCAGTCAGAGGGGGAGTCTTCAGGTGCGCAGAGAGATGCAGTGATCGAAAGTCTACGGCAGAGTAATGAGAGTTTGTCTAGGCAGATGGTGGAGATGCGGTTGTAGATCTAAGCGTAGTTATTAGTTGTGTCAGGATAGCTGCCAGGAGTGTAGGACCCTGCGATGGGTCTGGCTATTCCTATTCCCCATGCTCCTCTGGCACCTCTAGTTTTGCTGCCACCAGAGATTAACGTCATCTCGCATTTCCAGTGATTAGGACCCCCTACCTATGATAGTAGGGCAGACTTTGTGCCTTTAGCCGACTGGATTATAGCCATCGAGGAGATGCTCTCTTACTTCAAAGTTTCAGCGGAGCAGAGAGTGATGGTCGCTGCTTATCAGCTCAAGAAACTTGCAAAGAGTTGGTGGTTGAAAGAAAAGGAAAACCTGAAGGATGGGTGTTCATGGGAAGCCTTCAGGGAGCTTCTGCTGAAAAGTTTCTGTCGTCGGTCGAGCATGACCATTTAATGAATGAATTTCTGCACTTAAAGTAAAGACAACTCACGGTTAGTGAGTACGAGATTGAGTTCAGCAAATTGAGCCGGTTTGCCCCTGACTTGGTGACCTCAGAAGCCAATAAAGTTAAACATTTTCTGGGTGGTCAAAGGAGTGACATCCAGCAGCTAGCAAATGCTTATGGATCAGAAACTTATGTTGAAGCAGTAGAAGCTGCTCTGAAGGTCAAAGCGATCGACAATGCTAAGAACCGAGGTTAGTAGTTGAGAAAAGATAAGAGGAAATCTGATGAGGGAAGAAACTCCTAGGAATCTAGTTTTGCTTCTAGGAAAATAAACAAAGAGACATGCATTTTTTACGGCCGGCCAGACCATCCGTTCGAGAAGTGTTTCAAGAGAATAATAGCTCTGAAGCAGGGGTAGATTCATTCGATCTAAGGTGCTCCTAAGGGAGATTTGGTTTGTACTTCGTGCAAACGGAAGGGGCGCCATGCTGCCCATTGTGGGGATAAGAATAGAGTTTGCTTTCACTGCGGACAGAAAAGTCATTTCAAGTCGAAGTGCCCATAGTCTCAGCCCGCGCTGCTACTAGTTCTGCTTCGGGCTTTGCCACTGCCACAGCTTTTAGACAAAGGAAAGCGCAAGCTGAACGTGGTATCTTTAGAGGAAGCCCAAACATCTACTCATGTGATATCAGGTTAGATCCTTCCCTAGTTTTAGCTTTTAGTATGTAGTTATAGTTTCAACGTTCGTTTCCTTAGTAGCATATGCGATTTTTATAGGAAGGTTTAAGGTAAAGAACCGTTAGGCTCATGTTCTGTTCAATTCCGGTGCTACCCACTCTTTTGTGGTTAGGGATTTCATAAAGCGTCATCGCTTGACTCTTGATCGGGTTGGTGACACGTTTAGTGTCAAGTTTCCTTCTAGTGATTCTATGGTATCAGACCAAGGTAATTAGAGTTGTCCGATTCTGTTAGGCGATTTTCTGGCCGTTGCTAATCTGATGGTGATAGACTTGGACGATTTTGATGTGATTTTGGGCATGTACTGGTTGTCCAAGTATGATGCGGTCATCCAGTCCAAGGTCAAGCGCTTGGACTTCAAGATGGACAACGGTCAACCAAGGAGTGTTTATTGTTTTCTGCACCAAGTTTCTCTGATTATTTCTGCGGTACATGCTCGGAAGCTTGTGAATTCTGGATGTTTTTCCTATTTGGTTTCGGTGTTGGCGACCGATAGTAGTTTTTTGCGAGTTGAGGAGATTGCTATTATGAGCGAGTTTCCTAATGTATTCCCTGATAATCTTCCTGGTCTTCCACCCGAGAGAGATGTGGAGTTCGTCATAGATTTGGAGCTGAGTACCCATCCTATTGCTAAGGAGTCATACCGTATGGCCCCGCGTGAGCTGGAGGAGCTACATACCCAATTGGACGAGTTGCTGCGTAATAGTTTTATTAGGCTGAGTTCTTCTCCATGGGGTGCACCTATGCTGTTTATAAACAAAAAGGACGGATCGATGAAGTTGTGCATTGATTATAGAGAACTGAACAAGGTGACTATCAAGAATAGGTATCCCTTGCTGAGAATTGATGATTTGTTTGACTAGTTGCGTGGTAGTTCTGTGTTTTCAAAGTTTGACCTTCATTCAGGCTACCATCAGTTGAGGATTCGTGAGACGGATATCACACGGACTGTCTTTCGTTCCCAGCATGGGCATTTTGAGTTCTTGGTGATGTCTTTTGGTTTGACTAATGCACCCTCTGCCTTTATGGATATGAAAAACAAAGTGTTCAAGGATTTTCTAGATCATTTCAAGGTTGTCTTTATAAATGACATCATGGTATACTCACGCAGTGCAGAAGAGTATGCCCAAATCTTGCATTTAGTTTTGTATACCTTAAGGGAGCATAAGTTGTATGCCAAGCTAAGTAAGTGCGAGTTTTGGCTTCCTCAGGTTTCTTTTCTGGGTCATGTGGTTAATAAGGATGGAATTTCTGTGGACCCTGAGAAGATAGCTGCTGTTATGGATTGGAACAGACCTGCCACACCCAAAGAAATAAGGAGCTTCCTAGGGCTGGCTGGCTATTATAGAAGATTTGTAGAGGGTCTCTCTACGTTGTCTGCGCCATTGACTAAACTGACGCAGAAGAACGCAAGTTTTGTTTTGAGCGATAAGTGCGAGGAAGCTTTTCTGGAATTGAAGAGGAGATTGTGCACTACTCCGGCGTTGACCTTGCCTACCGAAGCGATTGAGTATGTTGTTTACATGGATGCATCACGCGTGGTACTTGGTTGCGTGTTGATACAAGAGGGAAAAGTAATAGCATATGGGTCAACGCAGTTAAAGATTCATGAAAGGAATTACCCTACGTATGATTTAGAGTTCACAGCTGTAATTTATGCCCTGAAGCTATGGGGACACCTATTATATGGTGTATTGTGTAAGATTTACACGGATCATAAGAGTTTGAAGTACGTCTTTACTAAAAAGGAATTGAATTTGCGCCAGCAGAGATGGTTAGAGTATGTTGCAGATTATGATATTGAGATCCAATACCATCCGGGCAAAGCTAATGTGGTAGCCATTGCCTTGAGTAGGAAGACAACTAAAATCTTTAGTCTCTCTATGTATTCTCTGGTTGAGGAATTTTTGATGATGAATATTTCAGTTGGAAGTTGTGACCCGCCTAGCAGTTTGGTTGTTGCAGAGCCTTCTTGGATTACACTTACGAGGCTACATTAGAAGGATGATCCGGACTTGCTGCACCTTTAACATAGAACTGAGAAAGGGGATTTACCAGAATTTTCCATTGATGATGCAGGTACTTTGAAGTACTGCGACAGATTTTGTATCCCTGCTGTTGAGGACATTCGATTAAAGTTGTGTAGTGAGATGCACAGTTCTAGTGTTGCCTACCACCCAGGTTCTACAAAGATGTATCAAGATCTAAAGCAGATTGTCTGGTGGTTTGGTATGAATAGTGATATATCCAGGTTTGTGTTTGAATGTTTCACGTGCAAGTGAGTTAAGGCTGATCATGGAAGGCCGGGTGGCAAGTTAATGCCCTTAGGGATTCCAAGTTGGAAGTGAGACAATATTTCCATGGATTTCATTACGGGATTACCAAGATATCCCCGAGGACACGATTCATTTTGGGTTATAGTGGATCGACTGACGAAGTGTGCTCACTTCGTGTCGTTTAAGATTGACTACTCCAAGAAGAAGATACCGGAGTTATACTTGGATGAAGTCATCAGACTACATGGAGTACCTATTAGTATTATATCAGATCGAGACTCCAGGTTTACGTCTCGCTTTTGTAAAAGACTACAACAAGGTTTGGGTACCGATTTGAGGTATTCCACCGCTTATCATCCGCAGAATAATGGTCAAACAGAGAGAGTAAATCAGATCATGGAAGATATAATCAAATGTTATATTTTAGACCACGGAGGAGTGTGGGACGAGCGTTTTAGATTGATTGAATTTACATACAATAATAGTTAGCAAGAAAGTTTGTAGATGGCCCCGTTTGAGGCTTTACATGGGAGGCGTTGCAGGACACCCTTATTTTGGGCCGAGGTGAGTGAGAGACCGTTGTTGGGTCCTGAAGCGTTAGAAGAAATGGACATTTCTATGACGTATGTTCGAGAGAAGCTTCGGATAGCTCAAGAGCGTTATGAGAAGAACGCCAATTGGCGTAGCTCTGATTTGGAGTTTGATGAAGGGGACATGGTGTTTATTAAGGTTTCCCCGATGTATGGTATTAAGAGGTTTGGTAAGAACCATAAGTTGGACCCGAGGTATGAGGGACCATTTAGAGTTGTTGAGCGGATTGGTGTGTCGGCTTATAGGCTGAATTTACCCGCAAATTTTCTCGGTGTGCACGATGTGTTTCACGTAAGCCAGTTGCGAAAGTGTGTGCTAAACGATCGGCAGATTCTTGATGTTGTGCACCAGCTGGAGCCTAATCTTTCCTATGTTGAGATGCATGTTTGCATTCTGGATACTCAAGATCGAGTATTGCGGAGGAAAACCATACCTATGGTTAAAGTTTTGTGGCAGAACCAAGACGTAGAGAGCACGACTTGGGAGTTGGAGTTAGCTATGAGGGAGGCACATCAACATCTATTCTCCTAGTCTTGATTGGCACGTATTTCTATTTGATAGCCCTTGGTTATTTTTCTTCTATAGTAGAAGGTTTGTGCGTAAAGTTTCTGGAAGAAACGTTTTTTAGGGGGTGTGGCTGTAACGCCCCTGATATTTTGATGTTTAATCTAATTCTTTTATTGGCATAATTTTGACGTCATGGCGTTACGTTGACGCGTGTTTTGGCGGGTTCCATTGTTAGAGCATGGTTTTGCTCAGAAAGTTTTCAGTTGGAATGGTGTCTAACTTGTTTGTGGAATTCCCTTACGAGCCGAGTTTGTTTTGGTGACTCGGTGGAGCATTTTTTAGATGTTTAGTGTATATGCTTCGGGGAGTGTTTACCCGAGTTTATTCTATCGGATCCTAAATCCGACTTCGTCATTGGATTCGTAGCATCGAAATTTAGCTACATTGTGATTTTCTTAGAAATCCGTGTTTGTGCGAATTTTGAGTCATTTGGACGATTAATTAATAATAAATTATTATTTTAATGCTCATATTTATGAGTATTAATAGACTTGTGAATAGACAAACCCTATGTTGGTGCTACCATAGTGATCTGGAAGTGATCAAACATGTAGCCTCACTGCCAACTCAGTATGATCCTATCAGGATCGCACATAAGATTTTGGAGAAATTGGGAGATTGGATTTGTATTGTATAGCTCATGTCATGAGTTGAAAGAAAAGGAAAATGGGCTTAAATATTCCATGGCACATTCATCGAACGCCGTTCGACGAATCTGTCGTTTGGCGCAGATTCGTCGAGCGCCGTTCGACGAATCTGGCCTTTGGCGCAGATTCATTGAGCGTTGTTCAATGAATCTGGCCTTTGGCGCATATTCGTCGAGCACCGTTGATGGAGACGACGACCCCCAACATGTTGACGATGATGAAGGCTTGCTCGCGGAAGATCCTTCTCCATCTCCAATAAAAGATTTGCGTCGCCATGGTGATCGTGTCGAGCGTCGCTACAACCTCCACCCGCGGCGCAAGACCACATAATATTATTTAGTTGAATAATTTTAATATTATTTGAATTTATTTTGCAATTTGTTTGGAGCATTTTATTATTTCATTATGGTTTAAAAACATTAGAGTTTATATTTTTAATGTTGGGTTGCATGTAGCCAAAGTATGATGTAAGCCTATATATAGGCATGTAATGTTTTCATTTCGGACAAGTTGAATGAATTGAAAATCATGCCCTAATTTTCACCTGGAGAATTCTCCCTCTTCTTTCTCCTCCTCCTTCTAAATTTCGGCCAACTCAAAGCATCTCCTCCTTCATAGCCGCCAACCACACATCCACCCTCCTCCTTCCCTTTTTCTCTCAGCCAACCCTAGCCTCCTCCTTCCAAGCCGCCAACTCCAAGCCTCCTCTCTCCAAAAACCTTTGCCGCCACCTTTCCTCTCTCCAGCCCCTCCCTAACGGTTTCTCTCCACCACCATCCAAAACCTGACCACATCTCTAAGCCAAAAAAACGACCACCTCTAAGTCTAGTTTCGGCCATCCCTCCACCTTACAATCCCAACCTATTTTCTCATAATCTCTTTGCACGGATCTCGACCAAGGCGTGAAGCGACGAAGGCGGACGAACTTCCTCTCCATCCGGCGTGACTCCGACGGAGATGTTTGAAGAGCGGTCCAAGTTAGATAATTGGAATCATCCATTCCGATTTGGGGAACGAAAATTTCTACTCTCGTGTGATTCCTTCCTAGATATTCTTATGGTGGAAAATCTTGGCGTTGAATCTTGAATCGTTATTTAATCATGGTTTCTTTGATTGGTTTTGTGTTTATCTTGATTGAATTATTTTTCGAATGTTTTGGCGAACCTCGTAACGTTTTGTTGAGAGAGATCTACCGTTTTCTGAATCGTAATTTTGGTAGATCTCTTTTGATATAACTTTCGCTTGATCGGACCGGGTGGGTCATTTTAGCCGGAAAGAATATTGTCTTATCGCCTCTATTCGATCCTAAACAGTTTGGCTACCCGTACGTTAGCATAAAAGTGATTTGCTTGGTGTGTGCGCTGCGTGAAATTTTGTGCTATTGTCGAATTCGAATCGTAGAGAGTCGATCGTGGTTAATCCGTAGATTTTCCGGTGTCAACGTATATGCCTACATCAATTTGGTATCAGAGTCATGTTCACGTCAATTTCCCAATTGGCACCCTCCCCCTCTTGCCGTTCAGGTCGACACTCACATTTGTATTGCACGTCATTTTGTCAAAATTATAAAATGTTTTTTTCCCTGGTTTGCCAATAGCAGCCTAAAATTCTTATTTTCTGCAAAAAAATCCAAAAACATTTTTAATAGTCTTTAATTTATTTTCATTAAGAAAATCAAAAAAAAAAAATTCCCCCCAAGATAGTAAGCGAAAATAATTCTTTCATTGTCTTTTTCTTTAGGCCAGACTACTGTGTAGTTGCATGCGCACTAGAGTAGGTACAAAGTATTCCCCGTCTTCTTCCAATATGGCGGACGAACGGGATGAGGGTCATGGTCTCACAGCACTTGAGGAACTCCGCCAGGATTTCACTGACAAATGATGGCTATTAGGGAGACGCTTCACGAGCTGAGATTAAGTATCGCGGCTCCCCGTAATCAACCCGCAAACCAACGCGCGGAAGGAAATATTAACCCTAACCCTAAACAATAATAATGAACAAGTTCCGCGAGCACCGTACGAGTTTGATATTACTAGGGACGTCCGAGTCAAACCCCCATCATACGATGGATTGGGAGAACCCCAAGTTTTCCAAGACTGGGTTATGGAGATAAAGTGCTACTTCGAGTGGTACAATCTGAATGATGTGGATAAGGTGTGAGTGGTGAGAATGAAATTATTGGGTAGGGCTAAGATATTTTGGTTTAATGAGGAGCGACGTCTGAGAGTCGAGAATGGAGAGTTTCCCATTGTTTGGGCAGACATGAAGGCTTTGCTAACAGAGCAGTACGTCCCCACGTACCATCGAACACAAATGTTTGATGATTTGGTGACGTAGCGGGAGTCCGTCATTCGGAGAGCGACATGGACACAAAGTAGACCAACCATACCCAACGCACTTTAGTCCTACCGCACCTACACAAGCATCTATCGTCTCGTCACGGTTCGGCTCAAACGTAGCACATAAGAACACATGGAGGAGTGATCGACTCTAAAATAACGATCAAGAAATAGAGTTGGATGATTCCCCAAATCAACATAAAGGTTGCCACTCCTTTTAGAGACTAAAACCTTGGCTAGAGGCCAAGATCCACTCAAGTAAATAGGATCTACCCGATCTGGATTATAGAAGCTTATCAACGATGAAATCAATTTCAAAAATGTCAAGCGATCGTATTAAAAATCACGGAAACAACGGTTGCTCAACCTCCACACAACACTAATCAAGAAAATCACAAAGATGAGGGAAGAGATGTTACCCAACCCGTTTTCATGAACACACTAGATAAGGTGGGAGAATCACTCTCTCCACGGATCCACCGGCATCGCACTGAATGGGGCTGCAACCTTCTTCCTTGGAGTCGCACCGAAGGAAGCCACACCGAAGTCGCACCGAAATAGGGAGGAGGGACCAAGGGGGTCGGCGGTTCACACCATGGGCGGTGGCTAGGGATCTCCCTTGGCCGAAACTCTCACCAGAAGAGTAGGGTTTCTTTTGCTTGTTCTCTAAATCTCATTCTCATAAAAGGGGCTCCTTATATAGGAGTTACAACACACATCTAGCCATCCAAGATGGAGACGAAATCTCATCCATCCGGGAGGCTAAATACACACCAAATGTTTGTTAAAATGCAGGAAATAAATATTACAAAGTCCCAAAAATGAATATAAAATTATTAACCAAGCTTGGAATAATTTTATATTCTCACAAAAATAAAAGTAATTAGAGCATGATTAGTTAAAATAGTCTTCAAATGAGTTTAGCACACCGCGGGCGGAGGGTGTAGCATTGTCTTCCGTTAGTGTCATCATGGCTCCGAAGGTCTTTATGTTGTCGCGCCTCGGAAACTGGATCGTCATCAAGTGGAGGTAGCGTGGCGGCGACATCAATCCTCCCCTCCTCAAAATCACGTATCTCTGATGCGTGGTCCAAGAGATAGCGATGGAGAAGAGCGGCATCCAAGCATCAAAGTTCCGTCTCGAGGACCCAAGAGTCGTCCGAATGGGGGCGGTCATGCCAACGGATGAGGAAGCGGTAGGTAGCACCATCAGGAGTAACAAGTGGCTCAGCCGCCCAGATACTATCTGGAGTATGGAATGTCTTGGGAAACCTGGGAAACATGTTAGCAGTAGGAATAAAGGAATGCAGCTCATAATCCGAGGAGATACCTGTGGGGACCGTAAGAGAGAGATCATCCGAACTACCACTTCCCAACCCATTAGAATGTTCATTGGAAGGAGAAGACGACAAAGAGTTCAACTCTGGTGGAGGCGAAACAAACAGCGTCAAATCCGAGACATTAAAAATTGGGTTGATACCCCAATCAGCAGACAAATCCAAAATGAAAGCATTGTCTCCTAGCTTCTTTATAATCCAAAAAGGGCCGACGCGGTTTGGTGCTAACTTTTTAACGGTGCCAGTTGGCAGTCGTTCAGGAACTAACCGGACTAAGACCAGATCACTAATCTTAAAGTGTGACACTCTCCTATATAAATTAGCGTGCGCTTGATAAGACTCGTATTGAGAAGCCAAGGTAGCTCGTATACGTGCATGCAGGTCCTGAATGTGTTCGGCAAAGGATTGTGCAAACTTACTATCTTTGTACGCTGGGGGCAATAGAATCAAGTCAAGTGGCATCGGGGCCTTGTACCCGTGAACAATCTCGTTTGGAGACATACCCGTGGACCTATTTTGGGAATTGTTGTAGGCTAATTGGGCATGGGGAAGAAGTAAATCCCAAATACCCTTGTGGTTGCTTACTAGACATCTTAGAAGATTTCCCAAGCTTTGATTAACCACTTCTGTCTGCACATCGGTTTAGGGATGATAGGCGGCGGAAAACAATAATTTGGTACCCATTAAAATTCATAGCATTTTCCAGAAATAACTCGTAAACTTTACATCTCTATCCGAGACTATTGTCTTCGGCACTCCACGGTGGCTAACAAAGTTAGAAAAATATAGTTTTGCAATGTGAGACACATCGTTAGTCTTACTACATGGAAGGAAATACGCCATTTTAGAAAACCTATCCACAACTACAAAAATAGAATCGTGACGTCGAAAAGTGATGGGAAGGCCTAAAATGAAATCCATACTAACGTCTTCCCATGGTATGGAAGGGACGGGTAGAGGGGTGTATAACCCAACATTAGATTTAGTGCCCTTAGAGACTTGACATGTACGACAACTATTCACTCCTCCTCCAACCATTGCCTTAAGTTTAGGCCAATAACATTTCTCCTCAACGAGTGCAATGGTCTTATCCCGACCAAAGTGCCCACTCAAACCGCCGCTATGTAACTCCTAAATAATGTGATGTCGTAACGAGGAACGTGGAATACACAACTTTCCGTGCCTAAAGAGATAGCCATCCCGAAGCGTAAAGGCCGAAATAGTCGTGGGAGAGTTGTCCCGGGCAGATAGATACATCTCTTGAAAATTCGGGCAAGTGGCGTATTCGTCTTTAATGCGCTCGAACCCTATAATGTGGACTTGCATGGTGGATAGCAATTGGGTAAGGCGGTTAAGAGCATCAGCAACGCGATTATCCAACCCCTTAAGGTGTTTGAGTATAAACGTGTATTCCTGTAAGAAGGCTACCCACTTAGCGTGACGCAAACTTATTTTGTGCAGACCGTTGATGAAATGCAAAGCATCATGGTTGGAGAGGATCACAAATTCCTTGGAGAGAAGATAGTGCCTCCAATGATGCAAACAACGAACAACAACATAAAACTCCATATCGTAGTTTGAATAATTCAGCTTGGCGCCCACTAACTTCTCACTAAAGTAACTGACCGGGTGACCTTCTTGACTTAGGACACCTCCTATTCCCACCCTAGATGCATTGCATGTAAGCTCAAAGACCTTGGTGAAGTCAGGTAGACGTAACACCAGTGCCTCGGTCATAAGCTTCTTAATATGTTGGAAGGCAAAGATGGCGGACTTCGTCCATGTAAACTCACCCTTCTTCATGCAATCACTAATAGGAGCCATAATGCTACTAAAGTATTGTATGAAACGGCGATACAAAGTAGCTAATCCATGGAAACTACGCACCTCTCGTAGGTTAGTGGGTTTGGACCAGTCCCTTATCACTTGAACCTTTCCAGGGTCAACTCGTATACCCTAAGACCCGACTATATAACCTAAGAATTCTACCTCAGGAACAAAGAACGTGCCCTTCTTAAAGTTCAGAAATAATGTCTCCTTCCGCAAAGTGGAAAGAATCACCTGCATGTGGGAGATGTGCTCGGCAGCGGTGGTGCTATAGAATACGATATCATCGAAATAAACTAACACAAACTTCCCCATGTATGGCTGAAAGACGTGTGTCATCATCCGGGAGAAGGTGATGGGAGCATTGGATAACCCGAAGGGTATCACAAGTCACTCATATAATCCATCCTTAGATTTAAACGCGGTCTTCCACTCATCTCCCTCACAGATCTGAATCTGGTGATACCCACTCCTTAAATCCAACTTTGAAAAGAGGGTGGCGCCAAATAAGACATCTAAGAGGTCACCTAATCGCGGGATAGGAAACCTATACTTGATGTTAATCTTGTTAATAGCACGTCTATCAATGCACATCCGCCATGTCCCATCCTTCTTGGGGGCAAGCAGGGCTGGAACGACATATGGACTCATACTAGGCCGAATGAACCCCTTCTTTATCAAGTCCTCAATCTGGGTCTATAGCTCCTCGTGGGCAGTGGGATGGAGTCTATAATGGGGCTGTTTGGGTAGGGCGAACTGGGGATAAGATCTATCGCATGTTGTATATCCCGAAGCGGTGGTAACGACGAGGGTATCACATCCATGTAAACGTCCTTATATTCTTCTAACAACACCCGTAGCCCCCTAGGTAAGTCACCCATCACTCCGTATCAGTCCTCGTACTCATAAGTACGAGTGCATACATCACTCCATCAGGAAATGGATCCTTCACAAAATCTTTCCTACCCACAAGTCTCAGCGCCTTCCTCTCAACCGGAACAGTGGTGTCCTTAATCGGCCCTACAAGATCCTTTGGAACAGTCGGCCTAAATGTAATGATCTTGCCGTTAAATTTAAATTCGTATGTGTTGGCACTCCCAAAGTGTGTCACATCGCGGTCGTAAAGCCAAGGGCGGCCTAACAACACGTGACAAGCGTCCATAAGGAGAACATCACACCACACCTCATCTATATAGGACTTGAATGAGAGGGGCACTAGGCAACACTTGGTGACCGGAACGGTAACCTTGTTGATACAAGCTACCTGATATGGAGTTGTGTGGGGTTGTGTGGTCAGGGCCATACGTGTAATGGCATTTTCGGAAATGACGTTCACACAACTACCACTATTGATAATCAACTTGCACAACTTCTCACCGCTCTTAAAAATCAAGGAAAATATATTTGTCCTCTTCCAGTCATCTAGCGAGCACATAGTGGTCAAGATACAATGCATCACCATCAGGAGGGTGTCGACCTCCAAATCACTAGGGACTCCATCCGGATCACTCTCTTTAGCGGCCTCATAAAGTAGATCAGCGGGGTAGGTAGCTGAATCTAATAGGGATATGGCCTTGTTCTTAGTTGGGTATTCAAAGGCATAATGGCCCTGGACACTGCAAGCATAACACTTTTTATTGGACTTACTAACCTTTCCTATAGGGATACGCTCATTGGCTGGATTCTTAGCATTCCTAGCCGTGATAACTACCGATTTAGACTCGTTAGACCGAAAATTTCCTTTATCCTGATATGTGGATGACGATGTCCTAGGTGTGGACTTTCCCTTTACGTTGGAATAACGGGAGTGAGCCTTAGAGGCTAAATGTTTTTCAATGTCGAGGGAGACATTGAAATTTGTGTTCAAATCTGTATGTCTGTAGCGTAGGAGTTTCCGTTGTATATCAGAAGATAGTCCCTTATGAAATCTAGATAAGGTGACCTCGGGGTTCTCCCTAAGATCACAACGCACCATACAGTCCTTCCACTCTCCCAAATATTCAGCTACTGAATTTGAGCCCTGCCGCAAGGTGGCAAGCTCATCGAACATCTGTGTGCGATGGTATGCGGGAACGTACTGATCGGTCAATACGTTCTTCATTACGGCCCATTCAATAAGTGGGACCCCGTGCCCGGTTCCTAGCCTACGCTCCTCATTCAGCCAATAAGTTTTAGCAGGACCAGTTAGCTTCATCCTGGCAACCTAGACCTTTTGCTGGTCCGTAAGAGTGTGCCACTCGAAGTAGCACTCAATATCCATTACCCAAGTAATGAAGATCTGGGGATCTCCCAAACCATCATAAGTGAGGGCGTCGGTCTTAATGGCTCTAGTAAGATTAAAGTCACGCCCGGGGCGGTGTTCTCGAGTAGGAACTCATGGGGAGTCTCCATCAGAATCCGAATCATGGGCCGGTTGGTGCCGGTTGGGCTGCGCAACATTATCGGGTGGTGGTGGCGGCCCTTGGTTTGGTAGATGAGGACCTCCATGATTTAAAAGGATTTGTACTAACATGGCCGTAAGCTCGGTGATATCGTTATGCAATCCCTCTATGGACTCAGCGTTGGGATCCCTGTGTTCATTTGCAGCCATCCTAGACGACGAAGGTGTAGTGTACTCCGTTCCTAGTCTAGTGTGCATGTAGGTTTATAAAATATTTTGGAAGATGATTTTTCCTAGGGCTGTACCTATATGGAGGACAAAATATTTTTATAGTTTCCCGAAGTGATTAAAATGTAGAGCGTTAAAATTTTTTTAAAAATTGTTTTGCTGAAAAGTAAACCTTTTAGAGCGCTATTGGCAGACCAGAAAAATATTTTTTTTTACTGCGCGTGCTGAGAAAACTCCAGCGAGGACGTGTCAACTAAGAAGTTGCGACGACCGGCTTTGATATCAAATTTACGTAGCGGGAGTCCGTCATTCGGAGAGCGATACAGACACAAAGTAGACCAACCATACCCAACGCACTTTAGTCCTACCGCACCTACACAAGCATCTATCGTCTCGTCACGGTTCGACTCAAATGCAGCACATAAGAACACACGGAGGAGTGATCGACTCTAAAAAACGATCAAGAAATAGAGTCAGATGATTCCCCAAATCAACATAAAGTTTGTCACTCCTTTTAGAGAGTAAAACCATGGCTAGAGGCCAAGATCCACTCAAGCAAATAGGATCTACCCGATCCGGATTATAGAAGCTTATCAACGATGAAATCAATTTCCGAAATGTCAAGCGATCGTATTAAAAATCACAGAAACAACGGTTGCTCAACCTCCACACAACACTAAGCAAGAAAATCACAAAGATGAGGGAAGAGAAGTTACCCAACCCATTTTCATGAACACACTAGATAAGGTGGGAGAATCACTCTCTCCACGGATCCACCAGCATCGCACCGAATGGGGATGCAACCTTCTTCCTTGGAGTCGCACCGAAGGAAGCCACGCCGGAGACACATCGAAGTAGGGAGGATGGAGCAAGGGAGCCGACGACTTCACACCATGGGCGGCGGCTAGGGATCTCCCTTAGCCGAAACTCTCATAAGAGGAGTAAGGTTTCTTTTGTTTGCTCTCTAAATCTCATTCTCATAAAAGGGGATCCTTATATAGGAGTTACAACACACATCTATCCATCCAAGATGGAGACGAAATCTCATCCATCCGGGAGGCTAAATGCATACCAAATGTTTGTTAAAATGCAGGAAATAATTATTACAAAGTCCCAAAATGAATATAAAATTATTAACCAAGCTTGAAATAATTTTATATTCTCACAAAAATAAAAGTAATTAGAGCATGATTAATTAAAATAGTCTTCAAATGGGTTTAGCACGCCGCGGGTGGAGGTTGTAGCGTTGTCTTCCGCTAGCGTCGTCATGGTTCTGAAGGTCTTTATGTTGTAGTGCCTCGGTAACTGGATCATCATCAAGTGGAGGTAGAGGGGCGGTGGCATCATTTGGCTATCCTTAAGCAAGGGAATAGGTCAGTTTCTGAGTATATAAGTCTACTTAAGGACATGATGGTTAGGTGTGGCGTGAAAGAGATGCCCGAGGTCACCCTCTCTAGGTTTCGTAAGGGGTTAAACCCCGACATCTAGGGAAAATTACTGCGTTATGGTCACACCGACCTACACATCACTTTTAACGCTGCATTAGATATTGAGAAGCACAACGTGCATAAAAATAAGTCTCGCTCATCTCAGAAGGGAAAGTCCATATTAGGACCACCTCCCACTTCCACCTATATGGATAAGGGGAAGTTCCGGTCCACCGACTCGAGCTCCATAGTTGTGACTGCCAGGAATAGTAATAAACCCAACGGGTGAGAGAGTCCCTGTAGGAAGGGTCAACAAAACGAATGCCACTTGTTTCTCTTGCGGGATTCAAGGTCACTACTCTAGTGAGTGTCCTACTAAGCCCAAGCCCTTAGCCCTGTTAGATTCCACATGTGAGTCAGACGACTTTATTTATGAGGCAGTGGAGGATACCGAGTCGGAAGGAGTGCCTAGCGATATGTATTATGAATCTCATATGATGGTCACGAGGTGTATTCTGGCGACTCCACGAGCATTAGATGACTGGAATAGGATGAATATTTTTTCATTGAATTTTAAGAGTGGAGAGAAATGGTGTAGATTGATCATCAATAGTGGTAGCTGTATGAATGTCATTTCTAAAACTGCGGTGACCCGAATGTCTTTAGTTACTGAGCTGCATCCTCACCCTTATAAGGTGGCATGGGGAGACAAGTCATCCCTCCCAGTGTCGAAGCTTTGTTTGGTACCCGTTACCATCAAAGCTTATTCTGAAAAAATTTGGTGTGACGTCATCCCTTTGGATACTTGTCACGTTTTATTAGGTCGTCCATGGCTTTATGATCATGATGTTACCAACTTTGGTCGAGCTAACACTTATGAATTTAAATTTAATGGCAAGACAATAATTTTAAAACCCACTCCGCCTAAGGATCCTTCGGTCCCCTCTAAGGATACGATTGTCCTGGTCGAAAAGAAAGCGTTAAATCTGATAGGTAAGATGGAACTTACGTGTAGTACCTTTATGGATGTTGTCATGTATGTGTTAGTTTGTTTGCAAATTAAGGAAGATGCTTCGTCATTTGAGATTTTACCACCGGCGTTGAGGAAACTGTTAGAAGAGTTTAAGGATGTGTATCCGGACGAGCTACCGTCTGAGTTACCCCCCATGCGGGACATCCAACATGCGATAGATTTCATCATGGGTTCCTCATTGCCCAACCTTCCTCACTACCAGTTAAACCCTTCCGCACACTTAGAGTTACAAACCCAAATTTCAGATTTATTACAAAAGGGGTTCATTCGTCATAGCAAGAGTACGTGTGTCGTACCCGCCTTACTTGCTCCCAAGAAAGATGGCTCTGGGAGGATGTGTGTGGATAGTAGAACTATAAATAAAATTACTGTTAGATATCGATTTCTCATCCCTCGCTTGGACGAATTGTTGGACATGTTAGCTGGTGCCACGATTTTCTCGAAATTGGATCTTAGGAGTGGCTACCATCAGATCCGAATTAGGGAAGGTCATGAATGGAAGACTGCCTTTAAATCTAAGGAAGGGCTCTACGAGTGGTCAGTTATGCCATTTGGGCTTTCCAATGCCCCGAGCACGTTTTATAGGATGATGACTCACGTCTTCCAACCTTATATGGGACAATTCTTAGTAATGTACTTTGATGATATTCTTATTTTTAGTACTTCTACGATCAATCATGAGTCACATTTGAAGATTATTCTTACCACGTTGAGATCGGAGAAATTATTCGTTAATATTAAAAAATGTACATTTCATGTGTCATCTGCAGAGTTCCTTGGTTATATTGTGAGTTCGGATGGCATACATGTAGACCCTAAGAAGGTCCAAGCCATTAAGGATTGGCCGGAGCCCGCCAATATTCGGGACGTTCGGAGTTTTCACGGTGTAGCTACGTTTTATCACCGATTTATTAGAGTTTTTAGCAGTATCATGGCCCCCATTATAGAATGCATGAGTAAGGGTGATTTTACATGGACGAAATCGACCGCTAAAGCGTTTCAAGTATTTTAATCATGCATGTCGGAAGCTCCCCTTTTGCGATTACCGGATTTTAATAAGATCTTTGAGTTATCATGTGATGCGTCTGGAGTTGGTATTGGTGGTGTATTGAGTGAGGAAGGCCATCATATTGGATACTTCAGTGAGAAACTCGCGGGGCCAAAATTGAATTATTCTAATTATGATCGAGAGTG
This sequence comes from Platanthera guangdongensis, assembly GCA_039583875.1. Classification (NCBI taxonomy): domain Eukaryota; kingdom Viridiplantae; phylum Streptophyta; class Magnoliopsida; order Asparagales; family Orchidaceae; genus Platanthera; species Platanthera guangdongensis. Next base: position 218,049,175 of record CM077151.1, read on the forward strand.
TTACGCGATCATTAGGTGCCTCCAACATTGGATGCATTACTTACTTGCTAAGGAATTTGTTATTTTATCCGATCATGAGGCTTTGAGATTTATTAACTCCCAAACTAAAGTTAGTCCAAGATATGCCAAATGGGTCTCCTATCTTCAGGAGTACACATTTATAATAAAACACCTTAATGGTACTCTCAACCATGTAGTCGACGCCCTTAGTCGTGTAGCTTTATTATTATCTACGCTAGAAGTTAAGGTGATTGGGTTCGATAGAATTAATGATGAGTATGCCCATTGTTCGAATTTCAAGGAAATCTATTTATCCACTCAAGACAACTCGCCCACGACCATTTTGACCTTTTATATTCGTGACAGTTATTTATTCAATCATTGGAATCTATGTATTCCACATTCTTCCCTACGTCATTTCATCATTTGGGAATTGCATAGCGGTGGGTTAGGTGGACATTTTGGCCATGACAAGACCATCACATTAGTAGAAGACAAGTATTATTGGACCGGTCTTAATTCAATGGTTAATAAAATCATGGGAAGTTGTCGAGCGTGCCAATTAGCTAAGGGTAACAAAAAAAAGGCGGGACTTTATACCCCTCTTCCGATTCCTTCCATTCCCTGGGAAGACGTTTGTATGGATTTTATTCTAGGCCTACCTGTCACGTTTAGACGTCATGATTCTATTCTGGTAGTAGTAGATCGATTTTCCAAAATGGCTTATTTTATTGCGTGTATTAAAACCAACGATGCGTCACATGTTGCAAAATTATATTTTTAAGGAAGTAGTTGGACATCGGGGCGTTCCAAAATCGATAGTGACCGATAGAGATGTAAAATTTTCTAGTTATTTTTGGAAGACCTTGTCGAGGATTATTAGCACCAAACTTTTGTTTTCTTCGGCCTACCATTCGCAGACAGATGGGCAAATGGAAGTGGTAAACAGAAGTTTAGGTAGTTTGCTATGTTGCCTTGTGGGAGACCATAAGGGTACATGAGACCTTATCCTTCCTCATGCTTAGTTAGCGTATAATAATACCAAAAATAGGTCCACTGGTTTGTCTCCGAATGAGATCGTGCATGGATATAGAGCACCAGTGCCACTTGACTTGATCTGTTACCGCCATCTTATAAGTCAAGTCAATTTGCACAGGATTTTTCCTCTCATATTCATAATTTGCATAAGCACATAAATGAAATGCTAACCACACAATACACATCTTATCAAGTTCATGCTAACGTAAATAAAAGAGAATCTCACTTTAAGTTTGGTGATTTAGTCTTGGTGCGTCTCGTCCCTGAATGGATGCCTTCGGGCACTATAAAAACGTTGGTGAATCGGCGAGCTGGACCTTTTCGGATCTTAAAAAAATTAGGAGAAAATGCATATCTTTTGGAGTTACCCACTGATTGGGGTATTTCTCCTATTTTTAATGTTTCTAATTTAACGTCATATGTTTCTGCACCACTTGATTTATCAACTGTCCGTTTAGATCCACTACATTTTCTAATGGGTTGGGGGGTAAGCTTGTGTCTGGATCGCTCTCTCCGTTGGTCTCCAATGGAGGTATGTTGGTTATTGATGAAGAAAATTTTCCTCCTTTATTGCCTAATGCTTTTCCCAGGTTTCCTAGGATAAACTTTTTGTCAGACAGGATCATCAAGGATGAAGTGCTTTCCTCTCTAGGTGGTGATGTTCACAGCTACTTGATTCGTTGGCATGATCGTCCGGCCTCCGATGACTCTTGGCTTCCGGATTCGGAAGTGGCTCTCATAGATGATGCTCTTCTGCAGTGGTACCTTCAGGACCACTCATCAGTGATGAGTACTTTCGAGCAGGCGAGGATTGATGGAGACGACGGCCCCTAACATGTTGAAGATGAAAATGGCTTGCTCGCGGAAGATCCTTCTCCGTCTCCAACAAAAGACTTGCGTCGCCATGGTGATCGTGTGGAGCATCGCTACAACCTCCACCCTCTGCGCAAGACCACATAATATTATTTAGTTGAATAATTTTAATATTATTTGAATTTATTGTGCTATTTGTTTGGAGAATTTTATTATTTCGATATTGTTTAAAAACATTAGAGTTTATATTTTTAATGTTGAGCTGCATGTAGTCAAATTATGATGTAATCCTATATATAGGCATGTAATGTTTTCATTTGGGACAAGTTGAATGAATTGAAAATCAAGCCCTAATTTTCCCCTTGAGAATTCTCCCTCTTCTTTCTCCTCCTGCTTCTAAATTTAGGGCAACTCAAAGCATCTCCTCCTACCTAGCCGCCAACCACACCTCCACCCTCATCCTTCCCTTTTTCTCTCGGCCAACCCTAGCCTCCTCCTTCCAAGCTGCCAACTACAAGCCTCCTCTCTCCCTCAAACTTTGTCGCCATATTTCCTCTCTCCAGCCCCTCCCTAACGGTTTCTCTCCACCACCATCCAAAACCCGACCACATCTCTAAGTCAAAAAAAACGACCAACTCTATGTCTAGTTTCGGCCATCCCTCCACCTTACTATCCCAACCTATTTTCTCATAATCTCTTTGCACGGATCTCGACCAAGGCATGAAGCGATGAAGGCAGACGAACTTCCTCTCCGTACGGTGTTACTCTGGTGGAGTCGTTTGAAGAGCGGTCCAAGTTAGATAATCGGAATCATCCATTCTGATTTGGGTAACAAAAATTTCTACTCTTGTGTGATTCCTTCGTAGACATTCTTGTGGTGGAAATTCTTGGCGTTGAATCTTGAATCGTTATTTAATTGTGGTGTCTTTGATTGGTTTTGTGTTTATCTTGATTGAATTATCTTTTTGAAAGGTTTGGCGAATCTCATAACTTTTTGTTGGGAGAGATCTACCATTTTCCGAATCGTACTTTTGGTAGATCTCTTTTGGTACAACCTTCGCTCGATTGGACCAAGTGGGTCCTTTTAGCCAGAAAGAATATTGGCTTATCACCTCTATTTGATCCTAAATGGTTTGGCTACCCGTACGTTAGCATAAAAGTGATATAATTGCTTGGTTTGTGCGTTGCATGAAATTTTGTGCTAATGTCGAATTCGGATCATAGAGAGGCGATCATGGTTAATCCGTAGATTTTCCGGTGTCAACGTGTAGGTCTACATCAGCCGTTCGACGAATCTGGCCTTTAGAGCAGATTCGTCGAGCGTCGTTCGATGAATCAGGCCTTTGGCGTAGATTTGTCGAGCGACGTTCGACGAATCTGGCCTTTGGCGCAGATTCGTCGAACGTCGCTCCTGGTCTTTGGTGCAGAAGCGTTGACAGCATTGAGTTCACTCAACGCACTCAACACATCTGGCCTTTGACGTTGACTGTGTTGTGTTCACTCAACACCATGACGCAGAAGCGTTGACTGTGTCGAGCTCATTCAACGACCGTGCTGAGTCAAATGTTGACTTGTTGATATTCTGGAATCTAAATCTTGGGTCTGCTAATAGCGATGGAGCCTGTTCTATCTATTCCGTGGGTATAAATAGGATAGTTTAGGGTTTTTCTATGATGACGTTTATCTTTCTCTCTAAGCACAGAGCTGTCACTCTGTGAAAGGCCTTAAATCTTGACGGAAGCGTTCCTCCAATCCTGTCACTATCGCCGATCCTAATCCCGGCGAGTGTCGCCACCGACTCTCCTTCAACAGATCTAGCAGTCTGTGGAGACGTTGTGTGTCCTCGTCCGACCTAGTGATTGTTCGACAAGTTGCTATGGGTTCTCCCAATCATGTGGATTTGCTGTATAGGCGTGGATATCCTTTTTATGCTCAAGACTCAAGCTGCTGAGTGGCCGGCTGATTTTTCTGGAGCATCTAGGTTGAGTTTAGACTCAATCCCTCAAAGGTAATTTTATTATAACAAGTTTTACTTCTTAATTCATGAATATTGTCAAATCCGAACTCGTTTGTGTTTTTCTTGTTCTTATTTCCGCTGCATAAATAAGTGTTGTGCCATCCCCCAAAACCCAATAGTGGTATTAGATGGAGGTTCCCAACAATTTTCATTGTTTCAGAAGTTGTTATATACATGGTGTGTAGATTTGGAGATTTAAAAGTGTTCTAAATGCCCAAATCTAGTCTTCGATCTTCCCAAGAACGCGTGCGATTTCTTTGAAGTTTATTCCTTAACAGTAATCGTCACTTTGTTCGTTTGTTAAACTAAGCGTGTGTTAGATTTTGAATCTCACATGAAGTGACGAGCTTGTCTACTGTTTAAGTGGAGTTGGTATTGTTCATGTCCAGTGCATGTAGGTCTGAAGATTTAGAAATGTTCTAGATGTTCAGACTTAGGTCATTTCATCAAGTGTTGATGATTCTTGTGCACATCTGGGATGAATTTGGATTATGCCTGTTGAATTTTATTTTGCTTGATATGCACACTGGTTAAGTGTTAATCATGATTAAAGAGTTAATCAACTATCTAAAAATCCCTTAAGTAATATTAAGTATTCGGATGCCTTCCGATGGGTGACACTCTTTCTGCCTCGATCGATGGAGTGTGGGCTTGCCAAAGTAAGGTGCATTAATTTATCTTGATAAGGGTGCGAGCGGATAATTATGATATCCCACTGTTAACATCAGGTCAAACTTAACTGGGTGACCTCAGAGTTTGAGTGCCAAGAGGCATAGGGTTGGCATGCACCATATGATAGATACGAATAAAGTGTTATTCATCAGCCATATAGGAATTGCATAGTGATGCAATTGGCAAGCGTTGCCTACCTAAATAGCTGCATTGTGAGAGAAAAGCCATTGCTGACTCATAGTATTAGTGAAATATAGATCTTGTCCACTAAGAGGGTTACTCGCTAAACTCTTTGAATTGATATCGAGGGTTATCAGTTTTATAAAAATAGTGTGCTTTATTTTGAAATGTAGTACTAATTTGCTTTGCTTGATCCTTTACAGAATTTCCATGGCAAGTGGTTCACACTCCACCCTGTCCTTCAGAGCGATCCTTGAGAAGGAGAAGCTGAGTGGTACAAATTATTTGGACTGGTATAGGAACCTGAGAATTGTTCGCAGGCAAGAGCGTAAGCTCTATGTTTTGGAAGAGGTATACCCTGATGAGCTTGTCGGGAATGCGTCCCATGCTGATAAAGATGCTTACAAGAAGTATCTTGATGAATCCTTAGACGTTGAGTGTCTCATGCTTACGACCGTGAACTCTGAGCTCCAAAAGAACATGAGAGCATGGGTTGCAAGGAAATTGACGTGCATCTCAAGAAAATGTTTCAAGGGAAAGCTCATCAGGAGAGATTCGATGTCACTAAGGCGTTGTTCCAGTGCAAGATGGGAGCTCGGGACCTAGTAGGGACTCATGTACTCAAGATGATTGGGTATATCGAGAACCTTGAGAGACTAGGGTTCCCTCTAGGCCAAGAGTTGGCCACAGACCTCGTCCTGCAATCGTTGCCAGACAGTTATGAGCAGTTCGTCTTGAACTATAACATGAATGAAATAGACAAGACACTGTCCGAGCTTCTAGGTATGTTGCGAACTGCTGAGATAAACATGAAGAACGCCAAGCCTGCTAGCACCATATTGATGGTGCATAAAGGAAAGGGCAAGGCCAAGGGCTTCAAGAAGACGAAGGTGGGACCTGTTGGATCTTACGGCACCCTTAGGGGGGGGGTGAATAAGGGTTAACAAAATTTATTTCTTAATCTTAATTTACTTGATGAAATAATTAAAGAAATCAAAATTAATTTTTCATAATAAAATTAAACACTTAGAAATAAATAAGAACTGAAATGATAATCTTTTATTTCATAAGTGATAAACCAATATACATGATATCTCTATGAAGCTAGAGATTAAGGTTTATGAAAAATATAGTTAACTTTTGATTTCGCCGGTCCTTCTACCAAGATCCGGCAGGCTAAAGCGTATCTCTCCCTAGATCTTGATCCTAGCCTCCCCCTAGATCTAACCACGATCTAGACGCTGCACACAAGACAGTGATTACTCCATAAGCTGTACAAGGACTTAAACGCCACACACAAGGCAGCGATTTTCCCCCAAGCCATCCAAGGACCTAAATGCCACGCACAAGGCGATGATTTCCTCCTAAGCCACGCAAGGACTTAGACGCCACGCACAAGGCGGTAATTTCGCTATCGATTACAAAGATGATAAGATAAGTTACAAAATATAAATTCAGAATAAAAACTCCCTCAAAATGAAGCTCTAAAGATGACATCGAATCCTTGCAAAGACTGCCTGAGATGCTGCACACGAACCATCTATTCTTCGCTCTTGAACGTTCTTGGGAAAATAAGAGTTTTCTGAAGGTTGGAGCTCTCTGGAACAGTCGCACGGGAAGGAACACTCCAAGTTCTACAATCCTTGATCTCCACAGAAAAATGAATCACTTTTATATTTTAGCGATATTGCCCGGCAATACTGGATTTCGCCGATCAGCGATATCCTATCTAGTTGCCACGTGTCCAACGATTCTGAGGTTTCTGTGGAATAATTTGACTGTGGAGCTATCGCCAGGCGATAGTGGCTATCGCCTGGTGATATATCCTTTTCACTTTTTCCATTATAACCATTACCAGAGTGTATATGACTTCGATCTCATTCCGGAATAGGGTGGCACGTTCCGGAACTCCTCCCAGATTGAAAGTTATGGCTGTTTGAAGTTTAGCACACAAAACTCATCATTTTGTTTTTTTTCCAAAGTATACACACCCTTGGATCATGCCCATGACTGAGGACTTGTCTCCTCATTCAACCTGTTCAACCTACACACTATAAACACACAAAAGATTAGATCAAATACATCACGATATTTGTTATTCTCAAACCAAGAGATGCGGAATGCATGCTCCAAAAATCTCCCCCTTTTGATAATAACAAATACCTATATGAGAAATTCGTGAGTTTAAGACCATTTATGTTTATAGGTTAGTGTGGTAAAATATATGCATGATTAATAAGTTTATGACATGATAGATTTAAAGCAAAGCATACTCTTCTTATGTGAAGGCTCCGCCTACATAAGTGTTCTATGTATACTTTGCTCCCCCTAAATATCAAATCCACTAGATTTCTCAGTTTATTCTCCCCCTTTTGTTATTAGCAAAAGTGGGTAGGGATGAATATATACCTTTTAAGATTGATTAGGGAATCTTATTGGAAGAATAACTATGATCGAGCAATATGATAATATAAGCACTTGTTCTATAATTACTCCTGCTACATAAATATTTCCTATGAAATTTACAATGAACTCCCTATAAAATTTTTAAGTTCATGCAAGTTATTCTCCCCTTTCGATTGTATCAAAACGAGGTAGAGGTGAGTGTATACCACTTATTAAAAATAGGCATGGTGGAACCTAAAGTAGTAAAGAACATAAATGAAATGATAGTGTAAACATTTTTATTTCAAGATAACACTTGTTAAAAAAGAAATCATGAGTAAGCACAAGTAGTAATCACATCAGAAAGTATAATAAGCATTCTTAAAAATAAACTTCTTTTTAGAAATAGAGAATATATAAAAGCTAATGAGTTTTAAAACTGAAAATTAGATGTTTGAGTTAAAGTTCTAAGAAATGTTATTCCATTGAGATATAATTGCAAGCATGATTTGAAAATATCAAGAAAAGATATAAAACTACAATGTAATAAAATTTGTATTTCAAGTAAACAAAAACATTGAAGTGGTCATGCTTTGTTATCTAGTGCATTTACTTAAATTTGTAGATAATTGTGTAGATATGCATTAGGATCAATTCTCATGATTAGAAGTTTTATATGTGATAATAATGTGTACAAAAGTGATTTGATAAAGTATACAAATAAATTAATCAAAACGAATGACATATATAATGAAATAATACAACATTAAAATACACAAAAAAAATTACTTCCATGATATCTCAATGCACATACATAAAAAGTTCAACTATGTGCAAACAGAAAAAGGAAGTTCGGAAATTGGAGAAACAAAAATTTTTGTATTCCAAAAGAGGTATCAATTACATGGTATAGCCTCCTTTTTATAGAATGGAGGAGATGGGAGAGATTACAAATAAATAATGTGGGACTAAAAAATATCATGTACAAGCGGTTTAACATAAATACAAGTTGCCAAGCTGTGTGGTTTGATGAATGGGCAAACTGCCTGGCAACCATAAGAGAAATACAGCAAGCCGCCACACTAGACCGCCAGGTCGCCCGGTCTCCAAGTCACCAGGGACTGATTGACAAACCACCAGAGAATGAACAGCAACAGGTCAACAACCAAATCGCAGGAGAGAAACCGACGGACCGCCCGGACTGCAACCCGCCAGAGTCAGACCGCCAGACCGCCCGGTCTCTAATCTACAACACTCCCTCTCAAGCTGGAGCATATATATCGATCATGCCCAACTTATCGCAAATGTGATGAAAAGTGGCGGAAACTGGCTTGGTGAAAATATCAGCCAACTCTTTATCGGAGGTGACGAACGGAGTGCAAATTTGTTCTTTCAGAATCTCCTCTCGAATGAAATGGCAGTCAACTTCTATATGCTTGGTTCTCTCATGGAAGACCGGATTTTTAGAGATGTATATGGCGGCTTTGTTGTCACAAAACATAGGTAGAGGATGGTTGTAGACCTCTCCTAAGTCAAGCACGAGAGCCTGTAACAACTTCAGCTCACACGTGGTTGATGTCATACTTCGGTATTCTGCTTCTGCACTGGACCTGGAGACTGCCGACTGTTTCTTGCTTTTCCAACTCACAAGATTCCCCCCCCCCCATAAAGGTGCAAAAACTTGAAGTAGAGTTGCGGTCTCCTTTGTCATCGGCATAGCTTGAATCAGAGTATGCTTCAACCCTTGGTCATTCTTCTGAAAGAGGAGTCCTTTCCCGGGAGCTGATTTAATATACTACAATATCTTCAGGGCTGACTGTAGATTGCACTCCCTGGGAGCTTGCATGAATTGGCTAACCTTGCCGACTGTAGATTGCTCTTGACTGGGGTAAACCTGCCCGATGTCCCATGACGACTAGAGAAGATAAAACATGGACGGATGACTCTCACCTTCTTTCTGATGTTATGAGGTACAGATGAATGACCTGCCTCTTATAACAAGTCAAGAGCATAATTCCATTGGGAGAGGATAAGAGAAGCGGGCTTTCGAGAAATTTCTATCCCCAGAAAGTATTTTGGAGAGCCCATATCCTTTGTAACCATGTGTTGCTGAAGATGCTTCTTTGTCAAGATTATCCCAGCTTGATCATCTCCAGTAAGAAGGATATCATCCACATATACTACAAGCACCACTAGACCTAGAGAAGTTTTACGAATAAATAGGGAGTGATCTGCAAAACTCCTCGTAAAACTAACAGCCGCCACAATCCCACTAAACTTGTCAAACCAAGCGCGAGGACTTTGTTTTAGGCCATAGATAGCCTTCTTAAGCCGGCAAACTTGTGTCTCCCCCTGAGCAACATACCCTAGAGGTTGCTCCATGTAGACATCTTCTAGAAGATCCCCATAAAGAAAGGCATTCTTCACAAACAGTTGGGAAATTGGCCAATCTCGGTTGACAACCACAGAGAGAAGGACCCGAATAGTGCTGAGACGAGCAACTGGAGAGAATGTGTCAAAGTAATTAACGCCAAAAGTCTAGGTAAATCCCTTGGCAACAAGCCGAGCCTTGTAACGATCCACACTACCATCGGGGTGGAATTTCACCACAAAATCCCAGCGATTGCCAACAATATCTGCGCCAACAGGAGGAGGAACCAGGGTCTAGGTACCCCGTTCAGTGAGAGTAGCAATCTTTTCATCCATGACAACCTTCCAATGTGGAATGGCAAGGGCCTCCTGATAGGAACGGAAGGTGGAAGTGGAAGAGATAGCTAGCGTAAAGTCCCTGCGAGCAGGTGTCAGACGATCATAGGAAATAACTGCAGTAAGAGGATGCTTGGTACAAGCCCGAACCCCTTTGTGAAGGGCAATGGGGAGGTCCAGGTCAGCAGGTGCCTCAGTATCTGGAGCACCCGTGGTGGAGAGAGCTGGCCCGAGAGGAGAGAGCAACAGCATCGAAGAGGAGGGAGATTGCGGAGGTGTAGAGGAATGCGAAGAGGATGGAGATGGTGGAGGAAGAAAGACCTAGGTAGGAGGGGATGGGCTGGAGGGAAGAGGAGGAGGAAGACTGGGTTCCGCAGGAAGAGGAGAGGAGTCATTAGAGAAATAGGGAGCATTCTCGAAGAAGGTAACATCCGCGGAGATGAACTGCTTGCAAAGAATGGGGTCAAAATAATAGTAGACTTTCCGAGTGATAGAGTAGCCCAGAAAGATACATTTGGGGGAGCGAGGGGAGAGTTTGTCACGGTTGGCGGAGGGGAGCATGCACAAAAGCCGTGCAGCCAAAGATATTTAGAGGAAGAGGAAAGGATCCTTTCCTGGATAGAGAATGGAGAAAGGAATTTGACCGTGGAGAACAGTGGAGGGAATGCAATTAATGAGGTAGCAAGAAATGAGAACAGCATATCCCCAGTTGGAGCGAGGGACATGCATTTGCGTAAGTAAGGTACGAGCAACATCAAGGAGGTGACGGTTTTTGCGTTCCGCCACCCCATTTTGTTGGGAGGTTTAAACGCAACTTGTTTGATGAATAATGTCATGTTGCATACAAAATGAGGAAAAAAACTTGACCAACGTACTCTTTGGCATTCTCAGAGCGTAATACTTTAATAGAAATATCAAACTGATTTTTAATTAAATGATAAAAAGATTGTCATACATCAAAAAGTTCAGAGCATTCTCGTAAGCGATACACCCAAGTACATCGTGAGAAATCATCAATGAAAGTAACAAAATAAGAGCTACCCCGACCAATGGTGAGGGTAGGAGCAGGGCCCCAGATGTCGGAGTGAACAAGATCAAACAGAAGGGTAGAACCACGACTGTGCTTTGGTGGTAAGGAGGAACAGTGATGCTTGCCAAGCAGACAGACATCTCAGTTGAGAGGAGAACTGTGCGGAGGGAGTTGAGGTAGCAGCTGATGAAGAATCTGTGGAGGAGGATGCCCAAGGAGGAGATGCCATTGTAGGAGATCTGTAGAAGAGGAGGAGAAGGATGAGAGAGCAGAAACATTATCGAGGAAGTAGAGGCCCCGCTCTCAGTCCCAGTAGCAATCATCTGTTGGGAGCTCGGATCCTAAAAAGAGCAAGAAGTGGGATTAAATGTGACAGAGCATTAAAGTTGCCTGCACAAAGATATAACAGACAACAAATTACAGGGAAACTTGGGTACATAGAGAGTATCGGCCAAGCGAAGAGACAGAGTGACATGAACCACTCCCATCCCATGAACCGGGGAGGGAGAGCCATCTGCAATAAGGACCGGAGGCAACCGATCGTGTATTTCAAGGAGAGAAATGCATTGCGGATTGCCCGTCATATGATTAGTTGCATCAGAGTCGATGAGCCATTTACCTTGAGTAACCACGTGAGCACTACCTGAGGAAGTGACCACCGAAGCGGATGGCTTGGAAGAGGAGGGGGAAGCATCACCAGAAGGATGAAGATATGGATGTTTTAGCCAGCATCGGTCCACAAGATGCCCGGTGCGGCCACAGTGAGAGCAGAGGAAGCGGGAAGAACTCTGACCATTGAAATGATGGTTGCGACTACCAGAGCCGCTCCGTTGAGTCTGGTGAGCATATTATTCGGGAGGAGAAGATAGAAGAGGAAGCTGAAGAAGAGATGTAACCGCTACAATGCGTGCAGCCATTGTATCCAAGCTGGGAGAGTCCGCTTCACCCAAGATTTGTTGGCGAATCATGTCGTAGGAATCAGGAAGCCGGAGGAGGTAGTACACAACAAGCAGTTCTTGAAAGTGCTTATGCTGTTCGGCAAGATCGAATAAGAGGCAAGAAGGAGATCAAGTTGCACGGGCAGAGCAAGGCACTGAATCAGGCGGACAAAATCGTGGGCTCTGATACCATGTGCGAACAGAAAAAGGAAGTCCGTAAATTGGACAAACAGAAATTTTTGTATTCCAAAAAAAGGTATCAATTACATGGTATAGCTTCCCTTTTATGGAATGGAGGAGATGAGAGAGATTACAAATAAACAATGTGGGACTAAAAAATATCATGTACAAGCGGTTTAGCATAAATACAAGTCGCTAAGTCGTGCGGTTTGATGAATGGGCAAATCGCTCGGCAACCACAAGAGAAAGACACCAAGCCGCCACACTAGACTGCCAGGTCACTCGGTCTCCAAGTCGCCAGGGACTGATTGACAAACTGCCAGAGAACCAACAATAATAGGTCAGCAACCAAACCGCAGGAGAGAAACTGACAGACCGCCCAGACTGCAACCCGCCAGAGTCAAACCGCCAGACCGCCCGGTCTCTAATCTACAACAAACTACCAAGGTGCTTCACACACACAATGCTCATTAAGACTTATCAGGGTGCGAAGTAGTGCTTGGGGGGGATCACTTTAATTTTTTTTAACTTTGTTTTTATTTTTGTGATCCAGTGTACTAAGAGAAGTGGCGAATATTTTTGTTTGTTACAAGACACTTTACAATCCTTTCCAAGGTGCTCAACCTCACAATGCTTATTAAGGCTTATCAGGAGGGTGAGTAGTGCTTTGTGGAGTTTTTCTTGTCATTTATTCTATGCTTTTTTATGCTTGTGACCCAGGACTCTGAGTTCACTTGTTTTGCAAACAATATCATTTAAAATTTTTAAACCACTTTTCTCTAATGAATAACTGCGTGAAAAATAAAGAATTGAAATAAATAACTCAATGTAGTGTAGATAATCTATTTATGCATTTTAATTATTATGTTATTACACTACACAACCATGCAAGTATAAGATTAAAAACACATGTAGGTTATCAAAATAAGTGAGTGTGTAAAGTCATTATCAAAGAGAACATTACTCATACTTAGATGCATGCTAAACAATTCTACCCATATTTTCTACAATCGATTTCATTACACATAACAAGACAATAATCAAGACATGACATAAACAACAATGTTTTAAGAAATGTGAAAACTAAATTAAACATTGTATTTAATTTTTAATTAATATAATTAATCATCCTTGACAATGACAATGAGTAGCAAGCAGTTTTTATAATTTTTGTTCTTTTGGATTCATTTTGTAATTTGTATTTAATTTTCAAATATTTTTAAAACAAATTGTTTTCTAAAAAACATAGAAGTATATTAATAACACATCAGTAAAATGACCTTCTATGCCAGAGAAAATTTAAAAAGAAAGACTAAATAACAATTTTACGCTACTGCCAGCATTAGTACTAACGCATGCGCTAGCCACAAAAATATGTTATATTGTATAGAAAACATGATTTTTAATAATTTTTCATTCTAGTTTATCTTGATTCATGTTTTCTAATATAAGTGACACCAAGTACTGTGAAGAATTTTGAATAATAATGAAAATATTGCAGATATAATTTTTGGCATATGGTGAAAAAAATGTTATTTTTCAAAATACTTTGGTTGTTCAAAATCATGAATGCCCAAATTGTATATAATATGGAAAACACAAGATAACATGTTCGAACAAAAGATATATTATGCATGACATAAATAAAAATATAATTTATAATAATGTTCATTCAATGATAGATATAGTATGTCCTAGATTAAATACCCTAACTATATGTCTACACCATAGCCTCATACTAAGTGACAGATGGACATGAAGAGCTGCACACATGCCGTAGGTTGGGATGTTAATCCCATATGTATACAAAAGATGACTCTTAACCTAGCACTCTTTCCCCCTAGTGCCTCACAAGGCCCCACTGGAACCCTCCTCGGTTAAGGACATGACATGACTTAGAGGTTAGGACTCTAATGCAAACAATCCTACGCCCTCGCTAATGTGAGACACAAACTAGGTGTAAATAATTATGGATATACTAACCATTTAGGTCTGAGGATGAATTCATAAACTATGACTTTTATGTAAGAATTTTTTTTAATTATAGTTTATTTTAAAGTCACATAGTTATAATGAATTTAACTTTTAATCTTTCAACTTTTAAAAATCTTTTTGAGTTATTAATTTTAAGGTTTAGATAAAAATGAGAAGCATGCAAATAATAGTGAAACATACCAATACACAAAACATAATACCAATATCCAAACATATGATTCATAATTACTAAGTTTGTTTGAAATAATCAATTTTTGATTAATTCTTGATATATCATGAATTTTGATTTATGAATAGAATGGATTTTAGAATAGGATACTAGCTAGTCATAATCGATCATAGTGGTGTACATGAAGTTCATATTCATCATTTTTAATTAATTTTAAGCTAAATCTTGTAAGGTGAATAATATATATAATTTTTTTAACTCAATTAAATCAATTTTAAAAATAATTTCATTAATATATATTGATAATATCACTTAAGAGATTCAAAGTTAAATTTATAATGATATTATAAGATAATTATAGACAATGAATTTAATAAGTATGTTGCTAGAGACATAAGATAGTTAAGCCACTTAAAAATAATATGACTTCTTATTCAATTTCATTTAATTTGATTCATTTAAGAATTTAGTCTCAATAAGTTAAAATTATATATCAAAAGATATAAAGTGATCATAATATGTGTTGGCTCAAAGGAAAATCCAAAATAAATAAATAAAATGTAAATAAAATAAAATAGATATTAAGCAAATCATGAAGTAGAATTTTGTTTTTTTTCATTTTGATTTATTTCTACTTCACGCATTTGATTGGATACTAATAAATATGTGATTTTGGAATCCAAAGGGGACCAAGTGTGACAGTTCCTTTGGGTACCCAAATATAGCATGTTTGCTTATGGGGAGACAAGTATGAATTGCCCCTTTCAAGTGTAGTTGATACGTCATTCTTAAATTTGGGCCTCCATTCATACTTTGGATATTTAGTATTCTTATATTTCAAATTTCCATAATTATTTTCAAAATTATTATTTGTAGGAAATTTTTGAATATTTGAACTTATATTTGGAGCAGTTAAATTGTGATTGAGATTTATCATGTTTTTAAAATTAAATAATCTACTATGTGTATGTTCAATATGATTTAGTATTCTAGTAGAAGTCTCATATAGTTTTGAAGAGAAACTAGAGATAAAAGATTTTTTATTACTTGAAAATTTTTCAATAAATAATTTTAATGATTCTAGTTTACTAGACAAAGCAAAAATTTCATTAATCAATTTTTTATTATGCTCTTTATAAATATTTAGCTCTACTTCAAAAACCTTGAATTTATCTTTAAAGTCTTTGCAATCAAAACAAGGTATAATATTTTGAACTACAGAGCTAGATGAAAAATGAGATACATCAAGTTTTGGTTCTACATTTAGTTATGCTTTTAAAATTTTTTTTCTAAACATAATTTTGAAATAATATTTTTAAATTTATTAATTCTACGTTTAGCCGCATCTAGCACATGCAATGCAAAAATAGAATTACAAACAATAAGGGAATTAGATTTTCTTACATCGCTCTTGGATAAGGTATGATTTGAACACCAGGTTCCTTTATCATCTTCCTCTTGGCGTTCCTCTTCCAATGATGTATTTTCATCTTCCCTTTCGATTGATGTGTTCTCTTCTTCAATTATATTTGATGTGCATCGAATAGATCCTTCAATGGAGGAGATTTCTTGAATACTTAAGCAAGCATTCATATTCTCCATGTTTTGTACTTGTTTTGATCCTGTAGATGGAGAATCATAAGTTCCTTCAAGAAATTTTCAAATTTCATAAGCAGTAGGAAACAAATATATAAGTTCAAATATATGTTGATTTAGTGCACAAAATAAACTATTTATAGATTTATCATTTAAAACCACTTCATTTTTATTTAACGAACTTGGGGGCTTTTTAATAATAATATTCTAAACTTTTTCATCTAAAGATTTAAGAAAAGTTTCCATTTGAATTTTCCAACATTTATAGTTTTCACCCATAAATAATGGTGGTGCTAAAAATTTTTCATTTAATAAAATGTCATCCCCTCTAGTGGTTGTGAGATCATGAAGCGCCATTATTCTCGGTTGTGAAGTCGTTTTGGAATAACCTCCTCTGATACCAAGTGTTGGATCTTACGGCGCTCTTAGAGGGGGGGGGGGGGGGCGGTGAATAAGGGTTGACAAAATTTATTTCTTAATCTTAATTTACTTCATGAAATAATTAAAGAAATCAAAAATAATTTTTCATAGTAAAATTAAACACTTAGAAATAAATAAGAACAGAACTAATAATCTTTTATTTCATAAGTGATAAACCAATATACATGATATCTCTATGAAGCTAGAGATTAAGGCTTATGAAAAATATAGTTAACTTTTGATTTTGCCGGTCCTTCTACCAAGATCTGGCAGGCTAAAGCGTATCTCTCCCTAGATCTTGCTACTAGCCTCCACTAGATCTAACCACGATCTAGACGCTGCACATAAGGCCGTGATTACTCCCTAAGATACACAATGACTTGGACGCCACACGCAAGGCAGCGATTTTCCCCTAAGCCACCCAAGGACCTAGATGTCACGCACAAGGTAGTGTTTTCCTCCTAAGATACATAAGAACTTAGACGCCACATACAAGGCGGCGATTTCTCTACCGATTACAAAGATGATAAGATAAGTTACAAAAAAGAAATTCAGAATAAAAACTCCCTCAAAATGAAGCTCTGAATATGATGTCGAATCCTTGCAAAGATTGCCTAAGTTGCTGCACACAAACCGTCTCTTCTTCGCTCTTGAATGTTCTTGGGAAAATGAGAGTTTTCTGAAGGCTGGAGCTCTCTGGATCAGTTGCACGGGAAGGAACACTCCAAATTCTGCAATCCTTGATCTCTACAGAAAAATGAATCACTTTTATATTTTAGCGATATCGCACGGCGACACTGGATGTCGCCGATCAGCGATATCCTATCTGGCTGCCACGTGTCCCATGATTCTGAGGTTTCTGCGGGATGAGTTGATCATGGAGCTATCGCCTAGCGACAGTGGATATCACCCTGTGATATCTCCTTTTCACTTTTGCCATTAGAACCATTACCATAGTATAGATGACTTTGATCTCATTCCAGAATGGGGTGGCACATTCCATAACTCATCCCGATTGAAAGTTATGGCTGTTTGAAGTTTAGCACACAAAACTCGTCATTTTGTTTTTTCTAAAGTGTACACACCCTTGTATCATGCCCATGACTAAGGACTTGTCTCCTCATTCAACCTGTACAACCTACACACTATAAACACACAAAAGAGTAGATCAAATACATCATGATATTTGTTATTCTCAAACAAAGAGATGCGGAATGCATGCTCCAACAGTACCTAAGTCTAGACTGGAGCCCAAGTCTTCAGCACTGAAAAAGAAAGGCTTGATGAAAGAGGGAAAGTGTCACCATTATAGCAAGGCTGGACACTAGAGGAGGAACTGTCCTTATGTGGAGGGTCTGCAAAAGATAAGAGGAGGTATGGCTTCTGCTTTAGGTATCTATATTATAGAGATAAACATTTCTGCTCCATCATCCTAGGTATTAGATACCGGATGTGGTTCTCATATTTATATAAATGTGCAGGAACTGGGAAGGAGAAGATTACTGAGTAAAGGAGAGGTGGACCTGCGTGTTGGCAATGGAGCAAGAGTTATTGTTATTGCCATGGGGGTTTACCGTCTTTCTTTGCCCAGTGGGCTTGTTTTGGAACTTGATAACTGTTATTATGTTCCTACAATAACTAGAAACATTATTTTTATTTCATGTTTGGACATGATTGGATTTTCTTTTCATATTAAGAACAATTGTTATTCTATATTTAAGAATGATTTTTGCTATGTTGTAGCCCAAATGTTTAATGGTCTGTATGTTTTGAACTTAAACCATCCGATCTATAATATTGAAAATACTAAAAGACTAAGAACAAATGACTCGAACCGTACGTACTTTTGGTATTGTCGTTTGGGACATATAAATGAGAAATGCATATCCAAGCTCCATAAAGATGGACTGTTGGACTCATTTGATTATGAATCATTTGACAGATGTGAAACCTGTTTGTTAGGTAAGATGACTAAAGTCCCTTTCACTGGAAACATTGAGAGTGCTGATGATCTCTTGGGTATAGTACATAGTGATGTATGTAGACCCATGAGTTCTATAGATAGAGGTGGGTTTTTCTACTTTGTTACGTTTACTGATGATTTCAGTAGATACAAATACATTTATCTTATGAAATGCAAATCCAAAACCTTTGAAAAGTTCAAAGAGTTTTAAAACAAAGTAGAAAATCAGCTGGGTAAGAAGGTTAAAGCACTCTGATCTGATAAAGGTGGTGAATACCTAAGTCATGAGTTCTGTGATAATCTGATAGCGTGTGGTATTGTATCAAAGCTCACTCCACCTAGTGCACTGAAAGATAGGGGTTAGATCTGATTACTCTAGGGGGGGGTGAATAGAGTATGTTAAAACTTTGGCTATTTTTAAATATTATTAGTATAAATAAAATAGGTGATACTAGTAGTAGTAAAAGAAAGAAAAGATAATCTAATCTAATCTACCACAGCATAGCAAACTAGTCTATCACAGCCACAGCAAGAACAACAAGAAAAAGGGGCAACCAAATAACACAAGAAATTTTATAGCGGTTCTCCAACCTGAGTACATCCACTCTTCTACCACCCTGGTTGGAATCCACTAGTAGGTTTTTGATCAGGTGACTGCCATCTTTGAGCTTTTGATTAGGTGCCCAAAAACCACAATAAACTTTTGAAGGGAGTTAATAAAAACTTTTACAAGAGGGGGAGAGAGATTTGATGATGTCTTTTCTTTCTAAAACAACTGAGAAGACTTAGTGTATTGCTTTGTCAAGACTCCTTTAGAAACACTTGGAGCCTTACATATGGTGTAGGTCTTTAGCCTTGACTTAAGATGATCCAGGAACTTTTGACTGATCCAGAGATTGTTGTCCTTGAAAGATCCTGGATTTGAAGTTGAAGAAGACTCTTGATAGTGATTGTTGTTGTTCTTCTTCTTCAGAAAGATCAAGGTGAAAACAAAGTGTTTTCTGCACAGACAATGTCTGAGTGTTGTTTTTGTCTTCTCTTTCTATTCTCTGTGCTATGTTCTCTTTTTGTTGTCGACTGAAAAAAGAAAATCACTTTTATATTCTGCAGTTAAATTCTCTTTTGAATTTTGAATTCTCTACATTAATTGTTGATTGCCTGGAGAATGAAAATCGGCTGGAGAATATTTTCTTTAATGTGTTTCCCCAACTGTCCCAATTAATTAAGCAAGTAATTAACCTAATGAAGACCATAATTAATGCTGCCAATAATAGCTATATTCAGAGAATATGTGCATTAATTACTCAGGAAATTATTACTAAATAATATATGTAATATGGATAGAAAATGAGGAAAATTATAAGTTAGGAACTGCAACAAAAATCATCGACCATAGAACAGATTTCGTCGACCTGAGATCCAAGTTCGTCGAGCTGAGAAATCTTGTTTGTCGACCTGAGAAAACTTGTTCATTGACCTGAGATCCAAGTTCATCGACCTGAGCACAGCGAACTGCATTCTGTGAGTAACTTGCCAATTCTGCGCTCCAAGTTCGTCGAGCTGATAATCTATCTTCGTCGAGCTGAGTTCAGAGAAAATATTCTGGAAAGAATGTATTGAAGTTGAAATCCAGACTTCATCGACCTAAGCTCGAATATCATCGAGCTCAACTCAGAGAATTAACTCTAAGTTCATCGATCAGCGATCGACAATCGTTGAGCTGAGTTCGATGAACGTCGAACTTATATATTGAACTTTATTTCATCTAAGTCTTGAGACAATCTGAGGTCTTCTGCTGGCTGGTCCATGTAGGGTTGAACCTAATGACTTAGCCTAAACTCTAGGACTCAGAATACATGACTCGGGCTATATATTGTGGGTCAGACATCCTAATTAGTGAACCTAGCCCAAATCCAACTAGGGATCCAACAATCTCCCCCTATTTAGGTGAGGTCACTAATACAATTGAAAGAAAAACATTCACAAAGCAGAATAAATATATCTTATGGAAAATTGAAACATTCAGCAGATATGAACATAGATAGTAGCTTTGTGATAGAAAACAAATAAAGTTCAGACAATAACAACTAAACAAAATATTCATTTGTTCTTATGCTGCTTTTCCTTGTTAGCTTTGTCTTTCTCAGAGGCTGTGTGAATTTGATTTCTCTATTAGGATTGGCTGCATCTCTTTTGAACATGGTCATGTCAGCAGCACCAATTATGTTGAGAGTGTTATCTCTGGGTACAACAGCCTCTGGATGCAAATTCATATAGGCATCTACATTGAAAAATTTGTTAGTCTTTTCATACCTTTTCAGCTCTTCTTTTTTGTAGGAGGACATGGTTGAGTACTGAGAAGGATCTCTCCCTTCAGCTTTAGCTTTGTTAATCATTGATAATCCAACAAGCTCTTGGAATCTGGCCATTCTTGTAGTATTGTCAGTTTCAGGATCCACAAATGGGACTGGAGGAGAATCTTGCCTTTTTGGACTGTTAGCTTTTTCAATTTCAGATGCTTGTTGTTGTTGCTGCTGTTATCTGCTGCTACTAGAATACCTTTGCTGACTGCTTCCATGTGATCTTGAAGATCTACCTGGTTGTCTTTGATAAGTTTGAGCATATGGAGTAGATCTCTGAGATATGTTGCCTGAAGCACCAGCAGCGGGAGGAGGACGAGGAGCACCTCTCCAGTTCCTTTGAGAAGGAGGAGGAGGAGAGTACCTTCTACTCTTCTTCCTGGTTTTTTGCTCATTTTTAGAAAGCCCCATCCATTTTGGCATCCCTGGATATGGAGTGATATTCTGCAGAATATAGTATGGAGTATCATGAGTGGGATTAAGCTTAGAAGCAGCTTTTGGAGCAGTCTTTCTCTTCTTAATAATCTTCTTCTTAGCTCTAGTATTATCAGAATCATCATCATCTTCATCATCAGAAGATCCCTGAGGATTGTCATATAGGTCATCAAGTGCCTTCAGAATGTCTTGGGAGATTTGTTTTTTAGCCTGAGGCTGTACTGAAGGTTCTGGAAGAGCTGGAATATCTGTCACTATAGTGCTTTCAGCAACTAATTTATTTTCTTCTTCAATATCAGCTATAATAATTTCATCTAAATCTGGTATAGTACTATCATCCATCTTGTATGTAGGAGGGAGATAGCCTTTTGTTCTGGGGAGGAAACTAACTCAAGAACATTCTCAGTAGTACGTTCTTTTATGATCACTGGAGTAGCAACACTTGCCTTGAGTTGATTGGCAACTGTGGGGCTTATTGGTGAAGTATATTGTACAATAGCCATAGAAGGCTGATGAGAAGAACTAGGGAGAAAATCTCTATAAACAAAACTGAAAGAGTCTAACAAAGAGTTCAAATTAACTGTGGGATTTATAATATAATCACCAACAGTATTTATTTCTGTTGTAGCTATGTCATCCATCTCTGTATCAGAATCAAGTAAATTAATTATATCTGTAGGAGGAGCTATTTCTGCTAAGTCATCAGTCATTTCAGAATCTGTTGTTGCTGCTTCTGCTGTTATACAGGGAGGAACTGGAGCTTCTTCATAGAACATCTCCTCCTGACTGGTTTCAGGGTGTCCTGATGTCAATCCTCCAGAAGAAGGGACAGAGGACAGAGCAGCAATTCTGGAAGATAGAGAAGTGATGGAAGCAGAAAGAGGAGAAATAATAGTGGCTATGAGTTTTTCAAGAGTGGGTGAGATAAATGCTAGAAGGTCTTTAGCTATATCAGAAAATTTGAGATATAGGGTTTTTGGAGCAGAGGAGGAGTAAGGAGTGTGATGTCCACAGTTGGAACACACAAAGAATGCACTGGAAAGATCTGTATGTATGTAGTCTGGAGCAGTAGATGGCATGTCAGTGTGGATGACTGAAGGGATATTAGTTGAAGGAGTTGTAGCGGTAGAAGGTTGGACTGTGGTTGTGGGGGAGAAAGGTTCCTGGATTGGAGAATGTTGTGGAGATGGTTGAGGAGATAAAAGGTTGAAAGATGGTTCCTGAATTGAGGTAGATGGTATTTCAGAGATATTAATTTGAGGTGAAGAATGTGGAGGTGGAGATAGAGGCGGTGTGGTATGTTCTGGAGATGGAACTGGTGAGGGTTGATATTGTTGTTGAGTTGGTGGAGTATGAACTGGAGAAGAGGATAGTTGTTGTTGTTGAGGATGAGGTGAAGGAATGTGGGTGGAAGGAAGGACATCTTCTGGAGGTGGAGGAGTGGCTGTCACAGCCCTGGTGCTCTCAAAAGTCCTGGAAGAGGAGGAAGCCTTGGATGGCCTTGTAATTGTCCTCTCCCAACTGCCGAAAAGGGCAGAGGTAAGCCTCTTCGAGGCATTAAGGAACACTGTCGTGGAGACCAGTAGTTCAGGATCCTTCTCTTGAAGAAAGATTCCCAGAATCCTTCCAAAACACACTTCCTTCTTATTGTTTTTCTTCTTAATTAGATCAAACAATATCTAACCCCAGTTTATCTGTTTCTTGTTAACCAGAGCACACATCACAAGGAACTGGTGCCTGGCGATGTAATCGTGTGCGGTATGTCTGCCCAGCAACACTTTACCGACTATGTCTGCCAAAAACCTATATTGGACAGACAGATTATTTTTCAATAGTTTATTGGGGTTTCCTTCTATGTGCCCCATAGTATTCAGCATACTCTCATATTCTCAGAGTCTATCTCTATGTCATATTCTCCGGTATGTAAATCAAAAATTTCAGTAAGAACTGTAGAAGACAAGATAACATGAGTGCCGTTGATTGTGCATATCATTATATTTGCATCAGGTGACGTTGCAGAATAAACTCATTCCCATATTTCATTGGCTGGTATCTTGATGTGAGTAGTCATGAACTGCTTGAGTTTTTGTTCTTTGCATAAATGGAGGATGTAAACGATTATCTGATCAGTATGCGAAAATGAATCAAAATCGACATCAAATCCTGTGTCGAACTTCATTGCAGCAAAGTTGTTCGCCAGAATCGCCATTAGTTCGCCAGCACAAGAAAAAAATAGAGATCAAGTGCAAGGGAACAGAAAGCGCGGGACAGAGCTCGAAGAAAACCTAGATATATGGTTTTCAGAATATGAAGCAGCATACTCCGTCCGACGAAAAATAAAAATTCTTCGATATCAGTTCGACGAAATATTTTATTGACAAAAGAATTCATCAATCTCAGTCATAAGAAGTGAAAACATTTCGTCGAGTTTAGTTCGACGAAAATTTTCTGAAGCAATATCGTCGATCTCCATTCGACGAATATAACTTCACACAAAGAGAGTTTGTCGATCTCAGTTCTATGAATTTCTCTAGAACTCTTCTCAGTTCCACTACAACAAATTCATTATACGGTGACATTTTTTATGCCTTCAGTGACGATTTTTAAGCGTCGCGATAGTTTTCGTGACGTTTATAAAAACGTCATAAAATCATCATGATTGCGGCCGTCACCGTAGCTCATTGCTACGCTTTCATAAAAAGCGTCACGATTTGCAATTCCTCTATCGTGACATTTTTTAAAAAAAAACGTCATGATAAATATTTGATCTATCATGACACTTTCTAAAAAACGTCGAGAAAATATTAACTCTATCACTACATTTTTTTTGCAAAATGTCACCGTATGTAAAACTCTACAATAACGTTTTCCGAAAAAAATGTCGCAACCTTTTGCATTTTAAGAAAAAAAAAGCTTAAAACAAATAGAAGTTTATGATAACTAAAAGTATCCTCCGGCTCGTGAAGATTAAGGAATTGACACCATACCAAATTAGATTAAGGAATTGTTGCAAAAAAAAATATTTTTTTTACTGATTATCATATATTACATGATTATCTACAATGATGTACAATGCTATTTAAAAACTGATGATAAAACAAAACAAGTTTAAAGCTTCCTCTCCGGTGAAGTTCAAATCTTCATCGAGGGCTTCATTCTCCACTGCTTTTGAGGATCCTGATGAAATTCCATGATGAACATGATCAATTGCAAATCAACTATAAGATAATATACGATTAACAGGTATACTGGAATACCCCTGCTTGGGCAAGGTCTTGTTTTCAAAAAGCTGAATAGAGTCGATTTTGTTTTAGTTAACTAGGAATCAAAAGGCAGTCAGTAAGGAAGCTTGACCACTTGTTTTGATTATTCCAATGTTGCAGTAAAGTCTTCTTAAGGACCCATTTGGCATGGCAGCGGTGTTCCTGAATGAGGTTGTTATGAACTGTCGTTCATGAACACCCGGTCTCACCTAAGGATCTTTAACTGTTGTCATGCCAAACATTCATTCAATGACGATGGTGTTTTTTGTCCAATTCACTAGAGTAAAAACACCGTGCCAAATGGAGCGCCCTTAAGGCTCTATTTGGGGCGACTTATTTTCACCGGTCAAGCGGTTACAATCACAGGAATCAGATCATAATTATGGTCTGATTCATTCGGTCGTAATCGCTTGACCGGTGAAAATAATTCCCCCCAAACGAAGCCTAAGTGTTGGAAAATTATCACAAGAAATTTTAAGTTGCTTATAGGTGTAGAGAATATGGAATAGTGGAATAACATCATACGTTAATAATATAATTCAAAACAAATATAAGACGGTGAAATTGATACATTCAATAGCTCACCACTATGGGTTCAAATATCATACATTAATAATTATCATTCGGAACACGAAGAGAAATAATTACAATGACGAAACAAAACCTGTTCTGGATAAAAAATTCGAAGGCATAATGTATTAAGTGGCCCCTCATGGACAACATGAAGGCATGGAGAAGGGCCCAAATATGGCAATCATGACCTGAGAGAACTTGTGAACCAAGATTTCAATTAGCCTTAAGCATGTATGTTATTAATCACCTCAAAAGCATCCTCGAGCTCATGAAGATGAGAGGTGTGGTACTCGGACTGGAATGTGTTGTCCATAAGCGGTGGTAGTTTTACTGCCTCCTCTTCGTTCAGTTTGTCACTCTTGTTGTGCTGGAGAACTCCTGCATGAAAAATCATAATTAAGAGTACATATATGCCATACATTCTATATGTGAGACACTAATTAACCAAGCAACATACATTGAGATTACTCTTCAAAACATGCACCATTTTTAGTGTTATAATCTTCTAAGAGACATTTTATCATACATCTTGAATATAAATATCTTAGTGTAAAATAAAAAGTTGTGCCTGAAGAACAGAAGGTACAACATACTTGGACGGAGTTGATGAGTTTTTAATCGAGAAGAGTTAGGATGTCCTCGCATATACGGAGGTGGACATTTTAGAGGTGAACAAAGATCTGGAGAAGGAAAATAACCAAAGAGAGCAACAAAGGGAAATAACAGTATCAATAGATGGAGAAGCAAAGGAGAAGGCATTGCATACTTGGGTGGACTTCAACTTCAGATGGAAGACAATGATTTCTAGAAGAGGAGCCTTCACTCTGTGGTACTGCTGCTCGATGGACATTTCAATGGAGAAGATGAGCAAATCCTCCTTCACCGGGGTAGATTTGATAACCACTCCAACGAAATGCTATGGAATAAGAGTACCAATTAGAAATAGGAGATACTAGAGAAATCAGTTATTTGGAAAGACTGAGATGTCAGTGTTCGGGGAAGAGAAAACCTGACCTTGGGAAGTAGAAGTGCTACCGAAGACGAACGCCATAGTCCGCTAGGTTAAAATAAGAGAAATCAGTTACAAATATCCTATAGTTGCGTCGATGGCAAGAGGTATCCAGAGGCGACGGTGAGTGCGACAGGATGAGGAGCGGGAGTAACGCGCAGGAGCCCTAGCCGAAATTGAGACATTATCGCAGATGGAGTCGGAGGAGAAATTGCGAACGAGGAAGATGCCCTAGGAGCAGGACGGGACGGGATGAAAGGAATTAGATGAGATCAGGAGGAGGAAATAAAATTTAAATTAAACTTCATCCTCTTATTTGTTAATTTTAGTGATTGGCGCATGAAGCGCCAGACTAGTCTCACGCCAACGAAAAATATTTTGGTGTGTATATGTATCTATCGTGTGCACGTACAAATATGTTCATACATGTGGAGAAATATGATTGTATTTGAAATTCAAAGAAATAAGGTCATATTTCCCGTAAATCCCGGTCGTCGGATCGAAAGTGTGCGGATTCAATTGTATAACACACCGAATTAATTGATACGTATACATACCAAAAAAATTCCATGTCAACCCTTAATGTCCGCCCCTGACATTAATGAAGTCATAAGAATGTTGGGGCGGCGACGACGTGGATGGTATTACCTCCAATGATAATAAATTTTTTTTTTACAAAAGAAACTCCAAAATTTTGATAACTACTCACTAATTTTTTTGTCACTAAAAAAATTATTGAGTGACTAAATTATTTTTGCATGATTACAAAATAATTTAGAAAATTTAATTTATTGAGAGAATTTATATTTCATCATTAAGGATATATTTTTAGTGACAAAATATATTTCTCCGCTAAGTTTTTGTCACTAAATGTCGGATTTTTTTGTAGTGGTTATACCTTGGAACATTCATATTGAGCTACAAGCTGAAAATTGCATGACTACTTGATCGTAGGTTATTTCATAGCTAATAATAATTTGCCTAGATCATTGAGCTACAAGCTGAAGAGTGCATGACTACCTGATGCTCCGACTCTAATAGTTGTGTATGCTTGTAGAGACTTCATATCCATGGTGAACAGATTCATATTAAATATATTTAATTATTATTTGTATCAAGCTTATGATCGAGATCGGCGCTATCATCAATATAACTTCACTACCATCAAAAACATCACTATCAGAACTTTGACAAAAAATCTAATGTTTTGATGACGTTTTAAAAATAATCGTCACAAAAACTAAACATGTAAGTTGACGTTTTTAATGGAAAGCGTGGCTAATGCTTATTTTTTTTATTTGCCGACGTTTTTTTAAAAAATGTCACTAAATATAAAACTAATGGTGACGCTTTCAAAAACGTCACAGTAAAAACGTCATTGTAGAGCATATATCTTGTAGTGTTCGTCGATCTCCGTTCGACGAATTGAGGCAAATTCTTCGATCGCAGACAGAAATTTAAATTAAGGCTTCTTCATTGATCATACCAAGCTGATCTATAAAGAATAGATGGTTCCTTTCATCCAAAGGTTTGGTAAAGATATCTGTTCTTTGCAAATCAGTGTAGATGTAGACAAGCTTAATTTTATTTTTGTCCACACACTCTATAATGAAATGATTCATAATGTCTATATGCTTAGTTCTACTGTGATGCACTAGATTTTGTGCAATGTAAATTGCACTTGTGTTTTCACATAGTAAAGTTGAATTATTTAAGTTGAACCCATAATTTATGAGTTGATTTTGAATCCACAGCATCTGAGAACAACAATTGCCAGCAACTATGTATTCTGCTTCAGCAGTTGAAGTAGACACAGATGACTATTTTTTGCAAAACCAAGACACTAATGTCATACCAAGGAACTGGCATGTCCCCGAGGTACTTTTTCTGTCTACTATACATCCAGCAAAGTCAGCATCTGAGTATCCGGTCAACTAAAACTCTGACTCAGTTGGATACCAGAGTCCTAGACTAGGACATCTCTTTATATATCTTAAAATCCTTTTTAAGAAAATAAGGTGAGATTCTTTAGGGTTCACCTGGAACCTAGCACAAAGACATGCAGCAAACACGATGTCTCGTCTACTTGCTGTAAGATATAACAGGGACCCAACAATGACCCTATATAATTTCTGATCAACAGATTTCCCATGTTCATCAGAGTCAATTACAGCATTTGTAGCCATAGGTGTTTTCTTGGCTGAGGCATCTGCCATCTCAAACTTTTTGATTAGCTCTTTACAATACTTAGATTGAGATATAAAGATGCCATCATGTAGCCGCTTCACTTGGAGACCAAGGAAGTAGGAGAGCTCACCCATACTACTCACTTCAAACTTTGAATGCATGAGGTTAGAGAACCTCTTGCATAGTTTGGAATCTGTAGACCCAAAAATAATGTCATCTACATAGATTTGTACTAACAATATTTGATCCTTACGGTATCTAGTGAATAATATCTTATCTACAATGCTCCTAGAAAACTTATGCTTTAGAAGAAAGCTACATAAGGTTTCATACCAAACTCTTGGAGCTTGCATTGAACCATAGATATTTTTATACAATTTAAACACATAAGAGGGATAAGTAAGAGAAATAAAACCTAGAGGTTGCTCAACATAAACCTCTTCTTTAAGTTCACCATTCAGGAATGCACTCTTGACATCCATTTGGTACACTTTGAACTTTTTATAGGCAGCATATGCAAGGAAGATTTTGATTGCTTTCAACCTTACAACAAGTGCAAATGTTGGGTCATAATCAATTCCTTCCTCTTGCCTATAACCTTGAGCAACCAGCATTGCCTTGTTCCTTATTATAATACCTTGGGCATCAAGCTTCTTCCTAAATACCCATTTACTTCCAATGACTGGATAGTCTTTTGGTCTTGGAACTAAATCCCAAACTCTACATCTCTCATATTGGTTGAGCTCCTCTTGCATTGCAATGATCCAGTGGGAATCTTGCTCTGCATCATTAATGGATTAGGGCTCAATTTGAGATATGAAGCAGACATGCTTTAAGTCTTGGTTGAGTTGATGCCTGGTCTGCACACCAACTGAAATATCTCCAATCACTTGAGATACAGGGTGATCTCTAAGTGTGACAAATTTAGTAGGTGGAGTTGGTTGAGCAACAGCTTGGGGAATAAATTCCTCTTGTGGAATCATGGTAGTTGTTATTGGCTCTTCACTGATTTTATACTTTTCATCTTCACTGTCTTCATCTTCATTGTCTTCAATAATTTGCGGAGAAGGATGGCTAACAGCCTCATTTGTGAGGGTCAGTTCATTTAAATTTTCAAACAAATTTGGTTCCTGTAAAGAGATACTGGTAGAAATTTCTTTCTCCTTGTAAAACTTGTTAGTTTCATCAAATGAAAAATTTACAGATTCTTCAATTTTTATGGTAGATTTATTAAAGACCCTATAAGCCTTGCTTACTTGGGAATATCCAAGAAAAATTTCCATTTTAGCCTTAGCTTCAAATTTTCTAATGTGTTTGTTATTATTGTTGTGAATGTAACATAAGCAACCAAAAATTTTAAAATAGTCTACTTTAGGTTTCTTCCCTTTAAGTAGCTCATAAGGAGTCTTATTCTTAAGCTTGTGTATAAGACTTCTATTCAGTACATAAATTGCTATGCTCACAACCTCTGCCCAAAAGAATAGGGGCAAATAAGAATCTGCAACTAATGTGCCTGCAGATTCAATTAAGGTTCTATTCTTCCTTTCAGAAACCCCAATTTGTTGAGGTGTTCTAGGAGCTGAGAAGTAGTGCCTAATACCTTCCTTCTCACAGAACTCTTGCATAAGAAGAGACTCAAACGCAGTACCATGATCACTTCTTATCAATTCAACTGGAGTAGAGTACTCAATCTGTATGTTCTTGAGAAAATCTATAAGAACCTTGAAGTTACCAAACTTAGATCTCAGAAAGAATACCCAAGTGAATCTAGAGAAGTCATCTACAATCACTAAAGTATAAGATTTCCCTCCTAGACTTTGCACTGCAATAGTGCCAAAAAGGTCCATTTGTAGTAAGCATAATATTCTAGGTGAGTCACTTTTATTTACAGATTTGAAACTATTTTTAGTTTGCTTGCCTAATTGACAAGCCTTGCAAAGGCTTTCCTTATTGTAGTTGCAAGAAGGCAATCCTCAAGCAAGGTTGTCCCTAGAGAGTTTGACAATATTTTTCAAATTAACATGACCTAATCTTCTATGCCAAAGGTCATTATTATTGATACTTTGATTAAATAAACATATTTCAGATTTAGCTGATTGGAAATTAACTATGTAAATGTTTTCTACTTTAGTGCTAGTCAATACTATAAGGTTATCTAAAGAAGTAATAATACATGAGGTTTTATTGAATGATACCTGAAACCTTTCATCACATAATTGACTTATGGAGATAAGGTTTTACTTCAGTCCATTTACATATGCAACCTTCCTGAAGGTGACAGCTAAAATCTTGACATTTCCATAGCCTTCAGTCTGGCCACAATTGGAGTAACCAAATATTAATTTTGGTCGTAACTTTAACTTGAGGTTGATTAGGTTGTCCTTATTTCCAGTCATGTGTTTAGAATAGCCATTATCCAGGTACCACTGTTGCTCTGTGGTGGGATAGTCTTTCACCTGTAAAGAAACAGATTAGATATTCTTGACCCAGGTTACCTTAGGTCCTTCTTTCTTCAGATAGTTAAAACTGGAAATATATAAATATTCAGGTTGACATTTATAACCTAAAGGGTGTTATTTTCTAGGTGGTATGATCCATTGGTTAAATTGATTAAAAGAAGATATTGGTTGATTATAAGTTTTAGAAAAATTAAATTTTCTATTATACTAAACTGCGTTCGACGAATTTAAGTGAGTTCGTCGATCTGAGTTTGATGAATGGGGATGAGTTCGTCCAACCCTACTCAGAGAATGAGAATATCCATTCTCTGGCCCCCAAAATCGTCGATCTCTGGTCGACGAACCATACTGGTTTCGTCGATCGTAGTTTAACGAATAATTACGATAGAAATCTGTGTTAGGAGTTCGTCGACTGGAGTTCAACGAACTGTACACATTTCGTCGATCGGAGTTTGACGAAATCTGTTGAACATTGTTGTAGTTAGAATTTTTCTTATTCTGTTTTCTTTTCTTATTCTTTGATTTTAATTCAGTTGGTTTAACATTTTTATCATTACCTATTTTCTCTTTTCCATTTTCAGAAACAAATTTAATTGGAGTTGTCAGAATATTTTTCTGAATTAGTGGGGGTTTGCTTGATGAAGCACCTAAGCCCAGCTTGACATTTAACCTAGCATTAACTGTGCTTGTGATGTCCATCAAATTGATGCTTCTCCCATTTAGGGATTCTTCAAGTTGTCTGGCCTCAACTAACTCAGATTTTAGTGATATAATTTGTTCTTGAGCTAAAGTTAATTTATCTTTTAACTTAATGTTTTCAAAAATATAGTTTTCATGTTCAGATAACTTTTCCCTAAACATTTTGATTTATTTTTCAGAGTTTATTAAATCTATACACAAGGATTTGAATTGAATTTTTAAACTATCAGAATTGTAATCAAAGGATGATAATACATAGTCTACTTCTGATTTAGATGTTTCATTGTCTGATTCTTCTGATTGTTCATCAGCATCAGATGGACTGCAAGAAGCATTGATAGCCATAAGGCAAACTTCCCTTGCCTTAGCTTCTTCTTCCTTTTCACTGGATCTAGATGATGAAGTGTAACGGTCCAGGCCCATCCCATGGGAACCCGCTGGCACCGCCGGCCTACCAGGGTCCAGACCCGGGCCCACCACTGGTAGTCAGCCTTTCACATTCAAGCCTGCAGGCCATGCACCCCAACCCCTCTCCGGCCTATTTATCAGCACGGTAGGTTGTTGCCACTGGGTCTCGAACCCAGGACCTTGATAAGAGAGCTTTCCACCACTCCCTCATCACCAACTGAGCTGCAGCTCAGTTGGTGATGAGGGAGTGGTGGAAAGCTCTCTTATCAAGGTCCTGGGTTCGAGACCCAGTGGCAACAACCTACCGTGCTGATAAATAGGCCGGAGAGGGGTTGGGGTGCATGGCCTGCAGGCTTGAATGTGAAAGGCTGACTACCAGTGGTGGGCCCGGGTCTGGACCCTGGTAGGCCGGCGGTGCCAGCGGGTTCCCATGGGATGGGCCTGGACCGTTACAAAAAAGTGCACTTTTATTGTAACGCCCCTAGCCGATCCAACGTGACAGCGTCACGGCTCCGCTCTAGGCGACGCTACCGGGCTGCAGCCCAAGCACCCCAACCCCTCTCCATCCACAGGCGGGTTGTTGGTGGCCACAGCCTCCCTTTGATGAGTGAAATTCTCCCGTTAAGCGGACAGCACGGGTACTTCCCAGGAGGTCACCCATCCCAGGACTTCTCCAGCCCGAGCACGCTTAACTATGGAGTTCTTTCAACTCTCATCACCAACTGAGCTAAATATTATTGTAACGTCCCCTTTGCCGTCCGTGGATCAACACCACTAGGCCTCCGGCGGACCGTTACCGGCTGCAGCCCAAGCACCCCAACCCCTCTCCATGGACTGCCTCAATCGGCGCCTCTGCCCACTGGCGGGTTGTTGGTGGCCACAGCCTCCCTTTGATGAGGTAAACTCGATAGTCAAGCCCGCACTACGGGGACTTCCCAGGAGGTCACCCATCCCAGTACTACTCCAGCCCGAGCACGCTTAACTATGGAGTTCTTTCAACTCTCATCACCAATTGAGCTGCAGCTCAATTGATGATGAGAGTTGAAAGAACTCCATAGTTAAGCGTGCTCGGGCTGGAGTAGTACTGGGATGGGTGACCTCCTGGGAAGTCCCCGTAGTGCGGGCTTGACTATCGAGTTTACCTCATCAAAGGGAGGCTGTGGCCACCAACAACCCGCCAGTGGGCAGAGGCGCCGATTGAGGCAGTCCATGGAGAGGGGTTGGGGTGCTTGGGCTGCAGCCCGGTAACGGTCCGCCGGAGGCCTAGTGGTGTTGATCCACGGACGGCAAAGGGGACGTTACAATAAAAAGTGCACTTTTTATTGTAAGGCCCCTAGCCGATCCAACGTGACAGCGTCACGGCTCCGCTCTAGGCGACCCTACCGGGCTGCAGCCCAAGCACCCCAACCCCTCTCCATCCACAGGCGGGTTGTTGGTGGCCACAGCCTCCCTTTGATGAGGTAAACTCGATAGTCAAGCCCGCACTACGGGGACTTCCCAGGAGGTCACCCATCCCAGTACTACTCCAGCCCGAGCACGCTTAACTATGGAGTTCTTTCAACTCTCATCACCAATTGATGATGAGAAGTGAAGGAACTCCATAGTTAAGCGTGCTTGGGCGAGAGTAGTACTGGGATGGGTGACCTCCTGGGAAGTCCCCGTACGGCCCAGCTTAACTGTCGAGTTCGCTCATCAAAGGGAGGCTGTGGCCACCAACAACCCGCCTGTGGAGGGAGAGGGGTTGGGGTGCTTGGGCTGCAGCCCGGTAGGGTCGCCTAGAGCGGAGCCGTGACGCTGTCACGTTGGATCGGCTAGGGGCCTTACAATAAAAAGTGCACTTTTTATTGTAAGGCCCCTAGCCGATCCAACGTGACAGCGCCACGGCTCCGCTCTAGGCGACCCTACCGGGCTGCAGCCCAAGCACCCCAACCCCTCTCCCTCCACAGGCGGGTTGTTGGTGGCCACAGCCTCCCTTTGATGAGGTAAACTCGATAGTCAAGCCCGCACTACGGGGACTTCCCAGGAGGTCACCCATCCCAGGACTTCTCCAGCCCGAGCACGCTTAACTATGGAGTTCTTTCAACTATCATCACCAATTGAGCTGCAGATCAATTGGTGATGATAGTTGAAAGAACTCCATAGTTAAGCGTGCTCGGGCTGGAGAAGTCCTGGGATGGGTGACCTCCTGGGAAGTCCCCGTAGTGTGGGCTTGACTATCGAGTTTACCTCATCAAAGGGAGGCTGTGGCCACCAACAACCCGCCTGGGGATGGAGAGGGGTTGGGGTGCTTGGGCTGCAGCCCGGTAGGGTCGCCTAGAGCGGAGCCGTGACGCTGTCATGTTGGATCGGCTAGGGGCCTTACATGAAGATTCTTCTTCAGTATCACTCCAGGTTTTAGCAACAAAGCCCTTCTCCCTTTCTCTTGTGCTTGCTGGAGGAAGGCTTACTGTAATGCTATTTTTTGGAGTCCTTCTCTCTTCTTCTTTCCCTATTTTGATTCTCAGGACATTCTTAAATGAAGTGTCCTGGTTTCCTGCACCCAAAACAAACAACCTCTTTAGTGGGTATTTTGTTATACCTGGGTTTGTCATCATGCCTGCATGACTTTCTCCTGAACTCCTTCATTGCCATCTTGTAGAATCTCTTGGCTAAGAGACTCAGGAGTTCTTCACTTGATGTTGGAGCTTCAGTTTCTTCAGCAGCTTTAAAAGCTATATTCTGCTCCTTTCTTGATGTTGTAGGAGTCTTCTGTTCTGCAGCTTCTCTGGACTTAATCAATTGCTCATATGATTTGAGCTTTCCTAGGAGAGATTCTGTAGAAATAACATTCAAACTTTTGGCCTCCTTTATTGGCCAAATCCTGGAATTCCATGAGCTTGGGAAGTACATGAGGATCTTGTCATTGATCTCAGTGAGAGAGATGTCTTTGTCCAAGGTCTTGAGTTCACTGATAATTGAACTTAATCTATTGTACATATCACTAACAGATTCTGATTCTTCCTTCTTAAAGTTCTCATACTGTGAGATGAGAGTTGATCTTCTGTCTTTCCTCTCATCAGCTGATCCAACAATCATCTGGTTTAGAGAGTCTCAGATTGCTTTTGCAAATGTGCATTTAGCCACTTTCTGAAATATGTTATCTGACATAGTCTGAGCCAATATATTCATAGCCTTTGCATCTACAAGCTTTGCCTTTTTCCGAGCATATGTCCACTCAGGTTGCGGAACATCATGTGTGCTTGAAGTTGAAGTAGATGTAGTAGCAGTTGTTGGTTGATGAGGACCTGTTAAAATTGAATTATATATGTTCTCATTAATAAAATTCATATACATCCTGATTCTTGCCTTCCAGATTGCAAATTTATTCAAGTTGCAGACTGGAGGTCTGGTGCTTGCATAGTCTTTTTCTGTGCCATGTTGTGTAATAAACAAAACTAAGATCAGATCTAACAAAGGATCTTTTGGTTCAAGTGTTATCTTGTACAACCAAAGGAACCTGCTCTGATACCAATTGAAAGATAGGGGTTAGATCTGATTACTCTAGAGGGGGGGTGAATAGAGTATGTTAAAACTTTGGCTGTTTTTAAATATTATCAGAGTAAATAAAATAGGTGATACCAGTATCGTAAAGGAAAGAAAAGATAATCTAATCTAATCTACCATAGCACAACAAACTAGTCTATCACAGTCATAGTAAGAACAACACGAAAAAGGGGAAACCAGACAATAAAATAAATTTTATAGTGGTCCCCAACCTGGGTACATCCACTCTTCTACCACCCTGGTAGGAATCCACTAGCAGATTTTTGATCAGGTGACTGCCACCTTTGTGCTTTTGATCAGGTGCCCAAAAACCACGATATACTTTTGAAGGGAGTTAATAAACCCTTTTATAATAGGGGGAGAGAGAGATTTGATGATATCTTCTCTTTCTCAAACAATTGAGAAGACTTAGTGGATTGCTGTTGTTAAGACTCCTTCAGAATCACTTGGAGCCTTGCATAGGGTGTAGGTCTTCAGCCTTGACTTGAGATGATCCAGGAACTTCTGACAGATCCAGAGATTATTGTCCTTGAAGGCTCTTGGAGTTGAAGTTGAAGAAGACTCTTGATAGTGATTGTTGTTCTTCTTCTTCTTCAGAAAGATCAAGGTGAAAACAAAGTGTTTTCTGCACTGAGAATGTCTGAGTGTTGTTTCTGTCTTCTCTGTCTATTCTCTGTGCTGTGTTCTCTTACTTCTTGTTGTCGATTAAAATATGAAAATCACTTTTATATTCTGCAGTTAAATTCTCCTTTGAATTTTGAATTCTCTGCATTAATTGCTGATTGCCTGAAGAATGAAGATCGACTGGAGAATATTTTCTTTAATGTGTTTCCCCAACTGTCCCAATTAATTAAGCAAGTAATTAACCTGATGAAGACCATAATTAATGCTGCCAATAACGGCTATATTCAGAGAATATGTGCACTAATTACTCAGGAAATTATTGCTAAATAATATATGGAATATGGACAGAAAATGAGGAAAACTCTAAGTCTGGAACTGCAACAGAAATCGTCGACCATAGAACAGATTTCGTCGACCTGAGATCCAAGTTCGTCGAGCTGAGAAATCCTGTTCATCGACCTGAGAAAACTTGTTCGTCGACCTGAGATGTAAGTTCGTCGACCGGAGCACAACGAACCGCATTATGTGTGTAACTTGCCAATTCTGCGCTCCAAGTTCATCGAGCTGATAATCTATCTTCGTCGAGCTGAGTTCAGAGAAAATATTCTGGAAAGAATGTGTTGAAGTTGAAATCCAGACTTCATCGACCTGAGCTCGAATATCGTCGAGCTCACCTCAGAGAATTAACTCTGAGTTTGTCGATTAGTGATCGACGATCGTTGAGCTGAGTTCGACGAACGTCAAACTTATATACTGAACTTGATTTCTTCTAAGTCTTATGTCAATCTGAGGTCTTCTGATGGCTGGTCCATGTAGGGTTGAACCTAATGACTTAACATAAACTCTAGGACTCAAAATACATGACCTGGGCTATATATTGTGGGTCAGACATCCTAATTAGTGAACCTAGCCCAAATCCAACTAGGGATCCAACATACACCACAACATAATGGTGTGTTTGAGCGGAGAAATCGTACATTGTTAGACATAGTACGGTCGATGATGAGTCATGCAAATCTATCGTTTCCTTTTGGGGCTTTGCTCTAGAAACTACTGCTTTAACATTAAATCGTGCTCCACGGTATGTCGTTCATTAAGGTATGGGGCTGTGAGGCATATGTGAGATGTCAAATGCCTGATCAGCTGGAACCCAAATCAGATAAGTGTTATGTTGTGGGGTAACCTAGGGAAACCAAGTGGTACTACTTCTACCTACTATTCAAGGGCAAAGTGTTTGTCGCAAGGACTGGTGTCTTTCTTGAGAAAGAGTGCTTAAGTAGAAAGACAGCCAGGGTAGAACTTGAAGAAGTTCAGGAACCATAAACTGTGAATGAACCGAAATTGGGACCTGAGCCAGGACTACAAGTAGTTGTAGTTGGAGAACCTGCTCAGGAAACACAAGTTCCACGTAGATATTTTTAGACCAAGGTTTGAGCCTGAGAGATATGGATTTCTCGTGTCTCAAATAGGTAATGTGTTGCTTATGGATCACAGTGAGATCCTTTCTTGGACTCTATAATTTGTTAAGAACAGCCTAGGGACTGCTTTTTGATGAAAGATGTAGGGGAAGCGACTTATATACTCAGTATTAAGATCTATATAGATAGATCAAAGAAGTTGCTGGCTTTGACCCAAAGTACGTACCTTGACAAGGTGTTGAAATGGTTCAGCGCGCTTGAGTCCAAGAAAGGATTCATGCCCATGTCTCATGTTGTGAATCTCTCTAAGGACCAATGTCCTAAGTCTTGTGAAGATAAGGACTGCATAAAGTTGATTCCATATGCTTCGGCAATTGGATCAATCATGTATGCAATGTTATTTACTAGACCCGATGTCTCTTATGCTTTGAGCATGACTAGTAGGTATCAGTCTGATCCCGGTGAAGGTCACTGGATAGCCATCAAGAATATCCTCAAGTACTTGAGAAGTACAAAGGATACGTTCTTGGTATTCAGCAAAGAGGAAGAACTCGTTGTAAGTGGTTACACAGATGCTAGCTTCCAAACTGGTAGAGACGATTCAAAGTCTCAGCCGGGGTTTGTGTTTTGCCTAAATGGAGGTGTGTTAGTTGGAAGAGTTCCAATCAGGATACAGTTGCTGATTCTACTACTAAGGCCAAGTATATCGCCGCTGCAAATGCAGCGAAGGAGGCTGTATGGATCAGGAAATTCATTGGTGAGTTAGGTGTAGTTCCTAGCATTGTTCATCTAGTAGTTCTCTACTGTGACAACAATGGTGCAATTGCACTTGCTTCGGAACCTAGATCTCATCAGCTCTCCAAGCACATACTCTGGCAGTTCCATATAATTCGAGAGATTGTCTATCGAGGAGATGTGAGCATATGCAGAGTGTCGACTGAAGAAAACATTACGGATCCACTGACAAAGCCTCTCGTATAGAGAATGCATGATGGTCATGTTAGATCTATGGGTATACGATACCTGAATGATCAACTCTAGTTTGAGTCTTGTGGATTGTATGTTTGTTGGTTGTTAGATATTTCATTTGATGACTAAATGTACTGTATACATTTCATTTATATATTTTGGCAAGTTCTTTTATTATGTTATTATTTCTTTGGTGATAGATTAGTTAACTAAAATAAATGACCTTAGAATGCTTGCTTCCATACGTCAAGTAGTGACTTGATGTGAGAACCTATGATCCCAGAAGCTTCATTCTTAAAGTTCCCCGGTGGTTGTATCGTCTTAGAAGCTAAGGGGGATGATGATATCTTTAAGACTAGCATGTGCGTTTACTGATTACCGGTACTCACGGGTCATAATATTGTGATATCAAGTCATCACATGGGTACTTGGTACGAACAAGTTGTACTGGACAGACCCACCGTGAGAATACTTTGTGGATTGTTATATGAACATATCACAAGTATGACTCAAGTTACAATAGTGTTTGTGGTCCTTTGACCTGAAGTCACAACACTCACTAAGTGAGGAAGAGCGTGCTTTTATGCTATTAAAAGTCCAATCTTGAGAAAGTTGGATGATAAAGGTGGTTATTGGGTACGTTATGAATCATTTTGGTGTTTGTGTGTGAGCAGAGATGTGATTTGTGCTCTTATATGACAGGAGTTGCATCCATGGGCCCCTTGATGGAATGGGACTAAGAAATGCACTATTGTCTTCGGTGGAAGAATGATTGTGCCAGAAGGAAGAGTGCCATTCTTAAGCACTCGTTTTGCAAAAGGAGTTAGGAGCCTCACGGACTTCGGGGGCGTACCCCCTGGAAGGAGGCCAGACATCGTCTTACTCAGGCAACCGAGTCCTCAGTAGAATGGTCCGCGACACGCAGGAGCTCGGGGAGGGGGGGACAGGCCGTTGGAGCCGTCACTCATGGCAAGGAACCCCACCAACCAGATCAAGGCGACCAAGGAAATAGAAAGAAAAGGAATCTGAACATGACATCAAAAAAACACGACATACACCCCAAAGGAACCTCCAAAGCTGGGGGGTTGCAGCACTTCGGCCTACTCAGCGCCTCTTTTATAGATATCTTATACACTCTCAAAAACCACCCACAACTATGGAGGCCCAAGGCGCTCCCCAGGGGCAGGGGGACTAGTCTCAGTACTACAACTTTCATCAAGGGAACATGCGTGATATAGAGGAGCGCATATGCCTGAAGGAGGAAGTCAAGCGGCTCAAAGGCTAAGACTTTCTCAAGGAATTTCACGAAAAGAGAACAGTTGCGCTGTTATCCATGAATAAGCCCGCTGGATGGAAGTACTACGAAGAAGCACCTCCTGGAAAGCAACAAGAGTCGGTCTAGTCGACCGCTTATAGAATACCAGTACCCTTTCCAACTGCACATTCAGGCGAGCCTCGGAAGCCCACCAGTCGAAGTGAACAATATATTGATCGAGGATGACATATCCACCAATGTGTTGTTCTTGTCAACTCTACTCCTGCTAGGAATCTCGGGGAAAGACAACCAGCTCGGTTGGGGAGGCACACACATCTCGGGACACTTGATGATCCCCATCTTGGGAAGTAACATCCTACCAAAGAATCTGTGAATCCCTCTGGTGCTAGAAACATACGAAGTCCAGTTCATCATCGTGCAAGCTGCGTCAACATGCAACGCCATCCTCCAGGGACCGATGCTGAGGCCACTCTCACTGACGCACTGGCCAAAGGCATCACAATGGAAATCCGCTCGCAGGGCGCACCTTCCGGGGACCTTGATAGAACGTGACACACGCAGTACGTCGAGGGAACTATGCCACCAACCACAGTTTATCTTCTATCATTACCAGAATAATGTTCGCACGGACAGGGCTGTGCATCCCTGTACTTTCATTCAGGAATAATTAGATTAATTTTGATTTTGCCAACTACAACAACTCTTTGTAAGCTCAAAGGTCCTGCACATCTCAAGCAAGATGGACGAAAGTCTTCCTACACCTCCCAAGCGAGATGCTCAAAAGTCCTTTGATACCTCCCATGCAAGATGAGCAGTTCTCAAGCAAGATGGACGAAAGTCTTTCTAGACCTCCCAAGCGAGAAGCTCAAAAGTCCTTCTATACCTCCCAGGAAAGATGAGCAGTCCCTTTATACCTTCCTGGTGAGGGAGACAGTCTTTTTGCACCTCTCAGACGAGATGGGCAAAGGTCCTTCTGTACGTCCACCCGGATAGACCCGGTCCTTCTGAGGCGCAAACAAACAAAGGTTCTTCGCCACCTCCACACAAACAGACCCCGATCCTCCTAAGGCACGAGTGAACAAATGTTCCTCACCACCACCACTCGGACGGGCCCCCGTCATCCTAAAGCTCTAACGAACAAAGCTTCTTTGCTAACCCCACTCAGATGGACCCCAGTCCTCCTGAGGTGCGAACGAACAAAGGTACTTCGCCACCTCCACCCGGACGGACCCCGGTCCTCCGGAGGTGCGAACAAATAAAGGTTCTTCAACACCTCCACCCGGACGAACCTAGGTTCTCCCGAGATGCGAACGAACAAAGGTTCCTCACCGCCGCCACCCAAACAAATCTCGGTTCTCCTAAGGCATGAACAAACAAAGGTTTCTCGCCACCAACTTCTAAGCCGCCTCCGGAGCTCTCAAAACACAACGAATATCTCCCACTATCGAGCTATTTAAAGTACTAATGCTCGAGTAAGGCGCTACTCCACCAAAAATGTGCGCGCTCTAAAAAATTCAACCATAACATAAATGATCTCAAATAAAAAAAAGACTTAATTTAAATAAAAGCTGCCCTACGGACAACATCATCATGAAAAAAAACAAGCAACAACACAAAGGTGTACCCACAAAAAAAAAAAGCAAAGCAAGAAAAAAGAGGAAAAAGGGGCATGAAGTATCATACCTTAATGTTGGTTATTTGAGGCATCCTCCACGCCCAGATCGTCGCACTCTGATAACCACCGAGAATCCTGAAACCCCTTGCCGAATCCCGAGTAGTATGCAGCATCAAGCTCATCTTCCATAAGCAAGTCCACCTCGATCGCCATCATCTCATAATGGGCCTCCTCTGCAATACGAAATCGCTCCATCTCAAATTCATGAGATCTTTTGTACTCAGTCGTCGCGGATGCTAGCACGACTTCAACGTCCTTCAGCTACATGATCAGTCGAGCATTCTGTTTCTTCAGCTACTCCACTTCCGCCTCCTACTGAAACATTGTCGCATCTGCTTCCTCGGTACAATGGAGCGACTCCGCAAGAGTTTCTTCGGCTGTAACCAGCAACTCGCAAAGAGCATTGACCTCCACCTTAGCTGCACTTGGCTTCCCATAGAGAGTATCTGCCCAGCCTGAAAAGAAAACATCTTGGACTTCATGTTAACTAGCAAGGAAAGAACTTTCTTATTCTTCTTCCGAGCAGCCAACAAAGAGACTTTGGATGCGGCCAACATCATCCGCAAGGAGAGAAAATCATTCTTCATGGTCATGCAACTACTGCACTGTGAAAGCACGATGTTACGCATCTCGTCTAGCTGCAAACACAAGGAACATATCATTCTGACAAACAAACGCAGATCAAAGGTGAAAAAAACACTAGGGACAACAAAATTACGCTGAGGAGAAGCGGTTGACAAGCAGAGTATTCCCGCCCCCTGTAACACCTCCCCTGTAATGAACGTATAATATGGGTCCGGCCGGGGCCCCACAACATACGGACGCCACAGCTTTAGTATTATAAGTCGATATAGCTACACACACTCAAAACACTTTGCACAACACAGCGGAAACAAAAGCAAAACTAGAAGTTATCCACTACAAGAAAAGTAATAACAATGGCCTTATGGCCTTACAACAAGTGTCCAAACTCAAATAATACAACAGTCAAGAAAGTGCATAGCACACCTAGTGTACCTCGGCATGCAAGCCGGACAACATGAATCTCAAACATACAACATCATATAAGTAGAGCTACAAAAGAGAAAAGCACTTCATGGGGCTTAGGCCTTTCTGGCCGGCGAGCTAGCTCCTGCATGCGATCCTTGCCCTGTAAAATTTATTATTAACGTGGGTCAGCAAAGGCTGACCTCAAACTGTGTAACAACATATCTCCTCCCGGCCGCCCCTAACGGACCCCGGGGTACCCCTCCAACCTACAAGTTAGCACTTCGTATGCAATAATCATAAGCAAGAAAAGCAACTACAGAAACAGGCTTGGATGTCACACACATCATACATGTTCTCTACAGGTTGAGCATATAATAAAAGGGCCTACTTATGCAATCATGTATGGAACAACCCGGGTTTCACCCAAGGCACCCTATCTCGTATGCATCTAGCACATCATCACATCATATGGGTACTCATCGATTCCCCATTGGCATAAAGCCGCAAACAAAGGGGTAACGCCATTTCCCCTAACGGCACACCGGCCGCCACATGGAACTCTTGCAAAGGCCCCACCCGCTCAAGGTCTTAGACCCGGACTTGCCTAAAAGCTCTGACGTCTTATGTCAGGATTCCAACATACACAAAACTGACCGATTCTAAGAAGCCTTGCCGGACCCCACCCGCTCACGGCCTCATTGCCCGGGCTTGCCCCCAAGCTTAGCATTCTCGTCAGTCTCACAGAAGGGGACTAGTCTCGCTGGGACACTCTCCACACATGACGTGAACGTCACGGGATAGCCAGCCGACCACGGAGACATAGCCACGCCTTGGCACATCACAAACCAAGACAATTCCACCCTAGTCCCTCATTTATACTACAGCGTTCCCGCGCACCAAGGAAACCATCTCCAACTCATGAGGAGCTAACCTTATCCACCAAGGAAACCATCTACCGCCACGAGGAGCTAACCTTGTCCGGTTCCGACTACACGTACTCATTCGAGAAAAAGGGGAAAACAGCACCACATCACAAACGACATCTTGACGCAACGCAATCTC
Organism: Platanthera guangdongensis; assembly: GCA_039583875.1. NCBI lineage: Eukaryota > Viridiplantae > Streptophyta > Magnoliopsida > Asparagales > Orchidaceae > Platanthera > Platanthera guangdongensis. The sequence goes on from CM077151.1 coordinate 218,092,227, forward strand.
TACGAATCCCTAAAGTTCGTATGCAACATCACCGAGTAGGACTAACAGTCGCGACTACGGCTTCACCCACCATGCCTAATCCACTAACGGAGCGGAACTCTAATGCAAATCATGCCAGGGACGGACTCAATCGACCCGGAGGTTCCTTTTGAACCTTGGCGACCCAAAAACCCTCTCATTTGAGTGTTTGGTGCCTAAAACTAGAAAAGAAATGATGCTAAAGACATGCATCCTAAGACCGAGAGGAGAAGTGTCGTTACCTTCTGACTCCTCTTCCTTGCCATGGCAAAAATAGCCAGATGAAAACCTTCGCAAAGATCTAGCCTCCACGGATCTGGACTCGGCTCGCAATTTGGAGCACCGATGCCTCTCCTACAGCCCAAACCCTCCTTCACCTTCCTCCCTGCTCTCCCTTCTCTCTAAAATGTAGTCAGAGAAAAGCTTGAAGAAGAATGAGGGTTTAAAACCCTATTCTCAGACTTAACTTTCCAAGAGCAGTCCTGAACCATCTGATCCTAAAATCAGGGAAAGAAAGGCCACGATCCGACTGAAAAATAAAATACCTGGGTCGAACACGGCCTGGCACACGCCCGTGTCCAGGGCCGTGTCCCCCATTCGCCGTCTCAAATCGACGCGCCTGGAACAACAAACGGGCATTCGACACGCCCGTGTTTGACCCGACACGCCCGTGTCCCAACTAACACGGCTGTGTTGGCAGCCGTGTGCCTCCTTCGACACAGCCCCGAAAACAACCTGAGCACTACACGGGTACTGGACAAGCTAGTGTACTTGCCCGTGTCTACCTCAACATGCCTGGGCTCCAGGCCGTGTTCACTGCCTCGATGTTTTCGTCGAGCGAAGATCGTCGAACAAGCGGGACATGCCCTGTGACACGCCCGTGTCACAGGCCGTGTGCCCCTGTCCCGACACTCGACACTCGTCGAGTGAAATTCGTCGAGCGAAGGTCGTCGACTGACTGACATGGCCTTGGACACGCCCGTGTCCTAGGCCGTGTGCCTTGTCTCGACATAACGTCGAACGAAAAATCGTCGACTCCCGGGCCAATCGTCGACACGGCTCGACACGCCCTGAGACACGCCCGTGTCTCAGGCCGTGTTCTCTGCTCAACGATCGCCGACTCCAAAATCATCGACCTCATGACCAAAACGTCGACTGGAGCCTGACACGCCCTAGGACACGCCCGTGTCCCAAGCCGTGTGCCCCCTGCCAGAAACCAAAAATTTGCCAGAAACGTAAATCCATCCTCTCTCAAATTTTGGGGTGTTACAACTCCCCCCCCCCTTAACAGAATTTCGTCCCGAAATTACAAAACAAAAGGGAACAAAAACTTAAATTGTACCAGAAATGAAGAGTTCTGGATACTCTTCTAGCATGGCTTGCTCTCGTTCCCAAGAGAGCTCCTCACGACCGCAGTTGTCCCAGCGGACTTTCGCGAGTTTAACCTCTTTATTCCGCAACTGCCGAGTCTCCGAATCCTCTATAGCAATCGGACGGACTCGCATCGTCAAGTCTTCCTCTATCGGTGCCGATGCCGGCTCAATCACCACATTAGCCTCCCCCAAGGATTTCCTCAAAACAGAGACGTGGAAGACGTCATGCAATCCACTCAGCTCCGCGGACAACGCCAACTGATAGGCTGCTTCTCCCACCCGTTCAACAACTTCAAAAGGCCCCAAAAACCTTGGACTCGACTTCTTGAGTCGGCGAATCCGTGAGACGCCTTTGAACGGTTTGATCTTCAAATAGACCCAATCACCTACCGCGAACTTCAACTTCCGGTGACGAGCATTAAAGTACTTTGCTTGCCGGTCTTGCGCCACCTTCATACGCTCTTGAATGGTCCGTACCAACTCACAAGCGTCGACTACCACCTCCTTTCCCAAAATTTTGGTGTCTCCCGCCTCTGCCCAAGACATCGGTGTTCGACACCGTCTCCTATACAAAGCTTCGTATGGCGCCATTTTTATACTTGCTTGAAAACTGTTGTTGTACGCGAATTCCACCATGAAGAGGTGATCCTCCCACTTCTTGCCGAAGTCAAGAACGCACATTCTCAACATATCCTCCATAGTACGGTTCGTCCTTTCAGTTTGCCCGTCAGTTTGAGGATGGAACGTCGTACTGAACTTTAGCTTCGTGCCCAAACTCTTCTGAACCAATCTCCAGTCCTTGGACGTAAACCATCCATCTCGATCGCTAACTATGCTCTTAGGAATCCCATGCAGTCGCACAATGTTGCGAACATACAACTCCACCAGCTTCTCCACGCTGTCCTCTTTCCAATTGGGGATGAAGTGGGCCTCCTGGGTTAAGCGGTCCACGATCACCCAAATAGCATCATTACCATACTGCGATCTAGGCAAACCATGTACAAAGTCCATGAAGATGTCATCAAATTTCCATTCATGGATTGGAAGGGGCTTCAGAAACCCGCCCGGCTTCTGACATTTGGCTTTCACCAAGGCGCAAGTTTGGCAATGATTCACATACAAAGCTACATCCCGCTTCAGCCCCGGCCACCAAAAGGATTTCTTCATATCCAAGTACATCTTTGTACTGCCCGGGTGAATGGATTACTTTGTGAAGTGAGCCTCAAACATCAACTCCTCACGGAGTTTGCCGAACTGCGGTATACACACCCTTCCGTCCTTCCTCAGAATCCCATCAATCATCTCCCAGGCGCTGCTCTCGCCCGTTTGAGCCTCCAACACAAATGGTTGAAACTCCACATCCAACCGAGTCGCTTCCCGAATGCGATCGGTCAAGTTGTTTTGCACTTCAATCCAGTTAAACCGAGCCACGCTGAACTCGCCTCTCGCCACACATTCCAAACCAAGGGACTCCCATTCCCGTACCAACAGCTCATCATGAGCTTCGATCCAATTCCCTTGCCCTGAGTACTTCCTACTCAAAGCATCCGCCACCACATTGGCTTTACCTGGCGTATACTGAATCACCACCTCGTAGTCTCCAAGAAACTCAACCCACCTGCGTTGTCGCATGTTCAAGTCCTTTTGATCCAAGAGGTACTTCAGGCTGTTATGATCCGTGAAGATCTCCACCTTTGCACCATAAACATAATGCCGCCATATTTTCAACGCAAAAATTACCGCCGCCAACTCCTAGTCATGGACGGGGTAATTCCTCTCGTGAGACTTCAGCTGTCTAGACCCAAAAGCTATCACCTTGCCATGTTGCACCAAAACGTAACCCAAACCACATCCCGATGCGTCACTGAAGATCTGAAATCCCTCGGTCCCTTATGGTAGACTTAGGATTGGAGCCATCATCAGTCTCTCCTTCAGTGCCTCAAATGCTTGACTGCACTCTTGAGTCCACACAAACTTATGATCTTTACGAGTGAGTGAGGTGAGGGGTAGAGCTATCCGCAAAAAATTCTCCACGAACCTCCTGTAATACCCGGCTAGTCCAAGAAAACTTCGGACCTCCGCCACGGTCCTCAAAACCTGCCAATATCTGATGGCTTCCACTTTTGTTGGATCCACTGCCACCCCATCCCCACTAATCACGTGGCCCAAAAATGCCACCTTCTCTAACCAGAACTCGCACTTGGAGAACATTGCATACAACCGATTCTCCCTCAACACTTGCAAGACCACTCTCAAGTGGGTTGAAAGATATGGTACCTAAACACCTAGAGGGGGGGTGAATAGGTGACCTAATCCTTTTTAAACTTTAATGGCAGCCAACAGTTTATAACACAGCTTTCTAACTTATTCTATCACAGCAAACACAGCAATAATCACAGCACAGCACAACACAGCATACACAGTGGTTTATAGTGGTTCCCCAAGATATGGGTACATCCACTTTCCCCCTTCGCCTATCTAGCAGTGTACTAGATTCGGCCAAACTCCTCCACTGTCTCAGAACCCAAATTGGTTCCTACACCTCAGGCCCAAAGCCTTACAACTCAGCTTTATCCCAAAGCCTACACTCAGCCAATCAAGGCCTACACTCAGCCAACCAAGGCCTACACTCAGCCAACCAAGGCCTACACTCAGCCAACCAAGGCCTGCACTCAGCCAACCAAGGCCTACACTCAGAGATCTCAATCTCCTACACTCAGGCTCTCAAGCCCTACCCTCAGCCTTTATAATTATAGGCTTACAATTCACTCAGATCCAAAGGATCCTACAAGATAAAAATGTATTACAAATACTAACTCAACAACTCAGAAATAAAAGAGGGGAGTTGAGAGTTTCTTGATGAGTTCTTGGAAGAACTCAGATGGATTCAATCTGACTTAGCTTTCTTCAAAGCTTCTTGAGTAGAACTGAATAAGACTGAATCCTCCTGCAGTAGTTCCTTGACCTCTGCCACTTAAGATCCAAAATGAATCTGAATCCTTCTTCTCAGCCTAGTTCCAGAGGCTGATTTCTTGGATGGAGCCCTCTCTCTCCAACTTCTTAGATCTGCACTTGGACTGCAAGATCTTCTTGTGTTGATACTCTGTGTACCACTTTGATAACTTGTTCTTCAACAATGTGATCCACTTGAACAACAATCTGAACCACTTTCAACAACTTTAAACAACAGTTTCTGTAAACTATAGGTGCCTATTTATAGGCCTTCTTCATGGTAACCGGCTGGTCCGGTCCATAACTGACTTCTGATATCTCTGACAGGTGCTGTAGACCGGCTGGAACGGCAGCTGTCAAGTCATCCAGTCATTTCTTGAAAATCTCTAACTGTCTGAAAGTGTCGAGACTTTCTGTCTTTAAGTGTCGACACTTATAGACCAAGTGTCGACACATGTTGTGTAAGTGTCGACACAAGTCTACAAGGTGTCGACACAACTCCTTGTATGTCTCGACACAGATTCTTCTTCAGGTGTCGACACTGAAATTGAGTGTCGACACAAGTACTTGATCTTCTATCTTTAGCTGAATTCTTCTAAGTGTCGACACATCACCTTTGTGTCGACACTACTTCTTTTGTTGAATTTGTCAAGTGTCGACACTACTTCTTGGTGTCGACACATAGTCTTCTATGTTGATTCTTGCTGAGTGTCGACACAGCTCCTTGTGTCGACACACCTTCTTCTTGTTGAGACTTCAGCTGAGTGTCGACACATTCCCTTAGTGTCGACACTTGTACTTAGAATAATTTTGTTGATCTTTCTGATCTTTGCTAAGTGTCGACACAGCTCCTTGTGTCGACACTTTCTTCAAGTGTAGAGTCTTTAGCTGAGTGTCGACACATTGTGCTGGGTGTCGACACTTACTTCATGTGTTGACTCTTCTGGTTGTGTGTCGACACATTGTGCTGGGTGTCGACACATACTCCAAGTGCTGACTCTTCTGCTTAGTGTCGACACATTGTGTTGAGTGTCGACACATACTCCAAGTGCTGACTCTTCTGCTTAGTGTCGACACATTGTGTTGAGTGTCGACACTTACTTCAAATGCTGACTCTTCTGCTTAGTGTCGACACATTGTGTTGAGTATCGACACTTGTACTTAGTCTCTGCAGACTTTTGCTGAGTGTCGACACAGCTCCAAGTGTCGACACTTTCTGGTGTAGACTCAGCTTCACTGGGTGTCGACACAGCTCCTTGTGTCGACACTTTCTGTCTGCACTTTTCTTCACTGAGTGTCGACACAGCTCCAAGTGTCGACACTTTCTGTCTGGTGTCGACTCTGCATCCCAGGTGTCGACACAATGACTCCAAGTGTCGACACTGCTTGTCTGGGTGTCGACACAAGCCTTCTTAAGTGTTGACACTTTCCCTCTGGGTGTCGACACATGGACTTAGAAACTTTTTGCTTCAGTCCAGTGATTACTTAACCTGCACAAGTAAACTCAACATACATCAAATACATTATGATGTATATCATTGAGTTGGGTGAGGCTTCTTCAAATCAGGTACATTTAACCAATGTACCCAACAATCTCCCCCTATTTGGAGAAGTCATAACCCTTAGTCAATGATATACACCATTCATAATTAAAAATTACAAAATGATGTAAAGCAGGTTATATTCAGCAGGGTAAACATAACATGTATTAAATCACACATGTATACACATTCATCAGCACAGAACAAATAAGAAATAGACACATTCACAGAACAAACATGAAATATATGAATCATATATTGTTCTAATATCTGTCTTATACATTTTCATAAGTTTACTAAATGTGTTACATCCAAAAGATTACAACATAAACTTCAAGAAAACTCTTAATCTATTTCTGCTCTGGCTCCTTAATTACTATGCCTTTGCCAGCTTGGACTTGAGCTTTGACAGGGGCATCAACAGTTGCAGCATCAGCAGGCTTCTTGCCTTTTAGATCTTTCTTTTTGAGTTCTTCTGCCTTGATCTTCTGCCTCTCAAAATAGTGATATGGCTTGGGGAAGTACTTGCTCGGCTCCACTGCAGTAGGAGGTAGCTTTCCCATCTTTGCCTTCCTTCTGAATTGAACAATGGCCTCTTGTCTTATTTCATGTTTCCTCCATTCTGCTTCATAAAACCACTTGTTCCTGTCATGAGTATTGTCTTTGGCAGCTTTCCAGGCAGTTAATATTATATTCCTAGAGGTAGGGCTCCACTGTTCAAAGTCTGGTCTTTGTTCTGCTTGTTCCCTAAACCTCTTTTTGGACAACCTTGTCTCTTCCTCTTTCTGTAGAGCTTCTTCTTCTTTCTGAAGAGCTGCTTGCATAGCTTCAGTCATAGGCTGAACCACTTTATCCAGAATAACATTAGACTTTCCCTCAGTTGGGCTATACATTGTGCTCACATCTGCTTGAATCATTTCAAAGTCTGGAGGTGGATAAAGGACCTGAGCGACTTCTGGTTGCTCACCTCCAAAATAAGCAGGGTTAATGCCTGATTCAGCAACATCTTGGTCATCACACAGAGGAGGGTATCCAAGTGTAGCCCTGATTGAATTTGATATCCATTTTGCATGCTCAGAACTTGCCTTGACTAACACTCTCTCCCCCTTTATGACTTCTCTAGCCATGTGATCTCTGACATCATCCTTTTGAAATCTGATCTGACTATCCAAGTACCTGATGCCATCTTTAAAGTAAGGTTTAAGCTTTTGAAGTTGTTCAGATATGACCTTTTGGGAGGCTTGGATTGCAGTCTTTACAGCAGAAATTTCCTCTTGAAATACTTTATCAAAATCAGCTTTAGCAGCAGCAGTAGATGTAGAAGGTTCAGCAGCCTTGTTCTTCAACTCAGTGACTATAGCATTATGGGAGGCAGTCAAATTATCATTCATTCTTAATTGATTCTCAAGAACATATACTTGTTTCAATGCTATATCATCCACCTGTGCCTTGATCTTCTCTTGGTGTGTTGCCAAATACACCACTGCATTTCCACCTTTGTGGAAGCAATCAGTCATTTCCTTTTTGTTAAGGTTCATTTCAAACCTTATAGACTTTATATCTTGGGCAAGATCAAACTGTAATGATCTGTGCCCTGCATCAACATAAGCCTCAATGGCTTTTCTTTGTTCATCCATTTTAATCTGCATTGCAATCATTAATGCACTATAATCAACAGTTGGAGCTTGTTGAACTATAGGCTGTGGGGCTATAGATTGCAGAGCTTTCTTATAACTCTGACTTCTCCTTTTAAAGACATACAATTTCTTCTTCTTTGCCCTAGCACTCTCCTCATCTTCAGAGGCAGAAGTGCTGGCTATGTCAACCCTATCCTTAGGGCTTTGAGGCTTGTCAGCTTGCACATCTTATGCCTTCTCAGATTCTTGCCTTAAAGGCTCTTCCAGAACTTTCACTTGCTCCCCCTCAACAGCAGCATTCTCTCCTTCAGCAGCATCAATTTCCTTGTCAAAATTTGCTTGATCTAGATTTAGAAATAAATCTTCCATTGTGTATTCTTGTGGTGAAGAAGCTGGAGACATTCTTTGCTCTTCAACTTCTGGATCAGGAATTACTGGAACAGCAGATGTGTCTTTGATAACAACATCTGGTTCTTGACTATGCAGCTGAGTTTGCTGATTAACATCAGACAGATCAGCATCTTCTATAAGAAAATCTAAGGTGTTGAGTTCAGTGAGTACCTCTTGTATGATGGTGGTGGCTTGCTCACTGTCCAGTGTAGAGGGTTCTTCTACAACTGGAGGCTCCCCCTGGCTTTGATCCCTGTGGATGGGGCTAGTTGGAGGCAGCTCCCCCTGGATGTCAGCATCAGCTGGAGGAGCAGGAGACTTCACTGCAGGCACTTCCTCATGATCATCAGGAGTGAAAACAACCTGTTCTTCACTCCCAGAACTGCTGGAGGACTCTTGTGCCACAGGAGCTATCTTCCTTTTCTTCTTAGGAGGAGTGACTTTCTCAGTAACTGTTTTCTCTGGTGTTGGCATTTCCTTGGACAACACCCTGTCCCATCTTGAAAAGATCCTTAGATTTATCTTCCTCATGTGGTTTATCTTGCTACCTGCAGCAGTATTCATTACCTCTGGTATGGTACCAGCTAGGTAGAGACTGATGATTCTGCCCAGATTGGGCTTCTTCAAGCTCTCCTTGATCTTGTCAAAAACCACTATTGACCAGTCTGTTTTTAGAGTGAATATGATCCTTGTCATGATTCCAAACATATAGGCAGACACTCTGTCAAGCCCTCCAGGTTTGCTGAGTAAGACCTTTCCCACAATCTCAGACATGAACTTTCCTTGATTATTCATGCCTTTTCTGTTAAATACAGAACCAATCTTCATCTTAGGATCAAGTCCACACCAGGTTAAAGCTTCCCTGGTCTTTGAAGCAGTAACCTCTTCTTCATCTTGAGTTTTTGGTAGCTGGAGTACCTTCCTCAGACTCTTTGGTGAAACCTTGAGCTTAGTTCCATGAACTCTGGATTTGATTCTGTATCCAGAGTCATCTACTGCGGCTTCATTAAGGAATTCAAGTACCTCCTTCTTCCAAATCTTTGTAGGTTCTGACACTAGATATTCTAGTCCAGAATCGGCGACTAGGGTTACTACTGCCTTGATTTCTGGATCAGCATCGTCGAACGCGCCGCGCACAAGCTCATATCCTTCGTTAACGTTCTCCTCAAGCTTAGGAGCCATTAGGGTTTGTAGAATTTGTCTTTAGAAAAGAGAGGTGTCGACACAGAAGTTTTGGTCTCGAAACTTTGAAAGCGTGTCGACAAACAAAGACAGAACCCTATTTATACCTTTCTAATTTTGAAGATGAACAGGCGGGACAGCTAACTGAAAATGTGTCGACACTGGCAATAAGTGTCGACACTGACTTATAATGTATCGACACATATGTGTCGACACAAGTTTAGTCAACAGATTTTATGTGTCGACACTTGGTTATGTGTCGACACAACATAACTCGACACATTGTCGAGACTTTACTTAGAAAAATTCTGAGTAAAACTTAAGTGTCGACACCATATTTGTTGGGTATTGTATCCACGATTACCTGGATTTGAGGAAGCCACCCGTCAAGCTAAGATGAATTCACAATGTATTTGATAAACTTTTTCAAGTTGTACTTGCAGTTTCTCCACGCTAAGTGCACACCAATGTCAGGGTGCAGTAGGTCAATATACACGGGTCTGCACGACGTAATCCCTCGTTGAGCAGATCAGTGTGTTGGCCTATGTGTACTCTCTCTATTGGAGTGCACTTACTTTCAAGTACAGGGCCGTTCATATGCAAGAAGAGACAAGGAGCATGGAGGATCAAGGAGAGCTCCTAAGGGAAGACGAAAATTCGTCCAAGGCAAATTCGACGAGAATCACCAAGTGATTCTCGCCGATTCGGCGAGAATCACTAGTGATTCTCGCCGAATCGATGAGAATCATCAGTGATTCTCGCCGACTCCTTCTGGCCATCTCAAAATGGTGCCAAGTAAGATTCGGCGAGAATCACTTGTAATTCCCGCCGAACCAGTGTCCAAGCAGCCCATGTACACAGTAAAAGTCGTTGAGAATCAGTAAGTGATTCGACGAGAATCACAAAACGATTCTCGACGAATCGTCGAGAATCACTTGGTGATTCTCGCCGATTCGTCGAGAATCGTCTACGATTCTCGCCGATTCGTGGAGAATCACCAAGTGATTCTCGACGATTTTGACTTGGCGTTTTCTCAGAATGCTGCTGGACCGGATTCTGCTTGTGGACTAGTTTGAACCGGAATTTGGGGATTTCTTTTGTGGGTCCCACAACGGTCAAATTTGCTGTATCTACAGGGTATAAATACATGGGTATTTTGAACAGTAAACCACGGATAAAAAGGAACAAAAACCGAGCCGCAACCAAACCCTAGATCCGCGACTCCTCTCCGCCGCCACCGTCGCGCTCGGGCAAGTACGTCGCCGCCGCTGATCGTTCTTCTTCGTGATCTCCGGCGACAGAAGCTTAGCAAAGCTTGAGTCTCACGTGTCTATCCAGAGATCTCTTGTCTCTCGATTTGTTGACCGGGAAAAACTCCTCTGTCTGAATCGATCGAGACGACCGATCCTAGAGTGACCGTTGGTAGACCTAGTTTGCTTCGCTACGAAGTTTGGATCCCCAAGTTCAGCAGCCGCTCTTCATCGTAGCCGCCGATCCCGAAGCTAGCCGCCGCTCGTGTGCCGCCGCCGGTTTCGGAGAGATCCTCTCCAAGTGAGACCAAGGTCGTAGACTCTTCATCGACTTCAAGAACACGTCGTCGAACAAAGAGGAACACCGTAGTCTCCAAAAGAAGTTTGTATCACGTTTACATTCTATATTTAATTTTGTTGTAAGGGAACTTTTGTTCCGTGTTGTAAGGGTTGGGTGCAACCCGTTGTGTGGGAGTGTTGACTCTCACGTGTGGAAGGGCTCCTTCCGTTAGTGAAGGGATTGGATTTCAATCCCGTTGGAGAAGTGACCGAGTCGTCCCTTGTTGGGGAGATAGGTCGAAGGGGGAAAGTGGATGTACCCAAGTCGGGGAACCACTATAAATTTGCTGTGTATTCTGTGTGCTGTGCTTGTTGTTTTTATTGTGCAGGTACATCCGTAAATTCCGCAAAAGAACCACACGTCACCTATTCCCCCCCATAGGTGCACATAGCTGACACTAGGTGGACTTTCAAGTGGTATCAGAGCCAGGTTACTCATCAAAAAGGTTAACACCTTGAGTAGAATCCTGCCACCAGTGTCAGAAGCATGGAGCTAGAGTATGAGATGCCGCCACTCAAACTCCCCGCCTGCACAAAGGATTATTATCCCATCTGGCGAATGAGAGTGTCATGTCACCTTGATGCTATCGATCCTCGAGCATCCTTCATCCTGGAAGAGGGTCCGTTTATTCCCATGAAGACCTCCGACTCTGGGATCCAAGTGCCCATGTACATTGCTGAGATGTCAGAAATGGAACTCTCACTTTTTCAGCTGGACCTGAGGATTCGACAAATTATCATGGATGTCTGGTCTGGAGCCTCTCGCTCTAGATTGGAAAAATGTAAAACGGCTTAATCTCTGTGGATGATGATCTCAGAGCTGATGGGGGGGGGGGGGTCAGAGAAAGCTGAAATATGCTGCCAATCAGAGGATGAAGCGTTTGTGGGGGTCCTCACTTCTGAAGATGAATGCAAGGATCCTTCGGTTTGCATCAGAGCTCCAGTATCCTTGTTAGAGACTGAAGATGATAGTGAGGAAAGCAGCTCCGACGAGGACGAAACATTGGTCACTGATTCTAATGACAATAACTCAGAGGAGAAGGTATCATCTTCATCCTGCCCCATATCTTTCGACTTTTCTGAAGACAGAAACTGCTCTCCTCCAGAAAATACTGATTCCCTGAAGAGAGCCCTTCAGGAAAGCAATCTACTTGCTGAGGAGCAAGCTCGAGAAATTGCTCGACTGAAGATCTTGTTGGTTCTCCAATTGGCGTCCAACAAGGTCAAGGACTCTAAGATCTCAGCTCTAGAGAATAGTCTAGATAATGAGAAACGTATAGTATCTAACTTTTCCAAAGTTGATGCTATAAAGAGAAAACAAGAAACCGGGTGGATCTCCCGGATTATCCAGGGATGGAGAAATGGGGAAACGGTGTTCCGACCTCCCACTCCAAGCGGGAAGGCAACTCATCATGCCTTCAGGTATGACCACAGGAATAATCGTGGTCACTGCAAGGGTGATTTGTCCCCATGTGGAAACGTCCATAGTGTAAGAGGCGTCATGGCCACCCATGAGGAAATACCTAAGGCTCATTCTGAGCCCTTTGTATTCACGGCCACTGCCACAACAAAGTGTGGATCTGCATGTCCTAGTTCACAGAAGAATTCTCTCCATTCGAGGACACGGGATAGGTAGAATAGAAGTCATGATGTCAGGCTTCATGGAGCCTCAGCAAGGAAGATGCCTGAAAGAATGGCACCACCTTCTCGGCCTCATAACGCTCACATCAAGCATTCGTTCCACCCTTCCTCATGCCTCGATGGAAGAGGAATTTGTGCGACAAGAACATGCCCTATCCCTTTTAGACCTAGGACCGTGACTACATCAGTCACTAGATCAGGTCGAAAACGGCGATACAACATTCACCCTTGTTGGTGCTGCGGCAAAGTGGGACACTTTGCCATTGACTGTTGGCACAACCTCTCTGTGCCTACAACAAGGGCTTATCCACATTATAGGGACAGAGGCAGTCTTCCAGACAGGCTTTCTGAAGGAAGGCAGTTGCGTGCTTATGCTAATAGAAACCTAGGACCCAATATGATTTGGGTTCCTAAGGTAAAGTAATTCTGTCTTGCAGGGAAGTCTAGGTCCCCGTAAATACGATGGGATCTGGACAGTAGGTGGCTCAAGGCTAACTTGGAACAAGCGTCTGCAATAACAGATGTGCTACCTGTTGAGCATACTCACTTTAAGCTACTAATGTGTTCTACCTGTGGGACTAAGACAATAACTCTCAAAATCCCAGGTAATTTTGATCAGTTCAAGGACTTGTGTCATGATGGATCCTCATTCAAAATATATATACTTATATATATCATCATATACAGATCCTTCTTTGTATATTAGTGTATGTATGCACGTCTAAGGATTGGTTAACTCGAGGCATGCTAACCATTATCAATAAAAGGTTAACAAAGATATGTCATTGTAAATTTCGACAAATCACAATTGACATCAAAAAGTGTCTGGAGAAGTCTCGCTCAAATCCGAATAGATTGTCGTTATAATAAACATGTATTTATTAATCTTATATTAACTTGACATTCGAAGAACTTGAAATTGCAATGCTTCCCAACGTGGTAAAGAAAAACTCTTCAATTCGGAACCCTTCAATTCCTAGTAAAGAAAACCCTTAAATTACAAGTGGTAAAGAAAAACATCAATATCACTTTATATACTCGGAATCCCGCCGAAGGAGCTCACCGACCCTTGGCATTCTCCCCGAATCCCGACGACTTAGACAAATCTCGCCTAACCATTGTATATCTCGCCAAATTAGACAAACGGTATTAGAGACCAAATTAGACAAATTCCGCCGAATCCCGCCGAAGGAGCTCGCCGACCGTTCGGCTTCCTTAAGTATCCCGCGGAATCAGCAATCGCTCTCTTCACGAATCTCGTCTCTCGTCGCAGAAATTTCCCGAAAGTGCTCTTCCGCGGATTCGCCGAAACCCGCAGCCCTCCGACGCTCTCGTCGACGCCACTAGAGTTCTCGTCGAATCGCTGTTGTGTGACCATCTTCTCCCCCTTGAGATTCTAGCAAGGCCGAACCCCACAAGGTTCTAGCGAAGTGTCCCTGTGACCGTAAGGTTCTGGCAAGGCCAAACCCCACAGGATACTCTTCCATCCACCGAAGATCTTCCCGAAGCTCATCAACTCACTTCTGTGTAAGCCCTTAGGTAACCTCCTCCTCAATGGCTCCAAGGCCGAACCCCAAGTGATACTTTCTTTTTGAATGTTCACTAATGCTTTGAGTCGGGCTTCTCTCTAGATCTTCAATGGCTCCAAGGACGACTGCAGGCTTGATTTCTGGTTGCGAGCTGGTTCGCACTGGATTTTCTCATGCCTCGGACGAGTTCCGCAATATCATTCTAATGCTAGAAGAGGCTGGGCTAACCTTCGTCTTGGAGCACCCTTGCAAAGTCCTGGATAAAGAAGTGCTGGAGTTCTTCACTACCGCAAGACTCCGAGATAGAGACTCCATCATCAAAAGCAAGGTGGCTGGGACAAAAGTAAAGATGTCTGCCAGTAAGCTCACTCGCTACCTGCAGCTGTCAAGTTCAGAGCAGGAGGACTATCTGGAGGACGAGGACAAAGCCAGAACTCTCCTGTTCTGCGGTCTTTCAAGAGGCACTCGATCAGTGAAGAGAAAAGAGATGAATGAAGAAGGGAAGCTCCTATCTGACGTTATAGGAAAAGTGCTCATCTGCAAGCCGGGGTCCCATGATCATATCTCCGGAGATATGTTTAAGCTTCTCATAGCTGTGGTCTGCCGCAAGAGGTTCAACTGGGGGGAGTTGCTATTCCAAAAGATCAAGGACACTCTGGGCACTCCAAGTTTCGGCCGCATCATCAGTCTATATCTCAACCAGCTCAACGGAGACAAGTTCGACATGAGCAGAGGAGTTCCTCTCCATTACTTGAAAAAGATGGATGCTACTGTGTTTGATCGATGGGAGCGGCGCATCGGGCAGCCTGCTGTGGAAGAGCATGAGGAAGTATCTCCCGCAGTCTCCCCCGGTGAAATTCCTGATACTGTGACTGCAGGAATCGAGGGGGAGACTCTACCCACTCATATGGATATAATATCTGAAATCGCCCAGCTGGCCAGGGATGTGGTGTCCGAAATTCCTGAAGTAAGTGAACCTGAGTTGGAGGATGAGGAGGTCCTGAACAGAAACACTCACGGAACCGAAGCTGAAGCACTGGACACTGCTGATCAAGAAGTGGAAGAAGCTGCTGATATGGATGAATTTTTGGATGAGGACGGAGAGGATGATGTAAATGAGGGCCATGAAGTGTTTGAGTCTCCGGAGACTGTCGAACCTCCTTCTGATAAGTCTGCACCAGTGGAGGGGGAGTTAAATAAATCTACAGAGGCCACCCACACTCCTCCGATAGAGACTGTGATGGTATCCAGCTCCACCGATGCGTCTGCAGAAATGCAAGGCCCACAAGTGCCTCCTGCTATTCCGTTACGAGATGACCTAGCCACTCACACTGTACACATCATTTAGGGCATCGTAAATGAGCTTAAAGACTCTTTTGATACAGCTCAGAAAACACTGCTGAAAAAGATTAAGACTTCTGAAGATCTCATGCTTAAAAATATGGTAGAGATCAACCATAAACTGGATGTGATGGAGAAGAAATTTGACGAAAAGTATACCGCGGCTGGCACAGCTGTCACACTCCTAATGGCCGGTTTGAAAAAGAATACAGATACTCTTGTCGTCGTCAATCAGAACGGTCATGTTGTCGCCAACAACATTCAGAAGTTTGATGGTAATATGGTCACTCTAAACGCAAATCAGCAGACCTTGGTCAATGAATTCACCAAGACAACGAAGCATATTGATGACTCCCTGCACTCATATGCCAACTGCATAGCTGACGAAGCCAAAAAGGGGGAGAAAGAGTATATCGCTAAGCTGGCCGAGCTCCAAGAAAGCATGGATGGAAACTTCGCACAATCAAGCAAATACGTCTATGAGAGCTGCTGGTGGATGCTCCAACAGGCGCTAGGTACGTTAGGCGTCGTCCTACCTGACAACCCTGCCGGTACTCATGTCCCTGTGACATCTAAGGCTGCTGAGGAAGTAAGTGTTGCTGAGGATGTTAGTGCAAGTGTTGCTGCAGATATTCCCACACATGAAGCTGATGCTAGGGCTCTCTCCAAAGCTAAATTGAGGAGCATGTTTGACCAAGAGGCCTTAGCAAAAGCCAGGGGAAAGAGAAAAGTTCAGGAAGGGACCTCCAAGGAGACTCCAGCTGAGAAGCGAATCAGAATGAGTGAGGAGGATGTACGAAACGAAAGGTGGAGTCCAGTTTCAAGGAACATCATCTTGGACACCTTCCGGCTGCACGAAAGAGGAGAGATCAATCGAAATGAAACATATAGCCAGTATGAATGGGAAACGCACAAAGCATTTGAAGCGAAACGCAACATCTTTTTCAGAAACAACAAGGATCCAGACAAAGTTGCTCCTCCTAGGTACTACCCGAAGCCCAAGGAATACATGGAAAGGCAAAGCAAAAAGTACTTGGCTCAAACTCTTAAGGGTGACGTAGCTAAGGACAAATAGTCATCATTTTATAGCTGGTCACTGTGTCCTAAGAACATTTAATGATTATTACTGTCGTATGAACGATTCTGGATTATATGTGAATATATTTCTCTTGGTATATATATTTGAATGTGTGAATGACTCAAGTCCTGTTCTGATTGCATATATTCTCTTGTGTTGCATGTTTAATTTTTGAATGCTGTGTTTATTATTTGATAGGTGTTATTCATCTTAGCTAGTAAGGTTTTGGCTTCGTCAAATAGGGGGAGATTGTTGGGTATTGTATCCACGATTACCTGGATTTGAGGAGGCCACCCGTCAAGCTAAGATGAATTCACAATGTATTTGATAAACTTTTTCAAGTTGTACTTGCAGTTTCTCCACGCTAAGTGCACACCAATGTCAGGGTGCAGTAGGTCAATATACACGGGTCTGCACGACGTAATCCCTCGTTGAGCAGATCAGTGTGTTGGCCTATGTGTACTCTCTCTATTGGAGTGCACTTACTTTCAAGTACAGGGCCGTTCATATGCAAGAAGAGACAAGGAGCATGGAGGATCAAGGAGAGCTCCTAAGGGAAGACGAAAATTCGTCCAAGGCAAATTCGACGAGAATCACCAAGTGATTCTCGCCGATTCGGCGAGAATCACTAGTGATTCTCGCCGAATCGACGAGAATCATCAGTGATTCTCGCCGACTCCTTCTGGCCATCTCAAAATGGTGCCAAGTAAGATTCGGCGAGAATCACTTGTAATTCCCGCCGAACCAGTGTCCAAGCAGCCCATGTACACAGTAAAAGTCGTTGAGAATCAGTAAGTGATTCGACGAGAATCACAAAACGATTCTCGACGAATCGTCGAGAATCACTTGGTGATTCTCGCCGATTCGTCGAGAATCGTCTGCGATTCTCGCCGATTCGTCGAGAATCACCAAGTGATTCTCGACGATTTTGACTTGGCGTTTTCTCAGAATGCTGCTGGACCGGATTCTGCTTGTGGACTAGTTTGAACCGGAATTTGGGGATTTCTTTTGTGGGTCCCACAACGGTCAAATTTGCTGTATCTACAGGGTATAAATACATGGGTATTTTGAACAGTAAACCACGGAGAAAAAGGAACAAAAACCGAGCCGCAACCAAACCCTAGATCCGCGACTCCTCTCCGCCGCCACCGTCGCGCTCGGGCAAGTACGTCGCCGCCGCTGATCGTTCTTCTTCGTGATCTCCGGCGACAGAAGCTTAGCAAAGCTTGAGTCTCACGTGTCTATCCAGAGATCTCTTGTCTCTCGATTTGTTGACCGGGAAAAACTCCTCCGTCCGAATCGATCGAGACGACCGATCCTAGAGTGACCGTTGGTAGACCTAGTTTGCTTCGCTACGAAGTTTGGATCCCCAAGTTCAGCAGCCGCTCTTCATCGTAGCCGCCGATCCCGAAGCTAGCCGCCGCTCGTGTGCCGCCGCCGGTTCCGGAGAGATCCTCTCCAAGTGAGACCAAGGTCGTAGACTCTTCATCGACTTCAAGAACACGTCGTCGAACAAAGAGGAACACCGTAGTCTCCAAAAGAAGTTTGTATCACGTTTACATTCTATATTTAATTTTGTTGTAAGGGAACTTTTGTTCCGTGTTGTAAGGGTTGGGTGCAACCCGTTGTGTGGGAGTGTTGACTCTCACGTGTGGAAGGGCTCCTTCCGTTAGTGAAGGGATTGGATTTCAATCCCGTTGGAGAAGTGACCGAGTCGTCCCTTGTTGGGGAGATAGGTCGAAGGGGGAAAGTGGATGTACCCAAGTCGGGGAACCACTATAAATTTGCTGTGTATTCTGTGTGCTGTGCTTGTTGTTTTTATTGTGCAGGTACATCCGTAAATTCCGCAAAAGAAGCACACGTCACCTATTACCCCCCCATAGGTGCACATAGCTGACACTAGGTGGACTTTCAATATTGGATGTGTCGACACCTACTTGACATGTGTCGACACTAACATTCTGAAGTGTCGATACCACATTCCTAGATGTGTCGACACCTTTTTCCTGAACTGTCGACACCATTATTCTGTGTCAACATAGACTTGTCTATGTGTCGACACCTTTTTATTTAGTCATTTTTAATTCTGTAAACTTACTCTAAGTTTATCATTCCTAGTTCAATTTTGAATCTATTGAACTTAGCTTCTTCTAGTGGCTTAGTAAACATATCAGCTACTTGTTCATCTGTTTTAACATATTCTAATAAAATATCTTCTCTTTCTACATGCTCTCTAAGAAAATGATATTTAATCTCAATATGTTTTGTCCTACTATGGGATATAGGGTTATTAGCTATTGAAATAGCACTTGTAGAATCACAGAAAAGTGGAGTTCTATTTACCTGAAATCCATAGTCCTCTAGCTAATGTTGAATCCACAGAAGTTGAGCACAGCAACTTCCTACAGCCACATACTCTGACTCAGCTGTGGAGATAGCCACACTGGTTTGCTTCTTGCTACTCCATGAAATTAGTCTCCCACCTAGGAATTGACAGGTTCCAGTAGTGCTCTTTCTATCTTCTTTGCATCCTGCAAAGTCTGCATCTGAATAACCTGTTAGATCAAAATCTCCATTCCTAGGGTACCAGAGGCCTAGATAGGGAGTGCCCTTTAGATATCTCAATATTCTTTTGACTGCAGTCAAATGAGACTCTTTAGGGCAGGCTTGATACCTTGCACAAACACATGTAGCATACATGATCTCTGGTCTACTAGCAGTCAAGTATAATAGGGAGCCAACTATCCCTCTATACAAGGTTTCATCTACAGGTTTCCCTGCATCATCCTTGCTAAGAGACATACTTGACCCCATAGGAGTCTTCATGGTGCTGGATGAATCCATACCATATTTCCTTATGAGTTCTAGTGTGAACTTTGACTGACAAATGGACAAACCACTCTCAGTCTGTTTAACTTGGAGACCCAAGAAAAACTTCAGCTCTCCCATACTACTCATCTCAAACTGATCTTGCATAAGTTTTGCAAACTTTTTGCAAAGGCTGCTTTCAGTAGACCCAAATATAATGTCATCTACATATATTTGGACAAGTATAACTTTGCCTCTAGATTCCCTAAGGAATAGAGTCTTATCTATTTTCCCCCCTAAGAACTTGTTCTCAATGAGGAAACTAGATAGGGTTTCATACCAAGCCCTAGGGGCTTGCTTTAACCCATATAAAGCTTTCCTAAGTCTATAGACATAATGAGGTAGAGTTGGATCAACAAAACCTGCAGGCTGTTCCACATAGACTTCTTCCTTAAGATTACCATTCAGGAATGCTGACTTGACATCCATTTGGTATACTTTGAATCCTTGATAGGTTTCATAGGCCAAGAACATCCTTATGGCTTCCAGTCTGGCTACTGGAGCAAAGGTTTGATCAAAATCAATACCTTCTTCTTGCCTATATCCTTTAGCAACCAGTCTAGCCTTATTCTTAATGATGACCCCTTGTTCATCCATCTTATTCCTGTAGATCCACTTAGTTCCTATTACATTGTGGTCTTTAGGTTTAGGAACAAGTTCCCAAACCTTGCACCTCTTGAACTGATTAAGCTCTTCTTGCATTGCTTCAGTCCATTGTGGATCTTGTATTGCTTCTTCAAACTTCTTAGGTTCAACTTGTGACAGAAAGCTG
Source organism: Platanthera guangdongensis (assembly GCA_039583875.1). Taxonomy (NCBI): domain Eukaryota; kingdom Viridiplantae; phylum Streptophyta; class Magnoliopsida; order Asparagales; family Orchidaceae; genus Platanthera; species Platanthera guangdongensis. Next base: position 218,112,138 of record CM077151.1, read on the forward strand.
GAGTAGATTGCTGCATTCATATTTCTACTCCTGGTTTGAACTCCTTGTCTTGGATCTCCAATAATCAGCTCTACTGGATGATCTCTAAGATGCCTGTGAGCTGGAGGCATCCTAACTTCTGGTTGAACCACTTCAGCATCTGCATCATGCTGTATACCTTGGATTTCTTCAGCAATTGGCACATGTAGTTCTCCCCCTGGACAACAGCTACTCTCCTCTCCTTGCTATCTTGCAGCAGGCACTTCTTCTATAGTAAGCTTGTCCATTTTCTTTGTCAAACCTGTGGGGCTGCATACACTGCTAGACAACTCATTATTAATAAGTTTAGTCTCATCAAAAATTGCATGCACTGATTCTTCTACAACTTGTGTAGTCAAGTTGTAGACTCTATAAGCCTTACTATTATTGCTGTACCCAACAAAAATTCCCTCTTGGGACTTGGCAGCAAACTTAGTTAAGTAAGACTTCCCATTGTTAAGTATGAAGCATTTGCAACCAAAGATCCTGAAGTAGGATAGGTTTGGTTTCCTGCCTTTCACAACTTCATAGGGGGTCTTGTTTAGCCCTTTAGTGATGGTAGCCCTATTTATAACATGGCATGCAGTGTTAACTGCTTCAGCCCAGAAATACTCTGGCAGTGATGTATCACTTAGTAGGGTTCTACCAGCCTCTATCAAGGTCCTATTCTTCCTCTCAGCAATGCCATTTTGCTGAGGTGTTCTAGGTGAAGAGAATTCTTGAAATATCCCAAAGTCTTCATATAGTTTTGTCATGCTTTCAGACTGAAACTCAGTACCATGGTCACTTCTAATTTTGACCACAGTACTATTTAGTTCATTCTGAATTTGCTTGACAAAGCTGTAGAAGACACTAGGTGTTTCAGATTTCTATCTTAAGAAGAACACCCAGGAAAACCTTGAGTAGTCATCTACAACTACAAGGGTATAGACCTTCCTACCTAAGCTGTGAACTGGCATTGGACCAAAGAGATCCAAATGCAAGAGGTATAAACACCTCACAGCATCTTTGTTTTCTATGCTTCTAAAGGTGGATTTAGTCTGCTTGCCCTTTTGACAAGCTGAGCAAATACCATCTTTAACACACTTAACTTGAGGACCATTCCTCACTAACTCTTTGCTAAAGAGTTTGCTAATAGTCTTGTAGTTAAGATGGGCTAGCCTCTTGTGCCATTTGACACAATGAGAGACTGTCTCATCAGCTACAAGACAAACTGGAGAACCATTATTCTCAATCATAATGTCTAGGCAATAGACATTCCTTTTCCTATAACCTGTCAAAATGATCTCTTGATCACTTGACCTCTTGATATGACAACCATTTTTAACAAATGAGATGTCATACCCTACATCACTTAATTGACTTATACTTATTAGGTTGTGTTTCAACCCTTTAACATAAGCCACTTGAGTAATGGTAACCAAGTTTGTAGAAACGTTACCAAACCCTTTGATGATTCCTTTTTCAGAACCACCAAAGGTTACTTTTGGACCATCTTTTATTGGAATATAGTCCTTTAGTAGTCCCCTTGTTCCAGTCATATGTCTGGAACATCCACTGTCTAAGTACCATGTTGGGGTATGGCAACTTGGACTCACCTGCAAAACAGATTAATGAACCTTAGAACCCAAAGAATTCTTGGGTCCTTGGTACATGTCAGTCTGCAATCTGACAAAACTACCTACTGGCTTTCCACTAGGTAGCTTGCTACTCACTTTGGCACTGACATTGTGCCAACAGTCCACTGCAAAATGGCCAATCTTGCCACAACACCAACATTCAAACTTGTTGTACCTTTGCTTAGGTACTGCCTTGGCTGTCTTGTCTACAGCAGGCTTGTTGAATGTTGGGGCTTTGCCCTTGGACTTGGACTGCTCAGTCCTTGCAGGTATAATAAAGCCCAGTCCAGCCTTGCCTTTATGATGAACAAATTCATCAATTAAAGGTAGCACTGACTTAGGTTTAGAAAACCTAGCAACAAGCTCTCTTTCTTTCTGAAGATTGATCTCCAGACTTTTGATTTGATAATTTTTAAATGATATAGTGCCCATTTGAATCACTGTGATGTGTTTCAGCCTGGCTATCTCATTGAGCTTTTGATCAAATTGCTTCTCAAAATCTGTTGCAGCAGCTTTAAGATCAGCAATTTCCTTTGCCTGACTTTTGGCAAGGGATTTGCTTTTCTTGTAAGCCTGCAACAGCACCTTATATTCATCTATAAGCTGATGAATATCATCCTCAGACTCAGATACATTCTCATCACTTGATGAAGAAGAATCTGAATCTGAACTAGAACAAGAAACTGAATTTAAACTTGAACTTTGTACCTGACTCGGTCCTGGCTGCTCCAGTATTTTGGCACTCTCTGTAAAAGCCATTAGCCCTTGGCAATGACTGTCTTCTTGTTCATAAATAGACTCCAAAATCTGCATGAATTCTTCCTCTTCTTCTTCAGCAAACAGCCCTATGTAGGCTTCAGCATCAGACTCGGATTCTGAAGAGGAAATGTCTGATAGAGTCTTCTCTTTCTTGGCTACTAAAGACTTTTCCTTCTTGCCTTTGTAGTGAGTCTTTTTCCTGTCACTAGATTCCTTTCTCTTCTCTGGACAATCTGCAATAACATGGCCCTGTCTATTGCAGCAATAGCACACTATCTTAGATCCAGTTGCCTTGCTTGACTTTGTCCTCTTCCTGTCTTTCTTTGAAGGCTTTTTCTCCTGATAAAAGACTTCCTTTCCCTTTGAAGTAGAAGGTCTTGACCTCCATTGTTTCTTCTTCAAGAATTTCTGAAAGTGTCTAGTGAAGGCAGTAAAGTCTTCATCACTTTCACTGCTCTCAGTCTTTGTGCTGACTGACTCATCTGATTCTGATTCAACTACCTCTGGAGGTGAAGTTGATGACTTATTCCTGCACTTTCTGGGAACTTCTGTCTTGAAAGCAACAGTTCTTTCTTTGTGCTCAGTCCTTGTTGATTTCTCCTCCTCTTTTCTCACTATCAACTGCATCTCATATGACAATAATTTGCCAAACAGTGTAGGAGGAGGAATTTCCCCCAACTTAGCCATTTCTCTTATGGCACAGATCTTGGTGTCCCAATCTTTGGTTAGGGACCTTAAGAACTTGTCATTTAGTTCATAGTTACTGAACTCTCTTCCATAAGACATGAGTTCATTAACTATTCTGTAGAACTTCTTGTAGCACTCAGTTATGCTATCACCTTTACCTTGTCTAAAACTCTCATACTCCTGATTTAGCAAGGATTTTCTATCTTGTCTAACTTCTTCAGATCCTTCCATATACACTATAAGAGTGTCCCACATCTCCTTGGCTGTCTTACAGTGTATAAGATTCTGAAAAGTTGCATCATCAATGGCACTCACTATTATGTTCTGTGCCCTCTTGTCCATTGTAGCTAGGACAATCTCATCCTTAGTCATCTCAGAGAAATCCTTTGGAGTTCTCTGATTTGCATCTAAAACTGAAATCTTCATGGGCACATAGGGCCCTTCCTTTACTGTGATGTAGATTCTAGGGTCTGAGGCCTCCATAAATAGCCTTACCCTTTCCTTCCAGATCCCAAAGATCTCTTTTCTACATATAGGTAATTTCATGGAACCCAATTCCTTGTGATTCTCAGAAGAACCCATGTTTCTTGATTTTCTTGAATTTCTTGAAACTGTGTTTTGCCTTACACTGAATCTGCCAAATAGGATCTCCTCAGACTGTTAGTCCTTATTTTGAGGAACCTGGCTCTGATACCACTTGAAAGATATGGTACCTAAACACCTAGAGGGGGGGTGAATAGGTGACCTAATCCTTTTTAAACTTTAATGGCAGCCAACAGTTTATAACACAGCTTTCTAACTTATTCTATCACAGCAAACACAGCAATAATCACAGCACAGCACAGCACAGCATACACAGTGGTTTATAGTGGTTCCCCAAGATATGGGTACATCCACTTTCCCCCTTTGCCTATATAGCAGTGTACTAGATTCGGCCAAACTCCTCCACTGTCTCAGAACCCAAATTGGTTCCTACACCTCAGGCCCAAAGCCTTACAACTCAGCTTTATCCCAAAGCCTACACTCAGCCAATCAAGGCCTACACTCAGCCAACCAAGGCCTACACTCAGCCAACCAAGGCCTACACTCAGCCAACCAAGGCCTACACTCAGCCAACCAAGGCCTACACTCAGAGATCTCAATCTCCTACACTCAGGCTCTCAAGCCCTACCCTCAGCCTTTATAATTATAGGCTTACAATTCACTCAGATCCAAAGGATCCTACAAGATAAAAATGTATTACAAATACTAACTCAACAACTCAGAAATAAAAGAGGGGAGTTGAGAGTTTCTTGATGAGTTCTTGGAAGAACTCAGCTGGATTCAATCTGACTTAGCTTTCTTCAAAGCTTCTTGAGTAGAACTGAATAAGACTGAATCCTCCTGCAGTAGTTCCTTGACCTCTGCCACTTAAGATCCAGAATGAATCTGAATCCTTCTTCTCAGCCTAGTTCCAGAGGCTGATTTCTTGGATGGAGCCCTCTCTCTCCAACTTCTTAGATCTGCACTTGGACTGCAAGATCTTCTTGTGTTGATACTCTGTGTACCACTTTGATAACTTGTTCTTCAACAATGTGATCCACTTGAACAACAATCTGAACCACTTTCAACAACTTTCAACAACAGTTTCTGTAAACTGTAGGTTCCTATTTATAGGCCTTCTTCATGGTAACTGGCTGGTCCGGTCCATAACTGACTTCTGATATCTCTGACAGGTGCTGTAGACCGGCTGGAACGGCAGCTGTCAAGTCATCCAGTCATTTCTTGAAAATCTCTAACTGTCTGAAAGTGTTGAGACTTTCTGTCTTTAAGTGTCGACACTTATAGACCAAGTGTCGACACATGTTGTGTAAGTGTCGACACAAGTCTACAAGGTGTCGACACAACTCCTTGTATGTCTCGACACAGATTCTTCTTCAGGTGTCGACACTGAAATTGAGTGTCGACACAAGTACTTGATCTTCTATCTTTAGCTGAATTCTTCTAAGTGTCGACACATCACCTTTGTGTCGACACTACTTCTTGTGTTGAATTTGTCAAGTGTCGACACTACTTCTTGGTGTCGACACATAGTCTTCTATGTTGATTCTTGCTGAGTGTCGACACAGCTCCTTGTGTCGACACACCTTCTTCTTGTTGAGACTTCAGCTGAGTGTCGACACATTCCCTTAGTGTCGACACTTGTACTTAGAATAATTTTGTTGATCTTTCTGATCTTTGCTAAGTGTCGACACAGCTCCTTGTGTCGACACTTTCTTCAAGTGTAGAGTCTTTAGCTGAGTGTCGACACATTGTGCTGGGTGTCGACACTTACTTCATGTGTTGACTCTTCTGGTTGTGTGTCGACACTTACTTCATGTGTTGACTCTTCTGGTTGTGTGTCGACACATTGTGCTGGGTGTCGACACATACTCCAAGTGCTGACTCTTCTGCTTAGTGTCGACACATTGTGTTGAGTGTCGACACATACTCCAAGTGCTGACTCTTCTGCTTAGTGTCGACACATTGTGTTGAGTGTCGACACTTACTTCAAATGCTGACTCTTCTGCTTAGTGTCGACACATTGTGTTGAGTGTCGACACTTGTACTTAGTCTCTGCAGACTTTTGCTGAGTGTCGACACAGCTCCAAGTGTCGACACTTTCTGGTGTAGACTCAGCTTCACTGGGTGTCGACACAGCTCCTTGTGTCGACACTTTCTGTCTGCACTTTTCTTCACTGAGTGTCGACACAGCTCCAAGTGTCGACACTTTCTGTCTGGTGTCGACTCTGCATCCCAGGTGTCGACACAATGACTCCAAGTGTCGACACTGCTTGTCTGGGTGTCGACACAAGTCTTCTTAAGTGTTGACACTTTTCCTCTGGGTGTCGACACATGGACTTAGAAACTTTTTGCTTCAGTCCAGTGATTACTTAACCTGCACAAGTAAACTCAACATACATCAAATACATTATGATGTATATCATTGAGTTGGGTGAGGCTTCTTCAAATCAGGTACATTTAACCAATGTACCCAACATGGGTCTCATACTCCACTTCCGATTTGGAATACATCAGGATGTCATCAATGAAGAAAACCACAAAAGAATCCAAGTTGAAAGTACTAGTGCCTAAACACCTAGAGGGGGGGGGGTGAATAGGTGCACTTAATCTTTTTAAACTTTAAAGACAGAAACACAGAATTATATGCAATTCTTCACAGTAATACAGCACATACACCACAGTAATCATAGAATAAAGCACACACAGAGAACACACAGATTTTATAATGGTTCCCCAAGGTCTGGGTACATCCACTTTCCCCCTTCTCCTATCTAGTTGTGTACTAGATTCGGCCTAACTTCTCCACTACTTCTCAGATCCACAGATCTTACAGCTCAGAACCCCAAATAGGTTCCTACAACTCAGAGTGATCCCACTCCTACAACTCAGACACACAACTCTACCACTCAGTCTTCACAAGACCTACACTCAGCCTTCAACAAGGCCTACACTCAGCCTTCAACAAGGCCTACACTCAGAGAAATGTATCTCCTACACTCAGGCACACAAGCCCTACCACTTAGCCTTTATTATTATAGGCTTACAACTCAGATCACTAAGAATCCTACAGAAACTTAAAATTACAAAGAATATAACCACAACTCAGATTGAGAAAGTTGAGTTGTTTGGCTTCTTGATGAGTTCTTGAAAAAACTTTACTGAGATCAACCTCCCTTGGCTTTTCTTCAAATCTTCTTGAATAGAACACAGTAGGGTTGAATCTCTAGGCAGATGATCTTCAATCAACTGCTGACTTGTGAATCAGATCTCAATCTGAAACTTTCTTTATCAGCCTGGTTCAATAGCTGACTTCTTAGAAGGAGCTTTCTCTCTCCAACTTTTTAGATCTTCACTTGAAGGTCTTCTTCTTGTTGTGTTGTACTTCAATGATTCATTGCTCTTCTCAATCTTATTCTCATCTGTTGAAGGAATAAGCCTTTATATAGGCTTTCTTCATGGTGACCGGCTGATCCGGTTTTTAACAAACTTCTGACAGTTCTGACAGTAGCAGTTGACTAGTTGAAATGGCAGCTGTCAAGTCATCCAGTCACTTCTTGATAACTCTGTCACTGTCTGAAAGTGTCGAGACAGACAGTCTTTATGTGTCGACACAAATAGACCAAGTGTCGACACAAGTAGACTAAGTGTCGACACTAGCCTTCATGGTGTCGACACAACTCCTTGTGTTGTAGAAATTACTTCTCGACACTGCTTCTTCAGAATGTGTCGACACTAATTATGTGTGTCGACACAAGTCCTTCTTCTTCAATACTTAGTTGATTTCTGCTAAGTGTCGACACAACTCCTTTGTGTCGACACATCTTCTTGTGTTGATACTTGCTAAGTGTCGACACATCTCCTTGGTGTCGACACATGCCTTCTGTGTTGAAGCTTTTACTGAGTGTCGACACATCTTATTTGTGTCGACACATTCTTCATGTGTTGAGACTTTGCTGAGTGTCGACACATTTCCTTTGTGTCGACACATGTACTTAGACTTTGTTGAAAATTTGCTGAGTGTCGACACAGCCTCCTAGTGTCGACACTTGTACTTAGACTTTGTTGAAATTTGCTGAGTGTCGACACAGCCTCCTAGTGTCAATACTTGTACTTGAACTTTGTTGAAGTTTTGCTGAGTGTCGACACAGCCTCCTAGTGTCGACACTTTTGATGTAGAAAAAGTTCCTCTAGGTGTCGTCACTGCTTCTAAGTGTCGACACTGATTCTTTAGACATTTCTTCATTGTGTGTCGACACTGCCTGTATGTGTCGACACTTTCCTTGTGGTGTCGACTCTACATTCCTGGTGTCGACACAATTACTCCAAGTGTCGACACTGTTTCTTTAGGTGTCGACACAAGGCTTCTTAAGTGTCGACACTTTTCTTCTAGGTGTCGACACATGGACTTAGAAACTTTTCCTGCAAACCTACAGTTACTTAACCTGCACAAAGAAACTCAAAACACATCAAATACATCTTGATGTATATCATTGAGTAGGGTGAGACTTCTTCAAATCAGGTACATATATTCCAATGTACCCAACAATCTCCCCGTATTTGGAGAAGTCATAACCCATAGTCAATGATATACACCATACATAACAAATTCACAGTATGATGTAAAACAGTAAAATATGACAGGGTAAATACTTAAATATGCATAAACAGAACATGTATATACCATTAGCTCAGAACAATTAATATAATAGATGAACATATAACATTGTTCTTACAAATTCCAACATTTACATTAATCAAAAGTTTACATAGTATTTTAATACAAATGATTACAATTTGTAAACTAAAGAAAATGCTATCCTATTGCTGCTCAGGTTCCTTGATTACAATCCCCTTCCCTGATTGAATCTTTGCTTAAACTGGGGCTTCAGTATCATCAGCAGCAACAGGCTTCTTCCCTTTAAGATCTTTCTTTTTCAATTCTTCAGCCTTGATCTTTTGCCTTTCAAAATAGTGATAACGCTTGGGAAAATACTTGCTATGCTCCTGGGAATTAGGAGGTAGCTTTCCCAGTTTAGCCTTTCTTCTATACTGTACAATGGCCTCTTGCCTATTCTCATGCTTCCTCCACTCCTGTTCAGAATACCATTTGCATCTATCCAGGATATTATCCTTAGCAGCCTTCCAAGCAGTCAAAATGATATTCCTGCAAGTGGGGCTCCATTGTTCAAAATCAGGCCTTGGTTTAGCTTGCTCTCTGAATCTTTTCTTAGACAATTGAGTCTCTTGTTCTTTTAATAAGGCCTCTTGTTCTTTCAGTATTGCCTCTAGCACAGGCTGAACTACTTTCTCTATGATGACATTCTGATTTCCCTCAGGAGGACTGTACATAGTCTGGATCTCTTGATGTATCATGTCAAAGTATGCTGGAGGGTATATTACCTGAGCTACTGCAGCTTGCTCTCCTCCAGGATATGCAGGATTAATTCCAGACTCTGCAACATTATCATCATCACATAAGGGTGGATATCCAAGGGTGGCTCTGATGGAATTTGAAATCTATTTAGCATGATCAGAGCCTGCCTTGATTAATACCCTCTCCCCCTTTATGACTTCTCTTTCAATGTGATCCCTCAGATCATCTTTCTGAAATCTTATCTGTGCATTCAGATAGTTTACTCCATCCTTATAGAAAGGTTTCAACCTTTGGAGCTTTTCAGTTATGAGCTTCTGGGAATCTTGAAGTGCAGAAGTAACAGCAGTGATACCTTCTTGTAATGCTTTATCAAATTCTGCCTTGGTTGTAGTCATGGCTGCAGTATGGGCAGAAGTTATATTCTTCATTTCAGTTACTATGGAATTATGAGAAGATGTCAAATTATCATTCATCCTTTGCTGGTTCTCCAGGACATATCCTTGCTTCAGTGCAATATCATCCACTTGTGTTTTAATCTTCTCCTGATAAGTAGCCAGATAGACTACTGCATTTCCTCCCTTATGGAAGCAGTCAGTCATTTCTTTCTTGTTCAGATTCATTTCAAATCTGATTGACTTGATGTCTTGGGCCAGATCAAATTGCAGTGACTTATGCCCTTCATCTATATACTTTTCTATAGCTTGTCTGTGCTCATCCAGCTTGATCTGTAAAGCCACCATCAATGAACTGTAATTAGTAGATGGGGCAGGCTGTGGTGCAATGGTCTGTAGTGCTTTCTTGTAGTTCTGGCTTCTTCTCTTGAAGACCTGGAACTTTCTCTTCTTGGCTCTCACAGCCTCTTCATCCTCTGAAGCAGATGTGCTAGCAATATCCACTCTGTCCTTAGGACTAGGATGTGAATCCTTCTCAGTCCTTGGTGGTTGCTCAGCATCCTTTGGCTTCATAGTCTCTTGTGTTACAGTTTTCTCTATATTCTCCATATGCTCCCCCTCAATATTGATCTCCTCCCCCTCAGCAGCAGCTTTCTCTTTCTCAAAATCAGTTTGTAGAAGATCAGGGAATAACTCTTCTAATGTAAATTCCTGTGGAGGAAGGGCTGGAGAATCTCTTATCTCATCAACCACTTGATCAGCAACAGATGTGTCCTCCATGACAACATCTTGGGGTTGAGGTTGTATCTGTGTTTGTTGATGAATATCAGGTAATAAATCAGTCAAAACTTCTTCCTTAATAGTGAAATCTAATTGACTAATTTCAGTGATTACCTCTAGAATGGTTTGTGTAGCTTGTTCACTCTCTAGTGGAGTTGGCTCTTCCACTAGAAAAGGCTCCCCCTGGAGTGGATCCAGGTGAATTGGGCTAGCTGGTGGTAGCTCCCCCTGCCTCTGTGCATCTTCTTGTCTTGCTGGAGACTGTCCAGCATGTCCTGTGTCTTCATCAGAACTGAACACTACTTGCTCTTCAGAGCTGCTAGAGGATTCTTGAGCCACAATGGCTGTCTTCTTCTTCTTTTTCTGAGGTGTATCCTTTACTGGAGTTGGCATTTCTTTGGTCAATACTCTATCCCACCTAGAGAAGATTCTCAAATCCATTCTTCTCATGTGATTAATCTTGGAACCAGCTGCTTGATTCATCACCTCTGGAATACTTCCAGCTAGGTATAGACTCAGTATTCTACCCAAATTGGGCTTCTTCATACTCTCTTTAATCTTTTCAAACATAACTGCAGACCAATCAGTATCTAGTTTGAAGATAATCCTTGTCATCAAACTAAACATATGAGCAGAGATTTTGTCATGTCCCCCAGGCTTGCTCAGGATGACCTTGCCAACTATTTCAGACAAGAATTTGCCCTGCATGTTCATTCCTTTTCTGTTGAATACAGATCCTATCTTCAGGTTAGTATCAAGTCCACACCATCTCAATGCTTCTCTAGTATTAGAAGAAGATACATCTTTCTCCTCTTTTGTCCTTGGTAGTTGAAGAACTTTTCTTAGACCTTTAGGAGAGACCTTCACCGTTGCCCCATGAACTCTGGATTTAATCTTGAGTCCTGATTCATCTAGAGTTGCTCCATTCAGAAATTCGAGGACTTCCTTCTTCCATATCTTGATCGGTTCTGATACAAGAAATTCTAACCTAGTCTCTTCTATTAGGGTTACCACACCGTTGATTTCAGGTTCCGCGTCATCAAAGGCGTGTCGCACGAGTTCATATCCTTCATTAACATTCTCTTCTAGCTTGGGCACCATTAGGGTTTGAAGAAATTTGAATTTAGAGAAGAGAGATGTCGACACACAAGTTTGGTCTTGAAACTTTGGTGAGCGTGTCGACAAACAATGGCAAAAACCTATTTATACCTTTCTAGAATCAAAGATGAAAGGGCACGTCAAAATACTTAAATTGTGTCGACACTGTTGATAAGTGTCGACACTTACTTATAATGTCTCGACAACTATGTGTCGACACAAGTATAGTCGACATAATATATGTGTCGACACTTATATATGTGTCGACACCACTCAGCTCGACACTTAGTCGAGACTATACTAGTCTAATTCTGTGTAAAGCCTAAGTGTCGACACCACCCTGCATGTGTCGACACCTACCCTGCATGTGTCGACACTAATTCTCTGAAGTGTCGACACAGACTTTCTAGATGTGTCGACACCATTTCTCTGAAATGTCGACACCACTTCTATGTGTCGACACAAACAACTCTGTGTGTCGACACCATTTTACTTAGCCAATTTTGAAAACTTATTCTAATTTTATCATCCTTAATTCAATTTTAAATTTATTGAATTTGGTTTCATCTAAGGGCTTAGTATACATGTCAGCTAGCTGATTATCTGTATTAATATACTCTAGTGAAATATCTCCTTTTTCCACATGTTCTCTTAGAAAATGGTACTTTATTTCTATGTGCTTAGTCCTACTATGGGAGACAGGATTGTTTGCAATAGAAATAACACTAGTAGAATCACAAAATAAAGGTATTCTACTTACTTGTATACCATAATCTTCTAGCTGGTGTTGTATCCATAGTAGTTGTGCACAGCAGCTCCCTGCAGTAACATACTCTGACTTAGCTGTGGAGATAGCCACACTGGTATGCTTCTTGCTACTCCAAGACACCAGCCTTCCACCTAGGAATTGACAGGTTCCAGTTGTACTTTTCCTATCTTCCTTGCAGCCTGCAAAATCTGCATCTGAATAACCTGTCAGTTCAAAGTCTCCATTCCTAGGGTACCAAAGGCCTAGATAAGGAGTGCCCTTAAGATATCTCAAAATTCTTTTGACTGATGTCAAATGAGATTATTTAGGGCAAGCTTGGTACCTAGCACAGACACATGTAGCATACATGATATCTGGTCTACTTGCAGTCAAATATATTAGGGAGCCAACTATCCCTCTATACAAAGTTTCATCTACAGGTTTCCCTACATCATCTTTGCATAAAGACATTGTTGATCCCATAGGAGTTTTCATGGGTGAACTTAGACTGGCATATGGATAAACCATCCTCAGTCTGTCTAACTTGGAGACCCAAGAAGAACTTAAGTTCCCCCATACTGCTCATTTCAAATTGTCCTTGCATTAGTTTTGCAAACTTTCTGCAAAGACTACTTTTTGTAGACCCAAATATGATGTCATCTACATATATTTGGACTAAGATGATCTTGCCTCTGGATTCCCTAAGGAATAGAGTCTTGTCTATTTTCCCCCTTGTGAATTTATTCTCAATGAGGAAACTAGACAGGGTTTCATACCAAGCCCTAGGGGCTTGTTTTAACTCATATAAAGCCTTCTTAAGTCTATAGACATAACTAGGTTTAGTAGAATCTACAAAACCTGATGGCTGCTCAACATAGACTTTTTCCTTCAGGTTTCCATTCAGAAAAGCTGACTTAACATCCATTTGATAGACCTTAAATCCTTGGAATGTTGCATAGGCCAAGAACATCCTGATTGCCTCCAGTCTTGCTACTGGAGCAAAGGTTTGATCAAAATCAATACCTTCTTCCTGCCTATATCCTTTAGCAACTAGTCTAGCTTTGTTCTTTATAATTATTCCATTCTCATCCAGCTTGTTCCTAAAGATCCACTTAGTTCCAATTATGTTGTGATCTTTTGGTTTAGGAACTAGCTCCCAGACTTTGCATCTTTTGAACTGGTTCAGCTCCTCTTGCATTGCCTCAATCCAATGAGGGTCTAGGATTGCTTCTTCAAATTTCTTTGGCTCAACTTGGGATAGAAAGCTGGAGTAGAGAACTGAATTTAGATTTCTGCTCCTTGTTTGTACCCCTTGTCTGAGATCTCCAATAATTTGATTTGCTGGATGATCTTTTAAATGCCTATTTGCTGGAGGCAGCCTGTTTTCTAGTTGTACACCTTCAGCTTCTTCATTCAGCAACATCCTTTGATCTTCTTCAGCAACAGGAGTATCTTGTACTCCCCCTGGACAGCAACCACCTTCTTCTACTTGCTGACTTGCAGTAGGACCTTCTGCAATAGTTAGCTTGTCCATCTTCTCAGTCACACCTGTGGAGCTGCAAACACTACAAGACAATTCATTGTTAATGAGTCTAGCTTCATCAAATACTACATGTACTGACTCTTCTACAACTTGAGTAGTCAAGTTGTAGACCCTATATGCCTTACTGTTGTTGTTGTACCCAACAAATATCCCCTCTTAGGATTTGGCAGCAAACTTGGTTAAATAAGACTTACCATTGTTAAGTATATAACATTTATAACCAAAGATCCTGAAAAAGGATAGATTTGGTTTTATGCCCTTCACAATCTCATAGGGGGTCTTATTGTGGCTCTTGGTGATAGTGGCCCTATTGATTACATGACATGCAGTATTAACTGCCTCAGCCCAGAAATATTCAGGGAGAGATGTGTCACTTAATAGGGTTCTACTAGCCTCTATCAAGGTTCTATTTTTCCTTTCAGCAATACCATTTTGCTGAGGTGTTCTTGGTGAAGAAAATTCCTGAAATATCCCAAACTCTTCACATAGCTTTGTCATACTGTCAGACTGGAATTCAGTACCATGGTCACTTCTTATTTTGACCACTATACTGTCTAACTCATTCTGAATTTGTTTGACAAAACTATAAAAGATACTAGGAGTTTTAGATTTCTGTCTAAGGAAAAACACCCAGGAAAACCTTGAGTAGTCATCTACAACCACAAATGTGTAGACCTTCCTACCTAGGTTGTGAACTGGTATATGACCAAAAAGATCCATATGCAAGAGGTATAGGCACCTCACAGCATCTTTGTTCTCAATGCTATTAAAGGTGGATTTGGTCTGCTTGCCCTTTTGACAAGCTGAACATATCTCATCCTTTATACACTTAACCTGAGGACCATTCCTCACTAACTCTTTGCTAAAGAGTTGGCCAATTGTCTTGTAGTTAAGATGAGCCAGCCTCTTGTGCCATTTAACACAATGTGAGACTTTCTCATCAGCTACAAGACAAACATGAGAACCAATGTTCTCACACATAATGTCTAGACAATAGACATTTCTCTTTCTATAACCTGTCAAAATGATCTTTTGATCACTTGATCTCTTGATATGATAACCATCCTTGAAAAATGAGATGTCATATCCTACATCACTCAGCTGACTTATACTAATTAGGTTGTGTTTCAAACTTTTAACATAAGCCACTTGAGTAATTATAACAAGGTTGCTAGAAATGTTACCAAATCCTTTGATGATTCCTTTTTCAGAACCACCAAAGGTGACTTTAGGACCATCCTTGATTGGTGTATAGTCCTTCAGCAATACCCTAGTTCCAGTCATGTGCCTAGAACATCCACTGTCCAAGTACCATATTGGGGCATGGCCACTTGGACTCACCTGCAAAATAAATTACTTAACCTTAGAACCCAAATAATTCTTGGGTCCTTGGTGCAAGTTAGTCTGAATCTTAACAAAACTACCTGTAGCTTTTCTAGCAGGCAGATTGCTACTCACCTTGGCACTTGAATTGTGCCAACAGTCTATGGCAAAGTGGTCTACCTTGCCACAACACCAACACTCAAATCTGTTGTACCTTTGTTTAGGTACAACCCTGGCTGTTTTATTTACAGCAGGCTCCTTGTTGAGTACTGGGGCTTTGCCCTTAGACTTGGACTTTACAGTCCTGGCAGGTTTTGTAAACCTCAATCCAGTTTTACCCTTTTGATGTACAAATTCATCTACCAAAGGTAAAACAGATTTTGGTTTAGAAAAACTTGCAACAATGTCTCTCTCTTTCTGAAGACTAATCTCCAGATTTCTAATTTGATCATTTTTAAATGTTATAGTCCCCATCTGAATAACAGTAATGTGCTTCAGACTGGCTATTTCATTTAATTTCTGATCAAGCAACTTGTCAAAATCTGTTGCTGCAACTTTAAGACTGGCAATCTCCTTAGCCTGAGTTTTGGCCAAGAGTTTGCTTTTCTTCAAAGCCTGCAACAATACTCTATATTCATCAATCAACTGATGAATGTCTCCTTCAGATTCAGATCCACTAACATCACTTGATGCTGATGTATCTGAATCTGACTCAGTACTAGAAATTGAACTAGCAGAACAATTTTGTACTTGACTAGGTCCAGGCTGATTCTGGATTTTGTCTCCTTCTGATAAGGCCATCAGTCTCTGGCACTGATTGTCCTCATGTTCATATATTGAGTTCATTAATTGTATGAACTCATCTTCCTCTTCTTCAGCAAACAGTCCAATATAAGTTTCAGCTTCTGAATCAGTTTCTGAAGATGACATATCAGACAGACTTTTGTCCTTCTTAGCAACAAAGGATCTTTCCTTTTTGCCCTTGAACTGAGTCTTCTTCTTGTCTGTTGACTCTTTCCTCTTTTCTGGACAATCAGCAACTACATGTCCTTGTCTATTGCAACAATAGCAAACTATCTTTGAGGATGTATTTTTACTTGGCTTGGACTTTCTTCTTTCATTCTTTGATGACTTCTGTAAAGTGGATGGCTTAGACCTCCACTGTTTCTTCTTTAGAAACTTCTGAAAATGTCTGGTGAAAGCTGGAAAGTCTTCATCACTCTCACTGCTTTCAGAATTCTTGCTTTCTGACTCATCTGTCTCAGCCTCAGCAACTTTTTGAGGTGGAGATGGAGACTTACTTTTATATTTCCTAGTGGCTTCTGTCTTGAAAGCCACAGCTCTTTCTTTGTGCTCAACTCTGGTAGTCTTCTCTTCCTCCTTCTTTACCATTAACTGCATCTCATAAGATAATAGTTTTCCAAATAATGTTGGAGGAGGAATATCTGCTAATTTGGCCATTTCCCTTGTGACACAAATCTTGGTATCCTAGTCCTTAGTCAGGGATCTCAAGAACTTATCATTCAATTCATAATTGCTGAATTCTCTTCCATAGGACATTAACTCATTAACAATCCTATAGAATTTCTTATAACACTCAGTTATACTATCAGACCTGCCTTGTTTGAAACTTTCATACTCTTGGTTTAACAAAGACTTCCTATCTTGTCTTACCTCTTCTGAACCCTCCATATAGACTATCACTGTATCCCACATTTCCTTTGATATTTTACAATGAATCAGATTCTGAAATATGGCATCATCAATTGCACTTACAATTATATTCTGGGCCCTCTTGTCCATAGTGGCCAGAATTATTTCATCCTTGGTCATTTCAGAATAGTCTTTTGGAGTTCTCTGATTTGCATCTAGCACAGATACTTTCATTGGCACATATGGCCCTTCTTTAACAGTAATATATATTCTTGGGTCTGAGGCTTCCATAAAAAGTCTAACCCTTTCCTTCCAAATGCCAAAGATCTCGTTTCTGCATATTGGCAATTTCATGGATCCAAGCTCTTTGTGATTCTCTGTTGAACCCATTTTCTTGATTCTTGATTATGCTGAATCTGCCTACAGGAACTTTACTCAGACTGTTATGTCCCTTTTTGAGTAACCTGGCTCTGATACCACTTGAAAGAACTAGTGCCTAAACACCTAGAGGGGGGGTGAATAGGTGCACTTAATCTTTTAAAACTTTAAAGGCAGAAACACAGAATTATATGCAATTCTTCACAGCAATACAACACATACACCACAGCAATCACAGAATAAAGCACACACAGAGAATACATAGATTTTATAGAGGTTCCCCAAGGTATGGGTACATCCACTTTCCCCCTTCGCCTTTCTAGTTGTGTACTAGATTCGGCCTAACTTCTCCATTACTTCTCAGATCCACAGATCTTACAGCTCAGAATCCCAAATAGGTTCCTACAACTCAGAGTGATCCCACTCCTACAACTTAGGCACACAGCCCTACCACTCAGTCTTCACAAGACCTACACTCAGCCTTCAACAAGGCCTACACTCAGCCTTCAACAAGGCCTACACTCAAATAAATGTATCTCATACACTCAGGCACACAAGCCCTACTACTCAGCCTTTATAATTATAGGCTTACAACTCAGATCACTAAGGATCCTACAGAAAATTAAAATTACAAAGAATATAACCACAACTCAGATTGAGAAAGTTGAGTTGTCTGGCTTCTTGATGAGTTCTTGAAAAAACTTTGTTGAGATCTACCTCCCTTGGCTTTTCTTCAAAGCTTCTTGAATAGAACACAGTAGGGTTGAATCTCTAGGCAGATGATCTTCAATCAACTACTGACTTGTGAATCAGATCTCAATCTGAAACTTTCTTTATCAGCCTGGTTCAATAGCTGACTTCTTAGAAGGAGCTTTCTCTCTCCAACTTCTTAGATCTTCACTTGAAGGTCTTCTTCTTGTTGTGTTGTACTTCAATGATTCATTGCTCTTCTCAATCTTATTCTCATCTATTGAAGGAATAAGCCTTTATATAGGCTTTCTTCATGGTGACCAGCTGATCCGGTTTCTAACAAACTTCTGACAGTTCTGACAGTAGCAGTTGACCGGTTGAAATGGCAGCTGTCAAGTCATCTAGTCACTTCTTGATAACTCTGTCACTGTCTTAAAGTGTCGAGACAGACAGTCTTTATGTGTCGACACAAATAGACCAAGTGTCGACACAAGTGGACTAAGTGTCGACACTAGCCTTCATAGTGTCGACACAACTCCTTGTGTTGTAGAAATTACTTCTCGACACTGCTTCTTCAGAATGTGTCGACACTGATTATGTGTGTCGACACAAGTCCTTCTTGTTCAATACTTTGTTGATTTCTGCTAAGTGTCGACACAACTCCTTTGTGTCGACACATCTTCTTGTGTTGATACTTGCTAAGTGTCGACACATCTCCTTGGTGTCGACACATGCCTTCTGTGTTGAAGCTTTTGCTGAGTGTCGACACATCTTCTTTGTGTCGACACATTCTTCATGTGTTGAGACTTTGCTGAGTGTCGACACATCTCCTTTGTGTCGACACATGTACTTAGACTTTGTTGAAAATTTGCTGAGTGTCGACACAGCCTCCTAGTGTCGACACTTGTACTTAGACATTGTTGAAATTTGCTGAGTGTCGACACAGCCTCCTAGTGTCAACACTTGTACTTGAACTTTGTTGAAGTTTTGCTGAGTGTCGACACAGCCTCCTAGTGTCGACACTTTTGATGTCGACAAAGTTCCTCTGGGTGTCGACACTGCTTCTAAGTGTCGACACTGATTCTTTAGACATTTCTTCATTGTGTGTCGACACTGCCTGTATGTGTCGACACTTTCCTTCTGGTGTCGACTCTGCATTCCTGGTGTCGACACAATTACTCCAAGTGTCGACACTGTTTCTTTAGGTGTCGACACAAGCCTTCTTAAGTGTCGACACTTTTCTTCTAGGTGTCGACACATGGACTTAGAAACTTTTCCTGCAAACCTGCAGTTACTTAACCTGCACAAAGAAACTCAAAACACATCAAATACATCTTGATGTATATCATTGAGTAGGGTGAGGCTTCTTCAAATCAGGTACATATATTCCAATGTACCCAACACAAGTATTCCTAAAATACCCGATTCATCAGATCCATGAACACAGATGGCGCGTTCGTCAGCCCGAACGGCATCACCGTAAACTCAAAGTGTCCATACCTTGTACCAAAGGCAGTCTTGGGTATGTCCTCTTCCCGAATTCGCAGCTGATAAAAGCCTGACTTCAAGTCCAATTTGGAGTACACCGTCGACCCCACCAATTGGTCGAACAAGTCATCTATCCGAGGAATCAGATACTTATTCTTGACGGTCAATTTATTCAGCTCTCGGTAGTCAATGCATAGCCGCATGCTACCGTCTTTCTTTTTCACAAACAACACCGGCGCGCTCCACGACGAAGAACTGGGTCTGATATACCCTTACTCCAACAGTTCGTGCAACTGTACCTTGAGTTTTGCCAACTGCTTTGGTGCCATCCTAAACGGAGGACGTGACCCCGGCCTAGCCTCTGGTACTAACTCGATCGAGAAGTCGATCTCTCGCCGAGGAGGCGCTCCAGTAAGTTCATCTGGAAACACATCCTTGAACTCTGCCACTACGGGCACTTCCTCAATAGATAGGTGAGAGAGACGAACCTCCAATAACGCTACAAGCGATACACCACCCTGGTTAACCGCTCGCATCAATTGCATGGCCGAAATCAGGGAACAGGCCACTCCACAAAGGCCCTCAAATTTGACCTCCGCCTGCCCTTTGCTCCTTAGGGTCACTACCTTAGATAGGCAGTCAATACTGGCGCGCTGCTCTGCAAGCCAGTCCATGCCCAAAATGACATTGAACTCAACCGATGGTAAAATCGCTGCTACCAAAATGAAGTCAACTCCGTCCAGCTCCCAACAGATGCGCCCTTTAGCCCCGGTGGTCATGGATGACCCATTGGGCATGCGCACTTTCAACTCTGCGTCCGCCGAGAAAGACTCAACTCCTATTCTCCGGATGAAGCTCTCCGCAAGAAAGGAGTGTGATGCTCCCGTATCGAACAATACCCTAGCCGGGTATCCGGAAACTAATATGAAGCCTACAACATAGACATCACACAAAAAGGGTCTAAAAGTATGAAGCACAAAATTTCAACTTAAATTTTCTTCATACCTGTCACCACATCGGTTTGGCAGATCGCTTCTTGCTGTCCAAGGTTGTAAGCCCTTGGTTGCACCGGTTGGAACCGAGAAGCGCTCGACTCCGCCATCTTCCCTTTCTCCGCAGCACTGGGGCCGGAGCGCACAGTCTGCTCCTGCCTTGCCTCTTGCCCCGCTCCTCCTTGGGGACAACCACGAGCTATGTGCCCCACCTTACCGCAGTTGTAGCACGTCGGCAGTCCCCTAGAGTGAGAACCTCCAGGCGTCCACTTGCTCTTCTCGCCGAACCTGGATGTGTGAGGCTTATTCCTCCACCTACTCCCTTCAGACTTTCCATGGGATTGGGAAGGCTTCCCTTCCCCTTGCTTGGGGGTGACACCCTTACGGCGCTGGGTGCGCTCCAGATCACTCTCCAACATCCTGGCAGCCTCAACCAACTCATTGAAACCAGCTCTCTTCATGGAAATGAGGGGTTACCTCAGGTTCTCCCTCAGCCCCTCATAGAAGAGATTATCCCTCTCTACATCATCTGCATCGTCGTTCCCGCGTAACGACCCAAATGGGTGAACTCCTGCACATACTCGTCCACCGTCTTGTCCCGCTGCATTAAGTGCAGGAACTGCCTCTGAACTGCCAACCGTGTAGAAACGGGAATGTACCTTTTTAGAAAAGCATCCCCAAACTCCTCCACCGACGGAGTGCGTCCAGGAAACTGGCGGCCGCTATGGCTCACCCACCACAACTTGGCGTCTCCTTCCAACATGAAAGCCGCATACTCAGCTTTCTTTTCTCCTGGCGTCTCTGCCGCCCTCAAACGCTCTTGAATGCGAACCCACCAGTCCTCCGCATCCGTTGGCGTACCGACTCCCTTGAATGACGGGGGATGGAAGCTCAGGAAATACTTCATGTGTCGGTCTCCATGCCCGACAACCACCCTTTCCGCCAAAGGCTCCACTCACCTGGCTTCTCCTCCTGGCACGGCCGTCGCCGTATCCGGTGTAGCAGGGGTTGCTACTTGAGCTGCCACTGCAGCTTGGGCCGCCACCATCGCTTCTGCAAGCATGCGGCAGAAATCGGCCGGGTTAACACCCGTGACCCAAAGACCTGGAGCAGTGGCACTGCTCGCCGAGAGTTCCTCTCTTGCTCTCGACGTACCCGCCTCATTGCTTGCACTCTTCAAGAAAACAAGAAATAAGAAATCAGTCTCTAATCTCAAGACTTAAACATAAGGACACTCATGGTCTCGCGTTACGCTTATGTGGATAACTTCTCTACGCATTGACATTGAATCTAACCTCCCTCTGATACCAAATTGTAACACCTCCCCTGTAATGAACGTATAATATGGGTCCGGCCGGGGCCCCACAACATACGGACGCCACAGCTTTAGTATTATAAGTCTATATAGCTACCCACAATCAAAACACTTTGCACAACACAGCGAAAACAAAAGCAAGACTAGAAGTTATCCACTACAAGAAGAGTAATAACAATGGCCTTATGGCCTTACAACAAGTGTCCAAACTCAAATAATACAACAGTCAAGAAAGTGCATAGCACACCTAGTCTACCTCGGCATGCAAGCCAGACAACATGAATCTCAAACATACAACATCATATAAGTAGAGCTACAAAAGAGAAAAGCACTTCATGAGGCTTAGGCCTTTCTGGCCGGCTAACTAGCTCCTGCATGCGATCCTTGCCCTGTAAAATTTATTAGTAACGTGGGTCAGCAAAGACTGACCTCAAACTGTGTAACAACACATCTCCTCCCGGCCGCCCCTAACAGACCCCAGGGTAACCCTCCAACCTGCAAGTTAGCACTTCATATACAATAATCATAAGCAAGAAAAGCAACTACAGAAACAGGCTTGGATGTCACACACATCATACATGTTCTCTACTGGTTGAGCATATAATAAAAGGGCCTACTTATGCAATCATGTATGTAACAACCCGGGTTTCAGCCAAGGCACCCTATCTCGTATGCATCTAGCACATCATCACATCATATGGGTACTCATCGATTCCCCATTGGCATAAAGCCGCAAACAAAGGGGTAAGGCCATTTCCCCTAACGGCACACCGGCCGCCACATGGAACTCTTGCAAAGGCCCCACCCGCTCAAGGTCTTAGACTCGTGCTTGCCTACAAGCTCTGACGTCTCATGTCAGGATTCCAACATACATAAAACTGACCGATTCTAAGAAGCCTTGCCGGACCCCACCCGCTCATGGCCTCATTGCCCGGGCTTGCCCCCAAGCTTGGCATTCTCGTCAGTCTCACAGAAGGGTACTAGTCTTGCCGGGACACTCTCCACACATGACGTGAACGTCACGGGATAGCCAGCCGACCACGGATACATAGCCACGCCTTGGCACATCACAAACCAAGACAATTCCACCCTAGTCCCTCATTTATACTGCAGCATTCCCGCACACCAAGGAAACCATCTCCAACTCATGCGGAGCTAACCTTATCCACCAAGGAAACCATCTACCGCCACGAGGAGCTAACCTTGTCCGGTTCCGACTACACGTACTCATTCGAGAAAAAGGGGAAAACACCACCACATCACAAACGGCATCTTGCCGCAACGGAATCTCTACGAATCCCTAAAGTTCGTATGCAACATCACCGAGTCGGACTAACGGTCGCGACTACGGCTTCACCCACCATGCCTAATCCACTAACGGAGCGGATCTCTAATGCAAATCATGTCGGGGACGGACTCAATCGACCCGGAGGTTCCTTTTGAACCTTGGCGACCCAAAACCCCTCTCATTTGAGTGTTTGGTGCCCAAAACTAGAAAAGAAATGATGCTAAAGACATGCATCCTAAGACCGAGAGGAGAAGTGTCGTTACCTTCCGACTCCTCTTCCTTGCCATGGCAAAAATAGCCGGATGAAAACTTTCGCAAAGATCTAGCCTCCACGGATCTGGACTCAGCTCGCGATTTGGAGCACCGATGCCTCTCCTACAGCCCAAACCCTCCTTCACCTTCCTCCCTGCTCTCCCTTCTCTCTAAAATGTAGTCATAGAAAAGCTTGAAGAAGAATGAGGGTTTACAACCCTATTCTCGGACTTAACTTTCCAAGAGCAGTCTTGAACCATCTGATCCTAAAATCAGGGAAAGAAAGGCCATGATCCGACTGAAAAATAAAATACGTGGGTCGAATACAGCCTGGCACATGCCCGTGTCCAGGGCCGTGTCCCCCATTCGCCGTCTCAAATCGACGTGCCTGAAACAGCACACGGGCATCCAACATGCCCGTGTTTGACCCGACACGCCCGTGTCCCAACTGACACGGCCGTGTTGGCGGCCATGTGCCTCCTTCGACATAGCCCCGAAAATAACCCGAGCACTACACGGGTACTGGACATGCCCGTGTCCTTGCCCGTGTCTACCTCAACACGCCTGGGCTCCAGGCCGTGTTCACTGCCTCGACGTTTCGTCGAGCGAAGATCGTCGAACAAGCGGGACACGCCCTGTGACACGCCCGTGTCACAGGATGTGTGCCCCTGTCCCGACACTCTCCACTCATCGAGTTAAATTCGTCGAGCGAAGGTCGTCGACTGACTGACACGGCCTTGGACACGCCCGTGTCCTAGGCCGTGTGCCTTGTCTCGACACAACGTCAAACGAAAAATCGTCGACTCCCGGGCCGATCGTCGACACGGCTCGACACGCCCTGAGACACGCCCGTGTCTCAGACCGTGTTCTCTGCTCAACGATCGCCGACTCCAAAATCGTCGACCTCACGACCAAAACGTCAACTGGAGCCTGACACGCCCTGGGACACGCCCGTGTCCCAGGCCGTGTGCCCCCTTCCAGAAACCAAAAATTTGCTAGAAACGCAAATCCATCCTCTCTCAAATTTTGGGGTGTTACACCCCCGCCCCTTCGCTGTCACTAGTGTGTTAGAAAGTAGAGAACAAGAAGCGAAAAGTAGAGAACAAGCGAACAAACTTTTGAATAATTGAAATTTTATTATCCAAAAAAGATATCATTTACAAAGGTATGGCCTCCCTTATATAGAATGGAGGAGATAAGAAAGAGAGTATACAAACAATGTGGGACTAAACATTTACAGTACTGAGCGGCTAGAATAATGGAGACCGCATAGGCCGCGCGGTTAGACAGATGGGCTAACCGCTCGGCAACTCCAGCAGGATAGAACAGGCCGCAGAGGTAGACCGACAGACCGCCCGGTCTACAAACCGCTGGATCAGACCGCTAAGCCGCTCGGTCAACAAACCGCTGGATCAGACCGCCAAGCCGCCCGGTCTAATACTTCAACACTCCCCCTCAAGCTGGAGCATAGATATCAATCATGCCCAGCTTGTCACAAATGCGGAAGAAGGAAGTAGAAACCGGCTTGGTGAAGATATCTGCCAACTCCTTGTCAGAGGTGACAAAAGGAGTACAAATCTGATTCTTCAAAATCTCCTCCCGAATGAAGTGACAGTCAACCTCTATATGCTTCGTTCTCTCATGGAAGACCGGATTTCTGGATATGTGTATAGCGGCCTTGTTGTCACAGAACATAGGGAGAGGACAATCATATACCTCGCCCAGGTCAAGCATGAGAGCCCGCAACCACTTTAACTCACACGTAGTTGACGCCATACTCCGGTATTCTGCTTCGGCACTGGATCTGGAAACAACAGACTATTTCTTGCTCTTCCAACTCACGAGATTACCTCCAACAAAGGTACAAAAACCTGACGTGGATTTACGATCGCCTTTGTCATCCGCGTAACTTGAGTCTGAGTAGGCCTCAACCCTCAGATGGCCATTTTTCTGGAAGAGTAACCCTCTGCCCGGTGCTGCTTTGATATACTCTAAAATCTTCAGGGCGGACTGAAGATGACACTCCCTGGGAGCTTGCATAAACTGACTGACCTTTCCTACAGCGTAGGCGATGTCGGGTCTAGTCACCGTGAGATAGATGAGTTTCCCTACCAAACGTCTGTACCGTGTGACATCAGATAGAGGAGGCGATTCATCCGTCCACGTTTTGTCTTCTCCAACAGCCATGGGAAGATGAGCTGGTTTGGCACCTGTCAAGCCTGCTTCTCGAAGAAGATCAAGGGCATACTTCCGTTGAGAGAGAACCAAGGAGTCAGGTTTCCGAGAGATTTCTATCCCCAAAAAGTATTTTGAGGAGCTCATATCCTTCGTGACCAAGTGCTGACGGAGGTGCTTCTTCGTCAAGTCCACCCCATCTCGGTCATCACCAGTAAGGAGAATATCATCCACATATACGGCCAAAACCACCAGTCCCGAGGCCGTTTTGCGAATGAATAAGGAGTGATCGGCCGAACTCCTTTGAAAGCCGATGGTTGCCACAATACCACTGAATTTTTCGAACCATGCCCGAGGGCTCTGCTTTAGGCCATAAATGGCCTTCTTCAAATGACAGACACGTGTCTCCCCCTGAGCAACATACCCAGGAGGTTGCTCCATATAGACGTCCTCCTGAAGATCGCCATAGAGAAAGGCATTCTTCACATCAAGCTGGGAAATAGCCCAAGCCCGGTTAACAGCCACAGAAAAGAGAACCCGGATGGTGCTGAGGCGAGCAACCGGAGAGAAGGTATCAAAGTAATCAACGCCATAAGTCTGAGTAAAGCCCTTGGCCACCAGCCGGGCTTTGTAGCGATCCACAGTGCCGTCGGGGCGAAACTTCACAACAAAGACCCAGCGACAGCCAACCACATCAGTGCCCACGGGAGGAGGAACCAGGGTCCAGGTACCCCGTTCAGTAAGAGTAGCCATCTCCTCATCCATGGCAGACTTCCAATGAGGGAGAGCGAGAGCCTCCTGGTAGGTACGAGGAGTAGAAGTAGCAGAGATAGCCAAGGCAAAACACCTGCGAGAAGGAGAAAGCTGATCATAAGAAACAACAGCCGTGAGCGGGTGTTGAGTACACGCCCGCACCCCTTTGCGAAGGGCAATGGGAACATCCAGATCATCGGGAGCGTCGGCGACGGGAGCGTCAGCGACCGGAGCGTCCGTGGCGGAGAAGGCTGGCCCGGGACTAGAGAGAGACGGCAGCGGAGAGGAGGGTGGAGGGGTGGGTGGGGAGACGGACTGAGAAGGAGTCGGCGGAGGAGGAGACGAAGGTGGGAAAACGTCGAGAGGTGTGGAAGGAACGGAGATATCAGAAGGAAGAGAAGGAAGAGAAGAGGAAGGAGAGAAATAGGAAGCATTTTCGAAAAAAGTCACATCTGCGGAGACAAACTGCTTGCGGAGAAGGGGGTCAAAGCAGCAATAGCCTTTTTGAGTGGTAGAGTACCCCAAAAAGACACATTTGGTGGAACGGGGGGAAAGCTTGTCGCGGGTAGCGGAGGGAGCGTGAACAAAGGCCGTACAGCCAAAGACACGGAGAGGAAGAGGAAAAGGTTCCTGGTGGGGGTAGAGAAGGGAGAAGGGAGTCCGGCCGTGGAGGACCGTGGAGGGAATGCGATTGATAAGATAGCAAGCGAGGAGCACAGCGTAGCCCTAGTAGGAGCGAGGGACGTGCATCTGCGCCATGAGAGTACGCGCAACATCAAGCAGGTGACGGTTTTTACGCTCCGCCACCCCATTCTGTTGGGAGGTGTAAACACAAGTCGTTTGATGAATGAGGCCGTGTTGGTGAAAGAACGCGGAGAACTCATGAGACAGATATTCCTTGGCATTATCAGAACGTAAGACTTTAATAGAAATAGCAAATTGAGTCTTAATCATAAAGTAAAAAGATTGCCAAACAGAAAATAGGTCAGAGCGATCCTTTAAGAGATACACCCAGGTACATCGAGTAAAATCATCGATAAAAGTGACAAAATAGGAACTGCCCCGACCAACTGTGAGGGTAGGAGCAGGACCCCATACATCAGAATGAATAAGATCAAAAATGCGAGAGGAGCCACGGCCTTGCTTCGGTGGGAAGGAGGAGCGATGATGTTTGCCAAGCTGACACGCATCACAGTTGAGCGGAGAACTGGTGGGAGGTAAGTGGGGCAGAAGCTGACGAATAAGCCGAGAAGGAGGATGTCCAAGACGAAGATGCCACTGAAGGAGATCGGTGGAGGAGGAGTAGGCAGAAAGAGCGGAAACATCGTCGAGGAAGTAGAGGCCGCCGCTCTCAGTCCCAGTAGCAATCGTCCGCTGGGTCCTCGGGTCCTGAAAAGAACAAGTAGTGGGAGTGAATAAAACGGAGCACTGAAGTTGCCGGCATAAAGTAGTAACAGATAACAAATTGCACGGGAACTTCGGGACATAGAGGGTATCCTCCAAGCAAAGCGATGGAGTGAGTTGAACCATGCCCGTCCCATGAACCGGAGACGGGGAACCATCCGCCACACGAACTGGGGGTAAGCGGTCATGGGTCTCAAGACGGGAGAAGCAATGAGGGTTGCCCGTCATATGATTGGTGGCACCGGAGTCAATCAGCCATTTACCTTGGGTAACGACGTGGGCACTACCTGACGTCGTGGCCACAGAGGCAGACGGCCTAGAAGAGGCGGAGGCCGAAGGAGCATCACCGGAAGGGCGAAGATGAGGATGTTTCTGCCAGCAGCGGTCAACAGTATGACCAGTACGATTACAGTGAGAGCAGAAGAACCGGGAGGAACCCCGTCCTCCAGAGGAGCTTCGGCCACTCGGGCCCCCCCGCTGAGCTTGGTGAGCAGAGGAGTCCTGGGAAGGGGGGAGGCCAACAGAGGCCGCTGGAGGAGCGAAGTAACGGCGGCAATGCGAGCCGCAGTGGCATCCAAAGTAGGAGATTCCGCCTCACCCAAGATCTGCTGGCGGATCATATCATAAGAGTCGGGAAGACGAAGAAGATAACAAACAACCAGGAGTTCCTGGAAGTGTTTGTGCTGGTCGGCCAAGTCCGCGGAGAAGGGGCGATTCTGGAGGATTTCAGCCCCAAGGGCCTGAACCTGCTGATAAGCCGCAGCTGGGGACATGGAAGGGCGGGCGAAGAGGTCCGCATAGAGAGTATAAATGCGGGACGTCTGGCCCCCCTTAGAATAGAGAGCAGCGAGGTGAAGCCATGCGGCCTTGACCGTCTCATCATGGCGAATGACGGGAAGGCACTCATCAGAAAGGCTGTTGGCCAGCCAGGTGCGAACAAGAGCATCACTCGCATCCCAGTCATCAAACTCAGGAGAGGTGCGAGGAGGAGGGTCATCGGTGAGGTGATGACGCTTGCGTTGAGAACGAAGGAGAAAGGTGAAAGAGACGCTCCAATCGGGATAGTTGGAGCCCACAAGCTTGGAAAGGGTGCCAAGGTTGCCCGAAGGAGGAGGAGGAGAAGGAGCTGCAGGAGTAGTGGTGAGACCGGAGGTAGTCATAGAACCCGGAAGCAGAAGAAGCCGCACGAACAGGAGCGGTTAGAAAACAGAGGAAGCCGCGCGAACAGTAGCGGCTAGAAAGAGGCACTGCGGGGAAGAGGTCGCGCGGACTGAAAAGGCCGAGCGAACAGAAGAGAGGAGAAGAGCAGGTGACCGCGACCAAGATGCGGGTGAGAAAGGAACAACCCGCACGGTCAGGCAGATCACAGCAGCAAACCGCGAGTAGAGAGACAATACACACGCGGACAGGGACAGACCGCAACGACTAGGAAGTCGGAGAGGCAAGAAAGAACAAGGAGTGCGGCGACAACGAAACAGATCGCTGCGACAACAAGGAGAAGGAGAAGAGAACCAAGAAGGAGCAAGCCGCGCGAACAGGTTGGCGGACAAAAACAAGCCGCGCGGATAGAAGAGAGGGCAAGCCGCGAATCAAGTCGCAGAGCGCGGAAAAGAAGTCGCGAACAACAGAGGGCGCACAGAATCAAGAGGAAATGACCGTGGCCTCTGATACCATGTTAGAAAGTAGAGAACAAGAAGCGAAAAGTAGAGAACAAGCGAACAAACTTTTGAATAATTGAAATTTTATTATCCAAAAAAGATATCATTTACAAAGGTATGGCCTCCCTTATATAGAATGGAGGAGATAAGAAAGAGAGTATACAAACAATGTGGGACTAAACATTTACAGTACTGAGCGGCTAGAATAATGGAGACCGCATAGGCCGCGCGGTTAGACAGATGGGCTAACCGCTCGGCAACTCCAGCAGGATAGAACAGGCCGCAGAGGTAGACCGACAGACCGCCCGGTCTACAAACCGCTGGATCAGACCGCTAAGCCGCTCGGTCAACAAACCGCTGGATCAGACCGCCAAGCCGCCCGGTCTAATACTTCAACATAGTGGAAGCTCTGGGGCTGCTCAAGAATCTGATTCGGTCGAAGGGAGATATGGTGTATCCTTGGCCACTACAGATTGCAGATTAGCAACCAGGTCATCAGGGCAGTCATAAGTGACCTCTATAACAGTATTAGGGGCGGTAGAGGATGACCCACCTTCCCCCGCATCTGTGAGAATTTCATCTTACTTTTCTTTTTGCACTCCATCGGTACGACACATCTCCACTCTGCATCCGTCGAAAGGCCCGCAAGAACCAACCTATTTTTGACAACGAACGCGTTGATCTTGTAAGAACGTCGCCCAGCCTGCGCGGATCCTCGAAGCTCGATCGAGGAGAAAAGTCATACTCCTTCCCCGCTAGACGGCGACAACGATTTTGAAGCTCCCTCCAAATATCGAGCAGCCTCCACGAGTTCTTGACGAATCCAAACAACGTTCCCCTATGACGGTGGTCGATCTTGTCTTCGAATGACAACCATCTCTTGTTGTTCCGCAACACAATCCGATCACCGGTGCCGAGGCAAACTTCACACCATTCATGGATAAGGTGAGGAGACATACGGGAACCATGCTCTCGAAAGATGCACAATAGTCCCATAATCCTGTTGGAAACGTGTATGGGCTCCCGCTCAATCTCAACTCCTCAAAACTATCCCACTTAACACCAAATAACACGAGTGCAATCTGCGAGACCGCCACAAAAACCGCCTACTCACGCGGTTTGGCACTCAACGAGTATTCCTATCGCACACGACTTCCACCTGGTCAGCCGACGAGTCCGACCGCGAGACCAACACCCTAGACCGCGAGACAAACTAGCGATACCGCCCTTACTTGCGGCTAGACCCACTCACGTGAGCACACAACCCGCAACCTCCTCCTCTCGCTGCGAGATCTCTAACCCGCGAGCTGGCACAGGCAAGATGAACACCAAAACCGCAAGCACACAAGCCGCGAGCCCATCTTTCGCGGCGAGACCACCAAGTCGCCCGGCTAGATCTGCAAGTCGCCTGGCAAGATCACACAGCTACAACTACACAAACTTTGTGCTGCGGCGCTCCTCTCTCTCTCTCTCTCTAAAACGGAAATGTGGAGGAGAAAAAACTTCTATTCAGCAACTTTCAAAAGAAACTATACAAGTCTTTATAAAGGCAAACACAACCGCTAGAAATATGATACTTGGCATGCACATTTAATGCCATCACAATCACACTCTCTCTCCTCCATAAAACACCTTACATACTTAAACATATATATAAAAGAAAACTTTGTTGACCCAAAGTCAACAAACACACTTCCAGCAAACTCGCCCTCAAACTTGGCATCGTTTGCCGAGTTTGTCCTTCAACATCAAGAACGTCTCCACCTTCAATGCTTTGGTGAAGATATCTGCAACCTGCTCTCCGGTGGGGAAATACACCACTTCAACCGTTCTCAGCTCCACTTGCTCACAGAGGAATTGGTACCTCGTCTCGATGTGTTTGCTATGCCCATGTAGCACTGGGTTCTTTGCGAGCTGGATGGCCGACATGTTATCAACATACATGGTCATAGAGCCATCCTGCGGATGGTGTAGCTCCTTCAAAATATTCCTTAGCCAAATTGCCTAGCAGGTACAGGCCGCTACTGCTATATACTCCGCTTCACTTGATGATAAGGAGATCGTCGCCTGCTTCTTCGAACTCCAGGAGAACACACATGTTCCTACATGGAAGGCATACCCGGAAGTGCTCTTCCGGTCATTCACATCACCTCCATAGTTACTATCCAAGTACCCAACTAACTTCAGCTCCTCTCCAGCAGAATACATTAGACCATGTCCTCTAGTTCCGTTCACATATCTTAGAATCATCCTCGCTGCCGTGAAGTGGTCCTCCTTTGGTTCCTCCTTGTACCTGCTAACTACTCCAACAGCGTACATGATGTCAGGCCTAATGAAGGTCAAGTAGTGTAAGCTCCCGACCAGGCTTTTGAACATCGTGGAGTCGACCGCCCCTTCCTTCGAGTCCTTTCTCAGCTTCATTCCTGGATCAGCAGGAGTGGAGATAGCCTTGTTATCCTCCATCCTAAACTTCTTCAAGATCTCTTACGCATACTTCCTCTATGAGATGAAGATCCCGTCTTCACTCTGCTGCACCTCTACACCTAGGAAGTAGTTCAGCTCCCCAAGGTCGGTCATCTCGAACTCTTACTTCATAGTTCTCTTGAACTCCTCAAACATCGCAGGGTTGTTGCCAGTAAATATCATATCGTCTACTTATATACATATGATCATCATGTCTCCATTCTTCTCCACCTTAGTGTATAGAGCGTACTCGTACGGGCACTTCTTATAGCCGTGCTTCTGGAGATATGCATCTATCCTCCCATTCCAGGCACGAGCTCCTTTCTTCAAACCGTACAGAGCCTTATCTAGCTTGCACACCTTCCTCTCCTGGCCCTTCACAATGTATCTTGGGGGCTGCTCGATGTACACATCTTGTTCTAGGTAACCATTCAAGTAAGCAGACACAACATCCATCTGCAGGATCTACCATCCAGAGTGAGCTACCAGTGCGATGATCAATCGAATGGTGTCAATCCTCGCCACTGGTGCATAGACCTCGTCGTAGTCCACACCTTCGACTTGCATGTAGCCCTTTACGACTAGTCTTACCTTGTGCTTCTCCATAGCTTCGTCCTTATTATTCTTCACCTTGTAGACCCACTTCACTGCAAGGGGTTTGTGGCCAGCTGGAGGGTCTACCAGCTTCCAGGTGTCATTCTTCTTGATGGATACCACCTCATCATCCATCTCCTTCCTCCAGATCTTCTCCTATGCAGCTTCGTTGTACGAGTGCGGTTCACAATCTACAAGCAGACAATATAAAGAAATATTGTTAAAGGTCGACGTCGTCTCCTTGTAGATCTCCTCCAACCTCCTCATCTTAGGTTGAGGATGATCTGCCTTGCTCCCGCTAGTGCTTGTTCCACTAGAACCACCTCCACTAGTACTAACTCCACTAGAGTAGGGAGTAGGAGCTCCCGCTGACTCTCTACTAGGTGGTGATGGTGGCTCAGCTCCACCAACCTCAGCTTCTGCTTCGTGACCACATTCCTCCTCATCGTCATCAAAAAACATCCCCTTGATGCTCCTCACCGCTTCATCTCAGCTCCAGCAGCTATCTTCCTCAAACACGACATCCCTCAAGTTTATTGCCTTCTCATTTACAGGGTTGTATAACTTGTAAGCCTTACTCATCGGAGCGTAGCCGACAAAGATGCACTTCTCACTCTTATCATCTAGCTTCTTCCTCCTCTGGTCTGGGACGTGGGCATAAGCCACACACAAAAAGACCCAAAAGTGCTTCACACTTGGCTTCCACCCACACCATGCTTCGAATGGGGTCATGAACTTCACACTCTTCATCAGACACCTGTTCAATAAGTATACCGCACATTGCACTGCTTCCGCCCAGAACTTCTTCGACAAAACTTTGCCCTTCACCATGCTCTTGGCCATGTTCATGATGGTCAAGTTCTTCAATTCCGCCACTCCATTCTATTGAGGTGAGTAAGCTGCCGTCAGCTGATGAGATATACTATGCTCTCTACAGAACCCATCGAACAGCCTAGAGGTGTACTCCCCACCCCTATCTGTCCTCAACACCTTCAGTGGTTGACCACTCTCCTTCTCTGCCATCGCCTTGAACTCCTTGAACCTGTCAAGGGCCTCAGACTTCTCTCTCAGTAAATACACCCAACAATACCGACTGAAATCATCGGTGAAGGTGATATGGTATTTGCTTCCGCCTACTGAGGTAGTCTCAAACGGACCAGCAATGTCTGAGTGAACTAGTTCAAGTTGTCTTCTAGCCCTTCTGGACTAGCCTCCTTCAAATGTCAACCTCTTCTGCTCCCCCTTCGTGCATGCCTCATAGACCTTCTGTGGTGGTGAGATCATAGGAAGATCTTCCACCATCTTGGAATGAGATAGGAGCTTCAAACCAGTGAAGCCCAAATGGCCCATCCTGTGGTGCCACAACCATGCTTCTTCCTCTTCTTCAGTCCTGACCAGGCACACCTTCTCCTCGGCATCCATTCTCAATGTAAAGAGACGATTCGTCATCATATTTACCTTCACTATCTCTCTTCCTTGATGGACCTTCATGACCAAGGACCCATCCTTCAACTGCATGCAATACCCTTTCTCCACCAGCTGCCCAAGGCTTAAGATGTTACACTTCAAATCTGGCACATAGAATACATCATTAAGATACACCTTCTCTCCATTCAGGGTGACTACTATCAATCCTCTTCCTTCTACTGAAATCTTCGAGGCATCTCGAAAACTGACTTCACCAATGTTCAGCTCAATGTTGGTGAACAGCTCTTTCTCTCGACACATATGGTTACTTGCCCCTGTATCCAAGTACCATACTTCCTTCCTTCCTCCTTCTGCTCCTCTGTAGGTCAATAACATCATCGGGTCACCACCCGTGTAGTTAGCTTCTGCATAATGATGGGTCTCTTCTCCCTTTCTCGGAGCCCAGCAGTCATAGCTCATGTGCCCAAACTTGTTACAATTGTAACACTGTATTTGAGACATGTCACCTTGGCCTCTTCCTCGGCCTCTTCCTCTTCCTCTTCCTTCATGTCTTCCTTCTTGGGGTTGCTCTGTCTCCCTCTGGTGGTATTGATTTCTTCCCTGGTCTCTTCCTCCTCTTCTTCCTCTACCTCTACCTCGGTAGCCTCGACCTCGCTGACCTCCTCCTCTTCCATAGTTCTCTCCAAAATTTAACTGAGTCTAAAGTGCCTTCCCCAAGCCACTTCACTTCTCGTCATCCTGCAATATTCGATACTCGTGGGCTTGTAGAGACCCGACAAGCTCATCTACAGTCAACTCTGTGAGGTCCTTCGATTCTTCGATCGCCACCACCACATGACGGAACTTCATTGATATAGATCGTAGGAGCTTCTCCATAAGGCTCACATCGTCTATAGTCTCTGTGTTGCGCTTCATCTCATTTGTGAGCGTCCGCAGACGGGTCACATAGTCTCCAACCTTCTCAGCACCCTGCATCTTCAACATCTCATACTCGGACCTGAGGGACTGCACCCTCACCTTCTTGGCCTTATCCACACCTTGCATGGAGCGTTGCAACGCCACCCATGCTTCTTTCGAACTCTTTACTTCCGAGATCTTCTCAAACGTTGCCTCATCCACACCTTGGTAGAGCAAGAATAATGCCTTCTTGTCTCTCTTCTTGGACTCCCTTAACGCCATCCTTTGTGCATTAGTTAATGCCGCCTCCGCTCCTGTAGTAAGCTCCTCATATCCATCCTCTGTAATCTCCCACAACTCCTTTGAGGCGAGTAGCACTCGCATCTAGATACTCCAGTTCCCATAGTTGGTTTTTGTCAACTTGGGGACTTGCCCCGGCATAGCTCCTCCCATCTCCATCTCTACTTGACACTTCACCTTCCGAACACCTTCTAGGGGGTCATAACCTGGCTCTAGTACCACTTGTTGAAAACGTGTATGGGCTCCCGCTCAATCTCAACTCCTCAAAACTATCCCACTTAACACCAAATACCATAAGTGCAATCTGCGAGACCGCCACCTAAACTGCCTACCCGCGCGGTTTGGCACTCGGCGAGTAGTACTCTCGCACGCGACTTCCACCTGGTCAGCCAGCGAGTCCGACGCGTTTCTCTCACGCCGAGACCGCCCAGAGAGATGGCGCAGGTGAGATCAACACCCTAGACCGCGAGACCAACTGGCGAGACCGCCCTTGCTTGCGGCTAGACCCACTCACGCGAGCACACAACCCGCAAACTCCTCCTCTCGCGGCGAGATCTCCAACCCGCGAGCTGGTGTCACAACCTGCATTTTCTCAACGATAAAATCGTATCAGAGCAAGAGAAAACACGTGCCATGATGCCACGTCGTGCAGGGGATAACTACACACGTTCAGGCAAAACTCTAGACTTTAGATTTTTACAGAAAATCGTTGATTAAATATGAAAGAAAGTCAGTTATGTTGAATGGCCGTATCCCTCGACACGGTGGATCAGCTAGTCCACAGTTAAAATTATATTTATACGCAGCAGAAAATACTTTGATTCAATTAAGTTGACACCCTAAATGAGCATAAGTGTCCCCGGGGGACAACTCATGGTATGCACGACTCTAAGGTGAATATAGTATGTATGAAAGATAGTGTTGTACGCTGAGGAAAAATAGTGTCTTTGTTTTAGAAACATGCTTTGCATGAGGTACATATAATAATGCTTTTAGGGTTTAAAATATCTAACGTGCAACCTAGCATAAATCCTTCCCAAAAGCAGGTAACCAACCATAAAATAGGCAAAAACAGCAGTTTAAGTTCATACCCATCATCGCAAGAAGCCACCAGTGGGCGCCAACAACCTGACACGAACCCACTGGTGAGTATGTATGTCTATACAGAAAGGTAAAGAACTATCTCACAAAACGGGGATCAGCTATCTCAGCTACCCAAGAGGCCACCAACAAGCCCCTCCAAAAGAACTAGCCGCTGAACTGGCTACAACCTGGACCTAAGACATTCAAGAAAAGAACACCTCAGAAAGGAAATAATCAAAAGGTAAATAGAGCAATAGATTAATGAGCAATAAGAAGAAGAGGGTTTACCAACCCGGCAACAAACTGCTATAAGCAAAAGAAAAGGGGTGACAGTAAGAAGAGAGTACTGTCTAGAGCACAGCAGAGCACACCAAGTGCGAGCAATAAAACCATTATGCCCTACCAAAAGAGTCTGCAACAGCAACAAGACATATACATATACGCCAAAAGAAAAGAAAGCATAAGCAGGAAAGGGACTAACAGTCCTAACACGTGGGCAAGTGGTAGTGGTCAAAACATGGATCTGAATACATAACCAAAATCAGATCCAAAAAGGGCTAAGGGGTCAAACAGTGGCAGCTTTAGGGTCCCACACACACCAACCCAAACCGGGGCAAAAGGCGGTGGCCACAGCTCTCCACATAAAACCACCCCTCCAGAGGCCACCAAAACTCCACCACCTTCCACAACCCAAGAGTCGGCATGCAGAAACTAGCCGAACACCCAATGCCCCCCCTAGGGAAAAAGTCACACTAACAATCCTAAGAAACACACGAACCCAAGGCAAAAACGTCGGGTCCAACCGACGCGGCCTTGCACGCCTAACCTGAACCAACCCCGAGTCTTTCTGACCCCAAAACAAGCACAGCACCCAGTGTCGACACGATATGTCGACACCACAACAAGCCGGTGTCGACACAAGGTGTCGGCACCACTGCGGCTGGTGTCGACACTAAGTGTCGACACCACTACTGCTGGTGTTGACACCAAGTGTCGACACCACAGCTGCTGGTGTCGACACTAAGTGTCGACACCTCTGCTGCGGGTGTCGACACCAAGTGTCGACACCACAGCTGCTGGTGTCGACACCAAGTGTGGACACCTCTACTGCTGGTGCCGACACCAAGTGTCGACACCACAGCTGCTGGTGTCGACACCAAGTGTCGACACCTCTGCTGCTGGTGTCGACACCAAGTGTCGACACCACAGCTGCTGGTGTCGACACCAAGTGTCGACACCTCTGCTGCTTCTGTCGACACCAAGTGTCGACACCACAGCTGCTGGTGTCGACACCAAGTGTCGACACCACTGCTGGCCGGTGTCGACATAAAGGTGTCGACACCCCGACTGGCCACCGGCGCCAAACCTAGCAAACAACCAAAACGATAACGAGGCCTCACTCTAGAGTTCCATCATCCATCGGCAATAGCAACTTCTCGACCTGAACCGAACCAAATCTGCCCCTAATAAACACAATCCCTCAGGAAATCTGAGATTTAACGGGAACTATTCTACACTAACCACGGTATGATCGGGAACGAACCCTAACGTACACCTAAGATCTAAGCAGGAAAGAGATAAAATTTAAACAAAAGAAGACAAAGATCAACTATGGCAAGGATGAGGGAACATCACTTGCCTCAATACCAGAAAAACTTGGTCGGCGACCTCCCCCACTCTCGGATCTAGCCGCAGAGCAGCAAGCTGAAGAGAAGAAAGAATGCAGATTCAGGCGAGAGCAGTCCAGATCCACTCTCGAAATCGAATTTCGACCACTAAATCTCCAGGAATCGGCGTCCGAAGGCTAGGGTAGTCCGGCGGTTCTCTTCCTCTCGCACAGGCGGCGGCTTCTTCCAGAAAGAGAAAAAGGAAAAGACAAAGAACTGAGCCCTAATTTCTAACCCAAGGCTATATATATATATATACATCAGTTTAATAATAAACAATCAATACATATTAATTACTTACACGCAATATCAAAGCAACATGAGACCCGAAACATCTCGGAAAATGACGAAATTCACATCGCAGCTAAAAACCCACGATACGAACACAACTGCGAAGTCGAAATTAGCATTCGACGAACAAAAACCCGGGATATCACCACCCGAAGCCAAAACACAAGCATTCCCTAAGAGGCCCAACCGAGTCATCAAACGGACTCCGGCTAGCTGGGGAATCTTGCTAACAGGCTACAAACAGGCTACACAGGGAACCCTAAGAGCTAAGACCACGCTCTACAACGGCAAAGAGCCGGAAACACGTCATCGTAACGCCAGCCAAAGGTCAAACAAAACACAGAAAAACTTGGGGCGTTACAGCTTGCACAGGCGAGATCAACACCGAAACCGCGAGCACACAAGCCGTGAGCCCCTCTTTCGCGGCGAGACCACCAAGTCGCCCGGCTAGATCTGCAAGTCGCCCGACAAGATCACACAGCTACAACTACACAAACTTAGCGTTGCAGCGCTCCTCTCTCTCTCTCTAAAACGGAAATGTGGAGGGGAAAAAAACTTTTATTCAGCAACTTTCAAAAGAAACTATACAAGCCTTTATATAGGCAAACACAACCACTAGAAATATGACACTTGGCATGCACATTTAATGTCATCACAATCACACCCTCTCTCCTCCATAAAAACCTTACATACTTAAACATATATATAAAATAAAACTTTGTTGACCCAAAGTCAACAAACACACTTCCAGCAAATCCTCGTCATCCCCACCAGAGAGAGTTGTGTGATAGGAACACCACAAAACTGAAAAATCGCAATGGCAGGAGGGAACCAAAAGTTCGCCTTCAGACATCCCTCTGTAACCGCAAAGTGGCCTGTACGGGGATTCTGAATGCGCTCCAACGAAGAAGGAATCACGACCTCCACATCTCCCAAATGGCCGAAGCATTTGTTAGGTCATCTTTAACAAATGACGATTTAACTCATGCATTTACCACTGTCACCACCGTGCCAAACGGAACATAAGTGACAACTCTACATGCCACACAGAGGTGCGAGCTTAAGCCACGAACCAATATTAGGTTTGGAATTGTGACAGGTGGCACACATCCGTGCTCTCACAATTTTTTTGCGGAGTCAGCGCACCGAACAATTTTTTCAATGTATTGAAATTTGAATCCAATGTAATCCCTTTGAATTTCACACCTTTTTAAAGAACTAATAAAATATACACCATTTCCTCGTTCTCTAGTGCAACTGATAATACGAAGAAAAGGCTGTGGACAGCCGTTATTTTAGTGAATTTTCGGTCAATCGCCAGTTCTCCGACAATCAGATTGAGAAGAAGCGGTTAAGCTTCTTAAACATAACTAAACTGCATGCTTAAACTGTGCCACACCACAACCTACCGTTTAAACCGCTCCATACTCAACGTGGCCGCAACCATCTCCGGTCACTAGAGAGGAAGTATTTCAACCGTACATCAACATTATATTATGCAGAAAGCAGTACTAGAGAGGAAGTACGTTGAAACTTATCGAAATGGCGAATCTGCTTCATGTAAATTGGCTTCCAAAGCTCCTTCCCGGGAAAGCTTTTCAGAGTTTAAGCAAGACTGGTCTTCTGTCTGCGAGGACCCTCTCTTTCGCTCCCACGAGGCCACTGAAGGTTTTTTTTTATTTCGTATCATTGCTTCAGTTGCTTCTGCATGCAGTATTTATTGTCTATGTGTTTGACTTAAGAAGGAAGCGTTTATGGCTGTAGGTGTTGTCGGAGAGGGAGGTGAGCAACTCCGTGAAGGCAGCGGCAGATGAGGTGGAAAAGAAGGCGGTTACCACCAGGGAGAAGATTGAGGGGGTTACGGTCGATAAGGTTCAGCATTTTTTTTATCTGCCATTAAGGCTGAGTTTGGCGTGGCTTGTCAAGGCTTATTTGTTTCAATGAAGTTTTGTTAGACTTTGACTTTATTGATCGGGACAATGAGTTTGGAGTTGTTTTTTTTAGATTTACGTTTTGTTTTAAATGTTGGTGGATGCGAAGTTGGTAGCTTTATGGTGTTGGACACCTGTACATTTTCTATTGGTCCTGATGGCCTATAAATATGCATGTAAGTATTCCTTTCATGATTGATGCAATATAGAGAGAAAACTTCCAAAATTTTGGAGTTGAGAGTGAGCAGCACTGCAGCGCTAAGGAGTTTGTGTATGCCAGCGGTCTAGAGGAGCTAGCCGCGCGAGTTGGCCGGTTGTGGTTGATCTCGGCCCGAGCGGGAAGAGGAGGTTAAGACTAGCCGGTAGAAGTTGCTAACTGGGAAGTCAAGAGAAGCTTGCCGAGCGAGTAGTAGTTGACGAGCGGATTGCTAATCTTGCTGCACGAGAAGGCTCTCACTGAAGGTGTGATGGCGGGTGAGAGTGCTCGCCAAGTGTGGTTTGCAGCTCGGGGGGGGGGGGGGGGGGGGGGGTACTCGCAGATGGTGGTCTAGCGTGAGCAAGGTGCGGTCTCGCGGGGTGCACTCGCCGAGTGTAGTCGCTCTCGCGTGCGAGAGAGGGGGTGTCTCGCAGGGGGGGCTAGCCTCGCGGTTTAGGCGGTCTCGCGTGTGGACCACGCCGACCAGTTTTGTGGTGCGTTTACAAGTGACGTGGAGTTAAGTCGCCAGTTGAGGTTGTCCGGGGACCCTTACACGTTTCCAACAAGTGGTATCAGAGTCAAGTTCGACCCCCTGGAAGTTTGCTAGGAAGGTTAAGTGACAAGGAGAAATGGAGATGGGAAGCGCCATGCTAGGGCAAGTCCCCAAGTTGACAAAAACCAACTACGGGAACTGGAGCATTCAGATGCGAGTGCTACTCGCCTCAAAGGAGTTGTGGGAGATAGTAGAAGAAGGCGTTGAGGTGCTTACTACTGAAGCAGAGGCGGCGTTGACTGACGCACAGAAGGCGGCGTTAAGAGAGTCGAGGAAATGAGATAAGAAGGCGTTGTTCCTATTATACCAAAGTGTGGATGAGGCGACCTTCGAGAAGATCTCAGATGCGGAGACATCAAAGGAGGCATGAGAGATTTTCAACGCTCTATGCAGGGAGTTGATAAGGCAAAGAAGGTGAAGCTGCAATCCCTCCGAGCTCAATATGAAGTAACGAAGATGCAGAGTGCAGGGAAGGTTGGTGACTATGTGACTCGTCTGCGGACGCTCACAAACGAGATGAAGAGGAATGGAGAGGTGACAAATGACGTAAGCTTCATGGAGAAGCTCTTGCGATCTATGTCTAAGAAGATCCGGCATGTGGTAATGGCGAATGAGGAGTCGAAAGATCTCACCATGATGGCGGTAGATGAACTTGTTGGCTCGGAACAAGCCCACTAGTACCGCATGTTGCAAGACGAGGAGTTGAGTGGCTTGGGTAAAGCACTCCAGACTCAATTAAAGTTTGGAGAGAGCTCGGGAAGAGGAGGAGTCCAGCATGGCCGAGGCTACCAAGGAAGAGGTAGAGGAAGAAGAAGAGGTCAAGGAAGAGGCGGAGCAACCTCAACGTTGGAGGCAAGATGCAGGAGGAAGAGGAAGAGGACAAGGTAGAGGCCAAGGAAGAGGTCAAGGAAGAGGTAGAGGCGATATGTCCCAAATACAATGTTACAACTGTAATAAGTTTGGGCATATGAGCTATGATTGTTGGGCTCCAAGGAAGGGAGGAGAATGTCACAACCCGCATTTCCTCAACGAGTACATCGTATCAGAGTAAGAGGAACTATGTGTTATGATGTCACGTCGTGCAGTGGATAACTGCACACGCTCAGGCAAACCCTCGACGTTACTTTAGTAGTTGAAAACCATTAGTTGTATGCAAGAAAACCGTTTAGTTTGATGGTCGTATCCCTCGGCCTTAGGGATCAAAACGTGTATTTGTACGCGGCGGAAAATACTTTAGTTTACCTATGACGACCTCCTACATGCATTCTAGATGTATAAGAATATAAGAAATCATCCTTTTTACGTTTGGAAAATACGTGATTAGTTGACCAAAACATGTTATGAATACTATACAATAGTAGGTTTTGTTTAGCTTAAAATATCTAATGCAACCTAGCATAAAACAGTCCCAAGAGCAAGTAGAGATCATCCCAATGATTCATAATAGCAGTCTAGCATTCATATGTAGCAAGTAAAGAAAACCACCAATCGGCGCCAACAAGCTGACACGAACCCATCGGGGCGTGTGTATGTCTGTACAACAAAGTAAAGAACTACCTCGCTAAGTAAGCTCGGCTAGCTCCAAAGAGACTCTATCCAAGAACTAGCCGCTCAACCGTCTACAACCTGCACCTGAGGCATTCAAGAAAGAACACCTCAGCAATCATCAAAGCTACAAAATAGAGCATGAAGTTCATAAAATATAACGAAGGGTCTTACCAATCCCGTAGAAATTTCATGTAAACGAGTGAAAAGAACAGGGTGGAAAATAAGTGTTAAACACTGCCAACCCAACATGTAACGCTTCAAATGCATGAAATTCTCATCAAGTCCTGCTCAACCCGCAGGAGCAAAAAGGCAATACACATGCCCATTCCATCATCTTTAGAACAAGAAACAACTATACTAGTGAAACATAAGCAGCGGTTAAGTTCGATTCCGCAAGGGTCTTTTGGTGGACGCCCTAAAGTGGAACGCACCAATAAAAGCCAGCCCAAATCGGGGCCAAAACGGTGTTTTACACCACAAAACCAAACCCGGTGGCCACCAAGGCTGAAACCACACCACCCCTTACCGAATCCTCACACAAATGCTCCTTCCATGGTTCACAATTCGCCTCGCAAAACTCACCATAAGCGAACCCAAGCTAAACACAATAAGCAAAACTCACTGTAACCCAAGCTAAACATGTTTCATTTCATCGTCCTCACTCATGACTACACATTGCCCAAGTTATGTCAAACTTGATAGAATTTGGATCTCTACTTCACCATAAGCGAACCTCACACGTAACAACATCAATTAAATCCAACAAGCTCGCGAATCATATGAACAAGAAAGTAACGAATCGAGCAATACAAGGGAAAACATGACAAAATGAAATGAACAATAGGTAAGCATATAGATTGGGAAATTCTTGAAAGACAAGATTATTTATGCTTATGAGTCCTAAACAAGAGTAGAGTAACAAGGCTAACCAATTTAGACAAAGGTGAGGTGCAAAACAAGAAGAACAAGCTAAGAAAATTGAATGGGGAAAACTAGCTAAACTTGCACAATCAAAAACAACAAGAAAACAAGATTGGTAAGGGTGAAGAACACCACTTGCCTGAACCGAGATGACACCGCGATGGCTGCTCCTCTTTTTCTCCTTCCCTTTCCTTAGCTTTTCTCCCTTGCTTTCACTTTGAGAATGAAGAAGAAGGTGAAATGAGGAGGAGGAATCTCTTTTTCGGCCTTATTTCCTCCAGAACAGAGCTGGACCATTTGATCCAGAATCAGAAAAACGAACGGCACAAAAAAACTGAAAAAATCAATTTTCGGCCCTGTCACGCCCTGTGACACGCCCGTGTCACAGGGCGTGTACCTTAAGCGGCGTAGAATCCGACAATTTCCAGTTTATCCACAAGATACACGGCCGGGTACACGCCCGTGACGGGTCGGTCACGCCCGTGACCTAGGGCATGTAACCAGTGTCTCGACATCTCGTCGACCAAAAGTGTTGACACTTCGACAAAGCTGGACACGCCCTGTGATACGCCCGTGTCACAGGCTGTGTCCCCTCTCTCGACACCCGACACTCGACACTCGACACTCGACATAACGGTACACGGCCCGTGACACGCCCGTGTCACGGGGCGTGTACCCCATTCGTCGAGCTCAACTCGACGCACGAAAAATTCGTCGAGTCAAGGAGGTCACGCCCCAGGTTACGCCCTGGGCCACACCCCGACACGCCCGTGTCGGGGGGCGTGTTCCTCCCGCAACTTCGTCGAACGAAGTTCGACGACCACAAAGCCAAACCGCATCCCGAGCTAGACACGCCCTGGGATACGCCCGTGTCCCAGGCCGTGTCACTCAAAAAAATGACCATTTTTCACTGTTTTGAAAAGTGTTTCTGTTTCGTCCTAGACCATTTCTTCCTTAAGAACTTTTTACCCCTTTTTGTTTTCTGTACACATCTTCCATACAATCAACCCGTTTTGAGCCATATTACTCGGGCTCGAAAAAGTGCAAGCATTCCCTAAGAGGCCTCACCGAGTCCCCAAAATTGGACTCCGGCTTGCTGGGGAATCATGCAACTAGGCTACCAAAACAGCC
Organism: Platanthera guangdongensis; assembly: GCA_039583875.1. Lineage (NCBI taxonomy): Eukaryota > Viridiplantae > Streptophyta > Magnoliopsida > Asparagales > Orchidaceae > Platanthera > Platanthera guangdongensis. Next base: position 218,156,071 of record CM077151.1, read on the forward strand.
ACTCGAAAGCCCGCATAAAAACCATGCTCGAACAACGGTCAAAGCCAACGTAACGCCCATCAAGCGTATGCAATCATTCGACGAAAACAATACGGGGCGTTACAGAGAAGCCAACCATTATGCTGAAGCAAGCAACACAGGTGGTGACCCGATGATATTCCTAACTACATGGGTGCTAAAGGTGGGAGGAATGAAGTGTGGTACCTAGATACCGGAGCTAGAAACCACATGTGTGGAGAGAAGGAACTGTTCACCATCCTAGAGCCAAATGGTGGTGAGGTCAGTTTTGGAGACGCCTCAAAGAATCAGTGGAAGGAAGAAGAGTTATAGCGGTCACCTTGAATGGGAAGGAAGTGCACCTTAATGACGTGTTCTATGTGCCGGGCTTGAAGGGTAACATCTTAAGCCTTGGGCAGTTGGTCGAGAAGGGTTACTGCGTTCAGCTGAGGGATGACACATCGGCCATGAAGTACCATGAAGGAAGGGAAGTAGTGAGGGTGAAGATGACAACGAATCGTCTCTTCATGATGAGGATGGATGCCAAGGAGACGGCGTGTCTCGCAAGGATGGAGGAAGAAGATGAAGCATGGCTGTGGCACCACCGGATGGGCCATATGGGCTTCACAGGCCTGAAACTACTATCTCATTCCAAGATGGTAGAAGAACTGTCTATGATCTCGCCTCCACAGAATGTCTGTGAGGCATGTACCAAGGGGAAGCAAAAGAGGCAAACGTTCGAGGGTGACAAGTCTCGAAGAGCGAAGAGGCAACTAAAAATAGTTCACTCGGACATAGCTGGTCCGTTTGAGACTACCTCAGTAGGTGGGAGCAAATATTATATCACTTTCACCGATGACTTCAGTCGGAAGTGTTGGGTGTATTTCCTGAAAGAGAAGGCTGAGGCTCTTGATAAGTTAAAGGAGTTCAAGGCGATGACAGAGAAGGAGAGTGGGCAACCACTGAAGGTGTTGAGGATAGATAGGGGTGGGGAGTACACCTCTAGGCTGTTTGATGACTTCTATAGGGAGTACGGGATCTCTCACCAGCTGACAACAGTGTACACACCTCTGCAGAACGGAGTGGAAAAGATGAAGAACTTGACCATAATAACCATGGCAATGAGCATGGTGAAGGGCAAAGGGTTGCCAAAGAAGTTTTGGGCAAAGGCAGTACATGTGGCTGTGTACTTACTAAACCGATGCCCAACAAGTTTATGACTCCGTTTGAAGCCTAGAGTGGGTGGAAGCCAAGTGTGAAGCACCTAAGGGTCTTTGGATGTGTGGTTTATGCTTATTTCCCGGACCAGAGGAGGAAGAAGCTGGATGACAGAAGCGAGAAGTACATCTTCGTAGGCTACACTCCGATGAGTAAGGCTTACAAGCTGTACAATCTGGTGACGAAGAGAGCTATCATCTCAAGGGACGTGGTGTTTGAGGAAGATAGCATCTGGATCTGGGATGAAGCGGTGAGGAGCATCAAGTGGATGTTCTTTGATGATGATGAAGAGGAGGGTGGTCAGGAAGCCAAAGCTGAGATGGGTGGAGCTAAGGCACCATCACCACCTAGCGGAGAGTTAGGGGGAGCTGTCACCCCCTACTCAAGTGGAACAAGTACTAGTGGAGGCAGATCTGGTGGAGCTAGAACCTGCGGAACCAAAGACCATCATCCTCAACCTAGGATGAGGAGGTTGGAGGAGATCTGCGGGGAGACGACACCAACTATTAACAATTTTTCTTTATATTGTCTCTTAGCAGATGTTGAGCCGTACTCTTATGAGGAAGCTGCCAAAGAAAAAACTTGGAGGAATGCTATGGATGTGGAGATAGCATCCATAAAGAAGAATGACACCTGGAGTTTGTTGGATCCACCTGCTGGCCACAAACCCCTTGTAAGACCCCCCCTCCCCCTTACCAAGGAGGGCTACCGGATCTTATGCCCAGAACCGCCGTCTTACGGTGGCACTAACTCACGGGTTAGTCGACACCGCAACACGCCGATTCTGCCGGCTAGTACGATCATAAACCTGTAGGCCAATATGAGAAGAAGAAGTAATCTATATATATAAAACTACCAGTCCACAAGCCACAGTACAATCATATAAAAGAAATGAATAGTACATCAATAGTCCACAGAATAGTACAGAAGAAAGAGTAAAAAGGGCTTATGCCCAGTACATCAAATCTCTCTCTCACAAAATAGTAAATGCGGAAGCTAAACTAGATCATCAGATCTCGTCCCACCTGAGTACGCACAGTAGCGGTAGTAGCCTGCTGAAGTGGTATCTGCTCCTCATGTCCTGCCTCCTCGACGTGCTGGTGCTCCATCTCCACGGGCTCCTAAAAATAGTTGGTCACCGACCATTAGTCAAAAAGACTAAGTCGTTTCCTCCGCACCTCGCCCCGCAGCTCCTAGGCACCGAGCGGGAGGACGAAGCGGAGGACAACAAGGGGTAACAAAGTGGAAGCAGGTGACAATATCTAACTAATGCTGTAATAAGTACTGTAATTCTACTCTAGCAATTCTATGTACGGTACAAGTAGTAAGTAAGAGCAGTGCGGTAAAGAAAAGTAAAGAAGCAGTAGAATGAACAAGTAAATAAGCTATGCTACCACTATGCTATCATCACAAACGTACCCTAACTTATATAAATGCTCATACAAATATATAAGTTAGGGTTTCCAGGAAATTTAACTTATCATATAAAAGAGCCCATACTAATTTATATGATAAGGATCTATGAAGCGTATGACCTAATATGAATGAATGATATGATGCAATTGTTATGCGCAGGCAAGTGCAACTCACACACAACGACTCTGTGATCACAGACCTTTAGTTCCCACTTTTTGAGAGCTAGCATCACTCTCGGGTACCACCGCTGTGGCTACGGCAGCAGCGGAGCGGGCGTCTCCGCTTCTAGACCGGTATGCACACTACCAGGCCTTAGACCCCTCTCATACGCCTCTGTACACGTCCAAGGTGCACTCTAGAGTCTCGCGTACGTACTTTGCTGACAAACCCGTCAGTCTTGTTGGGTCGGATGTGTGTTATCGGGGATCGTCCTCCAGACCGCAGTGTAAAACAACCCACTGGCCCCTCTAACTCCCACAACCGCCTGGTGCACCGTACTGCCATCGGTGTGACGAACGGCCAGTACCGCATGCCCCGCCACGATATTTATGCACATGCAAGTAATACATACCGAGCCTCCCGCTCGCAGGACAAAAGCCCGTCCTGAATCCCTCAAACCCAAACCCGGGTGAGAACGCACAATAGTGCCTTTATACCAACTCCCTCAAACCCCTAACGGGTGAGCATATATCATGAAACTCTCCAACCCCACACGGGCGAGAAGGTACGACAATGTCCTAAACTATTATACTACTCTTGTCTACAGTTTATTACGCCTAGAGATTTAAGGTTAATCCCAGGACTGCCCCCGGTATTCCCTTTGAAGGGCTCTCAAGGGGCACTAGGAACTGTGTTGGGATTACGCCCAGCGTTCCCTTTCGCAAGGATATTTATTTTAGTTGATGGCTACCCATGTATCACCCCAGCTCTCCTTATTGCTTTAGTACAACCCTAGTGACTTAAGGTATTACCGGGAAAACCGACGGTCTTCCGCCGATCCCCACTCCAGTTGCTAGCTAAGACTTGCACTTTAATCCCTCACTAAGACAACTCTACCCACCAGGGTTACTCATGTTGCACTCTCTCTTATTTCTGCCGATAATCAATCCCCTGGTAATCCCCTAAGGCAGGACCTATTTGTGTTATATGCAGACCATGACCTATGATTACCCTAGAAATGCGATCTTCCAAAACTTAAGGCATCTTGCCTCTAAATATTTATCCTAAGGTGTTATGGACTAAGGGAACTACCCTAAGGATTCTCATAATTTTTTCTTGGCCAAATAGTCATTTAATTAATTCTTTTAATTCAAATGCTAGGTCACTTTACACATGAAGTAGTTTGATTAAGTATCCACTGACCTAGGGGATTTTTCCTGAGATGTATAGTGACAAAATATTGCTGCCTACAGAATTTCATAATTTTCCTTAAATTATTTATTATCATTTTCAATTTAATGTCAATTCCACAAAATTCCATTTTTCCAAATGATGTGTAGGCATTATTTACACAAAAATTCCAGAAAAATTACAGAGTTTTTAGGACACTAATTTAAGACTATTGGCAGAGAATCATCAACATTTAATGTAAGATGGCCTATAGGATTCCATTATAAGATATTTACCAAAATGCCATTATACTAATTTTAACACAAATAATGCATCCATTAAATTCTGATAAATTTGTGCAAGACTAATAATAACATTTTATGACAGTAGAAAAATTTCCAAATTTTTCAGAGGTATAAATCCATCATTTCAAGAGTTTACAAAATAAGGGTAAAATGGGGAATTTAGGGTATCTATTCCAAAATTCTTCAAAACAGAGGAATCATATTTTTCCTAAGTCAAATGTGTTGTTATTTATGCCTTGGCAAAGTTGTTTGGATTTGTACTTGAATAAATCCTATTTTCCAATTTTTATCTCCAAAATAGCTATTTTTAAAATAAATTCCAATAAATGGAATTTTGATTCCAAAAATTCCATCATTAATTTGAGGAGTGAAATTTACCCTAATGAACCACTGTAAATAATTTCATGACTCTTGCATGCAACCATTGGGCTAAATTCACCAATTTGCATTTTTGCTATTTGCACCCCAAGGCTTAACATAGGCTAGCACATGCAAGTGGATTCTCCAACATGCAGTGAACCCAAGGTGCTGAAAATTTTATCATGCACCAAGGATGACCCCACTGACCCACCACCTAAATTTGGGGCCATGGAGAAGAGTAGAACTCCCTATATGCCATTTATTTAAATTTTGATATTTTACCAAAAACTATAGGAAAATGTTTTCCAAAAATTCCTAAATTTTGGCAGGAGGTAAGTATGCCCTAATCATGCATGTGCCCAAAATTTGGGGCCATGGTGACTAATATTGTGACCAGGGCACCCAATTTAATTTCTGCCCTACTCTAGGACCAGTCCTAGGAGAAATGTCCTACAGGACTGTACACTACACCAAAATGTATGTTTAGGGTGGCATTTTAAAGGTAAGACTCTAGGCTACATTTTTCATTAAGGGCCTAAGTTCTGGAAATGCCTCTAAGAGGCCTAAAGGTTACATGCAAAAGGACTGAATATATGTGACAGGAAATGTTACTATTCAATACATTACATTAATTTAAATTAATATCGGCGCACGAATCTTAAAGTAAAATCGACGGGATCTGGTCATCGTCCCCGATGAGTTAACGGCCACGATTGATTCTACCTGGACGATGTTGGCTGGCCTTTTCCGGCCAGCTGAGCCACCACCACCGCCGGCGGATATCGCCACCACCTTCGTTAAGGTGGGGGCTAGCGTTTCCCGGCGGTGGGGCCGCCGGAGTTGGCTCCTCCGGCGAACCCGAGCAAGAAAAGAAAAGCTCGAATTTCTCCATTTCCTCTCATGGCATCGGGCTCGATTGAGCCCGATATCTCCCTAGTTCGATCTAGAAAGTTAGTACGGGAAGAGGTGAGGTGAAACGCACCTGAATCGGGGCTTGGCTGCGGGTCAGGCGGCGGTTTGCCGTGGTGGTGGTGCGCCGGCGAGCTCCACCCCGAAAATTCAATTCTCCACCGTTCTCCATGAGTAAGCAGTCGAATTCCACTCCTCTCGGCCTTCTGAAGCTGATGGTGAGCTCTGTTTGGACTGAGGTGGGCTATAAGTGGAGTTAACTCCAATGTTAGCTCGGTTTTGAGCTTTGGAGGTTTCACCCAGCTGCCATGTGGCTCTCAGCTCTGGTATTCTGATGGAAATGAAGAGGGGAGGCCGGCCACCTGGTTTTGGGCAGCCTAAGTCAGCTGGTGGGGTGGCCATGTGGCCAAAATTTGCTTCATTCCCTTTTCTCTCTCCTCTTCTCCCAAAAATTCCAATTTTACCCCTTGCATGTACTCTCTCTCCTAATTTAGAGGGGTAGGACTGGTCTTGTTCACTTGGGCTGACTTTGGGCCAATTTTAGTGGGCTTGGTCCAAGGGAAATGGCATGGCCTTCATTTTCTCTCTTTAGGTCAAATTGTTGACCAAATTGACTTTTAAGGTTGACTGGTCAACCATGGAGGGTGGACTGACCCCACTTGGTGGAAGTGGGTCTAGTGGCACCACCCAACTAAGTTTGGGTCAAGGGGTGCCCCACTTAGGTTAATTAGGCCTATGGGTGTGGGTTTGACCAAATTAAGCCCAAGGTTGACCTTGGTCAACTGGGGTCGAAATGTTGACCCAAGTGACATACCCTAGGGTCCACTTAGATTGTTTTTAGGGTTAGGGCAATGTGGTGGGGTCATGGTGTGGCTAGGGTCCCTAATCAGGCTAGTTTGACCTAGTTTGACTTGGTCCTATGGTGGGCTCCACATGGCTACCACCCACTACCTAGGGTCAAACCTAGTTGATCTCCTTAGGTCTCATCCCATGCCTAACCCAATCTAAGTTGAGGGGTCCAGAAGTAACATGGGATGTTACAAATTCCAATAAACAAGAAAATAATTTCGTCCCCGAAATTTAAGTTCGGGTCTACGGGGTTCAATTTGCAAGAATTATCAAGAAATTTAAAGACAAAACTTAAATGTACCTGATGCGAATAGCTCCGGGTGTTGCTCCAGCATCAGATCCCTCGGCTCCCAAGTGTGCTCCTCCGTCCATGGTTGGACCACAGCACTTTCACAAGAGGGACCTTTTTCTTCCGCAACACTCGGATGGCTGTATCGTCAATCCGGATCGGCTCCAATCTCACTGATCTGTCAGGCTCTACTGGTCCGGCTGTAGTAGTAATGTGCTGCTCCGGCCGAAGGAGAGCCCTTCGCAAGGAAGAGACGTGGAAGACGTCATGTAATGCACCCAACTCCGGTGGCAGCTGCAGTCGGTAAGCCAAGGGGCCGATCCGCTCCAGGATCAGGTATGGCCCCATGTATCGTGGACTGAGCTTCTTGTGCCTCCGCACCGAGAAACACCGTGTACTGGACGTATCTTCAAGAATACCCTGTCTCCAACCTGGAACTCCACCTTCCGGTGCCGAGCATCATAATACTTTGCCTGCCTGCTCTGGGCCTCCAGTAGCCGATCCCTGATCAATCGAATCTGAGCCTCAGTGTCCTCTATATAGTCAGATCCCAGAGCCCTGGTATCCACATCCTGTACCCATGATAGCGGTGTCCGGCATCTCCTCCCATAAAGAGCCTCGTACGGAGCCATCCTGATGCTAGCCTGGTGGCTGTTATTATACGAGAACTCGATCAATGGCAGCAGCCTCTCCCAAGGCTTCCCCGTATCCAATATGCATAATCTGAGCAGGTCCTCCATGGTCCGGATGGTCCGCTCGGTCTGTCCGTCGGTCTGCGGGTGGAAGGCGGTACTAAAGGTAAGCCGAGATCCCAAATAAGCATGCACGGCCCTCCACTCGCTCGAAGTGAACCGACCATCACGGTCCGAAACAATAGTCCTGGGGATACCATGATATCGGATGTACTGCTCCACAAATAGTCTCACCAGGACTGCAACTGGGGCATCCTTCCGAACTGGAATAAACCGCGCTACCTTGGTCAACCTGTCCACTATAACCCATATAGAATCATGCCCAGAGTGGGAGCGAGGCAATCCGTGTACAAAGTCCATAGCAATGTCCTCGAACTTCCACTCTGGAACTGGCAGTGGCTGTAGTAAACCTCCCGGGCTCTTGCATTCCGCCTTCACACGCTGGCAGGTCTCGCAATGGGTCACAAAATCCGTGATCTCCTCTTCATCCCGGGCCAATACATAGATCTCCGCAAATCTGCCCACATCTTGGTGATGCCGGGGTGCACTGAATATCTCGAGCAATGTGCCTCTCGGAGTATGTCCTCCCGGATACTGCCTCCTGCTGGTATGTAGATGCGCCCCCGGAACCGAAGAAGATCATCCTGTAACATGTAGTCCTCGACCTTGCCCCTCTCTAGGGCACTGAAAATCGGCTGTAACGCAGCATCCAGCCTCTGATGTGCTCGGATGCGCTCCTGTATATCATCGCAGCTGATCACTGAGCTCAAATACTCTCTATATACCACTGGCTCGGTCTCGGACACCACGGTAATGTGCATGTCCTCCATCATCTGAAGCAGCTCTATGGACATCAATCGGGGCTCCGGTCCAGAAGTGCCGGCCCTCCTGCTCAAAGCATCCGCAACCGTGTTCGCTTTCCCCGGGTGATAGTGGATCTTGTAATCATAATCACAGAGAAACTCCAGCCACCTCCTCTGTCTCAGGTTTAGGTCCTTCTGTGTATCGATATACTTGAGATTCTTGTGATCTGAAAAGATGTCCCAATGAATCCCATATAAGTAATGCCTCCATATCTTTAGGGCGAAAACCACAGCCCCGAGCTCTAGATCATGTACTGGATAGTTATGCTCATGCTTCTTCAACTGTCTCGAAGCATAAGCAATAACGTGTCCATGCTGCATCAGGACTGCACCCATCCCCTGGTAAGAGGCGTCCGTGTAGATCTGGAATCCTTCGCTCCCGGATGGAAGCGCAAGAATGGGGGATGAGATGAGTCGGTCCTTCAGCTCCTGAAAAGCAGTCTCACACCGCTCTGACCAAACAAAATCTGCATCCTTCTTCGTCAAGGACGTGAGGGGGAGTGCTATCCTCGAGAACCCCTCCACGAACTTGCGGTAATAGCCTGCTAGTCCCAAGAAACTGCGGATGTCAGATGCGGTCTTCGGTCGTGGCCAGTCCCTCACTGTCTCTATCTTGGCCGGGTCCACTACTAACCCAGCCCCACTGATCGTGTGCCCCAGGAATGCCACCTCCTGCAACCAGAACTGGCACTTTGAAAATTTTGCGTACATCTGGGTCTCCCTCAGCCTCTGCAAGACCTGTGCCAAGTGCTCTGTATGCTCCTCCTGAGTCCGAGAATAAATAAGGATGTCGTCGATGAATACTATCACGAAGCGATCTAAGAAAGGCTCGAAAACACGGTTCATCAGACTCATGAATGCAGCAGGAGCATTCGTGAGCCCAAAAGGCATCACCGTGAATTCGTATAATCCATAGCGCGAACTGAAAGCCGTCTTCGGTATGTCTTCTTCCCTGATACGGAGCTGATAATAGCCGGATCGCAAATCTAACTTGGAGAACCAGAATGCTCCCTGTAGCTGGTCAAATAACTCATCTATCCGAGGCAGAGGATAGGTGTTGCGGACCGTCAACCGGTTCAGCTCCCGGTAATCTATACATAATCGAAGTGATCCGTCCTTCTTCTTCACGAAAAGAACTGGTGCTCCCCAAGGCGATGAACTGGGTCGCACAAATCCTGACTCGACTAGCTCCTGTAGTTGAGTCCTGAACTCTGCTAACTCCCTAGGAGCCTTCCTGTAGGGTGCCCGGGACACCGGCTTCGCTCCCGGTACTAGCTGAATCCTGAAATCCAAATCTCTAGCAGGCGGTAGCCCGGGCAATTTTTCCGGGAATACTTCGGCGAAATCCCGAACCACCGGAATATCTGAGATAGTCGCCTCTGTTCCCACCATCTCAAAGCAGACAATATAGACTTCTTCACCCTGCTCATGGGCCTTCACAGCCTGTATAGAAGATAATAGTAGGTGGCAGATAGGCTGGATACCTTCAACGATAACATGAGAGTCGCCATGTCTTAGCGTGATCCTCCTGGACGGGCAATCTATCTGGGCATGGTTCCGATGCAACCAGGCCATGCCCAAAATCAAATCAAAGTCCTGCAGCTTCAGAATGGTCGCCGGCGCCTCAAATGCCTTGCCGCCAATCTCGGCCTCCATATCACAATGTGCAGTGGTCCGCAGCTCCGATCCATCGGGTAGACGTACCCTCATCTCTAGTCCAGGGAACCTCTCCACGCCTTCGAGTCCGTCGATGAAGGCCTCGGATACGAACGAGTGTGACCCGTGTCGAAAAGAGTATGAGCGGGCTTGCCGCTGATCATGACTATGCCTGAGGTTTGTTTATGTGAAAGTTAATTGTTATCCTATAGTTCCAGGTACTAAATATATATCATTGGAAATCCAAGAAAATTCATAATTAACTTCAAGTACCTGTAATAACCTCCTCGGGATTCCTCGGCTCTGTGAGGTCCAAGGCGTATATCTGCTCCTGCTCGCGCCTCCTGCCATGATATCCCCGACCTCGGCCTCGTCCTCGGCCTCGTCCTCGGCCCTGCTGTACAGGGGCCACTGGAGGTGGAGGAGGAGAAGGGGGATGGAATCGGTGCGGGCACTCCGATCTGATGTGCCCAGGCTGGCGGCATCCGTAACAAACCACTTGTCGGTGGCCTCGGTCATCCTGTCTCCTCGGATCATGTATCTGTAGAGGTGGGGGAGCCAATGCTGGAGGAGGCCCCTGCTCCTGCCTGAAGTTGGGACGACGACGTCCCCCACCCCTCCTGTATCCAATGGTCCTGCCTCTCTGAGAGCCCCTACTGCTCTCACCTGATGTCGATACGTCAAATGGTCTCTTCCCTCCGGCTCGCACCATCAGCTGGTCAGCCTCCAGCTTCTTCGCCATCTCGATGATCTGCCTGGATGTGCCATGAGAAATGAATAACAGAGCCTGCCTCAGATCATCCCTGAGGCCCCGGTAGAACCTCTTCGCATACCTCCTATCGTCGGTGTCCTGAATCCCCGCGAACCTGGCCAAGTGGGAGAACTCTCTCTGGTACTCTATCACTGATCTGGTCCCCTGCTTGAGGTTCAAAACCTCTCCTCCAAAGCATCTCTGTCCGTAGCAGAGACGAAGTGCTCCAGAAACACATCGCCAAACTCTTCCCAAGATATCTCTGACAGCTCAAAGTCCGCATAAGTAGACTCCCGGACTGACTTCCACCATCTCTTCGCGTGGGCCTCTAGCACAGAGGTGGCTAGAGGTACTGCCTGGCCGACTGGGCAGCTGATGCCCGCTAAGATCTCGTGTATGGCCTCCAGCCATTCTTCTGTCTTCACCGCATCCTCTGTCCCCGCGGTACGTCGGTGGGGACAGCTCTTGAATGCGCTCAGCCAGCTCGACCCCGGATTTGGCTGTGGAGCCGGGACTTGCTGGGCTCTAAAGGCATCCAAAATCGCCGTCAGGGTCTGCCCCATCTCCGTATGTAGGAATGGAGTGGCAGCTGGAGGGGGAGGAGCCACATTTTGCGGCGCTGCGACCTGTGGAGTTGCATAAAGGTAAGGTTAAAGCAGAATTGGCCTAACAAATCGTACTTTGTGGACCATTTATGTGACTTTACACATGGGCACACCACTGCTTCCGCTGCATAGTTTGTCCGCAAACTAATGCTCGGGCGGGGGTGGTCCCATGTTGTGGACTTCTTTCTCATATGATCGTTGTTCAAGTGATACCAGTTTGTAAGACCCCCCCTCCCCCTTACCAAGGAGGGCTACCGGATCTTATGCTCAGAACCGCCGTCTTACGGTGGCACTAACTCACGGGTTAGTCGACACCGCAACACGCCGATTCTGCCGGCTAGTACGATCATAAACCTGTAGGCTAATATGAGAAGAAGAAGTAATCTATATATATAAAACTACCAGTCCACAAGCCACAGTACAATCATATAAAAGAAATGAATAGTACATCAATAGTCCACAGAATAGTACAGAAGAAAGAGTAAAAATGGCTTATGCCCAGTACATCAAATCTCTCTCACACAAAATAGTAAATGCGGAAGCTAAACTAGATCATCAGATCTCGTCCCACCTGAGTACGCACAGTAGCGGTAGTAGCCTGCTGAAGTGGTATATGCTCCTCATGTCCTGCCTCCTCGACGTGCTGGTGCTCCATCTCCACGGGCTCCTAAAAATAGTTGGTCACCGACCATTAGTCAAAAAGTCTAAGTCGTTTCCTCCGCACCTCGCCCCGCAGCTCCTAGGCACCGAGCGGGAGGACAAAGCGGAGGACAACAAGGGGTAACAAAGTGGAAGTAGGTGACAATATCTAACTAATGTTGTAATAAGTACTGTAATTCTACTCTAGCAATTCTATGTACGGTACAAGTAGTAAGTAAGAGCAGTGCGGTAAAGAAAAGTAAAGAAGCAGTAGAATGAACAAGTAAATAAGCTATGCTACCACTATGCTATCATCACAAACGTACCCTAACTTATATAAATGCCCATACAAATATATAAGTTAGGGTTTCCAGGAAATTTAACTTATCATATAAAAGAGCCCATACTAATTTATATGATAAGGATCTATGAAGCGTATGATCTAATATGAATGAATGATATGATGCAATTGTTATGCGCAGGCAAGTGCAACTCACACACAACGACTCTGTGATCACAGACCTTTAGTTCCCACTTTTTGAGAGCTAGCATCACTCTCGGGTACCACCGTTGTGGCTACGGCAGCAGCGGAGCGGGCGTCTCCGCTTCTAGACCGGTATGCACACTACCAGGCCTTAGACCCCTCTCATACGCCTCTGTACACGTCCAAGGTGCACTCTAGAGTCTCGCGTACGTACTTTGCTGACAAACCCGTCAGTCTTGTTGGGTCGGATGTGTGTTATCGGGGATCGTCCTCCAGACCGCAGTGTAAAACAACCACTGGCCCCTCTAACTCCCACAACCGCCTGGTGCACCGTACTGCCATCGGTGTGACGAACGGCAAGTACCGCATGCCCCGCCACGATATTTATGCACATGCAAGTAATACATACCGAGCCTCCCGCTCGCAGGACAAAAGCCCGTCCTGAATCCCTCAAACCCAAACCCGGGTGAGAACGCACAATAGTGCCTTTATACCAACTCCCTCAAACCCCTAACGGGTGAGCATATATCATGAAACTCTCCAACCCCACACGGGCGAGAAGGTACGACAATGTCCTAACCTATTATACTACTCTTGTCTACAGTTTATTACGCCTAGAGATTTAAGGTTAATCCCAGGACTGCCCCCGGTATTCCCTGTGAAGGGCTCTCAAGGGGCACTAGGAACTGTGTTGGGATTACGCCCAGCGTTCCCTTTCGCAAGGATATTTATTTTAGTTGATGGCTACCCATGTATCACCCCAGCTCTCCTTATTGCTTTAGTACAACCCTAGTGACTTAAGGTATTACCGGGAAAACCGACGGTCTTCCGCCGATCCCCACTCCAGTTGCTAGCTAAGACTTGCACTTTAATCCCTCACTAAGACAACTCTACCCACCAGGGTTACTCATGTTGCACTCTCTCTTATTTCTGCCGATAATCAATCCCCTGGTAATCCCCTAAGGCAGGACCTATTTGTGTTATATGTAGACCATGACCTATGATTACCCTAGAAATGCGATCTTCCAAAACTTAAGGCATCTTGCCTCTAAATATTTATCCTAAGGTGTTATGGACTAAGGGAACTACCCTAAGGATTCTCATAATTTTTTCTTGGCCAAATAGTCATTTAATTAATTCTTTTAATTCAAATGCTAGGTCACTTTACACATGAAGTAGTTTGATTAAGTATCCACTGACCTAGGGGATTTTTCCTGAGATGTATAGTGACAAAATATTGCTGCCTACAGAATTTCATAATTTTCTTAAATTATTTATTATCATTTTCAATTTAATGTCAATTCCACAAAATTCCATTTTCCAAATGATGTGTAGGCATTATTTACACAAAAATTCCAGAAAAATTACAGAGTTTTTAGGACACTAATTTAAGACTATTGGCAGAGAATCATCAACATTTAATGTAAGATGGCCTATAGGATTCCATTATAAGATATTTACCAAAATGCCATTATACTAATTTTAACACAAATAATGCATCCATTAAATTCTGATAAATTTGTGCAAGACTAATAATAACATTTTATGACAGTAGAAAAATTTCCAAATTTTTCAGAGGTATAAATCCATCATTTCAAGAGTTTACAAAATAAGGGTAAAATGGGGAATTTAGGGTATCTATTCCAAAATTCTTCAAAACAGAGGAATCATATTTTTCTAAGTCAAATGTGTTGTTATTTATGCCTTGGCAAAGTTGTTTGGATTTGTACTTGAATAAATCCTATTTTCCAATTTTTATCTCCAAAATAGCTATTTTTAAAATAAATTCCAATAAATGGAATTTTGATTCCAAAAATTCCATCATTAATTTGAGGAGTGAAATTTACCCTAATGAACCACTGTAAATAATTTCATGACTCTTGCATGCAACCATTGGGCTAAATTCACCAATTTGCATTTTTGCTATTTGCACCCCAAGGCTTAACATAGGCTAGCACATGCAAGTGGATTCTCCAACATGCAGTGAACCCAAGGTGCTGAAAATTTATCATGCACCAAGGATGACCCCACTGACCCACCACCTAAATTTGGGGCCATGGGGAGGAGTAGAACTCCCTATATGCCATTTATTTAAATTTGATATTTTACCAAAAACTATAGGAAAATGTTTTCGAAAAATTCCTAACTTTTGGCAGGAGGTAAGTATGCCCTAATCATGCATGTGCCCAAAATTGGGGCCATGGTGACTAATATTGTGACCAGGGCACCCAATTTAATTTCTGCCCTACTCTAGGACCAGTCCTAGGAGAAATGTCCTACAGGACTGTACACTACACCAAAATGTATGTTTAGGGTGGCATTTAAAAGGTAAGACTCTAGGCTACATTTTTCATTAAGGGCCTAAGTTCTGGAAATGCCTCTAAGAGGCCTAAAGTTTACATGCAAAAGGACTGATATATGTGACAGGAAATGTTTATTCAATACATTACATTAATTTAAATTAATATCGGCGCACGAATCTTAAAGTAAAATCGACGGGATCTGGTCATCGTCCCCGATGAGTTAACGGCCACGATGATTCTACCTGGACGATGTTGGCTGGCCTTTTCCGGCCAGCTGAGCCACCACCACCGCCGGCGGATATCGCCACCACCTTCGTTAAGTGGGGCTAGCGTTTCCCGGCGGTGGGGCCGCGGAGTTGGCTCCTCGGCGAACCCGAGCAAGAAAAGAAAAGCTCGAATTTCTCCATTTCTCTCATGGCATCGGGCTCGATTGAGCCCGATATCTCCCTAGTTCGATCTAGAAAGTTAGTACGGGAAGAGGTGAGGTGAAACGCACCTGAATCGGGGCTTGGCTGCGGGTCAGGCGGCGGTTTGCCGTGGTGGTGGTGCGCCGGCGAGCTCCACCCGAAAATTCAATTCTCCACCGTTCTCCATGAGTAAGCAGTCGAATTCCACTCTCTCGGCCTTCTGAAGCTGATGGTGAGCTCTGTTTGGACTGAGGTGGGCTATAAGTGGAGTTAACTCCATGTTAGCTCGGTTTTGAGCTTTGGAGGTTCACCCAGCTGCCATGTGGCTCTCAGCTTGGTATTCTGATGGAAATGAAGAGGGAGGCCGGCCACCTGGTTTGGGCAGCCTAAGTCAGCTGGTGGGGTGGCCATGTGGCCAAAATTTGCTTCATTCCCTTTTCTCTCTCCTCTTCTCCAAAAATTCCAATTTTACCCCCTTGCATGTACTCTCTCTCCTATTTAGAGGGGTAGGACTGTCTTGTTCACTTGGGCTGACTTTGGGCCAATTTTAGTGGGCTTGGTCCAAGGGAAATGGCTTGGCCTTCATTTCTCTCTTTAGGTCAAATTGTTGACCAAATGACTTTTAAGGTTGACTGGTCAACCATGGAGAGGGTGGACTGACCCCACTTGGTGGAAGTGGGTCTAGTGGCACCACCCAACTAAGTTTGGGTCAAGGGGTGCCCCACTTAGGTTAATTAGGCCTATGGGTGTGGGTTTGACCAAATTAAGCCAAGGTTGACCTGGTCAACTGGGTCAAAATGTTGACCCAGTGACATACCCTAGGGTCCACTTAGATGTTTTTTTAGGGTTAGGGCAATGTGGTGGGGTCATGGTGTGGCTAGGGTCCCTAATCAGGCTAGTTTGACCTAGTTTGACTGGTCCTATGGTGGGCTCCACATGGCTACCACCCACTACCTAGGGTCAAACCTAGTTGATCTCCTTAGGTCTCATCCCATGCCTAACCAATCTAAGTTGAGGGGTCCAGAAGTAACATGGGATGTTACAAATCCAATAAACAAGAAAATAATTTCGTCCCGAAATTTAAGTTCGGGTTACGGGTTCATTTGCAAGATTATCAAGAAATTTAAGACAAAACTTAAATGTACCTGATGCGAATAGCTCCGGGTGTTGCTCCAGCATCAGATCCCTCGGCTCCCAAGTGTGCTCCTCCGTCCATGGTTGGACCACACACTTTCACAAGAGGGACCTTTTCTTCCGCAACACTCGGATGGCTGTATCGTCAATCCGGATCGGCTCCAAATCTCACTGATCTGTCAGGCTCTACTGGTCCGGCTGTAGTAGTAATGTGCTGCTCCGGCCGAAGGAGAGCCCTTCGCAAGGAAGAGACGTGGAAGACGTCATGTAATGCACCCAACTCCGGTGGCAGCTGCAGTCGGTAAGCCAAGGGGCCGATCCGCTCCAGGATCAGGTATGGCCCATGTATCGTGGACTGAGCTTCTTGTGCCTCCGCACCCGAGAAACACCGTGTACTGGACGTATCTTCAAGAATACCCTGTCTCCAACCTGGAACTCCACCTTCCGGTGCCGAGCATCATAATACTTTGCCTGCCTGCTCTGGGCCTCCAGTAGCCGATCCCTGATCAATCGAATCTGAGCCTCAGTGTCCTCTATATAGTCAGATCCCAGAGCCCTGGTATCCACATCCTGTACCCATGATAGCGGTGTCCGGCATCTCCTCCCATAAAGAGCCTCGTACGGAGCCATCCTGATGCTAGCCTGGTGGCTGTTATTATACGAGAACTCGATCAATGGCAGCAGCCTCTCCCAAGGCTTCCCGTATCCAATATGCATAATCTGAGCAGGTCCTCCATGGTCCGGATGGTCCGCTCGGTCTGTCCGTCGGTCTGCGGGTGGAAGGCGGTACTAAAGGTAAGCCGAGATCCCAAATAAGCATGCACGGCCCTCCACTCGCTCGAAGTGAACCGACCATCACGGTCCGAAACAATAGTCCTGGGGATACCATGATATCGGATGTACTGCTCCACAAATAGTCTCACCAGGACTGCAACTGGGGCATCCTTCCGAACTGGAATAAACCGCGCTACCTTGGTCAACCTGTCCACTATAACCCATATAGAATCATGCCCAGAGTGGGAGCGAGGCAATCCGTGTACAAAGTCCATAGCAATGTCCTCGAACTTCCACTCTGGAACTGGCAGTGGCTGTAGTAAACCTCCCGGGCTCTTGCATTCCGCCTTCACACGCTGGCAGGTCTCGCAATGGGTCACAAAATCCGTGATCTCCCTCTTCATCCCGGGCCAATACATAGATCTCCGCAAATCTGCCCACATCTTGGTGATGCCGGGGTGCACTGAATATCTCGAGCAATGTGCCTCTCGGAGTATGTCCTCCCGGATACTGCCTCCTGCTGGTATGTAGATGCGCCCCCGGAACCGAAGAAGATCATCCTGTAACATGTAGTCCTCGACCTTGCCCCTCTCTAGGGCACTGAAAATCGGCTGTAACGCAGCATCCAGCCTCTGATGTGCTCGGATGCGCTCCTGTATATCATCGCAGCTGATCACTGAGCTCAAATACTCTCTATATACCACTGGCTCGGTCTCGGACACCACGGTAATGTGCATGTCCTCCATCATCTGAAGCAGCTCTATGGACATCAATCGGGGCTCCGGTCCAGAAGTGCCGGCCCTCCTGCTCAAAGCATCCGCAACCGTGTTCGCTTTCCCCGGGTGATAGTGGATCTTGTAATCATAATCACAGAGAAACTCCAGCCACCTCCTCTGTCTCAGGTTTAGGTCCTTCTGTGTATCGATATACTTGAGATTCTTGTGATCTGAAAAGATGTCCCAATGAATCCCATATAAGTAATGCCTCCATATCTTTAGGGCGAAAACCACAGCCCCGAGCTCTAGATCATGTACTGGATAGTTATGCTCATGCTTCTTCAACTGTCTCGAAGCATAAGCAATAACGTGTCCATGCTGCATCAGGACTGCACCCATCCCCTGGTAAGAGGCGTCCGTGTAGATCTGGAATCCTTCGCTCCCGGATGGAAGCGCAAGAATGGGGGATGAGATGAGTCGGTCCTTCAGCTCCTGAAAAGCAGTCTCACACCGCTCTGACCAAACAAAATCTGCATCCTTCTTCGTCAAGGACGTGAGGGGGAGTGCTATCCTCGAGAACCCCTCCACGAACTTGCGGTAATAGCCTGCTAGTCCCAAGAAACTGCGGATGTCAGATGCGGTCTTCGGCCGTGGCCAATCCCTCACTGTCTCTATCTTGGCCGGGTCCACTACTAACCCAGCCCCACTGATCGTGTGCCCCAGGAATGCCACCTCCTGCAACCAGAACTGGCACTTTGAAAATTTTGCGTACATCTGGGTCTCCCTCAGCCTCTGCAAGACCTGTGCCAAGTGCTCTGTATGCTCCTCCTGAGTCCGAGAATAAATAAGGATGTCGTCGATGAATACTATCACGAAGCGATCTAAGAAAGGCTCGAAAACACGGTTCATCAGACTCATGAATGCAGCAGGAGCATTCGTGAGCCCAAAAGGCATCACCGTGAATTCGTATAATCCATAGCGCGAACTGAAAGCCGTCTTCGGTATGTCTTCTTCCCTGATACGGAGCTGATAATAGCCGGATCGCAAATCTAACTTGGAGAACCAGAATGCTCCCTGTAGCTGGTCAAATAACTCATCTATCCGAGGCAGAGGATAGGTGTTGCGGACCGTCAACCGGTTCAGCTCCCGGTAATCTATACATAATCGAAGTGATCCGTCCTTCTTCTTCACGAAAAGAACTGGTGCTCCCCAAGGCGATGAACTGGGTCGCACAAATCCTGACTCGACTAGCTCCTGTAGTTGAGTCCTGAACTCTGCTAACTCCCTAGGAGCCATCCTGTAGGGTGCCCGGGACACCGGCTTCGCTCCCGGTACTAGCTGAATCCTGAAATCCAAATCTCTAGCAGGCGGTAGCCCGGGCAATTTTTCCGGGAATACGTCGGCGAAATCCCGAACCACCGGAATATCTGAGATAGTCGCCTCTGTTCCCACCATCTCAAAGCAGACAATATAGACTTCTTCACCCTGCTCATGGGCCTTCACAGCCTGTATAGAAGATAATAGTAGGTGGCAGATAGGCTGGATACCTTCAACGATAACATGAGAGTCGCCATGTCTTAGCGTGATCCTCCTGGACGGGCAATCTATCTGGGCATGGTTCCGATGCAACCAGGCCATGCCCAAAATCAAATCAAAGTCCTGCAGCTTCAGAATGGTCGCCGGCGCCTCAAATGCCTTGCCGCCAATCTCGGCCTCCATATCACAATGTGCAGTGGTCCGCAGCTCCGATCCATCGGGTAGACGTACCCTCATCTCTAGTCCAGGGAACCTCTCCACGCCTTCGAGTCCGTCGATGAAGGCCTCGGATACGAACGAGTGTGAAGCACCCGTGTCGAAAAGAGTATGAGCGGGCTTGCCGCTGATCATGACTATGCCTGAGGTTTGTTTATGTGAAAGTTAATTGTTATCCTATAGTTCCAGGTACTAAATATATATCATTGGAAATCCAAGAAAATTCATAATTAACTTCAAGTACCTGTAATAACCTCCTCGGGATTCCTCGGCTCTGTGAGGTCCAAGGCGTATATCTGCTCCTGCTCGCGCCTCCTGCCATGATATCCCCGACCTCGGCCTCGTCCTCGGCCTCGTCCTCGGCCCTGCTGTACAGGGGCCACTGGAGGTGGAGGAGGAGGAGGGGGATGGAATCGGTGCGGGCACTCCGATCTGATGTGCCCAGGCTGGCGGCATCCGTAACAAACCACTTGTCGGTGGCCTCGGTCATCCTGTCTCCTCGGATCATGTATCTGTAGAGGTGGGGGAGCCAATGCTGGAGGAGGCCCCTGCTCCTGCCTGAAGTTGGGACGACGACGTCCCCCACCCCTCCTGTATCCAATGGTCCTGCCTCTCTGAGAGCCCCTACTGCTCTCACCTGATGTCGATCCGTCAAATGGTCTCTTCCCTCCGGCTCGCACCATCAGCTGGTCAGCCTCCAGCTTCTTCGCCATCTCGATGATCTGCCTGGATGTGCCATGAGAAATGAATAACAGAGCCTGCCTCAGATCATCCCTGAGGCCCCGGTAGAACCTCTTCGCATACCTCCTATCGTCGGTGTCCTGAATCCCCGCGAACCTGGCCAAGTGGGAGAACTCTCTCTGGTACTCTATCACTGATCTGGTCCCCTGCTTGAGGTTCAAAAACCTCTCCTCCAAAGCATCTCTGTCCGTAGCAGAGACGAAGTGCTCCAGAAACACATCGCCAAACTCTTCCCAAGATATCTCTGACAGCTCAAAGTCCGCATAAGTAGACTCCCGGACTGACTTCCACCATCTCTTCGCGTGGGCCTCTAGCACAGAGGTGGCTAGAGGTACTGCCTGGCCGACTGGGCAGCTGATGCCCGCTAAGATCTCGTGTATGGCCTCCAGCCATTCTTCTGTCTTCACCGCATCCTCTGTCCCGCGGTACGTCGGTGGGGACAGGCTCTTGAATGCGCTCAGCCAGCTCGACCCCGGATTTGGCTGTGGAGCCGGGACTTGCTGGGCTCTAAAGGCATCCAAAATCGCCGTCAGGGTCTGCCCCATCTCCGTATGTAGGAATGGAGTGGCAGCTGGAGGGGGAGGAGCCACATTTTGCGGCGCTGCGACCTGTGGAGGTTGCATAAAGGTAAGGTTAAAGCAGAATTGGCCTAACAAATCGTACTTTGTGGACCATTTATGTGACTTTACACATGGGCACACCACTGCTTCCGCTGCATAGTTTGTCCGCAAACTAATGCTCGGGCGGGGGTGGTCCCATGTTGTGGACTTCTTTCTCATATGATCGTTGTTCAAGTGATACCAGTTTGTAAGACCCCCCCTCCCCCTTACCAAGGAGGGCTACCGGATCTTATGCCCAGAACCGCCGTCTTACGGTGGCACTAACTCACGGGTTAGTCGACACCGCAACACGCCGATTGTGCCGGCTAATACGATCATAAACCTGTAGGCCAATATGAGAAGAAGAAGTAATCTATATATATAAAACTACCAGTCCACAAGCCACAGTACAATCATATAAAAGAAATGAATAGTACATCAATAGTCCACAGAATAGTACAGAAGAAAGAGTAAAAAGGGCTTATGCCCAGTACATCAAATCTCTCTCTCACAAAATAGTAAATGCGGAAGCTAAACTAGATCATCAGATCTCGTCCCACCTGAGTACGCACAGTAGCGGTAGTAGCCTGCTGAAGTGGTATCTGCTCCTCATGTCCTGCCTCCTCGACGTGCTGGTGCTCCATCTCCACGGGCTCCTAAAAATAGTTGGTCACCGACCATTAGTCAAAAAGACTAAGTCGTTTCCTCCGCACCTCGCCCCGCAGCTCCTAGGCACCGAGCGGGAGGACGAAGCGGAGGACAACAAGGGGTAACAAAGTGGAAGTAGGTGACAATATCTAACTAATGCTGTAATAAGTACTGTAATTCTACTCTAGCAATTCTATGTACGGTACAAGTAGTAAGTAAGAGCAGTGCGGTAAAGAAAAGTAAAGAAGCAGTAGAATGAACAAGTAAATAAGCTATGCTACCACTATGCTATCATCACAAACGTACCCTAACTTATATAAATGCCCATAAAAATATATAAGTTAGGGTTTCCAGGAAATTTAACTTATCATATAAAAGAGCCCATACTAATTTATATGATAAGGATCTATGAAGCGTATGATCTAATATGAATGAATGATATGATGCAATTGTTATGCGCAGGCAAGTGCAACTCACACACAACGACTCTGTGATCACAGACCTTTAGTTCCCACTTTTTGAGAGCTAGCATCACTCTCGGGTACCACCGCTGTGGCTACGGCAGCAGCGGAGCGGGCGTCTCCGCTTCTAGACCGGTATGCACACTACCAGGCCTTAGACCCCTCTCATACGCCTCTGTACACGTCCAAGGTGCACTCTAGAGTCTCGCGTACGTACTTTGCTGACAAACCCGTCAGTCTTGTTGGGTCGGATGTGTGTTATCGGGGATCGTCCTCCAGACCGCAGTGTAAAACAACCCACTGGCCCCTCTAACTCCCACAACCGCCTGGTGCACCGTACTGCCATCGGTGTGACGAACGGCAAGTACCGCATGCCCCGCCACGATATTTATGCACATGCAAGTAATACATACCGAGCCTCCCGCTCGCAGGACAAAAGCCCGTCCTGAATCCCTCAAACCCAAACCCGGGTGAGAACGCACAATAGTGCCTTTATACCAACTCCCTCAAACCCCTAACGGGTGAGCATATATCATGAAACTCTCCAACCCCACACGGGCGAGAAGGTACGACAATGTCCTAACCTATTATACTACTCTTGTCTACAGTTTATTACGCCTAGAGATTTAAGGTTAATCCCAGGACTGCCCCCGGTATTCCCTGTGAAGGGCTCTCAAGGGGCACTAGGAACTGTGTTGGGATTACGCCCAGCGTTCCCTTTCGCAAGGATATTTATTTTAGTTGATGGCTACCCATGTATCACCCCAGCTCTCCTTATTGCTTTAGTACAACCCTAGTGACTTAAGGTATTACCGGGAAAACCGACGGTCTTCCGCCGATCCCCACTCCAGTTGCTAGCTAAGACTTGCACTTTAATCCCTCACTAAGACAACTCTACCCACCAGGGTTACTCATGTTGCACTCTCTCTTATTTCTGCCGATAATCAATCCCCTGGTAATCCCCTAAGGCAGGACCTATTTGTGTTATATGTAGACCATGACCTATGATTACCCTAGAAATGCGATCTTCCAAAACTTAAGGCATCTTGCCTCTAAATATTTATCCTAAGGTGTTATGGACTAAGGGAACTACCCTAAGGATTCTCATAATTTTTTCTTGGCCAAATAGTCATTTAATTAATTCTTTTAATTCAAATGCTAGGTCACTTTACACATGAAGTAGTTTGATTAAGTATCCACTGACCTAGGGGATTTTTCCTGAGATGTATAGTGACAAAATATTGCTGCCTACAGAATTTCATAATTTTCCTTAAATTATTTATTATCATTTTCAATTTAATGTCAATTCCACAAAATTCCATTTTTCCAAATGATGTGTAGGCATTATTTACACAAAAATTCCAGAAAAATTACAGAGTTTTTAGGACACTAATTTAAGACTATTGGCAGAGAATCATCAACATTTAATGTAAGATGGCCTATAGGATTCCATTATAAGATATTTACCAAAATGCCATTATACTAATTTTAACACAAATAATGCATCCATTAAATTCTGATAAATTTGTGCAAGACTAATAATAACATTTTATGACAGTAGAAAAATTTCCAAATTTTTCAGAGGTATAAATCCATCATTTCAAGAGTTTACAAAATAAGGGTAAAATGGGGAATTTAGGGTATCTATTCCAAAATTCTTCAAAACAGAGGAATCATATTTTTCCTAAGTCAAATGTGTTGTTATTTATGCCTTGGCAAAGTTGTTTGGATTTGTACTTGAATAAATCCTATTTTCCAATTTTTATCTCCAAAATAGCTATTTTTAAAATAAATTCCAATAAATGGAATTTTGATTCCAAAAATTCCATCATTAATTTGAGGAGTGAAATTTACCCTAATGAACCACTGTAAATAATTTCATGACTCTTGCATGCAACCATTGGGCTAAATTCACCAATTTGCATTTTTGCTATTTGCACCCCAAGGCTTAACATAGGCTAGCACATGCAAGTGGATTCTCCAACATGCAGTGAACCCAAGGTGCTGAAAATTTTATCATGCACCAAGGATGACCCCACTGACCCACCACCTAAATTTGGGGCCATGGGGAGGAGTAGAACTCCCTATATGCCATTTATTTAAATTTTGATATTTTACCAAAAACTATAGGAAAATGTTTTCGAAAAATTCCTAAATTTTGGCAGGAGGTAAGTATGCCCTAATCATGCATGTGCCCAAAATTTGGGGCCATGGTGACTAATATTGTGACCAGGGCACCCAATTTAATTTCTGCCCTACTCTAGGACCAGTCCTAGGAGAAATGTCCTACAGGACTGTACACTACACCAAAATGTATGTTTAGGGTGGCATTTTAAAGGTACGACTCTAGGCTACATTTTTCATTAAGGGCCTAAGTTCTGGAAATGCCTCTAAGAGGCCTAAAGTTTACATGCAAAAGGACTGAATATATGTGACAGGAAATGTTACTATTCAATACATTACATTAATTTAAATTAATATCGGCGCACGAATCTTAAAGTAAAATCGACGGGATCTGGTCATCGTCCCCGATGAGTTAACGGCCACGATTGATTCTACCTGGACGATGTTGGCTGGCCTTTTCCGGCCAGCTGAGCCACCACCACCGCCGGCGGATATCGCCACCACCTTCGTTAAGGTGGGGGCTAGCGTTTCCCGGCGGTGGGGCCGCCGGAGTTGGCTCCTCCGGCGAACCCGAGCAAGAAAAGAAAAGCTCGAATTTCTCCATTTCCTCTCATGGCATCGGGCTCGATTGAGCCCGATATCTCCCTAGTTCGATCTAGAAAGTTAGTACGGGAAGAGGTGAGGTGAAACGCACCTGAATCGGGGCTTGGCTGCGGGTCAGGCGGCGGTTTGCCGTGGTGGTGGTGCGCCGGCGAGCTCCACCCCGAAAATTCAATTCTCCACCGTTCTCCATGAGTAAGCAGTCGAATTCCACTCCTCTCGGCCTTCTGAAGCTGATGGTGAGCTCTGTTTGGACTGAGGTGGGCTATAAGTGGAGTTAACTCCAATGTTAGCTCGGTTTTGAGCTTTGGAGGTTTCACCCAGCTGCCATGTGGCTCTCAGCTCTGGTATTCTGATGGAAATGAAGAGGGGAGGCCGGCCACCTGGTTTTGGGCAGCCTAAGTCAGCTGGTGGGGTGGCCATGTGGCCAAAATTTGCTTCATTCCCTTTTCTCTCTCCTCTTCTCCCAAAAATTCCAATTTTACCCCCTTGCATGTACTCTCTCTCCTAATTTAGAGGGGTAGGACTGGTCTTGTTCACTTGGGCTGACTTTGGGCCAATTTTAGTGGGCTTGGTCCAAGGGGAAATGGCTTGGCCTTCATTTTCTCTCTTTAGGTCAAATTGTTGACCAAATTGACTTTTAAGGTTGACTGGTCAACCATGGAGGGTGGACTGACCCCACTTGGTGGAAGTGGGTCTAGTGGCACCACCCAACTAAGTTTGGGTCAAGGGGTGCCCCACTTAGGTTAATTAGGCCTATGGGTGTGGGTTTGACCAAATTAAGCCCAAGGTTGACCTTGGTCAACTGGGGTCAAAATGTTGACCCAGTGACATACCCTAGGGTCCACTTAGATTGTTTTTTTAGGGTTAGGGCAATGTGGTGGGGTCATGGTGTGGCTAGGGTCCCTAATCAGGCTAGTTTGACCTAGTTTGACTTGGTCCTATGGTGGGCTCCACATGGCTACCACCCACTACCTAGGGTCAAACCTAGTTGATCTCCTTAGGTCTCATCCCATGCCTAACCCAATCTAAGTTGAGGGGTCCAGAAGTAACATGGGATGTTACACCCCTCGGGGTGAAGTGGGTCTCTAAGGTGAAGAAGAACAAAGATGGAGCGTGGAGAAGTATAAGGCGCGGCTAGTCGTGAAGGGCTACCGACATGTCCAAGGAGTGAACTATGATGAAGTCTTCGCCCCAGTGGCGCGGATAGACACCATCTGATTGATCATTGCTCTGGCTTCTCAATATGGATGGAAGATCATGTAGATGGATGTGGTATCCGCCTACCTGAATGGCTACCTGGAGGAGGATGTGTACATCGAACAGACTCCAGGTTATGTGGTGAAGGGGCAGGAGAGGTAAGTATGCAAGTTGGACAAGGCTTTGTATGGGCTGAAGCAAGGAGCTCGAGCCTGGAATGGGAGAATAGATGCTTACATGCAGAAGCATGGCTACAGGAAGAACCATCATGAATATGCACTCTACACGAAGTTTGAGAAGAATGGCGACATGATGATCGTATGTCTATACGTAGACGATATGATCTTCACTGGCAACAATATTTCGATGTATGAGGAGTTCAAGAGAATGATGAAGGAGTTCAAGATGATGGACCTGGGAGAGCTCAACTACTTCTTGGGCGTGGAGGTGAAGTAGAGTGAAGACGGGATCTTCATCTCACAGAAGAAGTATGCGGAGGAGATCCTGAAGAAGTTGAGGATGGAGAACAACAAGCCTATCTCTACTCCTGCCGACCCAGGACTGAAGTTGAGCAAGGAGTCGAAGGAAGGAGCGGTAGACTCCACTTTATTCAAAAGCTTGGTGGGGAGTCTACGCTACTTGACCTTCACCTAACCTGACATCATGTATATAGTCGGGGTGATAAGCAGGCACATGGAGGAACCAAAGGTGGATCACTTCACAGTTGCGAAGAGGATCCTGAGATATGTAAATGGGACAAGGGGTCATGGACTGAAGTACTCTACAGGCAAGGAGCTAAAGCTGGTGAGGTACTCAGATAGTGATTATGGTGGAGATGTGAATGACCGAAAGAGCACTTCCGGGTACGCTTTCAATATGGGAACAGGGGTGTTCTCATGGAGTTCGAAGAAGCAGACAACGATTGCCTTATAATCTTGTGAAGCAGAGTACATTGCGGCGGCGGCTTGTACCTGCTAGGTTATTTGTCTAAGGAACCTTCTGTAGGAGTTGTATCATGAAGTGGATGAGCCCATGACCATGTTTGTGGACAACATGACGGTCATCCAGCTCGCAAAGATTCGATTTCTACACGGACGTAGCAAGCATATCGAGACGAGGTACCACTTCCTCCGTGAGCAGATGGAGCTGAAGACGGTTGAAGTGGTGTATTGCCCTACCGGAGAGCAGGTCACGGACATTTTCACTAAGGCATTGAAGGTGGAGATGTTCCTGAAGCTCAAAGGCAAACTTGGCATGTGCTGCCAAGTTTGAGGGGGAGTTTGTTAGACTTTGACTTCATTGACCGGGTCAATGAGTTTGAAGTTGTTTTTTTTAGATTTATGTTTTGTTTTAATGTTGGTGGGTGGGAAGTTGGTGCTTTTATGATGTTGCACACCTGTACGTTTTCTATTGGTCTTGATGGCCTATAAATATGCATGTAAGTATTCCTTTCATGATTGATGCAATATAGAGAGAAAACTTCCAAAATTTTGGAGTTGAGAGTGAGCAGCGCTGCAGCGCTAAGGAGTTTGTGTTTGCCAGCGGTCTAGAGGAGCTAGCCGCGCGAGTTGGCCGGTTGTGGTTGATCTCGGCCCGAGCAGGAAGAGGAGGTTAAGCCTAGCCGGTAGAAGTTGCTTATTGGGCGGTAAAGAGAAGCTTGCCGAGCGAGTAGTAGTTGCCGAGCGGATTGCTCATCTTGCCGCACGAGAAGGCTCTCGCTGAAGGTGTGATTTGCGGGTGAGAGTGCTCGTTAAGTGTTGTTTGCAGCTCGGGGGGGGGGGAGTACTCGCAGGTGGTGGTCTAGCGCGAGCAAGGGGCGGTCTCGCGGGGTGCACTCACCGGGTGTAGTTGCTCTAGCGTGCGAGAGAGGGGGTGTCTCGCAGGGGGGCGGGGAGGTGTTAGGGTGTGGTTCCCATACGAGTCGGTAAAACCACCGGGCACACTTGTAGCTTCTCGTGATGTTACAAGTTTATGTTTGGAGGCCGGAGCGATGTTGGAGCTTCCTGGGCTCAGGGTTTGTCAAGCAGCGCTCCATAAACGAGCTGAAATGAGCACAATTCGGAGTTAGGTGGTACCTACCTCCAAATTAGGTGTTAGGTAACACCTACCACCAGTTTTGGGGGTTAGGTAGCATTTTTAGGCCTATAAATTGAAGGCAATTCAAAGGCCAAAACATTCATTCCAAGAGAGATTTGAGTGGAGGAAGATCAAGAGAAGATCTTGGGGAAGAGTATTGAAGATCGGATCGTCGGATTCTAAAGAAGAAGGGGCTTTGTGTAGCCTTTCTCCTTTGCGGCATTCAGAACGGATTTTTCAATCCGTTGGGTAATGGTTTCTTGTTTTCTCGCTTGTTTTTCCCTTGTCAATCCTTTTGTGGTTGTGGTAGAAGAGATTTATGCTTTTGCAGCAAAGTGAGATTTTTGTATTCCTTTGTGTAACTGGTACCTTGTGTAGGTGGTGGTGATCCGTTGTGGATCGGTGGTGGAAATTGTGCCTTGTGTATGTGGCAGTGGTGAAAGCCCTGTAATTTGTTGTGCGTGATTTTCACGCCTTATAGTGGAGGCTTTCAAGGGTGGACACTGATAGTCCCGTGGTTTTCACCCTATTGGGTTTCCACGTTAAAAATTGTTGTGTCACTTTATTATTGATGTGCTTGTATTTGTCTTGCTTGTAAATCTGCTACAGGTGCCCTGGTCGGGATCGTGCTATTTTTTCCAACAAGTGGTATCAGAGCCAGGTTGCTGGTCAGTAGTCAGAACAGGGCCAATACTGGGCTGACCTTTTGTGATTTCAAGACGAGGTGATTGTATTCTCAGGTTTGGCATTGAGTGCGGTAGTTTACGACCATTGGTCCTCTGGCTATCCTCTTCAGTGACTTATTGTGAGAGAGTCGCGCTCAGAGAAATGTGGTCAGTCCGGCCAGTTGGTTTAGCAAGATGGAATTGACTTCAGAATAGATGGTCAAGTTGAATGGAGCAAATTATCATCAGTGGCAATTGCTTATGGAGGATCTCATCTACGTCAAGGGCTAGCATGCCCCTATCTTCGAAGATATGCCGAAGGATATGGATCCGGCTAAATGGCAGGTGGAGCACCGGAAGCTCTGTGGTTTCATTAGACGGTTCGTGGAGTCGAACGTCTACAACCACGTGGCTAGCATCACGGATGCAAAGGAGCTGTGGAGAAATCTGGAAACGTTATATTCCAAGAGCACTGGCATCAACAAGCTGGCTTTGCTGACAAAGCTTGGAGAGTTCCACTATCGGGAAGGCTCACCGATCATGGATCATGTCAATGAGTTCCAAGGAATCATTGATCAGTTGACGGCGATGAAGGTGACATTTGAGGATGAGGTCAATACGCTGTGGCTGTTGAAGTCCCTTCCGGACTCTTGTGTTGGAACACCCTATTACTAATTTGGGTCAGGATTACTATGTCTCTAGGAAACCAATGTTTGACCTCCTGTATAGCTCAAAAGGTCAATTAGAATTGAGTCTAAGAGTTAGAAGTCTAAGTTTGGAAGCTGCCCTCAAGACCAAGCCTTTTTTAGTTTGAGACTAAGTCATATCGTCGAGCTCAGCACGACGATTCGTCGAACTCAGATTGACGATCGTCTAGCTCAACTTCGACAGATCATCGAACTCCATTCGACGATCGCTGAGCTCAACTTCTTCATATCGTCGAACTCCATTCGACGATCGGTGAGCTCAGCTCGACGATCTTGACTCAGCTTTGGATCTCTATCTCTGAGCTCAGTTCGATGATCTTTTAGCTCAGATCGACGATGTTCTGCTGCTGTATAAATCCATATCGCTGAGCTCAGTGCAACGATAGCAGAGCTCAGTTCGACGTTTTCAGATAACTTCAAGGATGCTTCTAGATTCAAATTCAAATCAGTTAAGGAGTTATTCTGCAATTAATTCAGAAGATTTTCTAGCCGTTTTCATTTATTTCTGGACCAAGTTTCAAGGGATTTTTCAAGGAATATTTCTATGGACTTTCCTCCAGAAGACATTTTGCAATTAAGGATGCAATTAATGCAGGCCAACGACTATTCTTGACAGAGAATGTTTTTCCATTCAGTATCAGAGAATAAAAGAGAAGAATTTTTGAATCTCTCAAATATACACAGACACACAAAGACAGACATCAGTAATCTTCAGAACAAGAACAAAATATTCTGTCTCAAAGAATTCTCAAGAACACACATCCAAGGAGATCAAATTTTTCTGAAATCTTCAGATCTCTCTAGTTTTCAAGTGTTCAAGGCCAACATCTTTCAAGACTCCAGACATCCAACATTTCAGCTGTTGCTTAAATCATCTTTTGCTAGAGCTCAACTTGTGAAGGCCTATCACCCTACAGCAAAGCTTCTTTTCCTGAAGATCTCAAGGACTCAGGGGGAGCTTTGACACCATCAATCCACATAGTCTTCTCAGCTGATCTGAGAAAGAGAAGACTTCCATCACTCTCTCACCCCCATCTCTATAAAGGGTTTCTCAAACTCCCTTCAAAAGTTTGAGTTTGGTTTTTGAGCACCTTGTCAAAAGCTCATTGGTGGCAAGACACCTGATCAAAAAATCTGATTTGGTTTTTGAGCACCTTATCAAAAGCTCATTGGTGCCCAGGACACCTGATCAACTCATCCTGCAGTGGATTCCTACCTAGGGTGGTAGAAGAGTGGATGTACCCAAGTTTAGGGGAACCATTATATTTCCTTGTGTCATCTGGTTTTGCTTGTCTTTATTTTTGTTTCTGGCTGTGATTATTCTGTGATTAGCTTTTGATTAGTTTAATTCTGTGATTAGATTTATTACTGCTTCCCTGCTCACTCATATTACAACAATTGTTGTAAAAAGTTTTAAGCACCATATACTCTATTCACCCCCCTCTAGAGTATATCAGATCTAGCTTCACTTTCAATTGGTATCAAAGCCAGGTTGGTTAAACATACCACACCTTGGTGGTTGCACAGGCTAACACCTGAACCCAAAAGATCCCTAATTAGATCTGTTTTCTTGTGTAGTTTATTATTAGATTTTGTTTTCACAAATCATGGCCCAAAACAAAGATTATGCTACCACCAGACCTCCAGTGTGCAATCTATCCAAGTTTGCACTTTGGAAAGCAAGGATCAGACTGTACATGAATTCTATTAACGAAGATATTTTTAACTCTGTTTTGACAGTATGTCCAAGACCTCCAGAGAACTCAAGTACAAATGTTGTTCCACCTCCATCAGGAACAGATGCTGACATCAAGAGATGGAAGGTAGCTGATGCCAAGGCTATGAACATCTTAGCCCATACAATGTCTGATAACATATTTCAAAAGGTGGCTGAATGCAATTAAGCAAAGGAAATTTGGGACAAACTCTCTGAAATAGTCTCAGGCTCAGCTGATGAGAGAAAGGACAGGAGATCCCACCTCATATCTCAATATGAGAATTTCAAGAAGGGAGAAACTGAGTCAGTGGGAGATATGTACAACAGGCTCAGTCTAATTGTCAGTGAACTCAGGACATTGGATAAAGAGATCTCACTAACTGAACTCAATGACAAAATTTTAATGTGCTTCCCTAGCACTTGGGATTCAAGAATCTGGTCAATCAAGGATGCCAGAAGTTTGAATGAGATCACCACTGAAGCTCTATTGGGTAAGCTCAAATCTTATGAGCTACTCATCAAGAATAGAGAAGAAGAACAGAAGGCTGCCTCACCAGCCACAAGAAAAGAGAAGACCATAGCCTTCAAGGCAACTGAAGATCTGCCTGAAGACAAAGTCACAGGCAATGATGAACTGCTCAGTCTGTTGGCCAAAAGATTTTACAAGATGGTCAGAAAGGACTTCAGAAGGAGATCATACAAGGAGCATGATAAGCCAAGGTATGACAAATCCATTAATAATAATAATAAAGAAATTGTTTGCTTTGGTTGCAGGAAACCAGGGCACATAGTTCCTGACTGTCCAGAAAACAAAAACAAGGACAGAAGGGACACGAAAGAAAGAAGAAAGGAGAAAGAATCCAAGAAGAATGGCAATGGAAAACCCTCATCAAGCAAAAACAAACATACAAGAAAGGGGTTTATTGCTGAATCCTGGAGTGAGACTGAAGAGGAGTCAGAAGCCTCATCCAGCTCCAGTGATGATGAGGATGATGCAGAAGAGAAAGAGTTCTGCATGATGGCAATCAATGCCTCACAACATAATTCAGAAGAAGAGGAGTCAGAGTCAGATTCAGAGACTCAACCTGAAGAAGATCAGGTAATCAGTTCTTTTGATTTTAACTCAAAGGACTTTAAATCTGAATTTAAAGCATTGTGTTTAGACCTGCTAAAATCTGAGAAAGAAATTATCTCTCTCAGAAATCATCTATCTGAACATAATACTTTAAAGTCAGAAAACCTCAAACTCTCTCAGGAGTTGGAGTGCTGTAGGGAGCAGATAGCTTCACTGAAAAGTGAGTTGTCTTAGGCCAAGAAGCTTGAAGAATCCCTTAATGGGAGAAGCATCAAGCTGATGGACATCACAAGCACAGTGAACTCCAGATTTAATAGTACACTGGGCTTGGGTGCTTC
This sequence comes from Platanthera guangdongensis, assembly GCA_039583875.1. Lineage (NCBI taxonomy): Eukaryota > Viridiplantae > Streptophyta > Magnoliopsida > Asparagales > Orchidaceae > Platanthera > Platanthera guangdongensis. Next base: position 218,188,470 of record CM077151.1, read on the forward strand.
ATCCAGCCAACCCATAGTTCTAACAACTCCAATCAAATTCATTTCTGACAAAGGAAAGAGAGTTGTAGAGGTAGCTAGGAAAAATTCTGATCTGCCCCAGAAAACTAAGTCCCAGTAGAAATCGTCGAACGGAGGTCGACGATCGCCAAACGGAGATCGACGATCGCCGAACGCAGATCGACGATCTCAGGCAAAATCGTCAAACGCAGGTCGAAGGTCTCAAGTTCCTGAACTCTGCTATAGTCGACCGTCGAACGGAGCTCGACGATCTGACCCAAGATCGTCGAAGGCAGCTCCAAGATCGTCGAACAGAGGTCAGAGCTCTGAAAATTTTTTCAAGGGCAAATCAAAATCCAATCCTAAGGGTCCTTCATCCCAAATCTTTAACCCTTATACTGAATGGATTATACCTCCAAGGAGATATCATCCTGAAGGATATAAGAGTCAACCTGGGATGTCTTTTATTTCAGAATTTAAAGGTTATCAACCTAGGCCCAAGGTAAACTGGGTCAAAAACAAATGAATTGTCTTATGTGCAGGTGAAGACCTATCCAACATCTAACCAGCAATGGTACTTGGATAGTGGGTGCTCTAAGCACATGACAGGGAACAAGGACAACCTCACATCCTTTAGAGCCAAGCTTGGACCCAAAGTTATCTTTGGTGATTCAAACTTTGGACAGACTATAGGATATGGTGCAGTCTAGATTGGATCAGTAACATTCAAGAAGGTAACTTATGTGGAAGGACTGAAGCACAACTTAATAAGCATCAGTCAGCTGTGTGATGAAGGCTATTAGGTGACCTTCAGCAAAGCTTTATGCAAAATCAAGTCAGAGGACAACACAACTGTGTTGACTGGTAAAAGGAAAGGTAACATCTATTTAGTAGATTTTCTTTCAACTGATGTAGATATTTGCCTGTTTAATTCTGTCTGTAGACCAAATATCTTATGGCATAAGAGACTAGGACACCTAAACTTTAGAACTATTGCTAGGCTATCCAAGGACAACCCTGTTAGAGGACTACCTTCTGGCCCCTACAAGAAGGAAGGACTCTGCAGGGCTTGTCAATTAGGCAAGCAAACTAAAAACAGCTTTAAGTCACTTAATAAGAGTGATTCACCTAGGATATTGTATCTGTTACACATGGATATTTTTGGACCCATCACAGTACAAAGCCTAGGAGGGAAATCTTATACTTTAGTAGTTGTAGATGACTTCTCTAGATTCACTTGGGTGTTCTTTCTAAGGAAGAAGTCTGATAACTTTAAGTGTCTGACAGAGTTTCTCAAATGTATACAGATTGAGTTCAATACTCACATTGCCCTGATCAGAAGTGATCATGGGACAGAGTTTGATTCTCTTCTTATGCAAGAGTTCTGTCAGAGTGAAGGGATCAGGCATACTTTCTCAGCTCCTAGAACTCCTCAACAAAATGGGGTAGCTGAAAGGAAAAATAGAACCCTTATTGAATCTGCCACTACATTGTTGTCAGATGCTCATCTACCTCTATCCTTTTGGGCAGAGGCAGTGAACACCTCCAACTATGTGCTGAATAAAAGTTTGATACATAAACTAAAGGGAAAGACTCCCTATGAATTACTCAAAGGGAAGAAACCTAAAGTTGATTATTTTAGAGTTTTTGGTTGTATTTGCTACATACATAACAATGACAAGAAATATTTAGCAAAATTTCAAGTCAAAGCTGATGAAGGAGTGTTTCTGGGATACTCTATGATCAACAAGGCGTATAGGGTTTATAATAAATCATCTCTAAAAATTGAGGAATCTGTTCATATATCATTTGATGAATCTAACATGTCTTTCAAGGAGAAGATCCCTTCTACCATAGAACATTTGCAGGAACATTCTCTTGTTGAAGACTTGAACAAGTTACAGGTTACCCAAAGGGATGAAAGCAGTGAAGATGAAGAAAGTGCTCAACATATTGAAGAACAACTTGAAGAGCCAGTTGTTGTACCACAAGAGGAAACAACAACACAGGTTGGTGAACAATCAACACCCCCTGTTGATTTAGTATCATCTAGAGACCATCCAATTTCTCAAATAATTGGAGACATCTCAGCCGGTGTGCAAACCAGAAATCAGGTCAACCAAAACCTGTTGCACACCTGCTTCCTATCTCAAATTGAACCTCAGTCCATTCAAGATGCAGAGCAAGATCCACACTGGATCATTGCAATACAAGAAGATTTGCATCAATTTGAGAGGAATAAAGTATGAGAACTAGTGCCAAAGCCTAAGGATCACTCCATTCTTGGAACAAAGTGGGTATTCAGAAACAAACAGGATGATCAAGGAGTAATTGTAAGGAACAAGGCAAGGCTAGTTGCTCAGGGATATTCTCAAGAAGAAGGAATAGACTACGACCAAACTTTTGCACCTGTTGCAAGATTAGAAGCCATCAGAATAGTTTTAGCTTATGCAGCACATAAAGGATTCAAGGTATATCAGATGGATGTCAAAAGTGCATTCCTAAATGGAGACATCAAAGAGGAAGTATATGTCAGACAACCTCCAGGTTTTATCCTGATTATGTTTTTAGATTGAATAAAGCATTATATGGTCTCAAGCAAGCTCCTAGAGCATGGTATGAGACCCTAGCATGCTTTCTCTTGGAAAATGGATTTATAAGGGGTAGAGTAGACCAAACTCTTTTCATTAGAACCCATAAGTCTCATGCCCTACTAGTACAGATTTATGTAGACGATATTATTTTTGGTTCTACTGACTCCAAATTGTGCAGAAGGTTTTCCAACCTAATGCATTCTAAATTTGAGATGAGTAGTATGGGTGAGCTATCCTTCTTCCTAGGATTGCAAGTCAAACAGCATGCTGAAGGCATCTTCATTTCTCAAACCAAGTATGCAAATGAATTGGTTAAGAAATTTGGCATGTCTGAAGCATCTTGTATGAAAACACCCATGCCTACTAATGCTGTATTGGATGATGATGAACATGGGAAACCTGTTGATCAGACAATATATAGAGCAATGATTGACCCTTTACTGTACCTTACAGTTAGTAGACCAGATATAATGTTTGCTACATGTATATGTGCTAGGTTCCAAGTACGCCCTAGAGAGTCACACCTAACACTAGTAAAGAGGATTCTCAGGTATGTTAAAAGTTGTCCAAATCTAGGTCTCTGGTATCCAAAAGATTCAGCATTTGATTTAACTGGATTTTCTGATGCTGATTATGTTGGATGCAGAATTGACAGGAAAAGCACCAGTGGAACTTGTTAGTTCCTTGGTGACAGACTTGTCTCTTGGTTTTGTAAGAAACAAACTTCTGTGTCAACTTCAACTGCTGAAGCTGAATATATGGCTGCAGGCAGTTGTTGTTCATAAATCTTGTGGATTCAAAACCAACTCCTAGACTATGGCTACAACTTAGAGAAGTCTAAAATCTTTTGTGATAACACCAGTGCTATTTCTATAGCTCAAAATCCAGTCCTCCATAGTAGGACAAAACACATAGAGATTAGGCATCATTTCTTAAGGGATAATGTTGAAAAGAATAAAATTGAACTACAATATATCCCAACTGATTTACAAAGGGGGGATATTTTCACCAAGCCCTTGGATGAAAAGAAACACACCTTCTTCCTAAATCAGTTAGGAATGTTAGATGGAGGAAGTCTTAAATAATATCCAAGCTCTTAAAAGCTTAAAAATTGACCAAGACTAGGCAAACATCCTGATTTTTCTTAGTGTCTAAAGTTTTTCTGATATCTGAACTGCGCTCGACGATTTTCCCCCAGATCGTCGAACGGAGATCGACGATTTCTGAAATCGTCGACCTGAGTTCAGCGTTTCTCAGATAGTATGAACTATCTCTTCCGGTCAACGATCGTCGAACATCGCTCGACGATTTTGTTCTCTGAACGATCGTCGAACAGAGCTCGACGCTCTCCAATATCGTCGAACGGAGATCGACGATGTTGAAGACTCTTCAGATTCCTTTAGAAGCCTTGATCGTCGAACTGAGTTCAACGATCTTTCCTTTTCTGCGTCGAACCCTAATATAAAATTCATTTTTCGCCGTCGTTCTCCTTTGCGCTTTCGATTTCTCTGCAAGAACTTTCTTTCCCTCCAAACATTTCTGCACTTGGTCGTTTTGTTTGTTGAATCTTTTCAGGTAACTATGGCTGTGTCTGTTGCTGTTCTCGCCGCCATGAAGTTTGATGCTGGCTTCGACATAGACATGGACTCCTTCAGCACAACCGACCAGGTTTTTCAGGATATCTTGGGGTTATTCAAAGAGCAGAACCTGACTGCAATCATGACCACAAGGATTAAGCTTGCATCTGATGAGATTAAGGAATGGGTCTACACTGCCCACAATCAAGACAACAACACCATTGTTGGATCAATATCTGGTACTCAGGTACCCTTAACCCCAACAATTTTAACAGAGGTTTTTGAGTTAAGAACTGGTGGAGATACTGCTGACTTGTCTGGAGAAGAGTATACTGAATTGCTTGCCAGAATGGGTCATTCTGAGGCTAACCCTAGCAAGCTCTTGAAAAAGAACCTTTCTGTGGAATACAGATTCCTGGCTGATGTAGTTGGGAAAGTGCTACTGGCTAAGCACTCTGCTCATGATACAATCTCAAGGTATCAGCTCTGCCTAATGGGAGCCCTAGTAGACAGGAAGAATTTGAATTGGGGAGAGGTATTCTTTGACCTCATTAAGAAGAAGATAAACAAAAGTTTTGAAACTTTGGAAGAATTATAGGGGTGTTTCTATAGCATAGGTGCCCTGCATTGCTGGTCTCTTCTGGAATCCATATCAATGCATCCAAGAGACTGTCTTGTGCCCTGTTTGGTAAATGAGACAGACAAATCATCAAGCCCAGCAGGCCCTCCTCCAGCACTCCTTCAGGCACCAGGACTCTCAGAGTCACTTCCCCACAGGTCTCTGCCCCTGCAGATGACCTGCCTGCTGATGTTTCTCCTCCTCCTCCAATTCCATCTCTTCCCATACCATCCACCATTCAAACTCCATCCACCATCATCATCTCCAGTCCCTCTCCAACATCCACAACATCTCCAGTCCCTACTCTTCCCCTCACAGAAGACCAATTCCATCCATTATTCTCCTACCCTCAACCAGATGCCACTTCATCACCCTCCATCCCTTCCTTCACCCTCATTGATGATTCCTTTATGGATGATTCACCATCCTCTCCTCCTGAGCTACCCTCATCCTCAACTTCCTATTAAGCTCTTCTGCAAGACATCATTGACCAACCCACCTTCACCCCATCTATCTACATCCCACTGTCCTCCATATCCACTTTACCCACACCTCAACCATCCCTTCCCCACTACTCCATCTCTCCACTACCCTCACCAACAGCTACTCCTCCATCCTCTACCTCTGCTCCAGTCACTACTGAGGAAGTAGACATTCCAGCCCTTGCTGACAGGCTGTATGAATTGCTAGCCCCCAGGCTCTCTCTTCTTTTGGAGACCTCCTTGGATCCATTACTCCTGTCAGTGGCAGCCCTCTCTGCCAGGCTTTCCTCTCTTTTCCCTCAGGCAGCCCCTACAGCAGTGTGTCTTGATCCAGCCATGTCTGAATCTAGGCAGGGGGAGATGCCCTATGAAGTGAGTCTGCCTGTTGCTGCTGCTGTTGTTGCTGTTTCAGTGTGCCTGCCTGCTGTTGTTTCTTCAGCTCTTGAATCTGCTCCTGCTACTGTGTCTCAAGATCCTGCTGCAGTCTTTGCAATAGACCTCAGGTCTTTGCTTTCAAATTTTGATTCTCTATATTTCAGATGTCTGCCAGAGACAGTTGCTGTCCAGCCCCCAGAGGATCTGTCCAAGGCCCTTGTGTCATTCTCTTGCTGTGACCCCAACATCATCACCTCATTTGTCCACTCAGTATATGCTGCTGCTTCCTCTGATGAAAGCATTGCTATTGTTTCTGATGTTGCTGCCCCTACTGCTGCTGAAAGTTTTGATACTGCTGCTGATATTTCTGTTACTGCTGTTGAGCCAATCACTAAGGAGATCCTTGAGCCAATCACTAAGGAGATCCTTATGACAGAGGCACCTGAGTTAGAGACTTCTGAAATTTCTGCTGATATTTCTGCTACTGATATTACTGTTAGTGAATCTGTTGCGGCTGCTGTTGTTACTTCTCCAGAACCTATAGTATCTGCTGCTGTTGCTACTATTACTGCTTCAACCTCTGTTGCTACACCCTCTGCTGCCTCATCTGCTTCTATACAGCTCAAGAAAGAATTGATGAAGAAAATTGATGCCCTGTATGATAATCAGAGTTCTGAAAGTGATGAGTACAGAACAGACTCTGATGATTCTTCTACTACCATTGCCAAGAAAAGAAAGACAAGGAGCAAAGTCATGAAGAGAGTACCTGTACCAACCCCATCCGTTCATATGATATATTCTAGAAGGTCCGGCCGGGGCCCCACAGGATATATCACAAAACAGTCGGTGAAGGTACAGGATGATACCAGAGTAGCGCATCGCACCTATCACAAGCATTCTAGCGGAAGCCTAAACTACTTGAACTCCTCATGAATGTCCAAACATAAAACTCCACATTTTATATACATATAGGAATGTCTTACAACATGTCAAAAGCGTTGGCCTTATGGCCTTACAGGGCTTTCAATCAGTGGCCTAAAACAGATTGGCGCGCAGGCCGGCCACACTAAAAGAAAACATACAAAAGAACGCAATAGCCTTCGAGGGCTAGCAGCAGCAGCAGCAGCAACAACAACACCAGCAGGAGCATCAACCTCTATGCGTCCCGCTCGGCTCTCCAGTACCTGTGCAAGGAACAATCCACCCACCGGTGGCAAACAAAAGCAACGGTCAGCGTTCAGCTGACCAAATTATAACGACCCTACCCCTTCTCTCGGGGCAGCGGTATTTTCCCTGCAGGCATATCATATCACACGTATGGCAAGCTATATCATCAACAAGTGCTTTCACGCACACAAGCCATCACAACCGTTCGCCACCCGGCCCAACGGTCCGTGCACTCAGGGCACATTCTTGGTGTTCTGGCAACCTCTTGCCCACCACCGTATCAGGGTTATCACCCAACGGTAACTCTCTTGAGCATTTACTCCATGGCGTGCAGCCGGAGTTAGTCCTCGGACACCGGGATGGCCCGTAGCCCCCCTTTGTGTCATGGCGCGCAGGCCGAAGACTCTTGCTATGCGCTCCAACAGACCGCACTTTTGGTCTCACGTCAGACGGACATAGCGCAGGTCGGATCCTCCACCCCCCGTTGCTCAAATCGCCTTGCCTTCTCCGAGTACAGCGTACTCATGGCTATATCAAAGGCGCGGGTCGGTCTCACCAATCCTGTTCCTGGCATTCAAGCCTGGGTATTTCACTATACCCATTTCCTCACAACAACAGCGGGTCTTTCCTGGGCGCACCAGTACTTCCTGTGATTCTCTCTACAGGTGGACACCGCATAAGTACAAATGTCAGAGGTCTTTCCTGGGCACACCAGTACTTCCTGTGACTCGCTCCACAGGTGGACACCCTATGACATCAAGCATCACAAAAAGGGCCTTTCCTGGTCCCACCAGTACTTCCTGTGCCTCATTCACAGGTTGGACCCAAAACCACCACAAGGCTATTTTCCTGGGCTACCACCCCAGTACTTCCTGCTACTCCTTTTCGCAGGTATAACCCGTAGACTCCGAACACGACACGTTTATCACGGAGTCTTCTCCGGTTCGTATGCAACATCACCAATCCAGACCAACCTGTCCAGATGGGCTTCACACATCATGCCTATTCCGTACTCCATTTCCGGATCTATATGCACTACAAAGGGGATTTCAAGCATCCACCCAAAGATTCCCAAAATCAGCCACCTCTTGGTGGGGGAAATCATAAGATATGCCAAAAACGGAAGCCTTCATATGGCTAGGAAGAAAGTCGTTACCCTTGACGATCGCTTCGGTGCCATGGCTTGAAAGCTTGCTTGCAAGACTTGCAAGAGCGTTTCCTCCGCAACGCTGGCTTCGGATCTCTCGCCGGTAAACCGCAGCACCACCAACAGCAGCCCCCTTCCCTTCTTCCTCCTCCTTTCTCTCTCTCTTTCTCTCTCTTGAATAAAGATGAAGGCCAAAGAAAATGAGAAGTAATTCTCTGACTTCGGCCCTTAAGGAAAAAGAAGAAGAGCTTTCAGCCCTTGGAACTCTTCTCGCATGGTCTGCTCGCGCTCCCATGTCAGCTCTTCACGGCCGCAGTTGTCCCACCGGACTTTCACCATACCGACCGTCTTGTTCCGCAACTGTTTCTCGGCTCGATCTTCGATCCGAATGGGTCTAACTCTCGTCGTTAGCCCAGACTCCACCGGCACACGATCATCCACGATCACTTGAGTTGGATCTTTCACGGCCTTCCGAAGCACCGAGATGTGAAAGACATCATGTAACCCACCCAAGTCTGCCGACAGAGCTAGTCGATAAGCCGCTTCGCCAATTCGCTCAACCACTTCGAAAGGACCCAAATATCTTGGACTCAACTTTTTCAATCGTCGAATCCTGGAGACACCTTTGAATGGCTTGATCTTCAAGTAGACCAAATCGCCAACCGTAAATTCAACGTTCCGGTGCTTGGCGTTGTAGTACTTCGCTTGTCGATCTTGAGCAATCAGCAATCTCTCTCGAATAGTCCGAATGGTTGAGTTTGCTTCATCCACCTCATTTGGTTTAACAACCCGGGCTTCACCCGCTTCTACCCAAGCCAAGGGAGTACGACACTTCCTTCCGTATAGGGCTTCATATGGTGCCATCCCAATGCTTGCCTGGTAGCTATTATTATAGGCAAACTCGACCATATAGAGATGATCTTCCCATCTCTTGCCGAAGTCAAGGGCGCACATTCGGAGCATGTCCTCCATTGTTCTGTTGGTACGTTCAGTTTGGCCATCCGTTTGGGGAGGAAAGGCCGTACTGAAAGTTAATTTCGTGCCCAACAGTCGGTGAACTAGCCTCCAATCATTTGACGTAAATCGCCCATCTCGATCACTTACGATGCTCCGAGGAACACCGTGAAGACGCACAATCTGGTCAACATATAACTTTGCCAAACTTTCAACCGAATCATTCCGCCTGTTCGGGAGAAAATGTGCTACTTTTGTTAGCCGGTCAACTATCACCCAAATGGAATCATTTCCTCGTTGCGATCTTGGCAATCCATGCACAAAATCCATGGAAATATCATCAACTTTCCACACTGGGATCGGCAGTGACTTCAAATAACCGCCCGGCTTTTGGCATTCCGCCTTCACCATCGCACATGTTTGACATTTGGCCACATACAGGGCAACATCTTTCTTAAGCCCTGACCACCAGAAAAGTTTCTTCATATCGTTGAACATCTTTGTGCTCCCGGGGTGAATGGAATACTTCGTATAATGTGCTTCATACATCAATTCTTCCCTCAGTTTCCCCACATTTGGGACGCATAAACGGCCCTCTTTTCGCAAAAGACCGTCATTCCAGGTGAATTTGCCTTCTGGTCCTTCATTCACATAGCGCAAGAGATCTTCATCCAACTCCGTTGCCCGTCGAACTCGGTCCGCAAGGTCACATTGCACCTCGGTCCAGTTCCAGCATGCAGTGGCAGTGGAACTCTTATCAACACAATAGATCTCCAATGCCTCCAATTCCTGGATAAGACGTTCATCATGCCTTTGTAACCAATTTGCTCTAGCCGGAACTCGCCGACTCAAGGCATCCGCGACAACATTTCCCTTCCCGGGTGTATAGTGAATCTCGAAAGTGTAGTCCCCAAGAAACTCCAACCATCTTCGTTGTCGCATGTTCAACTCTTTCTGCTCCAATAGATACTTTAAGCTCTTATGATCGGTATAGATCTCTACCTTTACGCCATAAAGGTAGTGTCGCCACAGCTTAAGTGCAAAAATCACCGCCGCTAGTTCCAAATCCTGGACGGGATAGTTTCGCTCGTGCACCTTCAGCTGGCGTGAGCCATAAGCAATCACCTTTCCGCTCTGCAGAAGAACGCAGCCTAAACCGCTTCCTGAGGCATCACTATAAATCACAAATCCATCGGTTCCACATGGCGAAGACAACACCGGCGCCGTGGTCAACCGATCCTTCAGCTCTTCAAAAGCTCGTGCGCACTCTGGCGTCCAAACGAACTTCTGATCCTTTCGCGTCAGTGTGGTTAGCGGCAAAGCGATCCGCGAGAAGTTTTCCACAAATCTTCTATAGTAGCCCGCAAGTCCAAGGAAACTCCTGACCTCGGCCACGGAAGACAATATTGGCCATTCTTGTATGGCTTTTATCTTCGCTGGATCCACTGCGATGCCCGCTCCACTCACCACATGGCCCAAAAATGTCACTGACGATAGCCAAAACTCACACTTTGAGAACTTGGCATATAGCTGATTTTGCCTCAACGTGTTCAACACCAACCGCAAATGAATCTCATGCTCAGCTTTGGACTTCGAGTACACCAGGATATCATCAATGAACACGATCACAAACAGATCCAGGTACTCACGAAAAATACGGTGCATCAGATCCATAAACACCGAAGGCGCATTACACAATCCAAAGGGCATGACTGTAAACTCATAGTGCCCATAACGCGTTCCAAATGCGGTTTTGGGAATGTCACCTTCCCGAATTCGTAACTGGTAATAACCAGACTTCAGGTCCAACTTCGAATAGACGGTAGAGCCAACTAGCTGATCAAATAATTCATCAATCCGAGGTATTGGATACTTATTTTTCTCGGTCAGCTTATTCAATTCACGGTAATCAATACACAACCGTAACCCACCATCTTTCTTCTTTACAAAAAGCACAGGCGCGCTCCAAGGTGACATACTTGGGCGGATATAACCTTGCTCTAGCATTTCTTGGAGTTGAACCTTCAACTCAGCCATCTCTTTAGGCGCAACGCGATATGGCGAGCGGGCCACGGGTTTCGCACCTGGCACCAACTCAATTGTGAAGTCAATCGCCCGCTGGGGTGGTAGCCCAGGGAGATCTGCGGGAAACACATCGGTAAATTCTGCCACAATCGGAACCTCGCACAAAGTGGCCTTCGGCTCAACAGCCTGAATTAGTGCAAAGTAACACTCCGCACCCTTCCGAACAGCTTTGACTACCTGGAGTGCAGACATCAACGTCCCGCCTACTCCTCGCATACCCGCGAACTTGGTCTCCTGTTCGGTATTCTGGCCCAACGTGATTTCTTTGGACTGGCAATCAATCATAGCATGCTGCTCCGCCAGCCAATCCATTCCAAAAATCACATCAAATTCCGAAATTGGCAAAACAAATGCGGTTAACCAAAAATCCCGACTTCCTAACTGAACCGCCACATCGCAAGCTTGATCCACAAGCATCCAACAACCATTCGGCAACACCACTCTGACGCTATCTGTCTTTGCACGACTGGGTATCCCAAGCCGCGTAAGAAACTCACTCGACAGAAAAGAATGCGATGCACCTGTATCAAACAGTGCTCGCGCCAGCGTGTCCCGAATCATTACAAAACCTATGACAACCATGTCACACACACAAACCACAAACGTAGGCGTACAAAGCTAAGCATACAAACGATAGCATATGCAAAACTAAACTCATACCTGTGACCACGTCACTCTGCTTGATGGCCTCTTGCAGGCCAAGATTGTAGACTCGGGGTTGCGCCTGCGAGGCAGAGGAATCCACCACCGCCTTTCCTTTCTCCGCATAAGATGCTCCCGCCTTCTTTTCACTCTTTGGCGGCATCCGACAATCTCGCGCAATATGCCCCATGCGGCCACAATTGAAGCAGACCCGAGTATCTGGCTTAGAGGTTGCCCCTGATGTTGCTCCCGTTGTAACGGATGAAGGAACTTGTCCACTAGGCTTGGACTTCTTGCCCCATCTCTTCTTATAAAACGATTTTCCCGATCGGGGCGCCTTCCACTCTGGTTGCGTCATCACCAACGCTCTCTTCCCTTGCACCCTCTTCATGTCTTTTTCCAACGCGGTCGCAGTGTCCACCAATGCTTGGAAACCTTGATTCACAGAACTAGACACAAGGAACCTCAACTCGTCCCTCAGTCCTTCATAGAACCTGTTGGTCTTCCGCTGCTCATCAGCAAAAATCGAACCCGCATACCGCCCCAAGCGAGTAAATTCATGCAGGTACGCGTCAACACTGCCATCACCCTGAGTCAACCGTTGGAATTCATTTTCCATGGCTATCCGTTGAGCCACAGGAAGGTGCTTCGCCAGGAAGAGCCGGGAGAATTCTTCCATTGAGACTTGGGTTAACGGACGACCCGCCAAATGATGCAACTCCATCTCATCCCACCATAAACGCGCTTCTCCTTCAAGCAAGAAGGTGGCTAAGGTAACTTTCTGATGTTCCGCCGTTCCTATCGCCGTCATCACTCGCTTGACGCGCGACAACCAGTCCTCAGCCTGCGTCGGGGTTCCCGCTCCCGAAAACGTAGGCGGATGGAAACTCATAAACCGTGTTAGCTGCTTCTCAGCCGCTCGAGGAACCACATCCATAACAGGTTCAGGCCTTGCCACCGCCTGATCTGGCCTCACAGCCTCTTGTTCTTGCCTCAGTGGCTGGCCTTGGATCATGGTAAACAAGGCCTCCGCAACTAAACGGACATGCTCTGCAGACGGTGGAGGTGTAGGCACCGCAGCTGGTGCCGTACTTTCATCAGAACGCTGGGGTTCAGACGGCCCAGCTCCACTTCGTGTCACCTAAAGGTGGACAAGACACATACATTAGCGGTCGTACCCAAGCAAACAACACAACATAGGAACACGCAGGTTCCTCAAACATACAAAATACATTCCTATCATGGACATTCAGGAGTTCATTCGTAGACTTTGGTGTGCACAAACACGTGCTCGCCACCCCACAAAAGAAGTCGGCCACGACTTCGAGAGGGAAAGACCAAGACAACCGATACCAAAAATGTAACAACCCCATCCGTTCATATGATATATTCTAGAAGGTCCGGCCGGGGCCCCACAGGATATATCACAAAACAGTCGGTGAAGGTACAGGATGATACCAGAGTAGCGCATCGCACCTATCACAAGCATTCTAGCGGAAGCCTAAACTACTTGAACTCCTCATGAATGTCCAAACATAAAACTCCACATTTTATATACATATAGGAATGTCTTACAACATGTCAAAAGCGTTGGCCTTATGGCCTTACAGGGCTTTCAATCAGTGGCCTAAAACAGATTGGCGCGCAGGCCGGCCACACTAAAAGAAAACATACAAAAGAACGCAATAGCCTTCGAGGGCTAGCAGCAGCAGCAGCAGCAGCAACACCAGCAGGAGCATCAACCTCTATGCGTCCCGCTCGGCTCTCCAGTACCTGTGCAAGGAACAATCCACCCACCGGTGGCAAACAAAAGCAACGGTCAGCGTTCAGCTGACCAAATTATAACGACCCTACCCCTTCTCTCGGGGCAGCGGTATTTTCCCTGCAGGCATATCATATCACACGTATGGCAAGCTATATCATCAACAAGTGCTTTCACGCACACAAGCCATCACAACCGTTCGCCACCCGGCCCAACGGTCCGTGCACTCAGGGCACATTCTTGGTGTTCTGGCAACCTCTTGCCCACCACCGTATCAGGGTTATCACCCAACGGTAACTCTCTTGAGCATTTACTCCATGGCGTGCAGCCGGAGTTAGTCCTCGGACACCGGGATGGCCCGTAGCCCCCCTTTGTGTCATGGCGCGCAGGCCGAAGACTCTTGCTATGCGCTCCAACAGACCGCACTTTTGGTCTCACGTCAGACGGACATAGCGCAGGTCGGATCCTCCACCCCCCGTTGCTCAAATCGCCTTGCCTTCTCCGAGTACAGCGTACTCATGGCTATATCAAAGGCGCGGGTCGGTCTCACCAATCCTGTTCCTGGCATTCAAGCCTGGGTATTTCACTATACCCATTTCCTCACAACAACAGCGGGTCTTTCCTGGGCGCACCAGTACTTCCTGTGATTCTCTCCACAGGTGGACACCGCATAAGTACAAATGTCAGAGGTCTTTCCTGGGCACACCAGTACTTCCTGTGACTCGCTCCACAGGTGGACACCCTATGACATCAAGCATCACAAAAAGGGCCTTTCATGGTCCCACCAGTACTTCCTGTGCCTCATTCACAGGTTGGACCCAAAACCACCACAAGGCTATTTTCCTGGGCTACCACCCCAGTACTTCCTGCTACTCCTTTTCGCAGGTATAACCCTTAGACTCCGAACACGACATGTTTATCACGGAGTCTTCTCCGGTTCGTATGCAACATCACCAATCCAGACCAACCTGTCCAGATGGGCTTCACACAGCATGCCTATTCCGTACTCCATTTCCGGATCTATATGCACTACAAAGGGGATTTCAAGCATCCACCCAAAGATTCCCAAAATCAGCCACCTCTTGGTGGGGGAAATCATAAGATATGCCAAAAACGGAAGCCTTCATATGGCTAGGAAGAAAGTCGTTACCCTTGACGATCGCTTCGGTGCCATGGCTTGAAAGCTTGCTTGCAAGACTTGCAAGAGCGTTTCCTCCGCAACGCTGGCTTCGGATCGCTCGCCGGTAAACCGCAGCACCACCAACAGCAGCCCCCTTCCCTTCTTCCTCCTCCTTTCTCTCTCTCTTTCTCTCTCTTGAAGAAAGATGAAGGCCAAAGAAAATGAGAAGTAATTCTCTGACTTCGGCCCTTAAGGAAAAAGAAGAAGAGATTTCAGCCCTTGGATCCAGACTGAAGGAATGGACGGCCACGATTCTGCCAAAAACACAGATTTTGACCCGACACGGCCTCGAACACGGCCGTGTGCCAGGCCGTGTGCCTCAAGCGGTGGTCAACCGACTTATCCAAACCAGTGACACGCCCACGGGACACGCCCGTGTCATGGGCCGTGTCACCAACACGCCTTCAGACACGCCCGTGTCTGTGGCCGTGTACCTGGGGAAAAAAATCCCAAATCATCCCGAGACTTCACACGGCCTGTGACACGCCCGTGTCCCAGGCCGTGTGCCCAGACACGGCACAAAGACACGCCCTGTCGAAAACCTTCGACGGGCTGAGTTCGTCGCCTGATTTGACACGCCCTGTGACACGCCCGTGTCACAGGCCGTGTGCAACACTCGACACGCACTTCTCGACACTCGACGATCGTCGAGCAAAAATCGTCGAGCATGCGACACGGCCTTGGACACGCCCGTGTCCTGGGCCGTGTGCCTCCTCTCGACGAATCGTCGAGAGCTAAAATCGTCGAGACAAAGCCCAATCGTCGACACAACCTCGACACGCCCTGCGACACGCCCGTGTCGCAGGCCGTGTCACCTGACACGCCCTGGGACACGCCCGTGTCCCAGGCCGTGTCACCCAAATTTTACTGTTTCAGAATTTTGGGCTGTTACAGTACCTCCTGCCAAGGTCAAAGATAACAATGATATATCATACTATATTCTTCATGATTGCCCTATCACTGAGCACTGGATGAAGTACTCTAAGAATCAACTGAAAGCAATGAAAAAGAAAAGGAAATATGAAAAGGGTTCTTCACAATTCCAACACTCTCATCCTCCTCCACCACCTCCTCCTGATGCAGGTGCAGGTGGAAGTTCAGCTGCTCAACCCCCTGCTAGAGGTCAAGCTCCCTATCAGCCACATGCTAGATCCTACCATAGGGGAAGTCAATCCAGGGATTCTCAATCCAGGAGAGGAGGATACAGAGGCAATCAAAGAGATTTCCAGGTCTACTCCAAAGGATACTCAAGGCAACATCCATACTCCAGGGAAGGACAAATTTCATCGGATACCACCTCTGGTCCTTTTCCCTATAAATTAAAGGAAACTGTGTCATCCAGGTCTCCTCAGGACAATCCTTCTAACAGATATGAGCCACCAGTACCTTTTGAGGACCCTGAGAACAATCCAGCTGCTTGGACTACAAGGATGAAGGAACTTGCTGCACTAGATCAAATCAAGAAAGCTAAAGAGCAAGGAAGAGACTCCTCTAATATCTCCACAATGTCTGAACAGAGAAAGAAAGAGCTAGAAAGATATGCATCAAGCAAATTTTTTGATTCTGACAGGTACATGGAACTGCATCCTGAAGCTGTAGTTCCTAGGCCCAAACAGCAAACCACTTTAGGTGCAGCAGATGATACTAGATCAAAGAAGGAAGCCCTCAACCCCAACAGAGAAATCAAACTTGTTAAGGGCAAGGAAAAGAAATGACAATGTAAGGTGACAATCTTTGTGATTTCTGATTATTATCTGGGATGATATATATATATATATCTCTGTGGTTCTGCTGTCCAGCTTTTCTTTTTGTTTTTATGTATTGCTGCTTGTATGTTATTTAATTTTTCCAAACTTTGTAAATAGTAATCCTAACCCAAATAGGGGGAGATTGTTGGAACACCCTATTACTAATTTGGGTCAGGATCACTATATCTCTAAGAAACCAATGTTTGACCTCCTGTATAGCTCAAAAGTTCAATTAGAATTGAGTCTAAGGGTTAGAAGTCTAAGTTTGGAAGCTGCCCTCAAGACCAAGCCTTTTTCAGTTTGAGACTAAGTCATATCGTCGAGCTCAGCACGACGATTCGCCGAACTCAGATCGACGATCGTCTAGCTCAACTTCGACAGATCGTCGAACTCCATTCGACGATCGCTGAGCTCAACTTCTTCATATCGTCGAACTCCATTCGACGATCGGTGAGCTCAGCTCGACGATCTTGACTCAGCTTTGGATCTCTATCTCTGAGCTCAGTTCGACGATCTTTGAGCTCAGATCGACGATGTTCTGCTGCTGTATAAATCCATATCGCTGAGCTCAGTCCGACGATAGCAGAGCTCAGTTCGACGTTTTCAGATAACTTCAAGGATGCTTCTAGATTCAAATTCAAATCAGTTAAGGAGTTATTCTGCAATTAATTCAGAAGATTTTCTAGCCGTTTTCATTTATTTCTGGACCAAGTTTCAAGGGATTTTTCAAGGAATATTTCTATGGACTTTCCTCCAGAAGACATTTTGCAATTAAGGATGCAATTAATGTAGGCCAACGACTATTCTTGACAGAGAATGTTTTTCCATTCAGTATCAGAGAATAAAAGAGAAGAATTTTTGAATCTCTCAAATATACACAGACACACACAGACAGACATCAGTAATCTTTAGAACAAGAACAAAATATTCTGTCTCAAAGAATTCTCAAGAACACACATCCAAGGAGATCAAATTTTTCTGAAATCTTCAGATCTCTCTAGTTTTCAAGTGTTCAAGGCCAACATCTTTCAAGACTCCAGACATCCAACATTTCAGCTGTTGCTTAAATCATCTTTTGCTGGAGCTCAACTTGTGAGGCCTATCACCCTACAGCAAAGCTTCTTTTCCTGAAGATCTCAAGGACTCAGGGGGAGCTTTGACACCATCAATCCACATAGTCTTCTCAGCTGATCTGAGAAAGAGAAGACTTCCATCACTCTCTCACCCCCATCTCTGTAAAGGGTTTCTCAAACTCCCTTCAAAAGTTTGAGTTTGGTTTTTGAGCACCTTGTCAAAAGCTCATTGGTGGCAAGACACCTGATCAAAAAATCTGATTTGGTTTTTGAGCACCTTATCAAAAGCTCATTGGTGCCCAGGACACCTGATCAACTCATCCTGCAGTGGATTCCTACCTAGGGTGGTAGAAGAGTGGATGTACCCAAGTTTAGGGGAACCACTATATTTCCTTGTGTCATCTGGTTTTGCTTGTCTTTATTTTTGTTTCTGGCTGTGATTATTCTGTGATTAGCTTTTGATTAGTTTAGTTCTGTGATTAGATTTATTACTGCTTCCCTGCTCACTCATATTACAACAATTGTTGTAAAAAGTTTTTAAGTACCATATACTCTATTCACCCCCCCCCCTCTAGAGTATATCAGATCTAGCTGCACTTTCATCTTGGGAGATGGTCAGGATTGCACTGATCAACTCTTCACCCTAGGGGATTATCACCATGGAGATCGCCAAGAGTGGGATCTTGAACGAAGAGGTGAGACGGAAGTCTCAAGGGACGTCAAGCTCTTCATCACGAGCTGATGTTCTGTTTACGGAATCCAGGGGGAGAGGCAGGAGCAAGAGTCGAGGACGGAAGGAGGAAAGAAGCCAGAGTAGAGGGAAGTCACGTTCACGATATGAGAATGTGGAGTGTAATTTCTGCCACAAGAAGGGACACATCAGGAAGTTCTGCTATGTCTGGTAGAATGAGCAGAAGAAGGGTATGGCGACTGAGGCCAAGGAGGAGAGCCACACTGCTGCGGTTGTCTCCAGTGATGAGGATGATGTTGTCATTATCGGTGATGAAATCACGGCAGTGCTCTCCTGGACGATAGGAGATGGATTGTAGATTCAGGAGCTTCTGCGCACGTCTCCCACAATCGGGAGCTATTTTCCACATACACCACCCATGAATGCGGGGTGTTACGAATGGGCAACGGGAATACGTCCAAGGTGCTGGGACATGGAGACGTGCATCTGAAGACGAGCACTGGAGTGTTGCTATTTTGCGGGACGTGCGACACGTGCCCGATATTCATTTTAACCTACTTTCCATGGGGAAGCTTGGAGATGAAGGACATGTAAGTGTCTTTGGTGGTGATTTCTGGAAGCTAGTTCGAGGATCGCTGGTTATGGCCAAGGTCTATAGGGAGTCCGGCCTTTATTACATGGAGGGGAGGCCTGAAGATCCACAGGAGAACTCCGTGAGAGATGAGGGATCCATTTCCCTGTGGCACAGGAGACTGGCTCATATTAGCCAGAAGGGCTTGGACTGCCTATAGAAGAAGAAGCTACTCAGTGACCTATCGGCCGATCACATGGAGAGATGTGAGAACTGTACGACGGGGAAGCAAAATCGGGTTTCATTCCGTCGTCATCAGTCCACCAGGAGATCTGAGCCATTGGAGCTCGTACAAATAGACGTCTGCAGGCCTATGAAGGTCCCAACACGAGGGGGAGCTCAGTATTTTGTGACTTTTATTGATGACTAGTCGAGGAAGGTTTGGGTCTATCCGTTGAAGACCAAAGACCATGTACTTGAGACCTTCAGAAGGTTTCATGCTGAGATGGAACGCCAATCTGGAAAGAAGCTGCTGTGTATCCGTTCTGACAACGGGGGAGAGTACGTGGGTCCATTTGATGAGTATTGCAAGGACCACAGGATTCGTCATGAGAAGACCCCCCCCCCCCCCCCCCGAAAACACCACAGATTAATGGAGTTGCTGAAAGGATGAACCAGACATTGATGGAGAGGGTGCGATGCATGCTTTCTGAGTCCAAGATGTCAGAGATGTTTTGGGGTGAGGCTCTTTTGAGTACGACGTATGTCATCAACCTCTAGCCGAGCTATCCTTTGGATGAGGATGTTCCGGATCAAGTCTGGTATGGGAAGGACCCATCCTATAGTCATTTGTGGGTCTTTGGCTGCAGAGCCTTCGTCCACATTCCCAAGGACGAACGATCGAAGTTGGAATTGAAGACCTGGAAGTACATTTTCTTGGGATATGGTCATAATGGTGAGCTCGGATACAGATTATTTGATCCGGTGGCGAAGACGTTAGTGCGGAGTCGAGATGCAGTGTTCTGCGAGGAGCAAACTGGAGGTGATCTGGAGAAAAAAGGTGAGTCTGGGAGTGACTCACGTTCTACTGAGTTGCCTATTGGTAGTGATAACCACGTTGAGGAGACCATGGAGCCAGTTCCAGCACAGGGTGCTAAAGATGATGTTGAGGAGCCAGGAGCTGCTGAGGAGGTTGCAGAAGAGGAGCCTGCACCAGCTCCTGAGCCCGTGTTGAGGAGATCAGATCGAGCTAGGCATCCGCCCGCCAGATATTCTGCGTCAGAGTTTGTTCTACTAACTGATGCAGGGGAGCCGGAGAGCTATTCTGAAGCAGTAGAGAGCGCAGAGAGGCACCACTTGATGGCAGTGATGCAAGAAGAGATGCAATCGCTGTGGACAAATCATACCTACGACCTGGCGCGGTTGCCGAAGGGCAAGAAGGCCTTGAAGAACAGGTGGATCTTTAGGTTGAAGGAGGGTGCTTATCCTACACCTCCTCGTTACAAAGCCAGGTTGGTAGTAAAGGGATTTGCATAGAGACAGGGCATTGATTTTGATGAGATATTTTCGCCCGTAGTGAAAATGTCCTCCATTCGAGTTGTGTTAGGCCTCGCTGCGAGGCTAGACTTGGAGGTGGAGCAGATGGACGTGAAGACCACTTTTCTACATGGCGATCTTGAAGAGGAGCTGTACATGGAGCAGCCTGATGGCTACTGTATCAGGGGTAAAGAAGGATATGTATGCCGCTTGAAGAAAAGTCTGTATGGGTTGAAACAGACCCCGCGACAATGGTATCAGAAGTTCGAGACTTTTATGGGGGAGATCGACTTCACAAAGACCACCCTGGACCACTGCATGTTTGTGAAGCAGTGTGCTCCTAAAGACTTCATCATTCTGATACTTTATGTCGACGACATGCTGATTATCGGGAAGAACACTGCGCGCATTACTGAATTGAAGCGGCAGTTGAGTT
The DNA here is from genome assembly GCA_039583875.1 of Platanthera guangdongensis. Taxonomy (NCBI): domain Eukaryota; kingdom Viridiplantae; phylum Streptophyta; class Magnoliopsida; order Asparagales; family Orchidaceae; genus Platanthera; species Platanthera guangdongensis. The sequence goes on from CM077151.1 coordinate 218,209,106, forward strand.
CGAAGTTTGAGATGAAGGATCTGGGTCCCGCAAAAACTATTCTGGGAATGCATATTCGCAGGGACAGGGGCACCAGATTCCTTTGGTTATCCCAGGAGCGGTATATCCGCAAAGTGTTGCAACGTTTTTCCATGGATCAGGCGAAGAAGGTGAGCACGCCACTTGCAGCTCACTTCAAGTTGACCGCTGATCAGTGCCCCAACACACCGGAGGAGAAAGAGGCTATGCAGAAGGTGCCTTATGCGTCTGCAGTGTGAAGCCTTATGTATGCTATGGTGTGCACGCGCCCAGACATTGCTCATGCTATTGGTATTGTGAGCAGGTTTCTCTCCAACCCTGGGAAAGAACACTAGAGCGCGGTGAAGTGGATTCTGAGGTACCTGCAGGGGACGATAGATCTGAGTTTGAGATTTGGAGGCAGTGAGCCCGAGCTTCTGGGCTATACTGATGCTGATATGGCCGGAGATCTGCACTCTAGAAAATCTACGTCCGGGTACCTGATGCTATTTGCAGGGGGAGCAGTTTCGTGGGCATCGAGACTGCAGAAGTGTGTGGCACTGTCAATGACAGAGGATGAGTTCATTGCTGTAACTGAGGCAGGAAATGAGTTGCTCTGGATGAAGAGGTTTGTCAGAGAACTTGGTTTCACTCAGGATCGTTATATGTTGCTGTGTGACAGCCAGAGTGCCATCCACTTGGGAAAGAACTCCATGTTCCATTCGAGGTCAAAACACATCGACACACGGTATCATTGGATACGTGATGTTGTGGAGAAGAAGGAGCTCGAGCTACTGAAGGTTCACACCGATGATAATGGGGCGGACATGCTGACCAAGGTAGTGACCCGAGGAAAGTTTGAGACATGTGTGAGAATCGCTGGGATGGCGGTATCTCCCGACTCGATGTGAAGGGGGAGTTTGTTAGGGTGTGGTTATCATACGAGTCGGTAAAAATCACCGGGCACGCTTGTAGCTGCTCGTGATGTTACAGGTTTATGTTTGGAGGCCGGAGCGATGTTGGAGCTGCCTGGGCTCAGAGTTCGTCAAGCAGCGCTCCAAAAACGAGCTGAAATGAGCACAATTCGGAGTTAGGTGGTACCTACCACCAAATTAGGTGTTAGGTAACACCTACCACCAGTTTTGGGGGTTAGGTAGCATTTTTTAGGCCTATAAATGGAAGCCAATTCAAAAGCCAAAACATTCATTTCAAGAGAGATTTGAGTGGAGGAAGATCAAGAGAAGATCTTGGAGAAGAGTATCGAAGATCGGATCGTCGGATTCTAAAGAAGAAGGGGCTTTGTGTAGCCTTTCTCCTTTGCGGCATTCGAACGGATTTTTCAATTCGTTGAGTAATGGTTCTTGTTTTCTCGCTTGTTTTTTCCTTGTCAATCCTTGTGTGGTTGTGGGAGAAGAGATTTATGTTTTTGCAGCAAAGTGAGATTTTTGTATTCCTTTGTGGAACTGGTACCTTGTGTAGGTGGTGGTGATCCGTTGTGGATCGGTGGTGGAAATTGTGCCTTGTGTATGTGGCGGTGGTGAAAGCACTGTAATTTGTTGTGCGTGATTTTCACGCCTTATAGTGGAGGCTTTCAAGGGTGGACACTGATAGTCCCGTAATTTTCACCCGATTGGGTTTCCACGTTAAAAATTGTTGTGTCACTTTATTATTGTTATGCTTGTATTTGTCTTGCTTGTAAATCTGCTACAGGTGCCCTGGTCGGGATCGTGCTATTTTTCCCAACAGGGGGTTTAGGCGGTCTCGCGTGTGGACCTCGCCGGCCTGTTTTGTGGTGCGTTTACAAGTGAAGTGGAGTTAAGTCGCCAGTTGAGGTTGTCCGGGGACCCTTACACGTTTCCAACAGGTTTGACAAAAAAGTCATTGTCATACCAAAATCTTATGTCCCAAACTAGGTTTTTTTTTTATAATGATTGTAAAATTTGACATACCAAACATATATTCTATGACAATGACGTTTTTGTCCAACCTCACCCGAGCAAATAAGCTCCGATAAGTCACGTCAAACAAAGCCAGTTTCTTAGGTGAACTTTAACAAATGACAGTTTAATCACCATATTCACCCCTGCCACCACCGTGCCAATGGAGGAAGAATTTATTAAATCCGTTGTTTTTTCTTCCTCTCCTTCACATTCTTCCTGTTAAGTATTATGAGACTCCAGATCAGATTTATATTGAAAAATTTAAAATAGGTGATTGACAAGGGAGCGAAGGCGACGGAAAAGGCCGTGGACACAGCGCAGGAATCAGGGGAGAAGGCGAAGCGGACTGTCCAAGAAGCATGGAACTCCGCAAAGGAAACAGCAGAGAAGGTGAAAGAAACTGTAAGAGAGAAAGCTGAGGATGCAAAGGATTCTGTCATTGACAGCATTGAGAAAGCCAAGCGCGCTGTCAACGACAGCTAGATTCATTTCTTTTGATGATTTTGATTATGTTTCCGTTATAATATAGAATGTGATAATTTAGTTATTTGAATTATTTCATGTTTTAATTTGTTCTTGCGTTGACTTAATTATTTAACGGTTGTTTGTGCATTGAATATGCTTGTTTCAGAGGCATACTTGTGTTGCTTACTCTCCTCCTACACGTCATGTAATGAGATTATTTCATGTTTTAAATTTTATTTTTTTTACACATTTTAATGAAATGTAATTCCTAGAGAACAGTTGAATCTTATTAATATTTGATGAGATAGAAAATTATAGCCCGCTGAAGTGGTTTGATTTGACCATCTTATAATTGAACGCAGGAGAAATGTGTCATTCAGAAGAGCTCCAGTTTAAACTTGTTTACTAATTAATGAAGTGGTGTTCTAGTGCTATATATACTTGCTGTATCTGATTGTGAAAATCCTGATTTGAGCATAGATGCATTGCGCCAACATTATCAAATTAATTATAAAGAATGATGCTCACTGAGTTGAAACGTGAGTTTTGTTGAACCAGAATCCAAAGGCATAGTTGGCGGTTGAATAGAATCATCTAGAATAACGTTATGTATCATATAAAAGGCAAACTTTTGTATGCTGAAAATATTAAAAAGTATAATAAAAATCAACTTTTTGGGGGAATGCATCCTCAAAAATCATGTCATTGGCAGAATGCACCCCAAATATTTAAATTTGGCGGAATACAACCCTGAATATCTATTTATTGGCAGAATGCACCCCCAGTTCTTTTAAGGGTTATTTTGGTCCTGCTCTAATGTTTTGACTTCATTTGACCGAAATTACTATAGCGGAATGCACCCCTTATTGTGATTTCATTGGTGGAATGCACCCCAACTATTTTTTAGAGATTTTTTGGCCGAAAATCTGATTTTGGACTTGCGAGAATTACGTCATGAAACAATTTTGGTCGAAAATTTGATGTTGGACCCGCGAGAATTACTTCATGAAATATTTGTTGAAATTTGTGAAGTGAAAGTGGTTGATGGGCAGGCCGGGCGGCTTGAGCGGACAGAGTTGGCGGACTGTGCGGACTGGGCGGATTGCTGTTATGCGGCCTGGTGATAGGTCCAGTGGAAGCTGGCTCTTGTGTGCGGCTTGAGCAGACTGAGTCCGCGGCCTAGGCGGACTGCTGTCTGTGGATAGGGAGCTGGCTGTCCTGGTGGCTTTGCTGAGTTAGGAGCGGCCTGGGCGGATAGCAGTTCGCGGACTGAAGGTTGTGCTCTGATCAGCGGCTGTGTTGCAAGCTTGTGTAAACGGCGGTTTGGCTCATGTCCGCGAGAAGCTTGCGGACTGGCGTGTCCGTGGTGTTTGCTGTTGCGGACTGGGCTTAGATCTTGGCTGAGGCCTTGCCGAGCTCTGGTGGTACAGCAGGTGCATTGTGGTGGAGGTCTATGACGGACTGTTGTGTGGAGTCCGGCAGGTGGCCATTGCGTTGGACAGTTTGCGAGGTTCTAGCGGACTCTCCCTTTACTCAGGAGGAGTGTGGCAGTCTTCTTGATGGTTGGCCGACGGGATTTTGTGTCCGCGGTACTCGCGTTAGACCTTTGGTGCGTTTCTGGACTTGGTCACACTCTGTGGCAAGACCAGTGTGTCCGTTGTTTCCGCTAAGTCCGTTGTTGACCGGGCGGACTTTGCTAACTGCCTTTGGTCGTGGACTTGTGGCAGATGGTGGCTTGGGTCTTGTTCTATGCGGACTACCTCTGGTTTGTGCGGACAGTCACTGAAGGGGGTTGCTGTCCTGCAGTGGTTGAAGGCTTTGCTGGCTAATGCCTTGTCCACATAAGCTTGGGCGGACTGTTGAGGGTTTGCCATTGGTGCCTTGCTCCTGGCGGCTTTTCCTTGGTATCCGGCTAAGTCCTTGCGGACTTAGCGGACGGAGTTTTGCTAGCGCGCGGGCTGGGGCGGTGTCTCTATCCTCTAGGGCGATGACCACACTCCTCACCTCACCTATAAATAGGACCCCCCGGCAGGTCTACAGTAACTGAGTGAACAGTAAGTGGGGCTTGGGCAAATTGTTGCGGTCTGCGCTTTCTGTCCGCGCGGGTTGAGTAGAGATGACGGTTTGCTGTATGCAGGTTGAGCGGGTAGCTTCAAGGAGCCAGGAGTTTGGCTTTGACTTCTGTCAAGTACTTGGAAGTGTGCGGCCTCTGCGGTTTCAGCAGGTCGCTCTGCGGCTTGTCAGTTCTATGCTTCAATATTTGCAAGTTCCAATAACCTATCCGCCAGGCGCAGGCGGGTAGGCGGTCTGTTCTTCAGTTCATCAGCAGGAGGAGAATAATGGTGTGTCCGCGCGGCCTCGCGGCTTCGGCAGACTCCGTGTCTATTCGGCGTGGTGCAGCTACAGCTCGGGCGGGTTCGCTGGACTTGCCGACTTCGGCGATCTCGGCGGTCTCCAGTGTTATCCGCCCGGCTTGGTTTTTGTACTTTCTGTTATAGCTTGTGTACTAGCGAAATCATGTCTCGCTATGTATACCTCACCTTGTAAAGAAGTGGAATGTATAAAAGATCTGCTTGTGCTTCCATTGGTTGTTGGTTGTGACTTTGTTCCTTGGTTTTCCGCTGGTTCAGAGTGTGAACTGGGTAGTGCCGAGGATATTAATTTGGTTTGGGCTAACTTGCTGACCACTTTGAGAAAATTCAACAATATTTGTTGGTCATCTAGCGTTTTGGGGGAGGCGAAAAGTTCGGGGGAGGGGAAAAAGTCGGTGATCTGGCATTCGGGGGTAGGGAAAAGCTTGACCTGGGAGTAGAAACAGCTCGCTCGGGGAGAAGTAATGTCATAAGCTGAGTGATTTCAGGAAATCAGGAGAGGGTTGTAGAAATGAGGAGGCATAAAACCCCAAAATCAGACGAAATGACCAAAACACCATAGTTGGGGAGCATTCCGCCAATAAACGAATATTCAGGGGTGCATTCCGCCAATAAACGGATATTCAGTGGTGCATTCCGTCAAATTTAAATATTTGGGTTGCATTCTACCAATCACATGATTTTTGGGGTGCATTCTGTAAAATCTCCCCCACCCAGGAATTGGGCCCGACCGAGGAAAGATTTCTGCCAAGGACCATCGTCTTTCAATGACACCAACTACGAGTTAGTTGCCACCACAAGACAACGACTCTTCCGACAAACACGATCATTCACATAGCCAATGAGACAAGAAGTAAAATAAGTCCACACATCACAACATAGATATAAAAATATCTAACAAAAGTTTCAAATGAGATAAATGAAAGAGTGCAAGAAATAGGGCTTATGCCCATTACATATCCATCGTAAATGTCACACAATCTCTCTCTCAACTAATAACTTGAAAGCTAAAACATATGATCATCAACCTGACGACGAGTAGTAGTGCGCGGCTCCGACTCCTCAGATCCTGGTGTCTCAATCTCTGGCCGCGCCTGGTCGAACTGCGGCTGCGTCTCCACCTGTCCCTAAAAAGATGTGGTCCAACAACCATCGGTCAAACTAGACTCAGCTGCATCATCCTTGCCTCACCCCCGAGACTCCTCGGCACCTCGCGGGAGGAAGAAAGCGGATGTACAATAATAGCAGAATGTACAAGCATATGACAATAGTATTTATATAGATAATTTTCTAGCAGGACTATATTAGTATGAGCAATTACAAAAGTAAAGAAGAACAAAAACTAGCACAACATAAAAGTATAGTAAAAGAAGCTAAGTAAAACTAGTGAAGTAAAGCAGCTACACTACCATCACAGAAGCGTATCTTAACTTATATGAATGCTCATACAAACATATCAGTTAATATTTCCAAATTTGTAACTCATCATATAAAAGAGCCCATACTAATTTATATGATGATGATCTGCAAGTGCGTATGCTATGTCATACTATGCAATATAATGTTTATTATGTTACTCACACACACGACTCTGTGTATAAACCATTCATGCATCCCCACTTTTTTGGAGGTGGCCAACCTCTCTGGTACCAACCGTCGTGGCTCACGGTGGTAGTGGAGCGGGTGTCTCCACTCCTAGGCAGGCAGGCACACTACCAGGCCTAGACCTCTTGTACGCCTCAATGCTAAGAATACAACAGCAGAGCCCCTGCGTACTCTTGCTGGCAACTATCAGACTTTTGTGGTCGGGTGTGCTCTTAGGGGACATAGTTCTCCAAACCTCAGTATAAAATATCCTACCGGTCTCCCCAAAGGTCTACACTCCGCACCAGAATCATCGTACTCCCGTCAGTGTGCCGACTGGAGTAGTACCAAGCGACCCACTAAATAAACACAAACCATGTATAAAAATACCCTCCCGAGCCCCCATCTCACATGACTAACTCATCTAGATATCGAATAACCACCTGAGCCACCATCTCGCGGGACGAACAAATCTTATATCACTCCAACCCACACATGGGTGAGATCGCTAAAACATACTATAAACCTATCATACTATTATTTAACTTCTGGATTACCGAACGATTTATGGTTATTCATGGAATTCTTGAGATCTACCCTGTGAAGGGCTCGCAGTGGTACTAATAACTATGCTGGGTTGAACCTCATCATTCCTTTTTTAATACACTTAGTAATGTTATGCTACCCTTAACCAAATCCTATAGTAGGGTTACTAAGGCTCCGTTTGGGAGGACTTATTTTCACCGGTCAAGCGGTCACGACCGCATGAACCATGACTTAATTAAGATCCGATTCATGCGGTCGTGACCGCTTGACCGGTGAAAATAAGTCCTCCCAAACGGAGCCTAAGTGTGTGACCTCTCGAAAACATCAATTGGTGAAACACTAATTTTCCAAAATTGCTAAATGCAGACCACATGGTCTTGTATGTGTGTATGAATAGGATTCCTCCAAATTCCTGACCCTAGGCACTAAAATTATTTCTAGACATCTATCATGACATCTTAGACCTAATTCCAAATATTTATAATTTTCCTAAAATAATCAATATTTATTATAATTTTCTCAAATTATTGCTAAATATAATTTTGAACGGGAAGTGTCACTTCCAAGGGTCCAAATAGTACCAAATTATTTCCATAAACTCACAATGATAAATAAAAGGTCTAGACAAAATTTCAAATCATTACAATAATATTTGATATTTAATTTCAAATAATAAAAATCTGATCTACTAGGTCATGTTACTCATGAAAAACTATAAATATTCATCAAATAATTCTTTGCAAATTATAGGAGGTTAAAAATTATTCCAGAAATATATAATTTTATAACACAATTTGAGCACAATTATCTCAATAATATAGAAGAGGCAAGAATGGTAATTATAACTACCCTAAGATTCTAACTTTCAAAAATTTCAATTAATTTATATAATGTGTATCATACTAAATATTACTATTGGCAAGATTTCATAATTTTTGCAACTATTTCAGTCACCCTAATTTCATTAATACACATGCGTAACGAAAATACTAATTAATTCATTTGCAAAGCAAATCAACTCTAAATATTCTAAATATTCATGAACATGTGTACACTCACTAAATAAATTCATGTATAGAATTTCACTGGATTTAACCAAGCCAATCTTGCTAAATTCAGAAGACACACCTTTTAGCTAATTGCACACCACATATCACAAGTCATAGCCTCATGCATTGGAATTATACCCACATGCAGAGCTCCAAATGACTTGAAATTTTTACCAAGACTTTATATTGTCCTATTGAGACTCCCACCAAAATTTGGGGCCCATATAATTACTTTTCACAAAAGTATTCCTATTATATGAAAAAAAATACATTTTTCTTAACACTAGGAAAAAGTTGTCCAAAAATTTCCATTTTGGTTTGTAGGTGCATATATAGTAGGTTCCTACATGCCCTAAATTTCAAGTCAATTCCCTCAGCCAATTAAAAGTTATCAAGGCATTAGTGACTGTCCTACCCTAAGGATCAGTCCTACAAGAATTGCCCTACAGTTAGTTATATTGCTCCAAATGACCTAATTTTAATTTCTAATTAAAGTAGACTCACATGGCTACCCCTTTCATGTTGGGCACTTTTCATGCTTCAGCTCCTAAGGCCTCATTTTTCAGCATAGAAAGTATATGTTAAAGGGGCAAAATATATAATAATTAATATAAATCCAAATCAATGGCGGTGATTTCATCTTCCTCCTTTAGCCTAAGGCTGAGATCAGCCCGACATGGAGCTCTTTCCAGAGCTATTTGCCGGCCACCCAGCCACTTCCTTCGCTGGCCACCGCCAACACCACCTCTATTGAGTTGGTGGATATTGCCTAACGGTGGTTTGGCCGCCGGAGGTGCCGGTTTCTGGTGAACCCGAGAGGAGCCAAAAATTTATTTTTCCATGAAATTTCAAAATGGAAACCAGCTCCTTTGAAACCGATTTCAATCCACAATGATCTAAGATGCTTGCACAAGTGGAGAGGGGGAGAAGAATGCCGGATTTTGGGATTGGATATGGCAACTCCGACGGGTGACCATGGATTTTGGCATTTTCTGGCGGACCTTCTCCCGATCTCGATTCTCCACCGTTTGCAGTGATCCAAGAGTCGATGAAAGGGTCTAATGTGGCTGTGGAAGTGTTTTTTCTGGAGTTATCATGAAAGGGATTGGTAGGTCATGTAACGTCCCGAAATGCGCTAGGCCCCTCATGCGTGTTTTTGAGTCAGGAGAGCTGACTTGGGTTCAGGGGGAGTGCTGATAACTGCGCAGTACATATGAAAAGGAGGAGAAATCTATAAAGCATAGGACACGGGTAGAGACACGGGCGTGTTCCTACCCATGTGGGAGTGGCTAGCTCTCGAGTCGATGACTCGAGTATGTCCAGAGAAGGATACGGGTAGTGACACGGGCTTGTCACTACACGTGTGAAGTGACACGGGTAGAGACACGGGCGTGTCCTTACCCGTGTGCGTGTGTGTCGAGTTGAACTCGACACAGCGTGTCGAGATCGACGAACTGCGTGTCGAGATCGACGAATTGTATGACACAGGTAGAGACACAGGCGTGTCCCTACACATATGTCATTGTGTCGAGTTAAGCTCGACGAGGCGTGTCGAGATTGATGAGGTGTGTCGACATCGTATGACACAGGTAGCAACACAGGCATGTCCCTACCCGTGTGTGTCGAGTAACACTCGACACGGGCGTGTCCCTACCCGTGTGTGTCGAGTTACACTCGACACGGGCGTGTCCCTACCCGTATGTGTCGAGTTACACTCGACAGGGCGTGTCGAGTTCAACGAGGTGTGTCGACATCGTATGACACGGGTAGTGACACGGGCTTGTCCCTACCCGTGTGTGTCGAGTTACACTCGTCAGAGCGTGTCGAGATCAATGAACTACATATCGATATCGACGAATTTATGACACGGGTAGCGACACGGGCATGACCCTACCCATGTGCTATTGTGTCGAGTTGAGTTTGTAGAAATGTATCCAGAGAAGGACACGGCCAAGGAATACGGCTATGTCTTGTGGACACGGGCGTGTCCCTACCCTTGTCGAATAATGAACCGACACTAAAACTGCTATAACGCTTCCCGCAAGCAGGACACGGGCAGGGATACGGGCGTGTCACTATCCATGTCACTTTTCATATATAAGGGGAAGTGAAAACCCTAGCCGTTTCCATGCTCATTTCATCCCCTATTTTCTGAGAGAAACTCTTGTGAGAGAAGGAAGTTGCTGGATCTAGTTCTAGAGGAGAATATCCAACATCGCCGTGAAGGAGAAAATGCCGTTGAGAAGAGTTACACGATCCATGGCCGGAAATAGTGGAAATGCCGGAAATGATGTGAGCTACCTACCCTCTCCCTTGGTGCTAGATCTTTAGTTATTTTCTTAGGAGAGATATCGACTCAAGAGAGTTTTGATGGAGAGAAGGAGTTTTTTAGGGATGGTCATGCTAGGACATGTGTTCTAGGTTTTAGATCTCTTCAACCTCCCCTTTCTTCTATGTGATGATGGGTGGATGGTTTCGTGAAGAATCATGGCCCTTTGAGGGTGAATAAGGGAGGACGAATTTTTGGAGTGATTGTGGAAGATCTACTTGAAGAGGAAGACGAACTAATGTCATTCATTCCTCTTTAAGATTCGTGCAGAATCTGTATTCTGCGCACAACGATCTTCTTGGCTATTTTCATGTAGGCTGTGTCCAGATCTGGGCTTCCGACTAAACACAAAAGTTGAAGCCCTTGAAAATACCTTTCCAACGAATGGTTGCACGTCTTCAGGAGAAGAATGTAGCCATAGGAAAGCCTGAACGAAAATGACGTCCGATAAGTCCTGCATGCAAAAGTGTTGTTTTGTGCGCAGCGGACTTTGAAGCTGATTTCGAGTATGATACTATTGAATCTGGGTTGTGGTCTGAACATACAAGTTGTATCCCATGGAAAAAACTTTCCATCGAGGGGTTACAAGTCTTCACTAGATTCCTGTAGTTTCGGGAATCTCCGGTTGAAGTTGCAGCCCAGATTTATTCTGCACTTAAATTCTAGGTTTTATATAATATGGATTTGGATTCGGTGGAATTGAAATTGCAAATTAACTCGAGATTTTGGTGAACTATTTTATGTTAACCACCGTAGTGCTATGAATGATGATGATTACTAATTGGATTTCATATAGCTGAATTGTGAAGCAAGTTTACTTAAACGAAATGACTTGTTAGAAAATGGTAGACTATTATTTATGCACATTATGTTGAAATCATTTGGAATGACATATAGAAAGATAAACTATGGCCATGAGTATGTTTGGGGGTTGGAATGAATTTAGTATTCCAATACTTAGAGCGTAATCTCCCTACGGGTAGTATTGTGGAGGGATGTAAGTGCGGTGTTGACCGTCACAAATGGGTTAGTGTTGTGATGAGGTATAGATGGATGGTTGGGCTGTGTCCTCGTGCTTACTTCCGAAGCCCCTTCAATGCCACGGTGATGTGGAATTTGCATGCGGTGTGAGTTGACACGCGGTGTCGTAATCCTGGGTTAAGGATAGTGTGGCAGGTCTACGGGCTCGCCGATCATCACAACGACGAGAGTTGACAGTTAGACTTTGGGCAGTTAGGCTTGGTCCTCGGTGTTCACGTCCCGGGGCTCCTTCCGTGTCAGGTGAATGGTTGGGCTTGGTCCTCGTGCTTACTTCCGAGGCTCCTTCCGGGTCACACTAGGTCAGTTCAGGGCTTGGTCCTTGATGAACATCTACCCGAGGCTCCCGCTAGGCCATAGTACGCATGAGCTCCACTGTTGTGTTCTTAGTGTTGAGGCATACGGAGGCCTTGGTGAAGTAGTGTGGATACCCGCCTAGTAGTAGAGATGCCCGCTCTACTATCACCGCCTGGCCACGATGACTGATGCCTGAGAGGTTAGCTATCTGCTCGAATAGTGAGAACTATAGTCTATATCGGCATAATAATTGCATGTGTGTGATCATGGGCGAGTCATTGCATATCATACATATTATTTCATAACATTGCACAACAAGATCCTCATCATTTAAGTTTGTATGGGCACTCCTATACGATGAGCTACTTTATGTAAACTGATCCTTAACTTATAAGTTTGTATGAGTATTCTTATAAGTTAAGTTACTTTCCTGCTGTAGTTACTTGTACTTGATAGTTTGTTATTGTTTTTATAGAACTGCTAGAATATAATGCTATTAATCTTATTGTACCATTTCCACCTGCTTGTACCTGTTATACTAATTATTATATTTGTACCCTTGCTATTTTCTCCGCCCGGTGCCGAGGAGTCGCCGGGGGAGCGGATGTGAAGCCACTTAGTCTTTTCGACTAACGGTCATTACGACTTCCTTTTTAGGAGGTCACCCCGCAGGTAGAGCAGCCGCCTACTTTGCAGCAGGACAGGCAAGCCAGGACGACATGGCTTGATGTGACGGTGTTGTCGCTACCGTCAGTTACAGATGTGAGTGTTGAGTGACTCTGATGTAGCTCATTTGGACAATTTTATAGCTATACTCAGATATTGTAGAAGCATGTTTTAGCTTCTATTTATTTACTGTTTTTGGACTATATACTTAGTATGGATTTGACTTCTTCTATTTTATATTATGCTTGGGTTGGCATGTTTATATTGATATTGGTTGTAGCCGGCGGAATAGGCGTCTTGTGGTACAGGTTAGCCCGTGTGCTAATGCTACCACAAAGTGGCTGTTCTGGGCATAAGACCCCCATTCGTGCCGTGTTTTGGGATCCGAGAGAGGGGTCTTACAAATGGTATCAGTTTGCCACGATCCTCAACTAAAGAAGTCCTTCAACAATGGTACCACCCCCGTTCAATTAGTCAGTTTGCGGACAAACTGACTTAGCGGAAGCGGTGGTGTGCCCATATATAATTCACACTAAGTTGTCCAACTTTGACCTCAAGATTAGCCAACCCGACCGTACATTTGTATTTTACGTATAGATTCCAATGCACGTTGAGCCGATGGGGGAACTCCTTCCCCTTCCATACCCACTTAGTTTCAACAATCCGAGTTGGGGAAGACGCTCACCGCCATCCTGGATGCCTTCAGGGAGCAGCAGCCTCCGATTCAACAACAGGCTCCGGGCTTTAACTGGTTGAGCACCTTTCGGGCTCTCTCCCCTCCCGCCTACCTCAGGACGGAGTCGGTCGTACGTACGGAGGAATGTATTGACATGTTGCAAGAGATATTGGTGGGGATCCGTTGTCCGACAAACATGGCTGTATCGTTGGCGGTGTCCGTCTTGGATCTACATGCTAAGAGGTGGTGGAAGTCACTCATGGGCTCCACGTTCCAAGGACGAGTGTATACCGAGATAAGTTGGAGCGAGTTCTCGGGTGTCTTCTTGGAACACTTCATTCCTACATCGGCTCGAGATGAGTTCGAGCAGAGGTTTCTACTACTGAAGCAGGGATCAAAATAGGTTACGGAATACCAGCGAGAGTTCCAGCATCTCGTAAGGTTCGCGGACTCATATGACCTGGATGATAGAGGATACGCCCCCTAAGGCAGGCCCTTTTGTTTATAGCGGATGCTAATTTGGCGGAGATTATCGACATGACGAAGAGATTGGAGGCGGATCACTTGAGTAGTGGTAAGAGGCCTACGGAAGACGTGATGGAAGCTGGTCTAAACAATAGAAGGAGGCGGGACTTTAGAGGAGGAAGAGGACATCAAAGGGGTGGAGGTCGTTTCCACCAAAATTATAGAGTGGAGCATCCAGTTCCGCAGCCGCCTGCGTTGCCTCCAACTCCTCAGCCTTAGCAATTTCAGCAACCTGAGAGGCATCGTGGGCTGGTGTGTTTCGAATGCAACTAACCGGGCCACATTCGACGCTACTGCCCGCAGCTGTTTGGGAACGTCCCTCCTACTCTCCCTCTGGCAGCTCCGCAGGTACGGGGTTACATGCGTGGTTGAGGATGAGGACCGCGAGGAGGAAACCCCGGCCCTGATCGGTATCAAGTGTACGCACTGGACATGGCGCAAGAACGGAATCCCCATTATGTGATTGCAGGTATGATTTGAATGATTATCACGTTTCCATTGTCTAACTTAAAGTTGTTTGAGACATACTAGACACCTAGAAATAAGTTTTGGTTATTGGTACTTAGGCACCGTGATAGTTGGCGGGAAGACGGCCTATGCGCTGTTCGATACTGGTGCCTCACACTCCTTTATGTCTGAGGACTTCATTAAGGACATGGACGACGTACAATACTTTACTGGTATAGCCCGATGAGTGCACCTACCGGACGGCTCAGAGATGATTACAATCGCTAAGTGCGAGTTCGATATATTTATTGAAGGAAAGGCCTTTGATACACCTGCCACGGTCTTGAGAATGCCAGAGTTTGACATCATTTTGGGCATGGCGTGGTTGGACTGGCACTTTGCGAGGATTGACTGTGCGGAGAAACGAATCTACTTGAGACATGGAGACACCGACGTCATCTTCCAAGGTATTAGCTTCGGACCTCGTATTTTGTTATCTTCAGTTCAGACAGTAAAAGCCCATATGAAGGGGGAGGACGTCTTCATGATCTAGTTCGAGTTGAAGGAGTTAGCACTGGATATAAAAGATGTACATGTAGTGCGGGACTTTCCCGAGGTATTTGCTGAGAAACTGCCAGGATTACCCCCGCATAGAGAGGTTGACTTCCAGATTAATCTAGTACCGGGTGCCAAGCCGGTATCCAAGGCTCCTTACCGAATGGCCCCTAAGGAACTCGTGGAGTTTAGAGTTCAACTGCAAGAACTGGTGGAGTCAGGGTTCGTTCGCACCAGTTCGTCACCCTGGGGAGCCCCTGTATTGTTCGTGAAGAAGAAGGATGGAACCCTGTGAAAGTGCAGCTAGATCTGATATACTCTAGAGGGGGGTGAATAGAGTATATGGTGCTTTGAAACTTTTTACAACAATTGTTGTAATATGAGTGAGCAGGGAAGCAGTAATAAAGCTAATCACAGAACTAAATCAAGGCCAGAAACAAAAATAAAGACAAGCAAAACCAGAAGACACAAGGAAATATAGTGGTTCCCCTAAACTTGGGTGCATCCACTCTTCTACCACCCTAGGTAGGAATCCACTGCAGGATGAGTTGATCAGGTGTCCTGGGCACCAATGAGCTTTTGATAAGGTGCTCAAAAACCAAATCAGATTTTTTGATCAGGTGTCTTGCCACCAATGAGCTTTTGACAAGGTGCTCAAAAACAAGCTCAAACTTTTGAAGGGAGTTTGAGAAACCCTTTACAGAGAGGGGGTGAGAGAGTGATGGCAGTCTACTCTTTCTCAGATCAGCTGAGAAGACTATGTGGATTGATGGTGTCAAAGCTCCCCCTGAGTCCTTGAGATCTTCAGGAAAAGAAGCTTTGATGTAGGGTGATAGGCCTTCAAAAGTTGAGCTCCAGCAAAAGATCATTTCAGCAACATCTGAAATGTTGAATGTCTGGAGTCTTGAAATATGTTGGCCTTGAACACTTGAAAACTAGAGAGATCTGAAGATTGATCTCCTTGGATGTGTGTTCTTGAGAATTCTTTGAGACAAAATATTTTGTTCTTGTTCTGAAGAATACTGATGTCTGTCTATGTGTGTCTGTGTATCTGTCTCTCATAGAGATTCAAAAATTCTTCTCTTTTATTCTCTGGTATTGAATGGAAAAACATTCTCTGAGAAGAATAGTCGTTGGTCTGCATTAATTGCATCCTTAATTGCAAAATCTCTTCTGGAGGAAAGTCCATAGAAATATTCCTTGAAACTTGGTCCAGAAATGAATGAAAACGGCTAGGAAATCTTAAAAATTAATTGCAGAATAACTCCTTAACTGATTTGAATTTGAATCTAGAAACATCCTTGAAGTTATCTGAAAACGTCGAACTGAGCTCTGCTATCGTCGGACTGAGCTCAGCGATATGGACTTATACAGCAGCCGAACATTGTCGATCTGAGCTCAAAGATCGTCGACCTGAGCTCAGAGATAGAAATCCAAAGCTGAGTCAAGATCGTCGAACTGAGCTCACCGATCGTCGAATGGAGTTCGACGATATGATGAAGATGAGCTTAGCGATCGTCGAATGGAGTTCGACGATCTGTCGAAGTTGAGCTAGACGATCGTCGATCGGAGTTCGATGAATCGTCGTGCTGAGCTCGACGATATGACTTGGTCTCCAAAAAGAAAATCATGGTCTTCAGGGCAGCTTCCAAGCCTAGACTTCTAACCCTTAGACTCAATTTTAATTGACCTATTGAGCTATACAGGAGGTCAAACATTTGTTTCCTAGAGACATAGTGATCCTGACCCAAATTAGTAATAGGGTGTTCCAACAATCTCCCCCTATTTGGGTTAGGATTACTATTTACAGAGTTTGGAAAAATTAAATAACAACATTCAAGCAGCAATACAGAAAAGCAACAAGCTAGACATTTGCAGAACCACAGAGATATATAACATCCCAGATAGTAATCAGAAATCGTAGAGAATGTCACCTTACATTGTCATTTCTTTTCCTTGCCCTTAACAAGTTTGATCTCTCTGTTGGGATTGAGGGCTTCCTTCTTTGATCTGGTATCATCTGCTGCACCTTAAGTGGTTTGCTGTTTAGGCCTGGGAACTACAACTTCAGGATGCAATTCCATATACCTGTCAGAATCAAAGAATTTGCTTGATGCATATCTTTCTAGCTCTTTCTTTCTCTGTTCAGACATTGTAGAAATGTTGGAGGAATCTCTTCCTTGCTCTCTAGCCTTTTTGATCTGATCTAGTGCAGCAAGTTCCTTCATTCTTGCATTCCAAGCAGCTGGATTGTTCTCAGGGTCCTCAAAAGGTACTGGTGGCTCATATCTGTTAGAAGGATTGTCTTGAGGAGGCCTGGATGACACAATTTCTTTCAGCTTATAGGGAAAAGGACCAGATGTGGTATCAGTTGAAATTTGTCCTCCCATGGAATATGGGTGTTGCCTTGAGTAACCTTTGGAGTAGACCTTGAGATCTCTTTGATTGCCTCTGTATCCTCCTCTCCTGGATTGAGAACCCCTGGATTGGCTTCCCCTATTATAGGATCTAGCATATGGCTGATAGGGAGCTTGACTTCTAGCAGGGGGTTGAGCAGTAGAACTTCCACCTGCACCTGCATCAGGAGGAGGTGGTGGAGGAGGATGAGAGTGTTGGAATTGTGAGGAACCCTTTTCATATTTCCTCTTCTTTTTCATTGCTTTCAGTTGGTTCTTGGAGTACTGCATCCAGTGCTCAGTGATAGGGCAGTCATGAAGAATGTAGTATGGTATATCATTGTTATCTTTGACCTTGGCAGGAGGTACTCTCTTCATGGCTTTGCTCCTTGCCTTTCTTTTCCTGGCAATGGTAGCAGAAGAATCATCAGAGTCTGTTCTGAACTCATCACTTTCAGAACTCTGATCATCATTAAGGGCATCAATTTTCTTCATCAAATCCTTCTTGAGCTGTACAGAAGCAGATGAGGCAACAGATGGTGTAGCAGCAGAGGTTGAAGCAGTAACAGATACAAAAGTTGTTGTAATGGGAGTAGAAGCAGTAACAACAGCAGATATTGCAGGTTCAGTAACAACAGCAGCTGCAACAGATTCTGGAGAAGTGACAGCAGTAGCAATAGTTTCACTAACAACAGCATCAACAGTAGAGATATCATCAGAAACTGCAGAAGGCTCAAACTCAGGTGCCTCTGACATAAGGATTTCCTTAGAGATTGGCTCAACAGCAATAACAGAAATATCAGCAGCAGTATCAAAATGTTCAGCAGCAGTATCAAAATGTTCAGCAGCAGTAGAGGCAACAACATTAGAAGCAACAACAATGCTTTCAGCAGAAGAAGCAGCAGCATATACTGAGTGGACAAATGAGGTGATGATGCTTGGGTCACAGCAAGAGAATGGCACAAGGGCCTTGGATAGCTCCTCTGGGGGCTGGACAGCAACTGGCTCTGGCAGACATCTGAAATATATAGAATCAAAATTTGAAAGCAAAGACCTGAGGTCTATTGCAAATACTGCAACAGGAGGAATATGTTCTTGAGACACAGCAGCAGCAGCAGCAAGAACAGAAGCTGAAGAAACAAGCAGCAACAGCAGCAGCAGCAGACAGGCTCACAGAAACAGCAGCAACAGCAGCAACAGGATGACTCACTTCATAGGGCATCTCCCCCTGCCTAGATTCAGACAAGGCTGGATCAAGGCACACTGCTGAAGGAGCTGCCTGAGGGAATAGAGATGAGAGCCTGGTAGAGAGAGCTGCCACTGACAGGTGTAATGGAGCCAAGGAGGTCTCCAAAAGAAGAGATAGCCTGGGGGCTAGCAATTCATACAGCCTGGCAGCAAGGGTTGGAATGTCCACTTGCTCAAGGGTGACTGGAGCAGAGGTAGAAGATGGAGGAGCAGCTGTTGGTGATGGTAGTGGAGAGCTGGTGAATGGGGGAAGAGATGGCTGGGGTGTGGGTAAGGTGGATATGAAGGACAGTGGGAGGGAGATAGATGGGGTGAATGTGGGTTGGTCAATGATCTCTTGTAGAAGATCTTTATAGGAAGTTGAGGATGAGGGTTCTCTTATGCCATAAGATGTTTGGTCTACTAACAGAGTTAAACAAGCAAATATCTACATCAGTTGAAAGAAAGTCTACTAGATAGATGTTACCTTTCCTTTTAACTGTCAAAACAGTTGTGTTGTCCTCTGACTTGATTTTGCATAATGCTTTGCTGAAGGTCACCTAGTAGCCTTCATCACACAGCTGAATGATGCTAATTAGGTTGTGCTTCAGTCCTTCCACATAAGCTACCTTCTTGAAAGTTACTGATCCAATCTGGACTGCACCATATCTTTTAGTCTGTCCAAAGTTTGAATCACCAAAGATAACTTTGGGTCCAAGCTTGGCTCTAAAGGAAGTGAGGTTGTCCGTATTCCCTATCATGTGCTTAGAGCACCCACTATCCAAGTACCATTGCTGGTTAGATGTTGGATAGGTCTTCACCTGCACATAAGACAATTCATTTGTTTTTGACCCAGTTTACCTTGGGCCTAGGTTGATAACCTTTAAATTCTGAAATAAAAGACATCCCAGGTTGACTCTTATATCCTTCAGGATGATATCTCCTTGGAGGTATAATCCATTCAGTATAAGGGTTAAAGATTTGGGATGAAGGACCCTAAGGATTGGATTTTGATTTGCCCTTGAAAAAATTTCCAGAGCTCTGACCTCTGTTCGACGATCTTGGAGCTGCGTTCGACGATCTTGGGTCAGATTGTCGAGCTCCGTTCGACGGTCGACTATGGCTGAGTTCAGGTACTTGAGATCGTCGACCTGCGTTCGACGATTTTGCCTGAGATCGTCGATCTGCGTTCGGCGATCGTCGATCTCCGTTCGACGATTTCTGCTGGGACTTAGTTCTCTGGGGCAGATCAGAATTTTTTCTAGCAACCTCTACAACTCCCTTTCCTTTATCAGAAATGAATTTGATTGGAGTTGTTAGAACTATGGGTTGGCTGGATGAAGCACCCAAGCCCAGTGTACTATTGAATCTGGAGTTCACTGTGCTTGTGATGTCCATCAGCTTGATGCTTCTCCCATTAAGGGATTCTTCAAGCTTCTTGGCCTCAGACAGCTCACTTTTCAGTGAAGCTATCTGCTCCCTACAGCACTCCAACTCCTGAGAGAGTTTGAGGTTTTCTGATTTTAAAGTATTATGTTCAGATAAATGATTTCTGAGAGAGATAATTTCTTTATCAGATTTTAGCAGGTCTAAACACAATGCTTTAAATTCAGATTTAAATTCCTCTGAATTAAAATCAAAAGAACTGATTACCTGATCTTCTTCAGGTTGAGTCTCTGAATCTGACTCTGACTCCTCTTCTTCTGAATTATGTTGTGAGGCATTGATTGCCATCATGCAGAACTCTTTCTCTTCTGCATCATCTTCATCTTCACTGGAGCTGGATGAGGCTTCTGACTCTTCTTCAGTCTCACTCCAGGATTCAGTAACAAACTCCTTTCTTGTATGTTTGTTTTTGCTTGATGAGGGTTTGCCATTGCCATTTCTCTTGGAGTCTTTCTCCTTTTTTCTTTCTTTCCTGTCCCTTCTGTCCTTATTTTTGTTCTCTGGAGAGTCCGGGACTATGTGTCCTGGTTTCCTGCAACCAAATCAGATAATGTCTTTATTATTATTAATGGACTTGTCATACCTTGGCTTATCATGTTTCTTGTATGATCTCCTTCTGAAGTCCTTTCTGGCCATCTTGTAAAATCTTTTGGCCAACAGACTGAGCAGTTCATCATTGCTTGTGACTTTGTCTTCAGGCTGATCTTCAGTTGCCTTGAAGGCTATGGTCTTCTCTTTTCTTGTGGCTGGTGAGGCAGCCTTCTGTTCTTCTTCTCTATTTTTGATGAGTAGCTCATAAGATTTGAGCTTACCCAATAGAGCTTCAGTAGTGATCTCATTCAGACTTCTGGCATCCTTAATTGGCCAGATTCTTGAATCCCAAGTGCTAGGGAAGCACATTAGAATTTTGTCATTAAGTTCAGTTAGTGAGATCTCTTTATCCAATGTTCTGAGTTCATCGACAATTAGACTGAGCCTGTTGTACATGTCTCCCACTAACTCATTTTCTCCCTTCTTGAAATTCTCATATTGAGATATGAGGTGGGATCTCCTATCCTTTCTCTCATCAGCTGAGCCTGAGACTATTTCTGAGAGTTTGTCCCAAATTTCCTTTGCTGAATTGCATTCAGCCACCTTTTGAAATATGTCATCAGACATTGTCTGGGCCAAGATGTCCATAGCCTTGGCATCAGCTACCTTCCATCTCTTGATATCAGCATCTGTTCCTGATGGAGGTGGAACAGCATTTGTACTTGAGTTCTCTGGGGGTCTTGGACACACTGTCAAAACAGAGTTAAAAATATCTTCGTCAATAGAATTCATGTATAGTCTGATCCTTGCTTTCCAAAGTGCAAACTTGGATAGATTGCACACTGGAGGTCTGGTGCTAGCATAATCTTTGTTTTGGGCCATGATTTGAGAAAACAAAATCTAATAATAAACTACAAAAGAAAAACAGATCTAACTAGGGATCTTTGGGTTCAGGTGTTAGCCTGTGCAACCACCAAGGTGTGGTATGTTTAACCAACCTGGCTTTGATACCAATTGAAAGTGCAGCTAGATCTGATATACTCTAGAGGGGGTGAATAGAGTATATGGTGCTTTGAAACTTTTTACAACAATTGTTGTAATATGAGTGAGCAGGGAAGCAGTAATAAAGCTAATCACAGAACTAAATCAAGGCCAGAAACAAAAATAAAGACAAGCAAAACCAGAAGACACAAGGAAATATAGTGGTTCCCCTAAACTTGGGTACATCCACTCTTCTACCACCCTAGGTAGGAATCCACTACAGGATGAGTTGATCAGGTGTCCTGAGCACCAATGAGCTTTTGATAAGGTGCTCAAAAACCAAATCAGATTTTTTGATCAGGTGTCTTGCCACCAATGAGCTTTTGACAAGGTGCTCAAAAACCAAGCTCAAACTTTTGAAGGGAGTTTGAGAAACCCTTTACAGATAGGGGGTGAGAGAGTGATGACAGTCTTCTCTTTCTCAGATCAGCTGAGAAGACTATGTGGATTGATGGTGTCAAAGCTCCCCCTGAGTCCTTGAGATCTTCAGGAAAAGAAGCTTTGTTGTAGGGTGATATGCCTTCAAAAGTTGAGCTCCAGCAAAAGATGATTTCAGCAACAGCTGAAATGTTGAATGTCTGGAGTCTTGAAATATGTTGGCCTTGAACACTTGAAAACTAGAGAGATCTGAAGATTGATCTCCTTGGATGTGTGTTCTTGAGAATTCTTTGAGACAGAATATTTTGTTCTTGTTCTGAAGAATACTGATGTCTGTCTATGTGTGTCTGTGTATCTGTCTCTCACAGAGATTCAAAAATTCTTCTCTTTTATTCTATGGTACTGAATGGAAAAACATTCTCTGAGAAGAATAGCCGTTGGTCTGCATTAATTGCATCCTTAATTGCAAAATCTCTTCTGGAGGAAAGTCCATAGAAATATTCCTTGAAACTTGGTCCAGAAATGAATGAAAACGGCTAGGAAATCTTCAGAATTAATTGCAGAATAACTCCTTAACTGATTTGAATTTGAATCTAGAAACATCCTTGAAGTTATCTGAAAACGTCGAACTGAGCTCTGCTATCATCGGACTGAGCTCAGCGATATGGACTTATACAGCAGCCGAACATCGTCGATCTGAGATCAAAGATCATCGACCTGAGCTCAGAGATAGAAATCCAAAGCTGAGTCAAGATCGTCGAACTGAGCTCACCGATCGTCGAATGGAGTTCAACGCTATGATGAAGTTGAGCTCAGCGATCGTCGAATGTAGTTCGACGATCTGTCGAAGTTGAGCTAGACGATCGTCGATCGGAGTTCGACGAATCGTCGTGCTGAGCTCGACGATATGACTTGGTCTCCAAACAGAAAATCCTGGTCTTCAGGGCAGCTTCCAAGCCTAGACTTCTAACCCTTAGACTCAATTCTAATTGACCTATTGAGCTATACAGGAGGTCAAACATTTGTTTCCTAGAGACATAGTGATCCTGACCCTAGTAATAGGGTGTTCCAACACCCTGTGTTTGTGCATAAACTACCGGGAACTCAATCAGCTGACGGTGCAGAACACTTATCCGCTACCTCAGATCGACGAGTTGTTCGATCAACTAGTGGGAGCACATTGGTTTTCTAAGCTGGACTTATGCTCAGGGTACTATCAATTGAGAATACAAGAAGGTGACATCCAGAAAATGACCTTTAGTTCAAGATATGGACTGTACGAGTTCACGGTAATGCTGTTTGGGCTCACAAATGCCCCTTTGGCCTTCATGAGCCTGATGAACAAGGTGTTTGAACCTTATTTGGATGTCTTCGTCATTGTTTTCATCGACGACATTTTGGTCTACTCAAAGACGGAGGAGGATCATGTTGAGCACTTGACCTTGGTATTTAAGAAATTAAAAGAGCACGCCTTATTCTCCAAGTTTAGCAAGTGCGAATTCTGGCTTAAAGAGGTTGCTTTCTTGGGGCAAGTGATCAGTGGATCAGGACTAGCGGTGGATCAGGCCAAGGTGCCTGCCGTGAAGGAGTGGTCGCCCTTGAAGTCAGCGGCCGATGTGAGGAGTTTCCTTGGACTTGTCGGGTACTACCGCAAGTTTGTAAAAGGATTTTCAAAGATAGCTCTTCCTCTTACTTCATTGACGAAGAAAGGTGTGCCATTTGAGTGGACACCCCAATGTGAAGGGGCATTCCAGGAGCTGAAGGATAGACTTACCTCCGCCCCCATCCTTGCACTTCCGTTTGGGAAGGAAGGATTTCAAGTCTACACTGACGCATCATATCAAGGGATGGGAGCGGTTGTCATAACCCGCATTTTCTCCGAATTTAAGAAGTATCTGAGTATGAGAAAACACGCGTCGTGATGCCACGTCGAGCAGGGGATAACTGTCGATGCTCAGGCGAACACCATCTAACTAGACTATGAAAATTCATAAGTTTAATGATTAGAAGATCAGCTATATTTTAAAGGCCGTATCCCTCGGCTCAGTGGATCATCTAGTCTACAGTTTAGAAACTATACTTATACGCAGCGGAAAATACTTTATTTACATTTGACATCCTATGAGAGTGCATAAGGGTCCCCCGAGGTCAACTTATGTTATGCAAAACTCTAAATTTATTTTATATTATAAGTAAGAAAACGATCTTTTTACGTTGCTTGGAAAGTAGTGTATGAGTTTTATAAACATGCTGATCATGAGATATACTTATAATAGTGTTTTAAGTTTAAAAATAACTAGCAACCTAGAATAAATTTTCCCAAGAGCAAATAGACTATCTCCAGAAAGGTAGTAGTAAAAGAAACATATCTAGTATCATAAGTAAAAACCACCAACGTGCGTCAACAACCTGACCTGACCCACTGGCGAGCATGTATGTCTGTAAGAAAAACAGAAAAGTACCTCACAAGAGCAAAAAACTGATCTCTACAGAACAAGATATCACCAGCAACAACACAGCAAAACTAGCCGCCTACCCGGCTACTAATCAGAACCTGAGGCATTTAGAGATGAAAAGAATACCTCAGCAAGTAAAAGAAATAAGTTGCATGGAAGTGTTATATAAAAGGGTACGCAAGAGAAGAAAGTAAGACAGTAATAGAAAAACACTATACAAGACAATACGCACTTGCAACACGTGCGAGAAAATAGCAACACCCCTGTCATAAGACCTGCAGAGTCTACAAGGCAAACATGTGCCAACAAAAGTTGCAATCTACAAAGGAAGAAACATCTAACAATCCTAAATTGTGAGTAATGGCAGTAGTAAAACAATATGGACCCGAGTTGGTGACCAAAAACAGTCCCCCAAACAAACAGTTCTAACTAAAATTCACTGCGTCAACACAAGACCACCACATACCCTGCCCGTACCTGGGATTAAAAGGTGGCGGCCATGACTAAACCCAGCCCGCACCTGGGACTAAAAGGTGGCGGCCATGGCTCGCACACAAAACATCCCACTCCTTTAGAGCGTCAAAACACCACTACCTGCCATAACCCATGATTTGACCTTCAAAAATAAAGGAAGAAACGAATGGCCGACAAGACATCCCCACCTAGGAGGTAATCACTCGGGAAGAAAAGAAAATGAAAGAAAAATTCAGTTAAGGTAAAAAATAGACGTCGATCTCAGCTTACAGGAAAATGCTGATCTCAGTTCGATGATTTTCGTCGAACTCAGATCACAGGAAATCATCGAGCTCAGCTCGACGATTTTCATCGAACTCAGATCACAGGAAATCGTCGAGCTCATCTCGATGATTTTCGTCGAACTCAGATCACAGGAAATTATCGAGCTTAGCTCGATGATTTTCGTCGAGCTCAGCTCGACAATTTTCGTCGAACTCAGATCATAGGAAATCGTCGAGCTAAGCTCGACGATTTTCATCGAACTCAGATCGACGATCTTCGTCGATCTTAGGCAACCGGAGATCTTCGATCTCAGTTCGACGAACAAAATCGAGAATGACGAATGTCGTCGACCTGGCAGCGTTGAGTGCACTCAATGCAGTCAAAACTTTATACTTAACATAAAACCAAGCCCGGCATTGAGTGAGCTTCCCTCACTCAATGATTTTACACTTAGGTAAAATTAGAGAAACTCAAACCTGAACTAATCAACGCCCCCAGCCAGAAATGCTACAACCTAATTCCTGTACCCTCCTCATCTCTCCAGACCACTTCATTTAGCCCAAAAATGCTCTAATCAACTAGACTAAGGAAAATTGGGGGGTTCTGATACAGCCATTACACAGGCAAGCCTAATTTCGGCCAATTCGTGCCTAACCAAGACAGATTACTTTGTACAAAACCAATATTAAGGCCACGACACAACTATCCGGCTATAGTTACTACGCAGAAAAGGAAAAACATCTCCACTCTCATCTCTCTATTCCCAGCCCGAGAGCATGTCAAATTAACAGCAGGAAGTCCAAGAAAGAAGGAAAAAATATTTAACAACAAGGCCGATTCTTGAGTAAACTTGTACAGAGAGTGATCAAATAGGCTTAAGCATTTACGTGGCTAAGATTAATAGACACTGAACATTAATATCCAAGCAACAGGGTGATCTATGAGCGGCAAGGTATAAAAGTAACTAAAACAAGTTACTTGGCAAGGGCAGGAGCACCACTTGCCTTGATTTCCGGAAGGTCTCGACTGACTTTTCTGCTTCCCCACGGACCTGGCAGCAAACACCTAACAGAGCAAGACTGGACATTTTCGGAGAGGAAGAGGGGTCAAACGAAAATCTACTACACCATAGAAATACACGAAATGGAGAAAGCTTACCGTCGAAATGAAGATCTAGGGGAGAGCAGTCCAGATCTACCCTTGGAACGAAAATCCGACTGCTAGAATTCCGGGAATCGGTGGTGGAAGGCAAGGGCAGCACGCTGGTTTTCATCTCTTGTACAGGGACGGCGGTTATGCTAATTCCGAGAAGACAATGAATAGTCTTTATTCTAATTTAAGACTATTTATAGACAGCGGTTAAGTCCCAAATACTTTCTATTCTTAGCCAACCCAGAAGCTGCCAGCCAACGTTTCACCATAACTGCTACTTTCTAAAAATATATATCTATATATAATATATAATATCACATTATTATAAATAAAATACAAAACGTCACGAAACTCGAACATCCTCGGAATTCGACGAAATTTGCACTGTAGCTAAATACCCACGCTACGAACGCAACGACGAAGTCGAAATCAACTTTCGACAAACAAAACTCGGGTTATCACCACCCGAAGCCAAAACACAAGCATCCCTCGAGAGGCCTTACCGGTCACCAAAACAGACCCGGCTTGCTAGGAAATCTTGCCAAATAGGCTACCAACAACCACACAAGGAACCTAAAGAGCTAAGACCACGCTCTAACAAACGGCACAAGCCGGAAACGCGTCAACGTAACGCCAAACGAGAATTAAATAATCGTAGAAAAATCGGGGGTATTACAGTAACTCCCCCTACAAGAAAGTTTCGTCCCGAAACTTTACATACACTACTTTTACTTATAGAAGGAAAGTAACAAATAGGAGTTACAAGGAAGGAAACGTACCGATAAAATCAGGGAACAAGTGAGGGTGAGCCTCCCTCATAGCCGACTCTAACTCCCAAGTCGCGCTTTCCAAATCCTGATTCTTCCATAGGACTTTCACCATCGGGATAGACTTTCTCCGCAACACCCGATCTTGAGTATCCAGAATGCGGACCGGCACTTCAACATAGGAAAGATTTGGCTCCAACTGGGGCACAGAATTTAAAACTTTCACACTGCTTTGAACACACTTCCGTAGTTGGCTTACATGAAACACATTGTGAACACCAGGGAAGTTTGCTGGCAAATCTAGCCTATAAGCTGACACGCCAATCCGTTCAACAATCTTAAATGGGCCCACATACCTCGGATCCAATTTTCGGTTCTTACCGAACCTCTTAACACCAACCATCGGGGAAACCTTAAGAAACACAAGGTCCCCTATAGAAAACTCCAAGTCAGATCTACGCCGATTGGCGTTCTTCTCATATCTCTCCTAAGCTATCTGAAGCTTTTCCCGAATAAGCATCACTGCGACCTTCATTTCCTCGAGCGCATCCGGACCCAACACAGGCCTCTCACCGACCTCGGTCCAAAACAAGGGAGTTCTGCAGCGCCTCCCATACAAAGCTTCAAATGGAGCCATTTGCATGCTCTCTTGGTAATTGTTATTGTATGCGAACTCTGTAAGCCGCAAACGCTCATCCCACGCTCCACCGTGGTCCAAGATGTAGCACCTGATCATATCCTCAACTATCTGGTTCACTCGCTCAGTCTGGCCATTGGTCTGCGGGTGGTAATCTGTAGAATACCTCAAATCTGTACCCAAACCCTCTTGCAGACTCCTCCAAAAGCGAGATGTAAAACGGGAGTCTCAATCCGAAATGATGCTAGCAGGAACACCATGCAAACAGATGACTTCATTTAGATATAGCTCTGCTATCTTTTTCATCAGATAGTCAATCTTATGTGGCACGTAGTGAGCACTCTTCGTCTATCTGTCCACTATAACCCAAACAGAATCAAATCCCCTTGGAGATCTCGGTAAGCCTGTAATGAAGTCCATAGAAATACTTTCCCACTTCCAAGTCGGGATCTCCAACGGAGTCAACTTGCCACCAGGCCTTCCATAATCGGCCTTCACACACTTGCAAGTGTGGCACTCAGCAACAAATCGGGCTATGTGAAAGTTACATCTGAAATACTCTAGCGGGGGGGGGGGGGGGGTGAATAGAGTATTCTTAAAAATTATTAACAGCTATTACAGCTTTTGCTGTAAATTAACAAGTGCAGAAATTAATAAACTAGCAAACAATAAACCTAAACCCCAAGCACAACACGAACAAAAGAAAAGGAGGCAACTAGACGACACGAGAATTTTATAGTGGTTCCCCAACCTGGGTACATCCACTCTTCTACCACCCTTGGTAGGAATCGACTCAGGTTTTTGAGCAGGTGCCTGACACCAATGTGCTTTTGATCAGGTGCTCAAAAACCAACCCAAGTCTTTTGATCAGGATACTTGCAACCAAGGAATCACTTTTGAAAGTAGATGACAACCTTTTACAGAGGTGGGGGTGAGGGATGATTTTGTCTTCTTTTTCTCAATATACAACTGAGAAGACTGTGGATTGATTATAGATTAAGGCTCCCCCTGAGATGTAGAATGGATCAGGAAAAACTAAGAGCCAAGCTTCAGGGTGATAGGTCTTCAAACTGAAACCTTGACCAGCAAAAGTCTTCAGGAACTTCTTTGACAGATTGAACTGTAGTTGTTCTTTTGAAGTCTCCTGGAGTACTTGAAGAAAGAAGACTCTTGATATAGGTATTGTTGTTCTTCTTCTTCAAGTGTTGATGAGCTTCTGGTCAAGAACTTCTGTGTATCAGAGAATGCTTCTTCTTTGAAGAGTAGATTATCCCAGATTGAATGTTTGTCAGTAATCTCTATATGCTTCTCAGTAAGTTGTGCTCTGTGTGAAGCTTTTACAATTGTCCTTGATTCTCTTCTCTAAGTCTGTATGTCCCTGTGTGTGCATTATTCTCTTCTTCTCTGTGTTTTGAAAATTTGAATGCATCTGTAATTAATGCTGACAGCCTTGAGAATAATCGGCATTGATTTATTTCCCCAACCGTCCCGTGGAAAAACGACAAGCAATAATCCTGGAGAAGACCATTATTAATGCTCCTTCTAACGGATACATTCAGAGAATGTTAGAGCATTAATTACTAAGGAATTATCGCATTAGAATGGGGACAGAAGGCCGAAAATAACTAAGTCTGGAATCGTCGAAAAGTTGGCAGAATTCGTCGAACTGAGTCCACAGTTCGTCGAGCTGAGATGTTGTATTCGACGACTAGACAGCTTCTATTTGTCGAGCTGAGTTCCATGATCGTCGAGCTGGAAAATGAACTGATGTCTCTTTTGATCTTTACCTGTTCATCGAGCTAGTAAATGTGTTCGTCGATTGGAGTTCAGCAATTATTCTGGAGTTGTCAAATATCCTGTGTCGACACAATTACTCCTGTGTGTCGACATAAGTCTTCTTTGTGGTGTTGACATAGCCTTTCCACAATGTCGACTGATGATCTTGGTGTCGACACAAGTTCTTCTAGTGTTGACTTAGTTGGTGTCGACATATACTCTGAGTGTCAACATAAGTCTTCTGGTTCCAGAATTCATCGGGCAGAGAACTGAGTTCGTCGACCTGAGAATAAAGAACATAGTCTCGACAGAATGCTGTGATAGTCCATAGATTCGTCGACCAAAGAATAGTGTTCATCGAGCTAAGTCTGGAGAACCTTGAATTCGTCGAGCTGAAAATGATTCTGGACTTAGAGAAAAATTGATAAACCTCTGGCAATATACTTGAAGTGAAAGTCCAGAATTCGTCGAGCAAAGAATGAAGTTCGTCGACCTGAGAACTAGGTTCGTCAACCTGCGTCTAGAGAACAGTCTGGACTTAATGTTGAAGGTGTAATCCAAGGATCGTCGATCTGAGACTGAAGTTCGTCGAGCTCAGCTCTGAGAATATTTCTCTAAGATCGTCGAACTGATAACGACTATCGTCGACCTGAGTTCGACGAACGTCGAACTCATTTTACTTAGTCTCTTGCAAAGTTTCTGAATTTTTAGGAAAACTCTATGTCTTGAGTCTCTAGCAGTCTGATGATGGCTTGTCCATGTGATGTTGTTACTGAGGACTTGGCCTATACTCTAGGACACAACGTTGACCCTGACAATACATGTTGGGTCACATCATCCTAAGTTAGTGAACCTAGCGCAAATCAAACTAGGGATCCAACAATCTCCCCCTATTTGGGTGAGGTCACTAATAGACTCAAAACAAAAACTTAAAGTAAACAAAACAGGAAAAAGATATATCTGGCAGAGATAATTGACACATGCAGCAGATATATTTACACAAAAGCTTTGTTCAGACAAAATGAAACAGTTTAAGATAGAAAAATAGAAATAAAATGGTTCATATTTCACTTCTTCTACTTTTTCTCCTGTTGCTTTACATCCTTGCCCGTGTCTCCTGGCTTGGTAAAGACTATTTCCCTGTTTGGATTTAAAGCTTATTCCATAGTCATTCTCATGTCAGCAGCCCCTATAATCTTCAGAGATGTAGCTCTAGGGACCATTAATTCAGGATGTAGTTCTTCTCTCCTGTACTTTGACATTGTAGTGTATTCAGAAGTGTCCTTCCCTTCAGCCTTTGCCTTGCTGATCATAGAAAGGCCTACTAGTTCCTAAAACCTAGCCATTTTAGCTGTGTTGGCTGTTTCTGGATCTTCATAAGGAATATGAGGAGAAAGTGGTCTTTTAGGACTTTCACCTTGTTGATGTTGTTACTGCTTATGTTGTTGTTGTTGTTGATGTTGTTTTCCTGAGGGTTGTTTCCTGTGCTGGCTGCTTTCATGATGAGGTCTCCCTTGATGTCTTTGATATGTTTGAGTAGGGGCAGATCTCTGAGAACTAGAACCAGAAGCACCAGCTATAGGAGGAGGAGGAGGTGGTGGATCTTTCCTATACATTTGAACTGGTGGAGGAGAGTATCTTCTACTCTTCTTCCTTTCCTTTTACTGATTTTTAGATAGCCACATCCATTCTGACATCCCCTTGTATGGAGTTATCTTTTGAAGAATGTAGTAAGGGGTGTCATTGTTTGGATTAGGCTTCAGAGCAGGAGGAGGAGGAGCTTTTCTTTTCTTTGAAACTTGCTTCTTCTTCTTTGTATCCTCCTCATCTGAATCCTCATCCTCATCTTTATCATCATCATTGTCAGAACCCTGAGGGTTGTCATAGAGATCATATAATGCTTTCAAAGCTTTAGCAAAAATACCAGGCTTTTCTGGAGCAGGAGCAGGAGTTGCAACAAGAATTGGAGTTTCAGCAGGAGTTGGAGGAGAAGCTACACCAAAATCAGAACTAACTGGGACAGAGCTTTCAGCTGCTGCCTTATTTTCATCTGCAATATCAGCCAAGATCAGTTCATCTAGATCTGGCATGGGAGAGTCATCCATTACAAAAGTTGGTGCTGAAGACATTATTGAAGAAGAGGGAATAACCACTACTTCTATAAGTGGAGTGACTACTGGCTGTGTAATAGCAAAACTGTCCCTAAGTTGCTTAGCAACTTCTGAAGAAATGGGGGAAGTGTATGGTATAATATCCAAGGATGGCTTAGTGATCTCAGCTGGAAGGTAATGCATATGTACAGTATCAAAAAGTCTCAACAAATGTTCTAAATTAACTATGGGATTAAGCATGAAATCACCGACAGTATTAGGCTCTTCAGAATCTGATTCATCAAAATCCATATCAGTTTCAATAAAATCAATCAAATCTTTATCTATGTATTTTGTACACTCTACTGCTGTTGCTGAAGCTGGAGCATCTACTGCTAGAGCTGGATCTGCTGCCTCTGGAGCTGTAGCTGCTACTTCTGGAGCTATAGCTGCTGCTTCATCATCAGGCATCTCCCCCTGCCTGGTTTCAGTGGGAACGGAGGCCAGGCCCCTAGCTGAGGATGGGGCAGCAGAAAGAGCAGAGATTTTGTCAGAGAGAGAGGAGATGGTGGTAGCAAGAGCTGTAATGGCCTCTGCTATAAGGGACTTGAGGAGGGGGTGATTATGGAAATGATGGATGAGATGGTGGAGTGGTCCAATGATGGAGTGGTAGATTGTGTTACAGAGGGTGTAGAAGTGGGAACTATGGGAGGGATAAAAAGTGGAGCATTAGGGATGTGAACATCTAGAGGGATGGTGGATGTTGACGGGGATGGATGGGTGGCATCTTGCATGATGGTGTCTATTGGTAGATGATAAGATGGTATTGAGGAAAGATGTGGGGGAAGAGGAGATTGTGGTGGTGTAGAAATGTAGGTGTCATGGGGGAATTAGGAGGTGTTGGTGGTTGATTATCTTGAAGAGGGGAAGATGGAATGTCAGTGATGTCAATTGGTGGAGATGGAGCTGGTGAAGCATGTTGGGTATTGTATCCACAATTACCTGGATTTGAGGAAGCCACCTGTCAAGCTAAGATGAATTCACAATGTATTTGATGAAATCTTTCAAGTTGTGCTTGCAGTTATTCCACAATAAGTACACACCAATGTCAGGGTGCAGTAGGTCAATATACACGGGTCTGCGCGACGTAATCCCTCGTTGAGCAGATCAGTGTGTTGGCCTACGTGTACTCTCTCTATTGGAGTGTACTTATTTTCAAGTACAGGGCTGTGATAATGCAAGAGCAGACAAGGAGCAAGGATGGGTCAAAGAGCAGCTTATGGGTGGAAAGACGAAAATTCATCCAAGTAATAATCGACGAGAATCACTAGTGATTCTCGCCGAATCGTCGAGAATCACTGGCTGATTCTTGCCGACTCTATCCGGCTAAATCAGAGCATGCAAATCTGTCGCTAAGTCAAAATCGTCGAGAATCACTGGCTGATTCTCGCCGATTCGACGAGAATCACCTTCGATTCTCGCCGATTCTTGCCGATTTTGACTTAGGCGAATTTCTGGAACCCACTGGACCGGACTCAGCCGCTGGTGCTGTTTTGAACCGGGCTTGGGGTTTCTTGTTGGTGGGGCCCACAACGGTCATCTTGAAGACCAAATGTATAAATACATTGGTATTTTTGAACAGTAAGACAAAAAAAAGATAGAAAAACGAATACACCGAGCCGCCGACGTGACTTAGATCGGAAATCCTTCTCCGCCGTCGTCGTCGCCGCTCGTGTAGTTGATCGCCGCTTTTGATCGTGGTTTCTTCCAGATCTCCCGGCGACAGAAGCTCAGCCAAGCACAGCGTCTCATGCGTCTAACCAGAGATCCTTTGTCTCTTTATTCGTTGATCGGGAAAACCTTCCCCTTCCGAATCGATCGAGACGATCGATCCTAGTGTGACCGTTGGAAGACCTTGCTAGCTTTGCAACGAAGATTGAATCTCCAAAGAACAGCCGCAACACGCCGTTGTCGCCGCCGATCCCGAGAACCAAGCCGCCGCCCTTCTTGCCGTCGCCGGTCTCGGGGAGATTCTCTCCAAGTGAGATCTAGGGTTGTGGACTCTTCGTTGACTTCAAGAACACGTCATCAAACGAAGAGGGACACCTTAGTCTCCATAAGTTGTTTGTATTTCTTATACAATCTATTTTTAATTTCCTTGTAACGGACCGATTGGTCCCTAGTTGTAAGGGTTGGGTGCAACCCGTGTTGTGGGAGTGGTGACTCCTACGTGTGGAAGGGTTCCTTCCGTTAGTGCAAGTATTGGATTTCAATCCTGTTGGTGAAGTGACCGAGTCGTCCTTGGTTGGGAGATAGGTCGAAGGGGGAAAGTGGATGTACCCAAATCGGGGAACCACTATAAATTGCTTGTGTCCTTTCTGTGATGTGTTGTTTTGTTTTCTTGTGCAGGTACGATTTTAATTCCGCAAAAATGCGGCAAGACACTAATTCCCCCCCATAGGTGTAGGTAGTTGACACTAAGTGGACTTTCAAGTGGTATCAGAGGGAGGTTACTCATCAAAAAGGTTCACACCTTGAGTAAGTTCCTGCCACTAGTGTCAAGAAGAAGGCAGACTTCTACTATGGACGGACTCAAGTACACAGGCAAGATACCTGTGTGCACCAGGCTAAACTTTCCTATCTGGAAGGAAAGGATTAGATTCTACATGGAAGCGGTCGATCCCCGACTCTTCATGATCGTGGAGGAGGGACCTTATGTCCCCACTAAGGCCTCCACCATTGATCCTACCAAGAAAGTGCCAAAGAAAATTTCTGAAATGGACAAGGACGAGATGGTGCTGCTGGGACTTGACAAGAAGGTGCAGAACATTCTGGTCAGCGCGGTCGATGACTCAATGATGCAGAACTTCTGCAACTGCAGGACAACAAAGGAGATCTGGCACTACCTGATTATCCTAATGGAGGGCACTGATGAAGTGAGGGATGATCAGAGATCCCTCCTGAACCAGAAATATGAGGCCTTCAGACAAGGGCCTAAGAAAGAGATCGGAGTCACCTTCGAGAACTTCCTCAAGATTGTCAATGCCCTCAAAGGATATGGAAGAGTGTTCACTGATGGTGAACTTAATGATAAATTCCTTAGGTCCCTTACTAAGGAATGGGACACAAAGATCTGCGCCATCTGAGAGTTTGGCAGACTTGCTGAAATAGACCCGCAAATTCTGTTTGGGAAGCTGATGTCCTATGAGCTTCAGCTGAACACCAGGAAAGCAGAAGAAGAAGCAGAGAAGGCTGCAGCCAAGGAAAAGACTGTGGCCCTAAAAGCCATTCACTCCAGGAAGGGCAAGGGTGTGGTTTCATACCGTGCCTGGAAAAAGGATGAGGAGGAGGACTCCGAGCCATGCTCCTCCAGCTCAGAGTTGTCTGAGGAAGATTTCTCCCTCATCACCCGAGAATTCAAGAAGTTCCTCAAGATGAGGAATCAAAGAAAGAGAGACGGCTCCTCCTCTAGGCATCAGAAGAAAAATTATTCTTCTGACAGGTATGCTTCTAAACCGAACAAACATCGCTCCTCTGACATTATTTGTTTTGGATGCAATAAGCCAGGACACGTCGTGGCCGACTGCCACCAAGGCAAGAGAGAAAAGGGGAAGGGAGAGGAGCACAAGTCCTCTAGAGATAATAAGAAAGAGAGGAGCTACATCGCCAAAAAGCCAAAGAGACTGAGTGAGTCTGATTCCTCAGACTCCAGTGATGATGAGGAAGCCTACTTCGGGCTGGTGGGTCGCTCCGACTCAGAAGTAGAATGCCCCCCATTTACTGGGAAGGTAAAAGCTCACACCCCTCTCTCCGACTCTGAATCTGATCCTGAGTCTCAGGATGATGACCCTGAGGATAGCCCTTCGGCCCGTGAAGCGGAGCTCCTCGAGAAGTATGAGCTTCTGCTCAACACTTTCGAGGAGTGCCGTAAGAGATTGAAGGCTGAGAAAAAGTAAGTGAAATTCCTTAAGGGTGAGAGTGTATCCCTAAGGGAAGAGATCACCAGTTTGATCTCTCTTCGACAGGAGCACCTAGACCTGACTTCAAAGCATTCAGAGTCTCTTAAGCTCCTTGATCTTAAGCAGGAGGAAGTCGACAAGTTGGAAGAACAACTTGCGGCAGAAAGGAAGATCGTCAAGAGCTTCTCTATGCCAAAAATAGTTCTTCCATTAGTTGATACCTTCTCTGCTCAGGCCAAAGAAGCTGGCTTGGGGCATGTAGGGGTATCTGGTTCCTCATCCAGGAGAAACAGGAACCAGAGAAAGAATAAGGCCGCTAAGAAGGCCTCTGCTGCTGAAAAGGGAAAGGCCCCACTCAGTCCTGTTGCGTTCAGAAAGCCTAGCTTTCCCTGCAACCAACATGACTTTGAGTCAACCTTTGGTCATCATTTCCGACCCTCGGTTGCAAAGCCAAAGAGCCGATATGATGGTTGGACTTTTCCCCGCAACTTCGGTGAGAGTGTCTTCAAGGCACCTTATGAGGAAATCCACATGGGAAATTATGGTCAATTCTCTAGCGGCCATAATAGAAAGCAGGCACCAAAAGCTAAGCCTGTTATACTGAAGGAACAGAAGGTGAAGAAGTCATGTGACTGCAATCACTATGATGCCTCCACCTCCAGATCCAAGGCCCCGACTGTACCCACCATATCCAGGGTAAAGCAGGAGCCTAGGAAGAGGTACAACAGATTTGACTGTTGGTGTTGTGGCAAAGTCGGTCACTTTGTCGTGGATTGTTGGTTTAATCTGAGGTATAACATGACTCCTTATGTTAGCAATGCGAGGCCGACCACTCGTAGGGTTAACCACCCGAGGGGGAGTATGCTAACCAAGAATCTAGGACCCAAGTTCGATTGGGTTCCTAAGGGAAATTAATTTTGTTTTGCAGGAATGTCCAAAGGCCACCAAAACTGCAATATGGTACTTGGACAGTGGATGCTCCCGGCATATGACTGGGACAAGAAGCCTGCTGCGTGATTACACTCCAGTCGAGAATGGACCCAAAGTCATCTTTGGGGGGTCAGATCGAGGAGTCACCAGAGGTTACGGTATGATTTCCAACGGTATAACCTCTATCACCGACGTGGCATATGTTGAAGGGTTAAACCATAACCTGATCAGTGTAAGTCAGTTATGTGATAAAGGTTATGATGTTAAGTTCTGCAAGGATAAATGCCTGATAATCTCATGTGCCTCTTCTGAGACGGTATTAACAGACATTAGGAGCAGAAATATCTTCTGCTTAAATTTTCTTAGTTTAGATTCATCTACCCCCGTATGCCTAGTGGCAACAGGCAGTGCATCTCTCTGTGAACAATGGCACAAGAGATTGGCACATATTAATTTCAAAACAATTAGTATGTTGTTTTCTAAAAACTTAGTAAGGGATGCTCCCATTATCAAGTGCATCAAAGATAGCCCCTGTCCTGCATGCCAGATGGGCAAACAGAATCGGGCTACCTTTAAGAGCATTACAGACAAAGACTCTTCCCGATGTCTTTATCTTCTGCATATGGACTTGTTTGGTCCAATGCAAGTTCATAGCTTGGGAGGCAAGTCTTATACGCTCGTGATTGTAGATGATCACTCTCGGTTTACCTGGGTGTTCTTTTTAAAACGCAAGTCTGATATGTTTGACATCTTCACCAGCTTTGTCAAGCAGATCCAGAATGAACTGAACCGCTCAGTGGTCAAAATCAGAAGTGACCATGGAACAGAGTTCGAGTCTGGTGCTATGACAGAGTTATGTGAAGAACTTGGTATCTTTCATGAGTTTTCCTCCCCGCGCACTCCTCAACAAAACGAAGTCGCGGAGAGGAGAAATAGAACACTCATTGAAGCTTGCACGACATTGTTGAAAGACGCTTCTCTCCCAGAATACTTCTGGGCAGAGGCGGTCAATACTGCATGTCATGTACAAAACCGAGCATTGATCAACAAGAATTATCGTAAGACGCCTTATGAGCTACTGAGAGGCAGGAAACCAACCATGTCCTACTTAAGGATCTTTGGTTGCAAATTCTACGTACTCTTTAACGGGAAGTACCCGCGTACTAAATTTGATGAAAAATGCTTCGAAGCCATATTCATGGGCTATAGTACCCACAGTCGGGCATATAGGGTCTTCAATAAGAAAACCCTAGTGGTAGAAGAATCAATTAATGTTGTATTTGATGAAGGAAGCTTGCTTAACAGCAATTCTTCCAGCGGTATTCTTGAAGATGCAGGTGCACGACTTGAACAGCTGAGTCTCGATGAGACCGCTAAAGATGAAACTCCTAAGTACGTCAAAGTTTCCACCTCAACGTCAACTGGGAATGTTGAAGATCAAAATGGAGCAAATCTCTTAGAAGAAGGAGAAGCCCAAGAAGTAGTCGAAGCTCCAGACGCCAGACTTCTAGAGCTCCAGCACGTGAGGGATCATCCTAGAGATCAGATAATCGGAGATCCTCGTGACGGTGTCAGAACTCGAAGAGGTACTATTAACGAGATTTTGCATCTTAGCTTCCTGTCACAGGTTGAGCCAAAGAAGTTCGACGAGGCGAACAAAGATGCGGCATGGATTTTGGCCATGCAAGATGAACTGCATCAATTCGAACGATGCAACGTTTGGACGCTGGTTCCCAGACCACAAAAGCAGAATGTGATTGGCACCAAGTGGATCTTCAGAAACAAACTGGATGAACATGGTGTCATCATAAAGAACAAGGCCATGCTGGTGGCTTAAGGTTACAGACAGGAGGAGGGGATTGACTTCGACCAGACCTTTGCACCAGTGGCAAGGCTCGAGGCAATCAGATTGTTCCTGGCGTATGCTTCGCACAAAGGATTCACAGTCTATCAAATGGATGTGAAATCAGCATTCTTGAACGGAGACCTGAAAGAGGAAGTATATGTCACTCAACCCCCAGGTTTTGTCAATCCTACTTATCCCAATCATGTATATTTTCTTAATAAAGCTCTATATGGTTTAAAACAAGTTCCACGAGCTTGGTATGAGACTTTATCTAGTTTTCTTCTTGAGAACAAGTTCTCTAGAGGTAAAATAGATAAGACATTGTTTCTCAGGGAAGTCAAACGCAAGATTTTGCTGGTGCAAATCTATGTCGATGACATTATATTCGGCTCAACGGACAACAATCTTTGCAAAAAGTTTTCTAAACTTATGCAAGGAAAGTTTGAAATGAGCAGTATGGGAGAGCTAAAGTATTTCTTGGGACTTCAAGTGAAACAGTCTGAGGATGGAATCTTCATCTCTCAGACGAAGTTCACAAATGAACTCCTCAAGAAATTCGGTATGGAGAATGCAACCTCTATGAGGACTCCAATGGGATCCACTATGTCTCTGGATAAGGATGAGAAAGGTAAACCTTTCGATGAAACCAAATACAGAAGCATCATTGGATCCCTGCTCTACCTTACTGCTAGTAGACCGGATAATATGTTCTCCACATGTGTCTGTGCCAGATATCAGGTGAACACTAAGGAATCTCACTATGTCGCTGCAAAGCGAATTCTAAGATACCTTAAAGGTACTCCCAATCTTGTCTTGTGGTATCCGAGAAACAATGATGTCGAGCTAATAGGTTTTTCAGATGCTGATTTTGCAGGGAGTAGGGATGACAGGAAAAGCACTTCCGGGACGTGTCAATTCCTCGGAAGAAGGCTTATCTCATGGAACAGTAAGAAGCAGAATTGTGTAGCAACCTCCACAGCAGAGTCTGAGTACATCTCGGCAGGCAGCTGTTGCACACAACTCCTATGGATTAAAACCAGTTAGCCGACTACGACCTTCAGTTCAAGGAAGTACCAATGTACTGCGACTCCTCCAGTACAATTGCAATTGCCAACAATCCGGTATCGCACAGTAGAACGAAGCATATTGAAGTGCGCTACCACTTCATTCGGGAGCATGTGGAAAACAAGGACATCTCTCTCTGTTATGTCCCCACGGACAAGCAAATTGCAGATATATTCATAAAGCCCTTAGATGAAGCCAAGTTCAGTCTTTTCAAAACTGAATTGGTGATGCTAAACTATGAGGAATGAAGACAACAGAAGCTCCAGGCTCGTGCATCTAGGGGGAGCCTCTGCCAGGAACTCAAGTGTGAGCACAAGTGCAAGAACTGAGGGGGAGCAAGGGGTCAAATGCAACAGACCCAGATTTGCAGAAGCCAAAAAGGGGGAGATTACCCTCTTGGCTAAGGCTAAAGTGGCTCCAAGTTTGCTCTCAAGCAATTGGTATTGGTAAAGAATCTCTCTCTCAACTCAATTTTAAGTTTATGATTTTCATTCTCATACGCTCTATTCACCTTAGCTTGTAGGGTTTAGGCTTCTTCAAATAGGGGGAGATTTTTGGATATTGTATCCACAATTACCTGGATTTGAGGAAACCACCTGTCAAGCTAAGATGAAGTCACAATGTATTTGATGAAATCTTTCAAGTTGTGCTTGTAGTTATTCCACGCTAAGTACACACCAATGTCAGGGTGCAGTAGGTCAATATACACGGGTCTGCACGACGTAATCCCTCGTTGAGCAGATCAGTGTGTTGGCCTACGTGTACTCTCTCTATTGGAGTGTACTTATTTTCAAGTACAATGCTGTGATAATGCAAGAGCAGACAAGGAGCAAGGATGGGTCAAAGAGCAGCTCATGAGTGGAAAGACGAAAATTCGTCCAAGTAATAATCGACGAGAATCACCAAGTGATTCTCGCCGATTCGGCGAGAATCACTGGCTGATTCTCGCCGACTCTATTCGGCTAAATCAGAGCGTGCAAATCTGTAGCTAGGTCAAAATCGTCGAGAATCACTGGCTGATTCTCCCCGATTCGACGAGAATCACCTTCGATTCTCGCCGATTCTCGCCGATTTTGACTTAGGCGAATTTCTGGAACCCGCTGGACCGGACTCAGCTGCTGGCGCTGTTTTAAACCGGGCTTGGGGTTTCTTGTTGGTGGGGCCCACAACGGTCATCTTGAAGACCTAATGTATAAATACATCGGTATTTTTGAACAGTAAGACAAAAAAAAGATAGAAAAACGAATACACCGAGCCGCCGACGTGACCTAGATCGGATTTAGAGATCTTTCTCTGAGTCGTAGGAGATTTGTTCTCCGATTTCTTGTAGGAAGTTTTATCTTCCAAGTGTAGGAACATTGTTCCGAGTTGTAGGATTGGTTTCAATCCAAGATTAGTAGAGTAGCTGAGTCTACTGCTTTGCTAGATCGGTGAGTGGAAAGTGGCTGTACTGAAAGTGCAAGTTAGATCTGATATACTCTAGAGGGGGGGGGGGGGTGAATAGAGTATGGTGCTAACTAAAAACTTTTAACAACTTTTGTTGTTTACCTAAGTGAACAGGGAAGCAAATAAAATAAAGTAAGCACAACAACTATCTAATCACAGAACAATCACAAAGCTATCATAGAGCACAGCCAGAAAACAAAAGAAAAGACAAGAGCAACCAGATGACACAAGGAGCTATTGTGGTTCCCCAATCAATCTGGGTACATCCACTCTTCTACCACCCTAGGTAGGAATCCACTACAGGATGAGTTGATCAGGTGTCTTGTGCACCAATGCGCTTTTGATAAGGTGCTCAAAAACCAAACAAGATTTTTTGATCAGGTGTCTTGCCACCACTGAGTTTTGATAAGGTCTCAGAAACCAGCACAAAATTTTTGAAGGGAGTTTTGAGAAACCCTTTATACAGGAGGGGGAAAAGAGTGATGGAAATCTTCTCTGTCAATAGTCAGAGAGAAGACTATGTGGATATTGATTGTAGCAGATCTTGCTCCCCCTGAGATCTTGAATTGTTCAGGAAAGCTGGAGCACTGCTTCAGGGTGGTAGGTCTTCAATGACATAGAATGCCTGGACCAGAAATGCTTCAGAAACTTCTTCTGACAGATAGAATTTTGTTGTCCTTTGAAGTTGTCCTGAGAATAGAGAGGAGAAAACTCTTGATTGAATTTGATTGTTCTTCTTCTTCTACTTGAGAATGTTCCCTGGTCAAGGCTGATTGCAGTCAAGAACTTTGATTTGAGAATGATTGTTCTTCTTTTGTAATCTGAGTGTGTCTATCTTTCTGATTGACTGTGTTGCTTGCTGTACTGTGATTCTGTTACTCTGATATTTCTGTTACTACTTTCTGTGTATCTCTCTATCTGACTGAGGAACATTCAAACTTTTGAATGTCGAGCAGTAATTGCAGTCGGCCTTGGAAAGAATCAGAAATCAATGACTTTGCTAACTGTCCCATGGAAAAATGACAAGGAATAATCCATAGTCAATGCGCGTTCTAACAGTAACATTCCGAGAAGATCTGGTATTAAATGTTCAGGAATCAGTGCAAAGAAATGGGACGGGAACCTTGAAGAAAACCTAGTCTGGATTCGTCGAACGAAGAACACAATTCGTCGAGCTGCACTTGTGTTCGTCGAGCTGAGCTTGAGTTCGTTGAGCTGAGCTTGAGATCGTCGAGCTGAGCTTGAGAGAGTTCGTTGACCAGACAATCTTCATTCGTCAATCAGACAGTCTTCATTCGTCGAGCTGAGAATCAAATTCGTCGAGCTGAGAAAAGTTCTGGACTTAGGCAAAATATTCTGCATCTGCTGAAATGCTGTGTCGACATAAATTGGTTTCGACAGATTGATCTTGTTGTCGACACAAATCCTCTGGTGTCGACATAAGCTGGTGTCGACTGATATCCTGGTGTCGACACAAATCTTCTGGTGTCGACATAAGCTGGTGTCGACACAAACTGTCTGGTGTCGACACAAACCCTAAGTGTCGACACAAATTCTCTGAGTCCAGAAATCGTCGAGTAGGGTACAACATTTGTCGACCTAAGAAGCTGACTTCGTCGACCTGAGAAGCTGTGAACTTGAGGTCCAGTTTCGTTGAGCTCAGAATGTAATTCGTCGACCGAAGCTTGAAGCTGGACTTAGAGAAATTTGAAGTTCTCCTGATTTTGGCTTGATGTAGAAACTTAGTCTTCGTCGAACAGAGAACACAGATCGTCGATCTCAGCACTAAGAATTGTCTCATG
Organism: Platanthera guangdongensis; assembly: GCA_039583875.1. Lineage (NCBI taxonomy): Eukaryota > Viridiplantae > Streptophyta > Magnoliopsida > Asparagales > Orchidaceae > Platanthera > Platanthera guangdongensis. The sequence continues at coordinate 218,251,275 of CM077151.1, forward strand.
ATCGTCGAGCGCAGAACTCCTTTCGTCGAGCTGAGTTCGACGAACGTCGAGCTGAGTTCGACGAACGTCGAACTCACTTTACTTAGTCTTGAAAACTTGTTAGACTGGAGTCTCTTATGGTCTTGTTGAAAGCTGGTCCATCTGGAGTTGAGCCTAAGGACTTGACCTAGACTCTAGGACACAAAAATGACCCTGGCTATACATGATGGGTCACATCCTAAGTCAGTAAACCTAGCCCAAATCAACTAGGGATCCAACAATCTCCCCCTATTTGGGTGAGGTCACTAACAGAGACTCAAATCAGAAAAATAAAGCAATAAAAGAGATATATCTGGCAGAGAATTATAACACATGCAACAGATATATATATATACAGCTTTGTTTAAACATATAGCATAGTTTTGAAAAACAAAGTCAGACAGAAAATGAAATAACACAAAAAGATTACTTCTTTGGCTTCTTCTACATTTATTTGTCTTTTGTTTTCTTTTCTCCTGGCTTCTGGAAAATAATTTCTCTATTAGGATCTTGAGCTTGAGTCACTGTCATGGTCATATCATCTGCCCCAATGATTTTCAATGAAGTAGCCCTGGGGACAACTGCTTCTGGATGTAGTTTCATACAGTCATCAACATTAAATAATTTATTGTCTTTGTCAAACCTTTTTAGCTCTTCTTTTCTATACTTTGACATTGTTGAAAGACCAGAGATATCTTTTCCTTCAGCCTTGGCTTTATTTATCAATGATAGACCAATCAGCTCTTGGTACCTAGCCATTCTTGCAGTATTAGCAGTTTTTGGATCTTCAAAAGGAATTGGAGGAGAGAGAGTTCTTTTTGGACTTTCAGCTTTTTGAACTTCAGAACTTTGATGCTGCTGCTTATGTTATTGATGTTGTTGAATACCTGAGGAAGGATGCCTCTGCTGGCTGCTTCCAGAAGATCTCCCTGATTGTCTCTGATATGTCTGCATTGGGGCAGATCTCTGGGAGCTAGAGCCACTGGCACCAGCTGCTAGAGGAGGAGGAGGAGGATCCTTCCTGTACCTGAGCACTAGAGGAGGGGAGTATCTCTTGCTTCTCTTCCTATCTTTCTGTTGATTCTTGGATAGCCACATCCATGCTGGCATACCCTTATAAGGAGCAACATTGTGCAGAATATAATAAGGAGTGTCTGCATTGGGATTTGGCTTAGGAGCTGGAGGAGGAGCAACCTTTCTCTTCTTTTCCAACAATCTCTTTTTCTTACTAGCTGCATCTTCATCAGAATCATCATCATCATCATCAGAAGCTGAATCCTGAGGATTATCATACAATGTATCCAAAGCTTTTAAAGCTTTATCAAAAATAATTGCCTTTTCTGGAGGATGGGCAGAAGGTTCAGGAATAGGGTTTCAACAACAAGAGAAGAAGTAACTGTATCAGAAACAAAAGACACAGAGCTATCAGCTACTGCCTTATTCTCTTCTTCAATGTCAGCCTGAATAAGCTCATCTAAAGTAGGCATTGGAGAGTCATCCATAACAAAATCTGGTGCTGAAACTGGAACTGAAGTATCTTCTAGAATGACCTCTGGGCTAGAAGCTGAGAGAGTAAAATTGTCACAGAGTTGCTTAGCAACTGCTGGACTATCTGGAGAGGTATATGGTATAATAGCCAAACTTGGCTTAGTAAAATCAGCTGGAAGAGATTGCATATATACAGTATCAAAGGTACTCAACAAAACAGATAAATTCACTATGGGATTTAAATAGAAATCACCAACAAGTGTTATTTGTGCAACTGACTCATCCAGATCAATGTCAGTATCCATAAATTGAATTAACTCAAGCATTGCAAATCAAAATCTGTCAAAAATGTAGTATCCTCATCTGAATCTGCATCTGCTAGAGAGGGAACTGCTGTTGTGACTAATGCTACTACTGCAACTGCATTGCTGCAACTTCATCACTGAGCATCTCCCCCTGCCTGGGTTCAGAATACCTGGAGCCAGGCCCCTGAATGAAAAGGGGCAACAAATAGGATAGAGATCTGGGCAGATAAGGAATTGATGGAGGTCACAAGAGGTGTAATGGCCTCTTGGATGAGAGATTTTATGAGTGGGGTGAGCAATGATATGATGGTAGATGGATCAAATGTGGAAGGGGAAGATGATGGAATGGGAGGAGGAATAACAGATGGAGGGGGGGGGGGGCATCTGTCAAGACTGTGTCTGATGGTATGTTGTAGGATGGAATGGTGGATAAGTGTGGGGGAAGAGAAGACTGAGGAGGTGTAGGAATGGTTGTCTCATGAGGGGAATCTGGAGGAGTGGGTTGTTGATGCACTTGTAGAGGGGAAGGGGGAATGTTTGTAATATCAAAGGGTGGAGATGAAGGAGGGGTAGGCACATGAGGAGGCATCTTTGGAGAAAGGGATGCTGGAAGAGATGGTTGAGATGGAGGGACCTCTTCAGCAGGGTGTGGAGCGGCCTTTACAGCCCTTGTGCTCTCTGAAGTTTGGATGGGAGAGGAAGAAGCCTTTGAGGGCTTGGAGATAGTCCTCTCCCACCTACCAAACAGAGCGCAAGTGAGGCGCTTGCTGGCGTTTATGGAGATGGTCGGGGAGACCATACATTTAGCAGCCTTCTTCTTGAGAAATATGCCCAAAATTTTACCGAAGCAGACTTCCTTCTTACTATTTTTCTTCTTGATTAATTCAAAGAAAACTGTGTCCCAGTTGACATGTCTCTTATTCACCACGGCGCACATAACCAGGAATTGGTGTCGGGTTATGTAGTCATGCGCTGAGTGCTTTCCCAGTAGCACTTTCCCGACAATGTCTGCCAGAAATTGGTACGCGGCATACAGTTGCTTCTTCAGCAGTTTATTAGGGTTGCTGCCTGAAAACCCATGAGTTTCAGCATATCACCAAAATCTTCAGAATCCATTTCTATATTATCTTCTCCATTCACCAAACCAAAAATCTAAGACAGAATTGCGGGAGATAGGGAAACAGCAGTATTCCCGATATTGCCTGTCAAAACATCATCTTCAGAAACTTTAGATGTATATACCCATTCTCTTATTTCTGTTCCATGTAGTTTAATGCGTCTGGTCATGAAATCCTTTAGATTAAGTTATTCCAGTAATTCCAAGATGTACAGAAAGATGGGGTCAGAATGTTGAAAAGACTCAAAATTTATGTCGAATCCAGTATCAAACTTCATCGAATCAAAGCTCCTGTCGGAATCGTCATTGATGACCTGCAAGAAAAACACAGAGAGAAACGGCGATCAAGGGCAAAAAACTAAAAACGTGGGACGGAGGTCGAAGAAAACCTAGATATAAGATTTTCAGAATATGAATCGACAAACTCCGTTCCACGAAAAAGAAAAATTATTCGAACTGAGTTCGACGAAATAAATTATAGACAGATAATTCGTCGATCTCATCCAGAAGAATTGAAAACAGTTCGTCGAACTCCGTTCGACGAAATGTCTTCTGAAGCAAGGTTCGTCGATCTCCGGTCGACGAAAATTGTTTCCACACACATAGAATTCGTCGATCTCCGTTCGACGAGAATCTCTCAAACTTTCCCTAATTCGTCGAACGCCGTTCGACGAACTCTGGAAAATTCATCGAATGCAGACAGAAACTAGGTTAACTCTTCTCCATCAATCATTCCCAGTTGATTTATAAAGAACAGATGGGTTTTCTCATTCAATGGCTTGGTGAAAATGTCTGCTCTCTGTAGATCAGTAGGAATATGGATCAAGTTAATTTTCTTTTTGTCCACATTATCTCTAATGAAATGATGTCTTATTTCAATATTTTTAGTCCTAGAATGGTGAACTAGATTCTGTGCTATAACAATAGCACTAGTATTATCACAAAATAATGTTGAATTATTTAAGTTGACACCATAGTCTAAGAGTTGGTTTTGTATCCATAGCATTTGTGAACAGCAACTACCAGAAGCCATGTATTTTGCTTCTGTAGTTGATGTAGATACAGATGTCTACTTTTTACAAAACCAGGAGACAAGTCTCATACCAAGGAACTGGCATGTTCTAGAGGTACTTTTCCTGTCCACTCTACATCCAACATAGTCAGCATCTGAGTATCCAGGTAACTCAAATTCTGACTTCGCAGGATACCAGAGTCCTAGACTAGGGCAACTCTTTATATATCTCAAAATTATTTTTAGGAAAATAAGGTGAAATTCTTTAGGGTTCACTTGGAACCTAGCACAAAGGCATGTGGCAAACATTATGTCAGGTCTGCTAGCTGTTCAGTATAACATGGATCCAACAATAGCCCTATAATTTTTCTGATCCACAGGTTTCCCTACTGTATCAGAATCCACAACAATATTTGTAGCCATAGGGGTTTTCATCCCTGAAGTATCACCCATCCCAAACTTTTTGATAAGCTCTTTAGCATACTTAGCTTGGGAGAGGAAGATACCATCTGGGAGCTGCTTCACTTGGAGACCAAGGAAGTAGGAAATCTCACCCATGCTACTCATCTTAAATTTAGAATACATGAGGTCAGCAAACCTCTTGCACAATTTGGGATCAGTAGACCCAAAAATAATGTCATCCACATATATTTGTACTAACAATATTTGGTCCTTATGATGTCTAGTGAAAAGTGTTTTATCTATAGTTCCTTTTGTAAATTCATACTCTAATAGAAAGCTTGCTATGGTCTCATACCAAGCTCTTGGAGCTTGCTTTAAACCATAGAGAGCTTTATGCAATTTAAAAACAAAAGAGGGTTGAGTTGGAGAGATAAAACCTGGGGTTGTTCTACATAAACCTCCTCTTGAAGTACTCCATTCAAGAATACACTTTTGACATCCATTTGATAGACCTTGAATCTCTTGTGTGCTGCATAGACAAGGAATATCCTAATGGCCTCTAACCTTGCAACAGGGGCAAAAGTTTGGTCATAGTCTATTCCTTCCTCTTGTCTGTAGCCTTGAGCAACAAGCCTAGCCTTGTTCCTCACTATATTGCCTTGAACATCCAACTTGTTCCTGTAGACCCATTTGGTTCCAATAACTGGGTAGTTATGGGGTCTTCGAACCAAATCTCAAACTCTACATCTCTCAAACTGATTTAGTTTCTCTTGCATTGCAATGATCCAGTGAGGATCTTGCTCTGCCTCATGAATGGTGAGATGTTCAATTTGAGAGAGAAAACAGGCATGCATCAAGTCTTGGTTGAGTTGCTGCCTTGTCTGTACACCTATTACAATGTCTCCAATCACTTGAGATCTGGGGTGATCTCTAAGTGTGACAAGATCAGTTGGTGGAGTTGGTTGGGCAACAACTTCTGTGTTTAATTCCTCTTGGGGAATGATACTAGCTATTGATGGAAGTTTAGCCACTTCCTCTTGACTTTCTTCTTCACTATCTTCAGCAATCTGTGGAGTACGATGGTTTGATACCTCTTGGGTAAGGTTCAGTCCATCCATAGACTCACACAGTTGTGGAACCTGCAAAGAGCTTATGGTAGAAATCTCTTTCTCCTTGTATGACATGTTAGTCTCATCAAAAGATACATGAATAGATTCTTCAATTTTAAGAGTTGATTTATTATACACCCTATAAGCTTTACTGATCATGGAGTATCCCAGAAACACTCCTTCATCAGCTTTAGCTTGAAATTTTGCTATGTATTTCTTGTCATTATTATTAATGTAACAACTGCAACTAAATCCTTTAAAATAATCTACTTTAGGTTTCTTCCCTTTGAGTAATTCATATGGAGTCTTGCCCTTCAGCTTATGTATCAAACTTCTATTCAACACATATTTGGATGTGTTCACTGCCTCTGCCCAAAAGGATAGAGGAAGATGAGTATCTGACAACAATGTAGTAGTAGATTCAATAAGGGTTCTATTTTTCCTTTCAGCTACCCCATTTTGTTGAGAAGTTCTAGGAGCTGAGAAAGTGTGTCTGATCCCTTCACTTTGACAGAACTCTTGCATAAGAAGAGAATCAAACTCTGTCCCATGATCACTTCTGATCAGGGCAATGTGAGTATTGAACTCACTCTGTATGCATTTGAGAAACTCTATCAAACACTTAAAGTTATCAGACTTCTTCCTCAGAAAAACACCCATGTGAATCTAGAGAAGTCATCTAAAACTACTAAAGTATAAGATTTCCCTCCTAAGCATTGTATTGTAATGGGTCCAAAGAGATCCATGTGTAACAGATACAAAATCCTAGGTGAATCACTCTTATTAAGTGACTTGAAGTTATTTTTGGTTTGCTTGCCTAATTATCAAGCCCTGCAAAGTCCTTCCTTCTTGTAGGGGCCAGAAGGTAGTCCTCTAACAAGGTTGTCCTTGGATAGCCTAGCAAAGGTTCTATGGTTTATATATCCTAATATTTTATGTCATAGTTCATTAGGTCTACAAATGTAATTGAACAAACATATATCTACTTTAGTTGAAAGAAAATCCACAAGATAAATGTTACCTTTCCTTTTACCTGTCAACACAGTTGTGTTGTCCTCTGATTTGATTTTGCATGAGGATTTGTTGAAAGTCACTTGGTAGCCTTCATCACACAATTGACTGATGCTGATTAAGTTGTGCTTCAGTCCTTCCACATAAGCTACTTTCTTGAATGTGACTGAGCCAATCTGGACTGCACCATATCCTTTTGTTAGTCCAAAGTTTGAATCACCAAATATTACTTTGGGTCCAAGTTTGGCTTTGAAGGATATGAAATTCTCCTTGTTTCCTGTCATGTGCTTTGAGCACCCACTATCCAGATACCATTGCTGGTTTGATGTTGGATAGGTCTTTACCTGCACATAAAATAATTTACTTGTTTTTGACCCAGTTTACCTTGGGCCTAGGTTGATAACCTTTGAATTTTGAAATAAAAGACATCCTTGGTTGACTCTTATAGCCTTCAGGATGATATCTCATAGGAGGTATTATCCATTCATTATAAGGGTTAAACCTCTGAGATGTAGGACCTCTAGGATTGAAGTTTGATTTACCTTTGAAAGATTTTTCAAAATTCTGAGCTCTGTTCGACGATCTCTGAGCTGAGTTCGACGATCTTGGGTCAGATCGTCGAGCTCTGTTCGAAGATCGATTATGCTAGAGTTCAGGGTTCAGAGATCGTCGACCTGAGTTCGATGATTTAGCCTGAGATCGTTGAGCTCCATTCGGCGATCGTCGAGCTCCATTCGACATTTTTTGTTAAACTTTCGTTTTCTTAGGTAGATCAGAATTCTTCCTAGCCACCTCTACAACTCCCTTACCTTTATCTGAGATAAACTTGATTGGGGTTGTTAATACTATAGGTTGGCTGGATGAAGCACCCAAGCCCAGTGTACTATTGAATCTTGAGTTCACTGTGCTTGTGATGTCCATTAGTTTGATACTTCTCCCATTGAGGGATTCTTCAAACTTCTTGGCCTCTGATAGTTCACTTTTCAGTGAGGCTATCTGCTCCCTACAACATTCCAACTCCTCAGAGAGTTTGAGGTTATCTGATTTTAAGGTGCTTTGTTCAGACAGTTGATTTCTAAGAAAAATAATTTCTTTTTCAGATTTCAATAGATCTAAACAAAGTGCCTTAAATTCACATTTAAAGTCCTCTGAATTAAAATCAAATGAGTCTATTACCTTATCCTCTTCAGATTAAGTTTCTGATTCAGACTCTGACTCTTGTTCTGCATCAGTATTGCGTTGATGAACATTTTGGCACAAACCATGTCAGATGAAATCTTTCAAAAAGTAGCTGAATGCAACTCAGCAAAGGAGATATGGGACAAACTATCTGAAATAGTATTAGGATCTGCAGATGAAAGGAAAGACAGAAGATCCCATCTCATAACTCAGTATGAGAACTTCAAGAAAGGAGAAACTGTGTCAGTTGCTGATATGTATAACAGACTCAGTCTTATAATAAATGAACTGAAAACCGTGGACAAGGAGATCTCATTGACTGAAATCAATGACAAAATCCTAATGTGCTTCCACAGCACTTGGGACTCAAGGATCTGGCCAATCAAAGATGCCAGAAGCCTAAATGAGATCACCACTAAGGCTCTTTTGGGCAAGCTCAAGTCTTATGAGCTGCTCATTAAGAACAGAGAAGAAGAGCAGAAAAGGTTTTATAAAATGGTCACAGGCAATGAAGAGCTGCTAAGCTTACTGGCCAAAAGGTTTTATAAAATGGCCGGGAAGGACTTCAGGAAAAAGTCATTCAGAGGGCATGAAAAGCCAAGGTATGATAAGTCTAATAACAAAGAAATTATTTGTTTTGGATGCAGGAAACCAGGCCACATTGTGCTTGACTGCCCAGAAAATCAGAATAAGGACAAGAAGGATAGGAAAGAAAGGAGAAGAGACAAAGACTCCAAGAAAAACAGCAATGACAAACCCTCCTCCAGAAGAACAAACATATCAGGAAGGGGTTTATAGCTGAAACCTGGAGTGAAATAGAAGAAGAATCTGAAGCTTCATCCAGCTCAAGTGATGATGAAGATGATGCTGAAGAAAAGGAGTTCTGCATGATGGCTATCTGCAACTTTCCATTTTTTGATTTCTGCATCTGTTCCTGAAGGAGGTAGAACAGCACTTGTACTTGTATTTTCTGGGGATCTTGGACACACTGTCAAAACAGAATTAAAAATATCTTCATCAATAGAATTCATGTGCAATCTTATCCCTGCCTTCCAAAGTGCAAACTTAGATAGATTGTACACTGGAGGTCTGGTGCTAGCATAATCTTTGTTTTGGGTCATGTTCTGTGAAGAAATAAATCTAATTGCAAACTTAAAACAAACAGATCTAACTAGAGGGATCTTTGGGTTCAGGTGTTAGCCTATGCAACCACTAAGGTGTGTTATTTTAACCAACCTAGCTTTGATACCAATTGAAAGTGCAAGTTAGATCTGATATACTCTAGAGGGGGCGTGAATAGAGTATGGTGCTAACTAAAACTTTTAACAACTTTTGTTGTTTACCTAAGTGAACAGGGAAGCAAATAAAATAAAGCAAGCACAGTAACTATCTAATCACAGAGCAATCACGAAGCTATCACAGAGCACAGCCAGAAAACAAAAGAAAAGACAAGAGCAACCACATGACACAAGGAGCTATAGTGGTTCCCCAATCAATCTGGGTACATCCACTCTTCTACCACCCTAGGTAGGAATCCACTGCAGGATGAGTTGATCAGGTGTCCTGGGCACCAATGAGCTTTTAATAAGGTGCTCAAAAACCAAACTAGATTTTTTGATCAGGTGTCTTGCCACCACTGAGTTTTGACAAGGTCTCAGAAACCAGCACAAACTTTTGAAGGGAGTTTTGAGAAACCCTTTATATAGGAGGGGGAAAAGAGTGATGGAAATCTTCTCTGTCAACAGTCAGAGAGAAGACTATGTGGATATTGATTGTAGCAGATCTTGCTCCCCCTGAGATCTTGAATTGTTCAGGAAAGCTGGAGCACTGCTTCAGGGTGGTAGGTCTTCAATGACCTAGAATGCCTGGACCAGAAATGCTTCAGGAACTTCTTCTGACAGATAGAATTTTGTTGTCCTTTGAAGTTGTCCTGAGAATAGAGAGAAGAAGACTCTTGATAGAATTTGATTGTTCTTCTTCTTCTTCTTGAGAATATTCCCTGGTCAAGGCTGATTGCAGTCAAGAACTTTTGATTTGAGAATGATTATTCTTCTTTTGCAATCTGAGTGTGTCTGTCTTTCTGATTGACTGTGTTGCTTGCTGTACTGTGATTCTGTTACTCTGATATTTCTATTACTACTTTCTGTGTATCTCTCTATCTGACTGAGGAACATTCAAACTTTTAAATGTCGAGCAGTAATTGCAGTCAGCCTTGGAAAGAATTAGCAATCAATGACTTTCCTAACTGTCCCATGGAAAAATGGCAAGGAATAATCCATAGTCAATGCGGTGCTCTAACGGTAACATTCCGAGAAGATCTGAAATTAAATGTTCAGGAATCAGTGCCAAGAAACGGGACGAGAACCTTGAAGAAAACCTAGTCTGGATTCGTCGAACGAAGAACACAATTACTCGAGCTGAGCTTGTGTTCGTCGAGCTGAGCTTGAGTTTGTCGAGCTGAGCTTGAGAGAGTTCGTCGACCAGACAATCTTCATTCGTCAATCAGACAGTCTTCATTCGTCGAGCTGAGAATCAAATTCGTCGAGCTGAGAAAAGTTCTGGACTTAGGCAAAATATTCTGCATCTGCTGAAATGCTGTGTCGACATAAATTGGTGTCGACAGATTGATCTTGGTGTCGACACAAATCCTCTGGTGTCGACATAAGCTGGTGTCGACTGATATCCTGGTGTCGACACAAATCCTCTGGTATCGACATAAGTTGGTGTCGACACAAACTGTCTGGTGTCGACACAAACCCTAAGTGTCGACACAAATTCTCTGAGTGCAAAAATCGTCGAGTAGGGTACAACATTCGTCGACCTGAGAAGCTGTGAACTTGAGGTCCAAGTTCGTTGAGCTCAGAATGTAATTCGTCTACCGAAGCTTGAAGTTGGACTTAGAGAAATTTGAAGTTCTCCTGATTTTGGCTTGATGTAGAAACTTAGTCTTCGTCGAACAGAGAACACAGATCGTCGATCTCAGCACTAAGAATTGTCTCATGATCGTCGAGCGCAGAACTCCTTTCGTCGAGCTGAGTTCGACGAACGTCGAACTCACTTTACTTAGTCTTGAAAACTTGTTAGACTGGAGTCTCTTATGGTCTTGTTGAAAGCTGGTCCATCTGGCGTTGAGCCTAAGAACTTGACCTATACTCTAGGACACAAAAATGACCCTGGCTATACATGATGGGTCACATCCTAAGTCAGTGAACGTAGCCCAAATCAACTAGGGATCCAACATGTACCCAAGGTTGGGGAACCACTATTACTCTTGGTGTCGTCTGTGAATGCTTGGTTAATTTTCTGTGCATAGCTCGTTAAATTTTTATTCCTCAAAAAGATGCACAACTCACCTATTCACCCCCCTCTAGGTGATTTAGGTTAGACAACTAAAACATTTTCACTTTTAGTTCAGCGTGTTTGAAACTTCATCTTCAAGCTCTACAATAATGGCGAGGAAGAAGACGATAAAGTTCCGCCTCTTTGCGAAATAATAAACCCTAAAAATTGTCTTTGTATTCGCCGAACTAATCCCTTTTGTCTTCCGCCGTCCAATGGCTCTAAGAGCAGTGGAACCCATAATAGTTGACTACTGCAATTTATCTTTATCAGTAAAAGTCATACAGTAGACCTGCAATGTCATTTGTCGAGTTCTGTTGCTTTCCTGCAACTATCTGAAATTCTGCTGACTCATGCTGATGTCAGCATCTGTGGACTTAGCCAAATTCTCAGTTTCATCCCTGGAGTTGAGTGAAGTGGCTTCACTTAACGAATCTGGACTTAGTCAATTTCTTCTGCACTGCGATGCAGAAGAAATGAAGTGCATAGTAAAAATAGAATTCCATGAAATATTTGTCTATACCCCTAAGAATTGATCATAGTACAAAATTGAATTTAGTGGAATTGGACCAATTCCAATTCCGAGGGAATTCTTAAGATCCGAACACAGGAATTGAAATTCTTTTACCCCAATTCCAATTCCCAATTCTAATTCCACGGGGTCGAATGGACCGTAATGGATTTAGGAGTGTGAACATTTTTTATATGCACACTGTCTCTTTTAATAATCATATTTGTGTGTGTGCATCAATTTCTGCTCCTATATATTGTGAATGTTTATCTTCTATATATGGAAGTGTATATCATTGATTGGGGTTCTGACTTCTTCAAATTGAGAGAGAATGTTGGCTCCATTGATCACAATGTCTTAGATTTAAAGACAGCCCACGAGTCAATGATATATAAATGAATGTATTTGATATATGTTTAAATTCATTGTATGCAGGTTGTACTATGCTACATTGATTAGACAGGTAGTCATAGTCACAATGATAGTTAGACTATAAATGTCAGAAGCGTTGAGTGAAGACAGACCACTCAACGCCTCATCTAGAAGACAGTCAAAAGCTATAAGTCTTGAGTGTTGAAGTCTTGAGTTTGTAGGAAGTTTTGTCTTCCGAGTTGTAGATCCAGTTGGTTGGATTGAGATTGTAGGAACTTTGTTCCGAGGGTAGGATTGATTTTCAATCCGAGATAGTGGAGTAGCCGAGTCTAGTATATTGCTAGATCGGTGAGGGAAAGTGGATGTACCCAAGATCGGGGAACCACTATAAATCTTGTATCATCTGTCATAGTTTGGAAGATATATCTGTGTTGTGTTCTAAGATTTTTTTTTATTCCGCAAAAGACGCACAACTCACCTATTCACCCCCCTCTAGGTGATTTAGATTGACAACTATTATCTTTCAACCACATTCACCTTCCACGGGTGATAGTGTAGCATATTCTCGTAATCAGATAGAAATTCCACCCATCGCCTCTGGCGGACATTCAACTCCTGTGTATCCACATATTTCAGGTTCTTGTGATCCAAAAATATGTCGCAGTGCACCCCATATAGGTAATGCCGCCAAATCTTTGGGATGAACACCACTGCCCCAATCTCCAGGTCATAGATAGGGTAGTTCTGCTCATGTTTCTTCAGCTAACGGTATGCAATCACATGTCCATGCTGCATCAGTACGGCACACATCCCTTGAAATGATGCATCAGTATACACCTAAAAGCCCTCCTTCCCAGTTGGAAGAGCGAGGATAGGGGTCGACGTAAGCCGACCTTTCAACTCCTGGAAGGTCGTCTCACATTACAGCATCCAAATGATCGGAGTGTCCTTCTTCGTCAAGGAAGTGAGTGGAAGGGCTATCTGAGAGAATCCCTGCACAAACTTCTGGTAATACCCGACCAATCCCAGAAAACTACGGACAGTTGTGGCCATCTTCAACTGAGGCTAGTCTCACACTGACTGAATCTTCGCGGGACCTACTGCCAATCCTGCCCCACTGATGATGTGGCCTAAAAAGGCTACCTCCATCAGCCAAAATTGGCACTTGCTGAATTTTGCATATAACTAGTGCTCCCTGAGCTTCTCCAAAGTTAAGGCCAGATGTTATGCATGCTCATCCTTCCTCCTCGAATAAATGAGGATGTCATCTATGAATACAATGACAAACCTATCGAGGTATGGCTCGAACACCTGGTTCATCAAACTCATGAAAGCTGATGGCGCGTTCGTGAGCCCAAAGGGCATCACAATAAACTCATACAAGCCATATATGCTGCTAAATGCTGTCTTCGAGATATTTTCTTCCTGGATCCACAATTGTTAGTACCCCGACCTCAAATCAAGCTTTGAGAACCAATGCGCTCCCACTATCTAATCAAATAATTCGCCGTTCCTTAGAAGTGGATAGTTGTTCCGGACTGTCAACAAGATTAGTGCACGATAGTCGATGCACAACCTGAGGGTCCCGTCCTTCTTCTTCACAAACAAAACCGGAGCTCCCCAAGGCGAAGAACTTGGCCTAACGAATCCAGCCTCCACCAGCTCCTGCAGCTGACTCCTGAACTCCACCAGCTCCTTTGGAGCCATCCGATAGGGATCCCTAGACACCGGCTTCACTCTCGGCACCAACTAGATCTGAAAATCCTTCTCCTGGTGCGGCGGCAATCCTCCAAACCTAGTTAAAAGTGGATAATTACATGTGATCCCCCATATGGGCACACCACAGCTTCCACTGCTTAGTTTGACATCAAACTAAACTCGAGCGGGGGTGACCCAAGGTTAGTGGACTTCTACTTTTTTGATAGATGTTTCGCTTTGATACCAGTTTGTAAGACACCATTTTTTTCTTTTAAACCACCGGGGTCTTATGCTCAAAACCATCGCTTTGCGGTGACACCAACACACCTAGGAATGTCGTCACTATAAAACGTCGATCCTGCCGGAAATACCGATCGCAGAAAAGAATATAAGTACAAATGAACAGTAAAAATCTAAGTCCACAAGATCACATGTATATAATATAATAAATCTCCACGAACGGAGAGTCCATATAAATGATAAATCCAAGTACTAATAGAAAGGGCTCTTGCCTGATTCATCATAATCCTCACTACAAGTCACTCAACACGGAAGCAAATCTATAATATCTACTAAGGATCGGGACTCACAGTCCCTGCTGCCTGAACTCCAGTACTAGACAGTCCTGTCTCCAAGCACACCGACCTCTGGGGCTGCATCTCCTGGTTTGGCTCCACGATCCCCTAAAATGATTTGGTCAATGACCGTTAGTCTAAAAGACTAAGTCCTATCATCCCCCACCCCTCCCCCATGGCTCCTAGGCACCGAGCGGGGAGGAGGAAAGGTAAGGTAATGAAGGTGGAGAGTAACAAAGTAAGCAGGTGATGGCAGAACAATTCTATCATGAATATATAATCACAGCAAGTATAATTAAGAAATAGTAGGCATGCAGTAGTAGGTAAGCAGTATAAATATACATAAGAACAAGTGAACAAGTAGAGTATGAGAAAGTAAACTAAGAAAGTGTTGGGTACATTGGTTCAAATGTACCTGATTTGAAGAAGCCTCACCCAACTCAATGATATACATCAAAATGTATTTGATGTATTTTGAGTTACATGTGCAGGTTAAGTATTTGCAGGAAATGATGAAAAAGTTTCTAAGTCCATGTGTCGACACCCAGAGGGAAAGTGTCGACACTTAAGAAGACTTGTGTCGACACCCAGGAAAGCAGTGTCGACACAAAGGTGTTGTATCGACACCAGGGATGCTGAGTCGACACCAGACAGAAAGTGTCGACACAAGGAGCTGTGTCGACACTCAATGAAGAAAAGCCAGTAAAGCTGTGTCGACACTTAACAGTTGTGTCGACACCCAGTGAAGCTGTGTCTACATCAGAAAGTGTCGACACTTGGAGGCTGTGTCGACACTCAGCAAAAGTCAGCAGAGACTAAGTACAAGTGTCGACACTCAGAACAATGTGTCGACACTCAACTGAGGAGTCAACACTTGAAGTAAGTGTCGACACCCAGAACAATGTGTCGACACTTAGCAGAAGAGTCCACACTTGAAGAAAGTGTCGACACCCAGAACAATGTGTCGACACTTAGCTGAAGACTCAACACCTGAAGAAAGTGTCGACACAAGGAGCTGTGTCAACACTTAGTAAAGATCAGCGAAGTTCAAAAATATTCTAAGTACAAGTGTCGACACTAATGGAATGTGTCGACACTCAGCCAGAGTCTCTACAGAAAAAGTGTCGACACCCAGAGCAATGTGTCGACACTCAACAAGTATCAACACTGAAGACATGTGTCGACACCAAGAAGCAGTGTCGACACTTAACAGATTCAACACATGAAGATGTGTCGACACAAAGGTGTTGTGTCGACACTTAGAAGAATTCAGCAAAGATACTGAAGTACAAGTACTTGTGTCGACACTCAATTTCAGTGTCGACACATGAAGAAGAAGTAGTGTCGAGATACAAAATCTACAACACAAGGAGTTGTGTCGACACCTTGTAGACTAGTGTCGACACTTAGACAACATGTGTCGACACTTGGTCTATAAGTGTCGACACTTAAAGACAGAAAGTCTCGACACTTTCAGACAGTTAGAGAATTTTCAAGAACTGACTGGATGACTTGACAGCTGCCATTCCAGCCGGTCTACAGTACCTGTCAAAGTTGTCAGAATTCAGTTATGGACCGGACCAGCCGGTTACCATGAAGAAGGCCTATAAATAGGCCTATGCTGTCTACAGAAGAAGTTGTTAAAAAAAGGAGTTGTTCAAATTATTGATCAAGTATTCAACAAAGAAGATCTAGCTATTCCTTGAAGAATCAAGTGCAGATCTAAGAAGTTGGAGAGAGAGAGCTCCATCCAAGAAATCAGCTGTTGGAACCCAGCTGAGAAGAAGGATTCAGATTGGTCTGAATCTTAAGAAGCAGAGATCAAGGATCAACTGCAGAGGAATCAGTCTTATTGTGTTCTACGTTCAAGAAGCTTTGAAGAAAGCCAAGTCAGATTGATTTCAGCTGAGTTCTTCCAAGAACTCATCAAGAATCTCACAACTTATCTCTCTTTCATCTAAGTTGTTGAGTTTATACATTTTGTATTCATTATAACTTGTAGGATCCTTAGGGATCTGAGATTGTAAGCCTGCAATTATAAAGGCTGAGGGTAGGAGAGTCAAATCTCTGAGTGTAGGCCTTGGTGGCTGAGTGTAGGCCTTGGTGGCTGAGTGTAGGCCTTTGTGGCTGAGTGTAGGCCTTTGTGGCTGAGTGTAGGCTTTGTGAAAAAGCTGAGTTGTAGGGCCTTGGGCCTGAGGTGTAAGAACCAGTTTGGGTTCTGAGATAGTGGAGGAGTTTGGCCGAATCTAGTACACTGCTAGATAGGCGAAGGGGGAAAGTGGATGTACCCAAAGCTTGGGGAACCACTATAAAACTCTGTGTCTTCTGTGTTTGCTGAGTTGCTGTGATTGCTGAATGTGTGCTGTGTTAAATTAGATATAATTCTGTGATATTATCTGTTTGCTGCCTAAAAAGTTAAAAAGATTCAAGTCACCTATTCACCCCCCCCCCCTCTAGGTGCTTAGGGACAATATCTTTCAAGTGGTATCAGAGGGAGGTTACTCAAAAAGGACTAACAGTATGAGTAGATCCTGTTGGCAGATTCAGGTTAAGTCAATTACAGATTCAAGAAAATCAAGAACCATGGGTTCTAATGAAAATAACAAGGAATTGGGATCCATGAAATTACCTATATGTAGGAAAGAAATCTTTGGGATCTGGAAGGAAAGGGTGAGACTCTTTATGGAAGCTTCAGACCCTAGGATTTATATCACAGTGAAGGAAGGGCCATATGTGCCCATGAAGGTGTCAGTCCTAGATGCTAATCAGAGAACACCAAAGGATTTCTCTGAAATGACAAAGGATGAGATTGTCCTAGCCACCATGGACAAAAGGGCTCAAAACATTATAGTGAGTGCCATAGATGATGCAACTTTTCAGAATCTAATACACTGTAAGACAGCAAAAGAGATGTGGGATACCCTTATTGTGTATATGGAAGGTTCTGAAGAAGTTAGGCAAGACAGAAAATCCTTGCTAAATCAAGAGTATGAAAGTTTTAGACAAGGAAAGGGTGATAACATAACTGAGTGCTATAAGAAGTTTTACAGGATAGTGAATGAACTCATGTCCTATGGCAGAGAGTTCAGTAATTATGAACTTAATGACAAGTTTCTAAGGTCCCTAACAAAAGATTGGGACACCAAAATCTGTGCCATTAGAGAAATGGCTAAGTTGGCAGAAATTCCTCCACCTACACTGTTTGGCAAACTGTTGTCTTATGAAATGCAGTTGACAGTGAGGAAAGAAGAGGAGAAATCCACAAGAAATGAACACAAGGAAAGGACAGTGGCCTTTAAATCAGAAACCCCCAGAAGGTACAGATGTAAGTCACCTACTCCACCTCCAAAGGTTGCTAAATCTGAGTCAGATGAGTCAGCTAGTACAAAGTCTGAAAGCAGTGAAAGTGACGAGGACTTTGCTGCCTTCACTAGACATTTTCAGAAGTTCTTGAAGAAGAAACAGTGGAGGACAAGGCCTTCTACATCACAGGGAAAGGAAGACTCTTATCAGAAAAAGAGGTCTTCAAAGAAAGACAAGAAAAAGTCAAAGTCTAGCAAAGCTACACTATCAAAAATTGTGTGCTATTGCTGTAATAGATAAGGTCATGTGATAGCAGATTGTCCAGAGAAGAGAAAGGAGTCTAGTGACAAGAAGAAGACTCATTTCAAAGGCAAGAAAGAAAAGTCATTTGTTGCCAAAAAGGAGAAGACCCTGTCAGATATCTCTTCTTCAGAAACTGAGTCAGATGCTGAGGCATATATAGGGCTGTTTGCTGAAGAAGAAGAAGAAGAGTTCATGCAGATTATGGAGTCTATATATGAACAAGAAGACTGTCAGTGCCAAGGACTAATGGCATTGACTGAAAATGACAAAATTCTGGAGCAGCCAGGACCTAGTAAGGTACAAATTTCAACTTTTAGTTCAATTTCTTGTGCCAGTACAGAATCAGATTCATCCTCATCAAATGATGAGAGTGTATCTGAGTCTGAAGAAGATATTCATCAGCTGATAGATGAATATAAAGTACTGTTGCTAGCTTACAAGAAGAGCAAGTCCCTAGCCAAAAGTCAGGCAAAGGAAATTGCAAATCTCAAAGCTACAGCAACAGATTCTGAGAAGTTATTTGATCAGAAGCTGAATGAGATAGCCAGACTGAAGCACATAACTGTGATTCAGATGGGAACTATATCATTTAAGAATGATCAAATCAAGAGTCTGGAGATTAATCTTTAGAAGGAGAGAGATCTAGTTGCTAGGTTTTCTAAACCTAAGTCAGTTCTACCTTTAATTGATGAATTTGTTCATCACAAAGGCAAGGCTGGACTGGGTTTTATTAAACCTGCAAGGACTGTCCAGTCCAAGTCCAAGGGCAAAGCCCCAACACTCAATAAGCCAGCTATGGATAAGACATCTAAGACTGTACCAAAGCAAAGGTACAATAAATTTGAGTGTTGGTGTTGTGGCAAAGTTGGCCACTTTGAAATGGACTGTTGGCACAATGCTAGTGCCAAAGTGAGTAGCAAACTGGCTGTTGGAAAACCAGCAGGTAGTCTTGTCAGGATGCAAACTAACAAATACCAAGGACCCAAGAATACTTTGGGTTCTAAGGTTCATTAATCTGTTTTGCAGGTGAGTCCAAGTTGCCATGCCCCAATATGGTACTTGGACAGTGGATGTTCCAGACATATGACTGGAACAAGGGGTTTACTAAAGGACTACATTCCAATCAAAGATGGTCCAAAAGTCACCTTTGGTGGTTCTGAAAAAGGAATCATCAAAGGATTTGGTAACATTTCTAGTAACTTAGTTACCATTACTCAAGTGGCTTATGTTAAAGGGTTGAAACACAACCTAATAAGTATAAGTCAATTAAGTGATGTAGGGTATGACATCTCATTTGTTAAGGATGGTTGTCATATCAAGAGGTCAAATGATTAAGAGATCATTTTGACTGGCTATAGGAAGAGGAATGTCTACTGCCTAGACATTATGTGTGAGACCAATGGTTCTCAAGTGTGTCTTGTAGCTGATGAGACAGTCTCTCATTGTGTCAAATGGCACAAGAGGCTAGCTCATCTTAACTACAAGACAATTGGCAAACTCTTTAGCAAAGAGTTAGTGAGGAATGGTCCTCAAGTTAAGTGTGTTAAAGATGGTATTTGCTCAGCTTGTCAAAAGGGCAAGCAGACAAGATCCACCTTTAGAAGCATAGAAAACAAAGATGCTGTGAGGTGTTTATACCTCTTGCATATGGATCTCTTTGGTCCAATGCCAGTTTACAGCCTAGGTAGGAAGGCGTATACCTTTGTAGTTGTAGATGACTACTCAAGGTTTTCCTGGGTGTTCTTCTTAAGACAGAAATCAGAAACACCTAATGTCTTCTATAGCTTTGTCAAGCAAATTCAGAATGAACTAATTAGTACAATGGTCAAAATAAGAAGTGACCATGGTACTGAGTTTCAGTCTGATAGCATGACAAAACTATGTGAAGACTTTGGGATATTTCAAGAGTTTTCTTCACCTAGAACACCTCAGCAAAATGGCATTGCTGAGAGGAAGAATAGAACCTTGATTGAGGCAGGTAGAACCCTATTAAGTGATACATCACTACCAGAATATTTCTGGGCTGAAGCAGTCAATACTGCATGCCATGTTATTAATAGGGCTACCATAACTAAAGGACTCAACAAGACCCCCTATGAGGTTGTGAAAGGCAGGAAACCAAACCTATCCTACTTCAGGATCTTTGGTTGCAAATGCTTCATACTTAACAATGGAAAGTCTTACTTGACTAAGTTTGCTGCCAAGTCCCAAGAGGGAATTTTTGTTGGGTACAGCAACAATAGTAAGGCTTATAGAGTCTACAACTTGTCTACTCAAGTTGTAGAAGAGACTGTACATGTAGTATTTGATGAAACTAGGCTTATTAACAATGAGTTGTCTAGTAGTGTATGCAGCCCCACAGGTTTAACAAAGAAGATGGACAAGCTCACTCTAGAAGAAGAATCTACTGCAAGACAGCAAGTAGAAGACAGTGGCTGTTGTCCAGGGGGAGTACTACATGTACCAAATGCAGAAGAATTACAAGGAGTACAGCAAGATGATGAAACTGAAGAGGTTCAACCAGAAGTCAGGATGCCTCCAGCCAATAGGAATCTTAGAGATCATCCAGTAGAGCAGATTATTGGAGATCCAAGACAAGGGGTACAAATAAGGAGCAGAAATCTGAATGCAGCAATCTACTCCAGTTTTCTATCTCAAGTTGAACCAAAGAAGTTTGAAGAAGCCATTCAAGATCCACAATGGACTGAAGCAATGCAAGAAGAGCTAAATCAGTTCAAGATGTGCAAGGTCTGGGAACTTGTTCCTAAACCTAAAGACCACAATATAATAGGAATCAAGTGGATCTATAGGAACAAGTTGGATGAACAAGGAGTCATCATTAAGAACAAAGCAAGATTGGTTGCTAAAGGATATAGGTCGGAAGAAGGTATTGATTTTGATCAAACCTTTGCTCCAGTAGCTAGACTGGAAGCCATAAGAATGTTCCTGGCCTATGCAACTTATCAAGGATTCAAAGTTTACCAAATGGATGTCAAGTCAGCATTTTTAAATGGTAATCTTAAAGAAGAAGTCTATGTGGAACAACCCTCAGGTTTTGTTGATTCAACTCTACCTAATCATGTCTATAGACTTAGGAAAGCTTTATATGGGTTAAAGCAAGCCCCTAGGGCTTGGTATGAAACCCTATCTAGTTTCCTCATTGAGAACAAGTTCTCAAGGGGGAAAATAGATAAGACTCTATTCCTTAGGGAATCTAGAGGCAAAGTAATACTAGTCCAAATATATGTAGATGACATTATATTTGGGTCTACTGAAAGTAGTCTTTGCAATAAGTTTGCAAAACTAATGCAAAGTCCATTTGAGATGAGTAGTATGGGAGAGCTAAAGTTCTTCTTGGGTCTCCAAGTAAGACAGACTGAGAGTGGTTTATCCATATGCCAGTCCAAGTTCACCCAAGAACTCATAAGGAAGTATGGTATGGATTCATCCAGCACCATGAAGACTCCTATGGGGTCAAGTATGTCTCTTAGCAAGGATGATGCAGGGAAACCTGTAGATGAAACCTTGTATAGAGGGATAGTTGGCTCCCTATTATACTTGACTGCAAGTAGACCAGATATCATGTATGCTACATGTGTCTGTGCTAGGTATCAAGCCTGCCCTAAAGAGTCTCATTTGACTGCAGTCAAAAGGATATTGAGATATCTAAAGGGCACTCCTTATCTAGGCCTCTGGTACCCTAGGAATGGAGATTTTGATCTAACAGGTTATTCAGATGCAGACTTTGCAGGATGCAAAGAAGACAGAAAAAGCACTACTGGAACCTGTCAATTCCTAGGAGGAAGACTGATTTCTTGGAGTAGCAAAAAGCAAACAAGTGTGGCTATCTCCACTGCAGAATCATAGTATGTGGCTGCAGGAAGTTGCTGTGCTCAACTTCTTTGGATACAACATCAGCTAGAGGACTATGAAATTTAGGTAAGTAGAACTCCACTCTTTTGTGATTCTACTAGTGCTATTTCAATAGCTAATAATCCTGTATCCCATAGTAGAACAAAACATATTGAAATTAAATATCATTTTCTTAGGGAGCATGTAGAAAGAGAAGATATTTTACTTGAATATGTTAAAACAGATGAACAACTAGCTGATATGTATACTAAGCCCCTAGAAGTAGCTAAGTTCAATAGGTTTAAGATTGAACTAGGAATGATAAACTTAGAGTAAGTTTATAGTATTGAAATTGGCTAAGTAAAAAGGTGTCGACACATAGAGATTTCTGTGTCGACACAGATAGTAGGTGTCGACACTTCAGGGAAAAGGTGTCGACACATCTAGGAAGTTAGTGTCGACACTTCAGAATATTAGTGTCGACACATGACAAGTTGGTGTCGACACAACCAAGGTGGTGTCGACACTTAGTGTTTACTCAGAATTATCTAAGTAAAGTCTCGACTATGTGTCGAGTTAAGTGGTGTCGACACATAAACAAGTGTCGACACATATAATTTGTTGACTAAACTTGTGTCGACACATAGGTGTCGAGACATTATAAGTCAGTGTCGACACTTATTGCCAGTGTCGACACAATTTAAGTTGGCTGCCCGCCTTTTCATCTTCAAAAGTAGAAAGGTATAAATAGGGTTTTGCCTTAGTCTGTCGACACGCTTTCAAAAGTTTCGAGACCAAAACTTCTGTGTCGACATCTCTCTTCTCTCAAGTCAAATTCTTCAACCCTAATGGCGCCAAAACTTGAGGAGAACGTCAACGAAGGATACGAACTGGTGTGCGACGCATTTGGGGATGCTGACCAGGAAATCAAGAACGTGATAACCCTACTAGCCGACTCAGGGTTAGAATATCTTGTCTCAGAGCCAACGAAAATTTGGAAGAAAGAGGTACTGGAATTCATCAATGGAGCTAAGGTAGATGAAACTGGATTCAAGATCAAATCCAGGGTTCATGGTGAGCAGGTGAACGTATCACCTAAGAGCTTGAGGAAGATTCTAAATCTGCCTAGAACAAAGGAAGAAGATGAAGTAACAGCTTCCTGGACCAGAGATGCATTGGCATGGTGTGGTCTGGATTCTAAAATGAAAATAGGATCTGTGTTTAACAGAAAGGGCATGAATAGCCAAGGGAAATTTCTGTCTGAGATTGTTGGCAAAGTAATTCTCAGTAAGCCAGGAGGGCATGACAGAGTGTCTGCCTACATGTTTAGTATTATGACCAGGATTATCTTCACTCTGAACACTGACTGGTCTGTTATAGTGTTTGAGAAAATCAAGGAAAGACTAAAGAAGCCCAACTTGGGCAGGATCATAAGTTTATACCTAGCTGGTACTATACCAGAGGTTATGCAACAAGCTGCTGGAAGCAAAATCAACCACATGAGAAAAATGGATATGAGAATTTTCTCCAGGTGGGACAGGGTGTTGTCTAAAGAGCTGCCAACCCCTGAGAAGATAGTTTCTGAGAAAGTATCACCTCCAAAGAAGAAGAGGAAAGTTGCCCCAGTGGCTCAAGTTCCATCAAGCAGCTCTGATAGTGAAGAACAAGTGGTCTTCACACCTGATGAAGAAGACACAGGAACTGCTGTGAAGTCTCCAGCACAACAAGTAGATGCTGAGATCCAGGGGGAGCTACCTCAAGCTAGCCCCATACACAAGGATCACCTCCAGGGGGAGCCACTAGTTGTAGAAGAGCCTACTCCTCTTGAAAGTGAGCACGCTACAACTACAATTCTAGAGGTAATTACTGAGCTTAATGCTTTGGTTTTTCCTATAGAAGATACTGATTTGTCTGATGTTTATCAGCAACCACAGCCTGCTAGTCAAGTCCCAGATGTTGTCATGGAAGACACATCTGCTGCAGCTCAATTTGTTTCTGATCCAGTGGTTGAAGAGCCAAGACTTTCTCCAGCTCATTCTCCACAAGAGTATACCATGGAAGATTTATTTCTAAATCCGGATCAAGCAGATTTTGACAAGGAAACTGCTGCTGCTGAGGGGGAGAATGCTCCAATTGAGGGGGAGCAGGTACCAATTCTTGAAGTGCCTACAAGGTAAGAGACTGAGAAGGCTCCAGCTGTGCAGAAGGAGTTACCTCCAAGCCCTAAGGAGAGGGTAGAAATTGCTAGCTCCTCAGCTTCTGAAGATGAGGAGACAGCAAGAGCTCAAAAAAAGAAACTTTATGTATTCAAGAGAAGGAGCCAAAGTTATAAGAAGGCCTTACAATCTATTGCACCACAGCCTATATCACAGCCAACTCCAACTGCTGATTATAGTGCTTTAATGGTGGCTATGCAGATTAAACTGGATGAACATAGGAAGGCTATAGAGACATATGTTGATGAAGGGCACAAATCACTACAGTTTGATCTAGCCCAGGACATAAAATCAATAAGATTTGAAATGAATCTTAACAAGAAGGAGATGACAGACTGCTTCCACAAAGGGGGGAATGCAGTAGTGTACTTAGCTACACACCAAGAAAAGATTAAGGCTCAAGTTGATGACATAGCCCTGAAGAAAGGATATGTCCTTGAAAATCAACTTAGAATGAATGACAATTTGACAGAATCTCATAATGCAATTGTCACAGAAATAAAGAACATAGCTGCTGGACCTTCTACCTCTACTGCTACTGTTAAAGCTGAATTTGACAAAGTATTTCAAGAAGAATTCACTGCTGTTAAGACTTCCATTCAAGACTCCCAGAAGGCCATATCTGAACAACTTAATAAGCTCAAACCTTTCTTTAAAGATGGAGTCAGATACTTGGATAATCAAATCAGATTCCAGAAGGATGATGTCAGAGATCACATGGCTAGAGAAGTCATAAAGGGGGAGAGAGTTTTAGTCAAAGCTAGCTCTGATCATGCCAAATGGATATCTAATTCCATCAGAGCTACACTGGGCTATCCTCCTCTTTGTGATGATGACAATGTTGCTGAATCTGGAATTCATCCTGCATATTTAGGAGGGGAGCAACCAGCAGTGGCTCAAGTTATCTATCCTCCTCCAGATTTTGAAATGGTGCAAGCTGATATTCATCACATGTATAGCCCAACTGAAGGGAAGTCCAATGTCATTCTAGAAAAAGTGGTTCAGCCTATATCTGAAGCTATGCAAGCAGCTCTTCAGAAAGAAGAAGAAGCTCTACAGAAAGAAGAAGAGACTAGATTGTCTAAGAAGAGGTTTAGGGAACAAGCTGAACAAAGGCCAGACTTTGAACAGTGGAGCCCTACCTCAAGAAATATCA
Organism: Platanthera guangdongensis; assembly: GCA_039583875.1. Taxonomy (NCBI): domain Eukaryota; kingdom Viridiplantae; phylum Streptophyta; class Magnoliopsida; order Asparagales; family Orchidaceae; genus Platanthera; species Platanthera guangdongensis. Next base: position 218,276,241 of record CM077151.1, read on the forward strand.
TTTTGACTGCCTGGAAAGCTGCCAAAGATAATGTGCATGACAGGAACAAATGGTTTTCTGAGGCTGAATGGAGAAAACATGAGATAAGGCAGGAGGCAATAGTCCAATACAGGAGAAAGGCCAAGATGGGAAAGCTACCTCCTACTGCTCTGGAGCCTAGCAAGTACTTTCCCAAGCCTTATCATTACTTTGAAAGGCAAAAGATTAAAGCTGAGGAACTCAAGAAGAAAGAGCTGAAAGGTAAGAAGCCTGCTGAAACAGAAGATGCTGAAGCTCCTGTTCAAGCCAGAGTTCAAGCTGGAAAAGGAATAGTCATTAAGGAGGCTGAACAGAAATAACTTAGAAAATTTCTTAAGTTTACTATGTATTCTTTTGATATAAAACATTCTGTAAACTTTAAAATTTTGTATATGACAAAGTATTGGAACAATGTTTTGTGTGATAAATTTGTTGTGTAATAAATTTGTTTCATAATTGTTCTGTGATGATGTCTATGTATACATGTGTGATTGATACATGTTTATGTTTACCCTGCTATATATAATCCTGCTTTACATCATTTTGTAATTTTATTATGAATGGTGTATATCATTGACTAAGGGTTATGACTTCTCCAAATAGGGGGAGATTGTTGGGTACATTGGTTCAAATGTACCTGATTTGAAGAAGCCTCACCCAACTCAATGATATACATCAAAATGTATTTGATGTATTTTGAGTTACATGTGCAGGTTAAGTATTTGCAGGAAATGATGAAAAAGTTTCTAAGTCCATGTGTCGACACCCAGAGGGAAAGTGTCGACACTTAAGAAGACTTGTGTCGACACCCAGGCAAGCAGTGTCGACACAAAGGTGTTGTGTCGACACCAGGGATGCTGAGTCGACACCAGACAGAAAGTGTCGACACTCAATGAAGAAAAGCCAGTAAAGCTGTGTCGACACTTAACAGTTATGTCGACACCCAGTGAAGCTATGTCTACATCAGAAAGTGTCGACACTTGGAGGCTGTGTCGACACTCAGCAAAAGTCAGCAGAGACTAAGTACAAGTGTCGACACTCAGAACAATGTGTCGACACTCAACTGAGGAGTCAACACTTGAAGTAAGTGTCGACACCCAGAACAATGTGTCGACACTTAGCAGAAGAGTCAACACTTGAAGAAAGTGTCGACACCCAGAACAATGTGTCGACACTTAGCTGAAGACTCAACACCTGAAGAAAGTGTCGACACAAGGAGCTGTGTCAACACTTAGTAAAGATCAGCGAAGTTCAAGAATATTCTAAGTACAAGTGTCGACACTAATGGAATGTGTCGACACTCAGCCAGAGTCTCTACAGAAAAAGTGTCGACACCCAGAGCGATGTGTCGATACTCAACAAGTATCAACACTGAAGACATGTGTCGACACCAAGAAGCAGTGTCGACACTTAACAGATTCAACACATGAAGATGTGTCGACACAAAGGTGTTGTGTCGACACTTAGAAGAATTCAGCAAAGATACTGAAGTACAAGTACTTGTGTCGACACTCAATTTCAGTGTCGACACATGAAGAAGAAGTAGTGTCGAGATACAAAATCTACAACACATGGAGTTGGGTCGACACCTTGTAGACTAGTGTCGACACTTAGACAACATGTGTCGACACTTGGTATATTAGTGTCGACACTTAAAGACAAAAAGTCTCGACACTTTCAGACAGTTAGAGAATTTTCAAGAACTGACTGGGTGACTTGACAGCTGCCATTCCAGCCGGTCTACAGTACCTGTCAAAGTTGTCAGAATTCAGTTATGGACCGGACCAGCTGGTTACCATGAAGAAGGCCTATAAATAGGCCTATGCTGTCTACAGAAGAAGTTGTTAAAAAAAGGAGTTGTTCAAATTATTGATCAAGTATTCAACAAAGAAGATCTAGCTATTCCTTGAAGAATCAAGTGCAGATCTAAGAAGTTGGAGAGAGAGAGAGCTCCATCCAAGAAATCAGCTGTTGGAACCCAGATGAGAAGAAGGATTCAGATTGGTCTGAATCTTAAGAAGCAGAGATCAAGGATCAACTGCGGAGGAATTAGTCTTATTGTGTTCTACGTTCAAGAATCTTTGAAGAAAGCCAAGTCAGATTGATTTCAGCTGAGTTCTTCCAAGAACTCATCAAGAATCTCACAACTTATCTCTCTTTCATCTAAGTTGTTGAGTTTATACATTTTGTATTCATTATAACTTGTAGGATCCTTAGGGATCTGAGATTGTAAGACTGCAATTATAAAGGCTGAGGGTAGGAGAGTCAAATTCTGAGTGTAGGCCTTGGTGGCTGAGTGTAGGCCTTGGTGGCTGAGTGTAGGCCTTTGTGGCTCAGTGTAGGCCTTTGTGGCTGAGTGTAGGCTTTGTGGAAAAGCTGAGTTGTAGGGCCTTGGGCCTGAGGTGTAAGAACCAGTTTGGGTTATGAGATAGTGGAGGAGTTTGGCCGAATCTAGTACACTGCTAGATAGGCGAAGGGGGAAAGTGGATGTACCCAAAGCTTGGGGAACCACTATAAAACTCTAAGTCTTCTGTGTTTGCTGAGTTGCTGTGATTGCTGAATGTGTGCTGTGTTAAATTAGATATAATTCTGTGATATTATCTATTTGCTGCCTAAAAAGTTAAAAAGATTCAAGTCACCTATTCACCCCCCCCGCTAGGTGCTTCGGGACAATATCTTTCAGAAAGTAATTATGAGCTATAGGAATGCCCATACAAACCTATAGACCAAGGGGTCGTTATGCAAGGCATATTGTATAAAGCGTCTCATACCACTTTATACAATAGGTGTGAGGGGTTATATGCAATGATGATGTTATGACATGCAAGTATGTCATGATTTGAATCATGCAAGTGCAACACACCCACTCGACTCTGTGCACACAAACCTTTAGTTCCCACTTTCTGGAGCCTAACCTCCCAGGATACCTCCGTAGTGGCAAATGGAAGTGGTGGGTTGGGCCTCTCCCACCTCTAAACTGGTATCACACTACCAGTCACACCTATCGTAAGCTACAATGCTGGTGCACTAAGCAGATCTCCTGCGTACTCTTACCGGCTGCGCACCAGACTTTATTTGGCCAAGTGCAAAACCACACCTGCCGAGCCAACATATTGGTGTCGGTGCGAAGACTCTCCAATACGTACGACCCACCACCTTATATCTTATGCACATACAACATTAATGTATTTCCCACCGAGCCAAAGCTCCTCGGACAGTCCCGTCCGTCATAAATATCTACCGAGCCAAATCTCTCCGGACTAACCCCTCTGTCTCAAAACCATCTTATCCATCGGCTCGCCGGGCTAACCTGCCCATCTCAAAACCATCCGAGCCATCAGCTCGTCGGGCTAACTTGCCCATCACCAAAACCACTGAGCCTAGCGCTCGTGAGACCTAACCTAACTCCCACAACACTGGAGAGTGTGAGTGTAAGTATAACCCTAGAGTGTTTCTAATTACTCTTCCATTCCATTTATTCTTATGGCTTACGTTAATATTGGACTACCCAAGGCATTTCTCGTGAAGGGCTCTCGAGGGCAATAGGAACTACTATAACATCCCGAATCGCACTAGGCCCCTCGTGTGTGTTTTGAGTCAGGAGATCTGACTTGGGTCTAGGGAAGTGCTGGAAATTGGGCAGCACAGGTGAATGTAGGAGGAAGCAGCACTCGAGTTGTCCAGAGTAGGACACGGGTAGTGAATTCTTGACTTAGTGAGTTTCATGCCCATGTCACGGGCGTAACCGTTTCGACACGGGCGTGATCATACCCGTGTCTATCCAGTTAGTTGTAGAGTACTCGAGTAGTTGTCGAGTACTCGAGTAGTTGAACACGGGACACGCCCCTATCACGGGCGTGACCATGGGCGTGACCGGGGCGTGTTCTCCGTTCGATGATTTTAGTTGAGTTCGACGAATTCCGGTGACGATAGGAGTCATGCCCGGTGTCACGGGCATGACCATGGGCGTGACCGGGGCGTGTTCTCCGTTCGATGATTTTAGTTGAGTTCTGATGCGTGTAAATCGGCAAGCGCACCGGTCGCACAAGTAATAAAGTTTTGGGAATAAATCCCCGAGTGTCGGTCTCTTGAGGAATGCAATTAGCGTAGAACGGCAACAGTACAAAGAATATCGTTATGAGAGTTATAAAAATAAAAAAAGGAAATAAAGGATTTGGGAGATTGTGGATGTTTGATCTACTGAACTAGTAAAAGCTATGTGGGTCGAAGGCACCGCTTCGCAAGGTGGAGTGGGTTTGTCGGCCGCGATGCCGAACTTCAACTGGACGAGTGGAAGGGAAGCTAATGGATTGAAGTGTTCTTGTGTGGAGTGCAATCAGAAAAGACACGGGAATGGAGTGGATGTGGGGTGAGCGAGGCACATTCACAGACAATACTCACAAGCAGAAGAAAAGACTAACGTTCCATTAGCTATAAAATAAACTTGATATTCATGGATGGAAATGTTCGTTACACTGCTCAAAACATTCATACTACAGAGGAAGGGGAAGAGGAGTTAACCAAAAGAGAGTGAAGATCCACCACGAGTCGTGGCCGGAGTAGCGAGTTGTCAATTCGCTTCCGGGCTCAGTCCAAGGAGGCTTCTGGTACCAACAAGCTATCACCTCGAAGGCCTTTAAGTCTGTTCTCTAGGTTGTATACTTCACCAACTCCGGAGGAAAGCTTGGAGTTGAAGTCATCAATGGCCGAGGGCTTCGCTGGAGAGTTGAAAAGCTTCGGAGTAGTTGGCAATGGCCTCCTGACGAAGGTGGAGGTGATGGAGCAGCTGGAGAAGTGAAATGGCGATTCCCGCGCACTCTCCGATCGCAGTAGATGACAGGCGTTGACCTAAATCGCGGTGCAGGGCCTTAAATACGGAGGCAGTAGAAGCAGTGCGCACGATCAGTGGCGCACGACCAGTGGTCATGCGTACTCTCGGTCGATGATCGTGCGACTTTTCCAAATAGACCTGCAACCTGGACAAGAAGCATCAGCATATATGCGTACAAGCAGTGGCGCACGACCAGTGGTCGTGCGCACTACGGCCAGTGCTCGTGGGATTACCTAGACAGGATTAGGAAAAAGGGAGTGTAATACGCACGATCAGTGGCGCACGACCAGTGGTCGTGCGCAATAAGTCCAGTGGTCGTGCGCAGTATTCCTGCATCATTGGTGTCTCCCGAGTGGTTCTGGAGCACGCACACGACCCCTGCACCAGCAAAAGTGGCAGATAGGACACCAAAATGTGCACACCACATCCCCGAGATAGGGCTAAAGAATAACAAAAATACAGAAACACTGAAAGCACACAGAAACGGGCCTACAGTGCACTTAATCGTGAAATAGGTACATAAGCACATATAAGCAATAAAGGCTCTCAAGTGTAGTGCTAAGACGATAAAACTAGCCCAGATGAGTCCAAAAATCAGTGTAAAATATGGACTCATCACACCCCCAGACTTAACCATTTTCACGTCCCGAGCAAATCATCACTCCGTGGACTAGAAAATAGCTAACTCGCTCAGAAATTTCAAAAAGAAGTAAGACGAGAAATCAAATACATCATTGGAATAGAAGAGATAATAGAAAAACTTTTTAATTATACGACGTAGTTTAAAATATTCGACAGACGTAAATAAATATTGTAATTGCTCAAAATTAGAATTTTGGAGGATCTTGCAATCATGTGTAGGAAGAAAGTAGGCAGGCCACTAAGATGAGCATTGCCAAAGTTCGGGACTCAGGATCACCTCCAAAGGAATCCACCAATGTCAGGGACCATATGCTTGCACGTTCACACTCTCTCCACGGCGCAGGTGAGTCTCAAGCGTGAATCAGTAGGACTTTTAGGATACAATGGGGCTTAGGCGAAGGCTGGGTAGTCAAAGATAAACATGAAGGCTCTATGCAACCAAAGCGAGCGAAGAAAACCCAAACCAATACAGCCACTTAGAAATGAACGGGACACACGCCCCCAGACTTAGCTTGAAAACCGGGTGTGAGCACGGCTGAACCCGACCAAAATCAATAAAGAGGATGGGGATCGAAATCTCAAAGCAATTCTTTCACATTTTTCTCTTTTACGCTTATCGGCGTTTTATTATTTTGTTGAATTTTTTTTCCTTTTGCTGCGCTAGTAATCCCCAAACGGAGCAATCAAAATGTGAATGAATTCAGCACCCCCAAAAACAATGTCCACTTATCACAACCTCGGCAAACTGTAAATACAAATCAGCTCAAGAATTTGATTGCGATGGTGGGTTTAGCTTCAGGTCTTGGTGAAAGTGAGTGGAGCTGGATCAAAGGAAGGGTAGGCACAAATTTGGCATGCAACGGTTAACAGGTAGGAAAGGCTAAAACAAGGCTCAAAATAGCCAAATGGACGGCCTACGTCATGCTCACGCTTGACTAACCATGCACCAATGATTCGAGAGTAGCTTAGGGCAAGTTCTTAGCCACCGAGAAAGATGATCCTTCCTCCCTACTCGAGCAATACGAGTCTAGTGGCAGCTACACACATTCCTACATTATCGTTCGATTACCCCAGATTCAAATTTTGAGCAGTACAAACAATAGTTACGGTTGCAGAAAAAGATAAATCTACGAGCATAAAGAAAAATTAATTCTATACTAAATCTACACAAACCATGAGTATTCGATTAGGAGCACTGCATGAGTTTCGAAGTACTCAATTCTGAAATCCTAAGCCAATACCACTATTTTAAAGTTTACACAAAAACAATAAATTTGACTCGGGTTGTGCGCGTGGGTAAGAGCGCACTCATGTGGGTGATTCAGTATGTGCAACATAAATCAAGAAATACGTAAACAAGAAACTGGTATGCAACAGAAAGTGTGGTGTAGTGACCACAGGCATGCTCTCCCCCCAGACGTAAAGTCGACAACTAGTAAAAATCAGCATGTCAAAAATGATAAAAAGCTAGGGTAGGATGTACCTATGCTCAAAATTGAGCATACCAGTCGTGCAATGAGATGTCCAAGTGCGGTCAAGTTGCCGCACCTCAAATATTCTTGCAGCTGCGATTGAAGGATGCCAGCCAAACAAAATATGGAAACAGGAATATATGAATATATAAAAAGAAATCAAAACATAGCATAGGACCAAACCGTCCAACTTGGGTTGTCTCCCGAAAGCCCTTTTGTTTAGCGTCCTTAAGGTGGACCAAATACCTGTATTAGCAGTTCAAATAGAGAGTTCTTGGCAGTAGAAAAAGGAAACCAAATTAAAAGTAGAGCAACCAGCATTCAACAAGTAGCGAGAAAGAGGAAGGAAAGAGGAATGAGGGTGGTGCAATCAGCTATAAGCAGATTTATGGTAAGTCTCTCCGGTGGGATACGAGAGAACAACAGATTGTCTTTTTGCATTCGGGGTAGGCATTGTCCCATTACTGCGAGTGCACGCTTTCTCGCGCCGGAAGGCAGCGTAGCGATCTCCGCGTAAACGTTTGGCCTCTTTTAGTTTCTCCACCGTGGGAGACTTCTAATGGAGGTAGGCTGTGGGGTTTCTTGGTGTCGTGGTTTGTGGCGGCCTATCCGGCACCGTGACGGCAACCGGATCTGCCCAAGCTACAAATCGCTTAAGAGAATTATACAAATTAGTGTCCAGGGATTTCTCCCGATTAAAACTTGGTTCGCCATGCTCAAAACAGAGTTGGCTGGCAGTAGAACGGTAGCCGTGGCTTTGGTACAATTGATCCCTTCATGGACCAGTAGCTCTTGCTTCTCATCGACTTCCTGAGGGAGTCCTTTCTTTGGCGTCGCCTCCAGATGTGCTTCCAATGCGGGGAGACCTGAATCCAGCTTGATATCTGTGACACTCAGAGAATTGTTATTTTGGATGGGAGAAGAATGTATGGATTGGTTATCGAGGGTGTACTCTTCGTTTGGCCAAGTGACACGGCCTTTGGAAAGGTCGAGGGATGCGCCACTGGCTGTTAGGAATGGGACTCCTAATATAGGAATGGAGTTATTGTCTTGTGGTCCCAAAACCTGGAAGTCAGTGGTGATACTTTTGCCGTTAACCTCGATTTCAACTTCCCGAACACCTCCCTCAGTGTCAACCAAATTGCCATTCGCTAAGATATGCGATTTTCGATTTTCAATGTCGACTTGTAAGTGCATCTTCGCAACATCTTGCAAAGTGAGGATGTTGCTGGATGCCCCGGAATCGCATAATGCTGGAGTTTCGATGTTATTGATTTTACAATTGATGACAAGTTCGTTGCGGTTTCCTGAATTGTCCTCTCCAAGGCGCTTACCCTATTCATGGGGGTTCTTTTCGGTGTTACTCGGTAATGTGCCTTGGGTGCACTCGGAAACCACTTGAGCCAATTGGCCCAATTGTGCCTCTAGTTTGCGCATCGAGGTGGCCTGATTTGTCATGTTGGTTTGGGAAATCTCAACAAACTTCTCAAACATCTTTTCCAAAGAACTTTTCTTAACGACGGAGGGCCCTTGGGAATAATTCGGTTGAGGCGGCCTCGGTTGGCTTCCGGAAGCATACGCATCGTTTTGATGCTGCCCCGGTTGCCATCTTTTGCAAGATGTGTTAGGATTCCAAGAAAAGTTGGGGTGATTTCTCACCCCCGGGTTGTAAGTATTCCTGTAAGGCACTCCCCTGTTTTGATTGGCAACAAAATTAACGGACTCATACATAAACAAAGATTCGTCTGGTACCTCAACTCCTAAGCATTCGAAGATGTGGTGATCGGTGCTTCCGCACCCTTGGCATAAGATTGCCATCACTGGGGCGGCAGGAGCAGGCTTGGGGATATCCAAGGCAAACACTCCACTGGTGCTTCGTGGGATGTTTCTTCCAGCGTTCCAGTAAGCATTGTGGGTGGCGGTGTCTTGTAAGACTCTCAGAGCATCATCTGGAGCAAGATTCATGATGGTTCGTCCGGAGGCAGCATCGATCATGGCTCGGTGGTGGGGATCAATAGCGAAGTAGAAACTTTCGACAAGGTTCCACATTTGGAATCCATGATTAGGTCACTTCTTCAGCAGCTCGTTGAAATGCTCCCAAACTTCGGCTAAACTTTCTTGATCGGCTTGCCGAAAGTTGGCTATTGCTCGCCTCATGCTCACGATCCGATCCACCGGATGGAACTTAGCTAGGAATTTTGTGGTCAAAGCCTCCTAGGTGGTGGCTGTTCCAGGTGGGAGGGAGTGAAGCCATGTCGTGGCTTTGTCCCTTAATGAAAAAGGGAAGAGGCGGAGCTTGACTGTTTCGTCTGGGATTCCAGCGTAGCGGAACGTGACGCAGATTTCAGAGAATTCTGTAAGGTGAAGATGGGCGTCTTCAGTGGCCATTCCGGAGAACTGAGCGTTGTTCCGAATGATATTCAGAATAGCTGGTTTAATCTCGAACTGTGGATTGGTGATAGCAGGTCCGAAACCGGGGTATATGCTCCCGACAGTAGGTGTAGTATAATCCCTCATGGTGCGGACCTGGGGAGGGTTCACTTCATTTTCGTCGCCATTTCTGTCGACACGAGGTATCCCTCCAACTCAGTTGCCTGCATGAATATTCAGCTGGTCTCCCACTGGGGCAAAAGTGATGGATGTGGCGCGTTTTCGTGCTAGGAGAGTACGTTCGATCTCTGGGTCGTAGGCGACAAAATCTCTTGTAGCTCGGCCTTGCATTCACTGTGGCAAAAACTACACACTAGAAGGAACCAACACTTAAAAAGAAACAATACTAACTCTTATAACAATATTTGAAGTAATCTGAAGTCGCTCTACAGTTGCATTCCCCGGCAACGGCGCCAAAAACTTGATGCGTGTAAATCGGCAAGTGCACCGGTCGCACAAGTAATAAAGTTTTGGGAATAAATCCCCGAGTGTCGGTCTCTTGAGGAATACAATTAGCGTAGAACGGCAACAGTACAGAGAATATCGTTATGAGAGTTATAAAAAGAAAAAAATGGAAATAAAGGACTTGCGAGATTGTGGATGTTTGATCTACTGAACTAGTAAAAGCTATGTGGGTCGAAGGCACCGCTTCGCAAGGTGGAGTGGGTTTGTCGGCCGCGATGCCGAACTTCAGCTGGACGAGTGGAAGGGAAGCTAATGGATTGAAGTGTTCTTGTGTGCAGTGCAATCGGATAAGATACGGGAATGGAGTGGATGTGGGGTGAGCGAGGCACATTCACAGACAATACTCACAAGCAGAAGAAAAGACTAACGTTCCATTAGCTATAAAATAAACTTGATGTTCATGGATGGAAATGTTCATTTCACTGCTCAAAACATTCATACTACAGAGGAAGGGGAAGAGGAGTTAACCAAAAGAGAGTGAATATCCACCACGGGTCGTGGCCGAAGTAGCGAGTTGTCAATCCGCTTCCGGGCTCAGTCCAAGGAGGATTCCGGTACCAACGAGCTGTCACCTCGAAGGCCTTTAAGTCCGTTCTCTAGGTTGTCTACTTCACCAACTCCGAAGGAAAGCTTGGAGTTGAAGTCATCAATGGCCGAGGGCTTCGCCGGAGAGTTGAAAAGCTTCGGAGTAGTTGGCAATGGCCTCCCGACGAAGGTGGAGGTGATGGAGCAGCTGGAGAAGTGAAATGGCGATTCCCGCGCACTCTCCGATCACAGTAGATGACAGGCGTTGACCTAAATCACGGAGCAGGGCCATAAATACAGAGGCATCAGAAGTAGTGCGCACGATCAGTGGCGCACAACCAGTGGTCGTGCGCACTATCGGTCGATGATCGTGCGACTTTTCCAAATAGACCTGCAACCTGGACAAGAAGCATCAGCATATATGCGCACGAGCAGTGGCGCACGACCAGTGGTCGTGCGCACTACGGCCAGTGCTCATGCGATTACCTAGACAGGATTAGGAAAAAGGGAGTGTAATGCGCACGATCAGTGGCGCATGACCAGTGGTCGTGCGCAATAAGTCCAGTGGTCGTGCGCAGTATTCCTGCATTGTTGGTGTCTCCCGAGCGATTCCATAGCATGTACACGACCCCTACACCAGCAGAAGAGGCAGATAAGACACCAAAACGTGCACACCACATCCCCGAGATAGGGCTAAAGAATAACAAAAATACAGAAACACAGAAAGCACACAGAAACGGGCCTACAGTGCACTTAATCGTGAAATAGGTATATAAGCACATATAAGCAATAAAGGCTCTCAAGTGTAGTGCGAAGATGATAAAACTAGCCTAGATGAGTCCAAAAATCAGTATAAAATATGGACTCATCACACCCCCAGACTTAACCATTTGCACGTCCCGAGCAAATCATCACTCCGTGGACTAGAAAATAGCTAACTCGCTCAGAAATTTCAAAAAGAAGTAAGACGAGAAATCAAATACATCATGGGAATAGAAGAGATAATAGAAAAACTTTTTAATTATATGACGTAGTTTAAACTATTCGACAGACGTAAATAAATATTGTAATTGCTCAAAATTAGAATTCTGGAGGATCTTGCGATCATGTGTAGGAAGAAAGTAGGCAGGCCACTAAGGTGAGCATTGCCAAAGTTTGGGACTCAGGATCACCTCCAAAGGAATCCACCAATGTCGGGGACCATATGCTTGCACGTTCTCACTCTCTCCACGATGCAGGTGAGTCTCAAGCGTGAATCAGTAGGACTTGTAGGATACAATGGGGCTTAGGCGAAGGCTGGGTAGTCAAAGATAAACATGAAGGCTCTATGCAACCAAGGCGAGCGAAGAAAACCCAAACCAATACAGCCACTTAGAAATGAACGGGACACACGCCCCCAGACTTAGCTTGAAAACCGGGTGTGAACACGGCTGAACCCGACCAAAATCAATAAAGAGGATGGGGATCGAAATCTCAAAGCAATTCTTTCATATTTTTCTCTTTTGCGCTTATCGACGTTTTATTATTTTGTTAAATTTTTTTTCTTTTGCTGCGCTAGCAATCCCCAAACGGAGCAATCAAAATGTGAATGAATTCAGCACCCCCAAAAACAATGTCCACTTATCACAACCTCGACAAACAGTAAATACAAATCAGCTCAAGCATTTGATTGCGATGGTGGGTTTAGCTTCAGGTCTTGGTGAAAGTGAGTGGAGCTAGATCAAAGGAAGGGTAGGCACAAATTTGGCATGCAACGGTTAACAGGTAGGAAAGGCTAAAACAAGGCTTAAACTAGCCAAAAGGAAGGCCTACGTCATGCTCACGCTTGACTAACCGTGCACCAATGCTTCGAGAGTAGCTTAGGGCAAGTTCTTAGCCACCGAGAAAGATGATCCTTCCTCCCGACTCGAGCAATACGAGTCTAGTGGTGGCTACACACATTCCTACATTATCGTTCGATTACCCCAGATTCAGATTTTGAGCAGTACAAACAATAGTTACGGTTGCAGAAAAAGATAAATCTACGAGCATAAAGAAAAATTAATTATATCCTAAATCTACACAAACCATGAGTATTCGATTAGGAGCACTGCATGAGTTTCGAACTACTCAATTCTGAAATCCTAAGTCAATACCACTATTTTAAAGTTTACACAAAAACAATAAATTTGACTCGGGTTGTGCGCGTGGGTAAGAGCGCACTCGTGTGGGTGATTCAGTGTGTGCAACATAAATCAAGAAATAAGTAAACAAGAAACTGGTATGCAACAGAAAGTGTGGTGTAGTGACCACATGCATGCTCTCCCCCCCAGACGTAAAGTTGACAACTAGTAAAAATCAGCATGTCAAAAATGATAAAAAGCTAGGGTAGGACGTACCTATGCTCAAAATTGAGCATACCAGTCGTGCAATGAGATGTCCAAGTGCGGTCAAGTTGCCGCACCTCAAATATTCTTGCACCTGCGATTGAAGGATGCCAGCCAAACAAAATATGGAAACAGGAATATATGAATATATAAAAAGAAATCAAAACACAGCATAGGACCAAACGGTCCAACTTGGGTTGTCTCCCGAAAGCCCTTTTGTTTACCGTCCTTAAGGTGGACCAAATACCTGTATTAGCAGTTCAAATAGAGAGTTCTTGGCAGTATAAAAAGGAAACCAAATTAAAAGTAGAGCAACCAACATTCAACAAGTAGCGAGAAAGAGCATGGAAAGAGGAATGAGGGTGGTGCAATCAGCTATAAGCAGATTTATGGTAAGTCTCTCCGGTGGGATGCGAGAGAACAACAGATTGTCTTTTTGCATTCGGGGTAGGCATTGTCCCATTACTGCGAGTGCACTCTTTCTCGCACCAGAAGGCAGCGTAGCGCTCTCTGCGTAAACGTTTGCATTCTTTCAGTTTCTCCACCGTGGGAGACTTCCAATCGAGGTAGGCTGTGGGGTTTCTTGGTGTCGTGGTTTGTGGCGGCCTATCCGGCACCGTGACGGCAACCGGATCTGCCCAAGCTACAAATCGCTTAACAGAATTATACAAATTAGTGTCCAGGGATTTCTCCCGAATAAACCTTGGTTCGCCATGCTCAACAACAGAGTTGGCTGGCAGTAGAACGGTAGCCGTGGCTTTGGTACAATTGATCCCTTCGTGGACCAGTAGCTCTTGCTTCTCATCGACTTCCTGAGGGAGTCCTTTCTTTGGCGTCGCCTCCAGATGTGCTTCCAATGCGGGGAGACCTGAATCCAGCTTGATATCTGTGACACTCAGAGAATTGTTATTTTGGATGGGAGAAGAATGTATGGATGTGTTATCGAGGGTGGACTCTTCATTTGGCCAAGTGACACGGCCTTTGGAAAAGTCGAGGGATGCACCACTGGCTGTTAGGAATGGGACTCCTAATATAGGAATGGAGTTATTGTCCTGTGGTCCCAAAACCTGGAAGTCAGTGGTGATACCTTTGCCGTTAACATCGATTTCAACTTCCCGAACACCTCCCTCAGTGTCAACCAAATTTCCATTCGCTAAGATAAGCGATTTCCGATTTTCAATGTCTACTTGTAAGTGCATCTTCGCAACATCTTGCAAAGTGAGGATGTTGCTGGACGCCCCGAAATCGCATAATGCTGGAGTTTCGATGTTATTGATTTTACAATTGATGACAAGTTCGTTGCGGTTTCCCGAATTATCCTCCCCAAGGCGCTTACCCTGTTCATGGGGGTTCTTTTCGGTGTTACTCGGTAAGGTGCCTTGGGTGCGCTCGGAAATCACTGGAGCCAATTGGCCCAATTGTGCCTCCAGTTTGCGCATCGAGGCGTCCTGATTTGTCATGTTGATTTGGGAAATCTCAACGAACTTCTCAAACATCTCTTCCAAAGAACTTTTCTTAACGCTGGGGGGCCCTTGGGAATAATTCGGTTGAGGCGGCCTCGGTTGGCTTCTGGAAGCATACGCATCGTTTTGATGCTGCCCCGGTTGCCATCTTTGGCCAGATGTGTTAGGATTCCAAGAAAAGTTGGGGTGATTTCTCACCCCCGGGTTGTAAGTATTCCCGTAAGGCACTCCCCTGTTTTGATTGGCAACAAAATTAATGGACTCATTCATAAACAAAGATTCGTCTGGTACCTCAACTCCCAAGCATTCGAAGCTGTGGTGATCAGTGCTTCCGCACCCTTGGCATGAGATTGCCATCACTGGGGCGGCAGGAGCAGGCTTGGGGATATCCAAGGCAAACACTCCACTGGTGCTTCGTGGGATGTTTCTTCCAGCGTTCCAGTAAGCACTGTGGGTGGCAGTGTCTTGTAAGACTCTCAGAGCATCATCTGGAGCAAGATTCATGATGGTTCCTCCGGAGGCAACATCGATCATGGATCGGTGGTGGGGATTAATAGCGAGGTATAAACTTTCGACGAGGTTCCAAGTATGGAATCCGTGATTAGGGCACTTCCTCAGCAGCTCGTTGAAACGCTCCCAAACTTCGGCTAAACTATCTTGACCGGCTTGCCGGAAGTTGGCTATTGCGCGCCTCATGCTCACGATCCGATCCACCGGATGGAACTTAGCTAGGAATTTTGTGGTCAAAGCCTCCTAGGTGGTGGTTGTTCCAGGTGGGACGGAGTGAAGCCATGTCTTGGCTTTGTCCCTTAATGAAAAAGGGAAGAGGCGGAGCTTGACTGTTTCGTCTAGGATTCCAGCGTAGCAGAACGTGGCAGAGATTTCGGAGAATTCTGCAAGGTGAAGACGGGCGTCTTCAGTGGCCATTCTAGAGAACTGAGCGTTGTTCCGAATGATATTCAGAATAGCTGGTTTAATCTCGAACTGTGGATTGGTGATAGCAGGTCCGAAACCGGGGTATATGCTCCCGACAGTAGGTGTAGTATAATCCCTCATGGTGCGGACCTGGGGAGGGTTCACTTCATTTTCGTAGCCATTTCTGTCGACATGAGGTATCCCTCCAACTCGGTTGCCTGCATCAATATTCAGCTGGTCTCCCATTGGGGAAAAAGTGATGGCTGCGGCGCGTTTTCGTGCTAGGAGAGTACGTTCGATCTCTGGGTCGTAGGCGACAAAATCTCTTGTAGCTCGGCCTTGCATTCACTGTGGCAAAAACTACATACTAGAAGGAAACAGCAGTCAAAAAGAAACAATACTAACTCTTATAACAATATTTGAAGTAATCTGAAGTCGCTCTACAGTTGCATTCCCCGGCAACGGCGCCAAAAACTTGATGCGTGTAAATCGGCAAGCGCACCGGTCGCACAAGTAATAAAGTTTTGTGAATAAATCCCCGAGTGTCGGTCTCTTGAGGAATGCAATTAGCGTAGAACGACAACAGTACAGAGAATATCGTTATGAGAGTTATAAAAAGAAAAAAAATTAAATAAAGGACTTGGGAGATTGTGGATGTTTGATCTACTGAACTAGTAAAAGCTATGCAGGTCGAAGGCACCGCTTCGCAAGGTGGAGTGGGTTTGTCGGCCGCGATGCCGAACTTCAGCTGGACGAGTGGAAGGGAAGCTAATGGATTGAAGTGTTCTTGTGTGGAGTGCAATCGGATAAGACACGGGAATGGAGTGGATGTGGGGTGAGCGAGGCACATTCACAGACAATACTCACAAGCAGAAGAAAAGACTAACGTTCCATTAGATATAAAATAAACTTGATGTTCATGGATTGAAATGTTCATTTCACTGCTCAAAACATACTACAAAGGAAGGGGAAGAGGAGTTAACCAAAAGAGAGTGAAGATCCACCACGGGTCGTGGCCGGAGTAGCGAGTTGTCAATCCGCTTCCGGGCTCAGTCCAAGGAGGCTTCCGGTACCAACGAGCTATCACCTCGAAGGCCTTTAAGTACGTTCTCTAGGTTGTCTACTTCACCAACTCCGGAGGAAAGCTTGGAGTTGAAGTCATCAATGGCCGAGGGCTTCGCCGGAGAGTTGAAAAGCTTCGGAGTAGTTGGCAATGGCCTCCCGACGAAGGTGGAGGTGATGGAGCAGCTGGAGAAGTGAAATGGCATTTCCCGCGCACTCTCCGATCGCAATAGATGACAGGCGTTGACATTAATCGCGGAGCAGGGCCTTAAATACGGAGGCAGCAGAAGCAGTGCGCACGATCAGTGGAGCACAACCTATGGTCGTGCGCACTGTCGGTCGATGATCGTGCGACTTTTCCAAATAGACCTGCAACCTGGACAAGAAGCATCAGCATATATGTGCACGAGCAGTGGCACACGACCAGTGGTCGTGCGCACTACGGCCAGTACTCGTACGATTACCTAGACAGGATTAGGAAAAAGGGAGTGTAATGCGCACGATCAGTAGCACACGACCAGTAGCCGTGCGCAATAAGTCCAGTAGTCGTGCGCAGTATTCCTGCATCGTTGGTGTCTCTCGAGCAGTTCCGTAGCACGCACACGACCCCTGCACCAACAAAAGAGGTAGATAGGCCACCAAAACGTGCACACCACATCCCCGAGATAGGGCTAAAGAATAACAAAAATACAGAAACACAGAAAGCACATAGAAATGGGCCTATAGTGCACTTAATCGTGAAATAGGTACATAAGCACATATAAGCAATAAAGGCTCTCAAGTGTAGTGCTAAGACGATAAAACTAGCACAGATGAGGCCAAAAATCAGTGTAAAATATGGACTCATCAAGTTCGACGAATTCCGTTCGACGATAGGAGTCAGGCCCGGTGTCACGGGCGTGACCATGGGCATGACCCGGGCATGTTCTCCGTTCGATGATTTTAGTTGAGTTCGACGAATTCCGGTCGACGATAGGAGTCACGCCCGGTGTCACGGGCGTGACCATGGGCGTGACCGGGGCGTATTCTCTGGTCGATAATTTTAGTTGAGTTCGACGAATTCCGGTCGACGATAGGAGTCACGCCCGGTGTCACGGGCGTGACCATGGGCGTGCCCAGGGCATGTTTCGTCGTATCGAGTGTTGAACCAACACTAAAATCCGTCGTAACGCTTCGGTGGAGCAGGACATGGGTAAGGACACGGGCGTGTCCCTACCCGTGTCACTTTTCATATATAAGGGCTTAGAAAACCCTAGCAGTTTCACTTCTCTTTCCAGCACGATTTTCTGAGAAAACCTCTGTAGAAAGAGAGCTGCAGGAGTAAGTTCTAGGGAGGGAAAATCCGCCAACGCCGCAAAAGAGAAGATGCCGCCAAGGAGAATTACGAGATCCATGGCTGGAAATGGTGGTACCGCTGGAACCTAGGTGAGATTCCTAACCTCTCCCTTGGTGCTATATCTGTAGATATCTAGGCAAGACGTCGACTCAAAACAGTCTTGACATGCGAGAATATGCTTTCTCTAGGGTGAGGCCAATCCGGGGCTTGTGCTCTTGGTTAGTGGTGTCTTCAACCTCTCTGATCTTCTATGTGGAGATGGGGGATGGTTTCGTGAATATCAAAGGCCTCATGAGGGTGAATAAGGGTGGAGGAATTTCTGGAGGAGATCTTAGAGGATCGACTTGAGGAGGAAGATGAACCGATGCCGTTCATTCCCCCTCAAAGTGCGTGCTGAATCTGTATTCCGCGCGCAGTGGTATTCTAGGCCATTTTCATGAAGGATATTGACAGATCTGGGCTTTCGGATAAACACGAAAGTTGCAGCCCTTGAAAATTCCTTTCCAACGTGTGGTTGCACGTTTTCATGCGAAGTTTGTAGCCACGGTAAAGTCTGAACGAACATGACATCCGGTAAAATCCTGCATGTAGAGATTGTGTTCTATACGCAGCAGACTTCAAGTCTGATTTCAAATAGGATAATATCAAATCTGGGTTGAGATCTGAATACGAACGTTGTAGCCCATGGAAAGACCTTTCCATCGAGGGGTTACACGTCTTCACCGAATTCTTGTAGCTTCGGGAATCTTCGGTCGAAGTTGCAGTCCAGATTTACTCTGCACCTAAATTCTGGGTTTTATATAATATGGATTTGGATTCGGTGGAATTAATATTGCAAGTTACTTGGCTTGAATGAACTCTTATATGATTAATCATTTTAGTTGCTTGATTGACGAAGTTTATTAATCAGATTTCATATAATCAAATTGTGAAGCAAGCTTACTTAAACGAATTGACTTGTTGGAAAGATTGATAGATCTTTATATGCGCATCATGTTTACAATAAGTTGATATCATTTGGAAAGTCATGTAGAGGAATAAATTATGGTCATGAGTAGGTTTGATTAAAGGAATGAGTTAGTAGTCCAATACTTAGAGCGTCGTCTCCCTACGAGTAGTATTATGAAAGGATGTAAGTGCGGTGTTGACCGTCACTTGCTTGGTTTGTGTTGAGATAAGGTATGGATGGGGTGTTGGGCTGTGTCCTCATGCCTTCTTCCGAGGCCCCTTCCATGCCACGGTGGTGTGAAATTGCATGTGGTGTGATTCGACACGCGGTGTCGTAATCCTGGGTTAAGGATAGTGTGGCAGGTCTATGGGCTCACCGATCATCACACCGACGGGAGTTGACAGTTTGACTTTGGGCGGTTGATCTTGGTCCTCGGTGTTCATGTCCCGGGGCTCCTTCCATGCCAAGTGAACGGTTGGGCTTGGTCCTCGTGCTTACTTCTGAGGCTCCTTCCGGGTCACACAAGTTCATTTCGGGGCTTGGTCCTCGGTGCACATCTACCCGAGGCTCGCGCTGGGCCATAGTACGCATGGGCTCCGCTATTGTGTTCTTAGCATTGAGGCGTACGGATGCCTAGGTGAAGTAGTGTGGATACCCGCCTCGTAGTAGAAGTGCCCGTTCTACTGTCACCGCCTGGCCACGGCGGCTGATGCCTGAGAGGTTAGCTACCTGCTCGAAAAGTGGGAACTATAGTCTGTATCGACATAGCAATTGCATGTATGTGATCATGGGTGAATCATTACATAACATACATAGCATTTCATAACATTGCACAACAAGATCCTCATCGTATAAGTTTGTATGGGCACTCTTATACGATGAGTTACTTTTATGTAACCTGATCCTTAACTTATAAGTTTGTATGGACATTCTTATAAGTTAAGTTACTTTCCCGCTGTTACTAATACTTGTTAGTTTGCTATAGCTCGTAAATATTTGCTAGATCATGATACTATTGCTCTTACACTATTGCCACCTACTTGTACTTCTTTTACTTGCATATATATATATATATATTATATTACCCTTGTTCCTTCTCTCCGCCCGGTGCCAAGGAGTCGTCGGGGGAGCGAATGTGAAGCCACTTAGTCGTTTAGACTAACGGTTGCTACGTCTTCCTTTTAGGAGGTCACGCCACGGGTAGAGCAGCCGCAGGCTATGCAGCAGGACAGCCAGGCCAGGACGACTGGGCCTGAAGTGGCGGTGCCATCGATACCGTCGGTCACAGATGTGAGTGTTGAGAAGTTTTGATGTAGCCCTTTTTGGGCAATTTCTATAGTTGTACTCTGATATGTGGAAGCATGTTTTAGCTTCTCTTTTGTTGTACTGATTTGGACATTATTACTTAGTGTGGATTGACTTCTCTTTCTTATATTTTGGTTGGGTTGGCATGTTATATTGATATTGTTGTAGCCGGCAGAATAGGCCTCTTGTGGTATAGGTTAGCCCGTGTGCTAATGCTACCGCAAGGCGGCTGTTCCGGTCATAAGACCCCCCCCCCTTCGTGCCGTGTTTTGGGATCTGGGAGGGGGGGTCTTACAAATGCTATCAATTTGCCACGATCCTCAACTAAAGAAGTCATTCAACAATGGTGCCACTACCATTTGATTAGTCAATTTGGGGACAAACTGGCTTAGCGGAAGCAGTGGTGTGCCCATATGTAATTCACGCTAGGTATGTCCAAATTTGACCCTAAGATTAGCCAACCTGACCATACGTTGGCATTTTATTTGTAGATTCCAGCGCTTGTTGAGCAGATGGGAGGCACTCCTGCGCCCTCCATACCCACTCTCACTCAGTTCCAACAATCTGAGTTGGGGCAGACGCTCACTGCCATCCTCGATGCTTTTAGGGCGCAGCAGCCCCTGATACAACAACAGGCCCCGAGCTCCAACTGGCTGAGCACCTTCCGTGCTCTCTCCCCTCCCACCTACCTTGGGACGGAGTCAGCCGTACGTATAGAGGAATGGCTAGACACGGTACAGGAGTTATTGGCTGGAATCCGTTGCCCGACCAACATGGCAGTGACAATGGTGGTGTCTGTCTTGGACTCACATGCTAAGAGGTGGTGGACGTCCCTCATGGGCTCTACCTTCCAAGGCCGGGTCTACATAGAGATCAGTTGGAGTGAATTTTCGGGTGTTTTCTTGGAGCACTTTATTCCTACATCGGCTCGAGATGAGCTTGAGCAGAGGTTTCTTCTACTAAAGCAGGGATCAAAGTCGGTTACGGAATACCAGCGGGAATTCCAGCATCTCGCAAGGTTTGCGGATTCTTGCGAGTTGGATGACAGAGGTTATGCCAACCATTTCTACAAAGGGCTGTGAGATACCCTAAGGCAGTCCCTTTTGTTTATATCGGATGGTAGCTTGGTGGAGATCATTGATATGGCGAAAAGATTGGAGGTGGACCAGTTGGGATGTAGTAAGAGGCTTGCGGAGGACGTGATGGAAGCCGGCCCAAGCAATAGAAGGAGGCGAGACTTCAGAGGAGGAATAGGATATCAAAGAGGTGGAGGGCGTGTCCATCGGAACTATAGAGTGGAGCATCCGGTTCTGCAGCCGCCTGCGTTGCCTCCACCGCCACAGCCACAGCAATTCCAGCAACCTGAACGGCATCGTGGGCTGGTGTGCTATGATTGCAACAAGTCGGGCCATAGTCAACGTTACTGCCCGCAATTGTTTGGGAACGTCCCTCCCGCTCACCCTCCGGCATCACCTCGATGGAGGGGTCACATTCGTGGTCGAGGACGAGGACCGCGAGGAGGTAACCCCGGCCCTGCTAGGGATCAGGTGTACGCGCTTGATATGGCGCGGGAACGGAACCTCCAAGATGTGATTGCAGGTATGATTTAATTAATTAACATATTTTCATGGTCTAACTTGAATTGATTAAGACTTACTGGACACCTATCAATGAGTTTTGATTGTTGGTACTTAGGCACCGCAATAATTGGCGGCAAGACGGCGTATGCGCTGTTCGATACTGGTGCCTCACACTCCTTTGTGTCCGAGGATTTCATAAAAGACGTGGACGGTGTACAGTACTTTACTGGCACAGCCCGACGAGTACGCATTCCGGACGGCTCAGAGATGATCTCAACCGCCAAGTGCGAGTTGGAGTTATTCATTGATGGAAAGGCCTTTGATATGCCGGCCACGGTCCGGAGAATGTCGGAGTTAGACATCATTTTGGGCATGGTATGGCTGGACTGGCACTTCGCGAGGATCGACTGCACAGAGAAGCGAACCTATTTGAGACATGGAGACTCCGACGTCATCTTCCAAGGTATTGGCTTCGCGTCGCGTATGATATTATCTTCTGTTCAAGCTATAAAAGCCCATATGAAGGGGGACGAGGTCTTCATGGTCTGGTTCGAGTTGAAGGAAGAAGCATTGGAAGTGAAGGATGTACGGGTAGTGCGGGATTTTTCCCGAGGTATTTCTTGAGAAGCTGCCAAGATTGCCCCCGCATAGAGAGGTTGACTTCCAGATTAATCTAGTACCAGGTGTCAAGCCTGTATCCAAGGCCTCGTACAGAATGGCCCCGAAAGAACTCGCGGAGTTTAGAGTTCAATTGCAATAACTGGTGGAGTCAGGGTTTGTTCGCCCAGTTCGTCACCCTGGGGAGCCCCTGTACTGTTCATGAAGAAAAAGGATGGAACCATGCGTTTGTGCATAGATTATCGAGAACTCAATCGGTTGACGGTGCGGAATACTTATCTGCTACCTCGGATTGATGAGTTGTTCGATCAACTAGTGGGAGCACATTGGTTTTCTAAACTAGATTTGCACTCTGGATACTCTTAGTTGAGGATACGAGAAGGGGGCATCCAGAAAACGGCCTTCAGTTCAAGATATGGTTTGTATGAGTTCACGGTAATGCTGTTTGGGCTCACAAATGCCGCTTCGGCCTTCATGAGTCTAATGAACAATGTGTTTGAGCCATATTTGTACATCTTCATCATTGTTTTCATCGACGACATCTTGGTCTACTCAAAGATGGAGGAGGAGCATGTTGAGCACCTTACCTTGGTGTTGAAGAAATTGAAGGAGCACGCCTTGTACGCCAAGTTTAGCAAGTGTGAATTCTGGCTTAAGAAGGTTGCTTTCTTGGGGCATGTGATCAGTGGAGCAGGGTTAGTAGTGGATCCAGCAAAGGTGCGTGCTGTGAAGGAGTGGTCGCCCTTGAAGTCGGCGGCCGATATACGAAGCTTTCTTGGACTTGCTGGGTACTACCGCAAGTTTGTGAAAGGATTTTCCAAGATTGCCCTTCCTATTACTTCTTTGACGAAGAAAGGTGTGCCATTTGAGGGGACTCCCCAATGTGAAGCGGCGTTCCAAGAGTTGAAGGATAGTCTTACCTCTACCCCAATCCTTGCACTTCTGTCTGGGAAGGAAGGATTTCAGGTTTACACGGACGCGTCATGTCAAGGGATGGGAGCGGTATTGATGCAGCACGGGCACGTAGTCGCTTATGATTCAAGGCAGTTAAATAAACATGAAATCAATTACCCGGTCCATGATTTGGAGTTGGGAGCAGTGGTGTTCGCTTTGAAGGTGTGGAGGCATTATCTATATGGCGTCCACTGCCAGATCTTTTCTGATCACAAAAACTTGAAGTATGTCCACACTCAAAAGGAGTTGAACCTGAGACAACGGCTGTGGTTGGAATTTCTATGCGACTATGAGTTCACCATGAACTACCACCCCAGGAAAGCGAACTCGGTAGTCGATATATTGAGTAGAAAAGTGTCAGGCTCTAGCCCAGAGTCTCGGTTGATGAGTATAGAGTTGGCTCGGATGATTGAGGAGATGGATATTACTTTGGTATTCAAGGCTCCTTCTGCAGAGTATGCGGAGTATTTGGCAAGCATGAGCATAGTTTGTGATATTCGGGACCGAATTCGGGTGGAGCAAGGAATGGATGCGGCCTTGGCCCCGGCAATCAAGGCAATTGAAGATGGGACCACCGATGAGTACACACTAAAGGACAGCCTCGTTCATTTTCGTGGCCGGCTCTATATTCCCAAGGGCGGCAAAATCCGGGAGGATATCTTGAGAGAGGCACATTGCTCTCAATATTCTGTACACCCGGGTATTTCCAAGATCTACGCCGGCTTACGGAAGACCATGTGCTAGCCGGGAATGAAGAAGGATGTTCATTACTATGTTACATATTGCGAAGCTTGTCAAAGGGTGAGTCCGAATGTAAGAGTCCCGGTAGTTTGTTACTGTCGTTGCCCATCCCCGAGTGGAAGTTTGAGGATATCTCCATGGACTTCGTCCATGGGCTACCTCGCTCCCGCTCCGGGAATGACTCAGTGTGGGTTATTGTTGATTGATTGAAAAAGGTGGCCCGGTTCATTCCAATGAATAAGGAAGCACACGTGGACGTTTTGGTACGCCTCTTTGTGGAGCAATTTGTACGGTATCATGGCGTGCCCAAGACAATTGTTTCGGATCGGGATGGTCGGTTTACTTCGAAGGAGTGGAAGGCGGTGCAGGCGTATTTGGGCTCGCGCCTAACCTTTAGTACTGCATTCCACCCTCAGACGGACGGGAAGTCTGAGCGGACCATCAGAATATTGGAGGATTTATTGAGTTTATGTGTGCTGGGCAGAGGAGAGCTGTGGGAAAGACTCTTGCCCCTAGTGGAATTCTCCTACAATAATAGCCATCAGGCGAGCATCGGTATGGCGCCCCATGAAGCCCTTTACGGAAGAAGGTGCAGGACTCCCTTGTCTTGGGTGCAGGATGAAGATCCGAAGGCATTGAGAAATGAATATATAGATGATACTGATGCAGCAGTCAGATTGATACGGGATCGCATGTTGGAGGCTTAAAGTCGGCAGGAGAAGTATTACAATGCAAAGCACCGGATGGTGGAGTTCTAAGTGGGTGATAAAGTGTTCCTCAAGATTCGACCGATGCATGGAGTGTTGCGGGTGCGTGGAGTGAAAAAGCTCAGCCCAAGGTATGTTGGGCCTTATACTATACTGGAAAGGATTGGCCCATTGGCCTATCAGTTGGAATTACTGCCAAAGCTAGAGAACCTCCACGACGTGTTCCATGTGTCGTCACTTCGAAAGGCGCTGTTACGGCCCGATTAATATACCCCCACTACTGATGGTGCTGTGGCGTATGATAGGTCGGTGCGACTGGAGCCGGTGCGGATCGTAGATAACAAAACGAGAATATTGCGCCGCAAAAGTGTTCCCTTGGTGAAGGTGCTGTGGTCTAACCATGGGAAGGAGGAGTATAAATGGGAACCAATGGATTTGATGCAACAACGCTATCCAGAGTTATTTGCTCCATGTAATTTTATTTAAAAGCATATGTTGATTTTCCTGTTATGCTTTTCTCTCCTAGCCCAAGCCTGATTTCGGGGACAAAATCTTTTATTTTGTTTATAGGATTTGTAACGTCCCGAATTACACTAGGACCCTCCTGTGTGTTTTGAGTCAGGAGAGCTGACTTGGGTCTAGGGAACTGCTGGAAATTGGGCAGCACAGGTGAATGTAGGAGGAACCAGCCCTCGCGTTGTCCAGAGTAGGACACGGGTAGTGGATTCTCGACTTAGTGAGTTTCATGCCCATGTCACGGGCGTGACCGGTCCGACACGGGCGTGACCATACCAGTGTCTATCTAGTCAGTTGTAGAGTACTCGAGTAGTTGTCGAGTACTCGAGTAGTTGAACACGGGACACGCCCCCTATCACGGGCGTGACCATGGGCATGACCGTGGCGTGTTCTCCATTCGATGATTTTAGTTGAGTTTGACGAATTCCGGTCGACGATAGGAGTCACGCCCGGTGTCACGGGCATGACCATGGGCGTGACCGGGGCGTGTTCTCCGTTCGATGATTTTAGTTGAGTTCAATGAATTCCATTCGACGATAGGAGTCATGCCCGGTATCACAGGCATGACCATGGGCGTGACTGCGGCGTGTTCTCCGTTCGACAATTTTAGTTGAGTTCGACGAATTCCGGTCGACGATAGGAGTCACGCCCGATGTCACGGGCGTGACCATGGGCGTGACCGGGGCGTATTCTCCGGTCGACGATTTTAGTTGAGTTCGACGATTTTAGTTGAGTTCGACGAATTCCGGTCGACGATAGGAGTCACGCCCGGTGTCACGGGCGTGACCAGGGCGTGTTCCGTCGTATCGAGTGTTGAACCAACACTAAAACCGTCGTAACGCTTCAGTGGAGTAGGACACGGGTAAGGACACGGGCGTGTCCCTACCTATGTCACTTTTCATATATAAGGGCTTAGAAAACCCTAGCAGTTTCACATCTCTTTCCAGCCCGATTTTCTGAGAAAACTTCTGTAGAAAGAGAACTGCAGGAGCAAGTTCTAGGGAGGGAAAATCCGCCAACGCCGCGAAGGAGAAGATGTCGCAAAGGAGAATTACGAGATCCATGGCCATAAATGGTGGTACCGCTGGAACCGAGGTGAGCTTCCTACCCTCTCCCTTGGTGCTAGATCTGTAGATATCTAGGCGAGACGTCGACTCAAAAGAGTCTTGACATGTTAGAAGATGCTTTCTCTAGGATGAGGCCAATCCGGGGCTTGTGCTCTTGGTTAGTGGTGTCTTCAACCTCTCCGATCTTCTATGTGGAGATGGGGGATGGTTTTGTGAATAGCAAAGGCCTCATTAGGGTGGATGAATTTCTGGAGGAGATCTTATAGGATCGACTTGAGGAGGAATATGCACCGATGTCGTTCATTCTGCCTCAAGATGCGTGTTGAATCTGTATTCCACGCGCAATGATCTTCTAGGACATTTTCATGAAGGATATGGCCAGATATGTGGTGGGCCAAAACCCGAACAGGCCAGCGTACCTGTCGAATCGTAGTACCAAGGTCGTATTTAAACACGGGGCTGTCAATTACTTCTACTCACGCTCTAACTATTATCCTACCGGAAAACTAATGGGATTTTGAGAATTCTTTTAAAAGTAAAATGAACGATAAATTGCGAGACGAAAACTTATATAAAAAAAGGCTAGCATTCGATCATTGATTCACCATGAAATGAAACGAGAAAATAAAAGGGCATAGTTTTAAATTTGCAAATCCAACTCGGCCGTGACGGATCCGAAAATAAGACAAAATCTCGCTAGAGCATTAAGTCTCCTAACTTATAGACTTTTCGATCGAAATCTCTTTACAAACCAAAAAAAGCCTAAAGTTGCATTATCGAGGTGATCCGCACTATTGGATTTGACTCCAATCCGGAGGATTTACGTCGTCCTATCTCTAGGGTTGCGTTCAACTCCTTCCTTCTTTGAGTGATCTTTCACATCCACGAGCCTCTCGGCTACTCGAATATGAGATCATAAGCCTACTACCGTATACCGGAAATACGGAGTCGACGCAAATTAAATCAAAGAAGGACCGAGTAGAATTACGCAAAAATAAAACTATGAAATAAAAATAATTCTCATTTCAAATCATGGATCCTCATGATCAAATGCTAAAAGAAGATTAGCTACGCATATTGCAAAAAGAAACAACGAAACAAATAGAAGAGAATTTCATTACTTGCAAATAAAAAGAGTGTACAAAATATTAAAAAGACTAGATTAGGCTATAAGGAAAACTTGCACTAATTGAAAAGAAAGGATTACACTAACAACATGTAAGCAAAAAGAAAACACTCTCTTGAACTAGAACTTCACTTTCTCTCCAAAATTCAACTCTCCAAAGCATGAGACCATGGTGCCCTTTTTATAGATGAGGAGGGAAGATTCTAGAATGGAAAGAAGAAGAGGGGGGCAAGGGGGGTGGCCGGCCATGTAGGATGGAGAAGATGCATGCATTGTATTAAATGAGGTGTGAAGAAGGAGGTGGTTCAATGCATGGATTTAAAGGGAATGAGTTGGAAAATGTAAAATAGCAAAGGGGGAATGAATAAGAATTAAAGAAAGGGAGAGAAAATATTATGATGCATGCATGGATTGAAAGGTGGCAAGAGAATAAAAGAAAGAGAGGGGGATGCATGAGGAATAAATGAAAGATAAAATAATAAAGGGGGAGAGAGGGAAGGGGCCGGCCAAGCATGAAGAAAATGAATGCATGCATTGTATTAAATGAAAGGGAGAGAGAGAGAGAACATGCATGTATTCATTAAAAGGTGGCCGGCCATGTAGGATGAAAATTCATGCATGGTAAAATATGAAAGAGGGGAGGGGCTACATGGGCTCGGGTAGAGGCTAGGTGGGCTGCTTGGGCTGCATAGGGGGCTCGGGTAGAGGCTAGGAGAGCTGCTTGGGCTCGGGTAGAGGCTAGGTGGGCTGCTCTTGAGGGAGGGGCTGCATGGGGCTGCTTTGGGCTGCATGTTTGTTGGAGATGGGTGGCCGGGTTTGAGCTTGAGGGCTGCATGGGCTCGGGTTTGAGCTAGAGGGCTGCACCATGTAGTCTTAAAACCTATAAACAAAACAAAACATGGATTAGTTTTAACAAAGTTAAAATATAACATAACATAACACAATACTATATAGATTTAAAAACATAACATAACAAAGTTGAAGTTAAAACAAGATTTTTAAACACAATAATAAAAACATTACAACCTTAAAATTAAAACGTATCATAACATAACATAATATATAATAACATAACACATATAGTAAGACTATATAGAATTTTATATCAAAACTCTAATAACACTAGGAATTAAAATATTTTAAAGAAACATTAAAACATGAAATAACGAACATAAAATATAAATAAAATTAAGCATTTTGAATACTAAATTACCCCTAAAAAGGATGACTAAAACTAGTCATCAAATTCCCCCATGCTTAGACATTTGCTTGCCCTCAAGCAAATAAAGATGAAAACTAGGGAAGGAAAAACGAAAATAAACAAAGCTAATTTAGGTTTCATAATTAAGAAAAGCAAAACATGAAAAATTAAACTATCCTAATCCCTATGTTAACAACTAGTGGGGTGAGAAGTGCACAGTAGAAAACTTGAAAGTGGAGACCTAAAAATATCATTAGAACATAAGAAAAGTCTACACATTTCTAAATCTTAAAAACAAGGCATCCAAAATAAATGAAAATAAGGACAACAAAAAGTAGAGGTTCTAAATAAACGGCGCATTAACAAACTACTAGGTTGCTAGATAAACATTAACCCTAAGACATTCCAAGATAACCTCCAAAGAAATCCATCAATGATGGTGGCCATAGGCTTGTACGTTCACACTTTCTCCACTACGCGAAATTAAGTTCTAAGATCATTAGGACTTCTACTAGGCATTAAAACTTGGCTTAGGTAAATGATTAGGAAGTGGAATCAAAGATAAACATGAAGGTTTTAGGCACTAAACCAAGGTGAGCTCAAAAATAAATAATAGCATAAAAAAAAGATGAGAAATAACAAGTATGTCATTTCTCCAATATGAAACTACAAAAACAAGGCCATGAAATTTTCTTTTCTAAATTTGGCCAAACATAAACTTTTTGCATTCATTTTTTTTTTGATTTTGTAACGATATTTTTTTTTGAATTTTTCTCAATTTTTTTCCTTTTGAATAATATTTGATAAGAAAGCTCCAAAAATAAGCTTGAGAATTTCCTATTCATTTCAAAAATAATACCCTTCCCAGAAAAATAATTTTTAAGCTCAAATTTATAGTGCAAAAATAGGAAAGATATTTGGCTTTGGTGAACATAATGAAATGAAAGGTGGAGCTAAAAACAAAGAAAATAAGGAAAAAGGCCCAAAATTGTTTTGCAAGGGTTTTGTTTTTGGTGGGCATGAAAAGCTCAAACTATTCAAATGGTGGCCTAAATCATTTCTAAAGAACGAAAAAACGGCGCAAATGCTTCGAGAGTAGCTTGGTACAAGTTCTAGACACCAAGAAAGACTACCTCGCAAATGAAAAAGAGCTAACGATACCTAGCAACCATTCGTAAGCAACTAACCGAATAAAAAGACATAACTACAAATTGCTACTTATGACGTAAAAAACGGATGCCTATATTTAAGAAAAAGAAACTAGTAGAACTAAACTATGTTAAACTGATAAATTTAGAAAACCTATTCAAAGAGATCTAAATAGAACTAAGGAACCGCACGGGCCTACACATCACTAGAAGAAACACAAAAATAAAGATAGAAAATAATTTTAGGTTTTGTTTTTCAAATAGATTTTAGCACAATTTTTTTGATTTTTGTTTTTCTAATTTTTTTTGGGTTTTATATTTTATAGTTTTATTGGATTTTAGATTTTGATAACATAAAATACTATACTAATATAAAGCATAATTTTGTTTTTTTTTTGAAAGAAGAAGAACAAAAAGGAAAAGACAAAAGAAACTAGACCCCCCCATGCTTAAATCCTTCATTGCCCTCAATGAAGAAAACATAAAGAAAAAGAGAAGGGGACTGAGAAGAAGAGAAAAAGAAAAATGCAGGAAAAATAATAAAAAGAACAGGACTTCCCCGGGTTCGTGAGATGAAGGCGGATGTCGCTCCCCCATGCTTGCTTTTTAGAGTACTTGATCGTCAGCAGGTAGGACTTGATCCATCTGATATCAGCAACGACGGAGCGGCGACCACGAACATGGACTTGATTGGCCTCCGGTAGGAAGAGCAAAATAAAAGCAAAATATAGATAGAGTCCATGGGCAGATGCCCGATAATGTTTTTTTATTACAATCATTTAAAGTCCGAATAAAAGAGTCACAGAATAAAAATAATAAGTCCAAAACGAAAATGTCCATCAAAAAATAAGAGAACTAAGAATCAAACAGAAGATTCTTCATGGCAGGAGTCACAGAATCATTAGAGAAATAGAGTTTAAGTCTATGACCATTAACTTTAAAGTCCCCCTTATCGGGGTGTGAAAGTAGCACAGTGCCGTAAGGAAAAACATCCTTGACCGTGAACGGTCCGGACCATCTAGATTTGAGCTTTCCCGGGAAGAGACGTAAACGCGAATTAAAAAGAAGAACTTGATCGCCTGGTTTAAAAGTTTTAGGGTGGCGCAGGTTCTTATCGTGATACAATTTCGTGCGTTCTTTGTGAATTTTATTATTTTCGTATGCGTACGCTCGCCACTCGTCAAGCTCATTTAGTTGGTTTTTTCTATGCTCGCCGACCGAGTGCGGATCGAAATTAAAAAACTTTAACGCCCAGTACGCACGGTGTTCTACTTCTACCGGAAGATGACACGATTTTCCATAGACTAATCGGAAAGGAGTACAACCGATGGCGGTCTTGTACGCTGTCCGATAGGCCCACAGAGCATCGTCCAATTTTAAAGACCAATCCTTACGAGAAGTAGAAACGTTTTTCTCCAAAATTCGTTTAAGTTCGCGATTGACTACCTCGACCTGACCGTTAGTTTGGGGGTGATAAGCGGTGGATAATTTATGCGTAACGCCATATTTGGCTAAAGCCTTAGTGAGTTGAGCGTTGCAAAAATGACTTCCCCTATCACTAACGATCGCTCGAGGAAAACCAAAGCGAGAAAATAATTTTTTAAAAAATTTGACAACAACGCGAGCATCATTATTTGGTAGAGCTTGGGCCTCTGCCCACCTAGAAACATAATCGACTGCGACTAGAATATATTTATTTCCTAAGCTGGAGGGAAATGGGCCGACAAAGTCTATGCCCCATAGATCAAAAACTTCGCATTCGAGAAAGTAGTTTTGTTCCATTTCATGTTTATTTGAGAGATTTCCAGTCCGCTGGCATCGATCGCACCCGCCCACAAAGATTTGTGCATCTTTAAATATGCTTGGCCAATAGAAGCCAGCACTAAGTACTTTGTGTGCGGTGCGGTTAGCTTGATAGTGCCCGCCAGTCGGACCTTCATGAACATGTTTTAAAATTAGGTGACCCTCTTCCCGTGAAACACATCTCCTAACCACCTGGTCCGCACAAATGCGAAATAGAAATGGGTCTTCCCAAAAATAATACTTCAACTCCGAAAAGAATTTCTTCTTTTGGTGAGTGGAGTATTCTTTTGGGAGGACCCGGGCCACAAGATAATTGGCCAGATCGGCAAACCAGGGGGTAGGAGATGAAGAAATAGTAAAAAGACGCTCATCCGGAAAAGAATCATTAATAAAAGTTTCATTTAAAAGATCTAGATTTGGATTTTCAAGACGAGAGAGATGATCAGCTGCTAAGTTTTCCGCTCCTTTCTTATCCCGAATCTCCAAGTCGAATTCTTGAAGTAAGAGGATCCAATGGATAAGACGCGGCTTGGCATCCGGTT
Source organism: Platanthera guangdongensis (assembly GCA_039583875.1). NCBI lineage: Eukaryota > Viridiplantae > Streptophyta > Magnoliopsida > Asparagales > Orchidaceae > Platanthera > Platanthera guangdongensis. The sequence goes on from CM077151.1 coordinate 218,308,023, forward strand.
TAGAAAGGAGGTACTTCAGAGCGGAATGATCCGTGAAAACAATAACCTTAGAAAGAGTAACATACAGTCGGAATTTATCAAAAGCAAAAATAACCGCTAAGAGCTCTTTCTCCGTCGTTGTGTAGTTTTCTTGCGCAGACGTGAGAGTTTTACTAGCGTAGAAAATCGGATGAAAGTTCTTAGCGATTCGTTGACCTAAAACCGCACCTACCGCATGATTACTCGCATCACACATGATTTCGAAAGGTAAATCCCAAACTGGGGCGATCAAAATAGGGGCATTTATAAGTTTAGATTTAATTAATTCAAATGCCGCGAGACATGACTCATCAAAAACGAAAGGAGTGTCTTTTTCGAGAAGGTGGGTGAGAGGCTTAGTAATTTTTGAAAAGTTTTTAATGAATCGTCGATAAAAACCCGCATGCCCTAAAAAACTTCTAATTGCTTTAATATTTGTAGGCGGCGGTAACTTTTCAATTACTTCAATTTTTGCCTTGTCCACTTCAATTCCCCTAGCGGAAATGTTGTGGCCAAGTACTAAACCTTCACGTACCATAAAGTGGCACTTCTCCCAATTTAAAACTAGATTCGTTTCTTCGCAGCGTTGTAAAACTTTTTCCAAATTTTCTAAACATAAATTAAAGGAGTCGCCAAAAACAGAAAAATCGTCCATAAAGATTTCCATAATATTCTCTACATATTTATCAAAAATGGCAAGCATACACCGCTGAAAGGTGGCGGGTGCATTGCATAGTCCGAAAGGCATTCTACGATAAGCAAAAGTTCCGAAAGGGCAGGTGAATGTCGTCTTCTCTTGGTCCTCGGGTGTGATAGGGATTTGAAAGTATCCCGAGAGACCATCGAGGAAGCAATAAAAATTGTGCCCGGACAACCGTTCTAGAATTTGATCGATAAAGGGGAGGGGGAAGTGATCTTTTCGAGTGGCATCGTTTAGCTTACGGTAATCGATGCACATCCTCCATCCCGTTATCGTCCTAGTTGGAATTAAGTCATTATTTTCATTTGGTACTACCGTAATCCCTCCCTTCTTAGGAACAACCTGTACCGGACTCACCCACTGACTATCGGAAATCGGATAAATTATCCCCGCATCTAATAACTTAAGCACCTCTTCCTTCACAACCTCTTTCATATTTGGATTAAGACGACGTTGTGGTTGAACTACACCCTTAGGATTATTGTCAAAAAATATTTTGTGTGTGCAGAAGGAGGGCTTATGCCAGGAATATCACAGATTTGCCACGCTATAGCTCGGCGATGCTTTTGTAGTACTTCGATCAACTGATCGTTTTCAGATTGAGATAAATAGGCCGAGATTATAACGGGCAACTTAGAATTTTTTTCAAGAAAGGCATATTTTAGATGATCAGGGAGTGGTTTTAAATCCAGATGGGGTGGCTCATTATAAGAGTTTTTCAAATTCTTATCTTTTTCAAAAACAAGACTTTCATACTTATTTCTACCAAAGACAGAATCATTTTCAAAATTTATTTTTGCGGACATAATCGTGTTTTCAAAATCATGTGAAGAAATTTCAGAAAAAGAAGAGGAAAATTCATTTGAAGAGATGTTGGAAAGGGAAAGGGAAGAATCTTCATTTAAAACATCAATAAAGAAGCATGAGTCATCATTTTGTAAGGAATTTTTCATTGATTGATTAATTGAAAATGTGACCTCATCATCTCCCACACGTAAAAACAACTTCCCGTTACTAACGTCTATAACCGCTCGAGAGGTGGCTAGAAATGGTCGTCCAAGGATAAGAGGGACCTCGACGTCCTCTTCAATATCAAGAATGACAAAATCCACCGGGAAGATGAATTTGTCGACCTTTACTAGCACGTCCTCAACGATACCTAGCGGATACTTAATCGAACGATCGGCTAACTGAATACTCATGCGCGTAGGGTTTAGAGTGCCCAAACCTAGCTTTTTAAATAAAGAAAAAGGCATTAAGTTGATGCTCGCTCCTAGATCCGCTAACGCATGTTTAACGAATAAGTCACCAAAGACGTAAGGAATTGAAAAACTACCCGGATCGTTTATCTTTTTAGGTAGATTAGAGTTTTTAACGACCGTCGAGCATTCTTCATTTAACGTTACATGCGATAAATTTTCTAATTTCGTTTTGTTCGTTAATAAATCTTTGAGATATTTGGCGTACTTAGGCATTTGACTAATCGCTTCATGAAATGGTAAATTAATATGAATTTGTTTAAATATTTCAAGAAAGCGTTGATATTGATTATCTAATTTTCTTGCCTAAGTCGGGCCGGATAAGGTGGTGGCGGAAATTCCTTTATGATAAGCGGAGCATCATTTTGAACGTCATCATTAGAAAAAATAGAAATATCTTTTTCTTTATCTAAAGTAGATTTGTCATTTTCAAAATTTGTTTTATCATTTTCCGTAGGGGTAATTTCTTCCACAACAGGAGGGACAATCACCTTTGGCTCTTCCCTTGTGGTGGGCTCGTTAACAACTTTACCGCTCCGAAGGGAAATCGCATTTGCGTGTTCCCTTGGGTTAGGCTCAGTGTTCGAGGGAAGAGTTCCAGGTGGTCTCTCGGAAAAGGCCTTAGCGAGTTGGCCGACTTGATTTTCTAAGTTTTTCATTGATCCTGTTAAACTTCTAATAGTGGCATCGTTCGAGCTTATATATTTAGCGAGGATCTCTTCCAAAGGGGAAGGTTTTTGAAAATTTTGTTGCGGAGGTGGTGGTGGTGTAAAATCGTGCGGTGGGCGTATGGCGTTAGCGTTATTACTCCACGAGAAATTTGGATGATTACGCCATCCGGGGTGATAAGAATTAGAAGAAGAAGAAAAACCAGGCGGAGAAGAAAAATTCGTAAAAGCAGAAAAATTGTTTGCAGAATTATTTTGAGCAGGCCTGGGTATGTTCCCCAGATAATCCACCTGCTCGGCAGCAGCAGCATTCACATTTTCATATACCTTAGCGGCGGAGGAAGCAGTCATCTCCGAAATCTTCTTGTTTAACATTTCCACTTGTAGCGCCAGTTGCGAAACCAAATCCACTTCATAGATACCTGCAGGTTTAGATGGGCGAGACCTGGACGAATTCCACTGATAAGTGTTCATCGCCATGTCCTCGATAAGGTCAAGAGCGGCTTCCGGAGTTTTGCGGTCTAAAGAACCAGCAGAAGCGGCATCTATCATTTGCTTTGTCTCTTGGTTTAGCCCATTGTAAAATGTCTGAACCTGTAACCATACAGGCAGAGCATGATGAGGGCATCTTCTCAAAAGTTCTTTGAACCTCTCCCAAGTGTCATAGAGGGTCTCAGAAGCAATTTGAGAATAAGAAGTGATATCATTTCGAAGCTTAGCAGTTTTGGCGGAGGGAAAATAACGAGAAAGAAATTTTTCAGTTAAAATATTCCAAGTAGTGATTGAGCCTCTTGGAAGAGAACTCAACCACTGTTTGGCTTTAGTCCTTAAGGAGAAGGGGAAGAGTCTTAGCCTTATAGCATCATCTGAGACACCATTAATTTTAAAGGTGTCACAGATTTCAAGAAAATTAGCAATATGTAAGTTCGGATCTTCATCTTGTAATCCGTCGAACTGGACATATTGCTGCACCATTTGTATGATACTAGGCTTAAGCTCGAAGTTATTGTTCGCAATGGCAGGTCGAACAATACTTGTTTCAGTCCCCTCCAGGTTGGGTCGAGCATAATCGGACATAGTCCTTTGCTGAGCCATTCCTGGGTTGGGATCTCCCATTTCAGAATAATTGCAATCCCCAAAGGAATCCTCAGCCGCTGTTTGAGAAGTGGAAGCCCCGAATCGTAGTTGTCTCCGAAAGGAGCGTTCGATTTCTGGGTCCAAATCAACAAGTAGCGACGGATTCGCTCGGGTCATGCACTAGTGAAGAAAACGAGGGAAGATGAGAATAAAAGCTTGGAAAAAAAAGAAAAAGAGGGAAAAGAAAGGAAAATTTTTTTTTTAGTTTTGTTTTTTTTTTGAAAAAAAGATTTTTTTTAGACGGCTTGGCTCTCGAACTTCCCGAGGACTACCCGGTGAAGGGTTCGCCCGGTACTAGGTAAAATGGTGGCGCTTAAAGCCCCTTACCCTTTTCGAGAGATTTTAGGTGGGGTAGAAATTAAAATGAGGTGGGTTGGTTATAAAAAATTTAAATATATAAATTATAATTTTTTTTGATTTTTTTTTTTTGGAGAAGTAATAGCGCAAGCGTTTTCAAAATATTGACGAAGAAAGCTCCCCGGCAACGGCGCCAAAAACTTGGTGGGCCAAAACCCGAACAGGCAAGCGTACCTGTCGAATCGTAGTACCAAGGTCGTATTTAAACACGGGGCTGTCAATTACTTCTACTCACGCTCTAACTATTATCCTACCGGAAAACTAATGGGATTTTGAGAATTCTTTTAAAAGTAAAATGAACGATAAATTGCGAGACGAAAACTTATATAAAAAAAGGCTAGCATTCGATCATTGATTCACCATGAAATGAAACGAGAAAATAAAAGGGCATAGTTTTAAATTTGCAAATCCAACTCGGCCGTGACGGATCCGAAAATAAGACAAAATCTCGCTAGAGCATTAAGTCTCCTAACTTATAGACTTTTCGATCGAAATCTCTTTACAAACCGAAAAAAAGCCTAAAGTTGCATTATCGAGGTGATCCGCACTATTGGATTTGACTCCAATCCGGAGGATTTACGTCGTCCTATCTCTAGGGTTGCGTTCAACTCCTTCCTTCTTTGAGTGATCTTTCACATCCACGAGCCTCTCGGCTACTCGAATATGAGATCATAAGCCTACTACCGTATACCGGAAATACGGAGTCGACGCAAATTAAATCAAAGAAGGACCGAGTAGAATTACGCAAAAATAAAACTATGAAATAAAAATAATTCTCATTTCAAATCATGGATCCTCATGATCAAATGCTAAAAGAAGATTAGCTACGCATATTGCAAAAAGAAACAACGAAACAAATAGAAGAGAATTTCATTACTTGCAAATAAAAAGAGTGTACAAAATATTAAAAAGACTAGATTAGGCTATAAGGAAAACTTGCACTAATTGAAAAGAAAGGATTACACTAACAACATGTAAGCAAAAAGAAAACACTCTCTTGAACTAGAACTTCACTTTCTCTCCAAAATTCAACTCTCCAAAGCATGAGACCATGGTGCCCTTTTATAGATGAGGAGGGAAGATTCTAGAATGGAAAGAAGAAGAGGGGGCAAGGGGGTGGCCGGCCATGTAGGATGGAGAAGATGCATGCATTGTATTAAATGAGGTGTGAAGAAGGAGGTGGTTCAATGCATGGATTTAAAGGGAATGAGTTGGAAAATGTAAAATAGCAAAGGGGGAATGAATAAGAATTAAAGAAAGGGAGAGAAAATATTATGATGCATGCATGGATTGAAAGGTGGCAAGAGAATAAAAGAAAGAGAGGGGGATGCATGAGGAATAAATGAAAGATAAAATAATAAAGGGGAGAGAGGGAAGGGGCCGGCCAAGCATGAAGAAAATGAATGCATGCATTGTATTAAATGAAAGGGAGAGAGAGAGAGAACATGCATGTATTCATTAAAAGGTGGCCGGCCATGTAGGATGAAAATTCATGCATGGTAAAATATGAAAGAGGGGAGGGGCTACATGGGCTCGGGTAGAGGCTAGGTGGGCTGCTTGGCTGCATAGGGGGCTCGGGTAGAGGCTAGGAGAGCTGCTTGGGCTCGGGTAGAGGCTAGGTGGGCTGCTCTTGAGGGAGGGGCTGCATGGGGCTGCTTTGGGCTGCATGTTTGTTGGAGATGGGTGGCCGGGTTTGAGCTTGAGGGCTGCATGGGCTCGGTTTGAGCTAGAGGGCTGCACCATGTAGTCTTTGAACCTATAAACAAAACAAAACATGGATTAGTCATAACAAAGTTAAAATATAACATAACATAACACAATACTATATAGATTTAAAAACATAACATAACAAAGTTGAAGTTAAAACAAGATTTTTAAACACAATAATAAAAACATTACAACCTTAAAATTAAAACGTATCATAACATAACATAATATATAATAACATAACACATATAGTAAGACTATATAGAATTTTATATCAAAACTCTAATAACACTAGGAATTAAAATATTTTAAAGAAACATTAAAACATGAAATAACGAACATAAAATATAAATAAAATTAAGCATTTTGAATACTAAATTACCCCTAAAAAGGATGACTAAAACTAGTCATCAATATGGGCTTTCGGCTAAACACAAAATTTGAAGCCCTTGAAAATTCCTTTCCAACGAGTGGTTGTACGTCTTCATGCAAAGTCTGTAGCCACAGCAACGTCTGAACGAACATGACGTCCGGTAAAATCTTGCATGCAGAGATTGTGTTCTGTACACAGCGGACTTCAAGTCTGATTTCAAATAGGATATTTTCAAATCTGGGTTGAGATCTGAATACTAAAGTTGTAGCCCATGGAAATATCTTTCCATCATGGGGTTACACGTTGTCACCGGATTCCTGTAGCTTTGGGAATCTTCGGTCAAAGTTGCAGTCCAGATTTACTCTGCACCTAAATTCTGGATTTTATATAATATGGATTTGGATTTGGTGGAATTAATATTGCAAGTTATTTGGCTTGAATGAACTCTTGTATGATTAATCATTTTAGTTTCATGATTGACGAAGTTTATTAATCAGATTTCATATAATCAAATTGTGAAGCAAGCTTACTTAAACGAATTGACTTGTTGGAAAGATTGATAGATCTTTATATGCGCATCATGTTTACAATAAGTTGATATCATTTGGAAAGTCATGTAGAGGAATAAATTATGGCCATGAGTAGGTTTGATTAATGGAATGAGTTAGTAGCCCAATACTTAGAGCGTCATCTCCCTACGGGTAGTATTGTGAAAGGATGTAAGTGCGTTGTTGACCGTCACTTTCTTGGTTTGTGTTGAGATAAGGTATGGATGGATGGTTGGGCTGTGTCCTCGTTCCTTCTTTTGAGGCCACTTCCATAACACGGTGGTGTGAAATTGCATGTGGTTTGAGTCGACACGCGGTGTCGTAATCCTGGGTTAAGGATAGTATGGCAGGTCTACGGGCTCACCGATCATCACACCGACGGGAGTTGACAGTTAGACTTTGGGCGGTTGGGCTTGGTCCTTGGTGTTCATGTCCCGGGGCTCCTTCTATGCCAAGTGAACGGTTGGGCTTGGTCCTCGTGCTTACTTCCGAGGCTCCATCCAGGTCACACAAAGTCAGTTCGGGGCTTGGTCCTCGGTGCACATCTACCCGAGGCTCCCGTTGGGCCATAGTACGCATGTGCTCCGCTATTGTGTTCTTAGCATTGAGGCGTACGGAGGCCTAGGTGAAGTATTGTAGATACCCGCCTAGTAGTAGAAGTGCCCGTTCTACTGTCACCGCCTGGCCACGGCGGCTGATGCCTGAGAGGTTAGCTACCTACTCGAAAAGTGGGAACTATAGTCTGTGTCGACATAGCAATTGCATGTGTGTGATCATGGGTGAGTCATTGCATAGCATACATAGCATTTCATAACATTGAACAACAAGATCCTCATCGTATAAGTTTGTATGGGCACTCTTATATGATGAGTAACCTTTATGTAACCCGATCCTTAACTTATAAGTTTGTATGGACATTCTTATAAGTTAAGTTACTTTCCTGCTGTTACTTATACTTGTTAGTTTGCTATAGCTCTTAAATATTTGCTAGATCATGATACTGTTGTTCTTACACTATTTCCATTTGCTTGTACTTTTTTTACTTGCATATATATATTATATTACCCTTTTTCCTTCTCTCCGCCCGGTGCCGAGGAGTCATCGGGGTAGCGGATGTGAAGCTACTTAGTCGTTTCGACTAACGGTTGCTACGTCTTCCTTTTTAGGAGGTCACGCCACAGGTAGAGCAGCCGCAGGTTATGCAGCAGGATAGCCAGGCCAGTATGGCAGGGCTTGAAGTGACGGTGCCGTCATTACCGTCGGTCACAGATGTGAGTGTTGAGAGGTTTTGATGTAGCCCTTTTTGGCAATTAATATAGCTGTACTCTGATGTGTGGAAGCATGTTTTAGCTTCTCTTTTGTTGTACTGATTTGGACATTATTACTTAGTGTGGATTGACTTCTATTGCTTATATTTTGGTTGGGTTGACATGTTATATTGATATTGTTGTAGCCGGTGGAATAGGAGTCTTGTGGTACAGGTTAGCCCGTGTGCTAATGCTACCGCAAGGCGGCTGTTCCGGGCATAAGACCCCCCTTTCGTGCCGTGTTTTGGGATCCGGGAGGGGGGGTCTTACAACTACGATGGGCTGAAGCCCAAAGCTCCCTTTCGCAAGGCACTTACTATTATCGGTTAATACCCGATTCCCGATCCCTTTTAATATTACTTTGGATCTAAACCTAGTGTGTTCTGACTCTCTCTCTCTCTCTCTCTCCCCCCCCCTCCACAGGAAGGACGATCTTTCATCAATCTCGAGCACCTCCTAACACTAGTCAACCCATCACTTCCCTCATCATAATTCCTAAATATGAACATATTTTCACTCACCAAAACCAGTAAACCACTAAACCCCAACTCCCTAAGCTCATTTCACATGCTATCCCAATATTCTGCAATTTTACTATACGCAGACCAACCTATGTTATATGATGTACATGATGGGGGATAGTCCAAATTTTCATTCAAATGCCCTAAAATATTTATTGTGGGACTAACATGACACATTTAGCCCAAATCCAGAAACTTATAATTTTCCTAATTAATTTGGCATTTATATAATTTTCCCAAAAATTTAGCTATGGGTAATTTGAACATGAAGTACTAGATTTTCTTAAGTTATGGCCACCCAAAATTTATGAATACTACAAGATGCCAAAATATCGAAGAGCACCAAATATCACTAATTTTTCATAAATGAATTAACCTGTAATTAAGATAATACCAATAAATAGATGTAAAGATGGAAGAATCATTAAACTTAATCCAAAAATTATACAAAAATTGCCAGAGATTTAATATGATCCCAAAACATTACCGATTAAGTGTCATAACATTCTAAGTTATTTTAACCACTATTTTATCAAAATAATAAAAAGGGGCAACACAAGGATTAAAACTACAAGTATAATCTACTCTCTTCCAAACATTCGACAATAATTTCTAGAGACTCATACTGTTAAAAAAACCTTCCTGCAAAAATTTCCTAAGCATCCAAGGTCACACGCCCCTTCAATATTTTCCTAAAATGTAAAGGCCTAAACAAACCCTAATTGGTTTAAGTTGCGTGCCTAAGTCTGAATGTCACCAAATTCATCACTAGGGCTTTTCACCACCCTAAAATCACATGGACTAAACACCAACTACATACAAGAACATAACACCCTATGTCCTTCAAAAACCCCCAGAGATCAACCCTAGGGTTTGAAGTAGTTTCCTAGGGCAAATCCACCCTAACCTACCCCATAATCAATGGGAGGGTGTTTACTGACATAATACATCAGGGGACCAAGTATCAACCTCTGTTGAGGTGATTTGGCCCCTTAATCCCACAAGGGACACTTTGACCTAATTACCCCTTTTGGGTCAAGGCTAGGGTTTACTTAAATCCAAACCAAATCATCTCCAAATGAGATGAAATTTTATACAGAGACCTATATTGACCCCAAGAACCTCTCATCAAAGCTTGAGAGAATTTGAAGGTCATTAGAACCTCTATTTATATTATAAAATGTTTATTACATATTTACAAAAACTATAGGAATTGTATGTCAAAAAATTCCCATTTTTGGACAAGTTGTTTGTATAGATAATAATGATCATCATCCAAAATTTCAAGTCATTTTGATGGCTGGATTGATGGGGGAACTCAAAATAGTCTCTTATCTAGCCTAGGCATCATAGTCCTCACCAAAATGAGTGCTCTGGTCAAACAACTTACCCAAATGGTTGAAACCAATTTTAAATTAAAGTAGACCCATAGATCTACATTTTTCATGTTGACCACTTTTTCTGTAGGGGAACCTAGGTATTTTTAATATTTAATTTAAAGTAGCTCAATAAATAAGATAGAAATTAACATAACAGAAATTAATAAATCATCCCTGCACGAATCTTAAAGCACAATCTAAGGGCCATGACATCATCTTCTTCCTCTAGCCAAAGGCCAAGATTTACCCGACCTCGATCCTATTCCAGCCCTGTTTCCCTACCACCAGGCCACCTCCCTGGCCGGCCACCACCACCACCTTCGTTGAGGTAGGGGCTATCACCGGGCGGCGACACAGTTGTCAGAGGGGCCGATTCCGGCGAACCCGAGGGGTTAAAAAACAATGGAAATTTCTGAATATCTCCTTTCCAATCGGGCTCAATTTATCACGATTTCTTTTCTAAATGATCTAAGGATCTAACCTACGAAGAGAGGTGTGGAGGAGGACCTTCAACCGTGCTTGTCGACGGGTGTGGTGGTAGTGCGCCATGGCCGATGGTGGTGCCGTCGGGTATGTTGCAAATGCACAGTGGGAGGGCTCAATTCCTTCATAAAAAGTGTGGAAATTGCTCCTCTCTGTATGGTGAGGCTTTTAGAAGCATCAGTTGGGGAAGGGGAAGGGCCTAGCAGTAATGGCCATCAATGGCCATTATAGGAGATTTTCGGCCATGGCATGGGGGGGGGGGGGGGGAACCTGGCTCAATTTTACTGGAAAATGGCTGGAAACTCCACCTCTTCCCCAGAGGAGTTGAATCCAACAATAAAGGGTTGCCCTTGGCTTCCCTATGCCATGGATGGTCTTCTCCCTCACTTTCTCTCTCCTCCATTAAAGGGGCAAAATGGAGTTTTCTCTCTCCTAGTCATCAAGGACGATTTTGATCTCTCATCCAGCCTATTGGTACCACACTAACTCATATTAAGAATAAAAACGAGGTTAGTTCAAGTGGGGGAAATGGGTTTGAGCTTGGGTTAGCCCATTTGGGCTAATTTGACCTAACACTAAAGTAGAGTTGACCTTGGTCAACATGACCATTTGGGTTGACCCCAATGGGTCCTTGGTGACCCATTGGCCTCCCCTAAGGTGTAGGAAGACTTGGGTAGGGTTGGTTGGGCATCTTTGAGGTCACTTGACCCTTAGTTAGTGTACTTTGACCTTTTTAGGGTTGTGGTTGACTTGAGTCAACTTAGCCTCTTTGTTTGACCCCAATTGGTCCTTGGTGACCCATTGGCCTCCCTTAGGGCTTGGGAAGGTCTAGGTGGGTCCCTTTGGCCAAGGGTAGTTCAGTTGACCATGTAAAAACTTAGTTTGACCTGATTAGGGTTTATGTTGACTTTCATCAACTTGACCATTTTAGTTGACCCTAGTGGGTCCCTATAACTTTAATGGACCCTCTAACAGGTTAGTGATGTTGTGGTGAGGTCATGGTGTCGTGGTGAAGCTCTATGGTCATACCTAAGCTAGTCATTAGAATTCTACTATTTGTAGACCAAGGTGGTTCACACACTAATTCCCAAGTTCACCTCATCCTTTTGACACTTCCCAGGGTTTTGTCATGACCCAGTCATGACAAAACCAAACTAGAGTTCTAGAAGTCTGATGGATGTTACATTACTCTACCTTGAGAGGTAGCTCTTGGTTATTTTCTTGTTAGTATAGACACTCATACTGACATGTGGGTTTGTGACAGTTTGTTGACGCCCACTGGTGGTTTTCTTTAGTATTGCTGAATACACTGCTAAGCTGCTAGTTTTGGACTTTTGTGGTTGTTTTTACTTGCTCTCTGGGAATGTTTTATGCTAGGATGCATGTTAGGTATTTTCACTTAAAAAAATTACTACTTGTACTTCATACATCTTATATTTTTAAAATTAAAATACTATTTTCTAGCTAATGTAAAGGTTATTTCCATACTTATAATAAATCTAGAGTCTTGCATGGCATGCGTTGTCCTTGGGGATGTTTATACTCATGTAGGATGTTAATCAACATAACCAAAATATTTTCCGCAGTGTATAACTTTACTTTTACTCGTAGGCTAGATGATCCACTGTGCCGAGGGATACATCCATTCATTTAAAAATACTTGTTTTTTACTTAATAACTTATGTACTTCATATAAACTGTAGAGTTTGAGGTTTTGCCTGAGCGCCTATAGTTATCCCCTGCATGGCATGGCATCATGACGCGTATTTTCTCTTGCTCTGATATAACTTAAATGTTAAGAAAATGCGAGTTGAGATAGGTGTCCAGGCTTTCACTAGTTGGCAGGTTTGTAGGGTCACCTGGGGTGTAAGGAAATACCCCGAGACGATCCTGCTGCTCAGGCTCTCATTAGCTGGCAGGGCTGGAAGTTACACTCGGCCCCATGTAAACCCGCTGTCCAGGCTCTCACTAGCTAGCAGGTCCGTATGCTCGCTTGGGGAAGGGAATACCCCGAGAGAATCCCGCTGCTCAGGCTCTCATTAGCTGGTAGGGCTGGAAGACCCACAAGACCATGAGTAGACCCACTGTCAGGCTCTCACTAGCTGGCAAGGTCATAGGATCGCTTGAGGTGAAAAGGGAAATGTGATTGTGGTGGTTTGCAAGACCCCGAGAGGATCCTGCTGTTTAGGCTCTCATTAGCTGGCAAGGTTGGAAGGCGCACTCGGCCTCGGGTAGACCCGCTGTCCAGGCCCTCACTAGCTAGCAGGTCCTTAGGCTCGCCTTGTAGGTAAGGGAATACCATGAGAGGATCCCGCTGCTCAGGCTCTTATTAGCTTGCAGGGCTGGAAGGTGCACTCGGCATCGAGTAAACCCGCTGCCAGACACTCACTTGCTGGCAGGGTTGTAGGCTCACTTGTGGGGAAAGGAAGAAGAGATTGTGTTAGTGTGCAAGACCTCTATAGGATCCTGCTGCTTAGTCTTTCATTAGCCGGTAGGGTTAGAAGGCGAACTCGGCCCCGAGTATACCCGCTGTCCAGGCTCTCACTAGCTTGTAGGTCTGTAGGCTCGCCTGGGGGGGGGGGGGGGGGGTAAGGGAATACCTCGAGAGGATCCCGCTGCTCAGGCTCTAATTAGCTGGTAGGGATGTAAGGCACATTCAGCCCCAAGTAGACCCGATGTCAAGCTCTCACTAACTGGCAAGGCCGTAGGCTCGCTTGGGGGGAGGGAGAAAGGATTGTGGTATTTTGCAAGACCCCAAGTAGACCCGCTGTCAGGCTCCAACTAGCTGACAGGGTCGTAGGCTCGCTTGGGGGTAAAGGGAAAAGAGATCCTTTGTTTGAGTGGCCCCAGGTGGACCCGATGACCAGGATTACGTCAAGCAGATAGGGCTATTGAAATCATGATATTGTTACGAAGCACTTGATAACAAGTTTCCAAACAGCTAACATATGTCCTAAGTATGGATGGGATAATCCAGACCCCTTTCGGCAGGGCTCTCGGCATATCCCTCCCGGCAGGGCTCTCGGCATAACCCTTTCGGCAGGGCTTTCGGTAAGTTCCTCTCACCAGGTCCACCAGCGCATCCCTTTCGGCGAGACTCTCAGCGAGTTTCTTCCAGCAAGTTTTACTTAGCCAACTCTTCAAACGGACGGCGGTCATCACCTAAGATCCTAGGGCTCACGCAAAGGCAATAAACATTTCAGCGAGAAGGCAGATCTTTCAATACAATATAAAAGTTGTCGCATCGGTTTGGGGTATCTCTCCCCTTACAAAAAGTTTACATAAAGAAAGAAGAATTACAAGGTAAAAACCAAAAAGCAGAAGCCATCCGTCAGTGTCGATGGAGTAGCCGCTAGAGCCTTCGCTGGAAGCCTCACTAGATGACTCGCCACTAGACCCACCGCTCTGGCTAAGGTCTAAGGCCATGTATCCGCCTTGCGCTTCCCCTTCCCCGGCATGCTATGGTATCGGATCGAACAACCAAGGTAGGACCCCTCGCGCAGTGAGGTTCTCATTTCCTTCGTCCAGGACTCTCGATTCCCGCAGCACGTTGATCACCATTTCGCATGCCTTCTACGCATTCTCCTGCATCATCACTTCAATATCATATTCGAAGAAGTAGCGGCTTTTTAGCCTCTCGTCCAGTGAGGGATGGACTGGCGCCTTGACCGCTTGCGTGACTTTAAGCTCCGTCTTCAGCAGCTTATTCTCGTACTCGAGCTTGGCCACCTTTCTCCGCAAAAACTGGGAGTGAGCTGAATCCCGTGAGAACTCCAGGTTTAGAACAAGTAAGAAATCATAGTAAGAAGAGGGCCAAGTAGGGTTTACATACGTTAACTGCTAGGATCATGGTAAGAACTTGCTGAGAAGCCGCCAGTTCAGCCTTCAATTTGACCGTCTTGGTGACAGCGACCTCCCTTGACTGGATGACTCAATGAGGTTGCACTCCAGGGTGATGACGCGAAGTGCAACCTTGTGCAAGAGCACGAACGCCTGCATTTGGACTCTAGCGGTGTCATAGGCAAGAGGTCGGGTGATCTGTTGGTTGAAAGTACGGGCATCCTCCCGGTTGCATAGCCTGAATCCTAGTGCAAAGGCCTCACCGGTTGTCGCGCCTCACTCCACCCTATCGGGGAGAATGGAGGAGATTGAGACCCGTTTATCTTCGGGGTCCTAATGTAGCATGGATTGACCGTCTGCATCATAGAACTTCCAGCCGATGCTGAAGTTCTGATGCCCTTTCGGCACTGGCTTGGCGGGGGAATCGGCGGGGATCTCGGTAACTGCCCCTGTGGCTGTCGGCAGCGGGTGGGTTCCCAGCGGGAAACTCAGCAGCTTGCCCTGCGGGGTCTCGATAGGTTCCCTTGCGGCAATCGTCTCGCCGGCAGCGGGAGGGACTTCGGCCGGAGTCTCAGCAACGGACTTGCCATTTTCCACTACGGTTAACTTCTTGGCGGGAGCTGGAGGAGGGGAGTTGGGTTTCCGCTTTCGGCTCCTAGGCGTGGATGAGGAGCTGGGCTCCATTAGGCAAGCTTGGGAGGCAAACTTGGCGAGGGCCAGGGTGCTAGCAAACTCCCTTGCCTCGTCGAAGGGTTGGCGGTGAGGAATCTCCCGTTTAACTGCAAAAGCCCTAATGATTAAAGGTTCATAATTTATGACAAAGGGTTGCACGAGAGGGCCGAAAAAGTACCTTCCCTAGGAGGAACTAGCTGAAGAGTGTCTAAGTCTCGTCATAGGAGCTGGACGTCGAAGGCTTTTGTCCCAAAGAACTCGATCAGGGAGATCTCACACCCCCTAAGGGAGGGAGGCTTATAGGTAGCCTCGTCGTACTGGATGGGCGCGAGAGGTATGTTTTCGGAAGGACCCGAGATGAAGACGAACCTTTGCGCCTAGTGGTGATGTTTGTTAGCGAGACCGTCTGTCTTCACCAACTGCCTGGAAATGAAGTTCGACCCTCCCTTTGCCCGAAAGTTGAACAACTTCCGTAAGACTGGCAGGCTGAATTCAATTCTTTTCGCACGCATATAATAGGTGGAAGCCACCAGGATGGCGACAGGATTGGTGTTAAGCTGTGTCGGCACCACCCCGTAATAGCGCTGGGCCTGGCGCACTTCTGGCCAGAGAGGTAGGCGGAACCCTACCTCAAAGTGCTCCAAGGGGATGGCGAGCTACCCTTCTGGCGCGAGGTTTACCCTGTCATTATTCCCAGGGTTTCGCGTAACAAACCCTGGCATGATGTAGTTCTCGGTTATCGTGAGGAATTTCACCTTCGCGAGCCGGCAGGGTGGGAAGTTGTGATCCAAGAAGGTTTGCGCGCACCTTCAGCGACCCTCGGTTTTGCCAGGCATGGTGATGAAGGGAGAGAGAAAGAAGGGGTTGATGGGCAAGAGCTCTGAGTTACAGAGGACAACACGAGCAGGGTACGGGGGAAGACGAAGCCGCTGAATCAAGAAGGGGTAAATGCGGTGGGTGGAGTTACCTATTTATAGAAAGAGAAGTAATAATGATGCAGGACCAAAGTTTCGACGGATTGAACTACCTGTTCTTAGGTATGACAACTAAAATAAATATCTAGCGTGCGGTTTCTCTTCGACGCAATATGGAACACTCAGGCAATTAATGGCACAATTTCCACAACAATCAACGCAAAGGGTCGCTACTCCTTATAGAGATTGAACAAGGGCTATATGCCAATGTTCGCTCAAGCGAAAAGGACCTACCCGATCCAGACAATTAGCAATTCAAATTAAAATTATACGCAGACATTCACAATTCCTAAATGAGAAAATCCTGACTATAATAGTGATTTAAAATTAAGTCCAAATTAATCCCAAAATAATTAATAATAGGTTTTTCAATTCACTTGAACACCAAAAAATCAAGGCTAAGGAAACCGATTCTACAAGCGTTCACGAGATTTACCCTCTACAATATATACGAAAAATATTCGGACAATTAACGCTTTAAAATTTAGATTTAGTCTAGCACAATATTCAATATAAATCAAGACAAAATACCAGTCTTCTAATTCCACCAAATCTCACAAATTGTAGAAGAAACACAAAAAGAAATGGATTATAATTTGTTACCCAAAAACCAAGAAAAATCCGTCCACAAAGATGAGTGGAGGAATCGCACACGACGGTGGATGATTTTCTATTTCCACGCAAAGCCTCGAATCCACGCCGGACGATGAAGTGGCAAGCCGTTCTTCCTTTATAATAACCTTTGGGCTGAAGGAAAATTTGATGGACTATATATATGGAAAGTGGAGAGAGAGAAGGTGGTGGAAAGAAAAGTTGAGGGTGGCCGGGTTTGGTTTTGGTGATGATGAGGGTGGTCGGGTTTGGGTGTTGGATGGGAAGAGAGGGCTCGGGTTGGTGGTGGAGGGGTGGCCGAGTGGAGGAAGGGGAGGAAAGTGGGTGGCGGCTAGGGAGGTGGACGACTAGGGTTTTTGTGAGAGGTTGATGGCTCGGTTTGAGGAGGATAAAAAGAGGGGCTGTCTAGTGGAGACTAGAGGAGGAGTAGGAGGAAAGGGAAATAGAGAGGAGGGAGATGGCCCCCGGCCAAGAGAAAGTAGCCTAAGGGGGTCCGAAATTTGAGAGGAGAAGGAGAAGGAGAGGGAGAAAAGATCTCAAGAAATATTTCGAGATTTCAAATTCTTTTCATTCATTCTCTAATTAATTCTTCATAAGCATGGCTATTTATAGCCTACACCACTCAATCAATCCTCCAATTAAAATTTCAAAATTCAAATGACAAACGATGGTTATATGCACCCATCTTAATACATGAAATAAAAATACAATAAAGAAGTGCTTGAAAATAAAAATGCTTAAATTAAAAATTGCATTAAATAGAAATTGCTTAAAATAATAATTTGATAAAATATATAATTATAATTATTTAATTTATAATTATATATTTTATTCAATGGAGGCGGCGGACGTCGAGCAAAACATGTTGCGGCGTTGGCGTTGGCGAAGAAATGTCGTGGTAGAAATTCATCTTCGAGCTTGCGGCATTGATCGTCCCAATCCACGAACTCTCTATGACGGGGATTAACGGCCGCATCGGCAACGTCGCCATCAATCCTCCCCCCACTCAAAATTACTCATCACCGATTAGTGGCCCGTGAGGGGGTAACCGTCGAATGTAGCAGCAACATGGGGCAAATTTGGCCCCGCACTCCGTGTCATATTAGCATGAACATCCCATAGCACTAAGAACCTATCAGGTGTAGAGATAGCAATACTCGAAGTGGTGTTAGGCAAAAGAAAATTAACTTGAATCTTACTATCCGGTTCAAGAACCAAGGAGTCCACATAGAAAATAGACACGACAGTACTAACACTCCCCAACCCAAGAGAATATTTAGTGGTATGACGAAACGATAGAGAAAGCCACTCAGGTGGAACAGAGACGTATAGTAAAAAGTCTTGAAACTTGAAATAAAGAGAAACACCCCATGCTATATAAAAATCTGAAATAAAAGCATAAATCTGACGTTCTTCATAATCATGGATGGGTCGGCGTTCCTACGTATTAATTTATTAACGGAGCCAGAAGGCATCCGCTCGGGGAGTGACCAGACTAAACCCAAATCACTAACTCTAGCGTCGGACAGTCTCGGAAATGAGTGGAAGGGCGTGCGACATAACTTAAGGTGAAATACTAACGTCCAAGATGCATGAGGAGAGAATCCATGTGCTACATGACTAGACCCAAACATGGAGGATAAGGGGGTTATGTCAGGTGGAACGGGAGCCTTATAATCAAAGATGATTTTAATGTGCTCCGAAATCGCAGTTTTAATTTTATATTTTAAATATTCATGCTTGGCATGAAGATATGCCAAGTGGAACCACTCATTGTGAAAAATTGATTTGGACGCTCCCAAATGTGAAAAGATGTCCGAGCGATACAACTCAAGGGACCCAACTAAAGTCACTAACGTGGGGAAATGAGGGTCATCAAAAGGCGGTGGGTATATGCGTGCAATTAGGTGTGGTATACAAGTATGTATAGGGGACACCACATCTAGAGGCACAATTTCCAAATAACCAGAATCAGTCGTAGTAGGAGATGAACTGTAGACGGACATGCAGAAAAATGAGCTGGCAAAAGTGACGCGTAGTCATATCTATGAGGTGCATTGTAAAGTCCAAATACTAGTGCGCTCAACAAAGTAATATTTATATGCTCCGACAATGCCAAAGTAGGAGCTAATAAAGAGGGCGTGACACAAAAACTCAAACTAGGTCTACCGGTTCCATGTCCTAAAAGGTCAACTAATGTGGGCAAATAAACAGGGGGAAGGGTCGGTAAAATCAATCCCAAGATAAAATCTGAATCAATAAAAATTTCACCTAACGATGACAACATCAAAGAACTCTCATCTGGGTGTACAACAACAGAATCGTCCAAAATTACCCTTCCCTCAAATGGTAACTCATCCACAATAATAATAGGGACATCATCACTTTCAGACTCCTCAGATAACTCAGCTATAATCTCAATAGGTGTAATCATAGGCTCTAACATGATGGGGATCGTTACCTGGAGAGGGCAGTCAATACTATGGTGAACAGAGACAATGCTAGTAGGGCAAGTAATAGGCAGTGGAATACTCTCACAGATCGGAACGTAATCATCTCATACATCATCTTCTATAACACTAGGGATTCCCTCAATGTCAGAATCATCATAATCATCGGGCACTATCATACATGATGGAATACTCTCACCTAGCTGGTTATCCTCAGAATCAAGGGATATTACATCTACGTCAGAATCCTCATGGGTATCATTCACAATCTTAGAAGGCTCAGACGTCGAAACTAAAGGAGGCAATGCCCCAGTAGTAACATCCACGGAATCTCGGACAATGGGTCTAACATGCTCCCATTTCCAAATGGTGGATGGAGGCACCCAATGTGTAGTCGTACTAGTCTGGGGATCGATTCTAACTTGAGGGCTAAGGTCAATCCTATCATTAGATACAGGTCTAGTGCCCTGGCGTAATATAGCCACTTCATCGAACATCCACGCGGGAGCGTACTGATCGGTCAGGAGGATATTCATAACTAGCCAACCTATAGGGGACCCAATACGTCTTTTCTCGTTGATCCAGAAGGTCTGGGCTCGACCCACTAATTGCTTGCTCGCCACTGGAACTTTGTGGAGGTCCTATAGACAAAGATAATTGAAATAACGTTCTATCCCAACAACCCAATTTAGGAAGATCTGAGGACCTCCCAACCCATCGTAGATGGGTGCAACATTCCTAGACAACCTAAAAACATCAACTTCTCATTCAGGGTGACAGTCAGATGATAGTGGGGTTGCCTAGGGTGTGGTGGTGCCGCTTGGTTAGCCTTTAGTTGCCTAAGCAAGTCCCTAATCTCATCCATTATAGGTAAATGAACAGGTTTCCTAACATTCGACATGGATCCAGAAGATTTTAATCGGGGAACATTAACGTCATAGGACACTTTCTAGTGGTGACAAGACAGAAAATTTTACTCGAATCTGGTCACATGCAATGGAATAATGACTCTAATCCTATAAAATTGTAACACATGGAATTATTCCCGCTAAACAACTAAGGTAATAAATATAATTTTTGTATATTCTTGCTAAAAATAAATATGAGATTATTAAAAAAAAAAATTGAATTTTTTTTGCAGAAAAATAAAAATTTTAGGTCGCTATTTGCAGACCAAAAATAAAAAATTATTTTTATTGTTTTGGCAATGAATCGTGTAAGTGCATGTCGGCGCACTAATAAAAGAGGGAGGGTGCCAATTAGAAAATTAATATGAACCTCGCTTTGATACCAAATTGATGCAGGCCCAAGGTTTCGACGGATTGAACTACCCGTTCTTAGGTATGACAACTACAATAAATATCTAGCGCGTGGTTTCTCTTCGACGCAATATGGAGTACTTAAGAAATTAATGGCACAATTTCCACAACAATCAACGCAAAGGGTCGCTACCCCTTATAGAGATTGAACAAGGGCTATATGCCAATGTTCGCTCAAGCGAAAAGGACATACCCGATCCGGACAATTAGCAATTCAAATTAAAATTATACTGAGACATTAACAATTCCTAAATGAGAAAATCCTGACTAAAATAGTGATTTAAAACTAAGTCCAAATTAATCACAAAATAACTAATTAGAGGGTTGTCAAATCACTTGAACACCAAAAAATCAAGGCTAAGGAAACCGATTTCTACAAGCATTCACGAGATTTACCCGCTCCAATTTATAAGAAAAATATTCGGACAATTAACGCTTTAAAATTTAAATTTAATCTAGCACAATATTCAATATAAATCAGGACAAAATACCAGTCTTCTAATTCCACCAAATCTCACAATATGTAGAAGAAACACACAAAGAGAAGGATTAGAATTCGTTACCCAAAAACCAAGAAAAATCCGTCCACAAAGATGAGTGGATGAATCGCACACGAAGGTGGTTGATTTTCTATTTCCACGCAAAGCCTCGAATTTGCATCGGACGACGAAGTGGCAAGCCATTCTTCCTTCGCAATACCTTTGGGGTGAGGGAAAATTTGAGGGACTATATATATGGAAAGTGGAGAGAGAGAAGGTGGTGGAAAGAAAAGTTGAGGGTGGCCGGGTTTGGTTTTGGTGATGATGAGGGTGGTCGGGTTTGGGTGTTGGATGGGAAGAGAGGGCTCGGGTTGGTGGTGGAGGGGGTGGCCGAGTGGAGCAAGGGGAGGAAAGATGGTGGCAGCTAGGGAGGTGGCCGACTAGGATTTCTGTGAGAGGTTGATGGCTCAATTTGAGGAGGATAAAAAGAGGGGTTGTCTAGTGGAGACTAGACGAGGAGGAAAGGGAAATAGAGAGGAGGAGGGAGATGGTCGTCAGCCAAGAGGAAGAAGCCTACGGGGGGGGGGGGGGGGGGGGCGAAATTTGAGAGGAGAGAGAGAAGGAGAGGGAAAAAAGATCTCAAGAAAGATTTAGAGATTTCAAATTTTTCTCATTCATTCTCTAATCAATTCTTCATAAGCATGACTATTTATAGCCTACACCACTCAATCAATCCTCCAATTCAAATGACAAATGATAGTTATATGCACTCATCTTAATACATGAAATAAAAATACAATAAAGAAGTGCTTGGAAATAAAAATGCTTAGATTAAAAATTGCATTAAATAGAAATTGCTTAAAATAATAATTTGATAAAATAGATAATTATAATTATTTAATTTATAATTATATATTTTATTTAATGGCGACGGCGGACGTCAAGCAAAACATGTTGCGGCGGCGGCGTTGGCAAAGAAATGTCGTGGTAGAAATTCATGTTCGAGCTTGCGGCATTGATCGTCCCAATCCACGAACTCTCTATGACGGGGATTAACGGCCGCATGGGCAACGTCGCAATCAAATAATTAGGGAGATCTTATAGGGCAGCGGTTGGAAGAGTTTGATAGTTGTCGCCTCGTATTCCACCCCGCCTCATCTACGTCTCTCACACCTGCAGATAACAAAGAGCTTCCAGGATGGATCCCGGGTAAAAGCAATGCAGCATATATATATAACGGAAAAAGGTGCGAGAATCAAGAACTCAACAGATAGATAAAATGGAACACATAGGAAGGTGTCGAGGGGGTCTCGCCGGGCGAGAACCCTACAAACAATAAAAGTTAAACAACATTAAAAGTTAAGCAACATTACACAAATGTCTTGGCGGTACAGCGGGGGAAGGGTAGATTGATAGGTTGTGGATTGGCAACCCTAGATCCTGCTCTGTTCAATAGTGCTCCCAGTGCCATCGGCCGCGACCTTGCCCTCCCGATCTCAACGGCACCCGCGGGTAGTGGTAGACGGTGAGAGCGGTGATCCCCTGGTTGGCCAAGCACTGCTGATCTCGCACTCGCGCAATGTGCCTTCCAGGGGATGTCTCCTCATACTCAACCTATCCCGCCTGTTCGCCGAGAAGGTGCGTGTAGTCCATCTCAATCATCGACATCTGCCGCTCGAATGACTTTTCGAGTCTCGCCAATGCCAGCGAGTCGGCTTGGCGCATTGTGACGAGTTTCGTCAGGACTTCAGCTGTCCGCTTTCGTCGGGTTCTACCGTTCCCTTCGTCGTCAAGGTATTTATCCAAGTTGCTGGGATAGGGCAGGGGCGAGACCACCTCCTCTTCGTCATTCACTTCCTCCTCTTCATTCGCTTCCGCCTATGTGGCTGTCGGATCTAGAAAGAAAAATTCTGTCAAAGTCAAATTGGGGGGAATAGATTAGGCAAGGGTCGCTTACCTATAACAGGTGGAGACCTCTTGGCAGAATATCGGCGAGAAGGGCCTGGCTGCCCTTCCGCGCTTTTTGTTCTTTTCCCAAAAAGAAGTTGAATTGGCTTGCCCCGTCCCGGACGGTGTCTCATATGCGCCATGGGATTGCATATGGCCTGCAGGAGGGCGGCTGTATATCATTCCGGCGACGGCGGAGACCCTGGCGCGGGAGAGTCTGGGGTAGTTGTAACCCTCCCTGGCATGAGGGGATGGCCGACTGCATCATTAGCAAGATCATAGGATGCTGGGATTTGGGGGATCCGCTGGGTGAGCCTGGGTCTGTTAGTGGCGAAAGCTGCATGGAAATGGGTCAGTGAGAGGAAACCAAGTCGCGCATGATAAATCAACAGAAATTATTACCGGGCTGGATCTGGTGGTTGTGGGGGATGGCCTCCGAGACCAATGGCGAATTCACGCTAGGGGGTGAATTAACTCAGTATCTGTTGGAAGGTTCTTGGCATCAGTTTTCGGAACCTGCCAGCGAGAGGGAAAACACGTCAGACGCAGTAAGAGACAACTATACCAAAGAGTGAGGCGAGACTAATACCTCCGATAAGGAAGGAGGGTTCTCGGCGCGATCGGGGGTTGGGGAGAGCGAGCAGGAACTTTCTTTGAGTGGTCTCGCCTGACTAACTTTGCCTTCCTCTTCTTTGGTCGGGATGGCATGCTGGCCGGATTCTCTCTCATGAGCCAGTGGGCCACCCCAACACAGTTAGCGGATGGACAAATAGGCACACCTCAAGTAAATATAACGAAAATATACAATCACATAGACATGATAACAGATAAACGTATATTACACTAAGCATAGCTTCATCAAATACAAATAGTTCAACTAAACTATCAACAACAAGAGAAGAAAAGTGTGAGAAATCGACCGGATCCGAAGCCTTGCTGAGGATTCACGGTTGGAATCGTCGGGTTGTCAATCCGCGTCCATGCTCGGTCCGCAACTGCGTCCGGGGTTGAGAAGGGCTGTCACCACCTTCCAATGGCCCGTCTTCTTCGTGTCACAATCCGACGGAGGATGGCACAACTTCCCCTAGCTTGATGAAGAAAGCTAGGTCAAGCTCTTCTTGTAGCTCAAGGATGAAGGAGGAGGCCGAGAGGAAGCTCCGGCTTGGATTTGGCGGTGAAAGCTTGCCCGGAGCACCTCCCTAGTGTGGAGATTGAAGGAGCGCGGCGGAATCCCTCCTCGGAGATGAAAACGGCGGAGGAAAGATGAGCGATCCTGAATTAGGGCAGAACCTGCGAATTTATAGATTGCAGAAATTATAGTGCACACGACCAGTGGCGCACGACCAGTGGTCGTGCACACTATGTCCAGTGGTAGTGCGTTTTCCCCAGCCAGAATTTGGAAGAAAATGGAATCAATGCACATGATCAGTGGCGCACGACCAGTGGTCGTGCGCACTATGTCCAGTGATAGTGCGCATACCCCAGGCAGATTCTGGAAATCAGGGAACATTGCGCACGAGCAGTGGCGCACGACCAGTGGTCGTGCGCACTATATCTGATGAGCGTGTGCAGTATTCCTGCTTCCAAATGTCCCCGGAACATGCACACAACCCCTAAACCCATCACTGATATGTGCAGACATTCCAGGCAATCATAAAAAGAGAGTATAAACATTAAAAGTACAAAAAATGCACAACCACGGGCCTAAGTGTGCACTTCCTATGGAAATAAAGACAAGATGAAATATGAACGATATAGAACTAAAAGTGAAGTGCAAATGCGTGAAAACTAGCCCAGATGAGTCCGAAAAACCCTATATAAATCGGACTCATCAGCGGTACTGGCCGTTCGTCACACCGATGGCAGTACGGTGCACCAGGCGATTGTGAGGGTTAGAGGGGCCAGTGGGTTGTTTTACACTGCGGTCTGGAGGACGATCCCCAATAACGCACATCTGACCCAACAAGACTGACGGGTTGTCAGCAAAGTATGTACACAGAGACTCTATAATGCACCTTAGACGTGTATAAAGGCGTATGAGAGGGGTCTAAGGCTTGGTAGTGTGCATACCGGCCTAGAAGTGGAGACGCTCGCTCCGTTACTACCGTAGCCACAGCGGTGGTACCCGAGAGTGATGCTAGCTCTTAAAAAGTGGGAACTAAAGGTCTGTGATCACAGAGTCGTTGTGTGTGAGTTGCATTTGCTTGTGCATAGATTGCATCATAACATCCATTCATATTAGGTCATACGCTTCATAGATCCTTATCATATAAATTAGTATGGGCTCTTTTATATGATAAGTTAAATTTCCTGGAAATCCTAACTTATATATTTGTATGGGCATTTATATAAGTTAGGGTACTTTTGTGATGGTAGTATAGTGGTAGCCTAGTTTTATTTCCCTACTCTTACTTTTTGTTCTTTACTTCCTTCACTAGTGCTGCACTTTACCTACTTATACTATATACTTAGAACTGCTAGAGTAGAATGATAATATCTATTACAACTGCTAGTTAGTTCTTGTCACCTTCTTCCACTTTTGCTACCCCTTATTGTCCTCTGCTTCGTCCTCCCGCTCGGTGCCTAGGAGCTGCGGGGCGAGGTGTGGAGGAAACGACTTAGTCTTTTTGACTAATGGTCGGTGACCATACTATTTTTAGGAGCTCGTGGAGATGGAGCACCAGCACGAAGAGGAGACAGGACTTGAGGAGCAGATACCGCTACCGCAGGCTACTACTACTACTACTGCGCGTCCTCAGGTGGGATGAATTTTGATGTATTAGATTAGCTTCTGCTTGATTTGAGAGAGAGAGTTGATATGATGTACTGGGCATAAGCCCTTATTACTCTTTCATTTTGTACTCATTGTGGACTATGTTTCTGTACTCTTCATTTATATATATGATATGTACTCTGTGACTTGTAGACTAGTGAATTTGTTATACTGTTATACTTCTGTTTCTCATATTGGCCTACAGGTTATATGATCGTAATAGCCGGCAGAATCGGCGTGTTGCGGTGTCGACTAACTCGTGCGTTAGTGTCACCGTAAGACGGCGGTTCTGGGCATAAGACCCGGTAGCCCTCCTTGGTAAGGGGGAGTGGGGTCTTACACGTAGATCCAAGCCTTGTTGACTGTCATTGCACGACAACCACTTAGAGTACAGGACCCGGCCGTGGGTTAAGGTGTTCTGGTTCCTCCTACTCCTTTGGTGCCCCAAGCTATGCTGCCACCAGAAATGAACTTCATCTCACATTTCCAGCGAGTAGGACCCCCAACCTATGATGGTAGGGCAGACTTCATGGCTTTGGATGATTGGATTATAGACATCGATTAGATGTTCTCTTACTCTGGAGTTTCAAAGGACCAGAGAGTAATGGTTGCTGCCTACTATCTCAAAGGTTTAGCAAAGAGTTAGTGGCTAAGGTAGAAGGAAAATTTGAAGGATGGTTGTTCTTGGGTAGCCTTCAAGGAGCTTTTGCTGAAGCAGTTTTTGCCGTCGGTCGAGCGAGAACATTTATTAAATGATTTCCTGCACTAAAAGCAGAGGCAGATCACGATGAGTGAGTATGAGGTGGAGTTTAGCAAGCTAAGCCGGTTCACCGCATATTTAGTAGTTTCTGAAGACAACATAGTCGAGCATTTTCTGGGTGGTCTGAAGAGTGACATCCAGCAGTTGGCAAGTGCTTATAGATCAGAGTGTTATGTTGAAGCAATCGAAACAGCTCTTAAGGTTGAGGAAATCAACAATGCCAAGAATCGAGTACAACAAATGAGAAAGGATAAGAGGAATACTTGTCAGAGTAAGAGTTTCCAGGAATCTGGTGCTGCTTCGAGGATGAGGAGCAAGGAAATATGCAGTTTCTGTGGCCGGCCAGGCCACCCATTTTTGAAATGCTTCAAGAGGATAGTAGCTCAGAGACAGGAGCAGGTCCATGCGATCCAGGGTGCAACTAAGGGAGATTTGGTATGTACTTTGTGCAAACGAAAGGGGAATGATGATGCCCACTATTGGAATAAGGTTAGAGTCTGCTTTCAGTGCGGACAAAAAGGTCACGTCAAGTCAAAGTGCCCGTAGTCTCAGCCTGCATTGCAACCAGTTCTGCTTCGGGCCTTGCCACCGCCACAGCCTGTACACAAAGGGAAGGGAAATCTGAACGTGCTGACTCTGGAGGAAGCCCATACTTCTACCCAAGTGATTTTAGGTTAGTTCCTAACCTAGTTTTATTTCTTTTTAGCTCATAGTTGTAGTTTAGATATTGTTTGATTAGTTAAGTAAGCTTTTTATATGGAACTTTATGGTAAAGAACCGCTGGGCATGTGTCCTTTTCAATTCTGGTGCTACCCACTCATTTGTGGCTAGGGCTTTCATAGAGCGTTATCATTTTTCTTTACAAACTTGACACTTTTTGTGTCAAGTTTCCTTCTGTTAATTCTGTGATATCGGAGCAAGGTATTCAGAATTGTCCGATTCTGTTAGGTGATTTTTTAGCAGTTGTTGATTTGAAGGTGATAGACTTGGAAGATTTTTATGCGATCTTGGGCATGGACTGATTATCCAAATATGATGTTGTTATCCAGTGCAAGTTTAAGTGCCTGGACTTCAAGATGGACAATGGTCAACCCAGGAGTGTTTATGGATAATCGCACCAGATTTCTCAAATTATTTCTGGGTATGTGCTCGGAAGCTTTTAGATTCCAGATGTTTTGCATGTTTGCTTTTAGTTTTAGAAACCGTTATTATCTTGCCGCGTGTAGAGGAGATTCCGGTGGTGCATGAGTTTCTGGATGTTTTTCCAGCTAATCTTCCTGTTCTTCCGCCTGAGAGGGATGTGGAGTTTGTCATAGATCTGGACCCGGGTACCCATCCTATTACTAAGGTGTCGTACTAGATTGCCCCACGTGAGTTGGAGGAGTTGCGTACTCAGTTGGATGAGTAACTCCTGAATGGTTTTATTAGGCCGAGTTCTTCGCATTGGGGTGCTCCCATCTTGTTTATAAAGAAAAAGGATGGATCAATGAGGCTGTGTATTGATTATAGAGAGTTGAATAAAGTCGCCATTAAGAACATATATCCTTTACCGAGAATAGATTATTTGTTTGATCAACTACGTAGTAGCATAGTATTTTCAAAGATTGACCTTTTTTCGAGCTACCACTAGTTAAGGATTCGTGAGACGGATATCCCACGGACGGCTTTCTATTCCAGGCATGGATATTTTCAGTTTTTGGAAATGTCCTTTGGTTTGACCAATGCTCCCTCTACCTTTATGGATACGATGAACCGCGTGTTCAAGGATTTTCTGGACCATTTCATGGTCTTGTTTATAGATGACGTTTTGGTGTATTCCCGCGGTGCTGATGAGCATGCCCAGTACTTGCGTTAGTTTTGTCTGCCTTAAGGGACCATAAGTTGTTTGCTAAGTTGAGCAAGTGTGAGTTTTGGTTGCCTCAGGTTTCGTTCTTGCGTCTGTGGTAAATAAAGATGGAATTTCAGTTGACCCTGAGAAGATAGATGTTGTTATGGATTGGAATAGGCCCACCACACCCATGGAGATACAGAGCTTCCTAGGGTTGGCTGGCTACTATAGAAGGTTTTTAGAGGGTTTCTCTATGTTGTCTGCGCCACTGATTAAACTGAAGCAGAAGAACACAACTTTTGTCTGGAGCGATAAGTGCGATGAGGTTTTTCAAGAATTAAAGAGCAGATTGTGCACTCCTTCGGTGTTGACACTACCTACGGAAGGAATAGAATATGTCGTATATGTAGATGCATCGCAAGTTGGACTTGGATGCGTGTTGATGCAAGAATGCAAGGTAATTACGTATGGGTCGAGACAGCTAAACGTACATGAAAGGAACTACCCTATGCATGATCTAGAGTTCATAGCAGTGATTTTTATCCTAAAGTTGTGGATGCACTTGCTATAAGGCGCATTATGCAAGATTTATACTGATCATAAAAGTTCAAAATACATTTTCACTCAAAGGAGTTGAATCTGCACCAACGATGATGGTTAGAGTAAGTTGTTGATTATAATGTTGATATCCAGTACCATCCGGGCAAAGCCAAAGTTGTAGCCAATCCTTGAGTAGGAAGACAGCTAAGATTTATAACCTCTTTGTGGATTCTCTTGCAGAAGAATTTCTATTGATGGGCATTTCTGTTGGGAGTTGTAACTTGTCAAGTATTTTGGTGGTTGATGAGCCTTCATGGATTGCACTCACAAGACTTCATCAGATGGAATATCCTGATTTCTTGCATACAAGAGAACTGAGAAAGGGGAGTTGCCAGATTTTTTGATCTTTGACTTGGGTACCTTGAAGTACCAGACAGATTTTGTATCCCCGATATAGAAGGTATTCGAGTTAAATTGTGCAATGAGGCTCATGGTTCCAATGTTGCCAACCACCCAAGTTCAACTAAGATGTACCAAGATTTAAAGCAGATAGCCTGGTGGTTCAGAATGAAAGGTGATATAGCAAAGTTCGTTTCAGAATGTTTTACGTGCAAGCGAGTAAAGGCCGATCATGGAAGACCTGTTGGCAAGCTAACTCCCTTGGAATTTCCGAGTTGGAAGTGGGAGAGTATCTCAATGGATTTCATTACTCGTTTACCGAGATCTCCCTGAGGAATAGATTTAGTCTGGGTTATTGTTGATACACTAACTAAGTGTGCTCAATTCATGCATTTTAAGATTGATTACCCCACGAAGAAGATTGATGAGCTATATTTAGATGAAGTCATTAGATTACATAGAGTGCCAGTTAGTATTGTATCAGATCGAGACTACAGATTTATGTCTTGCTTTTGGAAGAGTTTACAAAAGGGTTTGGGTACCAATTTGAGATACTCTACAACCTATCATCTACAGAGAAATGGTAAAATGGAAAGAGTGAATCAGAACATGGAGGATATGATCAAATGTTACATTTTGGACCACGGAGGAGCGTGGGATGATCGATTCAGATTGATTGAGTTTGCGTACAATAATAGTTATCAAGAATGTTTGCAGGCCTTGTATGGGAGGCGATGTAGAACTGACTTGTTTTGGGCCGATGTCAGTGAGAGACCTTTGCTGGGTCCTAAAGCATTAGAAGAAAAGGATATTTCTAAAGCTTACTCGGGAAAAGCTTCGGATAACTCAGGAACGATACAAGTAGAACACCAATCAGCGTAAGTATGATTTAGAGTTTGTTGTATGGGACTTGGTGTTTCTCAAAGTTTCCCCAATGTCTGGAGTTAAAAGGTTTGGTAAGAATCATAAGTTGGAACCGAGGTATGTGGGACCTTTTAATGTTGTTGTGCATATTGGTGTATCAGCTTATAGGGTGGATTTGCCTGCAAATTTACCTGGTGTGCAAGATGTGTTTCACGTGAGCCAGTTGCGGAAATGTGTGCTCAGCGACCGACAGATTCTTGATGTTGTGCCCCAGTTGGAGCCTAATCTTTCCTATGTTGAGATGCCTGTCCACATTCTGGATACTCAAGATCGAGTGTTGCGAAGGAAAACCATACAAATGGTTAAAGTTTTGTGGTGAAACCAAGACGTGGAAAACACCATATGGGAGTTGGAGTCAGCTATGAGGGAGGCTCATCCTCACTGTTCCCCTAGTTTCTTACGGTATGTATTTCCCATTCTATAATCTTTGATTATATTCTTTTTGTGGAATCTTTTGGTGCGTAAAGTTTCGGGACGATACTTCTTTTTAGAGGGAGTGGCTGTAACGCCCCTGATTTTTTCGATTTTTAGTTAATTCTTTTATTTGGCATATTTATGACGTTAGGGAGTTACTGTAACTCATCCCCAGTAATGACCTTATAATATGGGTCCAGCTGGGGCCCCACAACATACAAACTCCACATCTTAAGTGTTGCACCTCCCCTGTAATGACTGTATAATATGGGTCCGGCCGGGGCCCCACAACATACAGACGTCACAGCTTCAGTATTATAAAATGATATAGCTACCCAAACTCAAAACTCAAAACACATCACAGCGGAAACAACAAAGAGACTAGAAGTTATCCACGCCTACAAGAGTAACAAAATGGCCTTAAGCCCTTACAACAACAGTGAATCCAAACTCAAATAATACAACAGTCCTGAAAGTGCATAAACACACCTAGTCTACCTCGGCATGCAAGCCGGTCACCAAGGGCATCAAAACATACAATGTCATAAAGAGTGGAGCTACAACAAAAGTTAACACTTCATGAGGCTTAGGCCTTTCTGGCCTAGCGAGCTAGCTTTTGCTTGTGATCCTTGACCTGTAAAAATTATTAGTAACGTGGTTCAGCAAAGGCTGACATCAAACTGTGTAACAAATACATCTCCTACCGGCCGCCCCTAACGGACCCCGGGGTACTCCTCCAACCTGCAAGTTAGCACTTCGTATGCAATAATCATAAGCAAGAAAAGAAACTAAGGAAATAGGCTTGGATGTCTCAAACATCAGACAAGTTCTCTATTGTTGAGCATATAATAATAGGGTCTACTATGCAACATAAATGCAACACCCGAGCTTCACCCAAGGCACCCTATAGCGTATACATCTAGCACAACATCACATAATTTGGGTACTTAACATTTCCCAGTTGGCATAAAGTCGCAAACAAAGGGGAACGACAATCCCCCAGTGGCATACAAGCCGCCACACAGAACTCTTGCCAAGGACCCACCTACTCACGGTCGTTGACCCGGGCTTGCCGACAAACTCTGACTTCTCATGTCAGGATTCTGTCCAACACACTGACCGATTCTAAGAACCCTTACCAGACCCCACCCGCTCATGGCCTTATTGCCCGGGCTTGTCCCATGCTCGACGTTCTCGTCAGTCTCACACAAAGGGGACTAGTCTTGCCGAGACACTTTCCACACATGACTTGCACGTCACGGGATAGCCAGCCGACCACGGAGACATAGCCACGCCTTGGCACATCACAAAACAAGACATTTCCTCCATAATCCCTCATACGTACTGCAGCGTTCCCGCGCATCAAGGAAACCATCTACCCTTTATACGGAGCTAACCTTGTTCATCAAGGAAACCATCTACCGCTCATGCGGAGCTAACCTTGTTCATCAAGGAAACCATCTACCGCCAATGAGGAGCTAACCTTGTCCGGTACCGGACACACGTACTCATGCAAGATAAAGGGAAGAAAATCACAAACAACATGAACATCACAAACAGCCTCTTGCCGCAGCTGATTTCTACGAATCCTTAAACCTCGTATGCAACATCACCGAGTCGGACTAACGGTCGCGACTTCGGATTCACCCACCATGCCTAATCCACTAACGGAGCGGATCTCTAATGCAATAATCATGCCGAGGATGGACTCAATCGACCCGGAGGTTCCTCTTGAACCTTGGCGACCCAAACCCCTCTCATTTGAGTGTTTGGTGCCCAAAAACTAGAAAATAAAAGATGCTAAAACATGCATCCTAAAACCGAGAGGAGAAGTGTCGTTACCTTCCGACTCCTCTTCCTAGCCATGGAAAAATAGTCGGAGAAAACCTTCGCAACGATCTAGCCTCCACGGATCTGGACTCGGCTCGCGATTTGGAGCACTGAAGCCTCTCCAATAGCCGGATCTCTACTTCACCTTCTTCCTTGCTCTCCCCTCTCTCTTGAAATTTAGAAAGAGAACCACTCAAAATAAAATGAGGGTTTCTAAGGGTCCAATCCCATGTATATCCGATCAGGAACAACCCCCAGCCGTTTGATCCCAAATTAAAGAAACGATCGACCTTGATTCGGGCCTGAATGCTAAACCTGGGCCGAACACGGCCTGCGACATGCCCATGTCCGGGGCCGTGTCCCCCATTCGCCATCAAAAATCGACGCGCCTGGAACAACACACGGGCATCCGACATGCCCGTGTTCGACCTGACACGCCCGTGTCCCAATTGACACGGCCATGTGGTCGGCCGTGTGCCTCCATCGACACAACCCCGAAAACAACTCGAGACTCACACGGGTACTGGACACGCCCGTGTCCTTGCCTGTGTCTAACTCAACATGCCTGGGCTCCAGGCCGTGTTCACTGTCTCGACACTTTGTCGAGCGAAGTTCGTCGAAGGCCTGACACGGCCTTGGACACGCCTGTGTCCTAGGCCGTGTGCCTTGTCTCGACACATAGTCGAGCGAAATTCGTCGACTCCCTGACACGGCCTTGGACACGCCCGTGTCCTAGGACATGTGCCTTGTCTCGACACATAGTCGAGTGAAATTCATCGACTCCCCGGGCCGATCGTCGACACGGGCTCGACACGCCCTGAGACACGCCCGTGTCTCAGGCCGTGTTCTCTGCTCGACGATCGTCGACTCCAAAATCGTCGACCTCTCGACCAAATCGTCGACTGGAGCCTGACACGCCCAGGTGCATGACCGTGTCCCAGGCCGTGTGCACCCTGCCAGAAACCAAACTTGGCCAGAAATGCTGGTCGTCCCTCTATAAATTTTGGGGCGTTACAACTCTCTCCCCCTTAAAAGAATTTCATCCCGAAATTACAAAGCAAAAGGGAACAAAACTTAAATGGTAACTGATTTGAAGAGGTCTGGATACTCTTCTAGCACGGCTTGTTCTCGCTCCCAAGAGTGCTCCTCACGACCGTAGTTATCCCATCGGACTTTCACGAGTTTAACCTCTTTATTCCGCAACTGCCGAGTCTCCGAATCATCTATAGCAATTGGACGGACTCGCGTCCTCAAATCTTCCTCTATCGGCACCGATGCCGGCTCGATCACCACACTAGCCTACACCAAGGCTTTCCTCAAGACGGAGACACGGAAGACGTCGTGCAATCCACACAGCTCCGCGGACAACGTCAACCAATAGGCTGCTTCTCTCACCCGTTCAACAACTTCAAAAGGCCCCAAAAACCTTGGACTCAACTTCTTGAGTCGGCGAATCCGTGAGACGCCTTTGAACGGCTTGATCTTCAAATAG
This sequence comes from Platanthera guangdongensis, assembly GCA_039583875.1. Taxonomy (NCBI): domain Eukaryota; kingdom Viridiplantae; phylum Streptophyta; class Magnoliopsida; order Asparagales; family Orchidaceae; genus Platanthera; species Platanthera guangdongensis. Next base: position 218,341,733 of record CM077151.1, read on the forward strand.
ACCCAATCACCTACCGCAAACTCCAACTTCCTGTGACGAGCATTAAAGTATTTTGCTTGCCGGTCTTGCGCCACCTTCATACGCTCTTGAATGGTCCGTACCAACTCACAAGCGTCAATTACCACCTCCTTTCCCAAAATTTTGGTGTCTATCACCTCTGTCCAAGACATCGGTGTTCGACACCGTCTCCCATACAAAGCTTTGTATGGCGCCATTTTTATACTTGCTTGATAACTGTTATTGTACGCGAATTCCACCATGAAGAGGTGATCCTCCCACTTATTGCCGAAGTCAAGAATGCACATTCCCAGCATATCCTCCATAGTATGGTTCGTTCTTTCGATTTTCCCATCAGTTTGAGGATGGAACGCCGTACTGAACTTTAGCTTCGTGCCCAAACTCTTCTGAACCAATCTCCAGTCCTTGGACGTAAACCGTCCATCTCGGTCGCTGACTATGCTCTTAGGAATCCCGTGCAGTCGCATAATGTTGCGAACATACAACTCCACCAGTTTCTCTACGCTGTCCTCCTTCCGATTTGGGATGAAGTGGGCCACCTTGGTCAAGCGATCCACGATCACCCAAATCGCATCATTACCCTGCTGCGATCTAGGCAGACCATGTACAAAATCCATGGAGATGTCATCAAATTTCCACTTAGGGATTGGAAGGGGCTTCAGGAACCCGCCTGGCTTCTGACATTCGGCCTTCACCAAGACGTAAGTTTGGAAATGATTCACACAGAAAGCTACGTCCCGCTTCAGCCCCGACCACCAAAAGGATTTCTTCATATCCAAGTACATCTTTGTATTGCCCGGGTGAATGGAGTACTTTGTGAAGCGAGCCTCAAACATCAACTCCTCATGGAGTTTTCCGAACTACGGTATACAAACCCTTCCGTCCTTCCTCAGAATCCCAGCAATCATCTCCCAGGCGCTGCTCTCGCACTTTTGAGCCTCCATCACATATGGTTGAAACTCCACATCCAACCGAGTCGCTTCCCGAATGCGATCGGACAAGTCGTTCTGCATTTCAATCCAGTTCAACCGAGCCACACTGGACTCGCCTTTCACCACACATTCCAAACCAAGGGACTCCCATTCCCGTACCAACCGCTCATCATGAGCTTCGATCCAGTTCCCTTGCCCCGAGTACTTTCTACTCAAGGCATCCGCCACCACATTGGCTTTACCTTCCGTATACTGAATCACCACCTCGTAGTCTCCAATAAACTCAACCCACCTGCGTTGTCGCATGTTCAAGTCCTTTTGATCCAAGAGATACTTCAGACTTTTATGATCCTTGAAGATCTCCACCTTTGCACCAAACACATAATGTCGCCATATTTTCAACGCAAAAATTATCGCCGCCAACTCCAAGTCATGGACGGGGTAATTCCTCTCATGAGGCTTTAGCTGTCTAGACCCAAAAGCTATCACCTTGCCATGTTGCACCAAAATGCAACCCAAACCGCATCCCGATGCGTCACTGAAGATCTGACATCCCTTGGTCCCTTGTGGTATACTTAGGATTGGAGCCATCATCAGTCTCTCCTTCAGTGCATCAAATGCTTGACTACACTCTTTAGTCCACAAAAACTTATGATATTTACAAGTGAGTGAGGTGATGTAACACCTCCCCTGCAGTGGACGTATAATATGGGTCCGGCCGGGGCCCCACAACATACGAATGCCACAGCTTTAGTATTAAAAGTTGATATAGCTACCCAAACTCAAAACACTTGCACAACACAGCGGAAAACCAAGCACAACTAGAAGTTATCCACTAACCAAAAGAGTAAACAAATGGCTTTAAGGCCTTACATCAAATGTCCAAACGTAAACAGTACATCAAACATGAATGTGCCCAGCACTCCTAATCTACCTCGGCATGCAAGCCGGACAAAATAGTCTCAAACATACATCAATCAAAAGTAGTGCTACCAAAAGAGAAAACACTTCATGGGCTTAGGCCTTTTTGGCCGGCGTGCTAGCTCCTGCGTGCGATCCTTGCCCTGTAAAAATTATTAGTAACGTGGGTCAGCAAAGGCTGACCTCAAACTGTGTAACAACACATCTCCTCCCGGCCGCCCCTAACAGACCCCGGGGAACCCTCCAACCTGCAAGTCAGCACTTCATATGCAAATAAACATCTATAAATAGAAAAGCATTAAAACAGGCTTGGATGTCTCAATCATCAAACATGTTCTCTATTGGTTGAGCATATAAAGAAAAGGGCCTACTATGCAACATGAATGCAACACCCGGGCTTCACCCAAGGTACCCTACAGCGTATGCATCTAGCACAACATCACATCATTTGGGTACTCACATTTCCCCAATTGGCATAAAGCCGCAAACAATGAGGGAGACACAACTCCCTCACTCGGCGCACAGGCCGCCACATGGAATTCTTGCCAAGGCCGCACCCGCTCGTGGGCTTAGCCCCGGGCTTGCCTGCAAGCTCTGACGTCTCATGTCAGATTTCCAACAACCACAGACTGACCGATTCTAAGAAGCCTTGCTGGACCCCACCCGCTCATGGCCTCTTTGCCCGGGCTTGCCCCAAGCTTGGCATTCTCGTCAGTCTCACAGAAGGGGACTAGTCTCGCCGGGACACTCTCCACACATGACGCACATGTCACGGGATAGCCAGCCGACCACGGAGACATAGCCACGCCTTGGCACAACATAACCAAGACTAAACACATCGCAATCCCTCTTTGTACCGTAGCGTTCCCGCGCACCAAGGAAAACATCTCCAACTCGTGCGGAGCTAACCTTGTCCACCAAGGAAACCATCTCCATTCTCATACGGAGCTAACCTTGTCCCTCAAGGAAACCATCTACCGCCACGAGGAGCTAACCTTGTCCGGGTTCGACTACAAGTACCCTTTTCTAGCAAACGGGACAATCACCACCACAACACAAACGGCATCTTGCCGCAACGGAAAATCTCTACGAATTCCTAAGTTCGTATGCAACATCACCGAGTCGGACTAACGGTCGCGACTACGGCTTCACCCACCATGCCTAATCCACTAGCGAAGCGGATCTCTAATGCAAAATATGCCGGGGACGGACTCAATCAACCCGGAGGTTCCTCTTGAACCTTGGCAAACCAAAGCCCCTCTCATTTGAGAGTTTGGTGCACAAAAATCTAGAAGAAAACGATGCTAAAAACGTGCATCCTAAAGACCGAGAGGAGAGATGTCGTTACCTTCCGACTCCTCTTTCTTGCCATGGCAAAATAGCCGGATGGGAATCTTCGCAACGGTCTAAGCTTCACGGATCCGGACTCGGCTCGCGATTTGGAGCACCGAAACCCTTCCTACAGCCCAAGACCTTCTTCTTCCTCCTTGCTCTAGGTTTTCTCAAGATCTTAGAAAGAGAAACTTGGAAAACAAATGAGGGTTTCCAACCCTGAATTCGGTCTTAACTCCCCAGGAGATGGCCTGAACCGTTAGATCCCAAAACCAGAAAAAGACTGGCTGCGATTCGCCTGGAAAATAAAAGACCTGGGCCGAACACCGCCTGGCACACGCCCGTGTTCAGGGCCGTGTGCCTTATTCGCCGTCTCAAATCGACGCGCCTGGAATCAGACACGGGCATTCGACACGCCCGTGTTCAATCCGACACGCCCGTGTCCCCAGCGACACGGCCGTGTGGCCTGCCGTGTGTCTCCAACGACACGGCCCCAACACCAACCCGAGAGGTGACACGGCCTGGGACACGCCCGTGTCCCAAGCCGTGTGCCAAGTCTCGACACCCGTCGACAGGCTTTGTGTCGACACCGCGGAAAAACGTCGAGCGAAGATCGTCGACCAAGCGGGACACGCCCTGTGACACGCCCGTGTCACAGGCCGTGTGCCCCAGTCTCGACACTCTGTCGAGCACAAAGTGTCGACACTTGGGCCAAGTGTCGACACGGCCTCGACACGCCCTGCGACACGCCCGTGTCGCAGGCCGTGTGCCCCACTCTCGACACTCTGTCTAGCACAAAGTGTCGACACTTGGGCCGAGTGTCGACACGGCCTCGACACGCCCTGCGACACGCCCGTGTCGCAGGCCGTGTGCCTCCTGCCAGAACCCAAAAATTTTCAGCACTGCAGACTGAACCTCTTGCAAAAACTGGGGTGTTACAACTCTCCCCCACTTAACAGAATTTCGTCCCGAAATTACAAAACAAAAGAGGTACAAAACTTAAATTGTACCTGACAAAAATAGTTCTGGATAATCTTCTAGCATGGCTTGTTCTCGCTCCCACGAGAACTCCTCACGACCGCAGTTGTCCCAACGAACTTTCACCAGTTTAACTTATTTATTCCGCAACTGCCGAATCTCTGAATCCTCTATAGCGATTGGAAGGACTCGCGTCCTCAAGTCTTCCTCAATCGGCACCGATGCCTGCTCAATCACCACGCTAGCCTCCGCCAAGGCTTTCCTCAACACGGAGACGTGGAAGACGTCATGCAATCCACTCAAATCTGCGGACAACGCCAACCGATAGGCTGCTTCTCCTACCCGCTCAACAATTTCAAAAGGCCCCAAAAACCTTGGACTCAACTTCTTGAGTCGGCGAATCCGCGAGACGCCCTTGAACGGCTTGACCTTCAGATAAACCCAATCACCTACTGCAAATTCTAACTTCCGGTGACGAGCATTAAAATATTTTGCTTGTCTGTCTTGCGCCACCTTCATATGCTCTTGGATGGTCCGTACCAACTCACAAGCGTCATCTACCGCATTCTTTCCCCAAAGTTTGGTGTCTCCCGCCTCTGCCCAAGACATTGGCGTTCGACACCGCCTCCCATACAAAGCTTCGTAAGGCGCCATCTTTATGCTTGCTTGAAAACTATTGTTGTACGTAAATTCTACCATGAAGAGGTGATCCTCCCACCTCTTGCCAAAGTCAAGAACGCACATTCTCAACATATCCTCCATAGTACGGTTCGTTCTCTCCGTTTGCCCATCCGTTTGAGGATGAAACGCCGTACTAAACTTTAGCTTCGTGCCCAAGCTCTTCTGAACAAATCTCCAGTCCTTGGACGTAAACCGTCCATCTCGATCACTGACTATGCTCTTAGGAATTCCGTGCAGTCGCACAATGTTGCGAACATACAACTCCACCAGCTTCTCCACGCTGTCCTCTTTCCGATTTGGGATGAAGTGAGCCACCTTGGTTAGGCGATCCACGATCACCCAAATAGCATCATTCCCATGCTGCGATCTAGGCAAACCATGCACAAAATCCATGGAGATGTCCTCAAATTTCCACTCAGGAATTGGAAGGGGCTTCAGGAACCCGCCCGGTTTCTGACATTCGGCCTTCACCAAGGCACATGTTTGGCAACGACTCACATACAAAGCTACATCTCGCTTCAACCCCGGCCACCAAAAGGATTTCTTCATATCCAAGTACATCTTTGTACTGCCCGGGTGAATGGAGTACTTCGAGAAGTGAGCCTCAAACATCAACTCCTCATGGAGATTGCCAAACTGCGGTACACAAACCCTTCCATCCTTTCTCAAGATTCCCCAGATCATCTCCCAGGTGCTGCTCTCGCCCGTTTGAGCCTCCAACACAAAAGGTTGAAACTCCACATCTAATCGAGTCGCTTCCCGAATACGATCGGACAAGTCGTTTTGCACTTCAATCCAGTTCAACCGAGCCACGCTAGACTCGCCTCTCGCAACACATTCCAATCCAAGGGACTCCCATTCCCGTACCAACCGCTCATCATGAGCTTCGATCCAATTTCCTTGCCCCGAGTACTTTCTACTCAACGCATCCGCCACCACGTTGGCTTTACCCGGCGTATACTGAATCGCCACTTCGTAGTCTCCAAGAAACTCAACCCATCTGCGTTGCCGCATATTCAAGTCCTTTTGATCCAAGAGATACTTCAGGCTTTTATGGTCCGTGAAGATCTCCACTCTTGCGCCATACACATAGTGTCGCCAAATTTTCAATGCGAAGATTACCGCCGCCAACTCCAAATCATGGACGGGGTAATTCCTCTCATGAGGTTTCAGCTGTCTAGACCCAAAAGCTATCACCTTCCCATGTTGCACCAAAACGCAACCCAAACCGCATCCCGATGCGTCACTGAAAATTTGAAATCCATCGGTCCCTTGCGGTAAACTCAGGATCGGAGCCATCATAAGCCTCTCCTTCAGGGCCTCAAATGCCTGACCGCACTCTTGGGTCCACACAAATTTATAGTCTTTGTGAGTGAGAGAGGTGAGGGGTAGAGCTATCTTCGAGAAATTCTCCACGAATCTCCTATAATACCCGGCTAGTCCAAGAAAACTTCGAACTTCCGCCACGGTCCTCAACACCGGCCAATCTCTGATGGCCTCCACTTTCGCTGGATCCACTGCCACCCCATCACCACTAATCACGTGGCCCAAAAATGCCACCTTCTCCAACCAAAACTCGCATTTGGAGAATTTTGCATACAACTCATTCTCCCTCAACACTTGCAAGACTATTCTCAAGTGGGTCTCATGCTCCACTTCCGACTTGGAGTACACCAGGATGTCATCAATGAAGACAACCATAAACGAATCCAAGTAATCCCAAAATACTCGATTCATCAGATCCATGAACACCGATGGTGCGTTCGTCAACCCGAACGGCATCACCGTAAACTCAAAGTGTCCATACCTTGTACCAAAGGCAGTTTTGGGTATGTCCTCAACCCGAATTCGTAGTTGATAGTATCCCGACTTCAAGTCCAACTTCGAATATACCACTGACCCCACCAATTGGTCAAACAGGTCATCTATCCGAGGGATCGGATACTTATTCTTGACGGTCAACTTATTGAGCTCTCGGTAGTCTATGCACAGGCGCATGCTACCGTCTTTCTTCTTTACAAACAACACCGGTGCGCTCCACGGTGAAGAACTGGGTCTAATATACCCTTGCTCCAGCAGTTCCTGTAACTGTACCTTAAGTTCCGCCAACTCCTTTGGTGCCATCCTAAATGGAGGACGTGACACCGGTCTAGCCTCCGGCACTAACTCGATCGAGAAGTCGATCTCCCGCCGAGGAGGCGCCCCAGGGAGTTCATCCGGAAATACATCCTTGAACTCTGCCACCACAGGCACTTCCTCAATCGACAGTTGGGAGAGACGAACCTCCAATAACGCTACAAGCGCTACACCACCCTGGTTAACCGCCCGCACCAACTGCATGACCGAAATCAGGGAACAGGCCACTCCACAAAGGCCCTCAAATTTGACTTCCGTTTTCCCCTTACTCCTTAGAGTCACTACCTTGGATAAACAATCAATGCTGGCGCGCTGCTCTGCAAGCCAGTCCATGCCCAAAATGACATCGAACTCTACTAATGGTAACACTGCTGCTTCTAGAGCGAAGACAACTCCGTCTAGCTCCCAACAAATGTGCCCTTTAGCCCCGGTGGTCATAGATGACCCATTGGGCATGCGCACTCTCAGCTCTGCTCCCGACGAGAAAGACTCAACTCCTATCCTCCGGATGAAGCTCTCCGCAAGAAAGGAGTGCGATGCTCCCGTATCAAACAATACCCTAGCGGGGTATCCGGAAACTAACACGAAGCCTACAACATAGACATTACACAGAAGTCTAAAAGGATGAAGCACAAAATTTAAACTTAAATTTTCTTCATACCTGTCACCACATCAGTCTGGCGGATCGCTTCTTGCTGTCCAAGGTTGTAAGCCCTTGGTTGCACCGGTTGGAACCGAGAAGCGCTCGACTCCGCCATCTTTCCTTTCTCTGCAGCACTGGGGCCCGAGCGCACAGACTGCTCCTGCTTTGACTCTTGCCCCGCTCCCCCTTGCTGACAAGCACGGGCTATGTGCCCAACCTTACCGCAGTTGTAGCACGTCGGCGGTCCCCTAGAGTGGGAACCCCCAGGCGTCCAGTTACTCCTCTCACCAGATCTGGAAGTGTAAGGCTTCTTCCTCCACCTACTCCCATCAGACTTATTATGAGCTTGGGAAGGCTTCCCTTCCCCTTGCTTGGGAGTAAAACCCTTACGGCGTTGGGTTCGCTCCAAATCATTCTCCAAACTCCTGGCGGCTTCAACTAGCTCATTAAATCCCGCCCTCTTCATGGAGATGAGGGGTTGTCTCAGATTCTCCCTCAAACCTTGGTAGAAGAGGTTATCCCTCTCTACATCATCCGCCATTGTCGTTCCCGCATAACGACCCAAACGGGTGAACTCTTGCACGTACTCATCCACTGTCTTGTCTCGCTGCATTAGATGCAGAAACTTCCTCTGCAGGGCCAACCGAGTTAAAACTGGGATATACCTCTTAAGAAAAGCGTCCCCGAACTCTTCCACTGACGGGGTGCGTCCCGGAAACTGGCGGCCACTATGGCTCACCCACCACAACTTGGCGTCTCCTTCCAACATGAACGCCGCATACTCAGCTTTCTTTTCCTCTGGCGTCTCTGCCGCCCTTAACAGTTCTTGAATGCGAACCCACCAGTCCTCCGCATCCGTTGGCGTTCCAACACCCTTGAAAGACGGGGGATGGAAATTCAGGAAATACTTCATGTGTCGGTCTCCATGTCCGACAACTACCCTCTCCGCCAAAGGCTCCACTCGCCTGGCTTCTGCTCCTGGCACGGCCGTTGCCGTATCTGGTGTGGCAGGGGCTGCCACCTGAGCCGCTGCTGCAGCTTGAGCTGCCACCATCGCTTCTGCAAGCATGCGGCAGAAGTCGGCCGGGTCTACACCCGTGCCCAAAAGACCTGGAGCAGTAGCACTGCTCGCCGAGAGATCATCCCTTGCTCTTGAAGTGCCCGCCTCGTTGCTTGCACTCTTCAGGAAGACAAGAAATAAGGGATTAGTCTCCAATCTCAAGACTAAAACATAAGGACACTCACGGTTCCGCGTTACTCTTAGGTGGATAACTTCTCTACGCACTAACCTTGAATCTAACCTCGCTTTGATACCAAATTGTAACACCTCCCCTGCAGTGGACGTATAATATGGGTCCGGCCGGGGCCCCACAACATACGAACGCCACAGCTTTAGTATTAAAAGTTGATATAGCTACCCAAACTCAAAACACTTGCACAACACAGCGGAAAACCAAGCACAACTAGATGTTATCCACTAACCAAAAGAGTAAACAAATGGCCTTAAGGTCTTACATCAAATGTCCAAACGTAAACAGTACATCAAACATGAATGTGCCCAGCACCCCTAATCTACCTCGGCATGCAAGCCGGACAAAATAGTCTCAAACATACATCAATCAAAGTAGTGCTACCAAAAGAGAAAACACTTCATGGGCTTAGGCCTTTTTGGCCGGCGTGCTAGCTCCTGCGTGCGATCTTTGCCCTGTAAAAATTATTAGTAACGTGGGTCAGCAAGGGCTGACCTCAAACTATGTAACAACACATCTCCTCCCGGCCGCCCCTAACGGACCCCGGGGAACCCTCCAACCTGCAAGTCAGCACTTCATATGCAAATAAACATCTATAAATAGAAAAGCATTAAAACAGGCTTGGATGTCTCAATCATCAAACATGTTCTCTATTGGTTGAGCATATAAAGAAAAGGGCCTACTATGCAACATGAATGCAACACCCGGGCTTCACCCAAGGTACCCTACAGCGTATGCATCTAGCACAACATCACATCATTTGGGTACTCACATTTCCCCAATTGGCATAAAGCCGCAAACAATGAGGGAGACACAACTCCCTCACTCGGCGCACAGGCCGCCACATGGAATTCTTGCCAAGGCCCCACCCGCTCGTGGGCTTAGCCCCGGGCTTGCCTGCAAGCTCTGACGTCTCATGTCAGATTTCCAACAACCACAGACTGACCGATTCTAAGAAGCCTTGCTGGACCCCACCCGCTCATGGCCTCTTTGCCCGGGCTTGCCCCAAGCTTGGCATTCTCGTCAGTCTCACAGAAGGGGACTAGTCTCGCCGGGACACTCTCCACACATGACGCACATGTCACGGGATAGCCAGCCGACCACGGAGACATAGCCACGCCTTGACACAACATAACCAAGACTAAACACATCGCAATCCCTCTTTGTACCGTAGCGTTCCCGCGCACCAAGGAAAACATCTCCAACTCGTGCGGAGCTAACCTTGTCCACCAAGGAAACCATCTCCATTCTCATACGGAGCTAACCTTGTCCCTCAAGGAAACCATCTACCGCCACGAGGAGCTAACCTTGTCCGGGTTCGACTACAAGTACCCTTTTCTAGCAAACGGGACAATCACCACCACAACACAAACGACATCTTGCCGCAACGGAAAATCTCTACGAATTCCTAAGTTCGTATGCAACATCACCGAGTCGGACTAACGGTCGCGACTACGGCTTCACCCACCATGCCTAATCCACTAGCGAAGCGGATCTCTAATGCAAAATATGCCGGGGACGGACTCAATCAACCCGGAGGTTCCTCTTGAACCTTGGCAAACCAAAGCCCCTCTCATTTGAGAGTTTGGTGCACAAAAATCTAGAAGAAAACGATGCTAAAAACGTGCATCCTAAAGACCGAGAGGAGAGATGTCGTTACCTTCCGACTCCTCTTTCTTGCCATGGCAAAATAGCCGGATGGGAATCTTCGCAACGGTCTAAGCTTCACGGATCCGGACTCGGCTCGCGATTTGGAGCACCGAAACCCTTCCTACAGCCCAAGACCTTCTTCTTCCTCCTTGCTCTAGGTTTTCTCAAGATCTTAGAAAGAGAAACTTGGAAAACAAATGAGGGTTTCCAACCCTGAATTCGGTCTTAACTCCCCAGGAGATGGCCTGAACCGTTAGATCCCAAAACCAGAAAAAGACTGGCTGCGATTCGCCTGGAAAATAAAAGACCTGGGCCGAACACGGCCTGGCACACGCCCGTGTCCAGGGCCGTGTGCCTCATTCGCCGTCTCAAATCGACGCGCCTGGAATCAGACACGGGCATTCGACACGCCCGTGTTCAATCCGACACGCCCGTGTCCCCAGCGACACGGCCGTGTGGCCTGCCGTGTGTCTCCAACGACACGGCCCCAACACCAACCCGAGAGGTGACACGGCCTGGGACACGCCCGTGTCCCAAGCCGTGTGCCAAGTCTCGACATCCGTCGACAGGCTTTGTGTCGACACCACGGAAAAACGTCGAGCGAAGATCGTCGACCAAGCGGGACACGCCCTGTGACACGCCCGTGTCACAGGCCGTGTGCCCCAGTCTCGACACTCTGTCGAGCACAAAGTGTCGACACTTGGGCCAAGTGTCGACACGGCCTCGACACGCCCTGCGACACGCCCGTGTCGCAGGCCGTGTGCCCCACTCTCGACACTCTGTCGAGCACAAAGTGTCGACACTTGGGCCGAGTGTCGACACGGCCTCGACACGCCCTGCGACACGCCCGTGTCGCAGGCCGTGTGCCTCCTGCCAGAACCCAAAAATTTTCAGCACTGCAGACTGAACCTCTTGCAAAAACTGGGGTGTTACAGGTGAGGGGTAGAGCTATCCGTGAAAAATTCTCCACGAATCTCCTATAATACCCGGCTAGTCCAAGAAAACTTCGGACTTCCTCCACAGTACTCAAGACCGGCCAATCTTTGATTGCTTCCACTTTTGTTGGATCCACTACCACCCCATCCCCACTAATCACGTGGCCCAAAAATGCCACCTTCGCTAACCAGAACTCGCACTTTGAGAACTTTGCATACAACTGATTCTCCCTCAACACTTGCAAGACCACTCTCAAGTGGGTCTCATGCTCCACTTCCGATTTGGAATACACCAAGATGTCATCAATGAAGACAACCACAAAAGAATCCAAGTATTCCCGAAATAGTCGATTCATAAGGTTCATGAACACAGATGGCGTGTTCGTCAGCCCGAACGGCATCACCGTAAACTCAAAGTGCCCGTACCTCGTACCAAAGGCAGTCTTGGGGATGTCCTCGTCCCGAATTCGCAACTGATAATAGCATGACTTCAAGTCCAATTTTGAGTACACCACCGACCCCACCAACTGGTCGAACAAGTCATCTATCCGAGGAATCAAATACTTAGTCTTAACGGTCAGTTTATTCAGCTCTCGGTAGTCTATGTACAGCCACATACTACCGTCTTTATTCTTTACAAACAACACCGACGCGCTCCACGGCGAAGAACTGGGTCTGATATACCCTTGCTCCAACAGTTCTTGTAACTATACTTTGAGTTCAGCCAACTCCTTTGGTGCCATCCTAAACGGAGGACGTGACACCGACCTAGCCTCCGACACTAACTCGATCGAGAAGTCGATCTCCCACCGAGGAGGTGCTCCAGGAAGTTCATCCGGAAACACATCCTTGAACTCTGCCACCACGGGCACTTCCGCAATAGACAACTGGGAGAGGCGAACCTCCAATAATGCTACCAGCGCTACACCACCCTAGTTAACCACCCGCATCAATTGCATGGCCGAAATTAGGGAATGGGCCACTCCACAAAGGCCCTCAAATTTGACTTCTGCCTTCCCTTTGCTCCTTAGGGTCACTACCTTAGATAGGCAATCAATACTGGCGTGCTGCTCTGCAAGCCAGTCCATGCCCAAAATGGCATCGAACTCAACCAACGGTAAAACCACTGCTACCAAAACGAAGTCAACTCCGTCCAGCTCCCAACAAATGCGCCCTTTGGCCCCGGTGGTCATGGATGACCCATTAGGCATGCACACTTTCATCTCTGTGTCCTCCGAGAAAGACTAAACTCCTATTCTTCGGATGAAGCTCTCCACAAGAAAGGAGTGCGATGCTCCCGTATCGAACAATACCCTAGCGGGGTATCCGGAAACTAATACGAAGCCTACAACATAGACATCACACAAAAAGTCTAAAAGTATGAAGCACACAATTAAACTTAAATTTCCTCATACCTGTCACCACATCGGTTTGGCGGATCGCTTCCTGCTGTCCAAGGTTATAGGCCCTTGGTTGCACCGGTTGGAACCAAGAAGCGCTTGACTCCGTCATCTTCCCTTTCTCTACGGCACTGGGGCTAGAGCGCACAGTCTGCTCCTGCCTTGCCTCTTGCTCCGCTACTCCTTGAGGACAAACACGAGCTATGTGCCCCACCTTACCGCAGTTGTAGCACGTCGGCGGTCCCCTAGAGTGAGAACCTCCACGCGTCCACTTGCTCTTCTCACCGGACCTGGAAGTGTAAGGCTTTTTCCTCCACCTACTCCCTTCAGACTTTCCTTGGGATTGGGGAGGCTTCCCTTCCCCTTGCTTGGGAGTGAAACCCTTACGACGTTGGGTTCGCTCCAGATCACTCTCCAATATCCTGGCAGCCTCAACTAGCTCATTAAAACCTGCTCTCTTCATGGAAATGAGGGGTTGCCTCAGATTCTCCCTCAGCCCCTAGTAGAAGAGGTTATCCCTCTCTACATCATCTGCCATCGTCGTTCCCGCGTAACGACCCAAGCGGGTGAACTCCTGCACATACTCGTCCACCGTCTTGTCTCGCTGCATTAAGTACAGAAACTGCCTCTGAAGGGCCAACCGTGTAGAAACGGGAATGTACCTCTTTAGAAAAGCATCCCCAAATTCCTCCATCGACGGGGTGTGTCCAGGGAACTGGCGGCCGCTATGTCTCACCCACAACAACTTGGCATCTCCTTCCAACATGAACGCCGCATACTCAGATTTCTTTTTTTCTGCCGCCCTCAAAATCTCTTGAATTCGAACCCGCATCCTACGCATCCGTGGGCGTACCAACTCCCGTGAATGACGGGGGATGGAAGTTCAGGAAATACTTCATGTGCCGGTCTCCATGTCCGACAACCACCCTTTCTGCCAAAGGATCCACTCGTCTGGCTTCTCCGCCTGGCACGGCCATCGCCGTGTCCGGTGTAGCAGGGGTTGCTACCTGAGCTGCCACTGCAGCTTGGGCTGCCACCATCGCTTCTGCAAGCATGTGGCAGAAGTCGGCCGGGTTTACTCCCGTGCCCAAAAGACCTGGAGCAGTGGCACTGCTCGCCAAAAGTTCTTCTCTTGCTCTCGACGTACCCGTCTCGTTGTTTGCACTCTTCAAGAAAACAAGAAATAAGGGATCAGTCTCTAATCTCAAGACTTAAACATAAGGACACTCATGCTCCCACGTTACTCTTATGTGGATAACTTCTCTACGCACTGACCTTGAATCTAACCTGGCTCTGATACCAAATTGTAGCACCTCCCCTGTAATGACCGTATAATATGGGTCCGGCCGGGGCCCCACAACATACAGACGTCACAGCTTTAGTATTATAAAATGATATAGCTACCCAAACTCAAAACTCAAAACACATCACAGCGGAAACAACAAAGAGACTAGAAGTTATCCACGCCTACAAGAGTAACAAAATGGCCTTAAGGCCTAACAACAAGACTGAATCCAAACTCAAATAATACAACAGTCCTGAAAGTGCATAAGCACACCTAGTCTACCTCGGCATGCAAGCCGGTCACCAAGGGAATCAAAACATACAATGTCATAAAGAGTAGAGCTATAACAAAAGTTAACACTTCATGAGGCTTAGGCCTTTCTGGCCAGCGAGCTAGCTTCTATTTGCGATCCTTGCCCTGTAAAAATTATTAGTAACGTGGGTCAGCAAAGGCTGACCTCAAATTGTGTAACAAACACATCTCCTCCCGGCCGCCCCTAACGGACCTCGGGGTACTCCTCCAACCTGCAAGTGAGCACTTCGTATGCAATAATCATAAGCAAGAAAAGAAACTAAGGAAACAGGCTTGGATGTCTCAAACATCATACATGTTCTCTATTGTTGAGCATATAATAATAGGGCCTACTATGCAACATGAATGCAACACTCGGGCCTCGCCCAAGGAACCCTATAGCGTATGCATCTAGCACAACATCACATCATTTGGGTACTCAACATTTCCCCATTGGAATAAAGCCTCAAACAAAGGGGAACCACAATCCCCCAGTGGCATACAAGCCGCCACACGGAACTCTTGCCAAGGCCCCACCCGCTCACGGTCGCAGACCCGGGCTTGCCAGCAAACTCTGACTTCTCTTGTCAGGATTCCGTTAAACACACTGACCGATTCTAAGAACCCTTGCTGGACCCCACCCGCTCATGGACTCATTTCCCGGGCTTGTCCCATGCTCGGCGTTCTCGTCAGTCTCACACAAAGGGGACTAGTCTCGCCGGGACACTTTCCACACATGTCTTGCATGTCACGGGATAGCCAGCCGACCACGGATACATAGCCACGCCTTGGCACATCACAAACTAAGACATTTCCTCCATAATCCCTCATACATACTGCAGCGTTCCCGTGCATCAAGGAAACCAACTACCACTCATGCGGAGCTAACCTTTTTCATCAAGGAAACCATCTACCGCTCATGCGGAGCTAACCTTGTTCATCAAGGAAACCATCTACCGCCAATGAGGAGCTAACCTTGTTCGGTACCGGCCACATGTACTCATGCAAGATAAAGGGAAGAACATCACAAACAACACGAACATCACAAACGGCCTCTTGCCGCAGCGGATTTCTATGAATCCTTAAACCTAGTATGCAACATCACCGAGTCGGACTAACGGTCGCGACTTCGGCTTCACCCACCAAGCCTAATCCATTAACGGAGCGGTTCTCTAATGTAATAATCATGCTGGGGACAGACTCAATCGACCCGGAGGTTTCTCTTGAACCTTGGCGACCCAAACCCCTCTCATTTGAGTGTTTGGTGCCCAAAAACTAGAAAAGAAAAGATGCTAAAACATGCATCCTAAAACCGAGAGGAGAAGTGTCGTTACCTTCCTACTCCTCTTCCTAGCCATGGAAAAATAGCCGGATGAAAACCTTCGCAATGATCTAGCCTCCACGGATCTGGACTCGACTCGCAATTTGGAGCACCGAAGCCTCTCCAACAGCCGGATCTCTACTTCACCTTCTTCCATGCTCTCCCCTCTCTCTAGAACTTTAGAAAGAGAACCACTCAAAAGAAAATGAGGGTTTCTAATGGTCCAATCCTGTGTATATCCCATCAGGAACAACCCCCAGCAGTTGGATCCCAAATTAAAGAAACGAACGGCCTTGATTCAGGCCTGAAATGCTAAACTTGGGCCGAACACGGCCTGCGACACGACCGTGTCCAGGGCCGTGTACCCCATTCGCCGTCAAAAATCGACGCGCCTGGAACAACACACGGGCATCCGACACGCCCGTGTTCGACCTGACACGCCCGTGTCCCAACTGACACGGTCGTGTGGTCGGTCGTGTGCCTCTATCGACAGAGCCCCGAAAACAACCCGAGACTCACACGGGTACTAGACACGCCCGTGTCCTTGCCCGTGTCTAACTCAACATGCCTGGGCTCCTGGCCGTGTTCACTGTCTCGACACTTCGTCGAGCGAAGTTCGTCGACTACCTGACACGGCCTTGGACACGCCCGTGTCCTGGGCCGTGTGCCTTGTCTCGACACATAGTCGAGCGAAATTCATCAACTCCCTGACACGGCCTTGGACACACCCGTGTCCTAGTCCGTGTGCCTTGTCTCGATACATAGTCGAGCGAAATTCATCGACTCCCCGGGCCGATCGTCACACAGGCTCAACACGCCCGGAGACACGCCCGTGTCTCTGGCCGTGTTCTCTGTTCGACGATCATCGACTCCAAAATCGTCGACCTCTCGACCAAATCATCGACTGGAGCCTGACACGCCATGGGACACGCCCGTGTCCCAGGCCGTGTGCCCCCTGCCAGAAACCAAACTTGGCCAGAAACGCTGGTCGTCCCTCTACAAATTTTGGGGCATTACATTAAGCATTAAAAGACGACATAAGTTTACCCAACTCAAAACTCAAAATAAATCAGCAAAAACAAAGAAACATAACTAGAAGTTATCCACCAAAGCAGGAGTACCAAAATGGCCTTAAGGCCTTACACAACAGGAGTCCAAAACTGAATCACAATCCTATCAATGTGCAAAAGCACTCATAGGCTACCTCGACATGCAAGCCGGATTATAACTCAAGGATCATATCAAAGCATGAAAACATAAGCAGATTAAGGTTCACTTCATGAGGCTTAGGACTTTTTGGCTGGCGAGCTTGCTCCGGCTTGTGATCCTTGCCCTGTAAAAATTTGTTGTAACGTGGGTCAGCAAAGGCCGACCTCAACTATGTAACAACAAATCTCCTCCCGGCCATCCCCAACGGACGACAGGGTACTACATAACCCTACAGGTTAGCTCTTCGTATGCAATAAATAATAACATATAAACCTATAAACAGTTTTGGATGTCCCAAGCGGCAAACTTGTTTCTAAGTTGAGCAAATAATAAATGGGGCCTACAATGTAGAATGAATACAATCCAGTGTTTCATTCAAGGCACCCTAAGCGCATGCTTCTAACACATCATCATCAAATCAGGTACTTCCATTTTCCACTTCGGCATTCAAGCCACAAACACATGGGTACTTCCAATTTCCCCAAACAAAATTCAGGTAGCTACTCGGAATACTTGCCAAGGCCCCACCTGCTCGTAGGTCTCAAAACTCGGGCTTGCCTGCAAACTCTGATTTCTCTCTTCAGTGTTCCGCCATACAAATAAACGAACTGATGCTAAGAACACTTGCTAGACTCCACTGGTTCGCGATGACCAAGGCCCGGCTCCAAAATCGGGACCAAATCCACCGAAGGAGACCCCGCGGGACCCATCTGGTATCGTCCAGGATTGTTAGAAGCTTGGCATTCTCATTAGTTGCACAGCAGGGGACTTGTCTCACAGGGACACTCTCTACACATGACCTTGCAACGTCAAGGTCTAGCTAGCCGACCACAGATACAAACCATGCCTTGTCAAATCACAATCCCATTCCTTTTCCACTCTATTCCGAAACTTGTACCGTACCATCCCCGTGCCCCCACATGTACTTTAATTTCAACTTGGTCCGGTTCCGACCACACGTACTCACACGAGTAAGGGGTAAAAACATCATCACATGTGACATCTTATCGTTAACGGATTTCTACAAAATCCTTAAGGCTTGCAATGCAACATCACCGAGTTGGACTAACGGTCGCGACTACGGCTTCACCCGCAATGCCTAATGTACTAACGGAGCGGATCTCTAATGCAATATCATACGGGGGACAGACACAATCGACCCAGTGGATCCTTTTGAACCATGACAACCCGAATCCCTCTCACTTGAGAGATTCAGTGCCTAGAATGCTTGAAAGAAAACAAAAAAAGTGTAGATGCCATGCACACATCCTAAAACTGAGAGTAGATGTGTCGTTACTCATTGACTCCTCTTTCTAGACATGAAACCCTTGTCTTGCATGGATGAAAATGATTGCCTTCGCGTCCTCTTCTCCTTTATAGCCTCAGAACGATGATCAGAGTTATGAAGCTCCCTTAATATTGAAGAAAGCTCCTCCCTCCACCTCCGCTCTCCCACTCTGAAACCCAAAGTCAACTCCAAGAATGAGAAGAAAAATCAGGGAGAAAACTGCTTAGCCCAACATAAGCCTTTTGGGCAGAGGGCCCTAGGATCAGTTATGAAGTGAAATCAGATGGCTATGATTTCAAATGATGGAACTCCACACTTTAGCCTACAACCTTCGTCGAACGACTCATAATTCGTCGAGTGGCCCAGAATTCGTTGAGCGGCCTGAACTCGACAAATTGTCCAGGGCTCGATGAAAAGCCCTCAGCTCGCTGAACGACACTGAGCTCGACAAAAAGCCCTCAGTTCGTCGAACAACACTGAGCTCGACGAAAAGCCCTGAGTTTGACTTTCATCGAACGGCCCTGAGTTCGACTTTTATCGAACGGCCCTGAGTTCGACATTCGTCGAATGGCCCTGAGTTCGACATTCATCAAATGGCCCTGAGTTCGACTTTCATCGAACGACATTCGATGATCCCAGATTCTCGTCGAACTGCTCTGGTTCCTCAAATTTGGGGTGTTATAACTCCTCCCCCGTTACAAGAATTTTGTCCCCGAAATTAAACTCCATATAGGAAGACAACAAGAAAATTGTTGCAAAAAATTAAAATTTTGTTACAACTTTACACAAACCATTTTCATTCAGGCAAACAACAAGAAAAACATTGCAACGTCTCAAAACCCTGTTGCAGCTTATCGAACACTATTCCAATCAACATTATACAAACAACTCTCGATAATACTCGCGCACGGATTGCTCTACCTCCCAAGAGAACTCATCTCTCCCGTAGTTGTACCAACGTACCTTTACAAGCTTCACCTATTTGTTCCACAACTGCCAAACTTCTGAATCCTCTATGCCCACCGGAAGGACTTTCATCCTCAAGTCCTCGTCTATCGGCACCATGCCGGTGCAATCACCACACTAGCCTCCACCAAGGCTTTCCTTAAGAAGGAGATATGGAAAACATCGTGCAATCCACTCAGCTCTGTGGACAATGACAACCGGTAAGCTGCTTCTCCAACACGTTCTATAACCTTGAACGGTCCCAAAAACCTCGGACTCAACTTCTTGACTCGGCGAATCCGCGAAACACCTTTGAACGGCTTGATCTTGAGACACACCTAATCGCCTACCGCAAACTCCGCATTCGTATGGCGAGTATTAAAATACTTTGCTTGCCCGTCCAGGCCAACCTTCATGCACTCCTGAATGGTTCACACAAAATCGCATGCATCAGCCACCACTTCTTTTCACAAAAGTTTGGTGCCTCCCACCTCTATTCAAGACATTGGTGTTTGACACTGCCTTCCCTACAAAGCTTCGTATGACACCATCTTTATACTTGCCGGAAAAATATTGTTATAGGAAAACTCTACCATGAAGAGGTGGTCTTCCCACTTTTTCCCAAATTCGAGGGTACACATTATCAGCATATACTCCATTGTACGATTCGGTCTTTTGGTTTGTCCATCATTTTGAGGATGGAATGTCGTACTGAACTTGAGCTTCGTGCCCAGACTCTTCTGAACCAGCCTCTAGTCTTTGGACGTGTATCGTCCATCGCGAACACTAACTATACTCTTAGGAATCCCATGTAGTCGCACAATGTTGTGAACATACATCTCTACCTGCTTCTCCACACTGGCCTCTTTCTGATTTGGGATGAAATGTGCCACTTTGGTTAAGAGATCCACGATCACTCAAATCGCATCGTTACCCTACTACGATCGAGGTAAGACATGCACAAAATCCATGGAGATGTCATCAAATTTCCACTCGGGATTAGGGAGTGGCTTCAGGAACCCACCCGACTTCTGACACCCGGCCTTCACTAAGGCACAAGTTTGGCACCGACTCACGTACAAAGCTATATCACGCTTCAAACCAGCTCACCAAAAGGACTTCTTCATATTCAAGTACATCTTTGTACTGCCTGGGTGAATGGAGTTCTTCATAAAATGAGCCACAAACATCAAATCATCATGGAGCTTGCCGAACTGCGGTATATATATCCTTTCATCCTTCCTCAAGACCCCATCCCAGGCCCTACCTTCGCCCTTTTGAGCTTCCACCACAAGCGGCCGAAACTCTTCATCACACATTGTCGCTTCCCGGATACGATTAGATATGTCATTTTGCGACTCGATCCAGTTCAATCGAGCCAAGCTTGACTCACCTCTTGTTATGCACTTAATGCCAAGGGACTCACAGTCCCGCATCAACCGCTCATCATGAGCTTCGATCCAACTCCCTTGACCAGAGTATTTCCTGCTCAAGGCATCTGCCACCACATTTGCTTTGCCAGCCATATACTGAATCACCACTTCGTATTCTCCAAGGAACTCGACCCATTTGCGTCGCCGTATATTCAAGTCCTTTTGGTCTAGATGATACTTTAGGCTTTTTGGTCCGTGAAGATCTCCACCTTTGCACCATACACATAGTGCCTCCACAACATTAATGCAAAAATTACCGCCGCCAATTTCAAGTCATGGACGGGGTAATTCCTATCATGAGGCTTCAACTGCCTAGACCCAAAAGCTATAATGCCTCCATGTTGCACCAACACGCAACACAAACCGCATCCAGATTCGCCACTAAAAATCTGAAATCCTTCTGTCCCTTTAGGTAGACTTAGGATTGGAGTTGTCATCAGCCTTTCCTTTAGGGTGTCAAATGCTTGACCTCACTCTTGAGTCCACACAAATTTTTGGTCCTTACGAGTCAATGAAGTGAGGGGTAAAGCGATCCGCGAAAAGTTTTCCACAAACCTTCTATAGTACCCAGCTAGTCCAAGGAAACTTCGGACTTTCGCCACGGTTCTCAAAATCGACCAATAACTGATGGCTTCAACTTTTGCTAGATATACCGCCACCCCATCACCACTAATCACATGGCCCAACAATGCCACCATCTCTAACCAGAACTCGCACTTCGAGAACTTTGCATAAAGTTGGTTCTCTCTTAACACATGCAAGACTATTCTCAAATGAGTCTCATGCTCTGCCTCCGATTTGTTGTATACCGAAATATCGTCGATAAAGGCGACCACAAAAGAGTCCAAGTATTCACCAAATACTCGATTCATCAAATCCATGAATACTGATGGTGCATTTGTCAACACGAATGACATCGCCGAGAACTCAAAATGACCATACCTCATACCAAAAGCTATCTTGGGAATGTCCTCATCTCAAATCCATAATTGATAGAATCCTGACTTCAAGTCCAACTTATAATACACCACTGACCGCACTAACTTGTCGAACAGGTCATCTATCCGAGGAATCAGATAATTATTCTTGACAATTAGTTTTTTCAACTCTCGGTTGTCTATGCACAACTGCATACTACCGTCTTTCTTACTCACAAACAACACTGGTGTGCTCTATGGTGAAGACCTGGGTCTAATATACCCCTATTCTAAAAGTTGCTGCAACTAAACCTTGAGTTCGGCCAACTCCTTTGGTGTCATCCTAAAAGGAGGACGAGACACCAGACTAGCCTCTGACACTAACTCAATCGAGAAATCAATCTCCCGTCGAGGAGGTGATCCAGAAAGCTCCTCGGGAAACACATCCTCGAACTCTGCCAAAACCGGCACATCTCCAAGTGACAACCTGTAAAGGAGAACCTCCAACATTCCTACAAGAGCTACTACTCCCTGGCTAACTGCCCACACCAACTACATTGTCGAAATCAGAGAACAGGCCACACCACTAAGGCCCTCAAACATAACTTCTGCCTGCCCTTCACCCCTCAGGGTCACCACCTTAGATAGGCAGTCAATACTGGCACGTTGCTCTACAAGCTAGTCCATTTCCAATATTAAATCGAACTCAACCAACGGTAGAACCACCGCTACCAACGTGAAGTCAACTCCATCCAGACTCCAACAAATGCGCCCCTTCGCCCCAGTAGTCATGGATGATCCATTAGGCATGCGCACTTTCAGCTCTACGTCCGCCGAGAATGGCTCAACTCCAATCCTTTGGATAAAGCATTCCACAAGAAAGGAGTGCGACGCTCCCGTATCAAACAATACCCTAGCGGGGTACCAAGAAACTAACACAAACACTAAAATAGAGGCAACATACATAAACGATCTTGAAAGTCTAAAGTAAAAGATTAACTTAAACTTTCATACTTGTCACTACATCGGGTTGGCAGATCGCTTCCTGCTGCCCAAGGTTATACTCCATTTGCTGCACGGGTTGGAAATTAGAAGAGCTAGACTCCGCCATCTTTCCTTTTTTCGCAGTGTTGGGGCTGGACCGCACTGACTGCTCCTGTCTTGGCTCCTGCTCAGTGTCACGCTCAGTACAAAAATGAGCTATGTGGCTCGGTTTGCTACACTTATAGCACGATCATAGTCCCTTGAAGCGATACCCCCCCTGACGTCATACTATCCTCCCAATTCTTGTAGGGATGAGACTTCTTCTTCCACTTACTCCCGACAATCCTTCCTTGAGATTGAGAAGGCTTTCCTTCTCACTGCTTGTCCGCAAAACTCTTTCGATGTTGGGTTCGCTCCAAATTGCTCTCCAACATTCTGGCAGCCTCAACTAGCCATTGAAACCAACATTGTTCATAGATATGAGGTGTTGTCTGAGATTCTCCCTCAGCCATGGTAGAAGAGGTCGTCCCTCTCCACATCGTTAGCCATGGTCGTTCCAGAATAACGACCCAACCAAGTAGACTCCTGAACATACTCATCCACCGTCTTGTCCCGCTACACCAAGTGATAAATTGCCTCTGAAGGGCTAACCTCGTCGACACAGGAATGTACTTTTTCGAGAAAGCATTCCCGAACTCCTCTATGGACGGGATGCATACAGGAAACTGGCGACTGCTATGGCTCACCCACCACAGCTTAGCATTACCTTCGAACATGAAACTTGCAAACTCAGCTGGTTTCTCTACCAGCGTATCGACCACCCTCAGTAGTTCTTGAATCCTTGTCCACCAATCCTCTGCACGATTGGCGTGCCGACTCCCTTAAACATTGGAGGATGGAAGCTTAGAAAATATTTTGTTTGTCAGTCTCCATGTCCGACAACCATGCTTTCTGCTAACGACTCTACTTTCCTGGCTCCTCCGCATGGCACGACTGTTGGCGCATAGGGGTAGCAGGAGTTGATACCTACGCAATAGGGGTCACAACTTGCGCTGCTGAGGCAACTTGGGCTTCCAGCATTGCTTCTATGAGCATGCAACAGAAATCGACCGGGGTTACCCCCATGCACAATGGACCTAGGGAAGTAGCACTGCTCGCAGAAGTCTCTTCTCATGGCCTCGACCACCCCACCTCATTGCTTGCACCCTTCACAAAAGCAAAGTAGAATAAGAATCAGCTTCTAGTCGCACAACTAGATATAAGGACACTCATAGTCCCGTGATACTCCTCGGTGGATAACATCATTACGCGATTTGACTACGACATTCGATCATGAATCTTTACCTTGGACATCAACCTGGCTCTGATACCAAATTATAACACCTCCCCTATAATGACTGTATAATATGGGTCTGACCGGGGCCCCACAACATACAGACGTCATAGCATAAGCATTAAAATATGATATAAGTTTACCCAACTCAAAACTCAGAATAAATCAGCGGAAAACAAACAAACAAACTGAACTAGAAGTTATCCACAAAACCAGGAGTAACAAAATGGTCTTAAGGCCTTACACAACAAGAGTCCAAAACTGAATCATAATCCTATCAATTTGCAAAAGCACTCCTAGTCTACCTCGACATGCAAACCGGATTACAACTCAAGGATCATATCAAAGCATAAAACATAAGAAAATAAAGGTTCACTTCATAAGTCTTGTGCCTTTTTGGCCGGAGAGCTTGCTCCTGCTTGCAATCCTTACCCTGTAAAAATTGGTTGTAACGTAGGTCTACAAAGTTTGACCTCAACTGTGTAACCAATACAACTCCTCCTGGTGGTCCCTAATGGACCCCGGTGTACTCCATCACCATGCAGGTCAACTCTTCGTATGCAATAAATAATAATATATAAAGTATAAATAGGTTTGGATGTCCCAAGCAACAAATATGTTTCTAAGTTGAGTAACTAATAAAGGGGGCCTACAATGGAGCATGAATGCAAACCTAGGTTTCACCCAAGGCACCCTAAGAGTATGCTTCTAACACATCATCATCAAATCAGTTACTTCGATTTTCCCTTCGGCATTCAAGCCGCAAACACATGGGTACTTCCAATTTTCCCAAACGGCATAAACGGCATTCAAGCCGCTACTCGGAACAATTGGCAAGGCCCCACCTTCTCGTGGGTCTCAAAACTCAGGCTTGTATGCAAACTCTAATTTCTCACGGCAGGGTTCCACCATATAAACAAACTAACTAATTTTAAGCACCCTTGGTAGACCCCATTCGTTTGTGACAACCTAGGCTCGACTCCAAAATCGTGACCAAGTCCTCAAAGGAGACCCAGCGAGACCCAATTGGTATCGTTCGGGCTTGTCAGAAGTTTGGTGTTCTCTTCACTTCCAGAGAAGGCGACTTGTCTCGCCGGGACACTCAACACACATGACCTTGCAACGTCACGGGTTAGCCAGATGAACATAGAGACAAACCATGCCTTATCACATCACAATCTCATGCATTTCCCCCCTATTTCGACACTTCTACCGCACCACCCCATGCCCCACGTGTACTCTAATTTCCACTCGGTCTAGTTCCGGCCACACATACTCAGATGAGTAAGGGGTAAAAACATAATCAAAGATGACATCTTGCTGCTAACAGACTTCTACAAAATCCTTAAGGCATGCAAAGCAACATCACCGAGTCCGACTAACGGTCGGGACTAAGGCTTCACCCACAATGCATAATCCAGTAACAGAGCGGATCTCTAATGCAATATCATGCCGAGGATGGACAAAATCGACCCGATGGCTCTTTTTGAACCATGGCAACCCGAATCCCTCTTAGTAATGAGATTCAGTTCCTAGAATGCTTGAAAGAAAATAAGAAAAGTGTAGATGACATGCATGCATCCTTAAACCGAGAGGAGAAGTGTTGTTACCCTTCGACTCCTCTTTCTAGCAATGAAACCCTTGTCTTGCATGGATGAAAATGAGCGCCTTCACATCCTCCTCACAGATGTAGCCTCTAAACGATGATCGGAGTTCTGAAGCTCCGTTAATTGAGGAGAAAGCTCCTCCCTCCTCCTCCGCTCTCCCACTCTGAAACCCTAAGTCAACTCCAAGAATGAGAATAAAAATGAGTGAGAAAACCGTTCAGCCCTATATAAGCCTCTTGGGCAGAGGATCCTAGACCCTAGTATCAGTTATGAAGTGAAATCAGATGGCTATGATTTCAAACGACGGAACTACACACTTTATCCTACGATCTTCGTCGAACGGCTCAGAATTCGTGGAGCGGCCCAGAATTGATCTAGCGGCCTGAGCTCGAAGAATGGTTCGGGGCTCGATGAAAAACCCTCAACTCACCGAATAGCGTTGAGCTAGACAAAAAGCCCTCAGTTCATCGAACAGCGCTGAGATCGACGAAAAGCCTTGAGTTCGACTTTCGTCGGACGGCCCTGAATTCGACTTTCTTCCAATGGCCCTGAGTTCGACTTTCGTCGAACGACCTTCGATGATCCTAGAATCTCATCAAACTGCTCTGGTTCCTCAAATTTAGGGTGTTCAAGTTACATTAACACATGATTAGCGTGTGCTGTTATTAGAGCATGGGTTTTAGCTCTTTGGTTTTCTATGTGTGGTTGGGTTTAGCTTGTTTGCAAGATTTCCTAGGTAGCCGTATCTGTTTTGGTGACTCGGTGGAGCCTCTTTGGGAATGCTTGTGTTTTGGCTTCGAGAGGTGTTTACCCGAATTTGCTTCATCAAATCTTAATTTCAACTGCGTTGTTGGGTTCGTAGCATCGGTATTTAGCTACGGTTCGATTTTCGTAGATTTCCGGGTAAGTTTGGTTTTCAGGTCGTTTTGACGTTTTATTTAATTAATTATGATAGCCTCTATTAAAATAATCGGATAAAGAAGTATAAATAGAAACCCATCACATCAAAACCCTAATCATTTTCTCCCTCATGAAACCATCGGCCTATTATGAAAGAATGAGAGAGGCAGACATTCCTAAGCTTTCAGCCGCTGATTTCTGGAGCTTTGGTGCTCGATTTCGTCATTGGATAGTGCATCCGGGTAGATCTCACTACATCTACGTTTCTACGATAAGCTTTTCTAGTTTCTTGGACTTTTAGAGGTCTAGGTGGTTTTGACCCTCTTTTGTCCTCAAACCTTTCAAGTTTTGTTGCTTAAGCGTTCTTGCGGCCAGATTTGTGAGGTGGGGCATTGCTTGGCCGGATTTCGGGTGATTTGAGGCAAGTGGTGATTTCCCCATTGCTTGTTCTTTATTTCTCTCTTTTGTTTTCTGGTTATCCTACCAATATAGGAAGATCAGATTAGGGTAGGATTACCTCCATGTCAAGAAAATGATTTTCTATAGATCTTGAGGCAAGTGGTGTTTACACCCTTGCCGAGCCTTTTGACCCTTCAGTTTCCTATTCTGGTAGGTCAGATGACTCTTAGCATGGCTGTTAAATCATCCTTTATCTAGGTTATATATAATTAGAAGTTGTTAGTATAAGACTGTTGGGATGATAACCCTCTGGTAGCTTTCTGTCTAAAAGCTTTAAGTGGAGCTGAGTGTATATAGCCTAAAGCTTTGAGTGAAACCTTAGTGTAGAAGTTCAGTTTTTAGCCTAAGTATAAAAGCATTAAGTGCGTTGAATGCACTTAATGCCTTGCTAAGAGGTCTGAGAAGCTAAGTTAAAAAAGCGTTGAGTGAGTGGTATACACTCAACACGGCGTTGAGTGAGCTTAGCACACTCAATGTCATTCTATAAAAGTTTAAAAGCCAAGTCTGAAAGCATTGGCAGCATTGAGTGGGCTTAACTCACTCAACTCCTTCACTTTAATCGGCAAGCAAAATATGAAAGCGTCGACAACATTGAGGGACAGTTTGTTTCGGCGGTGGTGGTGGCGAAAGGAGTTGTGAGAATGGAGTTGTGAGAATAAAGCTGTGAGAATGGAGCTGTTCAAAATGGAGAAACAGTTTGGCAAAACAATTGTGCAAGAGCTGTTCAAAAAGGAGAAACAGTTTGGTTAAACTGTGGAAACGTTTCTATTTCATTTTATCATAAAAATAAATTATAATTATATTAATTAAAATGAATTATAATTAATATTTATAATAAATTTAGTTTAATAATAATCATATTATTATATTATTATTAATATTAATATTATAGTAATATTATTAAAACTGGAACTTAGGATCTATCGCTCTGGAAAATAATCTATGGGAGGAGGCGGGGGGGGGGGGGGGGGGGGGGTAATGGTGCAATGCATCTCATCGGAACTACATGAGAGGCGACCAACACCGATGATCTTCCCATGAGGAGGACCAACGTCGCCCCTCCTTTTTTTCAACCATCCCAGGAGGAGGAGATGGGGGAGGGTTCCATGACAGACCTTCTCGATTCTGTCCATGGAGGTGGAGGAGAGGGGGCTTCTGGTCAGTTTATCTCGCCGGCGTCCATGGCAAAATGCTCGCCGGCATCCACGACGGAGGAGATCTATGCTCATGGCATCCACGGAAAGCTTCGTTGAAAAGGATAGGAGTTGTTTTTTTGCGAAAGTAATACAGTGGTGGCTGTGGGAAAGCTCCGTTGAAAAAGAGGGTCAAGCTCCTATCAGAAAGCTTCGTTGGGAACGCCAAAAATTGGCACGTTGACAACGCAACGCTCAAAACAAATGGATCATTATGCCCAATAGCATTCCGGTGCCAACGCAAAGGAGGAAAAACGCAAAAACAAACTGACCCTGAGTGATCTGAACTCACTCAACACCATCTCCTAAATCTGTAAATATAAGTATAAAGCATTGATAGCGTTGAGTGAGCTGAACTCACTCAATGTCGTCTCTTAAGTCTGTTAAATCCTATTAGAAAGCGTTGACAGTGTTGAGTGAGCTGAACTCACTCAACTTCATCCCTTATTTATATAAACCTTTGTAAGAAAAGCATTGACAGCATTGAGTGAGCTAAACTCACTCAACACCGTCGCTTTAACTCTACAATCTAATTATTAAAACGTTGACAACATTGATTGAGCTGAACTCACTCAACGTTATCATCTGATTTTGACTGATAAGTGGTAAAGCTTTGAGTGAGCTGAACTCACTCAACAACATCGTCTATTCTTTCTTCTATGTTTAAGCATTGAGCGTGCTAAGTTATGGCATCGAGTGCATTGACTGCACTCGACGCGGCGTCGAGTGTACTCTACACTTTTCCCGTAGATTTGTGTCCTTTGACCGATTTGACGTGTATCTCTAAAGGCTTAGTTTTGCTAAGTTAGAATCGTCGAGTTTCTGCTGAATTTGTCGAGTTTGGGTTTTATGGGTATTTGGGATATGGGGTTTCATTTTGTTGGCTTAGTTTCGTGAATCATTACACCCGAGCATATTTGGGTCTTGTTTTTGTGCTGTTGGGTTGTGTTGGACCAGATGGCCACCACCGCAGTCCTGTTTTTGAGATGTTTGGGTCTATTATTTTGGGTTTGACCGATTGGTCCCGACTCAGATCTGGTTGTGTTACAGTGTTAATGATTCACATGTTTATTGAGCCTTTGTCTCGTTTTTGTTTCCTATGGATTAAACTTACGCAATTTCTACCGATTCTCATAGATGTTCTCGGAGTATAACTCAGTTCAAACTTGGTGCAAATTTCATTACCTTTTAACTTTGTAGGTTAACTCTTTCGTTCTTAATCTCTAGTAAGTTTAATTTGTTTTTGACAGCTATTTTGTAACACCCTTTTTTTCTATGCTACCGGGTCTTATGCCCAGAATCGCCATTTTGCGGTGACACCTTTGCTTGGGAAAGTTGACACTACGAAATGCCAACCCTGCCGGCACAATAGAATTACCAAACATGCGAAAGCTTATAAAGAAGACAGTAAATGACACGTCCACAAAACATATCATATATAAATATATAACATGAATCACAGCATGTCCTAGAAATAAAAGGAGTGTCAAAAGAGCGGAAAGGTAAACGGGTTTATGCCCAGTACATCAGAATACTCACTACAAGGTCACTCGCGGAAGATAATAAAACTAAACACTCACAGAACCAGAAGTGGGTGCTCCCGAGCTAGACTGGCCCACCTCCACGTGCACTGTGCCCTATTGGTGCTGCCTCTCCGTCTGCTGCCTGTCTCCCATCCGGAGCACCTATAAAAAATATTGTCCATTGAATGTTAGTCATAAGACTAGGCAAACTATCATCCCCACCTCCCCCTGCGACTCCTAGACACCGTGCGGGAAGGGAGATACGGAAGATATTGAAGTGGAGAAGTGTTAAAGCAGATGGCGGCAGACTTAAACTAGCAGTGATATCAGGGCGCTATAATAGTGTACAACAATAATATGATAATACTAAAGTAAGGCAGTAAATTAAGAACAGTAAGAGAGCAAATATATTGAATAATAACCTTAACTTATATAAATGTCCATACAAACTTATGAGTTAAGGTGTCTTTTGCAAGGCTCCCATCGTATAAGCTATCTCATACTACATTATGCGATGGGGTGTCAGGTTTTATGCAAGTATGAGTGTATTGAAATTTTATGTGGGTGAAATGTTATGTTCACACAAGTGCAACTCACGCACACGACTCCATGCGCACTGACCTTTAGTTCCACCATTTTAGTGTTAGCTAAAATCTCATGTACCTTGCGTTGTGGAAAACAGAGGCAGTGGGTCGGGCCACCCCACTACTAGGCTGTAATTCACGCCACCCAACATAGACCTTTGTACGCCTCAACGTGAAGGACACACCACCGAGCCTCTGCGAACATTACTGGCAAAACCTCCAGTCTTTCTTTGGCTAAGTGTGAACCACACTCGCCGAGTCAATATTCCGATGACGGCGTGAACGATAGTCAAGTAACAAAGGCCCACCACATTATATTATGCACATGAAAACAAGAACTTTCAAGCCATAGGCTCCCCGGGCTAACCTGTCCATCAAACCACCTACTAAGCTATCGGCTCGCCGGGCTATCTTGCCCACTACTAAATCCACCGAGCATACTGCTTGAATGACAAAGCTAAACTAACAAACCCGTAACTAGAGGTTAGTGTAAGTGGAGCTTTAGTATAGACTAATTACTCTTGTAATCAATTAACTCTTACCGTTTAGGTTAACCTTGGACTGGACAAGGCATACCATGTGAAGGGCTCTCGAGGGCACTAGGAACTACGATGGGTTGAAGCCCAAAGCTCCCTTTCGTAAGGTAATTATTATTATTGGTATCTACCCATAATAAACCCCATTTTAAGTTTACTTAATCTAACCCTAGTGCATTTGACTCTTGAACTAGTCCTAAGGTTATTTGGACTCTCTCATCAGAACAGGACGATCGTTCGTCGCTCCCAGGTACGTCCTTAACCTAACCGACCAGGCTTTCATAACCTGACCTACATTGATGACCTCAGTCATACACTATAGGTTAAGTACACCACCTACCCCTATACCCCATACCTAAGTTCTCAAGATTCCCTGATATTGTTGTTTTACTATGTGTAGAATTAGAGAGCTAAAATGACATGCAAGAATTTTCACCCCCATAAATATTGATCCGAATGCCCTAAGATAATTATTGGGGATCGATAGAGACAAGATTATACTAAGTCCAGAAACTTGTAATTTTCCTAATTTAATTAGCATTTATTTATTTTTTTCCAAATTAAGGCCATAGGTTTTTTTGAACATGAAGTATTAGATTTACATAAGTTATGACCACCCAAAAATTATGAACTGCATATGATGCCAATAAATCAGAGAATACCAAGTTTCATAATTTTTCATAAATGTTTTGACCTCTAATTAATTAATCCAAAGTAAATCTAATAATTATTGGTAAAGAAGAAAGTACTAAAATATATCATCAGAAAATTATGGAAAAATTATTGAATCTCAAGGGTGACCATAAACGATCTCTGACCATAGATGATAATTTACTAACCCTGTTAGGTACCCAAATAAAATCAAATAAGTTTACTTATAATCAAGCCCCTTGTGAAGCAATCCCTATAAACAGACTTTCAAAATTCCACAAAAATTTACAAAGCTTACAATGTCATAAAAGGTCCTCTAACTAAATTTCATGAGCTTCAAGTAAGAGGTTAACTCATAAGAAATTCCTAAATTGATAGATCAACTTGATGGGTTGTGAATGAAGTACTCCAAATATTGATCTAAAAATTCATACCAAAATTTCTAGAGCTTTGTTATGGTCTTACATCATAACTGACTAAATATCATGCAATTTAAATATTAGAAAGTCATATATAAAAATTCTTCAAGAAAACCCATGGTAGCTTAATATACGAAGGAACCTACTTGTAAACTCATCCCAACATCATGTAAAATATCCCAGAGAATTATATGACTATAAAATGACTCCTACAATCATCCCATGGAAATCAAAGGTCATTGGACCCCTAAATTATTTCTTAATGTGCAAGGGCCTAATTAGGCACGAAGTTATTTAAGTGAGGTGCACGTGTCAATATACCACCTACAAAAACACTAGGGCATTACTCTACCCTAGAAACCCATGGGGTAAACCCCAAGTCCAAACAAGGATTAAACACCCTAAGTCCTTCACAAACCCTAACAAGCTCCGTCCAAGGCTTGAATTAGGGCACTAGGGTTCAACCACCCTAACACATCCCAAACTATAAGAGAGTGTGATACTACTGACCTTGGGACTCTGGCCATAGCTGCAACCCCTTTGGGTGAGGGTTGGTGCCTCCATGCCCCAAGAATCCTAAACCCTAAACTCACCCATATGGGCTCAAACTTTAGTCACATCAAAACCCAATCAAGTCATACTCAAATGAGTTGAGATTTTAACCAGTGACTCATGATGTCCCCTAACACCATCCACCAAAGTTTTGGGGGTTGGTGAGGTAATTAGGTCACTTAATTAAACTACAAAATGATTATTAAAATTTACCAAAATTATAGAAAAGATTTCTCCACAAATTCTCATTTTTGGATATGTCCTCGGTATAGATAAGATTTACTCATTGCCTAAATTTCGAGTCATTTAGACATGAGGTT
Organism: Platanthera guangdongensis; assembly: GCA_039583875.1. Classification (NCBI taxonomy): domain Eukaryota; kingdom Viridiplantae; phylum Streptophyta; class Magnoliopsida; order Asparagales; family Orchidaceae; genus Platanthera; species Platanthera guangdongensis. The sequence continues at coordinate 218,374,359 of CM077151.1, forward strand.
AAGTGGGGGCACCTATTTTAATCTCTGACTAGCCCTAAGTATAGACTGCACCATACTGGGTGCTGCGGTCAGACCACTAAGCTAAATTGGTTGAAACAAATTGTAGACCTCAAGGGCTACAACTTCGGTGTTGACCACTTTTTTGGTAGAAATATCTAAGTATTTTTAATAAATAGATACATTAACTGAAATAAATGAGATTGAAAATCAAATAAAAGGAATTATATAATCCTAAGTTTAAAATCGGAGGTGGCACGAATCTTGGAGCAAATCGTGGGGCACCTGGTCGTCGTCAACCTCCAGCCTACGACTGCGATTGCCCCATCCTGGATACCTTTCCAAGCGCTACTTTCGGCCACCCGGCCATCTCCACGACCGGTCACCGCCTCCACCACCTTCGTTGAGGTGGTGGCTATCGCCAGGCGGTAGCACAGCTGACGGAGTGGTTGTTTCCAGCGAACCTGAGGGGTGATAAAAACCCAAAAAAAATTGTGAAAGAGCTCACTTCATTGGGCTTAATTGAGCCTGATATCTCTCCTATTTGATCTAGGATCCTAACACAGAGGGAGAGGGGAAAAATCGACCTTTTGGTTGGAGCGCAGCCGTGCCGATTGCTGGGTCGCCATTTGCGATGGAGGAGTCACTGAAGTTCTGCAACAACACTGTGGAAGGACTCAATTTCTTCTAGGGAAGAGTTTAAACGACTCCTTTGGGTCTAGGGAGTTTTTTTAAAGAGTCAGAATGGGGAGGCAATGGGTCTTTCTTCATGACACCATTAATGGCAAATGAAGAAGATTTTGGCAATGGGTGGTTACACTATTCCCGCCATTGATTAGCCACCAAAATGACCCCTGGCCTTCTCTACACAGAATGGGGAATAGGATCAAAGCTTTGGAGATGAAGAGAGGGGCCCTTGGTCTCCCTTGGCCAAGAATGTTCTTCCGCCTACTTTCTCACTCCTCCATTAAAGGACAATAGGAGCTTCTCTAACTCCTAGTCACCTTGGCCGAAAATGATGCAATAATTTAGTCAAGTTACACCTAAACCCATCTATATGATTAAAATGGAGCAACCCAAAATGGACTTGGGTTTGAGCTTGAGTTAGCCTATTTGGGTTAACTTAACTCAAAAGCGGGTTAGCTCAACCCTAGGCCACATGGGGTGACCTAGCTAACCCTATGGGGTGATTAGTGACACCTTGGAGTCACCAAAGGTTTAAGGAGAACTCGGTGGGGTGAGTTTGGCATCTTGGGGGTCACTTGACCCTTAAGAAGGGTACTATGAACAAATTAGGGCTAGGCTTGGCTGGGTCAACTTAGCCTCCTTTTTTGACCCTAATGGGTTCTTAGTAATCCTAGAGTCAAGTTAGAAACCTAAAGTCAAACCCTATGGATAGTATTTGAAAAGTGCTAATTGTAGAACATGGTCGTCTCACCTTCTTTTTTAGGTTCACTTGGTCCTCTAAGGCATCCTAGGGTTTTGTCATGCCCCTGTCATGACAAAACCACTCGGGGTGTCTAGTTGTTTGAGAGATGTTACAAATACCAATACATAAAAATAAAAATTTCATCCCCAAAATACTGGTTAGGCATGCGGGGCTCTAGAGAAAAAGGAAAAATACGTAAAATCCCTTAGAAGGTTGAAATTATACCAACCTCAAAGTGTCTCGGGTACTTCTTCAACATCAAGTCCCGTGGTTCCCAAGTGTGCTCCTCCTACCCATTGTTCCTCCACAGGACTTTGACCAATGTGACCTTATTGTGTCGCAGGGTCCGTACCGCTGTATTGTCAATCCTGACCGGCTCCATGCTGACTGACCAATCTGATGCCACCGGGCCATCTGTAACTGAGATCAGCTGCTCAGGCCATAGAAAAGCTCTCCGAAGGGAAGAGACGTGGAAGACGACATGCAGTCCAGTTAACTCTGGCGAAAGTTCCAATCTGTAGGCCAAGGTTCCGATTCGCTCCAGGATCCTGTAGGGCCCCATGTATCTAGGACTGAGCTTCTTCTGACTTCGAACCCAAGAAACTCAATGCATTGGAAGAATCTTCAAGAACACCCAGTCTTCCACCTGAAACTCCACCTACCGATGTCGCGCAACATAGTACTTGGCCAGCCTGCTCTGAGCGTCCAACATACTGTCCTGAATCAGCATCACGTGAGCATATGTGTCCTCCACGAACTCCAAGCCAAGAGCCTCGGGGTCCTCGTCCTGGACACGTGAAAGAGGGGTCCAACATCTCCATCCATACAGAGCCTCATAAGGGGCCATATATACGTATAATGGGCTGATGGCTGTTGTTGTAAGAGAACTCAATTAGTGGCAACAGTTTCTCCCATGGCTCCCCGTGATCCAGAATGCATAAGCATAGAAGATCCTTCAAAGTCCGGTTGGTGCGCTCTGTCTATCCATCAGTCTGAGGGTGGAAGGATGTACTAAACGTCAACCAAGAGCCCGGGTAAGCCTGAACCAACCTCCACTCCTTGGACGTAAAATGCCTATCCTGATCCAACATGATCGTCTTGGGCACTCCATGAAAGCGCAAAAATGTCTCCACAAACTTCCTCGCCAGATCAACTACCGGAGCATCCTTCCTAACTAGGATAAACCTGGTCACCTTTGTCAGCCTGTCGACGATGACCCAGATCGAATCATTCTGTGCAAGTGACTGAGGTAGCCCGTGTATGAATTCCATGGTTATATCATCAAACTTCCACTCCGGCACTAGAAGTGGCTTCAGTAACCCGATCGGGCTCCTACACTCCGCCTTCACTAGCTGGCAAGCCTGGTAATGTGTCACAAAATATGTGATGTCCTTCTTCATGCCCAACCAAAACGTGGTCTTCTTCAGATATGCTTCCATATTTGTGATACCCGGGTGCAAGGAGTATCTGATGTAGTGATCCTATGCCATGATGTCCTCCTGAATCTGGCCACCTGTCGGTATATAGACTCTGCCCCTAAAACAAAGTAGCCCATCTCTCTATGAATAATCCCCAGCCATGATTTCCACCATGGCTCTAAAAATGGGTTCCATCCTCGCATCCAGCCTCTAACCTTCCCTGATGTGATACCGTATATCGTCTGTGGTACTCATCGATGCGAGGTACTCCTTGTACAACTCTGGATTATCCTGGGATACCAGGGATATCTGCATCTCCTACAACATACGCATCAACTCCATAGCCATCAACTGGGACTCTTCTTTGGACGTGGTGGCTCTCCAGCTCAGAGCGTCTGCCACCACGTTCGCCTTGCCGGGATGGTAATGCATTGTATACTGATAGTTTGATAGGAACTCTAACGAGCGCCTCTGTCGTATATTCAGCTCCTTTTGAGTGTACACAAACTTCAGGTTCTTGTGATCTGAGAAGATATAATAATGAACATCGTAGAGGTAGTGTCTCCAGATCTTCAGAGTGAAAATCACCGCTCTCATCTCCAAGTCGTGCACCAGATAGTTCTGCTCGTGCTTCTTCAACTGTCTGGAAGCATAACGATCACATTCCCATTCTTCATTAGAACGGAACCCATCCCCTTGTATGATGCGTCGGTGTATACATGAAATACCTCACTTCCGGATGGAAAGGAAAGAGTAGGAGACGATGTGAGCCGGCCCTTCAGCTCCTGAAAAGCAGCCTCGCACTGTGGAATCCAAACGAATGGGGTCTCCTTCTTTGTCAGAGATGTGAGTGGGAGAGCAATCCGGGTGAACCCCTCTACAAACTTCCGGTAATAGCCAGCAAGTCCTAAAAAACTCCTTAAATCAGTTGCTGTCTTTAGCGGTGGCCAGTCTTGAACTGCCTAAACCTTCGCCGGATCCACTACCAAACCTGCTCCACTGATAATATGGCCCAGAAAGCCTACCTCCTTCAGCTAGAACTGGCACTTGCTAAACATCACACACAACTTATGCTCTCGGTGCTTCTCCAAGGTCAGTGTTAGGTGGCGAGCATGCTACTCCTCAGTCCTCGAATAGATGAGGATGTCATTTATAAAAACTATGACAAAAATTTCAAGGTAAGCCTCGAATACCCGGTTCATCAGGCTCATGAACGCGGACAAGGCATTTGTGAGGCCGAAGGGCATCACTGTGAACTCAAATAGCCTATATCTGCTGCTAAAGGCTGTCTTCAGAATGTCCTCCTCCTGAATACGCTGCTGGTAATATCCTGATCACATATCCAACTTCAAAAACCAATGAGCTCCCTCCAACTAGTCAAACTTCTCATCAATACTAGGCAGGGGATAAGAGTTTCGTACAGTGAGCCTATTCAGGGCTCTGTAATCAATGTATAAGCGGAGCATGTCTTCCTTCTTCTTCACGAGTAAAACTGTAGCTCCCCAAGGCGAGGAGATCAGCATGACAAATCCTACTTCTACCAGCTCCTATAACTGGCTCCGAAACTCTACCAGCTCGTTCGAAGCCATACGGTAGGGTGCTCCCAATATCGGCTTAGCCCCCGACACGAGGTGTATCTGGAAATCTGGCTCCCGATGTGGTGGTAACCCTGGCAGCTTCTCTGGGAATATGTCAGCAAAGTCTCGAACCATCAGAATATCATCAATGAAGCCCTTCACCTCAGCCATCTCGAAAAACACCTGGTAAACTTTGTCTCCCTATAGGTGGGCATTGTCGGCCTGAAAAGTTGAGAGAAAGAGGTGGGAAACTAGAGCAGTACCTTGGAACATCGCAAAGACATCGCCACATCTGAGTACAACTATTGATGCACGAAAACGCACAGGGAGTCGGGCACCACCAGCTAACGATTCGTACACTGGGGGAAGGAAGGGAAAAGAGGAGACTGTCGAATAGTCGGTTACTAGTGGTCGTAGCTAAGGGACAGAAAAAGAGGCTGCTGGTAGCGGAAACAACAGAGTTTACCCACCACGGCTTAAACGCCACTCCTGTGATGGACTTTGCTTTTATTCAAAGAGAAGAGGTTATGTTGGAACACCCTATTACTGATTTGGGCAAGGATCACTATGTCTCTTAGGAAACCTATTTTGACCTCATTGTATAGATCTAAAGGTCAATTAGAATTGAGTCTAAGGGTTAGTAGTTAGATTTGGAATCTTCCCTCAAGACCAGGTTTTTCAGTTTTGGAGACTAAGTCATTTCGTCGAGCTCAGGACGACGAATCGTCGAACTCCATTCGACGATCGCTGAGCTCACTTCGATGAATCGTCGAACTCCATTCGACGATCTCTGAGCTCAACTTCAACGAGTCGTCGAACTCCATTCGACGATGTTTGATCTTATAACGATGTTCTTGACTCCAATTTGATTCTCTATCTCTGAGCTCAGTTCGACGATAGTTGACCTCAGATCGACGATCTCTGTTTCTGTCTAAGTCTAGTCTCTGAGCTCAGTTCAATGATAGTGGAGCTCAGTTCGACATTTTTCTGAAGAGTTCAATGTTTTTCAAGATTCAAATTCAGACAGTTGTGGAATTATTGTCAGCATTTAATTCAGAGATCTTGTAGCCGTTTTCAATTAATCTGGAGCAAGTTTCAAGGAATTTTCAAGGAATGTTTTATTGGACTTTCCTCTAGAAGACAAATACAGTTAAGGAAGTCGTTTATGACAGGCTAACGACTATCTTGGACAGAAGATCATTTCTATTCAGATCAAAGGAATAAAAGAAATATTATTATTCAACAACAAGCATCATAACCTCTGAAATCACAACTTCTGCAACAATAATTCTCTGCAACAACAAGAATTACAACTCTTACAACAACAATTATACAAGAGAAAGAAAGAGAGTTACAGACATTCTCAGTCTCAAAAATTCATACAAGAACACCATCACAGAAGGAGATCAACTAACTAAAATTTTCAGATCTCTCTTGATTCAAGTGTTCAAAGGCCATCATCATTCAAGACTCCAGACACCTCACATTTCAGCTGTTGCTGAAATCATCTTTTGCTGGAGCTCAAATCATTTGAAGGCCTATCACTCTATTGCAAAGCTTCACTTCCTGAACAACTCAAGATCTCAGTGGGAGCTTTGGCAACATCCACTATCTTCTCTCTGACTGTTGACAGAGAAGATCATCTCTCTCTCTCTACTGTAAAGGGTTCTTCAAACTCCCTTCAAAAGTTTGTGATTGGTTTCTGAGACCTTATCAAAACTCAGTGGTGGCAAGACACCTGATCAAAAAATCTGGTTTGTTTTTTGAGCACCTTATCAAAAGCTCATTGTTGCCCAGGACACCTGATCAACTCATCCTGCAGTGGATTCCTACCTAGGGTGGTAGAAGAGTGGATGTACACAGATTGGTTGGGGAACCACTATAGCTCCTTGTGTCTTCTGGTTGCTTGTTTTTCTTTTGTTTTCTGGCTGTGCTTTGTGATTGCTCTGTGATTGTTCTGTGTTTACATTTACTTTATGTTATTTGCTTCCCTGTTCACCTAGGAATACAACAACTGTTTTAAAACGTTTTTGGCAAGCACCATACTCTATTCACCCCCTCTAGAGTATATCAGATCTAACTTGCACTTTCAATTGTTATCAGAGGCAGGTTGGTTAAACATACCACATCTTATAAGTTTGGTTACAGGCTAACACATGAACCCAAAGATCCTTCCAGTTAGATCTGCTTGTTTAAGTTTGTCTTTAGGATTATTTCTTCAAAAAACATGTCCCAAAACAAAGATTATGCCAGCACCAGACCTCCAGTGTGCAATCTGTCTAAGTTTGCACTTTGGAAGGCAAAGATTAGACTGTACATGAACTCTATTGATGCAGACATTTTCAATTCTGTTTTGACAGTGTGTCCAAGACCTCCAGAGAACACAAGTACAAGTGTTGTTCCACCTCCATCAGGAACAGATGCAGAAATAAAGAAATGGAAAGTTGCAGATGCAAAAGCTATGAACATTTTAGCCTAGACTATGTCTGATGAGATATTCCAAAAGGTAGCTGAATGCAACTCAGCAAAGGACATCTGGGATAAGCTATCTAAAATAGTCTCAGGATCTACTAATGAGAGAAAAGACAGAATATCTCACCTCATAAGCCAATATGAGAATTTCAGGAAAGGAGAAGCTGAGTCAGTAGCAGACATGTATAATAGACTCAGTCTTATAGTCAATGAACTAAAATCTTTGGATAAAGAGATCTCATTGACTGAGGTAAATGATAAAATCCTAATGTGCTTCCCAAGCACTTGGGACTCAAGGATCTGACCAATCAAGGATGCTAGAAGTCTAAATGAGATCACAATAGAAGCTCTTTTGGGCAAGCTCAAGTCTTATGAGCTGCTCATTAAGAATAGAGAAGAAGAGCAGAAGGCTGCCTCACCAGCCACAAGAAAGGAAAAGTCAATAGCTTTCAAAGCCACTGAAGATCAGCCTGAAGACAAAGTCACAGACAATGATGAGCTGCTTAGTATACTGGCCAAAAGATTTTACAAGATGGCCAGAAAGGACTTCAGGAAAATATCATACAAAGAGCATGACAAGCCAAGGTATGATAAATCAAATAACAAAGAGATTATCTGTTTTGGTTGCAGGAAACCAGGCCACATTGTGCCTGACTGTCCAGAAAATAAAAACAAGGACAAAAATTATAAGAAAGAAAGAAGAAAAGACAAGGACTTCAAGAAGAATAGCAATGGAAAACCCTTCTCCAGCAAGAACAAACACACAAGGAAGGGATTTGTTGCTGAAACTTGGAGTGAGACAGAAGAAGAATCTGAGGCTTCTTCCAGCTCAAGTGATGATGAAGATGATCCTGAAGAAAAGGAATTCTACATGATGGCTATCAATGCCTCACAATACAATTCTGATGCAGAAGAGTCAGAGTTAGACTCAGAGACTCAATTTGAAGAGGACCAGATAATAAGTTCTTTTGATTTTAACTCTGAGGACTTCAAGTATGATTTTAAAGCACTATGTTTATACTTATTAAAATCTGAGAAGGAAATCATTTCTCTAAGAAATCAATTATCTGAACACAGTACCTTAAAATCAGAAAACGTCAAACTCTCTGAGGAGTTGGAATGGTGTAGGGAGCAGATAGCTTCACTGAAAAGTGAACTATCAGGGGCCAAAAAGTTTGCAGAATCCCTCAATGGGAGAAGTATCAAACTAATGGACATCACAAGCACAGTGAACTCAAGATTTAATAGTACACTGGGCTTGGGTGCTTCATCCAGTTAACCTATAGTATTAACAACCCCAATCAAGTTTATCTCTGATAAAGGGAAGGGAGTTGTAGAGGTAGCTAGGAAAAATTCTGACTTACCTAAGAAAACAAGAGTTCAACATAAATCGTCGAACGGAGCTAGATGATCGCCGAACGGAGATCAACGATCTCAGGCAAAATCGTCAAACTCAGGTCGACGATCTCTAAACCGTAAACTCTGCCACAGTCGATCTTCGAACAAAGCTCGACGATCTGACCCAAGATCGTCGAACTCAGCTCAGCGATCGTCGAGCAGAGATCAGAGTTTTGAAAACTTATTCAAAGGTAAATCAAAATTCAAACCTAGGGGTCCTTCATCCCAAAGATTTAATCCTTATGCTAAATGGATAATACCTCCAAGGAGATATCATCCTGAAGGTTATAAGAGTCAACCAGGGATGTCATTTATTTCTGAATTTAAAGGTTATGAACCTAGTCGCAATGTAAACTGGGTCAAAAACAAGTAAATTGCTTTATGTGCAGGTGAAGACCTATCCAACATCAAACCAACAATGGTATCTGGATAGTGGGTGCTCAAAGCACATGACAGGAAACAAGGACAATTTCACATCCTTCAAAGCCAAGCTTGGACCCAAAGTCATATTTGGTGATTCAAACTTTGGACTAACAAAAGGATATGGTGCAGTCCAGATTGGCACAGTCACATTCAAGAAAGTAGCCTATGTGGAAGGACTGAAGCACAACTTGATCAGTATCAGTCAACTATGTGATGAAGGCTACCAAGTGACTTTCAGCAAATCCTTATGCAAGATCAAATCAGAGGACAACACAACTGTGTTGACAGGTAAATGGAAAGGTAACATCTATTTAGTAGATTTTCTTTCAACCAAGGTAGACATTTGCTTATTTAACTCTATCTGTAGACCTAATGTATTATGGCATAAGAGACTAGGGCATATAAACCTTAGAACCATTGCTAGGCTATCCAAGGACAACCTTGTTAGAGGACTACCTTCTGGCCCCTAAAAGAAGGAAGGACTCTGCAGGGCTTGTCAATTAGGCAAGCAAACCAAAAATAGTTTCAAGTCACTTAATAAGTGTGATTCACCTAGGATTTTGTATCTATTGCACATGGATCTTTTTGGACCCATTACAGTACAAAGCTTAGGAGGGAAATCTTATACTTTAGTGGTTTTAGATGACTTCTCTAGATTCACATGGGTGTTCTTTCTGAGGAAGAAGTCTGATAACTTTAAGTGTTTGACAGAGTTTCTCAAATGCATACAGACTGAGTTCAATACTCACATTGCCCTGATCAGAAGTGATCATGGGACAAAGTTTGATTCTCTTCTTATGCAAGAGTTCTGTCAGAGTGAAGGGATCAGGCACACTTTCTCAGCTCCTAGAACTCCTCAAGAAAATGGGGTACCTGAAAGGAAAAATAGAACCCTTATTGAATCTGCCACTACATTATTGTCAGATGCTCACCTTCATCTATCCTTTTGGGCAGAGGCAGTGAACACCTCCAACTATGTGTTGAATAGAAGTTTAATACATAAACTGAAGGGCAAGACTCCCTATGAATTACTAAAAGGGAAGAAACCTAAAGTAGATTACTTTAAAATTTTTGGTTGTATTTGTTACATTCATAATAATGACAAGAAATACTTAGCAAAATTTCAAGCCAAAGCTGATGAAGGAGTGTTTCTAGGATACTCCATGATCAGTAAGGCTTATAGGGTATATAATAAATCTACTCTCAAAATTGAATAATCTGTTCATATATCTTTTGATGAATCTAACATGTCTTTCAATGAGAAGAATACTTCAACCATAAAACTTTTGCAGCTATACTCTCTTGCTAAAGACTTGGACAGGTTACAAATCACTCAAAAAGGTGAAAGCAATGAAGATGAAGAAGACATTCATCATCATGAAGAGAAACTTCTTGAAGAGCCAGTTGTTGTACCACAAGAGGAAACAACAACACAGGTTGGTGAACAATCAACACCTCCTGTTGATTTAGTAACATCAAGAGATCATCCAATTTCCCAAGTGATTGGAGACATCTCAGCTGGTGTGCAAACCAGAAATCAGGACAACCAAAACCTGATGCACACTTGCTTTCTTTCTCAAATTGAACCTCAATCCATTCAAGATGCAGAGCAAGATCCACACTGGATCATTGCAATGCAAGAAGAGTTGCATCAATTTGAAAGGAACAAAGTTTGGGAACTAGTACCAAAGCCAAAGGATCACTCCATTGTTGGAACAAAGTGGGCGTTCAGAAACAAATTGGATGATCAAGGAGTCATTGTAAGTAAAAAGGCAAGGCTAGTTGCTCAAGGGTACTCTCAAGAAGAAGGTATAGATTATGACCAGACTTTTGCACCAGTTGCAAGGTTAGAGGCTATAAGAATCTTCTTAGCATATGCAACACACAAAGGTTTCAAAGTATACCAGATGGATGTAAAGAGTGCTTTTCTCAATGGAGATATCAAAGAAGAAGTCTATGTCAGACAACCCCCAAGTTTTATCTCTTCAACTCATCCTGATTATATTTTCAAATTACATAAAGCATTATATGGTCTAAAGCAAGCTCCTAGAACATGGTATGAGACCTTAGCATGTTTTCTTCTGAAAAATGAGTTTATAAGGGGTAGAGTAGACCAAACTCTTTTTATTAGAACCCATAAGTCTCATACCCTACTAGTACAAATCTATGTAGATGATATTATATTTGGTTCTACTGATTCAAATTTGTGCAGAAGGTTCTCCAATCTAATGCATTCTAAATTTTAAATGAGTAGCATGGGTGAGCTATCCTTCTTTCTAGGATTGCAAATCAAACAACATGCTGAAGACATATTTATTTCTCAAACCAAGTATGCAAAAGAATTGGTTAAGAAATTTGGTATGTCTGAAGCATCATGTATGAAAACACCTATGACTACTAATGTTGTATTAGATGTTGATGAACATGGGAAACCTGTTGATCAGACAACATATAGAGCAATGATTGGCTCTTTATTGTGCCTTACAGCTAGTAGACCTGACATAATGTTTGCTACATACATATGTGCTAGATTCGAGGTGAGCCCTAGAGAGTCACACATAACCTTAGTAAAAAGGATTCTCAGGTATGTAAAAAGTTGTCCAAATCTAGGTCTCTTGTATCCAAAAAATTCAGCATTTGACTTAACTGGATTTTCTAACGCTGATTATGCTGAATGCAGAATTGAGAGGAAAAGCACTAGTGGAACTTGTCAGTTTCTTGGTGACAGACTTGTCTCCTGGTTTTGCAAGAAACAAACATCTGTGTCAACTTCAACTGCTGAAGCTGAATATATGGCTGTAGGCAGTTGTTGTTCACAAATCTTGTGGATTCAAAACCAACTCCTAGACTATGGATACAACTTAGAGAAGTCAAAAATATTTTGTGATAATACTAGTGCTATTTCCATAGCACAAAATCCAGTCCTCCATAGTAGGACAAAACACATAGAAATTAGGCATCACTTTCTAAGGGATAATGTTGAGAAAAATAAAATTGAACTTCAATATATCCCAACTGATTTGCAAAGGGGAGATATTTTCACCAAACCTTTGGATGAAAAGAAACATATTTTCTTCCTAAATCAGTTAGGAATGTTAGATGGAGGAAGTCTAAAATAATGTCCAAGATTTTAAAACTCTAAAATTGACCAAGACTAGGCAAATCAAATGCGTTTTCTAGTGTATAGAGTGTTTCTGATCTTTGAACTGCGCTCGACGATATTCCCCCAGATCGTCGAACGGAGATCGACGATTCCCGAAATCGTCGACCTGAGTTCAGCGTTTCTCAAATAGTGCTCGACTATCTTTCTTCAAGTCTGCGATCGTCGAACGGAGCTCGATGCTCTCCAATATCATCGAAGGGAGAACGACGATATTGAAGACCTTTCAGATTCCTTTAGAAACCCAGATCGTCGAATAGAGTTCAACGATCTTTCCTTTTCTACGTCGAACGCTAATGTAAAACTCTTTTTTTGGCCGTCGTTCTCTCTTTGCGATTTCATTCTCTCTGCAAATTTTCTCTTTCCCTCCAAACTTCTCTACACTTGGTCGTTTGTTTGTTCATTGTTGCAGGAATCAATGGCAGTCTCAGTTGCAATCCTGGCCGCAATGAAATTTGATGCAGGTTTTGATATTGACATGGACTCTTTCAATAACAGCGATCAAATTTTCAAAGATATTCTGGAACTTTTCAAGGAACAAAATCTAGTTACCATCATGACTACCAGGATCAAATTAGCTGCAGATGAGATCAAGGACTGGGTATATACTGCTCATAATTAGGATCAGAATACAGTGATTGGAACAATCTCAGGAACCCAGGTATCTCTTACACCTGCTGTCTTGACAGAGGTCTTTCAATTAAATTTTGGAGAGGATTCTGCTGAGATTTCTGGAGAGGAGTTTTCTGATTTGCTTAATAGAATGGGACATTCAGATGCTAACCCTAGTAAACCGCTGAAGAAAAATCTGTCTGTTGAGTACAGATTTCTGGCTGATGTGGTTGGAAAAGTGTTGTTGGCCAAACACTCAGCTCATGATACCATCTCCAGGTATCAGCTCTGCTTGATTGGTTCCCTTGTGGACAAGAAACAACTGAACTGGGGAGAAATCTTCTTTGACCTAATCAAGAAGAAAATTAACAAAAACTTTGTTAATTTTGGAAGGATATTAGTGCCGTTTCTTCAGAATAGATGCCCTGCTCTGCTAGTTTCAAATAGGATGCACATCAATGCCTCCAAGAGGCTCACCTGTGCCCTGTCTGGAAAATGGGACAGGCAGATTGTCAAGCCCAGCAAGCCTTCTGGCATTTCTACTTCAGGCACAAGACTGTTTTAGTCTCTTCCCCTCAAGTTTCTGCCCCTGCAGAAGACTTGCCTGCTTCATCTCCTCCTCCTCCACCTCTTGTTTCATCTACACCAGTCACATCCACAATCACAATTTCTTCCACAATCACCATTTCCACCCCATCTCCAACTTCAATTCATTATCCAACTCCTCCTCTCACTGAAGAAATCTTCCATCCTCTACATCACTACCCCCATCTGGATATTGACTCATCCTCTCATATTCCCTCTTTCAATCTTATAGATGATTCCTTTATGGATGACTCTCCTTCATCCCCTTCTGAGCCACCATCCTCATCCACCTCATATCAATAACTACTTCAAGATATAATTGCTCAACCATCCTTCACACCCTCCGTTTCCATTCCATTATCTTCCATTTCCACAATTCCCATCTCTCAACCTTCATTTCCACCATCCACAAGTTCTCCACCAACATCTCCTGCTGCTCCACCTTCAATTCCTACCTCTGCTAAAGTCCCTCTTGAGCATGTAGATCTTCCAGCACTTGCAGACAGGCTCTATGAGCTGATAGCTCCCAGGCTATCATTATTGCTGGAGACCTCTTTGGCTCCACTTCTTAAAATAGTTCAGGACCTGTCTGTCAGGCTTTCTTCCTTTCCTCCTCCTCAGGCAATCCCTTCTTATGGGTGCCTTGATCCAGTCCTCACTGAATCCAGGCAGGGGGAGATGCCTCATGAAGTTAAAAGATTGCCTGCTGCTGCTCCTCTTGTTGTAATATCTTCAATCCAAGCTCAAGCTCCAGTACCTCAAGTTGCAGTTATCACAGTGGACCTCAGGTCACTTTTATCAGTTTTTGATTCTGTTTATTTCAACTGCCTTCCAGTCCAGCACTCTAAAGACCAGCAATCTGAAGATCTCACTAAGGCCATTGTGCATATTTCCAGCTGTGCTACCAGCTTAATAAGCTCTTATATAAATTCCCTCTTTACTGTTGCTCCTTCTGTTTCTGTTGCGCTTACTGCTGCTGCTCCTACTGATAATGTTGATGTTTTTGATAGTTCTGATGTTGCTGCTGTTTTAGTATCTGAGGACATGCATATGACAGAGGCATTTGTTTTTGAGCTTGATGTTACTGCTGATGTTGTTCCTGTTGCTGAAAGTGTTGTATCTGAATCTGCTGCTGTCATAACTTCTTCTGCCAGTGTTACTTCTACTCCTCTTCCTGCTGTTGCTGCTGCTACTGTTGCTGTCTCTGCTGTTTCTCTTGCTCAAACTCAACAACAGTTAGATTATCTCAAAAGGATTGATGCATTATATGATAATCAAACCTCAGAAAGTGATCAGTATAGGACTGAATCAGATGATTCCTCTGCTACAATTGCAAGGAAAAGAAAAGCCAGAAGAAAAGAAATGAAGAGAGTCCCCCCAGAAAAAGTGAAAGATACAAATGACATTTTATACTATATACTGCATAGTTGCCCTATCACAGAACCCTGGATGCAATACTCCAGAAATCAATTGAAAGCTATGAAGAAGAAGAGAAAATATGACAAAGGATCATCCCAGTTCAATCCTCCTCCTCCTCCTCCTCCTTCACCTGATGCAGGTTCAAGTGGAAGTTCTGCATTTCAACCTTCTGCCAGAAGCCAATCTTCATATCAACCTCAAGGAAGATCCCAATACAGAGGAAGTCAATCTAGAGGCTACCAGTCAAGAAGAGGAAATTACAGAGGAAATCAAAGAGAATTTCAAGTTTATTCTAAAGGACATTCCAGGAAACATCCTTACCAAAGGGAAGGACTGTTAAAATTCAACAAACCGCAGACGCCCCCTTGGATACCCTGTTGAAAACTCAACAAACCGAAGGAGAATACGCCCACTTATAATGTTGAAAGTTTTCCCGGATCGTGGAGTTAGCAGGGGTTATCTCAACAAAGCAGTAACAACTAGCAACACAAGCAGCACAAGCTTCTTTATTGATCAAGAGCGAACTTCTTTACAAGGCGAGACATACATGGCGAGACATGCTTCACCAAAACCCAACACCGGGAGAGCAGAGACAGTTACAAAGACAAGAACAAAAATCAAGCCGCGCGGACTCAATCAACAAGCCGCCGACCTACTGCTGTGGAGTCCGCTCAGTCCGCCAGGTCGCCAGACCGCAACCCAAGCCGCGCGGACTCACCCTTATTCCAATGCTTAGCTCTTCACCGCCGGTCTGCACGCCGCCAGACCGCACAAGCTGCGTCACCGAATGGAACAGTCCGCATGAAGCAGGCGACTTCCTGAACCCCGAACCAAGTCGCCAAAGAGAAGACCGCCTGGTCGCTATCCGCGACCTGCTGTTTACCGCCTGTTGCTTAACCGCAGAGTCCGCACTGTCCCTGACCGCAATCAGAGCCAAGTCCTGGCTTTCCAGCGCTATCCGCACAACTTCGGTCCAGGTTCCCTCAGGTTCACTTTTCCTGATGTGACATGAGTCCTATTTATAGGCACGACGATGAGTATGGTCACCGCCCTTCCCGATAGGATAACCGCCACAACCCGCAGCAAGAACATAGTGTGTCCGCCAGCCCGCGGACACACAATCCAGTCCGCCGCTCCTGTGCAGATAGCCAGTCCGCCCCAGCTTCTCCAAGGCCGGACTCCAATATCCAGTCCGCCTTGCCGCCAGAGACCAAGCCAGGACAACAGCCGGACTCCACAACAGCCGTATCCGCCATTCTGCGGACAAGGCATCAGCCCGCAAAACCCGAGCCCGCATCCGCGCCATCAAGGCACCTGCCGGACTCAGCGGATACCCGGCTATCGTCCGCATATCCCAAGTCCATTACCTCAACTCCAAGGCACCTCCGGACTTAGCGGACACGCCAATCCAGTCCGCTAACAGCAGACCCCAGTCCGCGTATACAGCGAACTCCAGTCCGCTTCCCTGAGTCCATAACCTCATCACAAGGCTCAACCGGACTCAGCGGACTCTGGCTCCAGTCCGCACGCTCCTGCACAAGCAATTCTCCAGTCCGCATATCCCCAAGCTAGCACACAAGGCAACAACACTTCTACTAAGCTTGGCGGACTGAGAAATCAGCCCGCGCTCCACTGCGCGATCTCCCCGGACTGAGCCATCCTGGACTTGGTTCAATTCCCACCAAGTCCAGTCCGCTGGCCACAAGGGCCAGTCCGCACTTACTGGCGGACACTGGATCTAGCCCGCCATACCGGGCGACCTCCAGTTCCTGTCCGCGCTGACCGGCGGTCTCCACGGCTTCCACTTGCCGCTTCACTAGAGCAAGACCAAGGCATCTGCCAAACCGGTCTGCTGAGCTCCAGTTCTTCAGTCCGCTTCAAGCCGGACTCCGCGGATAACATTCCTATCCGCCCGGTTACTTCCTGGGAGTAAACCGCCTGCTGAGCATACACTGGCCTGTCAGACCGCCGCTGCTGTCCGCGTAGTCCGCGCGAACAGACCGCCCAGGCCGTCACAGAGCAAACCGCCTGCAACATCCCTGCCGACCTAGCAGTCCGCCAACCCAGTCCGCGTAGTCCGCGCGGATAGGTTTCCCAAGCCTTCCATTCACCCACTTTCACTTCACAGAATTCAACACTCCCCCTTGAAGTGAGAAGTGGTGAATAAATCCAGCAGCTCCCGTAACCTTGCACCTGGTCCTTCCGATAGCATCTACGAAGAGATGTCCAAGACATAGTCCTCGCCCCGCATATCATGGACCATGAGGGAGCCCTCCAGCATCTCCCAAAAGGAGCCATGCTTCCCTCTGCCTTCTTCAGCTTCAACCTCCACTCATGCATCACAGGAGTATCACCAACTTCCTTGGACCCAGAAGCCCAAGCCTCGTTGCCTCTGAGAGAAGTCACCTCATCAGACTTGGTGTCAACCACCTCCTTGATTCTAGTGGGGTCATCACAGCCAGAAGTCCCTTGCTCGACCTGAGGGCTAACAAGGAAACACGGGACCAAGTCCGTCGTGTTCCCTTCGCTATATCGAGCTGGTGGCTTACTGATCCTCTTCGATCTCCGAAGAACCTGATCATGGCTAACCACCTCCGCTGCTTTTGAACCAGCTCCGTTCCCGGGCAAACCCGGAACAATGCTCCCTTTGTTCCCTGAACAAGACGCCTCCTTACTGGAACCAAGAGCACCTGGAGCAACGCTCCCCCTGCTACCTGAACCAGAAGACTCCCCTCTTGAACATGAACTGCCTGGAACATCGCTCCCCTTGCTTCCTGAACAGGAAGCCTCCGTCTTTGAGCCAGAAGGTCCTGGAGCATCGCTCCCCCTTCTTCCCGACTCTGACGCCTTTGCCCCGGAGCTAGAACAACCTGGAGCACCTGGTGACTCAGGCAACTCCACTTCCTTAGCAGCAGCCTCCTTCAGCCCACCATCTGACCTGCTTAACTCTAGCTCCACATAAGAGCTACCCCAATACGGCGTCAACTCATCAAAAACAATGTCTCTCGACACTATGAGTTTCTTCGTCGCAGGATCCATACACCTCCATCTTCTTCTCTGCTCATCATACCCTACAAAGACTAGCTTTGTTTTGAGAGCACCCGGAGTGTGTATATAGCAGGTAGATCCAAACACCCGAAGGTGCTTCACTGAGGGCTTCACTCCGAACATTAGCTCATAAGGAGTCTTCATTATGATCGGACTAAGAGGCATCCGGTTGATGACATGAGTAGCACAGGCTATTCCCTCCGCCCAAAGAGCCTTCGGAACGCCTTTACTCCGAAGCCAACACTTGCAGGTCTCCGTTAACCAACGGATCATCCGAGCTGCAACACTACCCTGTTGTGAAGTATGTCCACAAGAAAGCTCCATCCGGATCCCTTGCTTCCTGCAAAAGCGTGAGAACTCGGTTGAGGCAAACTCACCACCGAAACTTGTCCTCAACACCTTGATCCTCCGGCCAAGCTGGCCTTCGACAAGCTTCTTGAACTCCACAAACAAGCGTACCATGTTGGACTTCTTCTTCATGAAGTATACCCAAGTATACCCAGAATAGTCATCAACCAATATCAGCATGAACCTGCTGCCTCCAAGACTGGCCGTGACGGTCGGTCCCACCAGAGCACAATGGACAACCGCCAATGGTGCTTTACTCCTGGATTGTGCTTTGTCGACCATGAAGCGATAGGCTCCACTTTCCTGACATCCCGCACACCCCCGATCATCGCCATAGGATGACAATCTAGGCAAGCCTCTTACGAGTCTTCTTTCCGCCATTGCTTTCAGCTTGTCCATCCCTACATGCCCCAGTCTTTCATGCCAGATAGCAGCACTATCCTTGGCATCCAGCCGATCAGATACAGAACTAGTTGAAGTCCCAACTACGTTCTTCTCCTTCCTCCCTACCTGAGCAACGTTCGTCGAGAGCAAGGTAACCTTGCACTCCTTCCGAAGATGACCTTGCTGCTTGCATTTATAGCACCGTGGTCCTTCCTTACTCTTCCTATCACGCCTAGGAGAAACACTCCTTTCTTCCTGATATCAAGTAGAGGGACCATCATCCGCAGCAACCTTCACCTTCTTCCTGAACAACCCATCAAGGGAAGTCCAAACCTCCGCAGCTGACCGACATCCACTGATGTGGTCCAAGAGCTCCGATGAGATCACCTGCTTGAGAATAGACTCCGCTTTCGCATTTGCCTCCTTCCAAGCTCTCATCGCCTCAGCATTGCCAGCAGTATCCTCTTGTCTTCCTGCTCCGCATACAACCTCCCAAAGGTCCTCGCCAAGAAGAAAGCTCTTCATACAGGACTTCCACCGTTCACAGTTCGCCTCTGTAAGAAGATCAATACCAAGACAACTTGCATCCTCCACTGCCATGGTTCTACCACTGGTTTCCTCTTCAGAAGAGCAACTACTTCCATTGAGCACTGCTTGACCACTCCAACAACCTGCCTCTGATACCATGTTAAAATTCAACAAACCGCAGACGCCCCCTTGGATACCCTGTTGAAAACTCAACAAACCGAAGGAGAATACGCCCACTTATAATGTTGAAAGTTTTCCCGGATCGTGGAGTTAGCAGGGTTATCTCAACAAAGCAGTAACAACCAGCAACACAAGCAGCACAAGCTTCTTTATTGATCAAGAGCGAACTTCTTTACAAGGCGAGACATACATGGCGAGACATGCTTCACCAAAACCCAACACCGGGAGAGCAGAGACAGTTACAAAGACAAGAACAAAAATCAAGCCGCACGGACTCAATCAACAAGCCGCCGACCTACTGCTGTGGAGTCCGCTCAGTCCGCCAGGTCGCCAGACCACAACCCAAGCCGCGCGGACTCACCCTTATTCCAATGCTTAGCTCTTCACCGCCGGTCTGCACGCCGCCAGACCGCACAAGCTGCGTCACCGAATGGAACAGTCCGCCTGAAGCAGGCGACTTCCTGAACCCCGAACCAAGTCGCCAAAGAGAAGACCGCCTGGTCGCTATCCGCGACCTGCTGTTTACCGCCTGTTGCTTAACCGCAGAGTCCGCACTGTCCCTGACCGCAATCAGAGCCAAGTCCTGGCTTTCCAGCGCTATCCGCACAACTTCGGTCCAGGTTCCCTCAGGTTCACTTTTCCTGATGTGACATGAGTCCTATTTATAGGCACGACGATGAGTATGGTCACCGCCCTTCCCGATAGGATAACCGCCACAACCCGCAGCAAGAACATAGTGTGTCCGCCAGCCCGCGGACACACAATCCAGTCCGCCGCTCCTGTGCAGATAGCCAGTCCGTCCCAGCTTCTCCAAGGCCGGACTCCAATATCCAGTCCGCCTTGCCGCCAGAGACCAAGCCAGGACAACAGCCGGACTCCACAACAGCCGTATCCGCCATTCTGCGGACAAGGCATCAGCCCGCAAAACCCGAGCCCGCATCCGCGCCATCAAGGCACCTGCCGGACTCAGCGGATACCCGGCTATCGTCCGCATATCCCAAGTCCATTACCTCAACTCCAAGGCACCTCCGGACTTAGCGGACACGCCAATCCAGTCCGCTAACAGCAGACCCCAGTCCGCGTATACAGCGAACTCCAGTCCGCTTCCCTGAGTCCATAACCTCATCACAAGGCTCAACCGGACTCAGCGGACTCTGGCTCCAGTCCGCACGCTCCTGCACAAGCAATTCTCCAGTCCGCATATCCCCAAGCTAGCACACAAGGCAACAACACTTCTACTAAGCTTGGCGGACTGAGAAATCAGCCCGCGCTCCACTGCGCGATCTCCCCGGACTGAGCCATCCTGGACTTGGTTCAATTCCCACCAAGTCCAGTCCGCTGGCCACAAGGGCCAGTCCGCACTTACTGGTGGACACTGGATCTAGCCCGCCATACCGGGCGACCTCCAGTTCCTGTCCGCGCTGACCGGCGGTCTCCACGGCTTCCACTTGCCGCTTCACTAGAGCAAGACCAAGGCATCTGCCAAACCGGTCTGCTGAGCTCCAGTTCTTCAGTCCGCTTCAAGCCGGACTCCGCGGATAACATTCCTATCCGCCCGGTTACTTCCTGGGAGTAAACCGCCTGCTGAGCATACACTGGCCTGTCAGACCGCCGCTGCTGTCCGCGTAGTCCGCGCGAACAGACCGCCCAGGCCGTCACAGAGCAAACCGCCTGCAACATCCCTGCCGACCTAGCAGTCCGCCAACCCAGTCCGCGTAGTCCGCGCGGATAGGTTTCCCAAGCCTTCCATTCACCCACTTTCACTTCACAGAATTCAACAAGGACAAGGTGCATCTGACACAACTTCTGGTTCCTTTCCTTATAAGCTCAAAGATTTAGTCTCTTCCAGAACTCCTCCAGACAATTCTTTAAACAAAAATGAGCCTCCTGTTCCATATGAGGATCCTGAAAATAATCCAACCTCATGGACAGCTAGGATGAAAGAAATGGTTGCTTTAGATCAGATCAAGAAAGCTAGAGAACAAGGAAAAGATACTTCAAATATAACTACTTTATCTGATCAAAGGAAGAAGGAACTTGAAAGATATTCATCCAGTAAATTTTTTGAATCAGAAAGCTACATGAAGCTGCACCCTGAAGCTGTAGTGCCTAGGCCAAAGCAACAAACCTCTCTAGGTGCAACTGATGATAGAAGATCTAAGAAATAAGCTCTCAATCCAAACAGAGAAATAGTCCTTATAAAGAACAAGGAGAAAGAGTAATTCTGTAAGGTGATAGTATATTTTGTTTTTTGAACTATCTGAGATAATGTATGTGATTCTGCAATATTTTGTTTGTTGCATTTCTGCTGTGTATGTTTTTATTTTTTCAATATCTGTAAATAGTAATCCTAACCCAAATAGGGGGAGATTGTTGGAACACCCTATTACTGAATTGGGCAAGGATCACTATGTCGCTTAGGAAACCTGTTTTGACCTCATTGTATAGATCTAAAGGTCAATTAGAATTGAGTCTAAGGGTTAGTAGTTAGGTTTGGAAGCTGCCCTCAAGTCCAGGTTTTTCAGTTTTGGAGACTAAGTCATTTCGTCGAGCTCAGGACGACGAAACGTCGAACTCCATTCGACGATCGCTGAGCTCACTTCGACGAATCGTCGAACTCGATTCGATGATCTCCGAGCTCAACTTCAACGAGTTGTCGAACTCCATTCGACGATCTTCGAGCTCAGATCGACGTTCTTGACTCCAGTTTGATTATCTATCTCTGAGCTCAGTTCGACGATAGTTGAGCTCAGATCGACGATCTCTGTTTCTGTCTAAGTCCAGTCTCTGAGCTTAGTTCAACGATAGTGGAGCTCAGTTCGACGTTTTTTCTGAAGAGTTCAATGTTCTTCAAGATTCAAATTCAGACAGTTGTGGAATTATTGTCAGCATTTAATTCGGAGATCTTGTAGCCGTTTTCAATTAATCTGGAGCAAGTTTCAAGGAATTTTCAAGGAATATTTTATTGGACTTTCCTCCAGAAGACAAATACAGTTAAGGAAGTCATTTATGACAGGCTTACGGCTATCTTGGACAGAGGATCATTTCTATTCAGATCAAAGGAATAAAAGAAATATTATTATTCAACAACAAGCATCATAACCTCTGAAATCACAACTTCTGCAACAACAAGAATTACAACTCTTACAACAACAATTATACAAGAGAAAGAAAGAGAGTTGCAGACATTCTCAGTCTTAAAAATTCATACGAGAACACCATCACAAAAGGAGATCAACTAACTGAAATTTTCAGATCTCTCTTGATTCAAGTGTTCAAAGGCCATCATCATTCAAGACTCGAAACACCTCACATTTCAGTTGTTGCTGAAATCATCTTTTGCTGGAGATCAAATCATTTGAAGGCCTATCACCCTACTGCAAAGCTTCACTTCCTGAACAACTCAAGATCTCAGGAGGAGCCTTGACAACATCCACTATCTTCTCTCTAACTGTTGACAGAGAAGATCATCTCTCTCTCTCTCTCTCTCTGCTGTAAAAGGTTCTTCAAACTCCCTTCAAAAGTTTGTGATTGGTTTCTGAGACCTTATCAAAACTCAGCGGTGGCAAGACACCTGATCAAAAAATCTGGTTTGGTTTTTGAGCACCTTATCAAAAGCTCATTGGTGCCCAGGACACCAGATCAACTCATCCTGCAGTGGATTCCTACCTAGGGTGGTAGAAGAGTGGATGTACCCAGATTGGTTGGGGAACCACTATAGCTCCTTATGTCTTCTGGTTGCTTGTTTTTCTTTTGTTTTCTTGCTATGCTTTGTGATTGCTCTATGATTGCTCTGTGATTGTTCTGTGTTTACATTTACTTTATATTATTTGCTTCCCTATTCACCTAGGAATACAACAACTGTTGTAAAAGTTTTTAGCAAGCACCATACTCTATTCACCCCCCCTCTAGAGTATATCAGATCTAACTTGTACTTTCAGGTTACAAGGAGAAAACGATAAGGTCGGCTGGACTGCAAGCTGCAAAACACTAGACTAGAGACCGCAGCTCTTAACAGGTTAGCTCCTGGATAAAAGTCAGCGTGTCTTGAGGAGTGCGCCCTCCCCCTATTTATAGGCTCGGGGACCTACCCAAAAGGGCAGGGATAAAGTTACCTGCTACCCTGGGTACAGGAGAACCGGGAAGAGGTTAGGGGAAGCAAATGAGTAGAAAATGAGAAAGGAGGGAAGCCGAGCAGCCTGACGGATTCCTCCTGGCGAGCTGACGGCCTGGGTCCTGGACCGTGGCAATGAGCAGGGTCGGAGCTGGCGGCGGCCTGACATGGAGACCGACTGACTTCGCTGATGACCAGCTGACTTGATCTGCGCAGACTACCCGGTCTCTGACGACCGGTCGACTTGATATGCTTGGAGGCTAGAAGAACCATGCCGCCCAGTCTGGAAAGCTGTGCGAACTGGTCGCGGATTCCGGGCTTAATATAATCCCCGCACATTTTTAAGTTTCAGAAAAACTTCGAAAATGTAGAACTAAGCCGGAGACCGCGACTTCCTTTAATGCATCAGCGTCTATAAAATCCCTTGACCCTTGTCATTCTTCAAGACCTCTGCCTAGCCACGGGTCACTACTCGCCACTTGCGGTCAGTATTTTGCAAGCTGACGCGGTCTTTCACAAGATGGACGTCATGTCGTCGATGCTAGCCCGTGAAAAGAAGTCGACTGAGAAGAAAGAAAGCCGGAGCCAGAAACCGAATGACTCTGATCGATAGCCTGCGAAGAAGACCGGGAAGCCGCTTACCCCGGCGGCTTTTGATTCTGAAAAGAGGCCGACGCAGACCGTCGGAAAATCTTCACAGGCCGCAACCAATCCTGAAGCGGTCTCGAAGGCAGCGGAGAATCCGAAAGCGGTTTTGAAGGCTGCTCTACCACAAAACGATACCGCCAAATCCTTTGAGATAACTTGCACTCCATCGGGTGAAGTGTTCTTAAAAATAGATGAGACAAAGGAAAAAAGCATTGAATCTGGCAAGCCGCGCGAAGTGCTGGCCAAGGTCGACCTAATCGTTGTGGACGACAACGAGCCAGATAAGACACTGGAGGTCGAACGGCTTTTGGATAAAAAGAGCAAGCGGGCAGTGACGGTAGTCGGCACCTTGAAACGACAGAAGAAGAAGAGCGAGAATCTTGAGGAAAGGTTGAAGAGGAAGATGAGGAAGATGAAGGCTGGAAACCAGAATGTTTCCATAAAGACCGGCGCGGACAGTCTGCAGCATAAGCCGCGTGAGAAAGAGGTATCTGAGAGTCTGTCTATACCAGATCTCAAACCGAACAAGTCGGGGGAGACATCCGCGGCTAGTGAGATGATTAGTGACATCCTCAAGGGAATGGAGACTTTGCAGCAGCAGGATGCGCTATTGTCTACCCCGAGGCTTCTGAAGAGGTTGGCCGCCCCGAAGTCGAAGGACCTGGGGAGAAGTTTGGCAGACCGACTTTCGCGGTTTCTGAAGGAGCTGAGAAACTGAAACTTCAAGAGAAGATGGAGGAGATGTAGAAGCTGATCGCTGGGAAGCCAGTGGCGATCACGCTTCCTCTATTGCAAGGTAAACATGGGAGAGTTAAGCGAATTGTTAAATTCTACAAGTTGCAGTTAAGGAAGAAGGCGACGAACTCAATGTTAAATCCACCGGCCAGCTTTTTCCAGACCACGGCTCAACTGAAAAGACGAGCTAATGAAGCCGAACGGCTATGGAAGGAAAAGCTAAAGCAGATAGACCCCGAACGACTCAGGTAGCCAGTGTTTAGATACCATTGTTGATGCTGAAAATGCACTGTCAAATTCCAGTAAAAAGGGAAAAAGAGAGAAGGGAACTGCAAACAACCGTTTACTAATGGACCAAGGAAAAATGGTGATCAAGACAGATTCGATACCGTAAAGACCGAGATCTGAATCCGCAGCTTTCACTAAATGGGCTTCTGGACACGAGTCAGCATGCTTTGGGGGCACCACCTCCCCCATATTTATAGGATGGGGGCCTGCTCAAATGGGCAGTGCTAAAATAACCGGTTGCCCGGGGTACAGGAGAACCGGGCAACGGTGACGGGAAGAAAAAAAGAAAGAACACGGCAGTCCGCGCAAAAGGGGCGGACTGGGCTCGCGGGCTGGAGCTTCCATCTGCTGCTGGTAGGTGCGATCCTGCTGGAGGGCGGCGGCCTGGGAGGACTAATCTTTGAGTCTGCCTGAAGAGCTATCCTGCGAGCCGATCACCTAGGGCATGCCGAGTTGTGCGGACTGAGCACCGAGTCCGTTGCCAAGGTGGATGGGACCTTGGACGTGTTGTGGACTTTGGGGTTAACATAATCCCCGCACATTTTTAAGTTTCTGGAAACTTAGAAAATGTTTGCTTAACCTCTGAGTACGCAAATCTCATCAATGCTGTCAGGGCTATAAATATCACCGGAGGGGCTGGAATTGTCAAAAGTATCAACGACATGGGTCGATATTCACCTCTTGCGGTCTCAACTTCGCAGTCCGGCATGGTGAGACTCGGCGCTTTCTTCACTAGCCGTACTGCAAAAAATGAAAAACCAATAATGCCAATGAAAACTAAGAAAGTGATAAAGAGAGTGACGAGAGGGGAGCCTGTTCGCTCTACTGGAGAGAGTTCTCATAGAAAGAAGCCTGCTGAGGAAGCAGCCCTCCATGCCGATGTGCCTGTGTGCGGGAAGGAGGATGCCACCGCATATCACACAGAACAGCCGTCAAAAAGTGCGGATAAGACATTAAATCTGTCAGATACTGCCCACCCTCAGAAAACGGTGAACTCGGCGGACACGGTTTGCGCAAACAACGAAACTGAAGTGTCATCCCCCAACGCACAGCAGCCCATTATTAACCTTGATGAAGAAAGGCGGTCTGCAGGAGACGAAGTTGGGGAAGGCGTGCCTTCAAAGGTATTGGTTGCTGCAAACCTTGAGACAGTCCGCGAGAGCCAGCCAGATTTAGGGAAGGCTACCACAGACTCTGCTGAGAAAAAGGCCCCTTCTGGAAAGAAGAGGAAGAGGGACTAGTCCACTGTGGCCGAGCAGGTTGAAAAGAAGTTGCGGGCGATGAAAGAGAAAAATATCTCCGTGCGGACTGGAGATGCGGACTTGCAGCGCAAGCCGCATGAACAAGAAGTTCCTGAAAGCGACTTAGTTACACCGGAGGCCCAAGTCCAGGGAGACAATTCCCTCTCCACGGTCAGTTTGTCCACTGAAGAGATACTTAATTCTATAGACGTCGAACAACTTGATCTCATCAACAAATCTTTGTTGGATGTGCTACATCCTGAGGTAGAAATCTTGGGAGTTAAGATCAGCAAGCTCCCTTCTTTATCCGCTGCTAAGGAAAAAGAGAATGAAAAACTGAAAGAGAAGATAGTGTATCAAAAGAAGCAGATCGCCGCCCATATAGCTTCGGTTGAGGCGGCCTCAAAGAAGGCCGTGATGGAAAAAGAAGCTAAAGATTTGCGGATTGCTACAGAGCTGCTGCAGACATGTAACCTCCAACCGGCGCCTAAATACTTTAAGCGTCAGTGGCTTTACAGGTCGCCGCAGCGGAAGTCGAGGCCAATCAAGATCGTCACCGATACCGATGACATTGTTGTTTCCACAAGATCTGCAGCTGAAAGGAGAATCAAAGTCCATCGCGAATGGAAGAAACGGTTAAGCACCTTTGACCTGGAGCGGGCAAGGCGGCCTATCTTCGATAGCCGGCAACTCACTGCTGCTTTTGCCAAAAGTGAACTTTTATCTTGGTACTTTGAGTCCGCTACAGACTGTATTTGAATGTGAAATTGACCTTCTTTGTTGCAGGTAGAAAGTCACCACCAGGCTCTATCGAGAGTGGGGAGATTGTGATTACACCGAATATCGGAGTTGATGCAGGCTCGCATGATGAGTCCGCAAAAACTGCGAACTATTTGATTTGTTGATGTATAATTATTTGTGCTTTAAACAATGTTCTATGATGTGGCTTATGATGGACTGTACTATGCTTTATGCGGATTAAATACGATATCCGCACATTATATCGCTA
Organism: Platanthera guangdongensis; assembly: GCA_039583875.1. NCBI lineage: Eukaryota > Viridiplantae > Streptophyta > Magnoliopsida > Asparagales > Orchidaceae > Platanthera > Platanthera guangdongensis. Next base: position 218,401,372 of record CM077151.1, read on the forward strand.
ATTTGTGCTTGTGATGTGATCTGTGACAAACTGTGCGGAATAATGCTATGCCCGCTTCTTAGAATTTAACTTATGAATGTCTGCAGGTGGGAAGTTTCACGAGCTGGGAGGACTGAAACTGTGTTCGCTTTATTTTATGCTTTGAACTTGGTAGATATTCCGGAGACTGGAAATAGCAAAGAGAACGGACTCGAGTTTTGTGTCCGCGTTGTTTTTACTTTTGCTCCATGAAAAGCTGTGGTGCGAACTTTGCAGACTCGATAGTCGAGCTGCGCGGCCTGGCCAAAAAGTTGTCAGACCTCCGCTACTATAAATATTGCCCTGTTGTCTCTTTTATGCAAGAAAACAACTGTAAGAGGATCCTGCGGCCTGTAGACATGGTGTCCACCAGAACTGATGCTGCAGTTGCTTTCCACGCTGCCGATCACAGGAAATGTACTTTGATGGAGGCCGACCTTGAGGCCTTTGTTGAGAGACATATGGAGAACTCCGCTCTGCTTGTCCGCCTTCCTGTGCATGAAGAAAGATTAAATTTCTCGACAGCGACCCAGATCGCTGTGCCTATCGACCACTTCGATAGCGGATTAAGATTCCCACTACTATGGGACATGGTAGAGATATTCGAACACTATGGGATGGTGCCAGGCCAGCTCACGCCCAACACCCTTGCCGCCATTTATAGCTTCCTTTCTCACTTGCGGTCTGGGAAGATTACTTATTCCCTTAACATATTCCGCAAGATCTTCTCAACTTGCTCAATAACTCCGTCTGGAGGCCGCCCTTACAAAGGGGTGATCTACTTCTACTGCAGAGGAATAAAGTTTACGGGTCTGCCCAACAAGATCAATAACTGGATGTCAAGGTTTCTGATCTTCGAGGGCGACCTCGGGTTTGCTCAAACCTATCCGCAGGAGCGCGCAGACTCCGCCTTCAAGAGTGTCCAACTGGATGCGGCGGAGCTCGCCATTGTTGAGTTCCTTGTTGGAGGTAGGCTGGACATAGAGCACTATATCCCGCTGCTGGCAGGCTTGGGTGACGTAAATCGCGAAGAAAGTAAGATTCTGTGGACTTACTCTTGTATATGTCGCGACCTGCCAGCTAACATGTTCTTTTTCTTGCAGCGACCTTGGCCATGCCCGCAAACCTGCTAAAAACGCCAAGCAGGTTTACCCCTATACAGAGGGAGAGAAAACAGGAAGTCGCAAGAAAAAGGATAGAAGAGGGGGATCCCACGGAGGACTGCTGCTCTTCTGAAAGTTTTGCGATGCAGGGCTTTGGCAACTGCTAGAAGGATCTGAGGGGGAACCCAATGATCCACTGGCATAGTAAGAACAAGCATGTTCACCTGTCGACAGCGCTTCCATCATGGAAGAGTTCGAAGATCACCCGCCACGCTCATGTCGTGATCTCTGCACTCTATGGGAAGCGCAACTTGAGCGACTTGAAGAAGGTTGCCGCTGCCGACCTCCCTCTGCTGGCCGCCCAGGCATGCATGAACAGCGCCGTTACCAACCACTTCGTCTGTTCGCTGACAAGGGATCTGTTTAGGCAGAATGACCAACTTCAGGAAGAGGTGAATTTGGTAAAGGAAAGAAACAAGCGGCTAGGGAAAAGAATTGCTGCTCAGAAAGAAGAGCTGGCGGTAAGCTTGGCTATTTTATGTCGCTCTGTTTGAAGTCTGCGGCGAGCTAACACTCGTGCCTTTGCCTTTTGCAGGTCGCGTACGACTTGGAAAATGATAACTTCCAGGCCGCTATGCTCCCCTTTGTGAAGGAAACCGTTGAGATCTCTATCGAGCGATTTGTCCGCGGCGGCTTCGCAAAGGAAGGGGTGGACGGTGTCCCTTTTCTGCAGCTCTTCCCCGAGTTGCAAGAGCATGTCGCAGCGATGGAGTGGATTGCCAAAGGAAAAGATGTCATTGTTGAGGAGGACGGAGAAGAAGAAGGAGAAGAAGAAGAAGTTGGAGAAAAAGAAGAAGAAAATGGAGAAGGCGGAGAAGCCAAGACAATTGCCGATGACACTGGTTCGAGCCAGTAAGGCGGAGATCAGTCCGTCGAGTCCGACGCCTCTGCATCTTCCTCTGCTAGACAGAGCTCGCATAGCGAGTCCGCGGCCAGCACCGGTTTAGATGGTAGTAGTGGAAGTGGCTCGGAGGGCTATTCTCCAGAGGTTGATGTCGAAAGCCCAAGCCCTCTTGAAGAAAAGAATCAGAAGACTGGCGAAGCAGAATAATGTACTTTTTGTTTTTAACATTTTTGTAAAGAGATCGGACTTAAGTTTGGAGTCCGCTGAATACACAAAAGATGTAACTTTATTTTTGATTAAATAGAAAAGGATATTCTGATATCAGTGTGTTTTCTACAAAGTTCTCTGTTTCCTGTTATTGAAATGTATTGACGTAGTTAAGTGCGATCTCCATGTAGCAGTCCACGTAATGCAAATATTGTCCGCACTGTATAAGTTTCTGACTTGCTAATTAGGAAAATTTATTAAATAATTTGACCACTGTTCGCCGCAAAAAGAATGAGACTAAAGTTTAGTTGGTTGCCGAAGTAAAAGATCATGCGAACTCTGATGAGTTCCAATAATAGTCCGTGATTCTCTTTGTTAACAAACCTTTTAAGCTTAATGATAATAAGCATTGCGGCCTCATATTTACTATCAAACTGCGAGCTGAAAAGACCAACCGGGGGCCAATCCTACGGACTGGGCTGCTATAATTTCACAGTTCGCACACATTTTAATAGAAATGATCTATAGCTTGATGATAACTAAGGCCGACAATAATCCAGGCCGCGATATTTTATTTGTAGCTCACCAAGTCCTTGTAACTTGTCAAAAAAGACATAACTGGCGGACTCTGACGGATACCAATTCCTGTCCGCATGTAAATAAATTTTTGCGAGTTAAGAAAGGTCAATCCGAGCAGGTAGGTGCATGTAGTTTTGCTTTTCTCATAGTTGGGTCACAAAAACCTCAAGATCAATCAGAACTTAGCGGACTGTGCAGATAACCAAGTACAATTCTCGAGGGTAAAAATTCCAAACCTAACCAAGCGGGAAGGTGCATATTGTATTGCTTTCCTCGCAAGGTTAGATATAGGAGAATTAAAAATAGTTGGCGGACTGTGCGGACACTATAGTGCAGTCCGTGATAGAAATTGAAATGATTCACAGCACTAGGTGACCAAGCGGGCAGGTGCAGCCGGAGCGGCATTGCTTTCATTGCTGGGTCACAGAGGCTGTAAGATCACCCCAAGGTATTAACGGACTGAGCGGACTTAAATTTTGCAGTCCGCGCCTTGTCAACTTCCTGTGAAGAATGAGCTACAGGCCTGTGTGACCAACTGAGCAGGTACGGCCGGAGCAGCATTGCTTTCCTCACGGGGTCATACAAGCTGTAAGATCAATGGAAAGGTTCACTGCCCTCTTGACTGGAGTACAGCCTAAATTGATATTTCGGGTAGGTGTGGCCGGAGCGGCATTGCTTTCATCTGAGATCAACAAGGTTTTGGGTCTCCTGCAGGCACCGCTTGAGGGTACCAGGGAGTGTTCGAGGGTACAAACTTGGATGATCTATGGGCAGGTGCCGGATGGCAATGCTTTGCTCAAAGTGATCATCAAGGTGTACGCTATCCCTTGCAATCTTAGTAGAGCTGTCAACCACCCTGTCCCTCCAAAAATACAGAGGTGGAGTCAGGTACTAGCTGGGATCCAAAATGCATTAGCCCATCGCGCAATAATCTACAAGCTCCCACTACACGGTGCAAAATCTCCCCGCAACACGTGATCATCATGGTGTTACGCTAATGACAACAATTCTTGGGGGGTCCAAGCTGGACTTGGCGATGTCTCTTGGTGTGGTGATTTTATCACCTGGGTTGTTGTCTTTGCTAGTGCCTTGGCTTCAATCCATTTGCTGAAGTAATCAATCATAACCAAGATAAAGCGTCGCTGTCCGCTTGCCATGGGAAATGGCCCGAGGAGGTCCATTCCCCAAACTGTGAAAGGCCAGGGCGTGGTGATTGACACAAGTCGCAGCGATGATTGGAGTTGAAGGGGAGCAAATTTTTGGCATTGGGCACACTTCTTTGCATAGGATTCAGAATCTTTTCTCATTATGGGCCAAAAGTATCCTTGCCGCAATATTCTTCTCTCCAAAGTTCTGGCCCCTGAATGGCTACCACACTCTCCAGAGTGAATTTCTCGGAGCACCACAGGAAATTCTTCTTCAAATACGCATATCGCCATTGGGGAGAGGAAAGTCTTTCTATAGAGAATTCCAAAGATAAGCTTGTAGTTGGCTGCTTTCATTCTAAATCTTCTCTTATCTTTCAAAGCCTACGACAATTCTCCTGTCAAGAGATATGATTTGAATGAGTCCATCCAAGAGGGTCGTCGTTCAATTTGCATCAATTCCCCTTCTTTCGTAGTAGGGTAAAAAAGATCCGAAGTTGTCTCTCCCGATGGGAGGCCGAACTTTGCTAGCTCGTCTGCTCTGCATTGTATACTCTTGAAACATACTCAATAGTTAACCTCTTAAACTTTCCAATCTCCGCTTTTACCAGCATTAAGTATTTCTTCATGGTAGGTTCTTTGGTTTAAAAATTCCCCAATACTTGGGATGCCATTACTAGCGAGTCGGTTTTACAAGCACATAGTCTATTCCTAACTCTTTTGCAAACCGCAGGCCCGCTAAAAGTGCTTCATATTCTGCTTGGTTATTGGTGGTTGGGAAAGAGAACCTTATGGTCTATTTTAATTTGACCCCGTTGGGGTTAATGAGGACTACTCCCGCTCCCGAGGAGTTTTTGCCTGAAGAACCATCTATGTAGATTGTCCATGCTAGCGGGGATTGATCGGCTTGTTTAGCATTAGACTCGGTTGTGTCTATTAAAAAATCTGCCAATACTTGCGCTTTGATAGTCGTTCGAGGTACATTTGAAATATCAAACTCTCTGAGTTCAATTGCCCATTTTTCTAGTCTTCCAGAGTGCTCCGGTTTTTCAAGGATACTTTTTAATGGATGATCTATAATCACCCTGATTGAGTGTGCTTGGAAGTATCGTTGAAGTCTTCTGGCAGACATTACTAATGCTAGTGTGATTTTCTCAAGGAATGGATACCTGGTTTCAGCATTCTTCAATATGTGGCTGACATAATATACTTGATATTGCCTTTTCCCTTCCTATCTAACAAGGACTGATCTTATTGCTTCCGAGCCCACTCCTAGATAGATGAATAGTATTTCTCCAGTGTGAGGACTTTGAAGTAAAGGAGTGGAGGTGAGCTGCCTTTTGAGTTGCTTAAAAGCTTCTTCGCACTCTTTGGTCCATTCAAATTTGGTCCCTCCACGAAGAGTTTTGAAGAATGAGGCACTCTTATCCCCTACTCTAGAAATAAATGTCCCAAGGCCTGCTAGCCTTCCCCCTAATTGTTGAACTTCTTTAGGGAAGCGAGGTGATGGCATGTTGAGGATTGCTTTAACCTTGTATGGGTTAGGGGCGAGCCCTTCGGGGGTAAGGAGATGACCGAGGAATTTTCCATTATTTGCTCCAAAGATACATTTCAATGGATTTAACCTCATGTTATACCTTCGTAAAGTAGTGAATGTTTCTGTGAGGTCTTGCAAATGTGAAGCAAAGGTTTTACTTTTAATAAGGAGGTCATCGACAAATACTTCAAGATTCCTTCCTTTTTGTTTTTTAAACACAAAGTCCATCATGCGCTGATAGGTAGCGCCTGCATTTTTTTATCCGAAGGGCATTACTAGATAACAGTAACAACCATTATCTGTGATAAAAGAAGTAAGGGGGATGTTGGTATTATGCATCCTAATATGGTGATAACCAGAAAATGAATCTAAAAAACTCATAAAAGGATATCCAACCGTAGAATCTACTAAAGCATCTATTCGAGGCAGCGGATAACAATCTTTGGGGCATGCTTTATTTAACTTGGTAAAGTCAACACACATCCTCCATTTTCCTCCCGGCTTCCTTACCATTACAACATTTGATACCCAATCCGGGTATTGAATTTCATGAATGAACTTAGCCTTTAGAAGCTTCGAAACCTCTTCCTTGATTGGCTCAGCTAGCTTCGTCGCCACCTCCCGCTTCTTTTGTTGAACAGGTTTGAAGTCAGAAGCAATGTTGAGGTCATGGCAGGCTACATCGAAATCCACTCCTGGCATGTCTTCCGCAGCCCAGGCGAAAACATCCAGGTTCTTTAATAAGCAGGCGATCAACTCTTCTTTTTCTTCTTCTGGGATTTCTGTGTTGATTGTAAGCCTTTTATCTTCATCTGTGCCAATTGAGATTCCTTGGGTTGCTTGAGCAGGCTCCAAGTGAACCCCCTCCTGGAATTCTTCCCGATCTCCGGCCTCTTCTTGGGGAGGCTTTTCTTCGGAGGTGGCGACTAGAGTCGCCTGGGGAGGCATTTGCTCGTTCATGTTGACTGTTTTGACATAGCACTCTCGCGCCTCCCATGGGTTGCTTCTAACCCGATATTGCTTGCCTCCTGCTGTGAACTTGATTGCCAAATGATAGGTGGAAACTATTGCCTGATATTCAATAATGAGGGGTCTTCCAAAGATGGCGCAATAACTGCTGGCCGCAACAACTATTACAAATGTGATAAGCCTTCTCACCCCCCCCCCCCCCCGAGCGTTACTGAGAGTGTAACGCTTCCTTCAACATCCTTCTTTTTTCCTGTGAAGCCATATAGTGGCCCTTCGGTGGAGAGCAAAGTCTTTCCAGACTTTAGGGCCTCATAAGCACTTTTGAATATAAGATTGACCGATCTTCCAGTGTCAACCAAAATTCTCGGAACTATGTAGTTCTCAATGATTGCTCTGATCACGACGGCATCGTTGAACGGGTTGGTCGTCTTCGAGAGATTGTCTGGACCAAAAGTAACGATTTTCATTGGTGGAGCTGTGGAATTCATAGCTACTTCATGCCGTGAGATCTTTGCCAAAGAAGACTTCCTGCTTGATTCTGCACCCACTCCTCTGTGGATGCAAAAGAGATCACCGAGGACACCTACGTCGTCTGCGTCGACGCTTTCTCCAATCTTGATGTTGCCATAGTATCCGACTTTCTCAATGTCTTCATTCTCCTAAAAGACTTCAGCCATCTCCTTGCCTTTAGAGGTGGACGTCTTTGATGAGGCCTCTTTTACTCCGAGACCCTTCATTTTCCCTGCGGCAAGTATTCGCTCCACAAGCTGTCAGACAGCTCTGCAATCCTCAGTTGGGTGCCCTTTCTCCTTATAGAATGCACAAAAATGATCCGAGCTTCGGGGCTTTCCTTCCGCCTTCTGGAATTCTTTTTTTAACTCAGTCTTTTTCTGCAGGATTTTGAGAACTTCATTTACTGTCAGGCCCATAGCAGCGAGCTCTTCCACAGGACCGTGGCTTTGCTGATCATTTGAGAATGAGACGTCCCGTATTTGAAGGACCGGCACGATCCGAGGAGCCACAGAAGTAGGGGTAGCGGACATCAGTTGTTTCTGCTCATGAAACTATTGATGACTTTGATAACGCCGCTTGTGCCGGAAATTTCTTCCCCTATGTGCTGGAGGCAGATACTATGGTAAAGGGGGCCTGGATGTTCGATCACTTGCAGAGGAATTTGTGGTGTCCCTCCTTTCGGCCTTTGTCGTTAAGTTGGATACATATGAAGGGTTGGCACACTATCCTTCAATGAAGGTGTTAGCCAAGGCTATCGGATCCTGGAAGGTGGCCGGTTCTTTGGTGGTTGCTTCAAACTTCAACCGCCATTCCTTGAGTCAGTTGATTAGGGCGATTTTATAGAACTCGGGATCCACATTCTTGACCCCCAGTTTCTCCTTCTGGAAGCGATCCACAAACTGTACTACCGACTCATTGTCCGATTGCTTGATCTTGAAGAGGGCAGCTGGTCCACTCTTCCTCTTCCTGGAAGTGGCAAACCTTAGCAGGAGCTCTTGTTGTTGCTCGGCAAAACTGGCGATGGATCCGGGATATAGTTCATGAAACCATTCTCGGGCCTGGCCGTCGAAAGTGGTTACTAAGAACTTGCACTTCAAACCATCTGACAAACACCTCATTGCTACAACATCTTTAAAGGCCTGGAGATGAGCGACCGAGTCTGTTTCTCCAGTGCAAAATGGGATGCGAGGTTCTCTGAAGTTATTAGGAGCCTGCTCCTAATGGATCTTATCAACAAAAAGGGGACTCCCCAGCTTGAGCTACAGCAGAAATCACAGGAGGCCGCTCGACCTGGTCATCCTCAGTAAAGTTAATCCTACGGGCTGGAGTCCCTCTAGCTAATTCGCAGAAAAAATCCATAAGTGGAGCGAGCTCGTCGGTCTGCGGCCTTGGTGGAACTGCAGGCTGGATGGGCGTGCTGACTGGCGGTGGCGTAGCAGCAGGCGCTTGGCGGACTGGTGTTTGGGGGACTGCCTCATCCGCGAAGGCCGCTCTAGGCTGATCGAGTCGCTGGGTAAGTGCGACCAGGGCCTGGCTGATTGCGTCGAGGCGCCAGTCGGTCTCTCTCCGGGACTATTCGCCCTCTCTCTGTCATCGGTCGAGCACGTCCCGCAGGTCATCAGAGGTGCTCGAGCCACCTAAACGGGCACGGTAATGAGATGATTGGCGATCTGACATCTCGGTCGGCGAGTTTCAACGATAACTTGGATCTGAAGGTCGCGTGTTGATGTAGATGCAAAAAATGCGCCCTCAAATTCCAGTAAAAAGGGAAAAAGAGAGAATGGAACTGCAAGCAACCGTTTACTAATGGACCAAGGAAAAATGGTGATCAAGACAGATTCGAGACCGCAAAGTTCGAGATCTGAGTCCGCAGATTTCACTAAATGGGCTTCTGGACTCGAGTCTGCCTGCTTTGGGGGCACCACCTCCCCTCTATTTATAGGATGGGGCCTGCTCAAATGGGCATGGCTAAAATAACCGGCTGTCCGGGGAACAGGAGAACCGGGCAACGGTGATGGGAAGCAAAAAAGAAAGAACACGCCAGTCCGCGCAAAAGGGGAGGACTAGGCTCGCGGGCTGGAGCTTCCATCTGCTGCTGCTAGGCACGATCCTGCTGGAGGGCGGCGGCCTGGGCAGACTTATCTTTGAGTCCGCCTGAAGAGCTATCCTGGGAGCCGATCACCTGGGGCATGCCGAGCTGTGCTGACTGAGCATCGAGTCCGCCACCAAGGTGGATGGGACCTTGGATGTGTTGAAACTTTGGGGTTAACAACCATACCGCTGCCTCTGTAGGAGATAAATGCCAAACCGGCGGTCTCATCCTACCAATTTCCTTGCAAGAAGGTCGCAATTATCCGGCTGAACCTGACTGCGGTTTATCTTCTGTAGGTGAACTAGAGACCGCGATGAAGCCGGGCGACTTGACATCACTCTTTTCTATGTTGCCTCCGCCTCCGCCAAGTGTTCGCAACAAAGAGATGGCCGACTTCAAGAAGGAGGTCGACACATTGCAGGCGTCTTTGAACGCCCATGCCGAAGCCCTGCGAGTTAAGGATGAAGAATAGCGGGTTGCTCAGTAGGCCGCTGAGAAAAGGATCCAAGAGTTGCAAACCACCCTGGAGCAATAGACCACCAGGATGCAGTCCGCACAGGAGCAAGAGACCACGAGGTTGAAGTCCGCGCTGGAACAAGAGACCATGAGACTGCAGTCTGCGCTGGAGGCCGCTGAGGTAAAAATATCAGAGTTACAGGTTGCCTTGGAGTAGGAAAGGGCAGAGAATCAGGATATGCATGCGCAAGTGCTGCTGGCCGCACGGCTTAAGAGAGAGAAGAGAGACTCGCTGCCTTAAGAAAGGAAAAGACTAAGGTCCGTCAGCGGAGGCCGATGAAAACCAGCGGCTTGCACCAGCGGCTTATAGGAAGTTGCCGGAACCAGGACGCCCGGCTTTTGGTGGGGCTTCATATCCACCAGAGGTCGCGGCGGTCGGGCAGGCCGCAGCTTCTAGCGGGCTAAAAGCTCGGGCTCACCTAACGGTTCCATTCGCCATAGTAGAGCATGACACCACACGAGTTCACCGGTCTCTGCACTCACTCCACAATCTGGTTAGCCAAGTGTACACTAGGATTGTAAGGACCAGTGACCGGGTCACGCGAATAGGGCGAGAGGGACTGGAAAGCGAGAAGCAAGGCTGATCGACTAGAGAGATATAGGCCTCGCGAACATATTGAACATTATGTTGTAATATATTCTTATGCTGGACGCTGGACAATCTGACCGTTGAAAACTGTTGTATGTATATTTACTACGTTACGAACTGTTTGCGGCCTATGCGGTTTGTATTTATGATCACCATATATGTGCATTGCTCTGAAATATCTAAAGTATAGAACATTAACCGCGCAGTTTGGCGAACAGATCACTGTCTTGCAAGTATGATGTTTACATCCTTTGCCCCAAAAATATTCTAAGTTCAGGAAAGTAGCCGCGCGGACGGACGAACTGAATTGTGGCTTAGTCGTTGCATTAATCTGTATTTCCTGCAAGTTGAGGTCGCGCGGCCTGATTACTAGCCGCGATTTTATGTTGAGCACTGTACTTTCACAGGTTTTCTATAAATAGGGATGACTCCGGAGATTTCATCACAAGACAGAAAGGATGTGGGCTAAGTCCAAGTCGTTGCGGTCTGACAAGGCCTCTGGGTCAGGACTGATGCGGCCTCCGCATTCCACTCAGCCGATCACAAAGAGTGACGGCTTACAAAAGCTGAGCTAGATGACTTTGTAGAGAAGTATATGCAGGGGAGCCCGCTAGTCGCGTGGCTTCCGCTGCAAGAGGAGCGAATAAATACCTCCAACGCAAACAAGATCGCTATCCCTATCGACCATTTTGACTGCAGTTTCCGATTCCCGATCATTATGGAGGCCATGGCGATCTTCGACCATTATGGCATTGTGCTCGGACAACTGCCCCCAAACTCAATAGCTGCCATCTACAGCTTTATTTCATACTTGAGGTCGGAAAGAGTCCGATTCTCCATGAGGCTGTTTCGGGAATGCTTCTCGGTGCGGTCTATCCCAGACTCCAGGACAAGGATCTTCCGGGGGCACTTATACTTCGGCTGCAGGGGGCTGAAGATCGTCAACTTGGAAAACAAGATCCCCAACAGGTCGGAGCGGTTTCAAATCTTTGAGGGAAACCTGGGGTTTCTGCCGGTCAACCCGCAAATCCGAGACGAGGACTTCTTTGGCAACAGTGGCCTGGATGACATGGAGAAGGAAATGTACACCTTCTTCAAAGGCAAGCGGCATGATGTAAACCATTACATCCCGCTGCTGCTGTCCTTAGAGGGAATCGAGGCGGAAGACAGTAAGTTACAAACTGGCTGATCTAAGATTTTAGCGGCGCAACCTGTGAACTGACTTTTTTACTTTGTCTTTGCAGCTGCTGTGGCGGTCACTCTGAACAAGCCGCTGACACCTGGCGGCCTGACCCTCACACAAAGCGAGAAGCATGCCAGGAGGGCCAAGCCGTAGCAGGTTGAGGAAAAGAGGAGTTGGCCACCTCCGACGAGTTTATGCTGCAAGGAATGGGCAGCAGCCTGAAGGATGTCCATGGCAACCAGGCTGTGCTGTGGAATCCAGACGGCGAGTCCATGAAGGTCTCCACCGCCCTCCCCTACTGGGGGAGGGAAGAAGTAACCCGCCACACAAACATGGTTGGCTCCGCGCTGTACGACAAGCGCAACCTGAAGGCACTGCGCCGAGTTCCCGCAGACGACCTGCCGTGGTTAGACACGCAGGTCGGGGCAAGGAGCTTCGTGACAAGCCACTTCATGAGCCTTGCCTACAACAGTCTATGAAAGAAAAAAAGCGGCCTGGAGAGGCAGTTAGAGGAAAAATAAGAAGAAAACAAACGATTGAAGGAAAGGGAAATGGTAACTTATCACCTGATACTCGTGCGGTTATAATTATTAAACCGTGCGGTCTAACCTTTCACTTCTTTTGCAGGCGATGTACGGCCAGGCCAACCCGACCTTCCAAGATAATGTCTTCCCGCAAGTCGTCCAGGGGATTGATGGAGTGCTTAACCACCTCTGAGACATTGGCGGATTAGCGGCCGGCTTCACCGACTTCACCTGTGCCGACATATACCCCACCATGAAAAACTGGGTGGCCGATGTATACAGGGCGATCAAAGGCAAGGGCAAGGTCGGAGAGGAAGACGACGAAGAGGAGGAAGACGACGAAGAAGAGGGTGGCCCGGGAAGTCAGAGCAAAGGCGGTTCATTTGGGACCGGCAGTCAGGCTTCGGAGACCGCGCGGACAGAGTCGGAGACTTCCGGTGGCTCGTCAGCTAGCAGCAGCGTGTACTCTGAATTTTCCGTCGACATCGAGGTTGGTGATGATTCAAGTTCTCCTATGGCTAAAAAATTTAAGCCGGCCGATTACGAACTTTTTATTTGTTACTTGTATTTTGAGATATTTTTGAGAAACCGGTGGTAAGTTCTTTGTAAACCGCGCGGTTAACATTTTGTAACATTTTATGAAATAGAAATGAAGGAAAAACTTTACCCTTGATGTGTAGCTTACTTTATCATTTTTATTACTTGTATAAGTCTGCGCGGTCTCAGTGTAACTTCCGATTTAATAGATAGCTAACATATAAACCGGTCTGAGGCCATACTGCGACTTAAATGAAGTTACCTGCAGGAGAGAGAGATATTCCTGCGACTTACTTAAGAACACACATCGACTATAAGCCGCGCGGCTAACAGTTTAAACTGCCATTAGCCTTAATGGAGTAATCGAGTTATCTGCAGGGAAGAGAGAAACGCTCGCAGCTTATATGTAAATAAACTATGACCTGTAAGCCGCGCGGCTATTACCTTAACCACCGAAAAGCCCAAACAATGAATCATAAGTTTGCGGCTAGGGCGAACTCTAATATAGACCGCGCTTTTGATGAAATAGAAGAATAGAGAAATAATCGACGGCTTCTGATATGACCATACAAGCCAGTAATCAAAGATACTAAACGTGCTTAGTCGGCAAACAAATTGCATGTTGAAACCGAATAAGATAAACTTGGCCAATTGTTAATTGACTGAAAGAAGTTGGCCGGATTCCCGAATATATAAATAATAACCCGGCAGATAGGCACATAGAAGCCAAATAATTTAAGTCGGAAAGAGTATCCGGGTGGTCTGTGTATTGAATGATATAAATTGGCACAGGCCGCTTAATAAAGACCGCAAGATAGCGGATAGGCTCGCGTTGTCCTGCAAGAATAGATGGAGCTATGGGCTTATGTGTCGATGTGGGCAGGTGTGTGTGGCAGTACTTTCCACACAAAGAACACATAAGCGGGATTAAAATTCTTAATATCCGTGACAGATGTCAAGCGGGACAAGTGCGCAATGTCTGCGACTGATGTCAAGCGGGACAACTATGTAATGTCTGCGACTAATGTCAAGCGGAATTTCCACTACACATCTTCGACTGATGTAAAGCGGGATGTGAAGGGATTAAGAATTCAAAGGCATTTTGCACCCATATGTATGCATGTTAGCATTATAAGTAAAGCTAAGAAATAAGCTTCAAAAGAAAGATAATGTTTGTTTGTTGTTAAGGAAATGGCAAAAGGATATATGCTCAAAGCTTGGCTATGCCCCATTAATACCAATTGCTGAGGGGACTTTTTGTATTATTCCGATCTTAAGCATCTTTATCATAGAGAAAAATAAATCCCTGCTTGAACCATTAAGTAAACCAGAGAAGAATGCCATAGGAAATCACTGAATGACATAGTCTTGTAGCTTCCTAGCTTTTGCAAGTTGATCAGCTAACTTTCGGAAAGCCAAGAAATCTTCTATCTAATGACCAACATCTTTATGGTACTTACAAAAAAGCTCCTCATGGCGATATTTAATTTTAGATTTCATACGCCGAGGCCTTTTGAACTCAGGCATTTCTTGAAGAATCATCAAAAGATCTTCCATAGGAATTTTGAATTTAACATATTTATCTGAACCTTTTTACGCTTTAGAGTTTTTGGACGTGAAGATGTGGCTGGATGTACTTTCACAAACTCAGATAATCCGTTCTACTGAGGAGATAATGTAGCTCTATCCTGAGGAAGAGGAGGAGATTTGCAATCTTTAACTTGTGAAACATTTTGGGAAGAAATAAATTGCTGATCACCAGATGTCCCTTGAGGTTGTTTAGTCATCTGATTCAAAACAAGATATAACCTTTATTTGCTTCTTCACCCATTATGAACCTATTAACGATTTCAATTAGCTCTCCATAAGTTTTGCGGTCCTTTGTGGTGAGCTTGAATTTCAAAGGGGCTTCTCGAAGTCCATTTATGAAAGCATGTAAGTAATAATCTTGATGGACGCTATAAACATCCAGAACTTCCTTTTGGAACCGGTCAACGAAATCCGGATTTGACTTGTCAATTCCTTGCTTGATTCGAAAGAGAGCTCCAACGTCTCTTCTCCGCTTCCTGTAAGTAGTGAACATTGAAATGAATTGACTTCGAAGATCTTTAAAACTGGTTACCGATCGAGGTGGTAGACTATAGAACCATTCCCTTGCAATATCGCCAGAAGATATAATGAGGAGTTTGCATTTTACTCCTTTTGACACCTTTCTTAGTGAAATAGCCGATTCAAAGGCTTGTAAATGAAAAAAATGGATCATCACATCCGGAATACTCTGGGAGATGCGGTACTCTGAAATCATCGGAGACAGTATCCCAACGAATTCGGTCAATGAATGTAGATGGGACTTCTTCTTCTTTATAAGGAGATTCTCTTGCGATAGATTTTGGCACTTGTTCGACCAAACTCCGAGAGAATTCACTATCATTGCCAAGGGCCCCATCATTAAAATATGAACAATCTTGCACTTCTGAGAGATCAGCAGTAGTTGACATGAAATTAGATTCCCTCTGTCCCTTTGCAGGATTCATTTCTAAAGGAAGAAAATAACAAAACTTTTCTCAGAGACCGCCGACTAGTTGCGGCTTGATCTGGCGGCTAGACAATAGGACAAGCCGGTAGGAAGATCGGAAGGAAAACTGGTTGGTGGAACGGCAGGTTCTATAGTGCTGGAGGCGGGCTAAAAACCTTTAGCGGGTGAAGTCGCGGCCTGCTCGACAGGCCGCCGAGCTCTAGAAGCTAGAGCGATCTGACCAGGATAGACCGCTGATTTCATCGACTAATTAAGATCTGAAGGTCCCGTGTTAACTGTTGATGCACAAAAATGGAACGGGAGTCGGGCACCACCAGCTAACGGTTCGAGCACTGGGGGAAGGAAGGGAAAAGAGGAGACTGTCGTATAGTCGGTTACTAGCGGTCATAGCTAAGGGACAAAAAAAGAGGCCACTGGCAGCGGCAACAGCAGAGTTCGCCCGATGCAGCTTAAACGCCACTCCTGCGACGGGCTTTCCTTTTATTCAAAGAGAAGCGGTTACAAGAAGGACAAAATGATAAGGCTGGCCGGACTGCATGCCGCAAAACACTAGACTTGAGACCGCAGCTCTTAACATGCGAGCTCCTGCATACAAGTCAGCATGTCTTGAGGAGTGCGCCCTCCCCCTATTTATAGGCTCGGGGGTCTGTCCAAACGGGCAGGGCTAATGTTACCGGCTTCCCGGGGTACCGGAGAACTGGGCAGAGGTGAGGGGAAGAAAATGAGTAGAAAAGGAGAAAGGAGGGAAGCCGCGCGGCCTGGCGGTTTCCTCCTAGCGAGCTGACGGCCTTGGTCCTGGATCGTGGCGATGAGCAGGGTCGGAGCTGGCGGCGACCTAACATGGAGACCGACCGGCTTCGCTGACGACCAGCCGAATTGATCTTCGCAGACCACCCAGTCTCTGACGACCGGTCGACTTGACATGCATGGCGGCTAGAAGAACCAGGCCGACCGGTCTGGAAAGCTGTGCGAACTGGTCGCGGATTCCAGGCTTAACAACAACCCTCCTCGCCAGGTAGTTAATCTGAGCATGGTTCTGGGAGAGCCATACCATACCCAGAACGAAATCGAAGTTCGGTAAGCTCAAGGTCATTGTCGGGGCTTTGAGGGTCAACCCATCGATGGTCACCCTCAGGATGCAACTCGCAGTAGATCAGACCACCATCCCATTGGAGAGACGTACCATCCTGGTAACTCCCTCATAAAATCTAAAGCCCTACAGCTTCTCGACGAAGTCCTCTAGGGAGAAATTATGTGAAGCCCCCATGTTGATCAGAGTGAGGGCAGGCATGCCACACACCAACATTACTCCTGAGTTTATTAGACTATTCTTTATTTTCTAGTTTAAGATTCTTTCTTAACATTTAAACTGTTTCAATTCTACATACTCTCATCTTAGAAAGAAAGGAACTTAGAAAAAGTTTGATGCACATGCTATTACCCTCTCCGGGTCCCGGGGCTGTGCCAGATCCAAGGCATAAACCTGCCCCTTGTCCTGCCTGCGTTCTCTCCCCAAAAATCCACGACCCCTGTAACGCCACCGATTTTTTTTCGATGATTTTATTTGAATGGGCAACGCCTTATTTATGATGTCGTGGCGTTACTTTTAACGTCGAGTTGACGGCGCAATGTCGTTAAGGTATTTTCGCGTCAGTGCGGTCGAGTAGGCTGAATTCTTGGTGTAATGGGAAAATTTTGCATTTGGAATTTAAGTTATGTAATTTTGGTCTTGCTCGTCAAGTTTCATCGTAATCCGAGCTTTTTTGGAGTCTCGGCGTGCGATTGAAGTTTTGGATTTGTTTATGTTCGCCGTATAATTTGAAGAATTATATCTTTGGGATGGCTTGTCGGATTTTGGTTTTGACTTCGTCGTTGTGTTCATAGCGTCAGTGTTCGCCTACGGTGCGAATTTTGTTTGATTCGGCGCGCGTTCGGGACTCTGTTTTGACCTCGTAGTTTCATTATTCAAAAATATATAAATATGAATATTATAATATTATAGTACTATTCAAAAATGTGATTCACTATTCATTCGTAAAGTTTGATCAAAAGGATGTATTTGTAAAAGAATTGTTCTGTGTGCAAAACTTTGTGATCTACAGTAAATATACTTGTGTACTCCTTCCCTGTTACTCAAGTAGTTGTAATGAACTACTCGAGTAGATCTCTGTTACTCGTGTAGGTCAATTCTGCTACTCATGTAGGTCATTCTGCTACTCGTGTAGGTCAATTCTGCTACTCGTGCAGGTCATTCTGCTACTCGTGTAGGTCATTATGCTACTTGTGTAGGTCAATTCTGCTACTCGTGTTGGTCATTCTGCTACTCGTGTAGGTCAATTCAGCTACTCGTGTAGGTCATTCTGCTACTCGTGTAGGTCATTCTGCTACTCGTGTAGGTCATTCTGTTACTCGAGTAGGTCAATTCTGCTACTCGTGTAGGTCATTCTGCTACTCGTGTAGGTCAATTCTGTTACTCGTGTAGGTCATTCATTCTGTTACTCGTGTAGGTCAATTCTGCTACTCATGTAGGTCAATTCTGTTACTCGTGTAGGTCATTCTGCTACTCGTGTAGGTCAATTCTGTTACTCGTGTAGGTCAATTCTGCCACTCGTGTAGGTCATTCTGTTACTCGAGTAGGTCAATTTTGCTTACGTTCGGATGCTTTTTTGAGGGTCAAACAGATGTCGTACGGAAGAATGGTTAACATGAAATTTGTTCGTCTCGACGATAACTACAACTTTCGTGTTGAGCACTATTCGATTTGAAGCCATCTTACACCTCTATTATTGATTTTACCGAAACTGCCCATAAATAACCCGTTTTAGACAACTTTTATAAACATATATATAAATATATATATATTTTGACTTAGGTTTTAGAACCAAACTTCATCTTCTCCGATTCTTTCCTCCCGAACCAGAGTGGCGAGCGAGAGAGAGAGAGAGAGTTCTTTTTGTGAATCTTCCGGTGGCCGCCGACGGTGCTCCGGTGCTCGAAATCTTCATCCGAACATAGATCCGGAAAGCTCTCGCCGAGAGCTACGCCCTCGTGGTAATTTCTTCCCCGTTTCTTGAGATTTTCTCGTTGGGGTTTTCGGCCCTAACCTCTATTTTGGCCATTTTTGTCTAGATTTCAACTTCTTCCACATCCTTTTGCCCTGATCAACGACGTGGAGTGATTCGGTGGACTTTTTCGGTAAAACCAAGGCAAGTGGTGGTTTCCCCTCATTATTTCTTGTCCTATTTGATGGTAACAACGACGTTTTCATGTTCTTTTAGATTTTTCTGCGCTTGTTCTTCCAAATTAGTATTATGATTAACTATTTCATTGATCACATGATCTTATGATGTTTTTGTCATGGTAATCTCGATCTTGTCCGGTTAAGTTAAATCGTTCTTGAAGTGTCTTATTGATGAATTTAACTGTCTTAGCTTTCGTTATCAAACGTATTAGAGTTTAATTAGGATTGTTAATCGTTCCTAAGAGTTGACCAAACATGTCTTGTATCTAGAAATGTTATGAAGAATCTGACGAGCCAAATCTCGAGATATGTGGTGTTTTCCTGGTGGTTTTCTTGATTGAGGGAGTTAGTGGACGATTCCACCTCCGCAGTGGTTGTTACCTTCATTAGTGCCCTGCGGAAGTCTAGCCGGCTTTTGGATATCTGCGCTGTATGGTGGAGAGTATGAGACTCCCTCGCAGTTAGACGGATTTCATATTCGTGTTTTTGGGTTGTGTGTCCAAGAGTGACCACCTCGCCCGTGTTTTTTTTGTTGTGTGTCCACGAGTGACCACCTCGCCCATGTTTATGGGTAAAGTCTACCACAGGTGCCTAATAAAGGATTTGTATTTCTTCCTTAATATTTATTCATGTTGTCACCTTTTAGCCTCGTGCGTCTGGTGAATTTACCATTGTACGTGATGATTTACATAAATGCTCATCTGTTTTTCCGTTGATGCTTGTTTCTTATGTACTTTACTATAGTGTTTTTGCTCTTGGGTTGGTACCCCTTTGACCTTTGTTTAATTTTGGCCTGTCTTTCTGCCACGGCTTGTACTTTCTTGCTGAGGTGTTCTGTCTTTGGAATGCCTCAGGTTCAGAGCAGTAGCGGATAGCAGGGCTGGTTTTGGAGTTCCTGGACGGCAGTGTGGGCCGTGGTTGTTGCCTCGTCATAGCGAGGTAGTTCCTAGTTGTTTTGCTATACTGGTTTAGACATACTTTCTGTTTGTGGGTTCGTGTCAGTTTGTTGATGCCCACAGTGCTGTGATTATTCGATACTTGCTAGCTGCTTAGTTTTCTATATGTGGAAGTGGATTACTTGCTCTATGGGATGGTTTATGGTAGGAGTGCTTGTTAGGTATTTTTAAGTATAAAAATCTACTACTATTATCATATGCATCGCATAATTTAAAACTCTAACACATTATATTAGCGGCCATAAAAGCTACTTTTACTACTGTTATAAATTTAGAGTCTTGCATAGTATGAGTTGTCCTTTAGGGATGTTTAAAGTCATATAGGATGTTGGAGTTAATCGAAACAAGTATTTTTCCACAGCGTATAACCATATTTTGATTCGTGGACTAAATGAGCCACTAAGCCAAGGGATACGGGTAACTGTTGCACTTAACTGATTTTCCTTAAACCAACTTAAATGATCTTTCTCCATGATTAAGTAGGTTTTTGCCTGAGCGTCCGCAGTTATCCGCTGCTGGCGTGGCATCATGACGCGCATTTTCCCTTACTCTGATAAGCTATTTATGTGGTGAAAAATGCGGGTTGTGACAGTTGGTATCAGAGGGAGGTTGCTTGACAATTTGTCGGGCAACCTTTCCTTGCTGGTATTAGGTGTTTAGCATCATATCATACACACACCGATATGTCATCAGCACGTCTTAGCTGAAGCACGAACACTGCACTCATGTCATAACATGAAGTATACGGGGCATATTATGTTGTATGGGATGCATAATATGTGTCTGTATATGGATCCACCATACTGGCAACATATGAGGGTTATGTAGTATGAGATGTATAACCTCACCACATGAATGCGACTAGCACATTTATATTTCGTTGCATGAGAATGTTATGTAGTATGGGATGCATAACATTTTCATGTGTACCCCGCTCATGACATGCATTAGGGCCTTTTTTAGAATTCATAGCACAATCATACATAGTATAACATTGCATAAGCATAACGTGCCAAGCTAAAGATGTGCGGGATGACATATGTACACACATGGTTTTAAATCAAAAAAAAATAAAGAATACATGCATTCATGTCATAGGCACATGAGTCAATAGGATGAGAGGATATCATCCTAAGTAGGACATAACATCATTAGAAAATCCCAGAGCAAGTTGCAGCGTAAGCAAGTGTCTTTTAAGTATGGATTGAACTAGTCGTGTGGCTTTGTTGTAAGCTAGGATTTTGATGAGTTGTTCGTTTGCCTTTTTAGAAATGCCGCTAAAGCATCCTGCGACGAAGTCGACTCCCTAGTCGGAGGGTGAGTCATCAGGTGCGCAAAGTGATGCGCTTATCGAGTGGCTGTGTCAAAGCAATGAGGCTCTGTCAAGGCAAGTAGTTGCGATGCAGTCGCAAATTGAGTCCTTGTTGTCTGCCGCTCCCATGTAGAAACCCTTAGTGCAAGAGCCTGCCTCGGGCCAAGCTATGCCTGATTCCCCTGCTCCTCTAGTGGCCTCGATGGTGATACCCCCAGAAATGAATTTCATATCATACTTACAACGATTGGGACCTCCCACCTACGACGGGAGTGTTGACTTTATGATTTTAGATGATTGGATCATCTCCATCGAGGAGATGTTTTCATATTCTAGAATTCTAGAAGCCCAAAAAGTGATGATTGCAGCCTATCAGTTAAAAGGCCTCGCAAAGAGTTGGTGGATTCGAGAAAGAGAAAGTCTGAAGGAAGGCTATTCTTGGGAATCTTTTAAGAAGATGCTGCTGAAGAAGTTTCTACCCTCGGTCGAGCAGAACCCCTTGATGAATAACTTCCTACATCTGAAGCAGAGACATCTCACTGTGAGCGAGTACGAGATTGAGTTTAGCAAGTTGAGCAGATTTGCCCCCGATTTGGTAGCTTCGGAGGAGGGTAGAGTGAAGCGTTTCCTTGGAGGACTAAGAAGCGATGTCCAGCAGTTAGCATGCGCTTATCAGGCTGAAAGTTATGCTGATGCAGTGGAAGCCGCTTTGAAAGTGGAGGCGATTGAAAATGTAAAGAACCGCGGTGCTGTAACAAGGAAAGAGAAAAGGAAGGGTGTTGAGGAGGGTAGCTCCAGGGCATCTGGCCCTTCTCAAAAGAAGAAAAGTAAGGAAATATGTAGTTTCTATGGTCGTCCTGGACACCCCTACGAAAGGTGTTTCAAGAGGACTGCGACCCTGAAGCAACAGCAGGTGCACGCTATCCAAGGTGCACCCAAGGGAGAGATAGTGTGCTCTTTTTGTACAAGGAAAGGTCATGATGTGATTCGGTGCTTGATGAAAGAAAGGATTTGCTTCTAGTGCGGGCCGAAGGGACACCAGAAGTCTTCGTGCCCCCAGGCTCAGCCCCCACTGCAGCATGCCCCACTTCGAGCTCTGCCGCCGCCACCAAACCTAGATAAAGTAAAAGGAAAGCTGAACGTGATGACCAGCGAGGAAGCTCAAACCTCTACGTAAGTGATATCAGGTTAGCCTCAGTTTAATTTATCTTTATTAGTTATCATTGTTGCCCTAGTTATCGTTCGTTTAGTTACGTATGTTACAGTTTTAGGGGAGTTTAAGGTGCGGAATAGGAGGGCGCGAGTTCTTTTCGATTCGGGTGCCACCCATTCCTTTGTGGCCCGGAGTTTTGTTGATAAGCATCGCCTGAATGTGGATTGATTAGGAGACTCCTTTAACGTCAAGCTTCCCTCCGGTGATTCCGTGATATCTAATCAAGGAGTTCTGAGATGCCCTATTTGTCTTGACAATTTTGTGTCCTTTGCGGATCTGATGATTTTAGATCTGGCTGACTTCGACGTGATCTTGGGCATGGACTGGCTATCCAAGTATGATGCGGTCATCCAGTGCAAGGCTAAGAGATTGGATTTCAAGATGGACGATGGACAACCTATGAGTGTTTATGGATTTCCGGACAGAGTTTCCCCTATCATTTCTGCAGTACTTGCTTGTCGTGCTATCGAGTCTGGTTGTGAGGCATTTTTAGTTTCTATTTCTGCTCTGGAAACAGTTTTTGTTACACCATGTCTTGGGAATGTCTCGGTGGTGCGAGAGTTTCCAGATGTCTTTCCTGATAGTCTTCCAGGACTTCCTCCTGAAAGGGAGATTGAGTTTGTGATAGACCTTGAGCCTTGTACTCGTCCTATTGACAAGGCACCGTACCGCATGGCTCCACGCGAGTTGGATGAGTTGCGTACTCAGCTCGATGAGTTGCTGAGTTGCGGTTTTATTAGACCAAGTTCTTCCCCTGGGGGTGCTCCTGTTTTGTTCGTCAAGAAGAAATATGGATCGATGAGACTTTGCATCGATTATAAGGAATTGAACAAGGTAACCATTAAGAATAGATATCCCCTGCCAAGGATTGATGATCTGTTTTATCAGTTGCATGGTAGCTCAGTGTTTTCGAAGATCGATCTTCGCTCAGGCTACCACCAGTTGAGGATTCGAGAGGAAGATATTCCTCGAACCGCTTTCCATTCACGGCATGGACATTATTAGTTTCTAGTGATGTATTTCGGTTTAACCAATGCACCCTCTGCTTTCATGGATTTGATGAATCGAGTGTTTAAGGATTTCTTGGACCGATTTGTTACTGTGTTCATAGATGACGTTTTGGTATATTCCCGCAATGTTGAGGAGCATACTCAGCATTTGCGATTGGTTTTGTCGACCTTGAGGGAGCATAATTTATATGCGAAGTTGAGCAAGTGTGAGTTCTGGCTACCTCAGTTGTCATTTCTGGGTCAGGTTGTAAGCAAGGATGGTATTTCTGTAGACCCAACCGAGATTTCTGCCGTGATGGAATGGGAGAGACCTTCTACACCTAAGGAAATTAGGAGCTTCTTAGGCCTGGCTGGTTATTATAGAAGATTCGTTGAAGGGTTTTCGGTGTTGTCTGCTCCTCTAACTAGGCTTACTCAGAAGAACACTGCATTCATTTTGGGTGATAAGTGTGAAGAAGCCTTTCAAGAGTTGAAGAAGAGATTATGTACTGCTCTAATTTTAACCTTACTTACTGAAGGAGTTGAGTATGTCGTGTATTTCGATGCATCACACATCAGACTTGGTTGTGTTTTAATGCAAGATGGTAAGGTGATCGCGTACGGATCTAGGAAACTAAAGATCCACGAGAGAAACTATCCGACGCACGATTTGAAGTTTGTTGCCGTAATTTATGCACTGAAGCTTTGAAGACACTTATTATATGGCGTGATGTGCAAGATCTATACTGACCATAAGAGTTTGAAGTACGTCTTCACTCAGAAGGAACTAAATCTGCGCCAGTGTCGGTGGTTAGAATATGTGGCGGATTATGAAGTGGAAATTCTTTATCATCCAGGAAAAGCCAATGTAGTAGCTGATTCTTTGAGTAAAAAGACCGTTAAAATTTTTAATCTATCGGTGCAGTCCATGGTAGAAGAATTTTTGTTGATGGATATTGAGGTTGGGAGTCATAATGTGACTACTAGTTGGGAAGCGGAAGAACCCTCTTGGATTTCCCTTACTTGAGGACATCAGAAAGATGATCCTGATTTGTTGCACCTCAGGAATAGAACTGTGAAGGGAGAGATGCCGGACTTCTCTTTGGATGAGTTGGATACTTTGAGGTATCAGGGTAGATTGTACATCCCCGCCTTTGGCGACATTCGAGCTAAGATCTGTGTTGAAGCTCATGGTTCTAGTGTAGCCCACCACCCTGATTCCACTAAGATGTATAAGGATCTAAAGCAAATGGTTTGGTGGTCGGGAATGAAGAATGATATCTCGAAGTTTGTATCAGAATGTTATACGCGTCAGCATGTTAAGGCTAATCATAGAAGGCCAGGTGGTAAGTTGACACCGCTTGATATTCCAAGTTGGAAATGAGAGAGTATTTCAATGGATTTCATCACCGGTCTGCCAAAATCTCCCCGTGGGCACGACTCTGTTTGGGTGATAGTCGATAGATTGACAAAGTGTGCTCACTTTGTTCCGTTTAAAATTGGTTATTCGATGAAGAAGATAGTCGAACTATATCTGGAAGAGGTCATCAGGTTACATGGAGTACCTGTTAGCATTGTATCAGATCGGGACTCTAGATTTACGTCTCGCTTTTGGAAGAGTTTACAGGAGGGGTTGGGTACCGATTTAAGGTATTCCACCGCCTTTCATCAGCAGACGAATGGTCAGACAGAAAGAGTAAATCAGATCGTAGAAGATATGATCAGGTGTTATATTTTGGATCATGGTGGTGCTTGGGATGAGCGTCTCAGACTCATGGAGTTTGCTTATAATAATAGTTATCAAGAGAGTCTGCAGATGGCCCCGTTTGAGGCCTTATATGGGAGGCGTTGTAGAACTCCATTGTTTTGGGCTGAAGTTGGTGAGATACCGTTGCTAGGTCCAGAAGCCCTTGAGGAGATGAATTGTGCTGTGACTCATATTCGAGAAAAGCTCCGTGTGGCTGAAGAACGCTATGAGAAGTATTCTAATCAACGAAGAGTCGATCTGTAATTTGTCGTTGTAGACTTGGTTTTTCTGAAGGTTTCTCCGATGTCGGGCGTTAAAATGTTTGGAAGGAACCACAAGTTAGACCCCCGATATGTGGGACATTTCCAAATTCTAGAGCGCATCGGAGTGGCAGCTTATAGGCTGGATTTGACTGCGACCTTCCCTGGTGTCCATGATGTGTTCCATGTGAGCCAGTTGCGGAAGTGTGTTCGTAATGATCGTCAAGTCCTCGACTCGATACCCCAGATTCAGCCCAACCTTACGTATGTGGAAGAACCTATTCGTGTTCTGGATTCTCAAGAGCGTGTGTTGCGAAGAAAGACCATCTGTATGGTCAAGATTCTTTGGAGAAATCAAGACGTCGAGAGCGCGACGTGTGAATTGGAATCAGCAATGAGAGAATCTCATCCGCACCTCTTCTCTTAGTTTCGGGTATGTCGTTATGTTTTCAGTTATGTTTGGTTTTGTCGTATTGATTTGGTTTTGGAGTTGTGTTAAGTTTCGAGACGAAACTTCTTTTTAGGGGGGAGACTGTAACGCCCCCGATTTTTTTTCGATGATTTTATTTGAATGGGCAATGTCATATTTATGACGTCGTGACATTACTTTTAACGTCGAGTTGACGGTGCAATGCCGTTAAGTTATTTTTGCGTTCGTGCGGTCGAGTAGGCTGAATTCTTGTAGTAATGGGAATGTTTTGCATTTGGAATTTAAGTTATTTAATTTTGGACTTGCTTGTCAAGTTTCATCGCAATCCGAGCATTTTCGGAGTCTCGGCGCGCGATTGAAGTTTTGGATTTGTTTATGTTCGCCGTATAATTTGAAGATTAATAACTCGGGGATGGCTCGTCGGATTTTGGTTTTGACTTCGCCGTTGTGTTTGTAGCGTCAGTGTTCGCCTACAGTGCGAATTTCGTTTGATTCGGCGCGCGTTCGGGCCTCCGTTTTGAGCTCCTAGTTTCATTATTCAAAAATATATAAATATGAATATTTTAATATTATAGTACTATTCAAAAATGTGATTCACTATTCATTCATAAAGATTGATTAAAAGGATGTATTTGTAAAAGAATTGTTCTGTGTGCAAAAATTTGTGATCTACAGTAAATATACTCGTGTACTCCTTCCCTGTTACTCGAGTTGTTGTAATGAACTACTCGAGTAGATCTCTGTTACTCGTGTAGGTCAATTCTGCTACTCGTGTAGGTCATTCTGCTACTCGTGTAGGTCAATTCTGCTACTCGTGTAGGTCATTCTGCTACTCGTGTAGGTCATTCTGCTACTCGTGTAGGTCAATTTTGCTACTCGTGTAGGTCATTCTGCTACTCGTGTAGGTCATTCGGTTACTCGAGTAGGTCAATTCTGCTACTCGTGTAGGTCATTCTGCTACTCGTGTAATTCAATTCTGTTACTCATGTAGGTCATTCTGTTACTCGTGTAGGTCAATTTTGCTACTCGTGTAGGTCAATTATATTACTCGTGTAGGTCATTCTGCTACTCGTGTATGTCAATTCTGTTACTCGTGTAGGTCAATTCTGCTACTCGTGTAGGTCATTCTATTACTCGAGTAGGTCAATTCTGCTTACGTTCGGATACTTTTTTGGGGGTCAAAACTATGTCCTACGGAAAAATGGTTAACATGAAATTTGTTCGTAGAGATCTACAACTTCCATGTTGAGCAATGTTCGATTTGAAGCCATCTTAGACCTCTATTATCGATTTTACCGAAACTGCCCATAAATAACCCGTTTTAGACAAAACTTTTATAAATATATATATAAATATATATATTTTGACTTAGGTTTTAGAACCAAACTTCATCTTCTCTGTTTCTTTCCTCCCGAACCAGAGTGGCGAGCGAGAGAGAGAGAGTTCTTTTTCGTGAATCTTCCGGTGGCCGCCGACGGTGCTCCGGTGCTCGAAATCTTCATCCGAACATAGATCTGGAAAGCTCTCGCCGAGAGCTACGCCCTCGTGTTAATTTCTTCCCCATTTCTTGAGATTTTCTTGTTGGGGTTTTCGGCCCTAACCTCTATTTTGGCCATTTTTGTCTAAATTTCAACTTCTTCCGCATCCTTTTGCGCCGATCTACGACGTGGAGTTATTCGGTGGACTTTTTCGGTAAAACCAAGGCAAGTGTTGGTTTCCCATCGTTCTTTCTTGTCCGATTTGATGGTAACAACTATGTTTTCATGTTCTTTTAGAGTTTTCTGCACTTGTTCTTCCAAATTAGTGTTATGATTAACTATTTCATTGATCACATGATCTTATGATGTTTTTGTCATGGTAATCTCGATCTTGTCCGGTTACGTTAAATCGTTCTTGAAGTGTCTTATTGATGAATTTAACTGTCTTAGCTTTCGTTATCAAACGTATTAGAGTTTAATTAGGATTGTTAATCGTTCCTAAGGGTTGATCAAACATGTCTTGTATCTAGAAATGTTATGAAGAATCTGACGAGCCAAATCTCGAGATATGTGGTGTTTTCCTGGTGGTTTTCTTGATTGCGGGAGTTAGTGGACGATTCCACCTCCGCAGTGGTTGTTTCCTTCATTAGTGCCCTGTGGAAGTCTACCCGGCTTTTGGATGTCTGCGATGTATGGTGGAGAGTATGAGACTCCCTCGCAGTCAGACGGATTTCATATTCGTGTTTTTGGGTGGTGTGTCCAAGAGTGATCACCTCGCCCGTGTTTTTTTGGATGGTGTGTCCATGAGTGACCACCTCGCCCATGTTTGTGGGTAAAGTCTACCATAGGTGCCTAATGAAGGATTTGTATTTCTTCCTTAATATTTATTCATGTTGTCACCTTTTAGCCTCGTGCGTCTGGTGAATTTCCCGTTGTACGTGATGATTTACATAAATGCTCATCTTTTTTTCCGTTGATGCTTGTTTCTTATGTACTTTACTACAGTATTTTTGGTCTTGGATTGGTACCCCTTTGACCTTTGTTTAATTTTGGCATGTCTTTCTGCCACCGCTTGTACTTTCTTGCTGAGGTGTTCTATCTGGAATGCCTCAGGTTCAGAGCAGTAGCTGATAGCAGGGCTGGTTTTGGATTTCCTGGATGGCAGTGTGGGCCGTGGTTGTTGCCTCGTCATAGCGAGGTAGTTCCTAGTTGTTTTGTTATACTGGTTCAGACATACTTTCTGTTTGTGGGTTCGTGTCAGTTTGTTGATGCCCAAAGTGCTGTGATTATTCGATACTTGCTAGGTGCTTAGTTTTCGATATGTGGAAGTGGATTACTTTCTCTCTGGGATAGTTTATGTTAGGAATGCATGTTAGATTTTTTTAAGTATAAAAATCTACTACTATTATCACATGCATCGCATAATTTAAAACTCTAACACATTATATTAGCGACTGTAAAAGCTACTTTTACTACTATTATAAATTTAGAGTCTTGCATAGTATGAGTTGTCCTTTGGGAACGTTTAAACTCACGTAGGATGTTGGAGTCAATCAAAACAAGTATTTTTCCGCAGCGTATAACCATATTTTGATTCGTGGACTAAATGAGCCACTAAGCCGAGGGATACGGCTAACTGTTGCACTTAACGGATTTTCCTTAAACCAACTTAAAGGATCTTTCTCCATGATTAAGTAGGTTTTTGCCTGAGCGTCCGCAGTTATCCCCTGCTGACGTGGCATCATGAGGCGCATTTTCCCTTACACTGATAAGCTATTTATGTGGTGAAAAATGCGGGTTGTGAAAACCCTGACCACGTCCCTGCCCGCCAAACTGCCGAGCAGGTGGGGCCTCCTAGAGTGCTGGTAATGGTGCTCTTCTAATAGGGCAGTTCCTCCGAATGTGCCCCGGCTGGTTGCACCGATAACAGGTCGGTGGCTCCCCCACTGCCCTTGGAATCTCCCTCATCTGTAGTGGCTGATGATCCAACACCACTGGGGTCCTCTTCTCCTGTCTGCCCTCCTGACGGGGCTGATACCCTTTCCTCTTTTCCCCCAATAACTCAACCTCTCGGCTGGTCTCTCATATCACTGATCATAGCATCATTCGACAATCTCTTCTGTCCCCGAACAGCATGCTGTTCTGCTTCCAGCTTCTTGGCCATCTCCAAGATCTTGGCCAAACTCCCATCAGGGACGAAGAAGAGGGCCTACCTCGTGTCGTCGTGAAGGCCCTTGTAGAACCTCCTCACGTAACCCGCATCGTCTAGCTGGTATGAATCCGCAAAGCTGGCTAAATGAGTAAACTCCCGATAGTACTCCAAAACAGTCCTGCTTCCCTGCCTCAACTGTAGGAACCTGTCCTCCAACTCATCCCTCACTGACAAAGGTACAAAATGCTCCAATAAGGCTGCCCTGAACTCCTCGCGGGAAATGTCCGCACTATCCACTCCAGCAAAGTTGGCGCCTAGCAGTGACTTCCACCACCTCTTCGCATGCGACTCCAGACATGACAATGCCAAAGTCACAGCCTCCTCCATCGGGCATCTAATACCATCCAGCATCTCGTAAATGATGTCCAACCACTCCTCCGTACGAACTGCAGTCTCTGTCCCGACATAGGATGGGGAGAAAGCCCCCGGAAGATGCTAAACCAGTTTCCCCCGAGATTTGGCTGAGGATCCGGAGCCTGCTAAGACTTGAAGGCTTCCAGAATAGCAGTCAAAGTCTGGCCTATCTCTGTCTGCTGAAACAGAGCCGGAGATGACAGGGGTGGAAGCACATTCTGAGCCTAAAATGCCCCCTGCTTGGGAGTAGGGTTCGTCGCAGGATATAAAGGAGAATTCCAATTGTTAGGCGATAAAGGAAAGGAAGAAAAGAGATGGCACTATTGTTGGAGTTACCATTGTGATCTGGAAGTGATCAAACATGTAATCTCACTGCCAACGCGATATGAGCCTGCAGGGTCGCACATAAGAGATGTGGAGAAGTTGGATGATTGACTGTGTTGGTAAAGGTTGCCAATCACTGACCTGAAAGGGGTTGTGGGCAAAGTGTTGCCTTAAAGGATCGTCGGTTTGGGCAAATGTTGCCTTGGAGGGCTGGTAAGATTGTCATCCGAGGGTCGATAACGTTCGTCGAGAATCGTCTTCTGATTCCCGCCGATCGGTGAGAATCGTCTCTCTGATTCTCGCCGATCGACGAGAATCGTCGAGAATCAATATGATGATTCTCGACGATCGACGACTTCGACATGTATCGTCGACCGCGGTTCGACGGTCGATGAGTTTCGACGTGTATCACCAAGTTAGGCTCGACGATCGGCGAGAATCGTCGAGTATTGTACTCTGATTCTCGCCGATCCATGATGATGCTCGCCGATCGATTCTCGCCGATTCTCGCCGACTCTCGCCGATTGATACTCGCCGATTCTGAACCTTATTCTTGGGTGGTCTGCGGATAGCGATAAGCCTAGGTTTATTTATATCTTTGGTATAAATACAACACTTAGGGTTTTTGGGTTCTTGCGCGATTTTCTCCTGTAGCTGATCGAAACCCGCGACGGAAGAGTTCCGTTCCGCGATCGTTTCCCGATCTCGAATCCCGCCGCCGACGGAAGGGTTCCTCCGCCGCCGTGTTCGCTCCGCTGACCTCTTCATTTCCGGCGATCGTCGCTGGTGTTGCTTTTCCTGGCGCGGACCTAGCAGTCCGTGGAATAGCAAGGTGCGGTCATCGTTCTTCCCGATCTTCCGTGCGACGGAAATTTCGGCGTTCTCCCGCTCGTGTGGATTTCTGCAGAGACGTGGATATTATTCCACGTAGAACTCGCCACTAGCAAGAAGACCAAGTTTGGAGCATCTCCGTTGAGTTGTGACTCAACGCCACCGAGGTAATTTTGCCTAGTTTTGCTAACTTCTTGATTCAACGTTCATGGCCTGATCCACATCTCTTTGAGTTTTTCTTGATGTTTTTCTTTTCCGCTGCGTGCACAAGCATTGTGCCATCCCCATAGAGAAACCCAACAGTGGTATCAGAGGCAGGTTTCGGTCATGATTGTTGTTTTGGAAGTTTTGTTATTCCAGTGCGTGTAAACCTAGGGATTTAGAAGTGTTCTAAATGTCTAGATTTAGTCTTGGTTCCCTCCAAGAACGTCTGGAATTTCGTGGGAATTTCTAAGTGTTAGAAATTATTGTCTCCTTAGCAGTAACCATCCCTCGAGTATGTTTTGGATTTTGAATCCAACATAGAGAGATGAGCTTGTCTACTGCTTTAAGTTGAGTTGTCTTTGCCTCTGCCCAATGCATGTAAATCTGAGGATTTTGAAATTTCCGGATGTTCAGATTTAGCCCTTCCTTCTATCAAATGTTGATGGTGTCAGGATGTGCACATAAGGGATGCATGTGGTTTTAGAAGAATTATTTTTCTTTGGATGTGCACATTGATCAAATGTTGATCGTGGTTAATTGTTAACCTATAATTGAAAATCCCTTCATCAAATATTAAGTGTTCGGATGCCTTCCGATGGATGACACTCTTCCTGCCTCGATCGATGAAGTGTGGGCTTGCCAAAGCAAGATGCATTAATCTATCTTGGTAAGGGTGCGAGCGGATAATTGTGATATCCCACTGTCGACATCGGGTCATACTTAACTAGGTGACCTCAAAGGTTGAGTGCCTAGAGGCATAGGGTTGGCATGCACCATATGATGGATGCGAATAAGGAGTTATTCACCAACCATACAAGAATTGCATGAGGATGCAATTGGCAAGCGTTGCCTACCTAAATAACCGCATCGTGAGAGGAACGCCAAAGCGGACTCATAGTGTTGGTGAAATACGGATCTTGTCCACTAAGAGAGTAGCTCGCATGAACTCTCCGAATTGTTAGTGAGGGCTATCATTTCGAATAAAATAGTGGGAGTATTTTAATTGAAGTCCAAATTAAAATAAATTGTATTTGAAATTTTGGTACTGATTTTATTCTGCATAAATTCTTGTAGAATTCCATGGCAAGTGTTTCACACTCCACGTTGTCTCTGAGAGCCATCCTTGAGAAGGATAAGCTCAGTGGGACAAATTACATGGACTGGTACAGGAATCTGAGAATTGTTCTCAGGCAAGAGCGAAAGCTCTATGTCTTGGAAGAAGAAGCCCCTGAGGTGCCGACCGGGAACTCTTCCCGTGCTGAGAAGGATACTTATAAGAAGTATACTGACGACGCTTTAGATGTCGAATGCCTTATGCTTGCCACTATGAACTCTGAGCTTCAGAAGCAACATGAGAACATGGGGTGCAAGGAGATTGACGAGCATCTCAAGAAAATGTTTCAAGGGCAGGCTCGTCAAGAGAGGTTCGACATCACAAAAGCGTTGTTTCAGTGCAAGATGGGAGTTCGAGACTCAGTAGGGACTCACGTACTCAAGATGATTGGGTATATAGAGAACCTTGAAAGGCTGGGTTTTCCTCTTGGTGAAGAGTTGGCCACGGATCTGATCCTGCAATCATTGCCGGACAGTTATGAGCAGTTCGTCTTGGACTACAATATGAATGAGATAGACAAGACACTGCCCGAACTCCTAGGCATGTTGAGAACTGCCGAAATCAATATGAAGAAGGCCAAGCCTGCCAGCCCCATACTGATGGTGCATAAGGGCAAGGGCAAGGCCAAGGGTTCTAAGAAGACGAAGGTGGGACCTAAGTCATATCTTGAGCCCAAGTCTTCTGCACTGATGAAAAAGAAAAGCACGGTGAATGAAGGGAAATGCCACCACTGTGGCAAGGCTGGTCATTGGAGGAGGAATTGTCCTTCGTACATTGAAGGTCTGCAGAAATTGAGGGGAGGTATGACTTCCGCTTCAAATATTTACGTTATAGAGATAAACCATTCTGCTCCTTCATCTTGGGTATTGGATACCGGATGTGGTTCTCACATTTGTACAAATGTGCAGGAACTGGGAAGGAGAAGATTGCTGAGTAAAGGGGAGGTGGACCTCCGCGTCGGCAATGGAGCAAGAGTTGCTGCTGTAGCCGTAGGGGTTTATCGTCTTTCTTTGCCCAGTGGGCTTGTAATAGAACTAGATAACTGTTATTTTGTTCCGGCCATAACTAGAAACATTATATCTATTTCATGTTTGGACATGATTGGATTTTCTTTTATAATTAAGAACAACTGTTGTTCTATATTTAAGAATGATGTTTGTTATGCTGTAGCCCAATTGTTTAATGGTCTTTATGTTTTGAACTTGTACCATCTGATCTGTAATGTAGAAAATAATAAAAGACTAAGAACAAATGACTCGAACCCTACTTTTCTCTGGCATTGTCGTTTGGTCCATATCAACGAGAAGCGCATATCCAAACTCCATAGAGATGGACTTTTGGACTCATTTGATTATGAATCATTTGAGCGATGCGAATCTTGTTTGTTAGGCAAGATGACTAAAGCTCGTTTCACTGGTTATACTGAGAGGGCTGAGGATCTCTTGGGTGTTGTACATAGTGATGTATGCGGACCCATGAGTTCCATGGCTAGAGGTGGGTATTTCTACTTTGTTACATTTACTGATGATTTCAGTAGATACGGATATGTGTATCTTATGAAGTGCAAATCCGAGACCTTTGAAAAGTTCAAAGAGTTCAAGAATGAAGTAGAAAACCAGTTGGGTAAAAGGGTTAAAGCACTCCGATCTGATCGAGGTGGCGAATACCTGAGTCATGAGTTCCGTGATCATCTGAAAGAGTGTGGTATTGTATCACAGCTCACTCCACCTAGAACACCACAACATAATGGTGTGTCTGAGAGGAGAAATCGTACTCTGTTAGACATGGTACGTTCGATGATGAGTCATGCAGACTTGCCTGTTTCCTTTTGGGGTTTTGCTTTAGAGACTGCTGCAATGACATTGAATCGCGCTCCAACGAAAACGGTTCTGAAGACACCATATGAGATATGGACTGGGAAGCGTCCTAGTATGTCGTTCATTAAAATTTGGGGCTGTGAGGCATACGTGAGACGTAAAATGCCTGACAAGCTGGAACCCAAATCGGATAAATGTTATCTGGTGGGATATCCTAAGGAAACGAAAGGGTATTACTTTTACCTACCGTCTGAGGGCAAAGTGTTTGTCGCAAGGACTGGTGTCTTCTTGGAGAAAGAGTTCTTATCAAGAAAGACTGAAAAGGTAGAGCTTGAAGAAGTTCAAGAACCACATGTAGTGAATGAACCGGAATTGGATTCTGAGCCAGGACTACAAGATGTTGTAGCTAGAGAACCTGCTCAGGGAACACAAGTCCTATGTAGATCTGGTAGACCGAGGTTTGAGCCTGAGATATATGGATTTCTCGTGTCTCAAATAGGTAATGTGTTGCTTATGGATCATGATGATGAGCCAACAACCTACCAAGAGGCTATGAATGGACCGGACTCCGACAAATGGCTTGAGGCTATGAAATCCAAAATGGACTCCATGTATGCAAACCAAGTTTGGAACTTGGTGGAACCACCTGAAGGGGTACGACCCATAGGGTGCAAGTGGGTCTTCAAGAAGAAGACCGACATGGATGGGAATGTACAGACATTCAAAGGGCAACTGGTGGCTAAGGGTTTCAAGCAAATTCATGGTATTGACTATGATGAGACCTTTTCCCCTGTTGCCATGGTAAAGTCCATAAGGATATTGCTTGCTATTGCTGCGTATTATGACTACGAGATCTGGCAGATGGATGTCAAAACGGCTTTCCTTAATGGAAACCTCCTTGAGGAAGTGTATATGACACAACCCGAGGGTTTTGTATCCCCAGATGAAGCCACTAAAATATGCAAGCTGAATAAGTCCATTTATGGACTGAAACAGGCCTCTCGAAGTTGGAATCTTAGTTTTGATGAGAAAATCAAAGAGTTTGGTTTCATCAAGAATGAAGATGAGCCTTGTGTTTACAAGCGAATTAGTGGGAGCATTGTTGTCTTCCTGATATTGTATGTAGATGACATACTGTTGATTGGGAATGACATTCCTACCCTGAAAGTTGTTAAGAACAACCTAGGGAACTGCTTTTCAATGAAGGATTTGGGTGAAGCGACTTATATACTTGGTATTAAGATCTATAGAGATAGATCGAAGAAGTTGCTAGGTTTGACCCAGAGTACGTACATCGAAAAGGTGTTGAAACGGTTCAACATGCTTGAGTCCAAGAAAGGATTTTTGCCCATGTCTCATGCTGTGAATCTCTCTAAGGACCAGTGTCCAAAATCTTATGAAGATAAGGACCGCATGAAGTTGATTCCATATGCTTCGGCAATTGGATCAATCATGTACGCGATGTTATGTACTCGACCCGATGTCTCCTTTGCTTTGAGCATGACTAGCAGGTATCAGTCAGACCCCGGTGAGTGTCACTGGATTGCAGTCAAGAATATCCTGAAGTACTTGAGAAGAACTAAGGATGTGTTCTTGGTGTATGGTGGAGAGGAAGAGCTCGTTGTAAGTGGTTACACAGATGCTAGCTTCCAAACTGATCGAGACGACTCCAAGTCTCAGTCAGGTTTTGTGTTTTGCCTGAATAGAGGAGCTGTGAGCTGGAAGAGTTCCAAGAAAGAGACAGTTGCTGATTCTACAACAGAGGCCGAGTATATCGCAGCAGCTAATGCGGCGAAGGAGGCTGTATGGATTAGGAAATTCATCGGCGAGCTTGATGTAGTTCCTAGCATTGTTGGTCCCGTAGTTCTCTACTGTGATAACAATGGTGCAATTGCACAATCTAAGGAACCTAGATCTCATCAGCGCTCCAAGCACATACTTCGACGGTTTCATCTTATTCGTGAGATTGTCGAACGAGGAAATGTAAACATTTGCAGAGTGCCGACTGAGGAGAATATTGCGGATCCACTGACAAAGCCTCTCGCGCAGAGAAAGCATGATGGTCATACTAGATCGATGGGTATATGATACCTAAATGATCAACTCTAGCGAGAATCTTGTGGGTTGCATGTAATCTTGTATTTTGTTGGCTTTTTGTTCATATGATGAACATTGTACCTAATTTTTCTCTTATAATTAATGGCAAGTTCTTTTATTATGTATTTTTCTATGTGATAGTTAAATGTTTACATAATAGATACCCTTAGAATGTTCGCTTCCATGGGACATCAAGTACGTGACTTGAATGTGAGAGCCCATGATCTATTTGAAGCTTCATTCTTAAAGGTCCCTGG
This sequence comes from Platanthera guangdongensis, assembly GCA_039583875.1. Taxonomy (NCBI): domain Eukaryota; kingdom Viridiplantae; phylum Streptophyta; class Magnoliopsida; order Asparagales; family Orchidaceae; genus Platanthera; species Platanthera guangdongensis. The sequence continues at coordinate 218,437,160 of CM077151.1, forward strand.
TCGAGTATCATCATAGAAGCTAAGGGTGATGATGGTACATGGAGACTAGCACGTGTGTTGACTGATGACCGGTTCTCACAGGTCATGATATTGTGAAATCAAGTCATCACGTGGGTACTTGTTAGTGAACAAGTTATACTGGACAGACCCAACCTGAGACTACTCTGTGGATTGTCATCCAATCGTGTCACGAGTGGGTCTCAATTGACAATGGTGTTGTGATCCTTTGACCTGAATTCACAGCATTCATCAAGTGAGGAAGAGCGTGCTTTAATGCCATCTAAAGTCTTCCTTGAGAAAGGTTGATGATAAGGGTGGTTGTTGGGCATGTTACGAATCATTTGGGTGTTTGTGTGTGAGCAGATATGGGATTTGTCCTCCGGTATGACAGGAGTTGCATCCATGGGCCCCTTGATGGAACTGGACTGAGAAATGCATGGCCATGCTTGGTTGAGTCAATATGTGATATTGGACTCACCATTCTCTGGAAGTCCGTCCTGGATCAAGAAACTTGGATTGAGCTATTACGAGGGTGACACGGTCCATGCCTCTAGTTCTTTCCGGATGTAAAGGGACAAAGGGACAAAGACAACGCTGATACATTGGTCATAAAGGCTTATGAGTTATGAACTCTTATTGCTTGGGGTGCAATCATGCATTGCTAGATGCCGCTCATTGTTTGTGAGGTTTTTGCTTTGATACTTTCGAGATCAAGTGGGAGTCTGTTGGAGTTACCATTGTGATCTTGAAGTGATCAAACATGTAATCTCACTGCCAACGCGATATGAGCCTGCAGGGTCGCACATAAGAGATGTGGAGAAGTTGGATGATTGACTGTGTTGGTAAAGGTTGCCAATCACCGACCTGAATGAGGTTGTGGGCAAAGTGTTGCCTTAAAGGATCGTCGGGTTGGGCAAATGTTGCCTTGGAGGGCTGGTAAGATTGTCGTCCGAGGGTCGATAACGTTCGTCGAGAATCGTCTTCTGATTCCCGCCGATCGGCGAGAATCGTCTCTGTGATTCTCGCCGATCGACGAGAATCATCGAGAATCAATATGCTGATTCTCGACGATCGACGACTTCGACATGTATCGTCGACCGCGGTTCGACGGTCGACGAGTTTCGACGTGTATCACCAAGTTAGGCTCGACGATCGGCGAGAATCGTCGAGTATTGTACTCTGATTCTCGCCGATCCATGATGATGCTCGCCGATTCTCGCCGACTCTCGCCGATTGATACTCGCCGATTCTGAACCTTATTCTTGGGTGGTCTGCGGATAGCGATAAGCCTAGGTTTATTTATATCTTTGGTATAAATACAACACTTATGGTTTTCGGGTTCTTGCGCGATTTTCTCCTGTAGCTGATCGAAACCCGCGACGCAAGAGTTCCGTTCCGCGATCGTTTCCCGATCTCGAATCCCGCCGCCGACGGAAGGGTTCCGCCGCCGCCGTGTTCGCTCCGCTGACCTCTTCATTTCCGGCGATCGTCGCTGGTGTTGCTTTTCCTGGCGCGGACCTAGCAGTCCGTGGAATAGCAAGGTGCGGTCATCGTTCTTCCCGATCTTCCGTGCGACGGAAATTTCGGCGTTCTCCCGCTCGTGTGGAGTTCTGCAGAGACGTGGATATTATTCCACGTAGAACTCGCCACTAGCAAGAAGACAAAGTTTGGAGCATCTCCGTTGAGTTGTGACTCAACGCCACCAAGGTAATTTTGCCTAGTTTTGCTAACTTCTTGATTCAACGTTCATGGCCTGATCCACATCTCTTTGAGTTTTTCTTGATGTTTTTCTTTTCCGCTGCGTGCACAAGCGTTGTGCCATCCCCATAGAGAAACCCAACAACTATTGCATGTGATTTCCCCTTATGGGAACACCATTGATTCCGCTGCTAGTTTGTCCCCAAACTAAGCTTGCGCGGGGTGGCCGAGGGTTCTGCGGACTTCTCTTTTCTTTGGATCAAGGTTGGCTCTGATACCAGTTTGTAAGACCCCTTTTTTCCTATGCTACCAGGTCTTATGCCCAGAATCGCCATTTTGCAGTGACACCTTCGCTTGGAAAGGTTGACACTACGAAACGCCAACCCTGTCGGCACAATAGAATCACCAAAGATGCAGAAGATTATAAAGAATACAGTAAATTCCAAGTCCACAAAACATATCATATATAAATATATAGCATGAATCACAACATGTCCCAGAAATTAAAGGAATGTCAAATGCGCAGAACGGTAAACGTGCTTATGCCCAGTACATCAGAATCCTCACTACAAGGTCACTCACGAAAGCTAATAAAACTAAACACTCACAGAACCAGAAGCGGGTGCTCACGAGCTAGACTGGCCCACCTCCATGTGCATCGTGCCCTGCTAGTGTTAAGCCCGGAATCCGCGACCAGTTCGCACAGCTTTACAGACTGGGCGGCCTGGTTCTTCTAACCGCCAAGCATGTCAAGCCGATCGGTCGTCAGAGATCGGGACTATGCCTTCTAACTGCCGCACAGTTCAAGTCGGACGGTCGTCAACGAAGCCGGGCGGTCGCCATATCAGGCCGCCGCCAGCTCCGACCCTGGTCAGTGCCAAGGCCCAGGACCCAGGCCGTCAGCTCCCCAGGAGGAATCCGCCAAGCTGCGCGGCTTCCCTCCTTTCTTCTTTTCTGCTTATTTGCTTCACCTCACCTCTGCCCGGTTCTCATGTACCTCGGGAAGCCGGTAACTTTAGCCCTACCCGCTTGGGTAGGCCCCCGAGACTATAAATAGGGGCAGGTTGAACTCCCCAAGACACGCTGACTTGTATCCAGGAGCTCGCCTGTTGAGAGCTGCGGTCTCAAGTCTAGTGTTTTGGGGCTTGCAGTCCGGCCGGCTTCACCGTTTTCTCCTTCTTGTAATCGTTTATCACTTTAAATTAAGGAAAGCCCGTTGCAGGAGTGACATTTAAGCCACGCCGGGTGAACTCTGCTGTTGCCGCTGCCAGCGGCCTCTTTTTCTGTCCCTTCGCTACGACCGCTAGTAACCGACTTTTCGACAGTCTACTCTTTTCCCTTCCTTACCCTAGTGCTCGAACCGTTAGCTGGTGGTGCACGACTCCCTGTCCGTTTTTGTGCATCAACCTTTAACACACTACCTTCAGATCTCGATTAGTCGATGAAATCAGCGGTCTAGCCTGGTCAGACCACTCTAGCTTCGAGAGCTCGGTGGCCTGTCGAACAGGCCGCGGCTTCGCCCGAAAAAGGTTTTCAGCCCTCCTCCAGCACTGTAGAACCTGCCGTTCTACCCACCAGTTTTCCTTCCGGTCTCTGTATCGGCTTGTCCTATCTTCTAACTGCTAGATCAAGCCGCAACTATTCGGCGGTCTCTGAGAAAAGTTTGGTTTTTTGCTTCGTTTCAAAATGAATCCTGCAAAGGGACATAGTGAATCTAATTTCATGTCAACTACTGCTGATCTCTCGGAAGTGCAAGATTGTTCTTATTTTAATGATGGGGCCCTTGACAATGATAGCGATTTCTCTCGGATTTGGGTTTAACATATGCCAAAATCTGTTGCAATAGAATCCCCTTATAAGGAAGAAGAAGAAGTCCCATCTCCATTTATTGATCGGATCCGTTGTGAAACTTTCTCTGATGATTCAGAGTACCGCATCTCCCAGAATATTCTGGATGTGATGATCCGTTTTCTCATTTGCAAGCCTTTGAATCGGCTATTTCATTAAGATAGGTGTCAAATGACATAAACTGTAAGCTATTTATTATATCTTTTGGCGACATTGCAAGGGAATGGTTCTATAGTCTGCCACCTCGATCGGTAACCTGTTTTAAAGACCTTCGAAGTCAATTAATTTCAAGGTTCACTACTTACAGGAGGCGGAGAAGATACGTTGGAGCTCTCTTCCGAATCAAGCAAGGAGTTGATGAGTCTAATCCGGATTTCATTGACCGGTTCCAAAAGGAAGTTCTTGATGTTTGTAGCATCCATCAAGACTATTACTTACATGCTTTCATAAATGGACTTCGAGAAGGCCCTCTGAAATTTAAGCACACCACAAAGGACCCCAAAACTTATGGAGATCTTATTGAAATCGTTAATAAGTTCATAATAGGTGAAGAGCAAATAAAGGTTATATCTTGTTTCTGAATCAGATGACTAAACAACATCAGGGGACTTTTGGTGATTAATAATTTATTTCTTCCCAAAACGTTTCACAAGTTAAAGATTGTAAATCTCCTCCTCTTCCTCAGGATAGAGCTACATTATCTCCTCAGCAGAATAGATTATCTGAGTTTGTGAAAGTACATCCAGCCACATCTTTGCATCCGAAAACTCTAAAGCACAAAAAAGGTTCAGATAAATATGCTAAGTTTAAAATTCCTATGGAAGGTCTTCTAATGATTCTTTAAGAAATGCCTGAGTTCAAAAGGCCTTGGCGTATGAAGTCTAAAATTAAATATCGCCATGAGAAGATTTTTTGCAATTACCATAAAGATGTTGGTCATCAGATAGAAGATTTCTTGGCTTTCTGAAAGTTAGCTGATCAACTTGCAAAAGCTAGGAAGCTACAAGACTATGTCCTTCAGTGATTTCCTAAGGCATTCTTCTCTGCTTTACTCAATGGTTCAAGCAGGGATTCCTTTTTTCTCTATGATAAAGATGCTTAAAATCAGAATAATACAAAAAGTCCCCTAAGCAATTGGTATTAATGGGGCATAGCCAAGCTTCGAGCATATATCCTTTTCCCACAGCCTTAACAACAAACAAGCATTATCTTTTATTTGAAGCTTATTTCTTAGCTATACTTATAATGCTAACATGCATGCATATGGGGGCAAAATGCCCTTTGAATTCTTAAGCACTCCACATCCCGCTTGACATCAGTCGCAGATGTGTAGTGGAAATTCTGCTTGACATCAGTCGCAGACATTACGTACTTGTCCCGCTTGACCTTCATCGCAGACATTGCGTACTTGTCCCGCTTGACATCGGTCGCAGATATTAAGAATTTTAATCCCGCTTATGTGTTCTTTGTGTGGAAAGTACTGCCACACGCACATACCCACATCGACACATAAGCCTGTAGCTTCATCTATTCTTGCAGGGCAACACGAGCCTATCTGCTCTCTTGCGATTTTATTAAGCGGCCTAAGCCAATTTATATCATTCAATACACAGACCGCCCAGTTACTCTTTCCGGCTTAAATTATTTGACTTCTATGTGCCTATCTGCCAGCTTATATTATTTATATATTCGGGAACCCGAATGACTTGTTTTAGTCAATAACAATTAGCCAGGTTTATCTTATTTGGCTTCAACATGCGACTTGTTTGCGGACAATGCATGTTTAGTATCTTTGATTACTGGCTTGTATGACCATATCAGAAGACGCAGATTATTTCTCTATCCTTCTCTTTCATCAAAAGCGCAGTCTATATCAGAGTTCTCCCTAGCCGCAAACTTATAATTCATTTTTTGGGCTTTTCGACGGCTAAGGTTATTATTTGCGCGGCTTACTGGTCATATTTTATTTACATATAAGCTGCGAGCATTTCTCTCTTCATAGCAGATAACACGATTACTTCATTAAGGCTAATGGCAGTTTAAGCTATTAGCCGCGCAGCTTATAGTTGATGTGTGTTCTTACATAAGTCGCAGGAATATCTCTCTCTCTCTCTGTTGCGGGTAGCTTCATTGAAGTCGCAGTATGGCCTCATACCGGTTTATATGTTAGCTATCTATTAAATCAGAAGTTACACTGAGACCGCGTAGATTTATTCAAGTAAGAAAAATGACAAGTAAGCTACACATCAGAGGTAAAGTTTTTCCTTCATTTCTATTTCACAAAATGTTACAAAATGTTAACCGCGCGGTTTACATAAAACATACCGCCGGTTTCAAAATTTTTTTCCAAATACAAGTAAGAAATAAAAAGTTCCTAATCGGCCGGCTTGAGTTTTTTAGCCGCAGGAGAACTTGAATCATCGCCAAACTCGATGTCGAAAGATGATTCAGAGTACCCTCTACTGCTAGCTGACGAGCTGCCGGAAGTCTCCAACTCTGTCCGCGCGGTCTCCGAAGCCTGACCGCCTGTCCCAGATGAAGCGCCTTCGCTCTGGCTTCCCTGGCCACCCTCTTCCTCATCGTCTTCCTCCTCATCGCCGTCTTCCTCGCCGACCTTGCCCTTGCCTTTGATCGCACTGTAGACAGCGGCCACCCTCTTTTTCATGGTGGGGTATATGTCGGCACAGGTGAAGTCGGTGAAGCCGGCCGCTAAGCCGCCAAGATCTCGGAGGCGGTTAAGCACTCCATCGATATCCTGGATGACTTGCAGGAAGACATTAACTTGGAAGGTCGGGTTGGCCGGGTCGTACATCGCCTGCAAAAGAAGTGAAAGGTTAGACCGCGCAGTTCAATAATTATAACCGCACGAGTATCAGGTGATAACTTACGCTTCCCTTTCCTTCAGTCATTTGTTTTCTTCTTTTTTTTAATCTAACCGCCTCTCCAGGCCGCTCTTTTTTTGATTAACTGCTTCTAGGCATGGACCATAAAGTGGCTTGTCACAAAGTTCCTTGCCTCGGCCTGTGCGGTTAACCGCGTTAGGTCATCTGCGGGAACTCGGCGCAACGCCTTCAGGTTGCGCTTGCCGTACAGCGCGGAGCCAACCATGTTTGCATGGCGGGTTACTTCTTCCCTCTCCCAGTAGGGGAGGGTGGTGGATACCTTTACCGACTCACCGTCCGGACTCCATAGCACAGCTGGGTTGCCATGGACGTCCTTCAGGCTGCTGCCCATTCCTTGCAGCATAAACTCGTCGGAGGAGGCCGACTCCACCTTTTCCTCAACCCGCTGCGGCTTGGCCCTCCTGTCGGGCTTCTCTCTTTGCGTGAGGGTCAGGCCGCCAGGCGTTAGTAGCTTGTTCAGAGGGACTTCCACAACAGCTGTAAGGATAAAGAAATAGTTAGTCCGCAGGCCGCGCGACTAAAAGCTAAGTTCAGCCGGTTTAGAAGTTACTGTCTTTCACTTCAATTCCCTCTAAGGACGGCAGCAACGGGATGTAATGGTTTACATCAAGCCGCTCGCCCTTGAAGAAGGTGTATATTTCCTTCTCCATGCCGTCCTAGGCCGCTGCTGCCAAAGGCGGCCTCGTCACAGATTTGCAGTTTTACCGGTAGCAACCCCAGGTTTCCCTCGAAGATAAGAAACCGCTCCGACCAGTTGGGGATCTTGTTCGCCAAGTTGACGATCTTCAGCCCCCTGCAGCCTAATTACAAGTGCCCCCGGAAGATCCTTGTCTCGGAGTCCAGGATAGATCGCACCGAGAAGCATTCCCGGAACAGCCTCATGTAGAATCAGACTCTTTCCGACCTTAAGTATGAAATAAAGCTGTAGATGGCGGCTATCGAGTTTGGTGGTAGTTGTCCGGGCACAATGCCATAATGGTCGAAGATCGCCACGGCCTCCATCATGATCGGGAATCGGAAACTGCAGTCGAAATGGTCGATTGGGATGGCGATCTGTTTTGCGTTGGAGGTGTTTATTTGCTCGTCTTGCAGCGGCAGCCACGCGACTAGCGGGCTCCCCTGCATATGCTTCTCTACAAAGTCATCTAACTCGGCTTTTGTAAGCCGACACTCTTTGTGATCGACTGAGTGGAATGCGGAGGCAGCGTCATTCCTAACCGCAGAGGCCTTGTCAGATCGCATCGATTTGGACTTAGCCCGCATCCTTTCTATCTTGTGATGAAATCTCTGGAGTCGTCCCTAGTTATAGAAAACCTATGAAAGTACAGTGCTCAATGTCAAATCGTGGCTAGCCATCAGGCCGCGCGACATTAACCTACAGGAAATACAGATTAATGCAACGACTGAGCCACAATTCAGTTCGTCCATCCGCGCGGCTACTTTCCAGTACTTGGAATATTTTTGGGGCAAAGGATGTAGACATCATACTTCCAAGCCAGCAATTTGTTCGCCAGATCGTGCGGTTAAGATTCCATACTTTAGATATTTCAGAGCAATGCACATATATGGCGATCATAAATACAAACCGCATAAGCCGCAAACAGTTCGCAACATAGTAAGCATACATACAACAGTTTACAACGGTCAGATTGTCGAGCGTCCAGCATAAGAATATATTACAACATAATGTTCAAATTATTCGTGCGGCAAGTCACTCGCAAGTCGCTCATCCTTGCTTATCGCCCTCCAGTCTCCCTCTCCCTATTCGCGTGACATGGTCACGGGTTCTTACAATCTCAGTATACACTTGGCTAACCAGATTATCGAGTGAGTGTAGAGATCGGTGAACCCGCGCGTCGCGCTCTACTATGGCAAATTGAACCGTTAATTGAGCCCGTGCTTCTAGCTCGCTAGAAGCTGCGTCCTGCCCGACCGTCGTGATCTCCGGTGGATTTGAAGCCCCCCAGAAGCCGGGCGGCCTAGTTCCGGCAACTTCCTATAAGATGCTGGTGCAAGCCGCTGGTTTTTGTCGGCCTCTGCTGACTGACCTTGGTCTTTTCCTTGCTCAAGGAAGCGAGTCTCTTCTCTCTCTCTCTCTCTCTCAAGTCGTACGACCAGTAGCACTTGCGCTTGCATATCCTGCTTCTCTGCGCTTTCCTACTCCAAGGCGACCTGCATCTCTGTTATTTTCCCCTTAGCAGCCTCTAGCACGGACTGCAGTCTCGTGGTCTCTTTCTCTAGTGCGGACTGCAGCCTCGTGGTCTCTTGCTTCAGCGCGGACTGTAGCCTGGTGTTCTCTTGCTCCAGGCTGGTTTTCAACTCTTGGATCCTTTTCTCAGCGGCCTCCTGAGCAACCCGCTGTTCTTCATCCTTAACTTGCAGGGCTTCGGCGTGCGCGTTCAAAGCCGCCTGTAATGTGTCGAACTCCTTCTGGAAGTCGGCCATCTCTTTGTCGCAAAAACTTGGCGGAGGCGGCAGCAGCATAGACAAGTGTGATGTCAAGTCGCCCGGCTTCATCGCGGTCTCCGGTTCACCTGCAGAAGATAAACCGCAGTCAGGTTCAGCCGGATAATTGAGACCTTCTTGCAAGGAAATTGGTAGGATGAGACTGCCGGTTTGGCATTTATCTCCTTCAAAGGATGCTTTATGGTATCTAAACACTGCCCACCTGAGTCGTTCGGGGTGTATCTGCTTTAGCTTTTCCTTGCATGGCCGTTCGACTTCTTTAGCTCATCTTTTCAGTTGAGTTGTGGTTAGGAAAAAGCTGGCCGGCAGATTTAACATTGAGTTCGCCCCCTTCTTCCTTGACTGCGACTTGTAGAAGTTAACAATTTGCTTAACTCTCCCATATTTACCTTGCAGCAGAGGAAGTGTGGTCGCCACCGGCTTCCCAGCGATAAACTTCTTCATCTCCTCCATCTTCTCTCGAAGTTTCAATTTCTAGGCTCCTTCAGACACCGCGGAAGCCGGTATGCTAAGATTCTCCCCAGTGACTTCGAATTCGGGGCGGTCAACATATTTAGAAGCTGTGGGGGTCGACAATAGCGCATCCTACTGCTACAAACTCTCCATTCCCTTGAGGATGTCACTAATCATCTCGCAAGCTGTGGATGTCTCCCCCGGCTCGTTCGGTTTGGGATCTGGTGTAGACGGACTCTCAGATACCTCATTCTCGCGCGGTTTATATTGTAGACTGTCCGCACCGATCTTTACGGAAACATTCCGGTTTTTGGCCTGTATCTTCCTCATCTTCCTCTTCATCCTTTCCTCAAGAGTCTCGCTCTTCTTCTTCTGTCGTTTTAAGGAGTCGACTACCGTCACTGTCCGCTTGCTCTTTTCAGCCAAAAGCCATTCGACCTCCAGCGTATTATCCGGCTCGTTGTCGTCCACGACGATTTGGACGACCTTGGCCTGCACTTCGCGCGGCTTGCCAGATTCAACGTTTTTTTCCTCCGTCTCACCTATGTTTAAGAACACTTCACCCGATGGAGTGCAAGTTATCTCAAAGGATTTGGCGGTATCGGTTTGCGGTGGAGCAGCCTTCGAAACTGCTTCTGGATTGTCCGCTGCCTTCGAGACCGCATCAGGATTGGTCGCGGTCTGTGAAGATTCCCTGACAATCTGTGTCGGCCTATTTTCCGAATCAGAAGCCGCTGGGGTAAGCGGCTTCCCGGTCTTCTTCACAGGCTATCGGTCAGAGTCATCCGGTTTTTGGTTCCGACTCTTTTTCTTCTCAGTCGACTTCTTTTCATGGGCTAGCATCAATGACATGACGTCCATCTTTTGAAAGATCGCGTCGGCTTGCAAGATGCTGACCGTAAGTGGCGAGTAGCGACCCGTGGCTAAGCAGAGTTCTTGAAGAATGACAAGGGTCAAGGGATTTTATAGACGCTGATGCATTAAATCCAGTCGCGGTCTCCGGCTTAGTTCTACATTTTCGAAGTTTTTCTGAAACTTAAAAATGTGCGGGGATTATGTTAAGCCCGGAATCAGCGACCAGTTCGCACAGCTTTACAGACCGGGCGGCCAGGTTCTTCTAGCCGCCAAGCATGTCAAGTCGACCGGTCGTCAGAGACTGGGCCTATGCCTTCTAACCGCCACACAGTTCAAGGCTGGTCGTCAGCGAAGCCGAGCGGTCGCCATGTTAGGTCGCCTCCACATCCGACCCTGTTCAGCGCCAAGGCCCAGGACCCAGGCCGTTAGCTCGCCTTGAGGAATCCGCCTGGCCGCGCGACTTCCCTCCTTTCTTCTTCTCTGCTTATTTGCTTCCCCTCACCTCTGCCCGGTTCTCCTGTACCCTGGGCAACTGGTAACTTTAGCCCTGCCCGCTTGGGTAGGCCCCCGAGCCTATAAATAGGGGGAGGGTGTACTCCCCAAGACACGCTGACTTGTATCCAAGAGCTCGCCTGTTAAGAGCTATAGTCTCAAGTCTAGTGTTTTGCGTCTTGCAGTCCGGCCGGCTTCACCTTTTTCTCCTTCTTGTAATCTTTTCTCACTTTAATTAAAGGAAAGCCCATCGCAGGAGTGGCATTTAAGGCGCGGCGGGCGAACTCTACTGTTGCCGCTACCAGCGGCCTCTTTTTTTGTCCCTTAGCTACGACCGCTAGTAACCGACTATTCGACAGTCTACTCTTTTCCCTTCCTTCCCCTAGTGCTCGAACCATTAGCTGGTGGTGCCCGACTCCTTGTCCGTTTTCGTGCATTAACAGCTGGTGCTGCCTCTCCGGCTGCAGCCTGTCTCACATCCGGAGCCCCTGTAAAAAATATGGTCCTCCGACCGTTAGTCATCGCCGCCTCCCCCTGCGACTCCTAGGCAACATGTGGGAAGGGGGATAGGGAATATATTGAGGTGGAGAAGTGTCAATGCAGATGGTGGCAGACCTAAACTAGCAGTGATATCACAGAGTTATAAAGGTGTATAACAGTAATATGATAATACTAAAGGAAGGTTGTAAAGTAAGAACAATAAGAGAGCTACTATATTGAAGAATAACCTTAACTTATATGAATGCTCATACAAACTTATAAGTTAATTGGTAGAGTTCGCCCGCCGCGATTAAAGTAGGTTCCCCCACTTAACCTCATGTCCAAATGACATGAAATTTGGGAAGGATGTCAATCTTATCTATTCCTAGGACATATCCAAAAATGAGAATTTTTTGGAGAAAACCTTTCTCCAAAAAATTAGAGTACGTGTGGCCAAACTCTTATGATCAGTATATATCTTGCACATTGCACCATATAAAAGATGTCTCCATAATTTCAAGGCATAGTGTAACACCTCCCATATAATGACCGTATAACATGGGTCTGGCCGGGGCCCCACAACATACAGATGCCACAACTCAAGCATTAAAAGATGATATAAGTCTACCCAACTCAATACTAAGGATAAATCAGCGGAAACAAACAAACAGAGCTAGAAGTTATCCACCACAACCAGGAGTATCAAAATGGCCTTAAGGCCTTACACAACAACAGTCCAAAACTGAATCACAGTTCTAACAATGTGCAAAAACACTCCTAGGCTACTATGGCATGCAAGCCAGATTACAACTAAAAGATCATATCAAAGCTTCAAAATATAAGCACATAGATGTTCACTTCATGAGGCTTAGGCCTTTTTGGCCGGCGAGCTTGCTCCTACTTGCGATCCTTGCCATGTAAAAATAGGTTGTAACATGGGCCATCAAAGGTTGACCTGAACTGTGTAACCAACACATCTCCTACCGGCCGTCCCTAACGGACACTAGGGTACTCCATCACCCTGCAAGTCAGCACTTTGTATGCAATAAATAATAACATATAAAGCTATAAATTGGTTTGGATGTCCAAAGTAACAAACATGTTTCTAAGTTGAGCAAGTAATAAAGGGGCCTACAATCCAACATGAATATAATCCTGGGTTTCACCCAAGGCACCCTAAGAGTATACTTCTAACACATCATCATCAAATCATGTACTTCCATTTTCCCCTTAGGCATTCAAGCCGCAAACACATGGATACTTCCAATTTCCCCAAACAGCATTCAAGCTGCTACTCGGAACACTTGCCAAGGACCAACCCGCTCATGGTTCTCAAAACCCGGGCTTGCCTGCAATCTCTGACTTCTCATGTCAGGGTTCCTCCATACAAACAAACATACTGATGCTAAGAACCCTTGCTATACCCAACCTATTCGCGGAGACCCAGGCTTGGCTCCAAAATCGGGACCAAGTCCACCGAAGGAGGCCCAGCGTGACCAAGATGGTATCGTCCGGGCTTGTTAGAAGATTGGCATTCTCGCCAGTTCAATAGAACGGGACTTTTCTCACCGTGACACTCTCCACACATGACCTTGCAACATCACGGGCTATCTAGCCGACCATAGAGACAAACCACGCCTTGTCACATCATAATCCCATGCCTTTCCCACCCTATTCTGATGCTTGTACCGTACCATCCCCGTACCCCTGCGTATACTCTAATTTCCACCGTTTCTGGTTTCGTCCACACATACTTACATGAGAAAGGTTTTCTCCAAAAAATTCTCATTTTTGAATATGTCCTAGGTATAGCTAAGATTGACATCCTTCCCAAATTTCAGGTCATTTGGACATGAGGTTAAGTGGGGGAACATATTTTAATCTCTGACTAGCCCTAAGTATAGACTAAACCGTGCTAAGGTCAGACCACAAAGACAAATTGGTTGAAACAAATTTTATATTAAAATAGACATCAAGGGATACATCTTTTCCATTGACCACTTTTTCTGTAGAAGTATCTAAGTATTTTTAATAAATAGAAACATTAACTGAAATAAATGAGACAGAAAATCAAATAAAAGGAATTATATAATCCTAAGTTTAAAATCGGAGGCGGAACGAATCTTAGTGCAAATCGTGTGGCAGCTGGTCGTCTTCAAACTCCAGTCGACGACTGAAATTGCCCCATCATGGAGCCTTTTCCAAGTGCGACCACCGACGACCCGACCATCTCCCCCACTGGTCACCGCCTCCACCACCTTCGTTGAGGTGGTGGCTATCGCCAGGCGGTGGCATGGCCGCCAAAGAGGATGTTCCGGCGAACCCGAGTGGTGAGAAAAACCCACAAAAATTGGGAGAGTGCTCACTTGATCGGGCTCAATTGAGCGTGATATCTCTCCTATTTGATCTAGGATCCTAGCACAGAGGGAGAGGGGAAGATATCGACCTTCTTGGTGGAGCGCAGCCGTGTCGATTTTCGGGTCGCCATATGCGGTGGAGGAGTCGCTGAAGTTATACAACAGCACTATGGATGGACTCAATTTCATCGAGGGAAGAGTATAAATGACTCCTCTGGGTCTGGGGAGTATTTTTAAAGTCTTAGAATGGGGAGGGGAGGGGTATTTCTTCATGTCACCATTCATGCCCAATGAAGAGGATATCGGCCATGGGTGGTTACACTGTTCCAGCCATTGAAGAGCCACCAAAATGACCCCTGGCCTTCTCTACACTGAATGGGGAATAGGATCAAAGATTTGGAGATGAAGAGAGGGGCCCTTGGTCTCCCTTGGCCATGAATGTTCTTCCACCCACTTTCTCTCTCCTCCATTAAAGGGCAAGTGGAGCTTTTCTAACTTCTAGTCGCCTTGGCCGAAAATGATCGAATAATTCAGTCAAGTTACACCCCATAAACCCATCTAGATGATTAAAATGGATCTTGCCCAAATGGACTTGGGTTTGAGCTTGAGTTAGCCTATTTGGGTTAACTTAATTCAAAAGGGGGTTAGCTCAACCCTAGGCCACATGGGGTGATCTATCTAACCCTTGGGGGTGATTAGTGACCTTTTGGCCTCACCAAAGGGCTAGGGGGACCTTAGTGAGTTGGTTTTGACATCTTGGGGGTCACTTGACCCTTAAGAAGGGTACTTTGACCAAATTAGGGCTCGAATTGGCTTAGGTAAACTTAGCCTCCTTGGTTCACCCCAATGGTGTCTTAGTGAACCTAGACACAAGTTAGAACCCTAAAGTCAAACCATAAGGATATCATTTGAAAAGTGCTAGTTGTAGATCATGGTGGTCTCACCTTCTTTTCTAGGTTCACTAGGTCCTCTGGGGACTCCTAGTGTTTTGTCATGCCCTTGCTATGACAAAATCACTCTTAGGGGTCTAGTTGTTTGAGAGATATTACATATTTAGGTTTATATTAGTAATCTGGCTACTCCTTTATTTACTGACAATTTTGTTTGCCACTTGTATTTTTTCTTGTTGAGGTGTCATTTCTTTGAATGCCTCAGGTTCAGGTCAGTAGCCGGTTGAGCGACTAGGTTTTGTGTTTGCTAGTGGACTGTAGTGTTGCAAAAGTTCCCTCTACCTTGAGAGGTAGTTCTTTGTTGTTTTCTTGTTAGTACAGACACACATGCTGACCAGTGAGTTTGTGTCAGTTTGTTGACGCCAGTGGTTGTTTTCTTTTTAATTGCTAAATACTTTGCTAAGCTGCTAGTTTTGCCTTTTGTGGTTGTTTTTACTTGTGCTTTAGGAATGTTTTATGCTAGGTTGCATATTAGGTATTTTCACTTATAAAAGCATTAGTACTAGTACTTCATATATCTCATATTTCTAAAACTAAAATATTATTTTCTAGCTAACGTAAAAACTATTTCTATACTTATAATAAATCTAGAGTCTTGCATGCCATGAGTTGCCCTTTGGGGATGTTTATACTCGTGTATAGTGTTAATCAACATAACCAAAGTATTTTTTCACAGCGTACAACTATTCTTTTACTCATGGACTAGGCTATCCCCTGTCCTGAGGGATACGTCCATCCAATTTAAAATGGTTTTTACTTAATAACTTATGAATTTCATATAAACTGTAGAGTTTGGAATTTTTCCTGAGCGCATGCAGTTATCGCCTACACGGCGTGGCATCACGACATGTATTTTCTCTTACTCTTATATAACTTAAATGTTGAGAAAAATGTGTGTTGTGACAACCGACCCATAGATTTTGCGGTTGGTGAGTGGGTATACTTGAAGATTAAGACATTCAAAGGCGTGCCAGGATTCAGCGTGTGGAAAAGTTGAGTCTGAGGTATATTAGTCCGAGGTATATTTAGTCCGTCTAAATTGGTTGAATGAATTGGAGAAGCGGTCTATCGATTAGCTCTTTTGGCAGAACTAAGTGGCTTGCCCGATGTGTTGCACATATCAGTGCTGCGTTAAGCGATGAAAGAGCCAACACAAGTGATTGTGGGTGACCAAGTAACGGTCGAATAAAGGCTGACAACGAAGTTTAAGCCCACTTGAATCAAGGGTTTAGAGTGTAACTCCAAAATAGGACAATCAGGATGGTCGACGTCCATTGAGACAATCGTGACCATTGAGAACGAGCGTGGGAGCATAAGAAGACATGCGTGATAAATTTCCTGATTTGATTGTAAAATAATGTTGTAACATTATTTTTGTGAAAGGGAAATATGTTGTAACAAATTAGTTGCTATTTTTCCCTTTTAGATGAATAAAATTTCAGGAAGAAAATTCTATAAGGAGGGGAGGGTTGTAACACCCCAAATTTGACAATAGACCTTCTGGTCGATATTGGCAGGCGATATCGATATCGACAGGCGATATCGATAACACTTAACGCCATGAAGCGTTGAATGAGCTTGTCACACTCTATGTCTGGGAGCATTGAGTGATATATCATGAGGCGATAGTGGATATCACCGCGGCGATAGCTGTAGGTCTCAATGTATGAAAGAGGTGAATGGGCTCGACGCACTCGACACCTCGAAGCGTTGAGTGATCTACTGGCTTCGATAACACCGAGTGACAGTGGGTATCGCCAATGTGATAGAGGAGTGGCGTTGAGTGAGCGCAACGCACTGAATTCCACAAAGCGTTGAATGAGATCAACACATTCAACACTTGAAAGTGTTGATTGAGCTATTGGCTTGATGTCGCGTCACAACAATGGATATCGCCAGTCCATAGTGCCACGTGAAATGGACATGTGTCATATTACTGTTAAGTAGCCAAAGAGCGGTGGTCGACTAGAGTCAAGCTACCGAAGTCGAGATAGCCAGGTGACATCGATATCGCGAGGCGATAATGAATACTTTGACTTTTAAGCTGATTTTTGTATCCACTCATTTATCTTGATGTATTAAGCCTGTGGCTGGGATTGAGCCCGAAGATACTTATGTAGAGGTGTGCTAGAATGAGAAGTCATTCTCTTCCCCTCTCTCTCTCTCTCTTCATTTCTGTTTGTTCTCTTGAAAGAAGGAGTTAAGGAAGATTTAGGTTGATCTTTGTGAGTGTTGAAGGAGATTCGATAATCAGAGGCCAGATCCGAGGCTAGATCATTGAAGAGGAGTGCGACGTGCTCATTTCCATCCGAGTTGAAAAGCTTCGCCATGGAACAGAAGAAAATGACAAGGGTAATGATCTTCCTTCTTGGACAAGTGAATTTCTTCTTTTGGCACATGCATGGAATCCCCCACCAAATGGTTGAGAATTGAGGAGATTCTGACGGGTCAATACATAGTATCCCCGGGTTTGGTTTTGCATATAAATCTGGTAATCACAGTACAGAATAGGCATGCTATGTGAAGCCCATCCGGACAGGTTGATCTAGATTGGTGATGTTTTATTTTGAGTGTCGGAGACGACTCCGAGAATAAACGGGGCGTTTATGGGGTCTGATGGGTTATTCCTATGAAATGGGAGTTATGGGAAGTACTGGAGATGCTCTCCAGAAAAATACCCAAAAAATACCATAATTTACATAACAGTTGGATATCGCTAGGCGATAACGAGTATCGTCGGTGATAGATCATAATGAGCTCTGATTGTTATGAAAAGACCAATGTTTCTGGCATTATAGGATGTCGCAGGGTTTTGGGTATGTCTGTGCATAGAAAGAGAACTTATGTTGGTCCCGCCAAGCTATCGTGATGAGCGTTAGCGATAACTCCCTTATGATTATGATGCATATCTCTAGGAGACTGTGAGGCTAATCTATGATCTAAGAGATTCTAAATCCCATGAGAGCCATTGTACATAACGTTGGTTTTGTTTTGAGATACGGGAAAGGGGAGGCTGACCTGCGTCCGGTCGACCTGCATGAGAGTGTAACTTTTGGCTGGCGGGGAATGTGATTTGAGCAACGGGAAAAACTGATCTGTACCTACTTGATGTCGATCGGTTAAACAGACCTAAAGTACCTGGGAGTTACTGGTGGAAACGAGAGAGAGGGAGTCGTAGGTTATAAGCTAGAAAGACTAAAATGCTCATAAATTGACTGTCAAGTCGTGAACCTCTGAAAGGTGGTGTAGTCCGGGAAACTTGCACACCGAAAATGTACCCTGACTATACGGAGCATCGACAGTTAAGACCTGTGTTTGTGATATATTGAATGGTGTGCGAGCACAGGTTCTTGTGATATATCTGCTTGTGATAATGTTATGCCTGCATGGAAGGAATACCCCTGCCGCGGGAAAGGGGAAGGGTGGTTTTAAATTGGTCTGCTTAATGTTGACCGTTGCCTTGTTTTGCCATCCTTGTGGTGGATTGTCCCTGTGTAGGTGCTGGAGACCTGAGCTTAAAGTAGCGGGCTAAATCCCCAGAAGCTATGCCGGCCCTCGAAGGCCAAGAGAAGTTTAATTGCATTCATGTATGGTCATCCTACGTGTCGATGTCTGTAATCCACAACTTACAAAGAGTAAATGTATGGCCTTAAGGCTAGAACGGTTTTAAGCTATTGTTCACTGTCTCCAGGCGATAGTGGCTATCGCTGGACAATAGTAACTTGTGTTTATTTTTGTAATAAACATTCTTGTGTTTATATAATGGACATTACTGTTATACTTGAGTTCAAATCTTAACCCCTGAAGCTTCCGCTAGAATGTTTTGAGTTAGGATGTGTGTAGTCTTTTGATATTAACCTGTAATCCCGCTGCGTGTTTGTGGAATATGGTGTGAGGCCTCGACCAGACCCTCTATTATATTTCATGTGACGGACGGAAGAGTTACAAATAGGATATATGCATTTCTTTTGGCTAGTTTGAGCCTTTGCACCCATACCTAACACTTTATCGTTGCAAAACCACTTTGAGCCTGTTACCCTACCATTTGTTTTAGCTCCACCAAATATTTCCCCAAGGCCTAAAAAGCATCCTAATCGCACACCTATGTCTTTGCTCGATAATGGTTATATATGAAAAACTTTGTTTGTGATTTGGAATCATTTAATGATGGTGACTATTTTTATCAAAAAAAAGTGCTGATTTTGTTTCTCCTTCCTTTTGAAAATATTAGAAAAATCTTTAAAAGGGGAAGAATGAGAAATAACAAAAAAAATGATGAAAAATGATTGATTCAAGAAGAAAAAAAAGGTTTGGGGAGTTGGCTATGTTCTTAAAGCCAGGAATATTTGTTTTGTGCGAGCTCTCTTTAGGTTTGGGTGTGAATAAAAGTCATTTTTATCTTTGATTATCCACACCAAAACCTAAGCCTACATTTCAACCCTCTAAGTCCTATTGATTTATGTCGATAAGTTAGACTAGTGTCGTGGTGAGAGTGTGAAAGGGCAAGCCTATGACCATCGACATTGATGGATTTCTTTGGAGGATATCTTGATCTTTGATTTGTGTAATGTCGATCTTAGTACACATGCTATCTTCTCCATAAATATAATTTTAGGATTTACTCGATTTTCATTTTCTATGTAGAAATAATAAGTGGAAACACATTCTTGAAAAACAAAACCTATTTTGTATGTTGAGTTGGTTTTTCTACCAAAATAGCTGCGCACATAGGAATAAGATTTCACATTTTACTCCTTAGGTACAATTATCGTTTCTAGCGTTGAAATTTTGCTGCTCCGTATGGAAAGTTGTTTGCTCAGGACTAGAAAATGAGTAAGTATGAGGGTACTTGATAACTCTGAATTTATCATTATTTTTATATAGTTTTTATTTAATAATTAATTATTTTATAGTTAGATTTTATTAATTAACATTCTAATTTACTTTCATTTCTTATTTCAAGTTAATCTGGCCTCCGAATAATAAATCAAAGCTGACAGGACTGAATAGTAGAAGGAGCAGAGCAAATCTGGAAAAAATCTCAAATACACGCCCTAGTCACGGGCATGACCATCGAGTCACGTGTGTGACTGATTGGCGTGACCCATCCAGACATTCCTGAAGCCATGCCACATCATTTAATATTACGCACACCATATCACAGGCATGACATAGGGCGTGACTTGTGGACACGGGCGTGACCGACAGAAAGAGATCTAGATTACAATTCCAAGTCATATTAAATTTACATGCATGTGTCACGGGCATGACCATTAAGTCACGGGCGTGACCTTTAGGCGTGAATTCCAGCTCAGGTGTGCCACAACATTAAGAATACTATTTCAGATCCAGGTTGTTCCATCTTGCATGCCCTAGGTCATGGAAGTGACCTAGCGACGTAACCTAGCGGCGTGACCTCTTCAGAAAATGCCGGACTAACTCCCGCCATTTTTTCTTCCCACCATTTCCAGCAACATTCAAGACACGGCCTAGGTCACTGGCGTGACCAAGAGGTGTGACCAACAGAACAACAAATTTTAGCAGTTTTCTCCCACATTCCCGAGCATTCAAGAGGACAGTTCCACACCTGGCACGCCCTAGTCACGGACGTGATGTAACAGCTACGTCCATCATTTGAAATATAACATATGGTCCCACCAGGGCCCTATGCCATATTCCACAAACAATCAACAGGATTACAAGTGAATATCAAAAACACTGTATGAATGCTAACTCAGGGTATTCTAGCAAAAGCTTTAGGGTTTCCCGAACTCAAATCATATGAATATCCATAATATATAACCAACAATTATATTTCTACATCAGGAATGTTCATTCAAAATATCCAAAATGTTAAGGCCTTAAGGCCTTACAATTATACTTCATTAGTGTGGTTTACAAACATCAGCACGCAGGCCGACCACAAATGAAAACAGTAAAAGTTCTCCTTAGGGCCTTTGAGGGCCAGCCAATCATAGAAGAAGGTCTTCAGCCCACTATTTTCCACTTGGCTCTCCAACACCTTCAAATCAGGAACCACCAAAATGTGGCAAACAAAGTAACGGCCAAGAATTGCTGACCCATTTATAATGACCCCACCCCTTACTCGGGGCATCGATTCTCCTTCCATGCAATAGCAACAGATAAATATATAGTGGCAACAACAATGTGCATTCAATCGCTATTCACCATAGATGTAGGCTCAACGACCACGTATCCCATGCACTTAGGGCATATTCTCGGTGTACCGGACTTCCCGGATACCACCTCCCGATTAGAGGTCCAAGTCTTAACAGTTCATTCTTGAGCATTCTAGTCTTTTTAGTCCTAGGTCGAAGACTCTCTTTATGCCACCGACGACAACCAACTACTTTAGGCAATCTAATAAAGATAGACATAATGCAGGTACAGTTCGGTCCCTTGCCGTTGCTCAGATCGCCATGCCAATTCTGATAGCCGAAGCAATCAATGATAATAGATAAGATGCGGGTGGACTTCCCCTTTCCCGTTTGGCTCAATGGCCTTTAGAGCTAGGAACTACAGGACCACTACTTTATTACGACTCTCATGGCCATAATAGTTGGCCTCCATTACTCAACTCACATGCTAGTCCCACAGTATTAGCAATATAGCATTCGCACCAAAATAGACTGGAACTCATGGCCACCATAGCTGGGCACTACATGCTCTCAGCTTTTCATATAATGGCCCCCAGATCTCTTTGAGACAGGCCTCACGAACATAGCTCACTGGGAGCTATCGTTGGCGATACTCACTGTCGCCCGGAGATAACCAATAGTTTTCCAAATCGTGGAAATCTTGGTTATTTTCCTGGAGATCATCTTAGTACTTCTTGCTACTCCCATTTCACAGGCATAAATTACACACCATGTAAACTATTCATTTATATGCAGAGTCTTCTTCGGCATGCAATATAAAACATCACTAATCCAGACCAACCTATCTGGATGGCCTTCACACAACATGCCAATTCCGTACTACAAATTTCCGGATCTATATGCAAACTTAATCGTGGATCACAATGATCGACCTGCTAGAAACCACCTTTTCTTCACCTTTTGGTGTGGTATTCCATGCACGTATGTAGATTGAGGCTTTCACTTGTCTAAGAAGAAAATCGTTACCCTTATCGATTGCTTAGGAGCCATGCCCTTGTTCTTTGAAATAGATGGAACTGAGCGTCATAGCTTCCTTTCCGTGGATCTAGCGTTGACTGGATGTTTCGATCACAAGCACACCTTGGCTTGAATGCTGCTTGTAGAAGAAATTTGGCAGAGATTCGACCTGAGGAAGAAGAAAGCTGGGAGGAAAATATGAGAAATGATGAGGCATGGGGCACGTTTTATATCCTCCAGTAGGTGGTTATGGTGGTTAAACAGCTATCCACACACCATAACCACCATTATAAATATTTTTGTCATAGTTTAGGTGTGCGTATTATGAGCATTCATTTTGCTACCCGTAGACCAATTAATTTAATAATAAAATTCTTCCCCTAACCTGACAGATAGTGGGTGGTTACATGTGAATCACAGGACAATGAATGATCCAACGAGATCGGACGGTGGGGACGAGCTCCCTCTGGCGAGCGGTAAATTTGTCGGCATGCTTTCTGGTGAGGAGGGAAGCTGCTACCGATAGACGGGAGAGTGGGCGGTAGCCAAGCTTGTGCGAAAATGCGGAGCAGGCATGGCCGACTAGCACGGCCGCCTCCTTGGCCCCGCACTAACGACCTAAAAGGGGTGGCCGGAATGGTCGCCCATTTGATCACGCGCCGATGGCCGAAGAGTGGCGGACAACATGATTACCCCTTCGGCTATGCGCTGGCGGCCCAAGAGGGGCGGCCGGCAAAGCCGCCCCTTTGGCTGCCCGCCGACGAAAAAACAGGGTCGGCCGGCTTGGCCACTGATGATTATTTTCTCCACGCTAGCGCGTGTTTCCAATCGACGAGGCAAGTATACCTATCGTTAGGAGTATAGGATCAAGTGTCATATATCGACTCGGGGCTTGTCGAATACTTGTACTCACATGGAAGAGCTATTATCTTATCGGACGGAATGTTGGTTTTTGTTTACAACAGAAAAGGAAACGAAACACTAAGAAAGAGAAGTTCGATTTTGGGGAAGCTAGCACTTGATCTAGAATCCACTTGAACTAAAATAAACCTTTTTGAAAATAAAGTAATGCAAGCTCTTAAACTACTCACTCGACCGTGGAAGTTCCTAAGTACAAAAGCGTCTCTCTCGAGCTCATGCTTTTGACTAACCTTAGGTTGATCGATTAAGACATATCGGCCAGTCGAAACCCCTAAGCTTGCTTTAGGCGGTGAACCACTCTATTGGATTTGACTCCAATCTGGAGGATTTATGTCGTCCTCTCTCGAGGAGTGCATGCAACTCTTTTATCCTTGAGTGATCTTCTCGTATCCGCAACCTCTCGGTCATTTAGGATACGGATCTTAGATCGAAAAACATATTCGCGAAATATGAATTCGACAAAAATATAAATCAAAGATAAATCGTAGCGCACATAATTAAGAACAAGACGTTAGATAAAAAAGAAAGGTTTTATTTTATTTCAAGCTTCATCATGACCAAGCCCTAAATGAAAATTAGCTACTCATCATCCTTAGGGAAATACAAGTTAAGGTAGGGAAAGACATGACTAAAAATACACTTGAAAGTAAAGGCTATGTTATGAAATTAAAATGCAAGAAAAATAGTAAACAAAACAGCACTAAGCTACCCCAAAATCTCCTCCAGCTTTTGGAATTGCCTGGAATTTATAGGAAAACTTTCTGCAACATCACGCCCTAGGTCACGCCCGTGACCTAGGGCGTGTCAGGCTTGGAACCGTTGCCTTGAAAGCTTGGGAACGTTGGAGGAGGAACCGCCAAAATCTGTTAAATTGCGGGTCACGCCCCTAGGTCACGCCCATGACCTAGGGCGTGTTACTTCTGTTTCTGGAAAACCGTGGGAAGCTGAAAACGGCGGGAGTAAATGGCTATTGATGGAGGGTTCACACCCCATGGTCACTCCCGTGACCATGGGCATGTCAGGCTGAAATGGCTATCTGGCGGCTACGGCAGGAACGGCTGGATTTATTGGCTTGAAACGCTCTCGACATGCCCTGGCCATGCCCGTGACCGATGGGTCACGAGCGTGTGATTGGCTGTTTGACGTTCTTCATCCGATGATCTTCGCTCGATGATCTGAGCCCATTGGTGTCATGCATAAGGCCACGTCCGTGACCAAGGGCGTGGCGTCTTCGTTCGACATCTTGAAACTGTAGCTTTAATTTGGCACGCCGGGATGTCACGGCTAGACGTCAGCCCATGTTAGCATGGTCACGCCCGTGACATTGGGGCGTGTATTTCTAAATGACGGAGCACTGAGCCTGGAACACGCGTCGGGTTCACGCCTGGTTGTCACGCCCGTGATCTTTCGGTCACGCCCGTGATCTTTCGGTCACGCCCGTGTCCAGGTCGTGTGCTTTGCAATTTTTCCAGCTTTGTCCAGATTTGTCTCCTGATCAATCCTGTAGACTCCATATTGATATTTGCAGCCCATATGTATCCTAAAATAATAAAATAAAGAAATTAGATAATAAAATAATAGAATATATTAAAAACTAATTAATTATTAAATAAAAATTAAATATAAAAATATGGATAAAATTAGAGTTATCAAATACCCCCAAACTTACTCGTTTGCTCGTCCCGAGCAAACAACTTTACATGGAGAGTAGAAAAATTTTAACACTAGAAACGAAAATTGAACCTAAGGAGTAGAATGCGAAGTCTTGTGCCTATGCGCATAGTTATTTTTGTAGAAAAACCTACTTAGCATACAAGTTAGTTTTTAATTTTCTAAAATGTGTTTTCACTTATTATTTTTACTTCTAAAATGAAGACGAGGTAAATCACGTTTAGGGAGAAAGTAGCGTGTTTACTAAGATAACATTGCACAAATCGAAGATCGGGAAACCCTCCAAAGAAATCCATCAATGTCGATGGCCATAGGCCTGCCCTTTCACAATCTCGCAACGGCACTAGTTTAACTTAGAAGCACAAATCAGTAGGGCTTAACTTGGTTGAAATGTAGGCTTAGGTTTTTGTTTTGGAAAAATCAACGATAAAACGATCGGTACACACACCAAATCCTAATGAGAGCTTGCACAAAATAATTGGTAGAGCTCCGCCAATTCCTAAACTCCTTTGTTTTTTTTTCTTAACATGTTGAATTTTTTTTTAACTTCCTCTATTTATTTTCATCATTTCATTTTTTTTATATATTATTTTTCTCTTTTTTTCACTCTCTTTTTTTTAGAGGAGGAATGAAAAACAACTATTTTGTTTCAATTAGCCACCAAAATAAAATTGCCCCTAATTACTCAAAAACCGGTTCTATATATATAATGTCAAGCTCGGTCATAGGTGTGTAATTACGATGCTTTTTAGGATTTGGTAAACTGTTGGTGGAGATAAAACAAAAGGAAGGGTATAGGCTCAAATTGGCTTGGCAAAGATAAAATGTTAGGCAAGGGTGCAAAGGCTCAAACTTGCCAAAAGAAGTGCCTAAATCATATTTATGCTAATGAGTTTAACCTATGCAAAGTCTTGAGAATAGCTAGAGGGAAAGTTCTAGACATCGAGAAAGAATACCTTTTTCTTGATTCATGAAATATCTCTCTAGTAAACTTCTACACACTCTCCTAAACTATTTTTAGATTTTACCGGTTTCAAGATAGAAGTGAAATAAACTATTTCTTCTCATTTAGAAAAAAAAAATCTAATTGTATGCTGAATGTTTAATTCTACTTAAATTCTACAAACATGTGCACTTGAATAGAAACACAACATGACCAACAGTTCTACTTCAAAATTCAAAATTCAATTAAAGCATTAAAATATTCTAAACACTATGTAAAAGTTAAATACTAAGCTTTTCGCAAGTGAATAAATATAGAAATAAAGATTTCTCTAATTTAAAAATTAACCCTATTTTATTTTTGAATTTTTGGTTGTTTTTTGCAATTTGTTTTTTTTTGTGTTTTTTTTGTTGTTGTTTTGTGATGAAAAAGAAAATAAAGTTTGAAAATGGGAAGTTTTGTTTTTGAGTGTTAGACTTTGTTTTTTTTGTATGTTTTGCTTGAGAACTATCCCCCCCATACTTAAACAGTACATTGTCCCCAATGAAAAATAAGTAAAGAACAAAAAGAAAAGGAGACTTCCCTGGAGCGGGCGAATTAGTCCAAAGTGTACCTGGAAGACAATACTGAAGCAAAACATATTTTTGATATAGATAGTTTTTTTAAAACAAAATAAAAGATACATGGCAGATAAAAACAAAAAAGAAAAGATACAAGATGACGGAGTACAACCCAAAGATAAATAAAGTAACCTAATACTCATCGCTATCACCCCCTCGCGGCGGATAATGAGTGCGCAGATCCACGAACTCACGTGTAATATGCGCCACGGAAGAAGCGTGGCTCTTCTCTAGTGCGGCAAAACGAGCGTTAAAAGTAGTAAAACGTTTGCCAAAGTTTGTCTCCATCTGATTTAGGCGAGTGTGAATCAACCCAAATTGTTGATCCCAATAGGTTTGAGGATCGGGCTCTGAAGAAGGCTCCTGCGGTGGTGGTGGAATTGGGGAAGAAGAAATAGTGCCGCTGGGACCGAAATCGAAATCTAGATCAAGATCTCCACCACCGACTGCAGGGGGGATAGCCTCAAACTCTCCATCGTGTCGTCGCGCTAGGCTGAGGGCCTGAAGGGTCTGGAACTGGATGACCTGCAACGTCTGGACGTAGTTGAGGCATGGAAGAGTATCCCAAAGGCCAAGCAGCTTGGCGAGGAAAGTGATGAAGTTCCCGCCGTGCACTGCTCCCAACCTCATATTTTCGGCTTGGTGCCGAAAGAAAATTGCGAGCAAATAGCCGAGGTTGAGCGGGACTAGGTAAAACATACTATATAAATATAATAAGTCTGCCCGAGTCACCACCCCGTGGCTGTCGCCGCTAGCAAAAAGTGTAAAGGCTAGGAGGTTGTGGAGAATGTGCAAGGCGGGGGAAATGAGGTGGCTTCCTTTGGATTTCTTTGGGGTGTAGGGAGCGGTGTCATTACTGATTTCTGCCCAAAAGGTGAGAAGGTTGACATGGGGGAGGAAATCATTAATTAAACCGAGGTAGGCGGGAGATTTGGAGAAGGACTCCGAGCAAAAGCCCATGACAACGTTGAGTTGGCGGATGGTGAGCTAATGTACTACCCCACCCATGCGAAAGATGATGAAATCGTCATTTACCGCCCAACGGAACTCGAATGAAGTCAAGAACTCAACGGTGTGCTCAAGGAAGGCATGCTCGGAAATGGAGAAGAGGGAACTCCATCCAGGGGTGGATAGAAATCCCCGCACCAGATTTGCTGCTCTAAATGTGGTGATGATCGCCGAATCTAAGATGCAGAACACGCCAAGGGGTTTGGCGTGTAGGAGATCGCTGTGATCGAGCTGCGTTTGGTTTTCAAAGAGCAGCATGGCTTCCGCCGCGGCGGGATCCACGGGGTGCTCGGAGGAGGAAGAGGTGGAACAAGGGTGGTGGCGATGAATTTTGGAAGAAGGGAGGAAAAAAAGGATTCGGGTTAGCTAAGGGAGAAGGGGAGTGCTGGAAGGTGTGGACGAATGAGAGGGTAAAAATCCATATTTATAGGGTTTTCAGGTTGGTCACGCCCCCCGGTCATGCCCGTGATAGGGGGCGTGACAAGCACGGGTCAAAGGGAAAGAGGATCCGAGGCCTCCTGCCTCAGATTCCCTGGTCACGCCCCAGAGTCACGCCCGTGACTCCGGGCGTGTCAGGGGTATGCTATGCAGCTGCGCGGGAATCCAAGGTGCTGGCCTTGGATGCCACGGTCACGCCCTCGGTCACGGCCGTGACTGGGGGCGTGGCAAATTAAAAAAACAAAATCAAGGAATGTGAGGCATTGATCTTGGGTCACGCCTCGGATATGCCGACACGGCCCAGGGTCACGGCCGTGACCTGGGGCGTGTAACTGAAAAAGATGAAAAAAATATGTTTCTTTTATTTGAAAAACCCGGGCAAGTCACGGCCATGACTTACCTACATCACGAGCGTGACATGTGTTGACATTGGCATGACGGGGAAAACTTTGGTGTTTTCTCTGATCCAGGTCGTCGAACGAAGATCCGCATTGGTCACGCCCGTGACCAATAATGGTCATGCCCGTGTCCTAAACGGAAGACGAACGAGAAACTTCGCACGACCAATAGGTCACGACCGAGAAACTAAAGACGGCTATGTCACGCCCATGACCAATAGGTCACGACCGTGACAGAGGCGTGTACGAACGGAAAAAAAAATTTTATATATATATTTTTTCTTATTCCTTTTTTAATACATTTTTTATATATTTTCGATATATAGTAAAAGAAAATATATTAAAGTTACCGATAAGAAGAACTCACATGAAGTTGACGTTCGAATATGATCGATCGTCACGCTGTAAAGATATTCTTCAAACCTGCAAAAACTCAAATAAAATAAAAATTTAAAATAAAATGAAAATATAACCATGGGATGCCTCCCACGAGCGCTTTGTTTTTGGTCGGTGAGCTCGACCATAGTGATGTGCGCTTACTATGGGTTTGACAACACTCTGTTGTCCAATTGTTCGTTAATATTATCACCGGTAATAAATAATTTTAGCCGGTGCCCATTTACCATAAACTCGCCTCTTTCCGGGTACGAGACAAGCACTGTCACGTAGGGCGAAACCTCCTTTACGATAAAGGGGCCGAACCAACGAGACATAAGCTTACCCGGAAATAAGTGTAAGCGCGAGTTATAAAGAAGGACTTGGTCCCCCGGTTGGAAGTCCTTTGGGTGCTTAATTTTTCTATCATGATAAAATTTGGTGCGCTCCTTATAGAGTTTGTTATTCTCATAAGCGAGGGAGCGCCACTCATCAAGCTCGTTAAGTTGGAGTTTACGGAGCTCGGAGGACAAATTCTCATCAAGATTGAAAAATTTAAGTGCCCAAAAGGCATGATGTTCAAGCTCAACCGGTAAATGGCATGCTTTCCCATAGATTCGTCGATACGACGTACAACCGATAGCAGTTTTGTACGCGGTCCGATAAGCCCATAGAGCATCATCAAGCTTGACCGACCAATCCTTCCTACTAGTAGAAACCATTTTCTCTAAAATTCGTTTGATTTCACGGTTAACTACTTCTACCTGGCCACTTGTTTGAGGGTGATAGGGGGTGGCTAACCTATGTGTAACATCGTATTTAAACAAAACCTTAGCGAATTGTGCGTTACAAAAGTGGGTGCCCCTATCACTAACTATTTCCCACGGTGCTCCAAATCATGAAAATAGTTTTTTGAGAAATCGGGTCACGACTCGGGCGTCATTAGTGGGAAGGGCTTGCACTTCCGCCCACCGTGACACATAGTCGACCACTACCAAAATATATTTATTTTCATATGTTGTTGGTAGCGGTCCAACAAAGTCGATCCCCCATAAATCAAAAACTTCTATTTCTAAAAATGAATTTAATGGCATTTCATCACGACGGGAAATATTACCTGAGCGTTGGCATTGTTCACAACGACTTACATGGGCGTGAGCAGCCTTGAAGATGCTTGGCCAATAGAAGCCTGCTTCAAGTACCTTCCGAGCCGTCTGATTAGCTTTATAGTGCCCACTGGCGGGTCCCTCATGACAATGCTTCAGAATTTGAGCGCCTTCCTCATGAGAAACACACCTCCGCACTACTCGGTCTGCGCAAACACGAAAAAGGAAGGGATCCTCCCAAAAATAATTTTTCAAATCAGAAAAAAATTTCTTCTTTTCTTGATAAGAAAAACCATTCGGGAGGAATCTCGCAACATGATAATTTGCGAAATCGCCAAACCAATGAGTGGCGAGAGTAATTACCTTATGAATGGCGAGAAGGCGCTCCTCGGGGAAAGTGACGTCAATGTCCTCCTCCATGAGCTCCCCCGAATTGGGGTTCTCCAACTGCAAAAGATGATCAGCCGCCAAGTTCTCCGCTCCTCTCTTGTCGCGAATCTCCAAGTCAAATTCTTGGAGTAGTAAGATCCACCTAATCAATCGCGGCTTTGCATCTGTTTTTGCTAGTAAATATCTCAAGGCCGAATGATCAGGAAAAACGATAATTTTGGACAAGGTGAGATAGGAGCGGAATTTATCAAATGCAAAAATTACGGCTAATATTTCTTTTTTGGTGGTCGTGTAATTTTCCTATGCGGCGGTTAATGTTTTGCTTGCATAATAGATATGATGAAAATTTTTATTTATGCGTTCTCCTAAGACCGCATCGACGGCAAAACTACTGGCATCGCACATTATCTTAAATGGAAGTTCCTAATTGGGAGCGATCATGATAGGAGTGTTGAAAGTCCACTTAGTGTCAACTACCTTCACCTATGGGGGGGGGGGGGGGGGCGGAATAGGTGTCTTGCAGCATTTTTGCGGAATTAAAATCGTACCTGCACAAGAAAACAAAATAACACAGCACAGAAGGACACAAGCAAATTATAGTGGCTCCCCGATTTGGGTACATCCACTTTCCCCCTTCGACCTATCTCCCAACCAGGGACGACTCGGTCACTTCACCAACAGGATTGAAATCCAATCCTTGCACTAACGGAAGGAACCCTTCCACACGTAGGAGTCACCACTCCCACAACACGGGTTGCACCCAACCCTTACAAATAGGAACCAACGTTCCTTTACAACAAAATAGAAATTGGAGTGTATTAGAAATACAAACTACTTATGGAGAATAAGGTGTCCCTCTTCATTCGACGACGTGTTCTTGAAGTCAACGAAGAGTCCACAACCCTAGATCTCACTTGGAGAGAATCTCCCCGAAACCGGCGGCGACAAGAAGGGCGGCGGCTTGGTTCTCGGGATCGGCGGCGACAACGACATGCTGCGGCTGTTCTTTGGAGATTCAACCTTCGTAGCAAAGCTAGCAAGATCTTCCAACGGTCACACTAGGATCGATCGTCTCGATCGATTCGGAAGGGGAAGGTTTTCTCGATCTACGAATCAAGACACAAAGGATCTCTGGTTAGACGCATGAGACGCTGTGCTTACCTGAGCTTCTGTCGCCGGGAGATCTGGAAGAAACCAAGATCAAAGGACGGCGATCAATTGGCACGAGCGGCGACGGCGGCGGAGCAACATTCACGATCTAGGTCACGTCGGCGGCTCATGTATTCGTTTTTTTCTGTCTTCTCTTTACTGTTCAAAAATACCGATGTATTTATACATTAGGTCTTCAAGATGACCGTTGTGGACCCCACCAACAAGAAACCCCAAGCCCGGTTCAAAACAGCGCCAGCGGCTGTGTCCGGTCCAGCGGGTTCCAGAAATTCGACTAAGGCAAAATCGGCGAGAATCGAAAATCATTCGGCGAGAATCAGCCAGTGATTCTCGACGATTTTGACTTAGCGACAGATTTGCACGCTCTGATTTAGCCGGATAGAGTCGGCGAGAATTAGCCAGTGATTCTCGATGATTCGGCGAGAATCACTAGTGATTCTCGTCGATTATTACTTAGACGATTTTTCGTCTTTCCACCCATGAGCTGCTCTTTGACCCTGAATCGGCGAGAATCACTTGGTGATTCTCGTCGATTATTTCTTAGACGATTTTTCGTCTTTCCACCCATGAGCTGCTCTTTGACCCATCCTTGCTCCTTGTCTGCTCTTGCATTATCACAGCCCTGTACTTGAAAATAAGTACACTCCAATAGAGAGAGTACACGTAGGCCAACACACTGATCTGCTCAACGAGGGATTACGTCGCGCAGACCCGTGTATATTGACCTACTGCACCATGACATTGGTGTGTACTTAGCGTGGAATAATTGCAAGCACAACTTGAAAGATTTCATCAAATACATTGTGAATTCATCTTAGCTTGACAGGTGGCTTCCTCAAATCCAGGTAATTGTGGATACAATACCCAAAAATCTCCCCCTATTTGACGAAGCCAAAATCCTACTAGCTAAGATGAATACCACCATCCAGATAATATACACAACATATAAAATTTAAAGATACGGCACAAAGAAATAAAGGCAAACAGATCAAAGCTTGAGTCAATCATAAATTCATATATATATATATATATATATATATATATATATATATATATATATATATATATATATATATATATATATATTCCCAAAAATTGTTCATATAACAATAAGAAAAGATAAATATGCTCTTGAGAAAATGACAAGCTATAAACTTATGTCTATTTCTCTTTGGCTAGGTCATCCTTGTGTTTTTGAGACAGAAACTTCTTTCTTTGCCTCTCAACGTATTCCTTGGGCTTTGGATAGTATCTGGGAGGAGGAGCTTTGTCTGCCACAGTGTTGGTCCTAAAGAAGATGTTCCGTTTAGCTTCATATGTCTTGTGCAGCTGCCACTCATGCTGGCTGTATACGTCGTCCCGATTGATTTCCCCTTTTTCTTATAGCCAGAACATGTCCAAGATAATACTCTTTGATACCGGACTCCACTTTTTGTTCCTCACTTCATCCTCCTTCAATCTGATTTTCTTTTCAGCTTGCGTTTCCTTAGATGTCCCTTCTTGAGTTTTTCTCTTGTCCCTAGCTTTTGATAGGGCTTCTTGGTCAAACATGGCCATCAGTTTTGCTTTGGAGGTGGCCCTAGCAGCCCTTTGAGCATCAGCTTCACTTGAAGGAACTTCTTCAGCACTTGCTCCCTCATCAGCCGCAGTATTGTTCTCAGGAGCAGGATTACCCTCAGGATTTTCAGGGATATTGGGATTTTCAGGGATATTGGTGCCTAACACTTGTTTGAGCATCCACCAGCAACTGTCATATACATATATGTTTGACTGGTCAAAATTTTTGATTATGATTTCCTGAAGCCCGGCCATCTTAGCTGTATATTCTTGCTCCCCCTTTTTGGCTTCGACGGCAATGGAGTTTGCATAAGAATGCAGTGACTCATCAATGTGCTTTATAGTCTTGGAGAACTCGGTAATCAAGGCTTGTTGATTTCCGTTAAGAAGCACCATGTTGGCATCAAATTTTTGGATGTTATTTGCCACTACATGAGCATTCTGATTAACTACTGCGAGAGTATCTGTGTTCTTTTTCAATCCTTCCATAAGAAGAGTTACAGCTTTGTCGGCTGCTGTATACTTGTCTTCGAACTTCTTTTTCTTCAAATCCAGTTTATGATTAATTTCCACAACGTTCTTGAGCATTAGATTCTCAGATTTCTTAATTCTTTTTAACACTTTATTTTTAGCTTGCTCAAAAGATACTTTGAGCTCATCCACTATACCTTGAATAACATTCACTGTGTGATTAGCTAGATCAGCTCGTAGTGGATGACCCTGAGGCATTCCTTGGCCTTGCTCTTCAGCAGATTCACTTGTAGAGCTGGACACTTGCACAGTCTCTAAAGGGGGAATATTTGCAACCTCAGTAGATTTCTCAGAAGTACTTAGCAGCCTCTGCTGAGAGGACTCCCCCTCCACTGTTGCACTAGTTTTCTCAGGAACTATCTCAGGAGCCTGCTTTTCAGATGGAACTTCAGTGTTGTCCTGAGGCTCCATTACTTCCTGTCTCTCATTTCCTTCTTCCTCATCCTCATCATCCATGATGTCATTCTCAACTGCATCATCTTCCAAATCTTCCTCATCATTCTCCTCTACATCACCTCCGGCTCCTAGATCATTCACGTTCAGGGCCGCCTCATTTTCCACCACATCTTCACTTTCTTCTTGCAGATCCGCAACTGCATCTCTAGCTATCTGAGAGATGCCAGATATGACATTAGCAGAAGCGGGTAGAGGCTCCCCCTCAATTCCTGCAGTCAGTGCATCAGGAACTTCATTGGGAATAGCCACGGAATCTGCTACAGTTCTGTCCTCGGCAGAAGATTCTTCTTGTTCTACTACCACTGCAGCCTGCCCGATCCGTCGCTCCCATCTGTCAAATATGCTGGAGTCCATTTTCTTTAAATAATGCAATGGAACTCCTTTACTCATGTCGAACCTATCTCCGTTCAACTGATTAAGATATAGGCTGATGATTCTTCCAAAACTTGGAGATCTAAGAGTGTCCTTAATCTTCTCAAAAAGCATAGTCCCCCAGTTGAATCTCTTTCTGCAGACAATCGCCACAAGAATCTTGAACATGTCAGCTGAGATGTGGTCATGTGAGTCGGGTTTGCATATCAGTACTTTCCCAATGATGTCGGACAAGAGTTTCCCCTCCTCATTCATTTCTTTTCTCTTTATCGATCTGGTTCCTCTAGCTAGTCCACAGAATAATAATGTCCTGGCTTTATCATGTTCCTTCCAGATAATCCTCGTGCTCAGAACTGGTGAGCTGCAAGTATTGGGACAGTTTTCTTGCAGACATCTTGATCCTTGCACCTGCAACCTTACTCTTGATGATAGAATCTTCATTCCGAAGTTTGGCGGTTGCGAAGAACTCCATCACTTCCTTGTCCAAAATTTTGCAAGGGTGCTCCAGTATAAAAGAGAGTCCAGCCTCTTCAAGCATGATGATGATGTTTCTGAACTCATCCTAGGCATGTGAGAACCCGGTTCGAACCAACTCACATCCAGTGACCATGCCGGCGGTGGTCCTTGGAGCCATTGCAAACCTAGGGAGGGAATCCCAAGTCTACGCCTAATCAGAAATCAAGAGGGAAGCTACAAGAACAGTAAGTCACTGTAAGGGAGAGGAGGTGGTTACCCAAAAGCGGAGGAAGCGAGAGTCGACGGAGACGACGGAAAACCTGGAGGAGCTCACGTCCTTGTTTGATCGAAACCGCGGAGAATGAATACCTAGACGAGCACCCTGGACGCGAGAAGAGTGGTCTACGGAATCCGGAACGAGGTCGACGAGATTTGGAACCTAAGATGCGGGAAGTCGCCGGGAGGAGGGAAGGAAGAGTCGGTGGGATTCCTGCAGGATATCGACGGGTTTCTTTGCAAAATGCGGAATACAAAGAGTCGGCGGGAGTTTTTCTAAATAGAAATTGATGGGATTCTTCAATAGAAATCTACGGGTTAAGAGGCATGCCAGATTCTCTAAATCTTCTGATATTAAAGGGTTTAGAAATCTTCTATATATATATTTCTTAATACCAATCTATTTAGGGTTTGAAAGGGGTTTTCCACACATTTCTTGATGTCAATTGTAAGTTTTAGTGACTTCCAATGACCTATCTTCTTTAATTTTCAGTGGGCTGATTTATGCCTGTAGAGGTTCATTCTCGAATCTACCAGTGAATTTACAGATAAATCTTTAATAATGTATCTAAGAGTTATTTTTACAGTGTTAACCTTTCCTTAGGTGTACACACATATATGTGTATATATAAGTATATATATGTAAATGTCGACACAATATGACTCAAGTATTGGAGCTGATCAAAAATACCTGGGATTATAAGATTTATCATTTAGCCCCTCTGGTTAAAGCATACCAGGTGTTCAATTTGAGTATACCATTGTAGATAGTACTTCTGTTATTCCAGATACTTGTTCCAATTCATTCTTGAAACATCTTCTGTCTAGTTCCCATCATATTTACGGGAACCTAGACTACCCTACAAAAGAGTGTTACCTTACCTTAGGAACCCAATATGTATTGGGTCCTAGGTTCTTGTTAGCATAAAAACTCGAATGCCTTCCCTCAGAAATCCTGTCAGGAAGACTACCTCTGCCCAGAAGAGGTGGATAAGCCCTTGCCCTTGACACAGAGGGGTTGTGCCAACAGTCTATGGCAAAGTATCCCACCTTGCCACAACACCAACACGTGTGAATGTTGTACCTCCGTTTCTGACCTGATCCAGTGACTGAGGTAGTCATGGTCCTACGTCTAAACGAGAAAGAGCCGGATCTGCTCACAAATTGCCTCTTCCACCGTGACACTTGGAAGGGTGGAAGGAATGCATGTAGCGAGCGTCATGAGGCCTGGGAGGTGGTGCCTTCCTTTCAGTCAGCACCCTTCCAGAGGCCCCATGAGAACTAACTGCATGACTTCTAACCTCCCTTTCCTGTGTCCAAGGGTGGTGAGAAGCGCACTGAGAGCTGATACCAGCAGATTCATGCCGAGTTGGGGCAGTGGCCGAGAATACAAAGGGTTCAGAATGAGCCTTAGGTATTCTCTCAAGGGTGGCCATGACAGCCCTTGCACTATGGGTATCTCCACATGAGGGCAGATCACCCTTGCAGTGACCACGGTTGTTCCTGTGATCATAACTGAAGGCATGATGAGTACTCTTCCTGCCTGGAGTGGGGGGTCTGAATACCGTTTCCCCATTTCTCCATGAATTGATAATTCAGGAGATCCACCCATTTTCTTCCTTTCTCTTGATAGCATCAACCTTTGAAAAGTTGGATACTATCCTTTTCTCATTCTCTAGACTACTCTCTAGATCTGAGATTTTAGAGTCCTTAACCTTGTTGGATGCCAATTGGAGAACCAACAAGATCTTCAGCCGAGCAATCTCCTGAGCTTGCTCCTCAACAAGTAGGTTGCTTTTCTGAAGGGCTCTCTTCAGGGAATCAGGATTTTCTGAAGGGTAACAATTCCTGTCTTCAGGAACTTCAAGAGAAAAAGGGCAAGATGAAGAAGTTACCTGCTCTTCAGAGTTATTGTTACTATCGCCAGAGACCGTTGTGTCAGCTTCATCAGAACTGCTTTCCTCAATTTCTTCTTCAGTCTCTGACAAGGACACTGGAGCCCTGATGCTGTCCGATTGATCCTTGCCTTCATCTTCAGAGGCGAGGACCCCCACATAGGCTTCATCCTCTTGCTGACAGCAGATCCCTGCTTTCTCTGATCCCTCCATGAGATCTGAGATGGTTACCCACATAGAGTTGGTCGTCCCATACTTTTCCAATCTAGATCGAGAAGGTCCAGACTAGACATCCATGATGATCTGACGAATCATCTTGTCCAGATTAAATAATGAGAGTTCAGTCTCCGACATCTCAGTAATACACTTGGGAATTTGGATATCCTTTCCAGAGCCGGAGGTCTTCATAGGAATGAATGGACCCTCTTCCAAGATGAGAGAAGCTCGAGGATCGATAGCCTCCAAGTGATATGACACTCTCATCTTCCAGATGGGATAATACTCCTTTGTGCACGTGGGAAGTCTTAGTGGAGAGATCCCATGATCCAGCTCCATGCTTTTGACACTGGTGGCAGGATTCTACTCAAGGTGTGAACCTTTTTGATGAGTAACCTCCCTCTGATACCACTTGAAAGTCCACTTAGTGTCAACTACCTTCACCTATGGGGGGGGGGGGGATAGGTGTCTTGCAGCGTTTTTGCGGAATTAAAATCGTACCTGCACAAGAAAACAAAACAACACAGCACAGAAGGACACAAGCAAATTATAGTGGTTCCCCGATTTGGGTACATCCACTTTCCCCCTTCGACCTATCTCCCAACCAGGGACGACTCGGTTACTTCACCAACAGGATTGAAATCCAATCCTTGCACTAACGGAAGGAACTCTTCCACATGTAGGGTCACCACTCCCACAACACGGGTTGCACCCAACCCTTACAAATAGGAACCAACGTTCCTTTACAACAAAATAGAAATTGGAGTGTATTAGAAATACAAACTACTTATAGAGAATAAGTTGTCCCTCTTCGTTCGATGACGTGTTCTTGAAGTCAACGAAGAGTCCACAACCCTATATCTCACTTGGAGAGAATCTCCCCGAAACCGGCGGCGGCAAGAAGGGCGGCGGCTTGGTTCTCGGGAAAGGCGGCGACAACGGCGTGCTACGGCTATTCTTTGGAGATTAAATCTTCGTAGCAAAGCTAGCAAGATCTTCCAATGGTCACACTAGGATCGATCGTCTCGATCGATTCGGAAGGGGAAGGTTTTCCCGATCTACGAATCAAGAGACAAAGGATCTCTGGTTAGACGCGTGAGACGCTGTGCTTGGCTGAGCTTCTGTCGCCGGGAGATCTGGAAGAAACCACGATCAAAGGACGGCGATCAACTGGCACGAGCGGCGACGGCGGCGGAGCAAGATTCATGATCTAGGTCACGTCGGCGGCTCATGTATTCGTTTTTTTTCTATCTTCTCTTTACTGTTCAAAAATACCGATGTATTTATACATTAGGTCTTCAAGATGACCGTTGTGGACCCCACCAACAAGAAACCCCAAGCCCGGTTCAAAACAGCGCCAGCGGCTGAGTCCGGTCCAGCGGGTTCCAGAAATTCGCCTAAGGCAAAATCGGCGAGAATCGAAGATCATTCGGCGAGAATCAGCCAGTGATTCTCGACGATTTTGACTTAGCGATAGATTTGCACGCTCTGATTTAGCCGGATAGAGTCGGCGAGAATTAGCCAGTGATTCTCGATGATTCGGCGAGAATCACTAGTGATTCTCGCCGAATCGGCGAGAATCACTTG
Organism: Platanthera guangdongensis; assembly: GCA_039583875.1. Lineage (NCBI taxonomy): Eukaryota > Viridiplantae > Streptophyta > Magnoliopsida > Asparagales > Orchidaceae > Platanthera > Platanthera guangdongensis. The sequence continues at coordinate 218,475,184 of CM077151.1, forward strand.
GTGATTCTCGTTGATTATTACTTAGACGATTTTTCGTCTTTCCACCCATGAGCTGCTCTTTGACCCCGAATCGGCGAGAATCACTTGGTGATTCTCGTCGATTATTACTTAGACGATTTTTCATCTTTCCACCCATGAGCTGCTCTTTGACCCATCCTTGCTCCTTGTCTGCTCTTGCATTATCACAGCCCTGTACTTGAAAATATGTACACTCCAATAGAGAGAGTACACGTAGGCCAACACACTGATCTGCTCAACGAGGGATTACGTCACGCAGACCCGTGTATATTGACCTACTGCACCCTGACATTGGTGTGTACTTAGCGTGGAATAACTGCAAGCACAACTTGAAAGATTTCATCAAATACACTGTGAATTCATCTTAGCTTGACAGGTGGCTTCCTCAAATCCAGGTAATTGTGGATACAATACCCAACAAGTGTGAATCAATTTTTCTTTAATAAGAGAAAAAGCACGCAAACAATTTTCATCAAAAATGAACGGCGCGTCTTTTTCTAACAAGTGGGTAAGGGGCTTAATTATTTTAGAAAAATCTTTAATAAACCTGCGATAGAAACCGACATGCCCCAAAAAACTACGAACGGCCTTAACATTGGAAGGGGGAGGTAGCTTTTCTATAGTTTAAATTTTTGCTTTATCTACCTCTATGCCCTTACTAGAAATTTTATGGCCTAAGACCAAACCCTCCCGTACCATAAAATGTCACTTCTCCCAGTTTAAAACTAGGTTCGTGTCCTCACATCTTTGGAGTACACGGGAAAGGTTTGCCAAACATAAATCAAACGAATCTCCAAAAACCGAGAAATCGTCCATGTAAACCTCCATGATATCCTCCACTAATTCGTCAAAGATTGCTAGCATACACCTTTGGAAGGTTGCCGGCGCATTGCACAAACCAAAAGGCATCCATCGATAGGCGAAGGTGCCAAACAGACAAGTGAAGGTTGTTTCTCTTGGTCCTCGGGCGCGATTGGGATTTGAAAATATCCTGAGAGACCATCAAGAAAATAATAAAATGAGTGTCTGGATAGCCGTTCAAGGATTTGGTCAATAAACGGCAAAGGAAAATGATCTTTACGGGTTGTATCATTTAATTTACGGTAATCGATGCACACCCGCCATCCGGTAACCGTTCGAGTAGGAACTAACTCCTTTTTATCATTAGGCACTACCGTTAACCCTCCTTTATTGGGCACCACTTGGACCGGGCTCACCCAAGAGCTATCCGAAATCAGATAGATGATACCCGCATCTAATAATTTTATTACCTCGGCCTTGACTACCTCCTTCATGTTAGGATTTAGCCGGCATTGAGGTTGAATGGTTTTGTGAGCGTGTTCTTCTAATAAACTTTTATGGGTGCAAAAGGTGGGATTAATCCCTCTCAAATCCGTGATCTTCCACGCAATTGTGCGGTGATGAAGTTTTAAAGTATGAGATAATTTATTTTTTTCTTCATCGGTCAAGTAGGCCGACACAATAACCGGAAGTTTTGAATCCTCCGCTAAAAATAAATACTCTAAATGATCAGATAATTGTTTTAGTTCTAGCGCGGGAGGTTCATCATAAGAAGTTTTCAAACGATCACTACCAATTTCTAAAAGCTCAAAAATAGGTGTCCGAGTGATCGAGAGATTATCACTATTTTCATGAGCAATTAAATCTAAATTTTCAAAATCGGCATCATCATCAATAGAAGATAAAGATTTTTCAGAAAAAAGAAAGGAGTCTTCTTCAGGAGAAGCCTCCAAATAATAACATGAGTCGTCATTTGAGGGCGAGTTTTTCATAGACGTGTCAATAGTAAAGATAACTTCTTCATCTCCGACTCTAAGTAGAAGTTTCCCATTACTAACATCTATAACTGCGCGCGAGGTGTCAAGAAAAGGGCGACCGAGAATGAGTGGTACCTCGGTGTCCTCTTCGATGTCAAAGATGACGAAATCTACCGGAAAGATAAATGTGTCAACTTTGACAAGCACATCCTCTATGATCCACATAGGGAGCTTGACAGACCGATCCGCCAATTGAATGCACATTCTTGTGGGCTTAGGTTCTCCTAATCCCAACTTCTTAACTAAAGAATACGACATTAAATTGATTGAGGCGCCTAGATCGGCTAATGCACGTTTTACTAATAAATCACCAAACAAACAAGGAATAGAGAAACTACCTAGATCGGGCAATTTCTTAGGTAATTTATTAAGTAAAACTGCCGAACACTCCGCATTTAATTGAACCATGGAGATATCCTCAAGTTTCTTTTTATTGGATAAAAGATCCTTGAGGTACTTGGCGTATTTCGGCATTTGTGCTATTATTTCACAAAACGGTAAATTTATTTGGATTTGTTTAAACATGTCCAAAAATTTACCGTGATGTTCATCCACCCGGTCTTTTTGCATTCTAGATGGATAGGGAAGAGGTGGTTGATAAGCTTTTGGTTTATTAAAAGTAAAAGGCTTAGACGGAGGAGAAGATGAAGAAATTGTTACCTCTGTATCAACCGGAATTGGATAAGTATCAACCGAATTTTGAGAAGTGGTTACCTCCTTCCGGCTCCATAGGGTGATGGCTTTGGCGTGCTCCTTTGGGTTGGGCTCTGTATTGCCCGGTAGCGCTCCTTGTTGACGATCGGAGAGCATTTTAGGGATTTGCCCAATTTGTGTCTCCAAACTACGAAGAGATCCGGTGAGATTCCGGATGTTGGCATCATTTGTAGTTGTATATTGGTTAAACAACTCCTCGAGTTTTTGAGCTTGCGGTGGAAAATAGCCGGGTGGAATCGTGTTTGGTGGGCACGCCGTGTTCCCCGGATTACTCCAGGAGAAGTTGGGGTGATTCCTTATACCCGGGTGATAGGTATTGCCAAAATTATTAACCGGATTATAAGGTGGCCGATTCGGATTACCAATCCACATGCTCGGCAAAAGTATAAGGCTCCCAATATTGGGGCTCACAGGTAGATTTAGACGAGAAAGCAGACATCTCGTTCATCTGTTTTTGTAGTTGCTCAACCTGGAGAGACAAACTAGAAACCGTATCTATTTCGTACATCCCTGTCGGTTTAGGTGGACGAGACCGGGGTGTACTCTATTGATACGTATTCATGGCCATACCTTCTATAAGTTCTTGGGCGCCCGCCGGTGTCTTGTTGTTTAACGTTCCACCAGCGGCGGTATCAATATGTTGCCTCGTTTGTTGATTGAGGACATTATAGAAGGTTTGCACTTGCAACCAATCAGGGATTGCATGATGCGGACAACGGCGAAGCAATTCCTTAAATCGCTCCCAAGTGTCATATAACATTTCCGTATCAACTTGGGAGAAATAAGTAATATCATTGCGCAATTTGGCCATCTTAGCGGGCGGAAAACATTTCGTAAGAAATTTTTCCGTCATCTCGGCCCAAGTAGTGATGGAGCCTCTTGGTAGAGAACCCAACCACTGCTTATCCTTGGTGCGCAAAGAAAAAGGAAAAGCCTTAGCCGAATGGCATCATCAGAAACCCCATTAATTTTAAAAGTATCGCATATTTCTAAAAAGTTAGAAATATGCGCATTTGGATATTCATCTTGAAGCCCATCAAATTGTACATATTGTTCTACCATTTGGATGATGCTTGGCTTCAATTCAAAGTTATTGTTCGCAATAGTGGGTCGAACAATACTTGATTGCACCTTATCCAAATTTGGCCGGGCATAATAGGACATAGTACGTTCTTCGACCATATTTGGATTTTGGTTATTCAAAATACAAGAAAATTGAGAAGAAGGGGAAGAAGAAGAAGAAGAAAGAGAAGTGACACCGATGGATTCCTCAACCAAGTTTGGAGAATTGAGATCGCAGAGTCTTAGACGTCGCCGTAAGCTTTGCTCGATCTCCGGATCCAAATCAACTAGATTTAATGGATTCCCTCGGGACATACACCAAAAGAAGACAAAATAATTTTTTTTTTATTTTGATATTTTTAAAACAAAAAGAAAATGATAAAACTAATAGATCCTTGCTTTCAAAATATCGACAAAAATGATCCCCGACAACGACGCCAAAAACTTGATGATTATTTTCTCCAAGCTAGCGCGTGTTTCCAATCGACGAGGCAAGTATACCTATCGTTCAGAGTATAGGATCAAGTGTCGTATATCGACTCGGGGCTTGTCGAATACTTGTACTCACAAGGAAGTGCTATTATCTTATCGGACGGAAAGTTGGTTTTTGTTTACAACAGAAAAGGAAACGAAACACTAAGAAAGAGAAGTTCGATTTTGGGGAAGCTAGCACTTGATATAGAATCCACTTGAACTAAAATAAACCTTTTTAAAAATAAAGTAATGCGAGCTCTTAAACTACTCACTCGACCGTGGAAGTTCCTAAGTACAAAAGCGTCTCTCTCGAGCTCATGCTTTTGACTAACCTTAGGTTGATCGATTAAGACCTCTCGGCCAGTCGAAACCCCTAAGCTTGCTTTAGGCAGTGAACCACTCTATTGGATTTGACTCCAATCCGGAGGATTTATGTCATCCTCTCTCGAGAAGTGCATGCAACTCCTTTTATCTTTGAGTGATCTTCTTGTATCCGCAACCTCTCGGTCATTTAGAATACGGATCTTAGATCGAAAAACATATTTGCGAAATATGAATTCGACAAAAATATAAATCAAAGATAAATCATAGCGAGCATAATTAAGAACAAGATGTTGGATAAAAAAAAGAAAGGTTTTATTTTATTTCAAGCTTCATCAAGACTAAGCGCTAAATGAAAATTAACTACTCATCATCCTTAGGGAAATACAAGTTAAGGTAGGGAAAGACATGACTAAAAATACACTTGAAAGTAAAGGCCATATTATGAAATTAAAATGCAAGAAAAACAGTAAACAAAAGAGAACTAAGCTCCCCCAAAATCTGCTCCAGCTTTTGGAATTGCCTGAAATTTATAGGAAAATTTTTGCAAAGTCACGCCCTAGGTCACGCCCGTGACCTTGGGCCTGTCAGGCTCGGAACCGCTGTCTTGAAAGCTCGGGAACGTTGGAGGAGGAACCGCCAAAATCTGTTAAATTGCGGGTCACGCCCCTAGGTCACGCCGTGACCTAGGGCGTGTCACTTCTGTTTCTGGAAAACCACGGGAAGCTGAAAATGACGGGAGTAAATGGTTGTCGATGGAGGGGTCATGCCCCATGGTCACTCCCGTGACCATGGATGTGTCAGGCTGAAACGGCTATCTGGCGGTAATGGCAGGAATGGCTGGATTTATTGGATGGAAACGCTCTCGACACGCCCTGGCCACACCCGTGACCGATGGGTCACGGGCGTGTAATTGGCTGTTCAACGTTCTTTGTCCGGCGATCTTCGTTCGACGATTTGAGCCCATTGGTGTCACGCCTAAGGCCACGCCCGTGACCAATGGCGTGGCGTCTTCGTTCGACGGTCTTGAAACTGTAGCTTTAATTTGGCACGCCGGATGTCACGGCTAGACGTCCCGCCTGTGTTAGCATGGTCACCCCCGTGACATTGGGGCGTGTATTTTTAAATGACGGCGCACTGAGCCTGGAACACGCGCCGGGTTCACGCCTGGTTGTCACGCCCGTGACCTTTCAGTCATGCCCGTGTCCAGGTCGTGTGCTTTGCAATTTTTCCATCTTTGTCCAGATTTGTTTCCTGATCAATCCTGTAGACTCCATATTGATATTTGCAGCCCATATTGATCCTAAAATAAGAAAATAAAGAAATTAGATAATAAAATCATAGAATATATTAAAAACTAATTAATTATTAAATAAAAATTAAATATAAAAATATGGGTAAAATTAGAGTTATCAGCCACCCCTTCGTCCGTGTGCTGGTGGCCGAAGAGGGGTGGACAACATGGCCCTCCCTTCGGTGAGATGCCGACAGCCAAAGAGGGGCGACCGTCTTGGCCACCCTTCGGCCGCAAGCCGGCAGCCAAAGAGGGTAGGCCGACATTGGCGCCCCTTCGGCCGTATGATGATGGCTGAAGGTGGGGCAGCCTGACGGCTCCTCAGCGGCAACCCTGACAGTCGAGGCGGCGGCCGGTGCTCGGAGACGACGCCGACAACTCGACACCGGCGAGTTTGGGAGGGTTTCACCATGATGCATAGTGGGATCTATGTGCGACGAGATCGGGCATAGCGATCATGTGCATGGTGAAACCCATGATCCCACTAATGTTAGTGGAGATCATGGGGAGTGGCTATGTGGACACCCATGTTCTTTTTAAGAGGGATCTCATCCCCATCCTTTGCCCCCCGAGATTCTTTGTTGCTGGAGATTGGTATGAGTGAAAGAACAAGGATCTCTTTCTCATTTATGGCGATGATGGTTAAAACGATGAATGAACGGAGACAGTGGACGGAGGCACCCCACTTACTAAGGTGAAATCTTAGAATGTGTCAGGGAGGAGAAGGAGAGGAGACGGGTCGCACTCATGAGGGCTAGAGCCGCTTTTTCAACAGATGATCGTGGATGGAAGCAGTCAACCTGGAGGAAAAGGGTCATGTCGGAGAATATGCTGAGGGGGGAAGCTGGTGAGCCCACACGCACCAATACCCTCGTAGGCGTGGGTGTGGGCGCACTAGGGCGCGCGTGGTCATACAAACTCCAAGGCGTGCGCCCACCTAGTTACGCGCGCACCAGTTTGCACACACCAGGTTTCATGCACAGGTTAGTGCAACTAGTTGCGTGCGCGAGCACATCCGTATTTGAATGCATGTGTGGGTGTGTGTGCACAATATTGAGTGCGTGTCTGCACATGATTGCTCATGCACGCATACTTGGGCACATCATACCAGAACGCACACAGCCTTGTCTCTATCGTGCACGACGTGACTTCACACGTTCGACGATGGAGAAAATTATTTTGACTTGTAGATGGTTTTATCTAAGACAAGTCTTGATTCTCATGCCAGGGTTCAATGTGTATGGTGAGGAAGATGTGTCTGCATTGCAAACTTATTGATGATAAAATTGCAATCTAGAGGAAGAGATTCGAATTACCTGTCGATTTTGAAGTGTAAATACCATGTGTCGAGGAGAGTGTTCAAAATCCTCCTCGTGGTAGGTTGACGATCTGAAAAATGTTTAAGTTGTTGACCTAAATTACCTAGAGGTGGGTGAATAGGTGAGTTCTCTATATTTTTACGGAATAAAAAATGAACGAGCAATGCACAGAAAATTAAGCAAGCATACACAGATGACACCAAGAATTATAGTTGTTCCCTAACCTTAGGTACATCCACTTTCCACCTCACCGATCTAGCAATGCACTAGACTCTCCTACTCCACTATTCTCGGATTAAAAACAATCTTACCACTCGGAACAAAGCTCCTACAACTCGATCTCTCAAAATAGGATGTACACTCGGAAGAAAAACTTCCTACAAATAAATCGGAGAACAAAGCTCCTACACTCGGAGAATAATCTCCTACAAGAGTAAAATGAAATACAAAGACATACAAATAGTATTAATCTCAGATCTGAAAACTTCAGCCCTTCTTTTTCATTGAACTTTGAAGCTTTGTCAGAAATAGATTGAAGAGGACATGACTAAATCTCTAAATCTGAATATTCTAGACTCAGCACGATCAAGAAAAGAATCTATCGATGTCGAAGATCTAGATCTCTTGAATCACTTGCTCTGAATCTCTAGATCGAAAGCAGATTGGCGATGAAGACGATGAATAGCGGTGACATCCAATTTTGGAAAGAGAAAATACGATTCAGAATACTTAGGGATTCTTCTTAGGGTTGGTCGATAATGATAAGACCTTTTATAGGAATTACCTAACAGTCATAATCATATTAAATGCATGATACGTGGACCAATCATGCGCTAATCTCTTTTGAAATCACGTCTGTCAAAACATAGAAGAATTCAGAAAACAGTACAGCATTTCTCGAGAAGAATAATAGTACTCGAGAAATGGTTTTCTGATTCTCGTGAATAATGACGAGGATCTCGAGAAAAATACTTAGTAAAAATGTGGAGGTGGAAATCAACAATTTCGAGAATGAAGGAAAGTACTCGAGAAGAATAAAGTTTTGTTCTCGAGAATAATCATTCTGGTACTCGAGAACAAAGAAGTATCTTGAGAACAGATGTCTGGCTCTCGAGAAAACACTCTAGGTCTGGAAATATATTTCCTACTTCTTGAGAACTAAACATTATCTTCTCGAGAAAAAATCCTTGGCATCTCGAGAAAAGGACTTAGAAATTATTCTGTCTGGAAAAGAAGTAACTCGAGAAAAATGAACTTCTATTCTCGAGAAAATATTCTGTTACTCGAGAAAAGAATCCGTTACTTGAGAAATGACTTCTAGTTCTCGAGAAGTGATACTGTGCTTCTCGAGAAATGACATGTGGCTTCTCGAGAAAAAACATTGCTTCTCGAGAAAAAGACTTAGAATAATATCATGACTGGAATTGAAGTGACTAGAGATGGAAAGTTATGGAGTACTCGAGAACATATAGCTTTCTCGAGAACAACACTAAGCTTTCTCGAGAACTACTTCTGTAACTTGAGCTCATGAAGAGTCTTTCTCGAGAATAAACTTAAGTTCTACTCAAGTATAAGGTTTCCAACTCGAGAAAAAGACTTAGAGTTTTTCTGAAAATCAGTAAACTTGATTTCTTCAAAATATACACCTGCCAACGTTTCTCTTATGCCTTTAGTGCTTGAAAAAGAAGTGTGTCCCAATAGAGAGGTTACACATGAGTCAACACCATGGATCACATAATGAGGGACTACATTGTAAGGTCTTGTATTTGGTAACTCATTTTAGACTAACATTGGTCTACACTTTGCAATTGTATTCTGCAAACACTCAACTAAAAAAGGACATCAAATACAAACTTAATTAATCTTAGTTCAAGGGTGACTTCATACAAATCTAGTTTATTGTGGATGCAATACCCAACTGAAAGAGCAGCTAGATCTGATATACTCTAGAGGGGGGGGGGTGAATAGAGTATATGGTACTTTGAAACTTTTTAAAACAATTGTTGTAATAAGAGTGAGCAGGGAAGCAGTAATAAATCTAATCACAGAACTAAGTTAATGAAAAGCTAATCACAGAAAAATCAAGGCCAGAAACAAACATAAAGACAAGCAAAACCAGAAGACACAAGGAATTATAGTGGTTCCCCTAAACTTGGGTACATCCACTCTTCTACCACCCTAGGTAGGAATCCACTGCAGGATGAGTTGATCAGGTGTCCTGGGCACCAATGAGCTTTTGATACGGTGCTCAAAAACCAAATCAGATTTTTTGATCAGGTGTCTTGCCACCAATGAGCTTTTGACAAGGTGCTCAAAAACCAAGCTCAAACTTTTGAAGGGAGTTTGAGAAACCCTTTACAGAGAGGGGGTGAGAGAGTGATGGAAGTCTTCTCTTTCTCAAACAACTGAGAAGACTATGTGGATTGTTGATGTCAAAGCTCCCCCTGAATCCTTGAGATCTTCAGGAAGAAAAGCTTTGCTGAGGGTGATAGCCTTCAAAGATTGAACTCCAGCAATAGATGATTTCAGCAATGACTAAAATGTTGAATGTCTGGAGTCTTGAAATATGTTGGCCTTGAACACTTTGGACAAGAGAGATCTGAAGATTTGAGAAAGCTTGATCTCCTTGGATGTGTGTTCTTGAGAATTCCTTGAGACAGAATATTTTGTTGAAGATTATGATGTCTGTCTGTATGTCTGTAAAACTGTAATCTATCTCAGAGATTCAAAAATTCTTCTCTTTTATTCTCTGATACTGAACAAAACATTCTCTCTAAGAAGAATAGCCGTTGGCCAGCATTAATTGCATCCTTAATTGCAAAATCTCTTCTGGAGGAAAGTCCACAGAAATATTCCTTGAAACTTGGTCCAAAAATGAATGAAAACGGCTAGGAAATCTCTGAATTAATTGCAGAATAACTCCTTAACTGATTTGAATTTGATTCTAGAAACATCTTTGAAGTTATCTGAAATCGTCGAACTGAGCTCTGCTATCGTCGAACTGAGCTCAGCGATCTGGAAATATATAGCAGCAAAATATCGTCGATCTGAGCTCAAAGATCGTCGAACTGAGCTCAGAGATAAAGATCCAAAGCAGAGTCAAAATCGTCGACCTGAGCTCACCGATCGTCGAATGGGGTTCGACGATATGATGAAGTTGAGCTCAGCGATCGTCGAATGGAGTTCGACGATCTGTCGAAGTTGAGCTAGACGATCGTCGATCGGAGTTCGACGAATCGTCGTGCTGAGCTCGACGATATGACTTAGTGTCCAAACAGAAAATCTTGGTCTTCAGGGCAGCTTCCAAACCTAGACTTCTAACCATTAGACTCAATTCTAATTGACGTATTAAGCTATACAGGAGGTCAAACAAAGGTTTCCTAGAGACATAGTGATCCTAACCCAAATTAGTAATAGGGTGTTCCAACAATCTCCCCCTATTTTGGTTAGGATTACTATTTACAAACTTTGGAAAAATTTAATAACAACATACAAGCAGCAAAATAGAAAAACAACAAGCTAGACATTGCAGAACCACAGAGATATATAGCATCCAGATAATCAGAAATCACAGAGAATGTCACCTTACAATATCATTTCTTTTCCTTGCCCTTAACAAGTTTGATCTCTCTGTTAAGATTGAGGGCTTCTTTGTTTGATCTGGTATCATCTGCTGCACCTAAATATGTTTGCTTTTTAGGCCTGGGAACTACAGCTTCAGGATGTAATTCTATATACCTGTCAGAATCAAAGAATTTACTTGATGCATATCTTTCTAGCTCTTTCTGTCTCTGTTCAGACATAGTTGAGATGTTAGATGAATCTTTTCCTTGCTCTCTAGCCTTTTTGATCTCATCCAGTACAGCTAGTTCTTTTAATCTGGCAGTCCAAGCAGCTGGATTGTTCTCAGGATCCTCAAAAGGTACAGGTGGATCATATCTGTTAGAGGGATTGCCTTGAGGAGGCCTGGCAGACACAGTTTCTTTCAGCTTATAAGGGAAAGGACCAGATGTTGTATCAGTTGAAATTTGTCCTCCCCTAGAATATGGGTGTTGCCTTGTGTACCCTTTGGAGTAGACTTGAAGATCTCTTTGATTTCCTCTGTATCCTCCTCTCCTGGATTGAGATCCCCTGGATTGGCTTCCCCTATCATAAGATCTAGCATGAGGCTGATAGGGGGCCTGACTTCTGGCTGGGGGTTGAGCTGCAGAGCTTCCACCTGCACCTGCATCAGGAGGAGGTGGTGGAGGAGGATGAGAGTGTTGGAATTGGGAGGAGCCCTTCTCATATTTTCTCTTCTTTTTCATTGCCTTCAGCTGATTCTTAGAGTATTGCATCCAGTGCTCAGTAATAGGGCAGTCAAGGAGAATGTAGTATGGAATGTCATTTTTATCCTTAACCTTGGCAGGAGGTACCCTCTTCATGGCTTTGCTCCTTGCCTTTCTTTTCTTATCAATGGTAGAAGAAGAGTCATCAGAGTCTATTCTAAACTCATCACTTTCAGAACTCTGGTCATCATAGAGAGCATCAATTTTCTTCATCAAGTCCTTCTTGAGCTGTACAGAAGCAGATGAGGCAACAGATGGTGTAGCAGCAGTTGTTGAAGCAGAAGCAGAAATGACAGCAGCAGATACAGTAGAGGCAGTAATAACAACAGCAGCAACAGTAGGCTCTGGAGAGGTGGCAGCAGCAACAACTTCACTAACAACAGCATTAACAGGAGGAATATCATCAGAAACTGCAGAAGGCTGAAATTCAGGTGCCTCTGACATAAGAATTTCCTTGGAAATAGGTTCAACAGTAATAGCAGAAACTTCAGTAGCAGTATCAGAAAGTTCAGCAGCAGTAGAGGCAATAATATCAGAAGAAACAACAATGCTTTCTTCAGAAGGAGCAGCAGCATAAACTGAATTGACAAAAGAGGTGATAATGCTTGGGTCACAGCAAGAAAATGGCACAAGTGCCTTGGATAGATCCTATGGAGGCTGGACAGCATTGACCTCTGGCAGACAGCTGAAGTAAAACTGATCAAAATTTGATAGCAAATACTCGAGGTCTATTGCAAGGACTGCAGCAGGAGGACTTGGTGATTGAGGCACAACAACAGCAGCAGCAGCAGAAGAAGCAGTAGTAACAGCAGCAGCAGCAGCAGACAGGCTTACAGAAACAGCAGCAGCAACAGCATGAAGACTCACTTCATAGGGCATCTCCCCCTGCCTAGATTCAGACAAGTCTGGATCAAGGAACACTGTTGTAGGGGCTGCCTGAGGGAATATGGATGAGAGCCTGGCAGAGAGGGCTGCCACTGACAGGTGTAATGGAGCCAAGGAGGTCTCCAACAGAAGAGAGAGCCTGGGGGCAAGCAACTCATACAACCTGTCAGCAAGGGCTGGAAGGTCTACTTGCTCAAGGGTGACTGGAGCAGAGGTAGAAGATGTAGGAGCAGCTGAGGGTGAGGGTAGTGGAGAGCTGGTGAATGGGGGAAGAGATGGCTGAGGTGTTGGAAAGGTGGAAATGGAGGACAGAGGGATGGGGATAGATGGGGTGAATGTGGGTTGGTCTATGATCTCTTGTAGAAGATCTTGATAGGAAGTGGAGGATGAGGGTAGCTCAGGAGGAGATGATGGTGAATCATCCATAAAGGAATCATCAATGAGGGTGAAGGATGGATGTGAGGGTGATGAAGTGACATCTGGTGGAGGGTAGGAGAATAATGGATGGAATTGTTCTTGTGGTGTTGGAAGAATAGGTACTGGAGATGGTGTGGATGTTGGAGAGGGGCTGGATATGATGATGGTGGATGGAGCAGGAATGGTAGAAGGTATGGGAAGGGATGGAATTGGAGGAGGAGGAGGAGAGGCAACAACAGCAGGCAGGTCATCTGTAGGGGCAGAGACCTGTGGAGAAGTGACTCTTAGAGTCCTTGTGCCTGAAGGAGTGCTGGAGGAGGGCCTGCTGGGCTTGCTGATTTGTCTGTCCCACTTTCCAAAGAGGGGACAAGACAGTCTCTTGGAAGCATTTATATGGATTCCAGAGGAGACCAGCAAAGCAGGGCACCTGTGCTGCAGAAACACCCCAATGATCCTTCCAAAGTTGACAAAACTTTTGTTGATTTTCTTCTTGATAAGGTCAAAGAAGACTTCTCCCCAATTCAGATTTTTTCTGTCCACAAGAGCTCCCATGAGGCAGAGCTGATACCTAGAAATTGTATCATGTGCAGAGTGCTTATCCAGTAGCACTTTCCCAACAACATCTGCCATAAATCTGTATTCCACAGATAGGTTCCTTTTGAAGAGCTTGCTAGGGTTTCCCTCTGAATGACCCATTTTGGCAAGCAGTTCAGAATACTCTTCTCCAGATAAGTCAGCAGTATCTTCACCATTCCTCAACTCAAAAACTTCTGTTAAAATTACTGGGGTTAAGGGTACCTGAGTTCCAGATATAGACCCAACAATGGTAGAGTTGTCTTGATTGTGGGCAGTATAGACCCATTCCTTTATCTCATCAGATGCCAGCTTGATCCTTGTGGTCATTATTGCAGTCAGGTTCTGCTCTTTGAATAACCCCAAGATATCCTGAAAAGCCTGGTCAGTTGTGCTAAATGATTCCATGTCAATATCGAAACCAGCATCAAACTTCATAGCAGCAAGAACAACAACAGACACGGCCATGGGTACCTGCAAAAGTTCAACAAACAAAACGACCAAGTGCAGAACTGTTTGGAGGGAAAGAAAATTCTTGCAGAGAAATCGAAAGCGCAAAGGAGAACGACGGCGAAAAATGAATTTTATATTAGGGTTCGACGCAGAATTGGAAAGATCGTTGAACTCAGTTCGACGATCGAGGCTTCTAAAGGAATCTGAAGAGTCTTCAACATCGTCGATCTCCGTTCGACGATATTGGAGAGCGTCGAGCTCCGTTCGACGATCGTTCAGAGAACAAAATCGTCGAGCGCCGTTCGACGATCGTTGACCGGAAGAGATAGTTCATACTATCTGAGAGACGCTGAACTCAGTTCGACGATTTCGGAAATCGTCGATCTCCGTTCGACGATCTTGGGGAAAATCGTCGAGCGCAGTTCAGAGACCAGAAATACACTCTAGACACTAAGAAAAATCAGAATGTTACCTAGTATTGGTCAATTTTTAAGCTTTCAAAATCTTGGATATTATTATAGACATCCTCCATCTAACATTCCTAACTGATTTAGGAAGAAGGTGTGTTTCTTTTCATCCAATGGCTTGGTGAAAATATCTCCCCTTTGTAAATCAGTTGGGATATAGTGTAATTCAATTTTATTCTTTTCAACATTATCCCTTAAGAAATGATGCCTAATCTCTATGTGTTTTGTCCTACTATGAAGGACTGGATTTTGAGCTATAGAAATAGCACTGGTGTTATCACAAAAGATTTTAGACTTCTCTAAGTTGTAGCCATAGTCTAGGAGTTGGTTTTGAATCCACAAGATTTATGAACAACAACTCCCTGCAGCCATATATTCTGCTTCAGCAGTTGAAGTTGACACAGAAGTTTGTTTCTTACAAAACCAAGAGACAAGTCTGTCACCAAGGAACTGACAAGTTCCACTGGTGCTTTTCCTATCAATTCTGCATCCAGCATAGTCAGCATCAGAGAATCCAGTTAAATCAAATGCTGAATCTTTTGGATACCAGAGACCTAGATTTGGACAACTTTTAACATACCTGAGAATCCTCTTTACTATTGTTAGGTGTGACTCTCTAGGGCTTACTTGGAACCTAGCACATATACATGTAGCAAACATTATATCTGGTCTACTAGCTGTAAGATACAGTAAAGAGCCAATCATTGCTCTATATGTTATGTAACGTCCCCTTTGCCATCCGTGGATTAGGCCTCCGGCGTACCGTTGTGAGGCGGGTTGTTGGTGGCCACAGCCTCCCTTTGATGAGGTAAACTCGATAGTCAAGCCCGCACTACGGGGACTTCCCAGGAGGTCACCCATCCCAGTACTACTACGCTTAACTATGGAGTTCTTTCAACTCTCATCACCAATTGAGCTAGCTCAATTGGTGATGAGAGTTGAAAGAACTCCATAGTTAAGCGTGCTCGGGCTGGAGTAGTACTGGGATGGGTGACCTCCTGGGAACGTAGTGCGGGCTTGACTCGAGTTTACCTCATCAAAGGGATGGCCACCAACAACCCGCCTGTAGGGAGAGCAGCCCGGTAACGGTCCGCCGGAGGCCTAGTGGTGTTGATGACGTTATAATAAAAAGTGCACTTTTTATTGTAACGCCCCTAGCCGATCCAACGTGACAGCGTCACGGCTCCGCTCCAGGCGACGCTACCGGGCTGCAGCCCAAGTCCACCGGGTTGTTGGTGGCAACAGCCTCCCTTTGATGAGGTAAACTCGATAATCAAGCCCGCACCATGGGGAATTCCCAGGAGGTCACCCATCCCAGTACAACTCCAGCCCGGTAACTCCGCCGGAGGCCTAGTGGTGTTGATCCACGGACGGCAAAGGGGACGTTACAACCTTGACCTTGGGATACATGCTATGTCAAAATCACATAGTTCTATGGCCCACATTGTCAGCCGCCTTGATTGATCTAGCTTTTCCAAAACCATTCCTATGATCAGTCACGACTTTGATGGAATTTTCCTGGAAATAGGGTAGGAGCTTTTGCACTAAAATAATTAGGGCCAGAGAAAGCCTTTCTAGGATGGGGTAGCGAGCCTCTACACCCCTTAACACATGTCTAACATAACTATACAACCTCGTATTCGCTGAGTGGGACCCTTCTACAAGCTTAAGGCATAATAGGGGATTTTCAGGTCAGTTAGTCGGAGAGGTGAGTAAGGTAGGCTGGCCCGCTCTTGCCTAATACATCAATGAGCTTTTGACCAAGTCAGGAGGGGCAGTTAGGCCATAGGTCAAGTGCGGTCTTCATCATGCATTTGCCCAAGCCTCGTGCCTTAATGTGCATGAAGTAGGGTATTCGCCAAGACGACGAGTGATGGGTAATGCCAACACTCGCCTAGGAGGCAAATGCATGGCTCATCCAGCATCCGCTGTTTCAGGCGAGTGGTGTTTCTACGGACCACTCTCCCAATGGGATCCAGTGAAAAAATGACCTAGATATCCCCTGGAGGCCTATAGATAGCTCTTTTTGACAGCGAAGTTACGTTGTTGGCATACCAAGTTTATTAGGCTGTGAAAGAATTGGTTTCAAGATGTTCTAAACACCTAAAGGGGGGGGGGGTGAATAGGTTCAATTCTTTTTTTGACTTAAGCAGATAATACTATCTAATTTAGCAATTTACTTAGCAGAAAACACAACACAGTATTCACATACACACAACATTAACAGATTGCACACCAGTTTTATAGTGGTTCCCCAAATGATGGGTGCATCCACTTTCCCCCTTCGCTTATCTAACAGTGTAGTAGATTCGGCCTAACTTCCTTCCTTCTTCTCAAATCCGCAGAACTTACAGCCATGAACCAAGACTGGTTCCTACAACTCAAAGTGAATCCACACTCGTACAACTCAGGCACAAGCCCTACCTCAGCCTCTTCCACAGGCCTATAACTCAGAGTGACACCCCACTCCTACAACTCAGGCAAAAGCCCTACTTCAGCCTTTATAATTTAGGCTTACAACTCAGAGAAGTAAATCTCCTACACTCAGATCTATTACAGATCCTACAAAAATTATTGATGAAAAGGTAATGATACCTTCAACCAGATGGAGAGAGAATTGGTTGAAGGCTTCTTGATCAGTTCTTGATAGAACTGATTACTTAAGGATCAACCTGTCTTAGCTTTCTTCAAAGCTTCTTGAATCTGATCAAAGTAGGGTTGCTCTTCTTGATGTTGGAGTTGATCTTCAATCAGCTTCCTTTAGAAATTAATCTTAATTCTTCTTCAGACTTGATCTGAATTCTTCAGGCAGACTGTTCAAGATCTACCTTCACTGGATGAGAACTTCACTCCTTCTTAATTTTCCCTCTCTACAATTTGTTGACTGTTTCTTCTTTCTCTACTTCTGTATCCTCAGTCCTTTAGAGATTATAATTGATTAGCTATCTGTACTTGATTCTGTATTCTGTCTGTGTTATTCCAATTGTTGAGAGAGAATATCTATATATAGGCTTCATCTATGGTAACCGGCTGTTCTGGATTCAAACAGTCTTCTGACACCTCTAATAGATGTGACAGCAATATCAGTAATGACAGCTGTCAAGTCTCCAGTTGTATTACTTCAGCCTTTATTAGACTTTGACTCAGCAGCAGAGAATGTCAAGTGAATACTTCACATGTGTCGACACACATAGTCCATATATCGACACAAGTCTTGTTGTTGTCGACACAACTTCACTTTTACTTCTCGACACAGCTTCTATGGAATGTGTCGACACAAGTCCTGTGTGTCGACACAAACACTCCTTGTCTTGACAAAGTTGGTGTCGACAGAATTTTGGTGTGTTTCGACACAAGTTCTGTGTGTCGAAATAGTAGTTGTCGACAGAATTCTGGTGTGTGTCGACACAAGTTCTGTGTGTCGACACAGTCATTGTCGATAGAATTCTGGAATGTGTCGACAGCTTTTCTGTGTGTCGACACAACTCCTGATAATGTCGACATAATCTGGCCCTTGGTGTCGACACAGCGTTGTTGAAAGATTTTCTGTGTGTCGATACAAATTCTTGGTGTCGACACAATCAGGCCCTTGGTGTCGACACAGCCATTCCCAAGTGTCGACACTTGTATTTAGAGAATTTTCCTTTCCATTTACTTAACTTGCCCATGATAACTCAAGACAACATCAAATACAACTTGATGCATATCATTGAGTTAGGTGAGGCTTCTCCAAATCTAGTACATATTTTCCAATGTATCCAACAATCTCCCCCTATTTGGAGAAGTCATAACCCTTAGTCAATGATATACATCACATATAATAAAATTAACAATATAATGTATAAAAACATTCAATGACAGGGAAACATATAAACAAAATAAGTAAATAATATCATCATAGAATATGATACAATCATAACAAGCATGAATCATTGTTTTGTTTAAACTTCACAAAAGTTTATTGACAACAGATTACATGGAGTTTTCAAACTGAAGATTACAATGTTATAAAAATCTAGTGAATTTATCCTAAGGCTGATCAGGCTCCTTGATCACTATGCCTTTGCCAGACTAGACTCTTGCTTGTAGTGGTACTTCAGTATCTACAGCTGGCTTCTTGCCTTTGAGATCCTTTTCTTAATTTCTTCAGCCTTAACGTTTTGCCTTTCAAAATAGTGATAAGGCTTAGGAAAGTATTTACTGGGCTCCACAACTGTAGCAGGTATTTTCCCAGCCTTGTGATCCCTTCTGAACTAATGTATCACATCTTGTCTTTGCAGATATTTGTTCCACTCAACTTCAAAATACCACTTTCCTCTATCATGCATTTTGTCTTTGACAGCCTGTCAGACAGTGAGTATTATATTTCTAGAGGTTGGATTCCATCTTTCAAAATCAAGCTTTAGTTCAGCCTGCCCTCGAAACCTTTTCTTTGAGAGTTGAGCTTCTTGCTCTTTATTCAGTGCTGCCTCTGACATTTCCACTTTCTCAAATATAACATTTTTAGTAGCCTCTGGAGGGCTATACATCTGTTGAACAAGTTGTTGAAATCCTTCAAAATTAGAAGGGGGTATATGATTTGAGCTACCTCCTACTGACCCCCTTCAATTCCTGCAGGTGTATTATCATCATCACAAAGGGGTGGATATCCTAGAGTTGCTCTAACAGCATTTGTTATCCATCTAGCATGCTCTGAGCTAGCATTGACTATCACCCTCTCCTCCTTTATGACTTCTCTCTCAATATGATCTCTTAAGTCATCCTTTTGGAACCTGATCTGATTAACTAGATAATTAGTTCCTTCTGTATAATAAGCTTTAAATTTCTGGAGCTGAGCAGATATGATCTTCTGAGAGGCTTGAATGGCTGATTGAAAAGTGGCCAAATATTCTTGAAGTTTCTTATCAAACTCTGACTTCTCTTTAGCCCTTTCCTCAGTTAATGCAGTTGCATTATTCTTTAACTCAGTAACAATCACATTATGTGATTCAATAAGATTATCATTCATCCTAATTTGATTTTCTAGGTCATATCCTTGCTTGACCACTATACCATCAATATGTGTCCTTACCTCTTATTACTGTTTTGCCAGATAAACTACAACATTACCTCCTTTATGGAAGCAATCTGTCATCTCCTTCTTATTCTGGTTAACTTCAAATCTGATTGATTTTATATCTTGAGCCAGAGTGAATTGAAGGTCCTTATGGCTTTCATCCTTATATTTCTCCATGGCTGCTCTTTGCTTATCCATTTTAATTTGCAGAGCAACCAACAGTGAACTGAAATCAACTGTTGGAGCTGAGGGTTGTAAGGCAGTCTGTAAAGCTTTCTTATAATTTGAGCTTTTCTTCTTGTAAACCATCAGTTTTCTCTTCTTTACTCTTAGTGCTTCTCCATCATCAGATTCAGAAGAACTTTCAAGATTCACTGTGTTCTTTTGACTTGAGGGCAGCTCCTTGTCAGTTCTTGGCAACTCCCCCTTAGTCCCTTACTCCTCCCCCTCAGTCCTTGGCACTACTTCCTCAGTTCTTACTTCTTGTAAATCAGGGAATAATTCCTCAAGAGTAAATTCTTATTGTAGTTGAACTGGAGGAACATCTATATCTTGTACATTTAATGGAGTATCATCTAATGCCAATGTATTATCCATAGATACATCCTATGCAGGGATGTTGTCATGGTGTGTCTGTTTAACATCAGTTAGAAGCACAGTTAGTGTATTTGGCTCAATATCTAGTATAGTTTGATTAATATCATTTATTACCTCAAGAATAGTTTGAGTGGTTGTTTCACTCTCTAAGGCAACTTGCCCTTTCTCAGGAGCACTTTTTGGAGGCAAGACCTCTTGTTGAGCCGGTGAAAGCTCATTGGCTCCCTCTAGAGGAAGCACATCCTGAACTTGATCTAGTGGGATGGTGCTTTCTGGAATATGCTCCACCTGCATTTAATTATCATCTACATTCTTAGTGGCAGATGATTTCCTTGTAGATTCTTGTTGTTTTTCATCTGAACTGAAGGTTACTTGTTATTCTGAATCACTAGAAGATTCAAGCTTCCCGAGGGTTGTCTTTTTCTTTTGTAGTTGTGCTTGTTTCTGTGGTATAGAACCATGTTTTGTCAAAACTCTTTCCCACCTGGATAGTATTTTCATATCCATCCTTCTCATGTGATTTATTCTAGATCCAGTTGTGTGGTTTAGCACTTTAGGAATATTTATTGCCAGATACAGACTCAGTATTCTACCTAGATTAGGTTTCTTCAGGCTTTCCTTTATCTTGTCAAAATCACTCCAAACCTGTTAGTTTTTATTCTGAAAATAACTCTGGTCATCAAGCTGAACATATAGGCTGAGATCCTATCATGTCCTCCTGGTTTGCAGAGAATTATATTTCCCGTAATCTCTGAGAGAAAATTTCCTTGTGAGTTCATCCCCTTTCTCTACATTGATGATTCAATCGTAGTGGTGGGATCCAGGCCACACCATTGAAGAGCTTCCTTTATCATTGAAGATGTGACTTCGTCATCTTCCTGAGTCCTGGGCAATTGCAGTGTCTTCCTCAGACGCTTTTGTGTAAGTTTCACATTGCTTCCTTGAATTGATGACCTAATCCTTAATCCAGTTGAATCCAGGGTTGCTTTTGTATAGAATTCAAGAATATCTGTCTTCCAAATATTGGTAGGTTCTAAAACTAGATATTCTAAACCATTTTCTTGGATTAGGGTTATCATATCTCTAATCTCAGTCGCTGCACTCTCAAAAGAATTGCGAACTAACTTATAGCCTTCGTTGATATTGTTCTCCAACTTTAGCGCCATTGGTGACGAGAAATTTGAGGAGAAGAGAGATGAAGGTTTGTTGACTTAAAGATTTGGTCTCGAAAATGTTGAGAGCGTAGTCGACAAAGTTGTTCTGCTACCTATTTATATGTTTGTCAACACAGAAGGTCAAAAGGCGGGGTAACAGATACTTAATGTGTCGAAACTGTAAATATTGTGTCAACACAGACTTCTATCGTCTCGACAAAGTCAGACAACTCTATATGTGGACAAAGTTTACAATGTATCGACACAGACTTCTTAATAGTCGACTCTAATATATGTGTGTCGACACAGACTTCTGTATGTTCCGACACAACTATCTAAATGATAGAACTTCTATGTGTCGACACCAAACTCTGAGTGTCGACACCACTATATCACCACTATTTTGTTGTGTCGACACAACTTACCTTTAGTGTCGAGACAAACTACTATATGTCGATATAGATTTCCTTTTGTCTCGACATAAACTACTATATATCAACATTGAATTACTTAGCCAAATTTACCAAGTTATTCTGGTTTAACATGCCTAATTCAATTTTGAAATAATTGAATTTAGTTTCATCTAGTGGTTTAATAAACATGTCAGCAATTTGATTTTTTGTGGTGATAAATTCCAAACAAATATCTTATTTTTCAACGTGCTCTCTAATGAAGTAAAATCTAATTTCTATATGCTTTGTTCTGCTATGTGATACAGGGTTTTTAACAATAGAAATAACACTTGTAGAATCACAAAATAGTGGAGTTCTACTTACCTTGAGACCATAGTCTCCAAGTTGATGTTGAATCCATAAAAGCTGAGCACAGCAGCTGCCTGCAGCAATATACTCAGACTCTGCAGTGGAAATTGTCACACTAGTCTGCTTCTTACTGCTCCATGACACTAATCTACCACCTAGAAACTGATATGTGCCAGTGGTGCTTTTTATATCTTCTTTGCAACCTATAAAGTCCGCATCTGAAAAACCAGTCAGTATAAAATCTCTATTCTTTGGGTACCAAAGACCAAGATTAGTTGTGCCCTTAAGATATCTCAATATTCTTTTAACTGCAGTATAATGAGATTCTTTAGGGCTTGCTTGGTACCTAGCACAGATATATGTAGCATGCATAATGTCTGGTCTACTGGCAATTAAGTATAGGAGGGAGCTAATTATCCCTCTATACAAAGACTCATCTACAGGTTTTCTTGCATCATCATTGCCTAAAGGCATACTTGTCCCCATTGGAGTTCTCATGGTGGTGGATGACTCCATACCATATTTCTTAATTAACTCCTTGGTGAACTTATAC
Source organism: Platanthera guangdongensis (assembly GCA_039583875.1). NCBI lineage: Eukaryota > Viridiplantae > Streptophyta > Magnoliopsida > Asparagales > Orchidaceae > Platanthera > Platanthera guangdongensis. The sequence goes on from CM077151.1 coordinate 218,497,468, forward strand.
TATGATATGGACAAGCCATCATTAGTCTGTCTTACTTGGAGTCCCAAGAAGAATTTGAGCTCACTCATACTGCTCATCTCAAACTTCTCATGCATAAGTTTTGGAAACTTCCTACAAAGGTTATTTTCTATAGATCCAAATATTATGTCATCAACATAAATCTATACTAGGATCATCTTGCCCTTTGACTCCCTAAGGAATAGAGTCTTGTCTATTTTCCCCCTTGAAAATTTATTTTCAATGAGGAAAGTAGACAATATTTCATACCAAGCCCTAGGGGCTTATTTCAAACCATATAAAGCCTTTTAAAGTCTATAAACATAATCAGGATAAAGTGGATCAACAAAACCTGATGGCTGATGAACATAGACTTATTCTTTCAAATTACCATTTAGGACAGCTGACTTGACATCCATTTTTTATACTTTGAAACCTTGGAAAGCAGAAAAGGCAAGGAATAGCCTTATTGCTTCCAACCTTACCACTGGGGCAAATGTCTGATCAAAGTCAATGCCCTCTTCCTGTCTATAATCTTTGGCAACCAGTCTTGCTTTGTTCTTCACTATGATGCCATTTCATCTAATTTGTTCCTGTAGATCCACTTTGTCTCAATAATATTATGATCCTTTGGTTTTGGAACCAGCTCCCATACTTTACACCTTCTGAATTGATTCAACTCCTCCTGCATTGCATCAATCCAGTTGGAGTCTTGTGTGGCTTCTTCAAATATCTTTGGTTCCAACTGTGACAGAAAACTTGAGCAAAGCACTGTGTTCATGTGTTTGCTTCTGGTTTACACACCATGTTTGGGATCACCAATGATTTGGTGTGCTGGATGATCCTTTAGATTCCTTATTGCTGAAGGCATTCTATCAATAATTTGAACTTCTTCAATTTCTCCACCATGCTGAACCTCATTATCTTCAATGTCAGCTTGTGGACCTTGTACTCTACCTGGACATCAACCATCATTTTCCACATCCTTCCTTGCAGTTTAGTCTTCATTAATGGTCAGCATGTCCAACTTTTCTTTTAAACCTGTTGAGCTACAAGGATTGCTAGACAACTCACAGTTAATTAGCTCAGATTCATCAAACACTACATGAACAGATTCTTCTACAACTTGTGTAGTCAAGTTGTAGACCCTATATGCCTTACTGTTATTGTTGTACCCAACAAATATCCCATCTTGTGATTTGGCAGCAATCTTAGTTAGGTGAGACTTGCCAGTGTTAAGCACATAACACCTGCTACCAAAGATCGTAAAGTAGGATATTTTTGGTTTTCTGCCCTTCATAATCTCATAGGGAGTCTTTTTATGGTTCTTAGTTATAGATGCTCTATTGAGAACATGACAAGAAGTATTTACTGCCTCAGCCCAGAAATATTTTGGGAGTGAAGTGTCACTTAGTAGAGTTCTCCCAGCCTCAATAAGAGTTCTATTCTTTCTTTTAGCAATTCCATTTTGCTGAGGTGTTCTAGGTGAGGAGAATTCCTGATGAATCTCTAGTTTTTCACAAAACCTTGTCATACACTCAGACTGAAATTCAGTTTCGCGGTCACTTCTGATTTTGACCATTGACTTGTTAAATTCATTGTGAGTTTGTTTAACAAAGTTATGAAAGACAGTAGGGGTTTCAGATTCTGCCTCAAAAAGAAAACCCATATAATCTAGAATAGTCATCTACTACCACAAAAGTATAGACTTTCCTACCTAGACTATGAACTGGCATAGGACCAAATAAATCCATATACAAGATGTACAAACACCTCACAGAGTCTTTGGTATCAAGACTATGAAAAGAGGATTTGGACTGCTTGCCTTTTTGACAAGCTGAACATATACCCTCTTTTATGCACTTAAATTGAGGACCATTTCTCACTAACACTAAACTATAGAGCTGGCCTATAGTCTTATAGTTCAGATGGGCTAGCCTCTTGTGCCATTGGACACACTGAGATGCTTTCTCATCTGCAACTAAATATGTAGAAGAGTTCATGTTTTCATAATCCAAATTTAAACAATAAACATTTCTTTTTCTATAACCAGACAAGATCACCTTCTGATTAATTAACCTTTTGATCTGACACCCATTCTTAATAAATGAAATGTCATACCCAAGATCACTCAGCTGACTTATGCTTATCATGTTATGTTTTAAATCTTTTACATATGCCACTTGAGTGATTGTTATAGAATTAGTAGAAATGTTACCAAACCCTTTTATGACCCCTTTTTCTAATCCACCAAAGATCAGTTTGGGTCCACTCTCTATGAGAGTATAGTCCTTTAACATTCTTCCTTGTTCCAGTCATGTGCCTGGAACATCCACTGTCCAAGTACCATATAGGGGTATGACAACTTGGACCCACCTGCAGCAAATAAAATTAATTTACCTTAGAACCCAAAAGTTTATTGGGTTCTAGGTTCAAGTTAGATTGAAGCTTGATATTGTTAGGAGCAGCCTTCCTCACAGGTAAGCTGGCATTCTTTCTAACACTGGTGTTGTGCAAGCAATCCATGGCATAATGCCCTATCTTACCACAGCACCAACAATCATATCCATTATACCTCTTTTTAGGTACAGTTTTAACAGAATTACTGTCAGCTATTCTTAACACTGTTGGTACAGTGGTTCTTTGCTTGAGTTCTGGAGCTACACCCTTGTCATTCGGAATATCAGGCTTACCATAACCATGCATGATATCATGATCATATCTATTAGTTGGCCGCCACACTTTTCTGAAGGAAATGGGGGGTTTGAAGGCTAGAGGCTATACTAGGGCTTTGCCTTTTCTTTTGGAATTGGAAGCCCTTGCATTCCCCATAAAGCCCAATCCTGTCTTACCCTTTTTGAAAATAAAATCAGTAATTAAAGGTAAGACTGAATTTGGCTTAGAGAACTTAGCCACCGGATCCTTTTCCTTCTGAGTTTGACTTCTAGACTTTTGATTTGATCATTCTTGAATGTAATAGTACCCATCTGAATAACAGTTATGTTTTTTAGTTTGACTACTTCGTTCATCTTTATATCCAGTATTTTTTCTGAATCTAATGCAGCCAGCTTAAGAGTAGCAATTTCCTTGGCCTGTGCTCTTCTTAAGTGTTTGTAGCAGATCACCATATTCATCAATAAGTTGATGAACATCTCCTTCAGATTCAGATTCATCTACATCTCTTGATGCTGATGCTTCTGATTCTGAACCAGTATAGTAATCAAAACATATTGAAGAATTGTTTACCTTACTAGGTCCAGGCTGATCCTAGCACTGATCTTCTTTTGTCAAGGCCACCAGCCCTTTACAACAATGTTCTTCAATTCCATTTATTGAGTCCAGCAACTTCAAGAACTCAGCCTCTTCTACATCCTCTTCAGTTGCCAACAGTCCTATATCAGCTTCAGCTTCAGCCTCAGAATCTGATGATGAAGAATCTGACCAACTTTTTTGCTTCTTTGCAACAAAGGATTTCTCCTTCATTCCCTTGTTTTTTAGTTTCTTCTTATCATTAGATTCTTTCCTTTTATCAGGACAATAAGCTACCACATGTCCAGGCCTATTGCAACAATAGCAAATAATCTTAGTTGAAGATAATCTACTAAGTTTAGAGCTATACCTGTCCTTCCTAGAGGATTTCTTTTTCTGATAGTAATCATCCTTGGATTGTGAGGAGGATGGCTTGGATCTCTACTGTTTCTTCTTCAAAAACCTTTGAATTTGTTTTGAGAAAGATGCTAAGTCTTCATCAGAATTTGGACTATCTTATGTGTGACTATCAGAACTTTCTGAAACTACTTCTGTTGCTTTCCTAGGAGGAGATGGAGATATCCTCCTATCCTTTCTTATGGCTTCAGTCTTGAAAGACACTGACTTATCTCTGTAAAACTTTATTACTTTTCTCTTCCTCCTTTCTGACCATCAGCTGCATTTCATAAGAAAGCAGTTTGCCAAATAATGTTGGAGGTGAGATTTCTGCTAGTCTGGCCACTTCCCTAATGACACATATCTTGGTGTCCCAGTCCTTAGTTAATGATCTCAGAAACTTATCATTTAACTCATATGTGCTGAATACTCTTCCATATGACATCAGTTCATTAACTATTCTGAAGAACTTCTTGTAACATTCAGTTATGCTGTCGGTTTTAGATTGTCTAAAACTTTCATACTCCTAATTCAGCATAGCCTTTCTGCCCTCTCTCACTTCTTCTGAACCCTCCATATAGACAATCACGGTGTCCCACATTTCTTTGGAGGTCTTGCAGTGAATCAAATTTTGGAATGTTGAATCATCTATAGAACTGACTATTATATTCTGTGCTCTTTTATCCATAGTAGCCAAGATGATCTCATCATTTATCATTTCAGAATACACCTTTGGTGTCCTGAGATTTGCATCAAGAACTGAGACTTTCATTGGGATGAATGGCCCTTCTTTGACTATCATATAGATTCTTGGATCTGAAGTTTCCATAAATAGTCTAACTCTTTCTTTCCATATGCCAAAAATCACTTTCCTGCCTATAGGTAACTTCATGGAACAAAAGTCCTTATGATTCTCAATGGAAGCCATTTTTCCTAATAGATTTCGGCCTTGGAGATCTAATCAGACTGTTCGGTCTATTCTTTGAGTAACCTCCCTCTGATACCACTTGAAAGAATTGGTTTCAAGATGTTCTAAACACCTAGAGGGGGGGGGGGTGAATAAGTTCGATTCTTTTCTGACTTAGGCAGATAATTCTATCTAATTTAGCAATTTACTTAGCAGAAAACACAACATAGTATTCACATACACACACATTCACAGATTGCACACCAGTTTTATAGTGGTTCCCCGAATGATGAGTACATCCACTTTCCCTCTTCGCCTATCGAGCAGTGTACTAGATTCGGTCTAACTTCCTTCTTCTCAGATCCGCAGATCTTACAGCTCAGAACCAAGACTGGTTCCTACAACTCAGAGTGAATCCACACTCCTACAAGTCAGGCACAAGCCCTACCTCAGCCTCTTCCACAGGCCTACAACTCAGAGTGACACCCCACTCCTACAATGCAGGCAAAAGCCCTATCTTAGCCTTTATAATTTAGGCTTATAACTCAAAGAAGTAAATCTTCTACACTCAGACCTATTACAGATCCTACAAAAATTATTGATGAAAAGATAATGATATCTTCAACCAGATGGAGAGAAAATTGGTTGAAGGCTTCTTGATCAGTTCTTGATAGAACTAATTACTTAAGGATCAACCTGTCTTAGCTTTCTTCAAAGCTTCTTGAATCTGAACAAAGTAGGGTTGATCTTCTTGATGTTGGAGTTGATCTTCAATCGGCTTCCTTCAGAAATTAATCTGAGTTCTTCTTCAGACTTGATCTGAATTCTTCAGGCAGACTATTCAGGATCTACCTTCACTGGATGAGAACTTCACTCCTTCTTGAGTTTCTCTCTCTACAATCTGTTGACTGTTTCTTCTTTCTCTACTTCTAGATCCTCAATCCTTCAGAGATTATAATTGATTAGCTATCTGTACTCGATTCTGTATTTTGTCTGTGTTATTCCAATTGTTGAGAGAGCATAGCTATATATAGGCTTCATCCATGGTAACCGGTTGTTCTCGTTTCAAACAGTCTTCTGACACCTCTGACAGATGTGACAGCAGTGTCAATAATAACAGTTGTCAAGTCTCCAGTTGTATCACATCAGTCTTCATTAGACTTTGACTCAGCAGCAAAGAATGTCGAGTGAATACTTCACATGTGTCGACACACATAGTCCATGTGTTGACACAAGTCTTGTTGTTGTCGACACAACTTCACTTTTACTTCTCGACACAGCTTTTGTGGAATGTGTCGACACAAGTCCTGTGTGTCGACACAAACACTCCTTGTCGTGACAAAGTTAATGTCGACAGAATTCTGGTGTGTGTCGACACAAGTTCTGTGTGTCGACACAGTCGTTGTCGAAACAATTCTAGTGTGTGTCGACACAAGTTCTGTGTGTCGACACAGTCGTTGTTGACAGAATTATGGAATGTATCGACAGCTTTTATGTGTGTCGACACAACTCCTGATAATGTTGACACAATCTGGACCTTGGTGTCGACACAGCATTGTCGACAGATTTTCTGTGTGTCCACAAAAATTCTGTGTGTCGACAAAATCTGGCCCTTGGTGTCGACACAGCCATTCCCAAGTGTCGACAATTATACTTAGAGAATTTTCCTTTCCATTTACTTAACCTGCACATGATAACTCAACACAACATCAAATACAACTTGATGCATATCATTGAGTTAGGTGAGTCTTCTCCAAATCTGGTACACATTTTTCAATGTACCCAACAAGCTACATATAGGGAAATGTGACAGCGGAGTTACGCTATTGGCATACCAAGTTTGGAAAACAATAAATAGACCCAAGTGGGCTCCTTTGGTGGTACGGATTCTTTTAACTTCTTTTTTAGGCTTTTCTTAGTAAGCTTTGAGTGTCCTCCAAGGTGCCCAAGATAATCATTAGCTTGGGACGGGAAGCACTCTTAAGATCTTTCGGGAGTGTGGTGGGAGGGGTGGGGGATGATAGGACTTAGTCTTTTTAGACTAACGGTCGTTGACCAAATCATTTTAGGGGATAGTGGAGCCGCACTAGGAGACGGGGCCCCAGAGGTCGGTGCGCATGGAGACGGGGCAATCTAGCAATGGAGTCGAGCCAGCAGGGACTGTGAGTCCTGATCATTAGTAGATATTATAGATTTGCTTCCGCGTAGAGTGACTTGTAGTGAGGAACTTGATGTATCGGGTAGGAGCCCTTTTTAGTACTTTGCTTATTATTTTTTGTGGACTTTCCCTTCATGGAGATATATTTATATATATGTGATCCTGGTGGACTAGTATTGAGTTCTACTTTACTCATGTACTATTTATACTTCTACCCTTCTGTGATCGGTATGGCCGGCAGGATCTGTGTTTTGTAGTGACGACCTTCCTGGGGGTGTTGGTGTGACCACAATGCCGCGGTTCTGGGCATAAGACCCCGGTGGTTTAAAAGAAAAAAATTGTGGTCTTATAAATTGCTATCAGAGGAAACCTCGATCCGAAAAGTAGAAGTCCACTAACACTAGTTCACCCCCGCTCGAGCTTAGTTTGGGGACAAACTAAGCAGTGGAAGCTGTGGTGTGCCCACATTGGGGATCACATGTAATTGTCCACTTTTAAGTAGGTTCAGTTACCTAACCTTATCTAATTTAACATGAATATTTATGGTGTGCGACAAACCTGCCCACACCTTGGTGGATACGGGGGGGGGGGGGGGGGGGGTCTCATAATTTCTTCTCCGAGGAGTTCGTAAAAGGATTGGAGGGAGACAGGAATTATTTGGCAGTCACCAGGAGGGTGCGTCTCCTTAACGGGACGGAGGTCTTAGCTACTGCTAAGTGCCTCCTAAAGGTGACGAATGATGGAATGACACATGAGGCCCTGGCTACGGTCTTGAGGATATCAGACTTCGACCTGGTTTTGGGCATGACATGGCTCACTTGGAACCATGCCCAGATAAATTACCCGGTGAAGAGGGTTGTACTAAGTTATGATGGAACCTTTGTGACCTTCAAAGGTATTACTCCCGTCTCTCGTAGGATGTTATCTTCTATTCAGGCCGTCAAGGCCCACAGGCAGGAAGATGAGGTATATCATGTATTCTTTGAGATGGTCGAGGCCAAGACGATGGTTGCCGATATATCAATGGTGCGAGACTTTGAGGATGTGTTTCTAAAGATACTACCAGGATTACCGCGACATCAGGAGAAGCACTTTCAGATTCAGTTGGTGCCTAGAGCTAGGTCGGTGTCTAGGGCTCACTACCGGATGACTCCGAAGGAGATGGTGGAGTTCAGGAGTCAGTTGAAGGAGCTGGTGGAGGTTGTGTTCATTAGGCCGTGTTCCTCACCTTGGGGAGCTTCGGTCTTGTTTGTGAAGAAGAAGGATGGTACCCTCAGGTTGTGCATCGACTATCGTGCACTAAACCGATTGACAGTCAGGAACACCTATCCACTGCCAAGGATCGACGAATTATTTGATCAGCTAGTGGGACCACAATGGCTTTCGAAGCTGGATTTGAGCTCAGGGTACTATCAGTTACGGATTCAGGAAGAAGACATCTCGAAGACGGCATTTAGCAACATATATGGCATGTATGAGTTTATCGTGATGCCCTTTGGGCTCATGAACGTGCCATCAGCTTTCATGAGCTTGATGGAATCGGGTGTTCGAGCCATACTTTGACAGGTTTGTCATTGTGTTCATAGATGACATCCTTATTTATTCGAGGACGAAGGAAGAACATGCACAACATCTGCCCTTGACTTTGGAGAAGCTTAGGGAGCACCTGTTATATGCCAAGTTCAGTAAATGTCATTTTTGGCTAATGGAGGTGGACGTTTTAGGTCACAAGATCAATGGAGCGGGATTGGGCTTGGATCCCGCGAGGATTCAGGCAGTGCGCGACTGGCCTTAGTTAAAGACGGCCACGAATGTCCTATGTTTTTTGCGATTGGCCGGGTACTACCGAAAGTTTGTGCAGGGATCCTCTTAGATAGCCCTTCCACTTACTTCTTTGGCGAAGAAAGACACTCTGTTTGTTTGGATGCCACAGTGTGAGGCGGCCTTCCAGGAGTTGAAAGGTCATCTTACGTCAGCCCCTATTCTCACTCTTCTATCTGGGGAGGAGGGCTTCCAGGTGTATATTGATGCGTCATTTCAGGGGATGAGTGTTGTACTGATGCAGCATGGACATGTGATTGCATACACCACCCGTTAGCTGAAGAAGCATGAATAGAGCTACCTTGTCCATGACATGGAGATGGGGGCAGTGGTGTTCGCTCTGAAGATTTGGCGGCATTACCTCTATGAGGTTCATTGTGACATATTTTTGGATCACAAGAATCTGAAATATGTGTATACACAGAAGGAGTTGAATGTTCGCCCGAGGAGATGGGAGAAATTTCTATCTGATTACGAGTATACAATACATTATCACCCGGTGAAGGCAAATGTGGTGGCAGACGCACTGAGCCGGAGGGGTACCACTTCAGGAGAAGAGTCCTAGTTGATGGCCATGGAGTTCATACGGATGATGGAGGATATCCAGATTACCATGGCATCCTCAGATGACTCAGAGCTTTATGAGTGGTATTTGGCCGCAATGAGCACAACCGATGACATTCGGGATCGCATCAGGGCTGAGTAGAGAAGGGATGCCAAGTTGGAGCCAGTATTCAGGGCCTTGGAGGCAGGAACGACCGGGGAGTATACAAAGAGAGATGTGTAGATATGTTTTAGAGGACAGGTGTACATACCGGCTAGGGAAGGATTCGTGAGGACATTAGGACTGAGGCTCACTACAGTAGGTATTCAGTGCACCCGGGCATCACCAAGATGACGACCGACCTGAAGAGGACAATGTACTGGTCGGGTACGAAGAAGGATATCACATACTTCGTGACCCATTGCGAAGCTTGTCATTTAGTGAAGGCCGAGTGTAATAGTACGGTTGGGTTGTTGAAGCCACTTCGAGTGCCGGAGTGGAAGTTCGATGATATCGCCATGGATATCATACATGTTCTTCTTCGGTCATATGAGGGGAACGACTCGATATGGGTGATCGCCGATCGATTGATGAAGGTGGCCAGATTTCTACCGATCAGGAAGGACACTTCAGTGGGTGAATTGGTGCGGAGGTTTGTAAAGAAGTTCGTCCGATACCATGGAGGTGCGAGGACTACAGTGTCCGATAGGGATGGGTGATTTACGTCTAAGGAATGGAGGTCAGTCCTGGCTTATTTGGGGACCCAGTTGACATTCAGTACCGCCTTCCACACTAAGACGGATGGACAGACACAGCGCACCAATCAGACATTGGAGGATTTGTTGCATCTTTGCATACTGGACTACGGAGAGCCACGGGAGAGGCAGCTATAATTGAAAGAGTTCTCGTACAACAATAGCCACCAGTCCAGCATCAACATGGCCCCTTATAAGGCTTTATACGGTCGGAGATGCAGGACACCTTTGTCTTCAATCCAGGATGAGGATCCGAAGGCACTAGGCTTAGAGTTCGTCGAGGATATGGATGCTCAAGTGCGATTGATTCGAGACAGGATGTTGGAGGCCGATAGCAGGCAGGATAAGTACGAGCTCGGCATCATCAGAGCGTAGGACCGGGTTTTTTGAGATACGAATGTTTTTTGAGAATCACGGATGCATTGGAAGAAGTACTGGTCGAAGAAGCTCAGTTTGAGATACATGGGGCCTTACAGGATCCTGCAGCAGATCGGTCCCTTGGCGTACAGACCGGAGCTGCCGCCAGAGATAGCGAGTTTGCATGACGTCTTCCACGTCTACTTCCTCAGGAGAGCTCTACTTCAGCCAGAGCAGCAGATTACGATGACAGATGGGCCTATAGCTTCTGATCGATCAGTGGACCTGGTGCTGATCCAGATATACGATACTGGGATGCCGGTCTTGCGACGCAAGAAGGTTCTGCTTGTCAAGGTCTTATGGAGGAATCATAGATAAGAGGAGCAAACGTGGGATCCACAGGACTTGATGTAGCAAAGATACCCAGAGATTTTCACATCAGGTATTCCCTATAACCTATCAGGATGTTACATTTTACTTCTCAAACTGGAAACCCCGTAGGCCTAACTTGAATTTCGAGGACGAACTTTTTATTTTTATGTATTGGGATTTGTAACATCCCTCAGACTTCTAGACCCTTAGGATGGTTTTGTCATGACTAGGTCATGGCAAAACCCGAGAATTATCAAAAGAATTGGGTGAACTGGGAAGTTAGTGTCTGAACCACCTTGGTCTACAAATAGTAGAATTCCAATTACTAGCTTAGGGATGACCATATGGCTTCACCATGACACCAAGACCCCACCACAACATCACTAACCTGTTAGAGGGTTTAGTAGAGCCATAGGGAACCACTAGGGTCAACTAAATGTTCAAGTTGACCAAAGTCAACCCAAACCCTAATCAAGTCAAACTAAGCTCATACAGGATCAACTGACCTCCCCTTGGCCAAAGGGACCCACCAAGACCGGCCAAAGCCCTAATGGTGGCCAATGGGTCACCAATGACCCATTGGGGTCAACCAAAGAGGCTAAGTTGACCCAAGTCAACCATAGCCCCAAAAACGTCGAAGTGCCCTAACTAAGGGTCAAGTGACCCCCAATGCCCAACCAACCCTACCCAAGTCTTCCTAGACCTTAGGAGAGGCTAATGGGTGACCAAGGACCCATTGGGGCCAACCCAAAAGGTCAAATTGACCAAGGTCAACTCTACTCTAGTGTTAGGTCAGATTAGCTCAAATGGGCTAACCCAAGCTCAAACCCATTTCCACCACTTGGGCTTACCTCATTTTTATTATTAATATGAGTTATTGGGGTGCCAGAAGGCTAGAGGAGAGATAAAATTCAGCCTTGATGGTGACCAGGAGAGAGAAATGGTAGTTTTCTCAAGTTGGAGGAGAGAGAGAAGAGAGAGAAAATGGTCATTCATGGTGTTTGAATGCCCTTGACACCTCATCTCTCTCTCAATTGATGAGGATTAATCTCCACTCATCAGTTGTAGGAGACCAATGGTTTTCCCCAGCATTTAGGTGGCTAAATTCAAGAAATATGCCATGGCCGAATTCAAACTTTCATGTCCATAAATGGCTTTGAAGCTTAGGCCCTTCCCCTCCACCATTTGAGTGTTTTAAAAGCTTCATCGGGCAAAGGGGAGGAGTTTCCACACTTTTTCTGAAGGAATCGAGCCCTCCTACTGTACAGTTGTAACATACCCGAAGCTCCAAAATCTGGCCATGGCGCACCACCACCAAACCCGTAGGTATGCATGGTTGAAGTTCCTCCTCTACTCCTCTCTTCGTGAGCTAGATCTTTAAATCTTTTAGCAGAGAAATTAGGCTCAATTGAGCCCGATCGGGTGAGAGAAAATTAGTTTTTCATGGTTTTTCCAACCTCACGGGTTGGCCGGAAACCATCCCTCCGGCGGCCGTGTCGCCGCCCGGCGATAGCCCCCACCACAACGAAACGTGTGGCGGTGGTGGCCGGCCAACGAGGTGGCCGGGTGTCCGGGAAAATGCCATGGAGTAAGCTCCAGGTCGGGCTGATCCCAGCACTTAGCAGGAGGATGAAGATGGACAGGAGGCGTTAGATCTACTTCAAGATCTGTGCTGGATCATATTTTTTTGTTTTCATTATTTTTGAATTTTCTGTCCTGTTTACGGGGCTGTTGTAAATTAAATATTAAAAATACCTAGGTTACATTATAGAAAAGGTTTTCATCCTGAAATTTGTAGATCTATGAGTCTAGTTTATTTTAAAATACATTTGAGTAGTTTGGAGTTCAGGTCAGGCCACAACACTCATTTTGGTGAGGTCTATTCCTAGGCTAGATCAGAGATTGTTCTGAGTGCTCCCATCAATCCAGCCATCCAAATGACTTGAAATTGTGGATGAGGGTCACTATTACCTATACCTATAACCTATCCAAAAATGGGAATTTGCGGAAGATATTTTCCTAAAGTTTTTTGTAGAAATTTAATAATTCATTTATGAATAATTTAAAGGACCTAATGACCTCCAAAATTTTGGTGAGAGGTTTTCGAGGTCAATATAGGTCTCTGTATAAAATTCATCATCTCATTTCGAGATGCTTTGGTTTGTATTTTAGTAAACCCTAGCCTTGACCCAAAAGGGGCAATTAGGTCAAAGTGTGCCTTGTGGGTTTAAGAGGCCAAATCACCTCAACAAAGGTTGATACTTGGTCCCCTGGTGTGTTATGTTAGTAAACACCCTCCCATGGATTATGGGGTGGATTAGGGTGAATTTGCCCTAGGACCCTAGTTCAAACCCTAGGATTGATCTCTAGGGGTTTGTGAAGGACATAGGTTGTTATGTCCTTGTATGGACTTGGTGTTTAGTCCATGTGATTCTAGGGTGGTGAAATGCCCTAGGGAAGAATTTGGTGACATTTAGACTTAGGCACACAACTTAAATCAATTAGGGTTAGTTTAGGCCTTTACCTTTTAGGAAATATTGATGGGGCATATGAGCTTGGTTCCTTAGGAAATTTTGGCAGGAAGGTTTTTATAACATTTTGAGTCTCTAAAAATTATTGTCAAATATTTGGAAGACAATAGATTGTACTTGTTGTTTTAATCCATGTGTTGCCCTATTGATGATTTTGACAAAATAGTGGTTAAAATAACTTAGAATGTTATGAAACTTAATCATTTATGTTTTGTGATCATATTAAATCTCTGGTATTGTTTGTATAATTTTTGGATTAAGTTTAATGATGCTTCCTTCTTTACATCTATTTATTGGTATTATCTTGGATTAATTAATTACAGGGTAATTCTTTTATAAAAATCAGTGACATTTGGTTCTCTCTGATATTTTGGAATTTTGTAGTGTTCACAAATTTGGTGGCCATAACTTGAGAAAATCTAGTGCTTCATGTTCAAAATTACTTATGACCAAATATTGGGAAAATTAAATAAAAGCCAAAATTAATTAGGAAAATTATAAGTTTCTGGATTTAAGCTAAATGTGTCATGTAAGGCCCCCAATAAATATTTTAGGGCATTTGAATGACGTTGGAGTATTAGACCGGGCGGCTCGACGGTCTGTTCCAGCGGTTTGTTTTGACCGAGCGGTCTGGCGGTCATCTTCTCTGTGCCTAGAGGACCGGGCGGTCTTATCGTCTAACCTCTGCGGCCTGTTCTATCCTGCTGGGAGTTGCCACGGTTAGCCCATCTGTCCTAACCGCGCGGCTGTTCGGTCTCCATTGTTCTAAGCCGCTCTCAGTACTGTAAATGTTTAGTCCCACATGTTTGTATACCTCTTTTCTTATCTCCTCCATTCTATATAAGGGAGG